>CM060942.1:614290051-615577135 GCA_030765085.1 Allium cepa | reverse complement strand
GAGTGTGTGTATATGTGCGTATAATATAATCCTCAAGGCATTTTATCGCCCAAATATCTCAAATCCATATGAAATAATCAAATTTGATATCAAAAGATGTTATCACCCATTTAAAAACACATCAAATCAAAATCACATAATCAACACAAATGGTTGAACCATACATATCCAAAAATGATCGTTTAAATCCATAAAACATCAATAAGTGAGATATCGCTAAGTATATCGAGCTAGCATGAAGCAATGCCTAAAATTATCTCAACCTCATATTATAAAATATCATCATCAAATTTCCAAAATCAATAAAAAAGATCTGAGCTAGCTCATAGCAATATCCAAATATAATCAATAATGAGTAAGTTGTCCACCAAAGCAGGATACGGGATTGACAATATTCTGGACACAGTCTTAGGTATAATCTAATCCATATATGCCTATCACCCACGTGTGAATCGAAACCAAACGGGAGACTGATGGCCATATATTAGCTTCATGAACCTAGGGTCTACTAGTTGTATACCAAGTAACCAGATCTATTCCTATAACTTTAGTTCACATGAACTGAAACCAGATGGAGATTAATGGCCGTATGCCTGTTCTAGGAACTCTAGGTCTACTACCGTATGCCTATAGCTGAATCTATTCTTACAGCCTTAGTTACCTCGACGGACTTCATGACCCATATTCATTAGTGGCTCATCAGTAGCCTTGGCCATGACCCTGCTTTGCGCCTATAGGTAACAGACTACCGACCTAAGCGATACAAGGGGCTATGGACACCTACCCATCTACTATGATGTGCATCAACTAAAATATATAACAACGGTGTTACAGATTTGGGACATGATCCTACGATCAGGCCGCCGGGTGGATACTGTACGATTTGGTTTACTCCCGAACCATAAATGGAGCTGGAAAAAAGTTGACAGACACATGAAGTATACACAATGGTCGCCGCATGGCTCTACATATAAGTCACCGTTTGACTATCAAATATTCAATGCAACGAGTATCACATGCAAAAAACCCCATATTGAGTGTCTTCCACGAGCAAAGAATAACTGAATAAATAACAAAACGGTGCCCCATACCACTGCATGTTATTAGTCCATTTATTCAGTGCTCATACATCACAGTCGCCCTTCTTATAATATATAACGAGTCCAAGAATAACAAAAAAAATGTTAGTGAAAGTCCCATACTAGATGGTATCATTAAACCATTTTTCTAATTTCCCATCACATAGAATAAAACATCATAAAATCACAATAGGATATCATCACCGTATCATGTCAAAATCATCAACTAAATCAATATCAATGGTGAATTTCTAATATATTCAAAATCAATGTAAAGAAGATAAGAATTAATAAATTAGAAACTAATACAAAAATAGATTATTCAGATAAGTATAATTAAACAAACAATCATAATAATGAAATATTCATAACATATAATTGTATATAACAAATTTAATATTTAAGATTATATAATAAATAATAAAAATATAATTTAGAGCTATTTTTCTTATTAACTAAACTTAAATACAAGACTTTCTTTATAATAAATCACTATTTCTCATAAAAATAAATTTAGTATTCAAAAATAGTATTAGTGCATCCCTTTCTTTCATTTGATAACTCAACATAGATTGTAAAATTAAATATCACTTTTAAGAATAAATCCATAACTTTCAATACCTTAATTCTATTTATAAATAATTTTGAATCATCCAAATAAATATATATACATATTTATAATTAATTAAATACATTTTTAAAACTTGATTTATATATTAAAATTTTATAAATTATACTTTAAAAACTATGAAATACAACTAGAGACTATTTTATATCTTTCTATTCAACACAATTAAAGTTAGTTTATCAATTATCTAATATAACTTATGAATTCACTTAATATCATATACATGCATACATGTACATTACAGTTTAAATTATGTTTTCATTTCAATTTATATTTCATACAAATATACGTATGTACACACACATTTTTACTATAATCTAACAAAGCTTGTACGAATTACAACCACACATATTTTCATGTACATACACAAACACAACCATTCACTCCCTTATACAAACACATTGTAGCTATATGAATGCATATAATTCGCTCATGCATGAAGCATACACCCTTCACAACATGTACACGGCCCTATATATTTCCATTGAAACACACACACTCATGCAATACAAAACATTCACCTATATACATGCATGAACACACACTTCAACACAGCACTCTCTCACTTAGTCACACGTATATACTGCTGCACACTGCCATACACACGCATATCAAAAGCAAACATATATGCATGGCTGGAGAAGCAACCGCCATATTGCAGCAGCTAACATACTTATATAAAAGGATAATTAAAGATTATTTAAACAAAATCATTAAAACCATTTTATAAATTTGTCAAACTTGAAGTTATATTCTTGAATATATATATTTAATATATAGAAAGTTTACAGATTATAATTTAAGTATATTGAAAGAGCAGTTCTGTAATAACAAAGCAGTTTGACTAATATGAATAAAATCAGAAAGATCTCAAACACACACACACTAAAATGTTCTAGCACATAATTTTGCAATAAAATGGCGAGAATACAAAAGCAGGAAAAGGAAACTTGAAGTGAGGCAAAAATCAATTAAGTACAAGGATATGCAAGACCATACAAGGAAAACAGCAAGACCATGATCCAACTCAACATAGCCATTCATACATAAATATATTACTCACCTACAGAATTAATAATACATACGTATACAGGGAATGTACACACTTATCTGGCCCTGTACCCACATGCACATAATATAGTACATGCACACACAATCTACACATACACATATAATGTAAAACACACGCGCGCGCACCACTCACATACCCAAGCACTGTTATAGCTAAAACACAACAGCTTCTTCACATACAATCATATGCATAGAAAAAAAATTTGAGCAAGCAACGAGATTTCGACATAGATTTAGGAGCCGAAGATTCACTTACTATAGCGCTCCTTTCTTCCTCCTTTACTCCAAAGCATGCATGCACCAAGAGAATCGATGGCTTGACTAAATCCTAATCGCTTCCTGACGTACCCGATAATTAACATTAAGAAGAACCCAGATTAAATTTGAGGATTTATGTTAATATATAAAAAAAAATTACTTGATTTTTTTAGAGTTGAAGCGAGTTATTTTATTTTTAGCTTCAGGAAGTTAAGTAAAAATGAAGTGGGGTAAAACAGATGAGAGTATTTAAGTGAAATTAATAAAATTCTGGAGATAGGAGTTAAACTTAGATAATAAGGCTATTAGGCTTGAGTATAAGAGTTTGGACCTAAAATATTTTTTATATTATTTCCTTGTATTTTAAAACTGAATTTCTATTTAAACTCATTTCTCTACAAAATCAACATTATATTTCAACCACAATACTTTTATAAAATATTATTTCCACCTTTCTAATTTATTTTAATTTAATTATCATATATTTACAATTTAAACCCATTTATTAAATAAATTATAAATATTATTCACTTTTAATACTTAAAAATCCATTTCAATCAATTAATTACTACTATAAACTACAGTCAATTATTGCTTAAAAATCCAAGTTGATACAAGTGCACGTATATCACTTGTTCCACCTATATTCTCCTTCCTAGCAAAGTCCAAGTGCGAGTATATCACATGTTCCACCTGTATTCAAGAAGCTCCAATTCCTTTAAACCCAAGTCAAAAGAGTTTAAAAGAGCTTCAATTATGCTTACTACTGTCATTTAACATATTTGAAAAGAAAGAAACCGAAGAATTCACAACAAAAAAGATAATGATACATTCAAATTTGGAACAGTATATTTTCTGACTTTCAAATTCTCAATAAAAAAGTTAGCAATCAGAATGCTCACAAAGATGCTGAGCTATCTGCCACAAATAACACTATTGACTACGAAAATAGAGTTGAAGATTTTTTACTTAATGGGAAATACGCTAAGTATATCCCTTGTAGCAGCCGAAAAGATTGCCATTGTAATTTTCATGCAACGGATAAAGCTAATATCTTGCATAAGCAAAGCAGCATGCTCCTGGACTATCTTCCTAGAGGCGACCATCCTACAGTTGTAAAGGATAATACCTGCAAGGGAAGTAATCACATAAATAATTATCATTACTCTAATTTAATACGTTCTACGAACAGTAAAAGTGGCTTAATACCTGTTGCAGGTCTGAAGAACTACCGCTCTTCCAGTAGTGTTTCCAGAGAGCTAACTTTGCTGTCCATCGAAGATTTTAATCATACGAAAGTTAATGTCGGCAAAAAAATGGTCTTTTCTACAAGAGTCTGTTAAATAACAAGGTTTATCACTTATCTTGCTGGAGTAAAGGTGAAAGCAGCGAATCATCTGCAACCTTTTCTCATACATACGGCAATTCAACTACACATCATTATTCTCCAGAGGATCTAGAGAATAATAATGTTCAGAGAAAAGGGATGAATGTTCAAGTCGCTGTCTGCTACAACCCAGAAGATGGCATCATCGAGTTGAAGAGAAGCAATACAAAATCTGATCTTTCGAGAATCACTAGCATGGAACGCAAACCCTTGGAAAGGCGCCGTGAGGATAAGAATGATCTAAAGCCTCCTTGAGCTTTGGTTTTTGCTTCGTGCTTCCTCTTTTTTTACATAGTTTGATGGCGATTTTGGTTTTCTGCCATTATCGAGTTTCTGTCTTTGTTTGATGGAGGCGTTTATGTGTTTTGAAGCTAGGGTTTGTTTGTTTTTTCATTTACTTCGGGTTTGGCTTCATTTACCTGATACTTTGTATTGTGGGCCGGGCCCTTTTATCTTATTTCAAAAAAAAGAAAAAAGAAAAAAAAAGAAGCTCTAATTCTCACATGAATCCATCTCTAATCTTTATCACTTTGTATATCAACTTATAGGTCTTTCACATCTTCCTCCTCTGCCATCGACCACTCAAGGCTTGGGTCCTTCAATGATTTTCACTACATTAACCTCTGTTTCCACAGGACTTACTGCATCTATCATTCCTCTAGTTCCGATCCTAGACACCCTGGAGAAATTAGAGGACGTTTCGCTATCCCTATAGGAAGACTTGACTATTACAAGTGCCATGGATCCAATCGATAAGATTACTATGACATAGAGACTAAAGATTAACCTCTTTAAGGTCAAAATAAAGAAGGAGCCTAGAATAGAAAAATATATTAGTTCCTTGCCTACAAGCCTTACCCACAAGCTTCCTTCAACAAAGCTAAAGCCCTTGAAGACCAAGCCTTATAAGATGCCTATCGAGAAGTCTGATGAGCCTTACACCGCCAATGAAGGCGAGACTACCCAGTATGAAGGTGACACCCCTAAAGGAAGGGTAATCAAAGATGAATGGAAGCATAAGAGGCGTCATGCAAGTTCTGGTTCCAAAGGTGAAAGGAAAGAGAAGAACAAGGAATTCCTAAAGCTTGTGGGCATGGTGGCTCATTTTGATTCTTTTTGGTTGAACTTTTTGCCTTTTCCTTTTTGTTGCAAGGAGGCCGTGTTTGTATGGGAGCGGTCCCCACTATTCTTGTATAGAAAAGTAAGTAATGAAATATTGTTTTGCCTTATAATCTTCGTTCCATTTTACTTGCCATACTTCTGTATTCCGTACCTGCCTGTGTATATAAGACTTCTTGTGCAATGCTTTCATTAACTACAACTCTGTGTATTTAAATAAAATTCCTGCAACTGTTCTAGTTATATACAGTGTTTTAGTCACCATACTGTTTCTCTTAACGAAATAGGGCCACCATTTAACCAACTCTGTGGTTATTCCCATTCGTGTTGGGTCGATTTTCCTTCGATTGACTTTTGTCCTAAATGGTTAAAGTGTTGCGTTGCCCTCTATCATTGAGGAGCATCAACTAAAGTATTTGCTTCTTGTTTAAACATTTCTATTGTGAAACAAACCATATTCGTGGAACTTGCTATTCCAATTGCCAGAATCCAAGCATTAGTATAAGAAAAATATTACAGGGCAAATTATCCGAGTGCTCTTAGTCTTATCCCGCTCCTCCAATCAGAATCCCAAATTGAAAAAAAAAAAAAACCGAGAATGCTTGTCTCAGATTTTCAATGACTATCCTCGCTTACCTCGACCAACCATGTCTTGTTAGACAACAAGTGCAGATTTTAAAATCCAATTTGTACACCGCTTCCCATCTCCAAGAACCAGCGGTTTAGTTGCTCAATTTTGAGCATTCCTCTATGATGCTGCCATGCTTCGGAAAACAATCGATACATGCAAGCCGAGGTCGAACTACCCAATCAACCTATGTGCATTCTTTCCTACTCGATGTTGCCAAACTCTAAGAAACAAAAAATACATATAAGTTCGAGGTTGAATTATTCGATCATCCCTTTAGTAACCATTCCCTTTTAACATCGCTAATCCCCGGGCAATGAAAAATTCTTGAAGTTCAGGATCAAATTATTCAATCGACCCCTCAATGGTTATTCCTTCCTAGCATTGGCTATCTCTAGGAAACACTGGATTCCTAAAGGTTAGGATTGAATTATCCAATCAACCCCAAAATGGGTTTTCCTTTTCGGCGTTGACAATCTCTAGGTAACACTAGATTCCTAAAGGTTGGGGTTGAATTATCCATCGACCCCTAAAACGTTGTTCCTTTCAAACATTGCGTATCCCTGGGCAACGCCAGATTCCTTAAGGTTGGAGTCGATCCCAAAATGGGTATTTATTCCTGACGTTGCCAATCTACGAGTAACAAATTCCTACAGGTTGGGACTGAGTTATCCGATTGACCCCTTGAAAGAAGCTATGCGGTAGGATCATATAATATGGAATAGTGGAACGATATAGGTAAATAGCAGTAAACAATAAGTAAAGTGGACACCAAGACTTTATACTGGTTCGGACCTCTTGTCCTACGTCCAGTCCCTAAGCTTCTCTTAGGAATTCTAACTAACAACGCTCACTTAACCCGGAGGAATAGGTTTACAACTTACCCGAACAACCGAACGGGATTTCTTGCCTCAACTACCGGAGAGGACTTCAACTAGGTACAAAGAGTATTTTTGACTTGTTGTGTTCTTGATAACATTAATGAGTCTAATTGAGTACAACTTTCCTATAATATAATGCTCAAGAATATGAAATGTGATTATGAAGATTAAGGAAATATAAATAGCTATGAATCAAAAGAGTATTAAAAAATAAATTAGAGATTCAAGCAATTGAAGTGGTTTGTGAATGCTTTTGAAAACTTGAGTAATTTGAAAATATAATAGAGACATTAAAGCAATTAGAATTGGTGATTTTGCAAACGATAGAAACATGTTTTTTAATGTGTAGAAGAGATGTAACCATTTGCAAAAGATGCGGGCAAGAGATGCATCCATTTCCATTGGAGAATGGCTACAACTCTTGGGAAGAAGAAGGTGTCTCTTCAGGAAAAATTCGCAGGTTCAAATTCAGTTGACTGAACAGGGATTTCAGTCGACTGGAACTGTGCATGTTGTAAAATGTGTAACAGGTTCAGTCGACTGAAATATCATGTTCAGTCGACTGAACTGGTAGATTATGCACAATGAACACTTAACTGAAATATGAAGTTGTGTTATGTGTTTTTTGTGTTTGTGCAAGTTTCTTGAGGATAGATTTTAACAATAAAACTAAGATTAAGACCTATATATAATAATTACTCATGATATCCTTGGTCTTCATAGTCCTTCCTTTAGCTTTGCACATTTCTCTTCCTTTTTTGTTGAAGTACATTGTCATTGATCAAAATATAGCTATCAACATTCTCCCCCTTTTTGATTGATGACAAAACCTATGTTTGTAGAGATGTAATTTATGTTTCCTCCCCCTGAATATATGCACTGTTTTCATATTCACTATTTTTCCTATAAAACAAAGTTAGTGACCTTTTTCCCCCTTTGTCATCGACAAAAAGGAACTAATATATATATATATATATATATATATAATTGTCAAGAAAAAATAATCTCATACAAACATATCCATAATATGAATTTAACAAACCATGGAGTTTCATAAAAGAAGGCTATTTATACAAGCCTTATCAGAAATGTTTGAGAATATATAAAGTTTCTGGAAATCAAACCAATAAAAATGATACTGATCCTTGTCCTAATCATAAGATCCTTCACGTCCTCCCTCTGGTTCTCGAATAACCAAGCCACCGGTTGGTTGTTGAAAAGCTCTACTTCCTTGACCACCATTGTTACCACTAGTTCTGCTGCTTGGATTTTCTTTGGAAGATGTCCATGTGAATGTTGGAGCAGGACACTTGCCGCGTGAGGTTGAAGCAGAAGTGGAGCTTGTGCATGAGATAGCATCCCATAGCTTGTTGAAGAAACCTTTTATTATATCAAGTTTGTGATCAACGTTTTTGAGGCGATTATCAAAAAATTGTTGATTTCTTGATAGAATTCCTAATGACTGATTTGTAGTATAATCCGGTTGAACACGACGAATATCATCATCTTGAATATAAGGTTCTTCTTGTTGGGCCTGAGGAGATTGGTGAGGCTGTTGATTACGTGCTTCCCATTCGGCTAGAGACATGATGCGAGGAGGTCTTGCCGGGAGTTGCATGAGGCTTATAGTCCGTTGGTTGATTTGGTGAACCGTTGTAGATTCGGACTTTAGTAGTGGCGAATCAATGTTGAGGAGTAGTCGCATGATATACTCGCCATAGTATATTGTTCTCATTTTTCCATTATTGAATGTAAGAAATTCATCAAGAATTAATTGAACCCACTTAACTTTAATATTACCCAGATGGCATAAAGTGTCCGATAGTTATTTGGGTATACGATTTCATATGAGCCTGTGCGAGGAGTGATGGTACGCATAAGAGCTTTGAGTAGAAGCCTAGCTCTTGGTCGTAAAGAAGTTGATTTGATATCCCGGATATTAATGTTATCATCCAAAAATTGATGATTGATGTTGTCCCGAATATGAGGATTAAATTCTACTTCCTCAAGCTTTCTACCAATGTTAGGAGATCCTAGAATATGTGCAATGCGGTCTAGAGAAAACCATACCTTTTTACCGCACACCACACTCCAAACACTATCGTTTGGATTTCGTGGAGTTTGGTGTCCAAGATTTAGATCAGCGTAGAACAATTTTACCATAATATGATTAATGGCAAGATCATTGCGTTTAATATCTAGTAGGGATGTCAAACCTGCTTGATCAGTCAAGGCTTGAATATTGTAAGTTTGAAGACTTTGGAAATCGATGAATGAGTGTTCGAAAATCCTTGAATTCTTCATTTTATTCCATTTAGTGACGACCACTCCATCATAAAGCCATTGAGCAATTTGAGCATCAATTTGCTCGGAGGATGTTGAAGTAGAAGCTCTTGATCGTTTGGGAGGCATTTTTGTGAAGCATGGAGGAGAATTTGAAATAAAAAGTTAAGATTGGGAGCTGGGTTTTAGGAGAAATGGTGATGAAGCTTGGAGAATGGTAAAAGTAAAAGGTAAAGTGACAAAACTGATGGGCAAAAAAGAGAAAAGTAATCTGGGAAAGGACGTTCAGTCGACTGAATTGTCCGTTCAGTCGACTGAAAAGGTACCCGAAAATTTTCTGGGTAAGATTCAGTCGACTGAACAGAGTTTTTAGTCGACTGTATTCGTGAATGAGGAGTTTTTGTGTAAAGTTCAGTTGACTGAGCAGAAATTTATAGTCGACTGAACTTTTGGCTGGAAGTTTTTGTGTTAATTTCAGTTGACTGAGCAGAAAAAATTTAGTTGACTGAATTTTTTTATTTTTTTTAGTTTTATGTTGAAAATATATGTAAATGTTTTATTTAATGAAATTTTTACAATTGTATAATAATGTTAGAATACAATATCATTATTTTAACCTTTAAAAAATATCATTTCATGGGAGTTGGAGTCTTGGGGGATGGAGTCTTCTTCTTTTATGTTGTATATCTTTCATTCGCCATATAGTTTTTGTCGCACGAATTCGGACTATAGTGATGCCTTTGAGGCGAGACCTAAGGATGTATTGGATCGTTTGATGTACGATATGACGAAGATGAATCATACGGATTAACTGGTTGTGGTAAAGCTTCACTCTTTTCGAGCTACAAAACTTCAAACCAATTTGTTCAAGAAATCTTAGGTGTTTAGTCGTTACTTTCTGTTCTAAATACAATTCTCGTTGAAGGCCTAGTTGTTGCTGTTGATAATGATGAATTTCATCGATCTTTTTCTTCGTGTCGGGAGAAATAAATAGCGAACGTTTGGCCTTCTGGAATCCGGTGTATACCCGATTTGGTAATTTTCCCATTTGTACACAGGCTCATGTGTTGGTGTAGTAAGTTGAGGTGAATCAGCTGAGCTATCGGTTGAAAAAGTTATGATGATGGGAGAGTTTGATTTGTTGGATGACATTTTTCTACAGAGATTGATCGTTTTGAAAAAGAATTTGTATTTTTTTAACATGTATATATAGGTTTGGAGTTACATAAACAAAATGTGGTGTAAAATCATTAAGGATTTAGAACCAGAAATTAAATTAATGCTTAATAATTTGCTTTGAAATGGATGGTTATGTTTTAGTGTATGAAATATTAGCTAATTCAATGTATAAATGATTAAGTTTTTCAAACCTATAATTATGTAAAAAATAATGTCTGCCTTTTAAATGAAGTGAATTAAAGTAAGAGATATGTTACTCATGTATTAGGTTCCTTACCACTGTAATTCTTGTTATTAAATATCCTTGAAAGAAATTATTCCTAATTCTCGTCGTAATTTTGTGAATGAGTTTTCTAGTAATGTTTTAGTAAATATATCGGCAATTTGATTTTTGGTAGAAATATATTCTAAATTGATAATTCCTTTTTCGATATTATCACGTAGAAAATGGTGACGAATATCAATATGTTTTGTACGAGAGTGATTTATTGTATTTTTAGTTAAATTTATTGTACTTGTATTATCACAATATATTGTAGAGTTTGTTAAATTTATATTAAAATCTTTAAGTGTTTGTTGCATATATATGACTTGGGTACTAGCTAATGCGGCAGATATATATTCCACTTCACAGGTTGAAAGTGAGACACAATTTTGTTCCTTACTAAACCAAGATACAAGTGATTTTCCAATAAAATGGCACGTACCGCTTCTACTTTTTCTATCTATTCGAGATCCACCAAAATCAGCATCACTAAATGAAACTAACTCGAGTGGACAATCTTTTGGATAGAAAAGACCAAAATCCTTAGTATTATTAAGATATCGCATAATTCCTTTTACGGCTCTTAAATGTGATTCTTTTGGATTAGCTTGAAAACGTGCACATAAACATACACTCATCATTATGTCTGGTCTACTAGCGGTTAAGTAAAGTAAAGAGCCTATCATACTTCTAAACAATTTTTGGTCTACACTCTTGCCATTTTCATCTCGATTGAGATGAGTTGTGGTACTTATAGGAGTAGGTTTACCAGAAGTATTTTCCATTCCAAAGCGTTTAATTAGATTAGCGCAATATTTTTCTTGGTTTAAGAAAATTCCGTTTGTTAATTGTTTAATTTGAAGACCGAGAACATAAGATAATTCTCCCATATGTGACATTTCGAACTCTTTAGTCATTATATTTGAAAATTCTTTACACAATTTTTCGTTATTTGAACCAAATTTAATGTCATCTACATATATTTGAATTATTAAAATATCTTTAGTAGTGTTTTTAATGAATAAAGTTTAATCTATTTTTCCAATTTGAAATCCCGAATCTAGTAGATAGCTCTTAAGTCTCTCATACCAAGCACGAAGTGCTTGTTTAAGACCATATAAGGCTTTCTTTAATTTATATACATGATCCGGATATTTTTCATGAGTGAATAAAGGGGGTTGTTCTACATATACATTTTCTTTTATAAAACCATTTATAAAAGCACTTTTAACAACCATTTGATAAAATTTAAAATTGTGAAAACAAGCGTAAGCTAATAGAATACGTATTGCTTCTAATCTTGCAACAGGAGCAAATGTTTCTTCAAAGTCGATACCTTCCTCTTGATTATATCCTTGTGCTACTAGTCTAGCTTTATTTCTAGTTATATTTCTTTGTTCATCTACTTTATTTGTGTAGACCCATTTAGTTCCTATAATTGATTGATTAGTAGGTCGGGGAACTAATTCCCAAACATTGTTACGTTCAAATTGATTTAATTCTTCTTGCATAGCAACAATCCAGTAGTCATCTGTTGATGCTTGTTTAGGATTTTTAGGTTCTATTGTTGAAATAAAGACAACATGTCCCATTTGGTTTAGTTGACTTCTTGTTTGAACTTGTGAGTCAATTTCTCCAATTATATTTTGTGTAGGATGATCTCGTAGAGTTCTAGGAGGAGATCTAATTTGATTTTTATCGATTTGATTAATATTTTCATTATTTTCGAAACTTATATTTTCTGTGTTAGATATAATTTCTTCATCATGTTTGATGACTGTATGTTTATTAAAGTTTTCATCAAAAGATACATGTAAAGTTTCTTCTATTACATTTGTTCGTTTATTAAAAACACGATATGCCTTACTTCGTTCTGAGTAACCTACAAAAATACCATGGTCAGCTTTTGAATCGAATTTTCCAAGTTGGTCTTTTGTGTTAAGAATAAAAAAATTTGGTCCAAAGATTTTTAAGTAAGAAATATTAGGTTTTCTTCCATTAAAAGTTCATATGACGTGTTTTTAGTTAAAGGTCTTATGGAAATACGATTTAATACATAGCACGCAGTTGCTACAGCTTCTGTCCAAAAATGCTTTGGTAATATACTTCCATTTAATAACGTTCTTGCGCATTCTTGAAGTGTTCTATTTTTCCTTTCTACAACTCCATTTTGTTGTGGAGTTCTAGGAAATGAAAAATTATGATTTATTCCTTTCTTTTTACCAAATAATTCAAATGATTCATTTTCAAATTCGCCTCCATGATCACTCCTTATATTTTTTACTTTTAAATTCTTAATATTTTGAATTCTTTTGACAGAATTTTTGAAATATTCAAAAGTATCACTTTTATTTTTCGTAAATATCGTCCATGTATATCTTGAGAAATCATCAACTATTACAAAAACATATCGATTAGGTTAATAGATTGAACGTGTGTTGGTCCGAATAAATCCATATATAACAACTCTAATGGTCGTAAAGTTGAAATGACTTTCTTCGATTTAAAAGATAATTTAGTTTATTTACCTAGTTGACAATCATCGCAAATATTATTTATTTTAAAATTTATTTTTGGTAAGCCTTTGACTAATTCATTTTTTGAATGTTTTTGAATAGTCTTAAAATTAATATGACAAAATCTTTTATGCCATAACCAAGGATCATTATCTTTGACCATTAAACACATATCTTTGTTATTATTAATTTTCATGTTTAAAACATAAATATTTGTACCTCCCTTTCCTTCAAAAATAAGATTTTGATTTTGATCAAATATACAACATTCATTTTCAGAAAAAAGTTATTTTAAAACCTTTGTCGCATAGTTGACTTATGCTTAATAAGTTATGTTTTAAGTTTTTAACTAAAGAAACATTTGTAATAATGGGTAAATCTGATATACCGTAGTTGCACACATCTCCTTTGCCAATGATGAAGCCTTTTGAGTCACCTTCGAAGGCAACAGAGCCACCATCAAAGTATGAAATATTTGTAAGCATTTCTTTGTCTGCGGTCATGTGTTTTGAGCAACCACTATCCAAAATCCATTTTCTTTTCTTGAGTGGGACCTGCAAAAAATATTAATAAATACATTTGTACCCACCTTTTAATAGGGTCCTAAGAATTAGATCTTAGGAAGCCAAACCCAAGTGGGTTTAGTGTCCCTTTTATAAATATAATTTTTATTGTTATGAACAGTATTCATAAATGTTTTAACATATTTGTTCCTAATTAAATTATCGTTAGTCTTTGGAACCAAAATTTTAATTATCTTAGTTTCTACTTTTGTTTTAGTAGGTGCTCTTAATGATATATTATGTTTTGAATCATTATTCTTCTTAAGATTAGTATTTTTCTTTTGAGAAATTTTGACTCCTTTTTATATCCTAATCCATGTTTATTTGAGGAAGATTGAGAATTTTCTAAAATCTTAGATAAATTCTCTTCTTTTGTTAAAATTAGAAACATTTTTAGTAATGTTGTCTAATTTAATTTGAAGACTAGTATTTTCTAATTCAACTTGTTTTATTTTATTTTTTAAATTTTGATTTTCAGAAATAATTTTATCATTCTTTGTCTTTTGAGTTTCAATTTCTTGACTCAAAAGTAAAAGTTGACTGTCTGAGTTTGAGAGAGATTCTAGAACTCTTTCAAGTTCTTCTTCCAATATTTTTTCTCTCGTCTTTTAACATATCTCTTTCAAATTCAGCTTTGTTCTGATTTTCACGTCTCTTTAAGTTTTTTTTGAGAATTTTTATAGTATTCAAAAATTTAGTGTTTACTTCTATTAAATCATCATAAGATAAATCACTAACCTCAGATTCTTGAGCCATAAAGCATACATTTGCTTGTTCATCGTCACTATCACTTTCGGATGAAGATGAATCCGAGTCGTCCCATGTTACAGAAAACGCCTTCTTTTTGAATTTATCCTTCTTATTTTTGTTGTTGAAGATTTTTTGATTTTCCTTCTTTTGTTCGGGATAATCCTTATGCATGTGTCCTTTCTTGTGATAATTGAAGCATTCTATATTTGAAGATGAAGGGTTGTTCAAGAAATTCTTTTCGAAACCTTTTTTATTTCCTTTTATACATTTTAAGAATTTCTTGAAATTTTTGGCAATAAATGCTAAATCCTCATCTTCAGACTCTGATTTTTCCTTTTCTGCGTGAAAAGCCACATTTTTTCTTTCCTGTGCTTGGTCTTTCTTAGCTTGCATGTTAACTTCATAAGACATAAGGTTTCTAATTAATTCTTCTGGTTTCATTGGTCTTTGGTTAGATTGTCCTTCTGCAAATGTAGAGCTATAGGCAGTTATTGTGCTTATGTTATTTTCCATATTATCAGTATGTCAAATAACGGTGTTATGGTTATAGGACGGCCTTGCCCTCATACCAATAGAAAGAAGCTATGCGGTAGGATCGTATAATATGGAATAGTGGAATGGTATAGGTAAATAACAGTAAGCAATAAGTAAAGTGGACACCAAGACTTTATACTGGTTCAGACCTCTTGTCCTACGTCCAGTCCCTAAGTTCATCTTAGGAATTCTAACTAACAACCCTCACTTAACCCGGAGGAATAGGTTTACAACTTACCCGAACAACCGAACGGGATTTCTTGCTTCAACTATCGAAGAGGACTTCAACTAGGTACAAAGAGTATTTTTGACTTGTTGTGTTCTTGATAACACTAATGAGTCTAATTGAGTACAACTTTTCTATAATCTAATCCTCAAGAATATGAAATGTGATTATGAAGATTTAGGAAATATAAATAGCTATGAATCAAAAGAGTATTAAAAAATAAATCAGAGATTCAAGCAGTTGAAGTGGTTTGTGAATGCATTTGAAAACTTGAGTAATCTGAAATATAATAGAGACATTAAAGCAATTAGAATTGGTGATTTTGCAAATGATAGAAACATGTTTTTATATGTGTAGAAGAGGTGTAACCATTTGCAAAAGGTGCGGGCAAGAGATGCATCTATTTCCATTGGAGAATGGCTGCAACTCTTGGGAAGAAGAAGGTGTCTCTTCAGGAAAAATTCGCAGGTTCAAATTTAGTCGATTGAACAGGGATTTCAGTCGACTGGAACTGTGCATGTTGTAAAATATGTAATAGGTTCAGTCGACTGAACTGGTAGATTATGCACAATGAACACTTAACTGAAATATGAAGTTATGTTATGTGTTTTTTGTGTTTGTGCAAGTTTCTTGAGGATAGGATTTAACAATAAAACTAAGATTAAGACCTATATATAATAATTACTCATGATATCCTAGGTCTTCATAGTCCTTCCTTTAGCTTTGCACATTTCTCTTCCTTTAGCACATTGTCATTGATCAAAATATAGCGTATCAACACCCCTAAGTGGTGTTCCTTCTCGATGTTACATATCTTTGGGCGACACCATATCCTTGAAGGTTGGGGTTAAATAATCTAAAGGACCCCAAAATAGGCTTTCCTTCCTAACGTTGCCAATCTTTGGGTAACGCTAGATTCCTGAAGGTTGCAACTAAATTATCCGATTGATCCCAAAGTGGTTGTTCCTTCCTTATGTTGCCTATCTCTGGGCAATGCTAGATCCTGAAGGTTTGGGTCGAATTATTTGATCAAGCCCTGAAAATATGCTCCTGGACCATTATTCAAGGCTTGAGGAGCTTGTTCCTTGCCATACTACCAATTGCATAGTATGGAAATTTTGCTTGTAAAAACACCGTTCTATTGGTTCGAGAAGCTAATTGATTATTATAAACAAAGAAAAGTGGAAAGTCCTATCTTATTGCATTGCCTCCTGAACCGTGAGTGGCTTATTTGAAAAAATAAACTAAGATAAGCTAACTATAGTAGAGCCACAACAAATCTCTATTCCATGCATGTGGAATTGGAATTCCATTAATCATTGCAAGCTTGAAAGTTCTAGCTTTGAGCTTTTGATCAATTGCATATGGTATTTCCTAGTTCGGCCTAAACACTCTTATACTAGGGAGAACTTGTTTCAAAACGGGATCCCCTACCTTAAAAATATGGTTTCGGACCATGGCGTTGAAATGTCGTGCTACCCTTCTCTATTGAGCGGGTACCTTCAATTCCTCTTTTTCCCGCTACTCATCGACCAAGGCGAGGGACTCAAACAACAGTTCCTTAGTCACCTTAGGATTGAAATTCCTTTACAATGAGATGAGAATTCTAGCTCTAATGGGATTATAGCTTTAGATCCATATGCCAGAGCGAATGATGAATGTCTAGCTGCTGACTTATGGGTCGTCCCATAAGACCATAATTCTAGAAAAAGCTCATCGACCCAGTTGCTCTTAGCTCTAGTTAGTCATTTCTTTAAGGTGGAGTTGATGATTTTATTCACCGTCTCTGCATGTTTATTCGCCTGTAGATGTGCTACTGTTGAAAAGCTCTTCTCTTTTTAGTACCGGTTGTATAAATTCTTGATCTCGGTACTTACAAACTGAATTATGTTGTTTGTGACGATCTTCCAGGGTACTCTAAACATGCAAATGATGTTCTTCATCATGAATTTGATCACCTTTTTTGGTGTGATTGTGACAAGTGGTTCAGCTTCAGCCCACTTTGTGAAATAATCAACTACGACAATAACATATTTAGCTCCACCTTTCATGATCGGTAGAAAATCGAATAGGTCAATTAGCAAACCGGCTAACTATTTGCATAAGTCTGTAGATGGGCCTCTTGGAATCTTCACAAATATCTAGCAATGTTCACACTATCTGGTGTAATCAACTACATCATGATTTATGGTTGGTTAGAAATATCTATATCGAAGTGCCTTTTAGGCCAGAGTCTACACCCCGGTGCAATCACCAAAACTGCCCTCATGAATTTCCATGTGGATATTCCAGCTTCATCTTTGGCTACACACCCAAGCAAGGGGGTAGAGAATCCTCATTTGTATAATACTCCTTTCTGCATCATGATGATGTGCTTTCCAAAAGAGTTTCTTTTGTTCATTTATGTCTCTCAAGAGAGTCCCTTTGAGAAAATATTATTTTATCAAATTCATTCGTGACTTCTTTTTCTTTATTGTCTCCAGAACCCAATCGATGTCTATTTGATCGATGCTTAGAGCCAATAAAATCTCCATTGGAACCGGACCCATCATTTGTGCTTCCCTAGAACTAGCTTAGCCAATGAGTCAGCTTTTGTGTTCTCCTCCCTAGGGATATACTTGATAGTATAGTGCTCTACATCATCCAAGGGTTCCAGTGTTTTTGTTAGGTAAGGGGAAAATCTCGCGACCTTAGCCTGACATGCCTTCCTAACTTGACAAATCACCAGCTGGGAACTACTAAATATATGTAGTGTCCTTATCCCCAGTTCCTTTTCTATCATTAGTCCCGCTATCAACACTTCATACTCAACCTCATTGTTTGTTGTGGGAAACTCTAACCTTAGTGCATAACAAGTTGACCGCCCTTTTGGTGTTTCAAGCACTACACCTGCGCCTAAACTATGGTCATTCAAAGCGCCATCCGCAAAAAGCTTCCAATGAGAAGCTACATTTGCATCACCCTCTTCTTTGCCATCACATGCGGTAAACTCGACAATGAAGTCTGCTAATGCATGTCCGTTTGTCACTCCCCTAGGATATTAAGTAATTGTATACTGACTCGACTCCAAGTTCCAATTCAGTAGTCTCCCTGAAGTCTAAGGTTGGTATAACACCTACTTCAAGGGCTGATCCATCAGCACTTTGATCAAATGAGTTCGAAAATACGGCCCTAGCTTTCTTGATGCAATCAGTAAGAAATATGCCAATTTTTTCAAATTTGGGTAGTTCATTTCAACTGCCTTAAACTGCTTGATGATGTAGTAGACCGACCTTTGAATCCTTGTCTCCTCACTTATAAATGATGCACTCAATGCATGAGAAGGCACAACAAATAGACGAATAAGCCATCCCGTCGAGCGGTTTGGATAAGACTAGCGGTGTCTTTATGTGTATCAACTACTCCTCGAAGGGATTTTGATAATCTTGATTCCATTCAAAGTTTTTCTTACCCTACTTAAGGGCATTGAAGAAGAGTATGCATTTATTAGTTGCCTTTGATATGTAACGACTCAAGGAATCAATCTTCCTATTCAAGCTTTGTAGTTGTTTCTTTGGATTCGATGTAGTTATGTTCCTCAAGGCAATAATCTACTCTAGATTAGCCTTGATGCCCCTCGCATTAACAATAAATCTTAGAAATTTTCCCGATGCTACCCTGAAAGAACATTTTAATAGATTTAGCTTCATTCCAAATTTCCTAAGGACCTCGAACATCTCCAAAAGATCATCCAAATGATTTTGTGATATTCATGATTTCACAAGTATGTCATCTATGTATACCTCCATTGTTCATCCAATTTGACTCTTAAATATAGAATTGCCAATTTTTGTTATATGGCTCCGGCATTTTTCAAACCGAACGACATTAATCGATAGTAATATGTCCTAAACCCATTATGAAGCTATCTTTTCCCAATTCGGTATACGTATCGAAATATAGTTATAACCTAAAAATGCATGCATGAAAGAGAGTAACTCATGCCCCATGGTTCCATCTATCAATTGGTCAATCGTGAGCATGGGAAAGCTGTCCTTCATGCACGCCATGTTCAGATTCGAATACTCAATGCATGTTTGTCATTTCCCGTTCGACTTCTTGACTAAGACGGGGTTGGATACCTATGGGGGCTATAAAGAATAGTGGATAAAGGCATTTTCCATCAGCTTATCTACTTTTTCCTTCAGTGCAGTGGATCGCTCCGAACCTATACTACATCTTTTCTGTTCGACTAGTGTAAACTTTAGATCAATTTTCAGTGCATGACACACTATCTTCAGCGATATCCCGTACATATCCGAATGCGTCTAATCAAACACATCCAACTTCCCTTAGAGGAAATTAACTAATTCTTTTCTTATATTAATGCTAACTTAATGTCCAATCTTTAGAACTCGATTTGGATCGTCCATATTGATCGAGACATTCACCGTCAGCTCAGTCTGTGCAGCCTGCACTTCCCCTGACTTCTTTCCAAGATCCATAGACTTGTCAAATCTGCTATGGTTTTGGAGCCAGGAGCCATGTTTTAGTTGATATTCTTATGAATTATGGATATGGAGAGTCTTCTCCACATCCTTACCTTTCTCCTATCGCTTTGCTTCTCTTAGTTCTGTGACATAGAACTCCCTTCCTACGCTTTGGTCTCCTCTCTGACCCCATTCTCTATGGGGAACTTCATCATTAGACACCAAGGAGTTAGTGCTATTCTAAAATCAAAAAGGTCCGATCGGTCCAAAAAGGCGTGATACCCTAAGTACTCATCCATTATAATGAATTTATGAATCTGGACTACCTACAATCTCCTTCACCCAATTCAACGTGTAGATCGACCATCCTGATTGGTTGTTTTGCTTCATCTATAAATCCTTAGATATTTGTTTTATAAGCTATAACCTCCTTAATGTTAATCTTCATTTGATCGACTGTTCTTCTGAATAGTATGTTCATGGAACTTCTAGTCTCCACCAAGACCAGATGAGTTGTCGCATGTCCTATACCTGCTGTTATTACCATGGGGTCAAATGTTGGCGTTTCGACTCCATCAGCATCTCTATTCCTAAACACTTTGCCATCTGCTACCATTCTTGTTGCTTAGTTGGATCTCCATCTTCTACGGTAAAGCAATCCTCCTATGGTACATGCTTTAGCGAGCTTATGTCCATTCCATCTCCTTCTAGCTTTTCTATGCTGGATGAGGTCCTCTATTTATGGTATTAATAACCAATCTTCCATCATTTTGCCCGGGTCCTTCTCCACTTGGTCCAGATTGATTCCCTTGGGCAGGCGGCCTTTTGGGTCTTACAGCATAACCGCCTTCCCGTGACTTTTTAATGTACTGTTGGAGATTAGTCTTCCTTATCAGTTCTTCAATGTTATTCTTTAAATGTCGGCACTTGTTCGTGTTGTGTCCATGAGTTTCATGGAAATGATAGTACTTTCTGAAGCACCATTACTACTCAGTCGCCTCCCCCACAGGGGATTTTTGTACCATATATGTTTTCCAGTGTATCATTTAGGAGCATATAATCTTCCAGTTTCATGTTTCTTGGGTGTTTTTCGTCTTCGCTATGCCTACCACTAGGACCTTGGTTCCTTTTCTTCTAGTTACCAGAACTTCCAACATCAACTGCCACGTTAATTGAGCTTTCTCCGCTTGTTTAACCTCCACATTGCTCTGGATAACTTCATTAGATTATCCATCATCAGTTTTTACTACGGCTAGACTTGCTTCTTCTAGTGGTAGAAATTGATTAGCCTTCCGATGGAATTCTAACATAGTTGTAGGTTGCTTCATCTTTATCCATTTACCAAAATCTATGCTAGGGTGTATACTCTAAACTATCACCACAAATACCAAGTCCTTCTTTGGATTACTCACTTCTGCAACAACAACATTAAATTGATTCAAGAACCCTTTTGTGATTCACTAAGTACTTTAGATAAGCTCGACAAGGACATCACGTCCTTAGGCTAAGCAGTATGAAACCAAAACTGCTCCATGAATTTCCTAGATAACTTATTAAAGGTCGATATGGATCTCAAGGCAAGTCGGGTGAACCACATCGATGCAACCCCTTCTAAGAAGGTAGGTAGTTAACACATGCATCGCACAACATCTATTGCCCTAACACATGTGCCATTCATACTTTAGCAAATGTTGCTTAGGATCTATGGACCCATAATACGATGGCATCGTCGGCATCGTAAACTTCTTGTAACATTCTTCTTATGGGATATTTTCTATAAATGGAGTTCTTTTTGTTACAGAACCCCAACCCTCATTTTTTTCGATCTTTTTTTTATTGACCAACCGCTTTACTATATCTATTATATATTCCTTGTTGGCACGGTGCTCTAAAAGTCGATTATCAATGGCTGGACTGAGTGTTTGGCTTTCCAAATGATCGCGGTTTGCCCGTTTATTTCTTGGCTCTCCAGTCTCTGAGAGAACCACTCCTTCAGCCTTTCGTTGATGTTAGGTTGGTTCCGCCACATCTATTTGAACTCCAGCTCCATTAATTTCAGCGTCTGGCTCGTAGTCATCACCATCGTGTTGCAGGTCATCCTCCTAGTCAAATAAGTCCACAACCTCAACTCTCTGCTCCCCATGTCCTCCAACATTCGTCTCGGTACCGACCTGACTGTGTTCGACACCGAGTGGTCTTCTTCTGGGAGAAACGTGATGACTTCCTCTAGCAACTCCTTTCACTACTCCAGTAACTACTTCTGTTGATTTTTGTCTTTCACTTTGTCTACTCTTACCAGAAATGGACGAATTCTCTTCTTCAAACCCGAGAGGAGAAACTTCCATTCCATTCCTAATTGTTCTCTATGCTTGCTGGGTCTGTAGTGCTATGTTAGCATCCATCTTCTATCAGAGCTTTTTGACCGTCTACTGACTTCTAGTTTAGCTCCTACATCATCTTGTCAAATTAACCCTCAGTAATTATCTCCGATTGAGCACATGATCGTGGTACTTCCCATTTGTTACCGACTTCAATTTGATGAGTATTTGCCTCATCGCTACCACCTATAGTTCCTTATATTACAACAATCATCCTAATTGATCTTCAGTCTTCCAGGTGCCATTGATTTCTATCAACAAGTCTTAAAATTCCTCAGAGGAAATCTTCTATATCTAACCACTGGACCTAAAATCCAAAATAGCAAGCTAGATCTAACCCTGAGAATTGATATCTCACTAAATGCACCAAAATGTTAGTGCCAAAAATGAAATAATACCCAAAGTCCTATAGAAAATTTGAGATCTAACAAAAACTATATGAAAAGAAAAGAGAACACCAAAAAATTTAATTGGTTTGGCAATCTTTGGCCTTCGTCCACAGTAATTTATTCATTATTCGATTGAGAGAGATTTAGAATCATTAATTCAAGGGATTGACAAGTTCTTACAACCTAGAATTGCCAACAGTATTTTCCTTAGTGACTATGGAGAGGAGGGATAGGAGATGAAGAAAACAGAAGTCTAAAAGGTCCTTTTCCAGTAGCTATAAGGTTTATATTTATATGCCAATTAGCTAATAGAATCGGAGGCCTACTAAACATCAGGTCGGATCTACTTCCAAGCGCTCAAGAGAGGAAAATGGGGCCTAATTAGTAATAAAAACTCTTAGGGAAAAAGCTCTCCAACTTCTCCTACTTGATCTTCTATCTTCAACCATTCGTGCTACAAGAAATTTTCCATTATGATTGAACTATTCCTGAGAGGTTCCTGATACTACGTTGTTCATCCCTGCTTTCTTTATTTTCTTCTCGAGAACCCTTAGAGTTATCCACCTATTCCTTGAGAAAAACACTCCACAAAGGTCGCTTGAGCTAGTACTTCACGTATGAGTTGTTTTAGGATTCCAAAGTGGAGTAAAAAGGACTCCATACTAAGTGGTAGGGCTTAGTACCAAGTGGTCCATTTTGGTTTGTAACTTCTTGAGTGCAATCCTATTGCCTTTCTAAGCATGTTTCTAATTCTGTTAATCGTTTTGTCTCCGCCTTGATGTTCTGATTCCAATTAAAATCTACTTAGTTAAAAGGCCAAATAACAATTTCAGTATTACATTTATTAATAATATAAATGTATTTTAAATTTCTTTTAATTAAATAATGTATGTGTTATTTAATATATAATTTTTTATGCCAAATCCATATGGATTTAACATGATAATTTTTTTATTAAAATCTTTTTCGGCCAAGAATAAATAAATAAAATCTATTATTATATGCATGTATACTACTTATTAATAATCAATCAATAAACATATTTTAAACTGAAAAATAAAATTCATTTAAATGCTATTTTGAATTAAATAATAATAATAATATATATATATATATACTCAAATTTATATAAATATTTTGTAGTTTGAATTTAAATTTCAAAGTAGATATTTATATTTAGGTATACTCACATATGAATACTCATATTTATATAAATATTTATATAAATAGATATATATAAATTTCAAAATAGACATACACACTCACATTTATATAAATATTTAAATTTCAAAATAGATATTTATATAAATATTTTGTAGTTTGAATTAACATAAGATATTTTAGGTATTAAATTAGACTATTTTGAATCGGTCAAAATATTTATTTAAAAGGTATATAACTGTAATTAATGTATATAAATTTCTCAAACAAGACTAGATAAAAATTTATATAGAGAGAGTGAATGTGTCCATTACGGTGTAAATCACGTCACCTATACACCTACATATTATCCATATATACTACTTATATGTTGCATGTGCACTATACACATTAGGGGGTATTAAATACACTCATAATATATATAACTTATATAAATTAAATAAATACCTTACTACTAAGAAATTGAATAAAATAAAGATTTTATTTGAAGTATTTTAGGTTTGATCCAAAATCAATTAAACGTTATAGGCTTGATAAAGATCTAAAAGTGGACTTTTTTAAATTCATCCTTTAACCAACTGCGTGCTAGAACAGTTTGAGTTTAAAATTAAAAACTATAGGACTACCTAATAACACTTACGTAAACGACTGTATGTCTAGAGTAGTAATGTCTAGGCTTTGGGTTAAATAACCAAGTATTCTTTCCTCCCTAACTACTAGCCTATCCCGATCATGTAGAAGAAGTCCAAAATGTTGGCTCTATAGTAAACGTCCAAATTGATTTGGACATTTGGCTAATTTTAAATTTAGTTTGAAATTTTAAATAATATTTAAAATTTTTATCTTAAGTTCAAAATATAAAATACATTTTATAAATATTATAAAATATTTTTTAAGTTATTTTGAAAATTAGTTAATTAGTTCTAAAATTTTATTATGTTAGTTGGATTGATTTAATAATTAATTAATTAAAATTTAATTGATTAAATTAATACATATATATATGGTTATATGTATATTTAAAATGTTAAAGGTAAACAATAATTTTTATGAAATAATCATATTTAAAAAAATTGTTTTAATATATGTTAATTAAGAAATAATATACATGTATAATGATATATGTATATTAGTATAAATGTTAGTATATAAATATATTCAATTTATAAATGTTTAAAATGAATTAAGATAAATTAGTTAAAGTGCACAATTAAATGATTAATTATATTAATAAAATATGATGTATTCAGTAAAATCAAAATAAAAACTAAATTAAGACGATTTAATTAAAAAGAGTGGAACTATAGGAAACCCAAATCTGATTTAAGGAATAAATACATATGTATAGAATATATACGGTGATTTCAGATGTATCTAACACTTGAATCATGAGGGTATTTCATTAGAAACACATTATTCGATAAGTTGATGTTACTCAAATAAATATAGCAAAGAATATAAATATTTAATATAAGAGTGCCCTCTACCATTTATATATTAATAGATTACTTGCTTACCCTTTAGTTGTTTAGGTTTGCTTAAGCTAGAAATATTATATGTAGTGTTGTTAATATATTGACTAGATGATGTTAGATACTTGCACGTATTTATTGAGCTTTCCTAAAGGTATGTGCATTATACCAAAGCCATCACGAAAAATTAGGTAAGAGCAAATAATCTATATTTATTCATTGAGCTTTCCTTAAGGTATAGAGGAGATTAGAATAAAGACCGCCGGTTAGGAGTTGTACATGATAAAACCGATAAGTTGTTATCCATTATGAGTAGGCCTATATTTATTAAGCTTCCTTAAGGTTAGAATCCTAAGGCATGTGAGTCCTAACACCCATTAGAGAAATCAAAAGATTTCTATGTTTCCTCTTAAGGTTACGAGAAACATAAAAGTCCTGCTTATTAGTAAAATGAAATAATATATTTAACCTTACAATAATATAATAACATTTGCTATGTTTAAATTTCTTAATCTACTTAAATTAAATTTGCAGAAAATAGTCCACACCAAAGTTATTTCCAAAAATGACAAGCTCACTAGACTAATTATATTGACTGGTTAAGAGCAATCTAAATCTCATTAACATATGCTTATGATAATCAATACATGAACTTCCAAGACTAAAACCCATTGAAAATGCTAATCTCGAGTTGATAATTGATTATAGCAAATTGGTGGCGGATGTTAAAATCATCCAAATTTACGTGTTGTCTTTTGTAGATAAATGTTGCAAAGACAACACACAAAAAAGTCTGTCCATCCAATCCGTGATAGCCATAAAGTAATATTTAGGGAGGAATCTCGTTCTATAAGGCACAAAATTACCCATTAATTATTCAATAGAAGATTAAAAATGGCATGTATGTGGATGAATATGTCTTATTAATGAAACCCATACTTTTAGGCTTTAACAACTAGACGTCACGATCACGTGGACTTGATCTTAGGTCTCTTGCTACACAGTTTGAGCCATTTAGATTGAATTAAAATACAAACCAATTGAATGTGTGCCTTATGGAGCTGCTCAATATGCTGATATCAATCGAGTCTTCATCCAAAGATTAAGGCGTAATGCTCCCTATAAAGGGAAATGCATTGTGTTCAAACCAGAGAAAGCATGAATACAAGAAAAGTAAAAAGAAAGCTTCAAATGACAGTGGTGATTGTCACCATTATCGCTAGAAGGAGCACCAATTTTTTGGATTACCTAAAGATTGTCAAAGAAAAGAAAGAGAATGGTTCTACCACTCCTATGGCACACTTATGATTTAGAATTGTTTTAAAACCAATTAATTATTTTGAGTTTTAGATACTAAATCTAAAATTCATATCTGTAATTCAATAAAGGAACTTAGGAACATGCTACATGTGGCAGAGTGTGAAATGAGACTTCAAGTTGCTAATCGATCTTCAGTATATGCAACTATATCTGGAGAATATCACTTGGCTTTACCGAAGGATAAGATTTAATTTTAAATGATTGCTGTTATGTAAAAATATTATTTATAGAGTAATTTCTATGTCTATATTGTTTGAGTTTTGACATTTTTTTTCATTGTATTGATAATGTTATAAACTTTATGTTTAATTAAAATTAAATCTACAACAATGTTTTAGATAATGGAAATTATGTATTAAATTCTTATCATGTATGTGCTATGAATAATTCTTCTAATGTTGACATTAATGATAACATTTTTTGGCATTATAGACTAGGTCATGTTAGTAAAAAAAACGACAGCATAAACTGAAAATCGAAGTTTATCTACCATCATTGGATTCTGAATAATTTGATATTTGTGTGTCATGTATAAAGGAAAAATGACTAAACACCTCTTTACTAGAAGCAATGAAAGAGTTAACGAACTTTTAGATCTTGTACATACTGATGTATGTGGCTTAATGCTTATAGTTACCAAACTTAATTCTTCTTACTTTTTATTTTTACCTATGATTTCTCGAGGCTAGAATATGTATGTCTTATGAAGAATAAATTCGATGTCTGTGAGAAATTTAAAGAGTATAAGAATGAGATTGAAAATGAAATGAATCATAAGGTTAGAAATGCTACTATCTGATCGAGGAAGCGAGTACGTTGGACAAGAGCTCTAATAGCAGTTAAAAAATAATGTGACTATCTCTCAGGTTACTCCACCGTATTCTCTACAACAGAATGATGTTATCGAATGAAGGAATTGAACCCAATTAGATATGTTTCATTTTATAATAAGTAAGATTAAGTTACCTCTTTCCTATTAGGAATATGCACAAGAAGCACATGGCATATGCCGAACTTGATACCCTCTAAATCCACATCTAAGATGCAAGAATATATGTGCATGGGAAGAAACCTTGCATTAATTATTTGAAGGTATGGGGTTGTTCTATCTATGTTAAGAATATCGGAACCAATAAACTTGAGGCAAGATCTACCTTTTGCAAATTCATAAGATAGCCCGATAATTCTAGGGGATATATTTTTGATAACTGCTAGGGACAAAAATTCATTATTTCCACACATGTTGTCTTTTTGGAAAAGGAATTTCTATTAAAGAAAGTGACAGCGAAGTTGTAGATTTGAACGACATCCATGAAACGAACACTATAACATCCTCAATTTCGAGTCTCGAAAATTAATGCTGACAAGGCTGCCGTCATGACCATAATTATTTTCAAATAATAAACTGGGATTAGTTTTTATTCAATGACATTATGCAAATAGAGTTGCTAATAATTTTCATTTCATCAAAAAAATAAACAATGTTATTACATATTCTTTAACTCATCTCATTCTATTGCAGAGGCAAATATAATAAAACATTAATAGAGTGTCATGCTAGACGTATAAGATGCCAGAATAAATATTTAACTAGTTATAAACTCTAGTATTACATAATGAAATTTTCAAAATAACTTTTATTTACAAAATAAGCATCCTACTTCATCTTTGGAATCTTTATTTGTTTATTCCAAAAGATACTTGTCTATACATTAAACTTAACCTACTTGAATGAGCACCTATGAGTTTACGGAAAATAATAAAAACATGGATCGGTCATAAAGTATGGTATGAGTAATACGTTATCCTAAACAACAAATCATATATTGACACCATGCCCCTAAAGCAGGGAATGCGTTTTTCTCTCACTAATTCGATCACTTTAAATTCATCATACTATGTAATAAACATTACATCATTATCAAACTTAAGTCATCAATTTCAACATAAGTGCGAGATTCTCCTTTCTTGACATATCTTTTTTGTGGTTAGTTTATCTTTTGTTGCCACAAAGGTCTTATTCTTAGTTTCTTATTTTTATCATCAACTGATAATTACATTGCCATAGAGGCCATATACTTTCGTTCTTATATATTGTCGTAAATAGACATCAAAATGTTACAAAAGCCTAATACCCTCGTTCTCATATAATTATCATGAACAGACACTTGGATGTTACAAAAGCCTTATACCAGCGGTTTTGCATAATTTCATGAATAGACGTCTAAATGCTGAAGAAAACTTGTACCATCGTTTTAGAATAATGTCATGAACGAACATATGGACGCTATAAAAATATTATACCATCACTTTTACATATCGTCGTGTATAGATGTAACAACCGCACTCCAGTAGGCTCAGATTTTTGCTAACTTGAAAACCAAAGTCCATTAAAATACAGATTGTTAATTTGGTATCCTGCAAAAAAGAAGCTATATTAGAGCACTAATGGTAATAAATCACAATGAAAATAAGTAAATATAATAGATCATTATAATTACTGACCTGGAATTGACATCTCAAATTTCGAGTGTCTTAACCTGACTACTGCTGCAAAATAATACTAGTACCTGCCTTTATATATCCTATGAGCTTTAATAAGGAGGGGTCAGAACAACGTTCTGGTGGCTGCTAAATTATACATCTTATACATAATGCTAGTTTATGTGATTGTTCACCATGTCTTATCACGTTAGGTTTATTATTAGTCGCTATAACTACATCGCTGCGTACGAACCGTTCCTATCTACACCATGTATGTATGTATGTATATCCCATCATCCACTAATGGACCTAAATACTTTCCCCACTAGTATTTATTGCTCAGGAAGTCGAAGGATTCATCACCTCGCTGCATTATGATCGTCGTATAACTCACGCAAATCATATAGTGCGCATCGACGACCTCCAATCTATAAGCTCCTGTATTCTTTAAGGATTTTCACCTTTGTCTGCTTCATATATCATGGATTTCTGGCACCATGAACCTCCACCCCATTCGTATTTTTAAAGGTATCTCTAATATGGGTTAACTACCTTGCCCTATCAAATAGGCTAACAAATGACTATGGTGGTGCATAACCCAACTAAACCAATCATGTTAGGTGGAAAAGATCAGTTAGGCATAGCGTTGTCCTTCCCATTGATCACGAGGGACCGATGTTGAGCTTGCAAAATATGCAACTCCTACCCCTTGTTTTGGTACCTATGCCATCCTTTGCGTGCCCTTTTGCATAAGTCCGATTTCACGCATCTTCCATTTAGATTTCCTAGTGCAATCAAGGCAATACCCTCCTCTAACAAATTAAAGCAGACTACTAGTGCAGGTGCAATCTTGCCATCCGTAAAAGGTTCGCCCATTTCCTGTAATTAAGGAGGTTCCTTTACATGCACCCACAGATTTGAGGGTATCCCTTCGTCTATGCACAAGAGTATACTCTTCACAGGTCATATTGGTTGGATATGTTTCTAGCATCCCAACCCAGTCTAATGGCCTTAAGTCACATATTACCAGACAATTTATAATTATTCACACATGTCATAAACACATATTCGAGGCTACATATATACATATTTCATATTCATGTATATTTATTCTTCTTACATTTTCTTTACCGCATTACATCTTTTATGTTCGACTCTACGTCTTCTTTTTACTTTGCATTTAACTTTTCACTTATCAAATTTATTTACCTCTTCTCACTTTCTATTAGCAATATCGTTGCTACTACATTCATTAGCTCAACTTCGATTTCTATTCCATTTCATTTAATTATCAGACTTAATCCAGACATCTTTCAATTTACCTATTTTTAAGCAAATTAATCCATTCCATTCGATTACGAGACCTAATCCAAGAATCATTTTCATTTCCTATCTTCTTTTTCTTTCTTATCACTCAAACTTCATTTTTCATTAGTTTCCATTTTATTTACCTCTTTGTTTCATTCTTGTCTCAATATTCCACTTTTGGAATTTACTACACTTCGATAAATTTGAATTTAACTTAACAATTAATTGTTACATAATAAATTTCCATATCTTTTCCAAAAAAAGGTCGTTTATACGATATTTGTAATTACAAGAAACTCTCATTTTATTTATTGAAATAGATAGTACAAAATACAACAATTATCTTTATTTTTTATATCTCTTTCTTATGAAGGCATATATTTGCTCCATGTTATTTCAAACATCACACTTTTGTTAAATTTAAACTTGAAAATATATAGAAATCCATTTACAGTAATGTATATTCCAATAAATTAAAATATCATTAAAATTCCAAAAAGTCCAACTAACTTTATTTTCAGTCTCATTCATCAATGCCAAATAAAATGGAATCTCAATTCATTATGTTTCAATTAATTAATCCGATGTAGAACTGATAATTAAAAATTATTTTGCAATTACAGAATCAAATCTAATCATTACATAATTACAGAAATAAAACTAATCAATGCACATTCATTACGATTTTCATAGGCAAGTTTCATATCTTTAACTTTTCACAGTTATGAATTCATTGTGATTTAACTTTAATTCTCAAACATAAAGGAATAGATTTGCAATGATATAATCTAGTATTATATATATATATATATATATATATATATATATATATCACCTTTAGTTAGCGTCTTCAGCTCTCTAGATATAATCCAGATCAGACCATGTTATCTGTATTCTCCATTTTTGACTCTCTATTCGGATCTATAGATAACATTTATATAGATCTATTAGAAATTTAATTAGAGAAAAGAGATTCAGAATTTGATTTATTAATTAGAACCAGATCTAAAAGTTTACCTTTTGATGTAGAAACATGATTTGAACCTATTCCTTATCCTCGGTTCTCTCTTATTTTTTTCCGAAGTGTGTCCATGCAGTCTAGATCTATTTTGATGTATTTAGAAAATTTTGGAGGAGAAATGGAAATGATAGAGCTTCCTCGTCCATTAGAAAAATAACGAGTTGAAAGTGAAGCCCTAGCTCCTAATTTATACAAGTTCGAATCAGCGTTAACCGTCGGATGGAACTAAATTAGATCTCGGCCAGATGGCCACAAATTACTGCAGCCTTCAAAAGGTTGCAGGTCGATCACTCTACCCTCATGGTCGATCACTCAAGGTCGACTTGGGTATGGGCACGGTCGACCTAGCTAGTGTAATTTGTGCAACTTTTTTTTAATGTTACTTCTTCTGATTCATTTTCCCCCTTCAATTATTCACCACTTCAATCAATGTTATCTCTAATCTTAATTAAATTTCTTAAACGTTAAGCTACCATTAATTTTAATGGTGTTAATTAATCATTAATTAATTTCAAATTATTTTTATAATTATATATATAATTATTTCCAACTATAATTCAAACGTACGCTAGTAAGTTTTTCGTTTGAACTTCGATTGGAAAAGTTTATATATGAAAATTGATCAAAAAATCGCCACGGACCTAGTCATATAAGTTTCATGGCCAAATTCCTACATTTACAAGAATTCCATTTTCACAATTTATTAATTAATCAATTAATTATCATAAAAACATAAAGTGTTACAACAGACAACTAGATGCTACAAAAGCCTTATATCATCGTTCTCATTTGTTGTGGTAAATATATGTTTGGATGCTACGAAGGCCTTATACCATCGTTCTCGTATATTATCATGAATAGACGTTTTGATGCTATGAAAGACTTATGTAGTCGTTCTCATATATTGTCATTAATAGACATTTGGATGCTACAAAAGCCATACAGCATCGTTCTATTATTCAAACAATACTACCAATCATAGCTTTTCTAAGCTTAGTACCAATTTTCCATTATTAAATAAGTTATTTCATTTCAACTTATTATTCTTTGTAGTCATTTCATCTCTACAAAATTCTTAACCATCACTTTCGAAGATGGCTTCCAAGTGCTACCCAAAGTTTATTCATTGGTTTTCCCAAGCATCCGTGGTTTTCTTTCCAAAATTCATTGATTAGTCTACTAATTAATTAATCATCCCTTCGTAGTTAACTCTTCCTTTTACCTCATCTAAGAATTTCAAGCCAAAATAATTAATTTTCATATTTTAAATTATTAAATTCCATAACGGAGAACCTTCCTAACTTAGAAAATTCATGTAATTCTAAATAATCCAAAAAATTAAAAATCGTCTCTAAATTAATATTCTAAACATCATATAAAATTCAAGTGATTTACAAAAGGTTTGATTCATGTTTTACCACACATCAAAAATCATCATCATTGAATTCTCGAACATGAACAAAGATTATATATCAATCATCAACTTTTTCATTATCATTCAAAGCATCTTATTTTGGATACAACCCTAACCCTAAATAGGATTGGAAGGTTTTAAATAAAGTGTTACTCGCCAATTTGATTGGAACTTGATTAAAGCTTTACTTCTCCTTAAGGATGAAAACTCTTTCTTTTGAAGCTTGGTTCCTCCGCTCTTCCTTTAAAGGTGGCCGGCCTAGTGTATTTCATTTCTCTTTGTTTATTCATAGAGCGAGGGAGAGAATGAATGAAAGGTGGGAGTGTTAGAGGTTAGTAATTTGGGCTTTGGGCTCAAATCCTATTCTAGCATATTCTTATTAATTCCTCTAACTCTTCTCCTTAAATTCACTCATCTAAAGTAATTTAATTAGTCGTTTATTTAATTAATTCTCAAATTAAGGGTCTCCAAAATATGATGTGTTACAAACATAGAGGTTGAGCAAGTGGGAGAATCAAATTCACTAATTTATGAAAACACATAACTTATTAGAAGGTTTAGTAGGGAATCTAGTGCACTAAAGAGATACTGTGATTTTCTCATGGATAGGGAAAAGGAGGACTACACTGAAAAATGATACTCTGCTATCATTCCAACAAGCACAGTGGAGTGAAGACTCTATATTTTGGCTTGAAGCTATGAAATTTGAAATGGATCCATATATAACAATAAAGAATGGACTTTACACTTTTGGCTTGAAGCTATGAAATTAAAATTGGATAAATGTATGAAAACAAAGCATGGACTCTACACAAAAAAACATACATGTCTAATCATACATGCAAAAACAAAATAGATAGATATTTCTTATCCTCTAAATCCCGGGTACAATTATCGACAATGTTACTCAATTTAACAAAAAAAACTTTGATAGCTTTGTTCCTTAACTCCTTCATATCAAAACCTAATATCCCTTTCGGTCACCTAATATAAGTTAAAGCTGGCTCTGCAGATAAGTAATCAACTTTTCCTGATTTTACTACCGAATTTGGGTCATGCAAACATTTTCTTGGATGTGATATGTACAAAACATTATGCATGTCTGCTAAACTACTTGGTAACTTAACTCGATAAGCGAGCATACTAATCCTCTCAATCATTAGAAATGACCCTACATATCTAGGTCACAGTTTCCTAGCCTTCCCATAGCTTATAACACTCGCATCAGAGATACTTCCACAAACAAGTGATCACCTACCGTGAATTGTAGTTCTTTTCTCCTCTTATCGGTATAAATCTTCCATCTTGACTATGCTATCTCCATTCTAGCATCAATCAGTTCTACAATCTCAGTAGCATATCTTGACAAATTGGCTTCTGATAAGAGTCTATCTCTGATGCCCAACCAAAAAATATGTGAATTGCGTGGTCTACCATAAAATGCCTCAAACGGGGCTATCCTTATAATCGAATGCTAACTGTTATTATTTGCAAATTCTACCAGAAGCAAACGATCTTTCCAAGATCATTTGAAATATAAAAGACGTGCCCTTAGAAAACTTTAAGCACATGGTTCACCCTTTTAGTTTGATCATCATCCTATGGATGGTAAGTTGTACTCACTCAGTTCTGTACCCAATGCACTTTGCAAACTTCTCTAGAATTCAATTGTGAAGAATAAGTCTCTACATTAAAAATATTGCTTGGATTCCCATGTAATCTCACAACATTCTTCAAGTATTACTTCACCAAATTAGCAGCCATTCTTGCCGACTTCACTAGGTTAAAGTGGTCGGCCTTAATTAATATATCGACTATCACCCAGATGCAATCATTTCCTATTCTCGACCTTAGCAACCCATGTATAAAATCTATGGACACCTGATCCCATTTCCAAATCGGTACTTCCCAAGTTAAGGTAAACCACTTGATTTCTGTTATTCATCTTTTAGTTGCTAAGAAGTGAAGCACCTCTTCACACATTTATCCTTTCTCCAAAAAATACGCTTTTAATGTCATGATACATCTTCCTGCCCCATAGATGAATAGTAAACTTAGACCAAAAAATTTCCTATAAAACCACCTTTCAAAGATTCTCTACATTCTAAATACATGGTCCTACTTTCATCCTATATGATCCTTTTGAATCTATTTCGAATCATTCCAAGTTTTCAATATATGCATTCATCCTCAATCGCCTAATTCTTTAGGCTAGAAATGGTCCTTCTTTCCCTATAGAAATTATATCTATGAAGGTTGGATGCATTTATGAACTTTCTATCATTCCTGGATCTCAACTTGACCCCACGTTTGTTCTATAATGCACTCCATAAGATGCTAATGTCTTTAACGTGTTCCATTCGTCAATCATGGCTAATACTCCATTATTATATTTCCTACTCAAAGCATCTGCAACCTTGTTTCCCTTTCCTAGCATATAATCTATACCAAAGTCATACGACGACACGAATTCTAACTAGCTCTATTGCCTTATATTCAACTATACGTGAGAGAATAAATACTTAAAGGGCCCATGGTCCGTATATAACTTGAACAGTTCTCCCAATAGATAATGTCGAAAAAATTTAGTGCAAAAACCACCGCTACCAACTCCACATCATGAGTTAGATATCTAACTTCATGCGGTCTCAATTGACTTGATGCATAAGCTATCACTTGCCTTTTTTCCAGCATCGCTTTCAAACCTATCACAATTATAGAGTTGGGGGTATGCCCTATAGACAATTCTTTAATTTAATTGTAAATTATTAACTCCATAACAAATCTCATTCAAAATAAAAGGTGTTTATCTATTTGTTTTATACTTATTATAATGTGATATAATCGATTAATCATTTAATTTAAGTATATGTAATAGAAAATCCATAAATGATATGTTTTACTATGGTAATTACAAAGTGTTGTAATCATCAGAAATTTATCACAATATAATAAACACATCGTTTTAAATATTCCTGGTGAAGATGTATTGAGATTGGATATCGTTGCATCAGTTGAGACTGGAGTACGTGATGCTCCCTAAATGTTGGATACTGTATTACTCATGGCTGCTGGAGGAATCAATATGTTACGTACTGATATTTATTGGATAACTATAGGATGGCTCACTTGATAGTTTTCTGTAGGTTAATATAACTAAGGTGAAATAGAAAACATCGATGTGATAATATTGTAGAATTCTCTCGACTTGAGAATACTATCAACCTTTAATTTGGAAACTTTGCTTTATTTATAGAAAAGCTATGGTATAGCGTCCATCGAAGGACTATAATTAGATCGAGTGGATGCATTTGAAGTGAAACACTATTCAATAGAAAAATCGTCTCCTCAACTATATGTGGATGGTATCACGATCACAACTAAAGTCATCCCGAAGTAAAAGTCTCTGGCAAGAGCAGCTGTTAATTTTAATTATTATTACTAAACCAAGGACTTTGTGTTTAGACTATAAAGTTGAATATTGACGATATTGGAATTTTGACCATTACCACATTCTATAAGTCCTTATGTCATATAGTTTTATTCAATAAAACCGGTGTAAATAATTACAACTATCAGGTAATGCTTAAAATAAGTAAAATTGGTTTTAACAAAGCTATGCAAGCAATAAATATAGCCTTAATGTCGCACCACTTTCTATAGTGACATATGAACATTAATATTCAAATTGTTTGATATTAATCATTGACTGAATTAACACTTAAAAGTAATATAACCGAAATGTTGAGTACAATGACTACCGCCTAATTTAGTTAATTATAATTATTATGATATACATGAGATATTAATTAATTTTATTTTTTTGAAAATATCATGTATAAAGTTACATACACATGTATCGATATATGATATCGATATACATTTTAATTAGCTTTAAACATATATTTTTTGATTTGGCTTGCAATGATTGGGAGCCCATAAAGAGCGTTGATGTGGCTGAACACGAAAGGATGAAAATCGGGTTAAATTTAATTCAAAAAGGTTTTCACATAGTAAGAGGAAATAGTGGATCTGGTCCACTTTTAGCTCCTCTCTCTCTCCACTATTTGAATGCCTTTATCCCCTAGTTTTGGATCTCTACGTTTTTTCACTCTCCTCTTTTATTTCTAGCCAGCCATAAACCCCAATGTCATCCATATTTTCAAGCATTTAAAACAAAAATTTAAGTAAAAATAGTACATTTATGGTTAGTGCTTTTTGTCTGGTAGCTCTCTTCGAAAGTTTTGAATACAAATTCAAAGAGTCAACTGATTCAATGTTTCAACGTGTTACATCTAAGCTATAGCAAGGTAATAATTTTGTTATGTATAGGCATACATACATACATACATACATACATACATGTGCATACATACATACATACATACATATATATATATATATATATATATGTATGTATGTATGTATGTATGTATGTATGTATGTATGTATGTATGTATGTTTATCATGTCATTATAGTGCTTTAATTTGTTGGTAAATTATCACAAATCCACATATGTCTATGTTGTCAACATTGGATGAATATATATATATATATATATATATATATATATATATATAATTTGTTATACATGTATGAATATATCATTTGTCCAGAGATTATTATTTTTTGTTTTAATTGTTGAAATTAATTAATAATCTTAAAGATTTTAAGACAAATTGTTTTAACTATACAAATAAGTATGTAATATATATATATATATATATATATTAATTTATATACATTTTAGAAGTAATACATATATATATGTATATAATTTCTTTCAAAAAAAATATGTGTATATAATTAATTAAAATCCATATTAATTATATATAATTTATTTTAAAATATGAAACATAACCTTTATATAAATTATATATATTATAAAATGTACGTGTTTATATACATATATATTTGTAATAAAATTATGCATATGTTTTGAAATAATTATTTGTAAAAATATTTATTTTTTTAAAGATTTCCACATGAAATTTTTTATATAATTTTTAAAATCGCAATATTAAAAAATATTATTTTGCTGAATATTATTTATGTTGAATATCTTTCTATAATAATGGGTGATTCTCTATGAAGAAGGAAGCACTCATGTATTTTATTCTACACTAAAAAATAAAACTGTCAACATGCCTGATAGGTAGTGGGACCCACCCGTACAATATGGAATAAAAATTACAAAAAACCCTATCCTAGAAAACTAAGGTCTATGATGAGATAAAATAATAAAAATACTGTAGCCCAATCAATATGATGAGTAGCTAGATCCTCGAACCAGTTGAATCCATCCTAGATATTAACATATCTAAAGCTGCAAAATAATATACAAACAGTGTAAAATCAGTACATATACATGTATATAAATATATTTATACACACACACACATATGCAAGAATATAATTATCTAATGATAATAAAACAGGCAATAATATGAGTGATCTTGGTTATAAGTAGTGAACAGTATAACATAAATCAAGTTACACAAAATCATGCAGGTTGATTTTACTAATTAATATTAAGGGGCGTGCTAAGTATTCTAATGCAAATCTAATTACCTAGTAATAGCATAATATTAGATGTGTCATTAGTAAAACTGGCTAAGGAAACTATGTTTAAATCCTTATTTTTTTTATTAAGAATAATATTTCCTTCAAAAAAACAAATATAAAATTTCACCTTTTTAAGAAACTCTTTAAAAACTAGCATTTTTATTTAATTTATAAATAGGATTAGAAATCCAATTATAACTAAATAAAGTAATTACACATAGCAAATTTTTATAAAGTAATACTAATATTATTAAACACTCGTTAGTTTCTTTCAAACCAAAATATACCAACATGTAATTGTGAATATAATGTCTAGTGAAAACCTATGGTATCTTTTAAAATAATATCGAAATCTGTGCCATATATTTCACAATTAATATCATTATTGTAATATTAAAATAAAACATACGAAGAATATTTAGAAGAATAAATCTGGTGATACTACACTCAAAATGTAAATGCTCAATATTTTATATTTTATTATTACGAAAAACAGTTTTTATCACTATATTTTTTTTCTTTTTTAAGAGTCGATCTATATTATTTAATTTCTTATGTAAATTTAACTACGTATGTACTTTTGCTTTACCTGGAACATTAACTTTCCACAGTTATTTTAATATGTTTGATTTGACACCCGGAAAATTTATAGATTTATAAAATGGTTGAGATATATAATTTTTACTCTTCTCCCGACATAATATTTTAATGTCATTTCATTGTCAATGTTGTATAGTTCTAGTTTATCACACATAAAGCAAATCGTGACAAATTAATTCCTACTGGTGTATGATTAAAACTAAATTCCCATCGAAATATCATATTTGGTCTAAATATTTTTGAAATCAACATGTTTCTAAAATTACAAATTTCATATAATTCCCGAAATTCCACTTTAAGCAGAGTAACTCTTATCTAGCAATCATGCCAGAATGAAGTGTTATTTCCCAAATGAAATATGTTATTAATTTAATTTATAAATAATTTTTTTTATTATTATTAATTTCCAAAAATGAGAAATATTATTCATATTACTAGTAGAAATATGATGCAAATTAAATGTATCATTATACCATTGATTCGATATTATTTCTTTGCATAATAAATTTTCGTAATTACCATTGAATATTTATAACCATTTTCCTAATAAAGATAAATTTAAATTATGTAAATTTATAATTCCTAACTGTGACGACCCGCCTTTCGTTCCATAGAAAGACATATCATCATTAAGAAAGAAATACGTAGAAAAGAAGAGAAAGAAAGAAGAAAGAACAACATCAGAATCTCACAGCGGAAACGGAAAAAATATATTACTTCACATAGTTATTACATAGTATTCATCATACAATCAGAGTCATGCAGTTACAACATCACATTAGACGGTCATGAAGATCTATCTATACATTACAACCCAAACAAACAAATGATACCAACACAGCGGAAATGATTTGGTTGATCACTTGGCTACTCATAAAATTTGAGTACCCAAGAGTTTAAGAAAAACAGAAATAAACTCCAGGTCAGACATGGGTCTAGCATGAGTAAACGGTTAAGCTGTTTATCTTGAAAAAACATTTTAAATAAAAGGTATCTCGTAAGACTCTCCGTAAATAAATACGGACAAGTTTTTCCCTTATGATAACCAAAACGTTTGATATGAAATCCAGTTATAATATAATAGTGTCTAGGGTTTTCAAATAAATATTCACATAGCCGAAATTGTTACATTCATTAAATTCCAGCATAAATAGGTACACAATTAAGTCCGAAATCACTTATTGGAGATTGGATTCCATATAATGGGAGGGCTACTGGGGTACCATCCGTCACAGTACGTGGTCTAGATCACTATACTGAGGATACACCCCGATCATCTGCAACACAAGACCGAAGCTACCCCTTACTCGATAATCCGAATAAGACAACCCTGCGGTTGTGGCCAACAACCGCCCACATAGCCGAATAAAGGGACCTCTAGACGATGGAAAACCTTATCCTACTTGGGTGCTACCCACTTAGCCTTGAATGCGCCTCCCCTGTTTTAGCGATCCCCGATTGACGAGGCTTGAGGCTACGATTACCTTTTTAGAACACATATCTTGGAATGCTCATCGTCCTCCATTGACGATGGTCTGGTAGCATTTATCCATACAAGTCCGTTCCTGGTTCAAACGAAACCGAAGGCACTATCTTCGTTACACTCGTTTTGGAATCACCCTCAAAGTTAACAACAAATAGTCGTTGCACTCTGAATCTTCATCTCGGTCATCACTTGAGATTTCACGACCTATCGTTTAATTTGGATCGATGTGGTTTTCGGATAACTATTTGGAATCTGATCCCGGTCTCATCGAAATCCAAGCGTTTCTTTTAAGGCCAAGTTGTTTAGTAAGATGATTTAATTCAATTCAGAACATTATTTCCACACAGCAACTTTATCACAGATAAATAACTTATATTTATCACAGTTATATCCAAAGTATTGCACATCATAGAACATCATAGATTAACATACTATAAATATTAATCAATCCAAACATTCTATACAATTAGTCATCCATAAGCAAGATTAATTAATCACATAGTTATAATTAATTTAATTTAAACCAAATAAATTAGTTACCCAACCCTGCTTAATTAACATTAATTAATTACAAACCATTTATTACTATTTTAAATTAATTAGTGAAATTAATTTATCATCCTTAATTACTTACATTAATTAATTATCTTATAATTACTGATTGATTAACCTTTAATTATTAATTAATTATCCTTTAGTTATTAATTAATTAACCTTTAATTACTAATTAATTAATTAATTATTCGTTAATTACTTTCATTAATTAATTAATCTTTAATTACCCAAGGCCTTAATTAATTTAAGATATACCATTTATCTTAATTATTTACTTAATTATCATTTAAATCTTATTTAATAACCCTTATAATTAATTCATTATTAATCCTATAAATTAACTTAAGACCTTTAAGTTAATTAATGATTAAAAACATTTCATCTTCTTAACTAACTACTATTAAATTTATTTAAATAAACTTTAAGAATTAATTACAAACAAAAGACATTTAATCAACAATAATTTATTTTAAAACCTTAACTAATTCCAAACTTAAATAAAATAATAATTATTTAAAAGAATTTGTAAAGAAATTGTTTAAACTTTTACCTTTTTAAAAACTTGTTGATACTCTATAGTTTTGACCCGAGTCGAACCCAGTGCTTACCCGCACTCAAACTCGAGCCCATTCTCTCTTTTTTAAACTATGTTCTGGTTTAAGTTTTAAAACTGTTATAACAGATTACACTCACCCGTATTACCCGATACAAGACTCGAGCCAAATCATCGCTTCCCTGAGACAAACTCGAGACCACCACCTTCTTCCCAAACTCTCTTGACACATAGATACGTGTGCACCTGCATACCCCACTTTCGATACTCCGGCCATCGCTGCTACCACTAATCCATCGCTAACAACCTCCTCTACCCCTCCGACCACCCAAAACCTAGACAAGAACTCAAAATCGAATTTGAACACAAAGGGGTACCCACTGGAACGAAACTGTCACCCAAGATTCACTTCGACCCGCCGCCTCGATTCACCAAAACCCTCGAAACTCCGACCATAACTTCACCGAAGACCCAAGCTCCTATCCCCTTGCTCCGAACTAGTCCAATGCTTTGATGACGATGAACTCGCTTTGAAACTCACGTCGACCAAGTCTGCTCCTAAAACCCTACAACGGCATTATGCCGCCGCCACAGTGATCGGAAAATTCCCCGATCATTTTTCTTGAGATCGTCGACCTCCAAGTAAGCTTTAGCCACGATCCCGACCCCCCACTCCTCGCCGATCGCCAGGAAATGCCAAAAACCCCTATCCCATTCAACCACGAATTCCTCACTCAATATTAAACTAAAAACTAGTTTTTATTTTTAAAATTCAGGGATTTTGAAATCGAATTAAGTGATGTAGGTGAATCAAGAAATCTTTGTACTCGAATTTTCAGCATGCATTGAGTTTTACTATATATTCTCCTTCCCAGTAAAGTTTCTTGCTCAATATATTTTGAAAATATTTTTAAAATCGAATCAGGTAAATACAAACAAATTCCTTTTAAAGATAATAACATAAAACTGTTTATATAAAGAGATATGAATTTTTTTTGAATCTGGATTTAGTCTGTTAATACAAAACAGAGACATATATATATATATGTATAGACATGCACACTCAAACTATTGCATAATTATATACATGCAAGCATTATATACATTCATGCAAAGCATATTTCACATCATAACTTCAATGATCATCACATGCATCAGGTTACCAAACAAAATCAGTTTTTTTAAAAAGATGTTTACTCCTTAATTTTAAATGTTGAATAGAGGATCTTTTGAAAACTGAAAATAGAAGCCCAGAATTTGTTTTTGATCTTGATTTGCTTGATGTTGGAGATGATCTTTGCTTTGATTTTGTTTACTTCAGATTTGAAAATTGGAAGAGATTGTTTTCTTTAGTTTTTATTTTCTGTTTTTAGTTTGCACGAGTTTTTTAGTTTTGAATATTATTTAGAATGAAAGAAAATGAGAAGAGAAGGGGTAATGATGTATATATATATAATCTTGTTTTCCTATTATTTATTATTTTAAAAATGAAAAGAAAACTAATGACACTTGTTAAATTGCATGTTACTAAACTTACACTTGTTAATTTGCACGTGTTAATATTTTTATATAATTTTATATTATATTTTCTATTTTTATTAATACATTTCCTTTTATTAATATTTATATAATCTTAAAGAAAATGATTTAAAGCTAATTATACACTAATAAATAATCATATATATATATACACACTAGTCTTTAAAATATAGAGTTTTTAAATCCAATTTATTCTTAAGTTATTTATTTTTGAATTTCAAATTCAAATTCTATTTAAAATCTACTTATATATGTTTATAAACAATACATATTTTATTTGTTTTAAAAGAATAAATTTTGCACATTTAAATAATTTATAAAAGAAGATTATCAAATTGTTATTGCCCAAAATTTCGGGTCATCACATTCCTCCCCCTTAAAAGAATTTCGTCCCCAAAATTTAAATGCAATAGTTAATCCAAAAGCTTTTATTCCAAACAATACAAACATACATATCAGCCATACACTTACAACCAAAGCAAACAATTCATTCAAACAAACATTCCTAACTATCCTGACACAAATCCGGATAGGCTTTCCTAATGCTATCTAGAGTTTCCCAGGTGCAATCTCTGGGGTCCTTGCTCCATTGAATCTTGACCAGCTTCACCCCTTTTTTCCTGAGCTGTTTCTCATATCGATCAACTATCTGGACTGGATGCCTGGCCACAGTTAAGTCTGGTTCGACCTCTAAATCTTCCTGCACTGCCGCTTCCACAACTAAAGATGGGTCGTACACGTACTTCCTCAGATGAGATACATGAAATACATTGTGAATTCTAGCCATCCGGACTGGAAATTTAATCCTGTAGGCCAAAGCACCAATTCTCTTGAGCACACAGAAAGGTCCAATATATCTTTGGCAAGTTTTCCCGTCTTGCCAAAACTGGTCGCTCCCATTATCGGGGAAACCTTGACAAAAACCAAATCTCCGACTTCGAATTCCAATTGCCTTCGTCTCTTGTGCGCATAACTCTTCTGACGATCTTGGGCTGCCTTCATTCTCTTCTTGATTAGCTCCACCTTCGCAGATGCCTCTCGAATTAAATATGGACCAAGAACAAGACAATCTTCGGATTCTACCCAATAGGACGGTGATTTACAAGGTCTTCCGTACAAAGCTTCATAAGGTGCCATCTTAATACTTCTCTGATAATTATTATTGTACGAGAATTCCATGAAATGCAAATGGTCCTCCCAAGATATGCCGAAATCCAAAAAAAGCCCTCAACATATCCTCAAATATACGATTCAGCATTTCTGTTTGTCCCTCGGTCTGGGGATGATAAGCTGTACTTAAACTCAATCTTGTCCCCAAAGCTGTCTGTAGAGCTTCCAAAAATTTACCGGTAAGGACTGGGTCATGGTCACTCACTATGCTGACATGAAGTCCATGCAACCTGATGATCTTTGTCAAGAAAATCTTCGCTAAAGACGGTGCAGTTCTGGTTGCCTTAACAGGGACAAAGTGGGTGCTCTTAGTCAGCCGATCTACGATTACCCACGCTCCCTCATTTCATTTTCTAGTCCTTGACAACCCATTGACGAAATCCATTGATATCATTTCCCATTTCCATTTGGGGACTTCCAGAGTCTGCAACAAACCCACGATCTTCTACTGATCACCCTTTACTTGTTAACAGGTCGCACATTCATTAAGAAGGTAGCAATATCCTTCTTCATTCCTTCCCACCAGAAGACTCTCTTCGAATTCTTATACATCTTTTGGATCCCTGGATGGCTACTCAACTTGGAGCGATGACTCTCTGATAAAACTTCTTGCCTCAAATCCTTGATATTCGGAACACAAATTCTCCCGTTGATCCTCAATGTTCCCTGTTCATCAATCTTAAAACCGAAGCACTGACCATTCTTGACTTTCCTAAAGATAGCTCTCAAACTTCTATCTGATCCCTGCTTACTTGTAATCCTTTCAAGTAGAGACAAGATAACTTCCAAAATAGCTAAAACTGCATTCCTACTCAAAGCATCCGCCACTACATTCGCTTTCCTCGGAGTACAGAATATCCACATCATATGATGCCAAAAATTCCAACCATCTCTGCTGCCTCAAATTCAGATATTTCTGGGAGAAAAGATACTTTAAAGGTTTATGATCAATGAAAAGATCGAACTTCTCTCCCAACAGATAATGCCTCCAAATCTTCAGAGCAAAGACGACGGCCAGCAATTCCAAATCATGCATAGCATAGTTCTTCTCATGTGGCTTCAACTGCCCACTCGCATACGCAATCACTTTCCCATTCTGCATCAGCACGACACCCGGTCCTACTCCACAAGCATCGGTATAGACTTCGAACTTACTCTTACCATTAGGAACAGCCAAAACAGATGCATTGGTCAACCTCGCCTTCAAATCCAGAAATATTTCTTCGCACTTGGGGGTCCACTTAAAATTTGCTCCCTTCCTAGTCAGCTTAGTCAAATGCGAAGAAATCTTAGAGTAGTCCCGAATAAATTTCCTGTAGTACCCTGCCATACCAATAAAACTACGAACTTCCGTAGAAGTTTGCGGTTTTGCTTCCACTCTTGAATAGCAACTACCTTGACCGGATCCATAGAAATACCTTCTCCAAATACGATGTGCCCCAAAAATCTAACTTCCAACTTCCAGAAATGGCACTTTGAAAACTTAGCCTTCAGGACATGCCTCCTCAAAATCTCCAACACTATCTCCAAATGACGCTTATGCTCCTCCTCAGATTTGGAGTAAATGAGAATGTCGTCGATGAACACGAGCACAAACTTATTCAACACATCCCAGAAAACATGATCCATCAGATCCACAAAATAAGGAGCGTTGGTTAGCCCAAAAGGCATAACCAACCACTCATAAAAATAGTTGGGTCCTTTGAACGCAGTCAAGGGTATACTGTCTTCAGCTACCCTTAGCTGGTGAAAACTCGAAGCTAGATCCAATTGAGAGAAAATAGAAGCTCCATGAAGTTGATCAAAAAGATCGTCTATAGGGGGCAAGGGGTACTTATGCATAATAGTCACCCTATTCAACTCTCGATAATCTACACAGAATCTTAAAGATCTGTCTAACTTGGTCATAAAAACTACAACAGAACCCCAACTAGAATAACTAGGCCGGATTAAACCTCTCTCCAAGAAATACTGAGTCTGCTTCACCAACTCTTCTCTCTCTCTCGAAGCCATCTTACTACTGGGTTGAATAACTGGTATCGCTCCTGGAACCAAGTCGATTTGAAACTCTATTTCCCGATGTAGGGGCATAACTTTTACTTCTTCGAACATGTTTGGAAAATCTCCGACCACTTCGATGGATCCTACGTCTTCTGAAGATGCCTCGATTCCATGCAAAAGACTACTCAGGTGAACTCTGTGAGAAATGCGGATTACAGATCTTAAGGCTAGGATTAATACTAGAGGGGGTGAATAGTGTTTATAAAGAATTATAAATCTTTTTGAGTTTATGTTAATTTAAACACAGATGTGTGCAATATACAGACACAGATATGATCACAGAAACAAACATAGATGTAGAAATAAACTAAAAAGCAGTAAAGGAAAGAACACATCAGATTTTATACTGGTTCGGAGTTACCTTACATCCAGTCCCGCAACAAAAGTATGGATTTCCTTTCAAAAGCAATCTTTACAATTACACCCTCGATTTCAAGGCTACGAGGTACACCTGTGACGACCCGAAAATTTTGACGAATTAAATTGGAATAATTAATCGATTTTAAAATATTTAAAAAGTTAATTTTAACCTGAATTTCAAAATACCAATATTTACTTGATAATTAAATTATTGAATTATATAGTTTAAATATTGAAATTAATAATTGAAATTGGGGAGATTGTTGAATATGAAATTTCTAAGCCTGTTTAAATAATTTGAAGGCTTATAAAATTTATAACGATGACACTGAAGCTAATTGAATGGTTGAAATTTAATTTATAGATGGTTTGTTTAATTTTAATAATATATCGTTTAAATTGGAATTTAAAAATAGCCTTCCGAGGCACAGTCTCGGAATTCGACGAAACCACTTCCATTGGATCCGTAATAGTTAGTTATTATCGGATTTCAATTTTCGTAGCAAAGGAGGTTTTCGTTTGACCCCGGCAGCTCGAAACGCGTATAACTATTTTAATCGATTTAATTTAATACCGATCGTTTAATTCCGTAACTCGCACATACGTTCAAATTAGCCTCCGAAACACGTTCCATTGTGTTCGGAACGTGGGTAAAATCTTATAAACACCTGTCGGCATGTCTGATTCGAGATTTGAGATTTTGTGATGTACAACACGAGATATTTTTGAATATTTAATTCTATAATAATCAAAGCTTACGCTAGAAGCTATTCGCAAGATATACATCTCCGTTCCTCTCTATCTTCGAACAGTAGGCCGTATCGAATGAAACAAAATTCACGGAAAAAAAGAAATAAAAAAAGGGGGCCGAAACCATCACTCTTCACCATTAGAAATCGAATTCAACTCAAACTAAAAAAAATTAAAATGGCCGAAGCCGCTTTCCTCTTGAATACTACCGGCGAAGACAAGGGCAGCGTCGAGGCTAGGAAATTCGCGATGGAGTCGTGAGTAAGTTTGGGGTATCGCGTGTATTCGCGCGTAGTCGAGGAAATCGAGATTTAGGAGGGTTTCGCTCGCTCGTATGCGCAGGAGTCGTGGTGAGGTAGCTTGTGCAAGGTTGGTTTCCTGCGCCTTCATTTGTTCCAGTGATGATTCTGGTCGTGATGATCGCGATGGAGGTCGTGACCGAGGTTGGAGTGTCGCGAGTGATTCGAGCTTTGGGGGGAGGGGGTCACGGTGAACTCGCGGCCGTTGCTTGGTGACTCGGCAGCAGTGGTGTCGCGGTTTCGAGGGGAGGAGCGGTCGCTAGGGTTAAGCATCTTGAGATTCCGATGATACAATAAGGTATTATTTTGTTTTTGTTTCCAATTTAATTATTAAAAAAAAAAAAGAAATTGCAGAGAGGTTGCTGTAAATATGAACAGTCGTGTTTTCGAATTCGATTAGGTATAAGATATTAAGACCTTAACTTATTAATTAATGTAATTATTTATACAAATATTTTAAATTTATTGTTTATCTGAAATAATGCAATATTTATTTTGTTAAAATGGAATGGTTAACTAAAAAATTCATTTAAAGGGATTTAGATTTAAATTAAATAAGTAATTAATTAGATCTATGGGAATTAATTGTTCAATTTATTCATATATTAATAAAATTGTGTAAATATTTGTACAAGGTCATAAACTGAAAAGAAACGAGCCGGTTTCGAAGTGGACTGCAAACAAATCATGGTGAGTAAATCTCATGCTGTTGGATTTTTATTTAAATTTAAATGGTTAAATTTAAATAATTGGCTGAATGATTAAATTGATTGGATGTGCAATGATGATGATGTGACTTTGGTTTTGGTTGGTTCTCGAGTTAATTGTTTGCTTGACTCGAAGTATTTGGATTTTTAGTTGTTAAACTTAATTCATAAATAGGAAAATGGTTTCGTTTTAAAGTTACTAAGGGCTTGATGATTGAGAGTCATTAAAATAGTAGGGTAATTAAAGTGGATAATTTATTAATTCAATTAATTAATGATTTGGGTTAATTAATTTAGTAACGAATGAGTTGAATTAATTAATTAAGTTTCAAGTAAACTAATTAATTGTAGGTAATTCAGAATAATAATTGAATGGTGTGTCAAGTAAATTCTTAATGAAATTAATGAAATATAATTTACTTTACGGAAGAAAGCAAGAGATTAAATGAGATAATTAATTAAGGAGCAAGTAATTTATTTAATGAAGTAATAAAAGATAATTAAACATAGGTAGAGGTTGTTTGAGAATGATTATTATCGAGGTTTAATTAATATAATTAATTTAGATTAGGATAAATGGAAATGAAATTGGAATTCATAATTTATATAATTAAGGTTGTAATTTAAGATGAATAAATCAATATAAGTGACTTATGAGAAGTTAATTAATATAAGTAGTTAAGGGAATATAATTAATATAATTAATTAATTAATTTATGAAGTAATTAAGATTACTTATTGATTTTGGGGTTAAGAATAATTAATATCGTGAAATTAATTGGAGATAATTACTTGAATGCAATTGAAAGATAATTAATCCAGTGTGATTAATTACGATGAATAATGAAGAGTTGATTAATTAATTGATTTGGGATTAATTAGTATTAAATGAAGGAATCTAAGTGGTTGGGATTTGAAATCCAATTGGAATCAATTGAATTAATTTGTATGTGATTAAGCTTTGCTTATGGATGATTGAATGGTATTGGATGCTTTGAATGAGTTGATATCTCTAATATGAAATGTTGTGAATTTCATTTGAATAACTTGGGTTAGGATAATATGAGTCTCGAAGAGACCGGGGTCGGGTATTTGGGAAATACCCGAAACCACTTCGAATATTTATATATTGATTTGTGAAATCAATAGGCTGGATTGGAATGATTTAAGCAGACTGGAATATTTATCTAAGTTTGGTACTTAGAAATTGATAGTTGAAATAAGTATTGTCTATAGCGAAATGAGAATTGGTTAAATTGATATAAGTTACCCCGGGTTTTATATAAGTTGTTTGCTTTAGTATTCCATGTTAGATGGGGTTACTCACGCTGGTTTCCAGCCTGACCCAAGTGTTACTTTGGTGTAATGCTCGGGTCAGACCGAGTATTACAGAGTTTCAGGTAGGTACGTTCTCGAGCTCAAGAGGCGAGCTGGATAGCAGGAGCGTATAGAATATTTCCGCTGTATTTATAATATTGTTAATCTGAGGCATGATAATTGCATAGGTTCAGTGAATGTATATATGTGAAACTCTGATGTATATTAAATGTAATCGACAGGTAAAATATTCTCTCTTGAAAACTGTTATTGTTTATTATTATATTTTATCCGCTGCGAATGTGAGTTGTTGATGTTTATGTTCTTCTTCTTCTATCTCTTCTTCTTTTCCATAACTATCTGGAATTTTCGGGTGAGAAAATTTCGGGTCGTTACAGTTGGTATCAGAGCTGAAAGGTTAAGCGATAACCTTGGCTCTGGTGGGGAATACTCATTGAATAGAGTCCGTAGTACTCTAGAATGAGTTGAATATATATATATATATATATATATATATATATATATATATATATATATATATATATATATATATATGAGAGCGTACTTGTTATTTGTTTATAAAGATTTTTAATGATTTTATATAAAAATATATTTTGATATATATAGCAACATTTCCATTTCAATTTTTGGAATTAAGTTAAGAAGTAATATAAAATACGACCACATTGAAACTTATAACCAAAGTTGAAGAATAAACTTATATAACAAAATGGAATTTGAAATATAGATTGTGAATGTAATTTATAAATTGAAATAAACTTCATAAATAAATGAGATTATAAATTGAAATAGAATTCCAGAGAATATGTGAAAATAAAGTAAGATCAAAATTCCAGAGTAATGTTTAAATATGAATTGGATGGATTGGGAATTTGGAATTTTTGAGAAAATTTAAAATTCCTTTGGATTTGGAAGTGGTTTCCAAAGGTTTTGGAAAAATAATAGTATTATTTCAAAAATATTTTTGTGTTGAATTTGAAATTTGGGAGATTTGAAATAAAAATATATTTGGAAATGTTTTTAAAGAGATAAAAGCATTGAACTCTTTTGGTCATTGGAAAATAACGTCGGTGATGACTGCAGCATTTCGATGTCTATTTTCGAGTTTCTAGAAGAGAAATTTCTATCAAATTGTTTTACATTGGAATTGTTTGTGAACTGGGTTTGGTTTTGAAATTCAAAGGGGTAATTGAATTTACCAAAGAATTTTGGATATAGTTGAATTCTAAGGTGATATCGAAATTTTGGAAATTTGTTTAAACTCTGGAATCTTGGTTAAAATGTTTATAGAATAATAACAAATATATTGGCTAAATAAAATGTATAATTCCGAGTTAAAAGCAAAATGTGAATGTAATTGATTATAAATAGAAATTGTAAAATTGAAATTATAATTAAAGTTGTACAAGTTTAAAGATCAAACGGAATTTGATTTGAAGTTGGAGGGAAATTGAGAATCAATTCAACTTGAATTGGGGTTAAATCAATTTCAATGGAAATTGAAGATTATTCAATTTGGAATTGGGCTAATTTAAATGGGAGTGGAAATTTAAATTGAAATGTTGGGGAAATGAACAGTTTTGACTCTAGGCTATTTTCAATATAAATTATCTTTATATAAACTTATTTTTCTAAGCTATTAAATATATACAACCTTTCGTTCTTAAAGCCAAATTATTCTATACTTGTTTTATAATTATTTCGGAGCTATTTAACCATTTTTCAGCTGTTTTCTAAACTCATTACTATATTTTAACTATGTTACAAATTAATTACTAATTTACAACTATTTTGCAATTATCTAAAATTTTTGAAACTATCTAACTATTTTACAGCTATTTTGCAACTAATCATTATTTTTCAACTACTTATCTATTTTTAAAATTTCAAGCTATTTTCTAAATATAAACTGGTCGGAGTTCAAACTATTATTGATTAAATTCCCAACTAAGGTAAGAATTGAAGTGATAATTCAATGGAATTGAAGCAATTGTCAATATGTGGATAAAAATTAAAGGAAATGTGAATAGAAAGGAAATTAATTTAGATAATAATCAATGAAGATAATTACGTAGGATGTACGTATATTATTCTATTCGCATAGTGATTTGATCCAGATTCGAGCATAGAATTTCGAGATAGATATATTGATCCGAGTGGGATTTTTCACTCGATTTTTGACGGCGAACCTGGATATGGATTGTTGATTGGTTCTGGATATTCTCTATCATAGTTATGGCTATGCAAGGAGAATGACGGTTTCTGATCAAGAAACCATATCGGTGTCCGCACTAGGAAGTCGGGTGGACGATACTAGTTCGGAAGTGGAATTGTGTGATCGAGTGAGTGATCAGATTGGTATAGCGTACGGATGATATGTGTACATCGTACGGATTTGAATGAAATTGGTATTGAAAAGAGAATTTGAATATTTGATTTTGAATAAACAAAGTTATATATCTTTGTTATATAAGATAAATCTTCCCTTGTTGAATCTATTGCTGGAAGAAAAAGGATTTTGGAAGTGTTTGGAGTATAAAAGGTGTTTTATACAAGAATGAAAGGATCCAAAGTTTAAAAAAAAATTATATATATCTGGATATATATATTTGGATATATATATATATATAAAGGATCTTATGAGGATTTTGGAAAGGGTTTTGGGAACCTTTGGATTTGGAAAGGCTATTGATTTTTGGGTAAAATCAATATATGGAATTTGGAAAGCCTATTTTGAGAATTATCGATTTTGGGATAATCGATTTTGTGTAAAGGAGCTTTGATAAAATTCATATTAGGTGTATGATTTGAAAGATACAATATGTGTATAGTATAAAGTGTTTTGATGATGACTCTGGGGAAAAAGGCGCTTCCTTGAAATGAACTTCTCAGGAGTGCCACTGGGTGGTGCTGCCTTGAGCCCCTAGGGGGGTTCTAAAGTTGATCCTGTGAGGAGTCCGGACAAAACTAGTTCCTGAGCATTATGAGTTGAGTATACCATAGCGTAAGTCGTGTGTGCCGTTGAGAGCCAACAGTCTGCGTTTGGTTTTATATCGGTGGACTGCGACCTATGGTATAACATAGCAAAAGTTGTGTGTGCTGCTGAGAGCCAACAGTCTGCGTTTGATTTTATATCGGGGACTGCGACCTATGTAGGAGTGGTGAAGTTTCATTTCGACAGCGAAAATCAGAGGCCGCTGAGAGCCTGCAGTTACATGGATTTTTGCTGTGACGGCAACGTAACCCTGGATGTAACTGTGATATGTTGTGTGGGTTACATGGCGTAATCGAGAGGCCGCGAAAAGCCTGCAGTTACATGGACTTTTGCTGCGACGGCAACGTAACCCTGGAATGTAACTGTGACCATGGATGGGGGTGATGATTTTCAGAGCATTGTCACCAAAGAAATTTTTTCTATTTTCAACAAAAGTGTTTTCTATATTTTCAATAAAATTATTTTCCAAGTATTTTCACTAGGTGTTGAAACGGGTTTACCAAGTACTTAAAGATTTTCAGTCCTACACCTGATCAACGTATGACCGAATTTCTGTGAGAACAAGGATGGACTGGTTGAGACATCGAGTTATAAGAAATATTTTTATAAAATCTATTTTAATAGTATGATGTGAATTTAAAAGCATTCCTAAATTAAAAGGGTGTTGGAATTTCGGGAGAATAAAAGGGAAAATCCAAACTGGAAATATGAAAACAAAATTTGAACTCGGGAAAATTTAATGAAGTGATCTTGTAATTAAAAATCAAATATTAAATTAAAAGTGGAAGTAAGCTAATCAGCTAAATAAATTATTTAATAGTGTATGTTAATAGAATTTAACTTGATTAAATAAAATGGGTTGTAAGTGATAATGGGTTTGAAAATGAATTTGAAATTTAAATAGAATTCGACTTAGATTGATAACGAATTAAATAAAGGAGATGCTGTAAAATGGACATAAAATAGAGTTGGATTGAAAATGTGATGGTTTGAATTACAAATAGATTGGATATAATGGAAGTGAATTGTAATAGAAATGGTTTGAGTTGCAAATAAAAATCCATATGAGTAGAAATAAATTGAGATTGGCCTTGTATTAATGAAATAAATCCGAACATGAATTAAGTACGTAAATTAAAAATTTTAATGGGTTAATTGAGTTAAATGATAAATGGATGAAGTCCGATTGAATAAAAACTAACTCAAAGTTGTGATTGGAATTGGACTATCAGACTGAACCTAAATTTGGTGGTATATTAATTTGAAGTATAAATGAATTAAATATGTGCTTGGATATTCTTTTGGTAAATTGAGAAGATGAATTCAAGTTAAAGTTAAAATGGATGGGCTTACTGAATTTAATGGAAATTGATTAAATGAGAATCAAATAGAAGTAAACTTAAGTTTGATGTTAGAATAAACAAAAGTAAATTAACTTAAGTTTAAAATTTATGGAAGCTTGGCTTCGAATAAGGGTGAAAGCCCATTCAATAAAAACTTGGATTGAATTAATTTGGGAAATGGTTATTAATTTATAAGTATTGGATGTGCCAAGCTTAACAAATTGTTTTGAGTGGAACAATTGCGGAAATGAAATGAAATGCAATGAATGGTTGGTGAATAAAGTGGAATTAATTCAGAATGAGTTGAAATTAATTTGAAATAGTAATAAACTAAAATAGATACTCTATTAAACGAATATCGTCGAAATTGCATAAAAATGGTTGTCGTTGGGCGTAAATAAAAGTAATTAAAACTCTATGGACCGATAGAGATTAAATAAATTGATTTTGAAATCAACTAAATTGAATATGAGCTTGTTTGGATTTAAAATCAATTGGATGTAAGAAATTGAGTTGCAAACCATTGAAACTGAACGAAACGACTTATGAATTGATAGAAAGCAATTGAATAACCTTTAAAGTTATATAAATCTCTCATGGTAAGCGTTTGGTGTTTGTTGCTTTCGAAATGCTTGTGTTTAGCTATTGAAAATAAGTGAAATACTAATAAATTTTCTATATTTGGCACTTACATATGTAAATTGAGAAAGTACAGGTACCGGGGAGCCGTCTGGTTGGTTTGGATTGCGCTAATTGCTTAAATTAATAAGCTGCTTGCTTAAAATGCTAAATAAGGTACGCCTACGTAATAAAAATAGGAAATATGAACTGTTTTTGCTTTTTCTGAGCGTGTGGGTCGATGTATATATATTTATATCTCTTGTCAAATCGCAAAAGCTCCTCCGTACAAAAGAGACTCTGCCAAAAATTTTGGGAGTTAGAAAATTTTTGAAAATTTTTGGAATTTTTTTTTCTTAACGACAAAACAATTTCAAATGGGAAATTAAAGTAAATTAGTAGATGAAACTACTATGAATCAGTTATAAATGAAAGTTAAAATTCAATGCTCAAATTAAAGATGAATTGAATTCATATGAAAATGGGAAAGACTAATTTGAAATAGGTATGAAACCTATACAAGAGAATGTATAAATTGATTTGTAAAGTTTTGATTGAATATTGTTGCTAAACAAGATATGCAGGTAATAAAGGGAAAAAGAAATTGGATTTGATTCCAAAGGATAAATTTGTATTGCACAACAAAAAGGTATGTATTTTAAATTTATAGATGAAATTGGATTGGGTTTTGATGTAGCCACTTGGATTTTGATTTCTTTTGGAATTTGGTAGCCTGAAGAGGCCTTTTGTAGTAGTACCAAGCTAGCCGCGCAAAGGAGACGCTGGCAAAAATTTTCGGGAATTTAAGGAGTTAGAAAAATTTTGAAATTTTTTTGATAATTTAAAATTTGGTTTTAAATTGAAATAGGATGATGATTGAGCAAAAGGGTATTGTTTGAAACTATCGAAGGGTTTAGGAAATTGGTTAAGGTGATAGTAGGTCTTAATAAAAGATAGTTGGTAGGATGTTGAATTTGAGTTTTGGAAAAAAATAAATGGGTATTGGACCATTCTTCCTAACTATTAATTTCGGGGACGAAATTCTTTTAAGGGGGAAAGAATGTGACGACCCGGAAATTTTAATGAATTAAATTGGAATAATTAATCGATTTTAAAATATTTAAAAAGTTAATTTTAACCTGAATTTCAAAATACCAATATTTACATGATAATTAAATTATTGAATTATATAGTTTAAATATTGAAATTAATAATTGAAATTGGGGAGATTGTTGAATATGAAATTTCTAATCCTGTTTAAATAATTTGAAGGCTTATAAAATTTATAATGATGACACTGAAGCTAATTGAATGGTTGAAATTTAATTTATAGGTGGTTTGTTTAATTTTAATAATATATCGTTTAAATTAGAATTTAAAAATAGCCTTCCGAGGCATAGCCTCGGAATTCGACGAAACCGGTTCCATTGGATCCGTAATAGTTAGTTATTATCGGATTTCAATTTTCGTAGCAATGGGGGTTGTCGTTTGACCCCGGCAGCTCGAAACGCGTATAACTATTTTAATCAATTTAATGTAATACCGATCGTTTAATTCCGTAACTCGCATATACGTTCAAATTAGCCTCCGAAACACATTCCATTGTGTTCGGAACGCGGGTAAAATCTTATAAACGCCTGTCGGCATGTCTGATTCGGGATTTGAGATTTTGTGATGTACAACACGAGATATTTTTGAATATTTAATTCTATAATAATCAAAGCTTATGCTAGAAGCTATTCGCAAGATATACATCTCCGTTCCTCTCTATCTTCGAACAGTAGGCCGAATCGAATGAAACAAAATTCACGGAAAAAAAAGAAAGAAAAAAAGGTGCCGAAACCATCACTCTTCACCATTAGAAATCGAATTCAACTCAAATTAAAAAAAAAATGGCCAAAGCCGCTTTCCTCTTGAATACTATCGGCGAAGACAAGGGCAGCGTCGAGATTTAGGAGGGTTTTGCTCGCTCGTATGCGCAGTAATCGTGGTGAGGTAGCTTGCGCAAGGTCGGTTTCCTGCACCTTCATTTGTTCTAGTGATGATTCTGGTCGTGATGATCGCGATGGAGGTCGCGACCGAGGTTGGAGTGTCGCGAGTGATTCGAGCTTTGGGGGGAGGGGGTCACGGTGAACTCGGGGCCGTAGCTTGGTGACTCGACAACAGTGGTGGCGCAGTTTCGAGGGGAGGAGCGGTCGCTAGGGTTAAGCATCTTGAGATTCCGATGATACAGTAAGGTATTATTTTGTTTTTGTTTCCAATTTAATTATTAAAAAAAATAAGAAGAAATTGCAGAGAGGTTGCTGTAAATATGAATGGTCGTGTTTTTGAATTCGATTAGGTATAAGATATTAAGACCTTAACTTATTAATTAATGTAATTATTTATACAATTATTTTAAATTTATTGTTTATCTGAAATAATGCAATATTTATTTTGTTAAAATGGAATGGTTAACTAAAAAATTCATTTAAAGGGATTTAGATTTAAATTAAATAAGTAATTAATTAGATCTATGGGAATTAATTGTTCAATTTATTCATATATTAATAAAATTGTGTAAATATTTGTACAAGGTCATAAACTGAAAAGAAGCGAGCCGGTTTCGAAGTGGACTGCAAACAAATCATGGTGAGTAAATCTCATGCTGTTGGATTTTTATTTAAATTTAAATGGTTAAATTTAAATAATTGGCTGAATGATTAAATTGATTGGATGTGCAATGATGATGATGTGACTTTGGTTTTGGTTGGTTCTCGAGTTAATTGTTTGCTTGACTCGAAGTATTTGGATTTTTAGTTGTTAAACTTAATTCATAAATAGGAAAATGGTTTCGTTTTAAAGTTACTAAGGGCTTGATGATTGAGATTCATTAAAATAGTAGGGTAATTAAAGTGGATAATTTATTAATTCAATTAATTAATGATTTGGGTTAATTAATTTAGTAACGAATGAGTTGAATTAATTAATTAAGTTTCAAGTAAACTAATTAATTGTAGGTAATTCAGAATAATAATTGAATGGTGTGTCAAGTAAATTCTTAATGAAATTAATGAAATATAATTTACTTTGCGGAAGAAAGCAAGAGATTAAATGAGATAATTAATTAAGGAGCAAGTAATTTATTTAATGAAGTAATAAAAGATAATTAAACATAGGTAGAGGTTGTTTGAGAATGATTATTATCGAGGTTTAATTAATATAATTAATTTGGATTAGGATAAATGGAATGAAATTGGAATTCATAATTTATATAATTAAGGATGTAATTTAAGATGAATAAATCAATATAAGTGACTTATGAGAAGTTAATTAATATAAGTAGTTAAGGGAATATAATTAATATAATTAATTAATTAATTTATGAAGTAATTAAGATTACTTATTGATTTTGGGGTTAAGAATAATTAATATCGTGAAATTAATTGGAGATAATTACTTGAATGCAATTGAAAGATAATTAATCCAGTGTGATTAATTACGATGAATAATGAAGAGTTGATTAATTAATTGATTTGGGATTAATTAGTATTAAATGAAGGAATCTAAGTGGTTGAGATTTGAAATCCAATTGGAATCAATTGAATTAATTTGTATGTGATTAAGCTTTGCTTATGGATGATTGAATGGTATTGGATGCTTTGAATGAGTTGATATCTCTAATATGAAATGTTGTGAATTTCATTTGAATAACTTGGGTTAGGATAATATGAGTCTCGAAGAGACCGGGGTCGGGTATTTGGGAAATACCCGAAACCACTTCGAATATTTATATATTGATTTGTGAAATCAATAGGCTGGATTGGAATGATTTAAGCAGACTGGAATATTTATCTAAGTTTGGTACTTAGAAATTGATAGTTGAAATAAGTATTGTCTATAGCGAAATGAGAATTGGTTAAATTGATATAAGTTACCCCGGGTTTTATATAAGTTGTTTGCTTTAGTATTCCATGTTAGATGGGGTTACTCACGCTGGTTTCCAGCCTGACCCGGGTGTTACTTTGGTGTAATGCTCGGGTCAGACCGAGTATTACAGATTTTCAGGTAGGTACGTTCTGGAGCTCAAGAGGCGAGCTGGATGGCAGGCGCGTATAGAATATTTCCGCTGTATTTATAATATTGTTAATCTGAGGCATGATAATTGTATATGTTCAGTGAATGTATATATGTGAAACTCTGATGTATATTAAATGTAGTCGACAGGTATAATATTCTCTCTTGAAAGCTGTTATTGTTTATTATTATTTTTACCCACTGCGAATGTGAGTTGTTGATGTTTTTGTTCTTCTTCTTCGTCTATCTCTTCTTCTTTTAAATAACTATCTGGAATTTTCGGGTGAGAAAATTTCGGGTCGTTACAACACCCTCCAGAATCACAATCCTCTGGGTAGAGATACTTGATTTTCCGGGCCACAAGTTCACCCATTCGATTTTACGGGAAACAAGTTCACCCAATTGATTTTCCAAGGCTACAATCACACCTTATCTCGCTTGATTGATTTTCAAGGCTACAATCACACATTTTCTCGCTAAGTTGATTACAAAAAGCCTATAACTCTGAATAACACTGAGGACCTTATTGAGATAGTGATAGAGAATCAAACGATGAATGATCGAGTTCAATTCAATGTAGATTTCGGTAGAATAATGATAAGAATTTTTATTAAGAAAAGTGGAAGAAGACGAGGAGTGAAAAACAAGAAAATTTGATGTAAAATTCGTTGAAACTGACCCCTATTTATAGTAGAACAACAGTCATGTCCATTTGTGAAGAGTTATAGCGAATAGACACTTCTTTTGAAATTGAAATTTTGGACTTAACTGACACGATGTCGACATGGTCACCATGAGTATGTCGACATCCCAAAGCATTTTTTGATGATTTGATTTTCTTTGAAAATAACCTTTATCTTATATTAAAACTATTTTAAACTTTATAAATGTACTTGACTATAGTCAAAATTCATAAGTAAATATAGAGAATAATATATATAGAATTTAACTATAATTTTATATTTAAATCTAAGTATAAATATTTAAAAGTTAAATATATTATATTAAAAGATAGTTTAAAATCAGGAGTAATTTGACTTTGAAATTAAAGATGATTTTGAGGCTAAAATTATATAAAATTAGGGTAGATGTTTTTGATGCTTTTAAAAGGAAGGTTTTGAAATCATTTTGAAAACAAGGTATAATTTTGAAAAATCATTTTGAATAAAAGGTTAGCGGATACAAAAATAATGTTCCACTAGATCTTTCGTAGGTTCCATCCTACTTAGGGTTCCATCCCTTTAACAAGCTCGAAGTGGATTCTATTCCACGAATAAATTGGGATTTAAAATGCCACTGCTTTTCTAGGAGTTTTAACAAAATTTTCTAATTAAAGAATAAATTACTTGAATTCTTGAACTCTTGATAATCTTGATACTCATGAGTCCTCAATCTTGACATCTTGAATCTCCACACTGTACAGTCTTCATTCTTGGTACCTGTATGGTTAAATCCTGCATATATATATATATATATATATATATATATATATATATCTAAACTTATAATGTTAGTATTTATATTTTATAATCTATTCTAAGATTTTGGTCATCAAAACCATCATCTCACGAACTAACAATCTTCCCCATTTTGATGATGACAACCTTTGTTTATAAAATATCACTTCTATCCTAATAACTCCCCCCAAAACTAATAACTCCCCCTTAATCTATGCCTAACTACCCTATTTTGTACTTCTCCCCCTTTGTCATCAACAAAAACAAACTCTAAACTTTATAAATCCAAACTATATAACCCCTTCTAAATCTAATACCCTATGATATGTGATTATAATGATAGTGTTATCATAAATAATCAACACTTAGATAATCCTAATCCTAAACTACTAAATATTCTAAGTATATGATAACCATATAGTTATATGTATTAATAGGGAAGAACACATATAAGAACACAATTTATTTATTAATCATATAATTATATTTACATTTTCGTTGTAAACGTAAGAAGGAATAAACAACAAAGGTAAAGAAAGAGAAGAAACTAATGTGTGTTTTTGAACATATGAGATCTATGAATCGAACAGTTTGGATAATGGAAACAGAAATTTCCACGTTGTTCGACAAGATTCCCATCTTTATCAAAAAACACTTCTCCAACGCACACAACTTTGTCGTCATCTTCCACATGCGCTTCTTCCATGGGTTCTCCCTCTTCTTCTTCACTGGCCTGTTGTTCTTGATTATATGAAGAATCTTCATCAATCAAGATAGGGTTGGCTTGATTATCCATTAGAAATTTTTGCAAATTCCTTAGAATCTTGCCTTGCCTCTCTTGTTCCTTTGGCATACGGAGTTGAATCACTTGAATTTCATTCATCATCTGAAGTGCATCCTTAAGAGACTCCTCCATTTTTGTTACACCGGCGAGAATAGAACGTTGGAATGGACCAGAAGTAGGAGAGGGGAACGAAAATGTTGATTTTATGTTTGATTTGGAAGATGATGCCATGATTTTATTTGTTTCAGAATAGAAAGAGAACAGAGAGAATGATCAAAAATTCGAAAATAAGAAGAATATATAACTAATTTTTTAAATTTTGGTGGGAAAAATTTAAAAAAATAAAAACTTGTATGTCGACATGGGTATATGGGGGATGTCGACATGCTCCTTTATATTTCTACTATTTGATTTATTTTAGTATTAATTATTTATTATAATGGATATTTATATTTTATATTTCAGTTATTGAACAAATACCTAATTCTCTTCTTAATTTAGTAAATATTGATTCATTTAAGGGTTTTGTTAAAATATCAGCAATTTGATTCTCAGAATTGATATAAGCGAGAGTATCTACTTCCTTACTTATATTATCTCTGAGAAAATGATGTCTGATATCAATATGTTTAGTTCGAGCATGTTGAGTACTATTTTTGAATAAATTTATTGCACTAGTATTATCACAATAAATTGATAATTTCGAGATATTTAAACCATAATCTTTTAAAGTTTGTTGCATATATATATTACTTAACAAGCCAAAGAAGCAGTAATATACTCTGCTTCAGTTGTTGATAAAGAAACTGTGTTTTGTTTTTTACTAAACCAGGAAACCAGTGAATGTCCCAAAAAGTGACAAGTCCCACTTGTGCTTTTTCGTAATTTACAGCCAGCACAATCAGCATTACAGTAAGATATTAAGTCAAAAGAATCATTTTTAGGGTAAAATAAACCATAATCGGATGTGTGTTTAACATATCTTATGATTCGTTTTACGGCTTTTAAGCGGGTCTCTTTAGGTTGGGATTGATATCTGGCACAGAGACAAATACTATGCATGATATCAGGTTTACTAGCAGTAATATAGAGCAGTGATCCAATCTTTCCTCTATATAATTTTTGATCTATATCTTTCGAGTGATCTTCTTTACTAAGGTACACATTGGTTGCCATGGCAGTGGGTTTTCCACAGTAGTCAAACCAAATTTACTAATTAGGTCTTTAGCATATTTTTCTTGACTAATAAAGATACAATTATCTAATTGTTTTATTTGTAATCCTAAGAAGAAATTTAATTCAAACATATGACTCATCTCAAACTCTTTGGTCATTATTTTAGAAAATTCTTTATTCATTTCAAAATTAGTTGATCCAAAAATGATATCATTTACGTAAAATTGTACTAGTTGAATATCATTTTTATTTCTTTTAATAAAAATATTATTATCTACTTTACCAATTTCAAAATTTGATTCTAATAAATAAGATTTTAGTCTATCATACTAGGCTCTAGGAGCTTGTTTTAGACCATATAAAGCTTTCTTAAGTTTGTAAACATAATTTGGTAATTTATCATTTTCAAAAAGTGGTGGTTGTTCAACATATACTTCTTCTTTTACAAATCTGTTTAAAAAGGCACTTTTAACATCCATTTGAAATAATGTGAAATTATTATGATTTGCGAAAGCAAGTAGAATCCAAAAGGCTTCTAATCTTGCTACGGGAGTAAAGGTTTCATCAAAATCTATTCCTTCTTCTTGACAATAACCTTGAGCGACTAATCGAGCTTTATTTCTAACTACCTCTCCTTGTTCATTCATTTTATTTTTATAAACCCATTTAGTTCCAATTATAGTTTTATTTTCAGGTCTAGGAACAAGTTCCCAAACATCATTTCAAGTAAATTGATTTAATTGTTCCTGCATAGCAAAAGCCATGAATCGTCAATTGATGCTTCTTTTGGATTTTGGGTTCAATAGTTGATATAAAAGCTACATTACTCATTTGACTTAGTTGATTTCTAGTTTTAACAAAAAATTGCATATCTCCCAGTATATTTTCTTTAGGATGATCTCTTAAAAGTTTAGTTTTTTTATTAGGATGATTAATTTCATTATTAGTTTCAATTGATTCTTGATTTTGAGTGATTAAATCCTCTTCATCATTTGTATCTTCAAAATTTTTGAAATTTTCATCAAATGATACATGCATTGTTTCTTCGATGGTGTTAGTTTTTAAATTAAACACTCTGTATGCTTTTCTTCTATTAGAGTATCCAATAAAGATTCCTTTGTCGAATTTAGGATAAAATTTATCTAAATTATCTTTTGTATTTAAAATAAAACATTTACTTTCAAAAATTCTGAAATAAGATACCTTAGGTTTCTTTGAATAAAGAAGTTCATAAGATGTCTTATCAGTTAAAGGTCTAATTAAATTTTTGTTTAAAATATAACAGGCGGTAACAACTGCTTCTGTCCAAAAATTCTTTGGGAAATTACTATCTGAAAGCAAGTTCTCGCACACTCTTGAATTGTCTTATTTTTACGTCATACTACTTCGTTTTGTGGTAGAGTTCTCCGGAATGAAAAATTGTGAGTTATCCCTTTTTTATTGCAGAATTCTTCAAATTTTTCATTTTCAAATTCACCACCGTGATCACTACGAATAGTTATAATTTTTAAAGAAAATTGATTTTGAATTCTTTTTGAAAAGTTCTTAAAACATTCAAAAGTATCACTTTTATGTTTCAAAAATATTGTCCATGTAAATTTAGAATAATCATCTACAATTACAAAAACATATTTACTATGATTTATTTACAGAATTTGAGATGGACCAAATAAATCAAGATTAAGTAATTCAAGAGGTTTTGAAAGTTGAAATCATATCTTTTAATTTAAAGGAACTTTTTCTAAATTTTCCTAACTGATATGCATCACATAAACTATCAACTTTAAAATTTATTTTAGAGAGACCTCTTTCTAGATTATGTTTTGACATTCTAGATAAGAGTTTGAAATTCAAATGCCCAAATCTCTTATGCCAAATCCAAGGGTCACTTGTACTTGCCAATAGACACAGGTTATCATTTGAAATTTTCGTACTAAGATTATAAATATTCTTTTTCCTGACTCCCTCAAATATTATGGTTGAATTATTATCTTCAATGTGACGTTTATCTTTTTCAGATTTACTTTTATATCCTTTATCACATAGTTGACTTATACTTAGCAGATTGTGTTTCAAATTCTTAACTAGCAAAACATTAGTAATAGTAGGAGTTTTAGAATTACCAACTTTGCCGATGCCAATCACATATCCTTTTGAATTGACTCCAAAATTAACCAGTCCTCCGTCTTTGTATATAATATCATTTAGTATATCTGGATTGTCAGTCATGTGTCTAGAACATCCACTATCAAGTATCCATTTGTTCTTTCCGATCTGCACAATTTGTCCGTTGTGGATTGATTCCTCAAAGGCCATAAAGCATGATTCCTGCACATCAAAAATTTTTGGTAGATAACTTGAATTTGAATATTGATTATATGCAGACTCATGAAACAATGAAGATTTGAATATTTCTAAACTAGTATTAACAAATATAGCCATTTTAAAAGCTTTTTCAAAAATCAGATTATGAAACTTTGAAAACCTTGCTCTGATACCAATTGTGAGAAATGCGGATTACGGACCTTAAGGCTAGGATTAACACTAGAGGGGGTGAATAGTGTTCATAAAGAATTACTAAATCTTTTTGAGTTTATGTTAATTTGAACACGGATGTGTGCAATATACAGACACAGATATGATCACATAAACAAGCACAGATGCAGAAATAAAATAAAAGGCAGTAAAGGAAAGAACACACCAGATTTTATACAGGTTCAGAGTTACCCTACATCCAATCCCTCAACACAAGTACGGATTTCCTTTCAAAAGCAATCTTTACAATTACACCCTCGATTTCAAGGCTACGTGGTACACCCTTCAGAATCGCAATTCTCTGGGTAGAGATACTTGATTTTCCGGGATACAAGTTCACCCACTTGATTTTACGGGCAACAAGTTCACCCAATTGATTTTCCAAGGTTACAATCACACCTTATCTCGCTTGATTGATTTTCAAGGCTACAATCACACCTTTTCTCGCTAAGTTGATTACAAAAAGCCTATAACTCTGAATAGCACCGAGGATCTTATTGAGATAGTGATAGAGTATCAAACTACAAATGATCGAGTTCAATTCAATGTAGATTTCGGCAGAGTAATGATAGGAATTTTAATTAAGAAAAGTGGAAGAAGAAGAAGAAGAGGAGTGAAAAACCAAAAAATCTGATGTAAAATTCGTTGAAACTGACCCCTATTTATAGTAGAACAACAGTCATGTCCATTCGTGAAGAGTTAGGGCAAATAGACACTTCTTTTGAAATTGAAATTTTGAACTCAACTGACACCATGTGGACATGGTCACCATGAGTATATCGATATCCCAAAGCATTTTTTGATGATTTGATTTTCTTTGAAAATAACATTTATCTTATATTAAAACCATTTTAAACTTTATAAATATACTTGACTATAGTTAAAATTCATAAGTAAATATAGAGAATAATATATATAGAATTTAACTATAATTTTATATTTAAATCTAAGTATAAATATTAAAAAGTTAAATATATTATTAAAAGATAGTTTAAAATCAGGAGTAATTTGACTTTGAAATTAAAGATGATTTTGAGGCTAAAATTATTTAAAATCAGGATAGATATTTTTGATGCTTTTAAAAGGAAGGTTTTGAAATCATTTTGAAAACAAGATATAATTTTGAAAAATCATTTTGAATAAAAGGTTAGCGGATACAAAGCAATGTTCCACTAGATTTTTCGTAGGTTCCATCCTACTTAGGATTCCATCCCTTTAACAGTCTTGAAGTGGATTCCATTCCACGAATAAATTGGATTTTAAGATGCCAGTGCTTTTCTAGGAGTTTTAACAAAATTTTCCAATTAAAGAATAATTTACTTGAATTCTTGAACTCTTGATAATCTTGATACTCATGAGTCTTCAATCTTGATATCTTGAATCTCTATGCTATACAGTCTTCATTCTTAGTACATGCATGATTAAATCCTGCATATACATATATATCTAAACTTATAATGTTAGTATTTATATTTTATAATCTATTATAAGGTTGTTGTCATCAAACCATCATCTCACGGACTAATAATCCCCCCCTTTTTGATGATGACAACCTTTGTTTATAAAATATTACTTCTATCCTAATAACTCCCCCTAAAACTAATAACTCCCCCTTAATCTATGCCTAACCACCTTATTTTATACTTCTCCCCCTTTGCCATCAACAAAAACAAATTCTAAACTTTATAACTCCAAACTATATAAATCCCCCTAAATCTAATACCCCATGATATGTGATTATGATGATAGTGTTATCATAAATAATCAACACTTAGATAATCCTAATCCTAAACTACTAACTATTCTAAGTATATGATAACCATATAGTTATATTTATTAATAGGGAAGAACACATATAAGAATACAATTTATTTATTAATCATATAATTATATTTACATTTTCGTTGTAGACGTAAGAAGGAATAAATAACAAAGGTAAAGAAAAAGAAGAAACTAATGTGTGTTTTTGAACATAGAGATCTATGAATCGAACAGTTTGGATAATGGAAACAGGAATTTCCACGTTGTTCGAAAAATTCTCATCTTTGTCAAAACACACTTCTCCAACGCACACAACTTTGTCGTCATCTTCCGCATGCGCTTCTTCCATGGGTTTTTCTTCTTCTTCGCTGGCCTCTTGTTCTTGATTGTATGAAGAATCTTCATCAATCAAGATAGGGTTGGCTTGATTATCCATTAGAAATTTTTGCAAATTCCTTAGAATCTTGCCTTGCCACTCTTGTTCCTTTTCCATACGGAGTTGAATCACTTGAATTTCAGTCACCATCTGAAGTGCATCCTTCAGAGACTCCTCCATTTTTGTTACACGAGCGAGAGTAGAACGTTGAAATAGACCAGAAGTGGAAGATGGGAACGAAAATGTTGATTTTATATTTGATTTGGAAGATGGTGCCATAATTTTATTTGTTTCAGAAGATAGAATAGAAAGAGAACAGAGAGAATGATCAAAAATTCGAAAATTAGAAGAATATACAACCAATTTTTTGAATTTTGGTAGGAAATTTTAAAAAAATTAAAAACGTTGTATGCCGACATGGGTATATGGGGGAGGTCGACATGCTCCTTTATATTTCTACTATTTGATTTATTTTACTATTAATTATTTATTATAATGGATATTTTTATTTTATATTTCAGTTATTGAACAAATACCTAATTCTCTTCTTAATTTAGTAAATATTGATTCATTTAAGGTTTTGTTAAAATATCAGCAATTTGATTCTCATAATTGATATAATCAAGAGTAACTACTTACTTATATTATCTTTGAGAAAATGATGTCTGATATCAATATGTTTAGTTCGAGCATGTTGAGTAGTATTTTTGAATAAATTTATTGCACTAGTATTATCACAATAAATTGATAATTTTGAGATATTTAAACCATAATCTTTTAAAGTTTGTTGCATATATATTACTTGAGAACAAACCAAAGCAGCAGAAATATACTCTACTTCAGTTGTTGATAAAGAAACTGTGTTTTGCTTTTTACTAAACCAGGAAACCAAAGAATGTCCCAAAAAGTGACAAGTCCCACTTGTACTTTTTCGGTCTGATTTACAACCAGCATAATCAGCAGCACAGTAAGATATTAAGTCAAAAGAATCATTTTTAGGGTAAAATAAACCATAATCGGATGTGTGTTTATCATATCTTATGATTCATTTTACGGCTTTTAAGTGGGTCTCTTTAGGTTGGGATTGATATCTGGCACAGAGACAAACACTATGCATGATATCGGGTCTACTAGCAGTAATATAGAGTAGTGATCCAATCATTCATCTATATAATTTTTTGATCTACATATTTCGAGAGATCTTCTTTACTATTGGTTGCCATGGGAGAGGGTTTTCCACTTGCAGTAGTCAAACCAAATTCACTAATTAGGTCTTTAGCATATTTTTCTTGACTAATAAAGATACCATTATCTAATTGTTTTATATGTAATCCTAAAAGGAAATTTAATTCACCCATATGACTCATCTCAAACTCTTTTGTTTTTATTTCAGAATTTTTTTTATTCATTTCAAAATTAGTTGATCCAAAAATGATATCATCTACGTAAACTTGTACTAGTTGAATATCATTTTTATTTATTTTAATAAAAAGAGTATTATCTACTTTACCAATTTTAAAATTTGATTGTAATAAATAAGATCTTAGTCTATCATACTAGGCTCTAGGAGCTTATTTTAGACCATACAAATCTTTCTTAGGTTTTTAAACATGATTTGGTAATTTATCATTTTAAAAAAGTGGTGGTTGTTCAACATATACTTCTTGTTTTACAAATCCGTTTAAAAAGGCACTTTTAGTATCCATTTGAAATAATTTGATATTATTATGATTTGCGAAAGCAAGTAGAATCCTAATGGCTTCTAATCTTGCTACGGGAGCAAAGGTTTCATCAAAATCTATTCCTTCTTCTTCACAATAATCTTGAGCGACTAATCGAGCTTTATTTCTAACTACCTCTCCTTGTTCATTCATTCTATTTTTATAAACCCATTTAGTTCCAATTATAGTTTTATTTTCAGGTCTAGGAACAAGTTCCCAAACATCATTTCTAGTAAATTGATTTAATTCTTCCTGCATAGCCAAAATCCATGAATCTTCAGTTGATGCTTCTTTTGGATTTTTGGATTCAATGGTTGTTATAAAAGCTACATTACTCATTTGACTTAGTTGATTTCTAGTTTTAACAACAGATTGCATATCTCCCAGTATATTTTCTATAGGATGATCTTTTAAAAGTTTAGTCCTTTTATTAGGATGATTAATTTCATTATTGGATTCAATTGATTCTTGATTTTGAGTGATTAAGTCCTCTTCATCATTTGTATATTTAAATTTTTTGAAATTTTCATCAAATGAAACATGATTGTTTCTTCGATGGTGTTAGTTTTTAAATTAAACACTCTGTATGCTTTACTTCTACTAGAGTATCCGGCAAAGATTCCTTTGTCGGGTTTAGGATCAAGTTTATCTAAATTATCTTTTGTATTTAAAATAAAGCATTTACTTCCAAAACTTCTGAAATAAGATACCTTCGGTTTCTTTGAATAAAGAAGTTCATATGATGTCTTATCAGTTAAAGGTCTAATTAAAATTCTATTTAAAATATAACAGGCGGTAGCAACTGCTTCTGCTCAAAAATTCTTTGGTAAATTACTATCTGAAAGCATAGTTCTCGCACACTCTTGAATCGTCCTATTTTTACATTCTACTACTCCGTTTTGTTGTGGAGTTATCGAAAATGAAAAATTGTGAGTTATTCCTTTTTTATTGCAGAATTCCTCAAACTTTTCATTTTCAAATTCACCACCATGATCACTAGGAATAGTTATAATTTTTAAAGAAAATTGATTTTGAATTCTTTCGGAAAAGTTCTTAAAACATTCAAAAGTATCACTTTTATGTTTCAAAAATATTGTCCATGTAAATCTAGAATAATCATCTACAATTACAAAAACATATTTACTATGATTTATTGACAGAATTTGAGACAGACCAAATAAATCAAGATGAAGTAATTCAAGAGGTTTTGAAGTTGAAATTATATCTTTTATTTTAAAGGAACTTTTTCTAAATTTTCCTAATTGACATGCATCACATAAACTATCTACTTTAAAATTCATTTTAGGGAGACCTCTTACTAGATCGTGTTTTGACGGTCTAGATAAGAGTTTGAAATTCAAATGCCCAAATCTCTTATGCCAAATCCAAGGGTCACTTGTATTTGCCAACAGACACAGGTTATCATTTGAAATTTTCATACTAAGAATATAAATATTCTTTTTCCTGACTCCCTAAAATATTATGGTTGAATTATTATCTTTAATGCGACATTTATCTTTTTCAAATTTGATTTTATATCCTTTATCGCATAGTTGGCTTATACATAGCAGATTATGTTTCAGAATCATAACTAGCAAAACATTAGTAATAGTAGGAGTTTTAGAATTACCGACTTTGCCGATGCCAATCACATATCCTCTTGAATATCTCCAAAATTAACCAGTCCTCTGTCTTTGTATATAATATCATTCAGTGTATCTGGATTTCTAGTCATGTGTCTAGAACATCCACTATCAAGTATCCATTTGTTCTTTCTGATCTGCACAATTTGTCCATTGCGGATTGATTCCTCAACAGCTATAAAGCATGATTCCTACACATCAAACAATTTTGGTGGATAACTTGAGTTTGAATATTGATTATATGCAGACTCATGAAACAATAAAGATTTAAATATTTCTAAACTAGTATTAACAAATATAGCCATTTAAAAAGCTTTTCCAAAAATCAGATTATGAAACTTTGAAAACCTTTCTCTGATACCAATTGTGAGAAATGTGGATTACGGATCTTAAGGCTAGGATTAACACTAGAGGGGAGGTGAATAGTGTTTATAAAGAATTACTAAACCTTTTTGAGTTTATGTTAATTTAAACACAGATGTGTGCAATATACAGACACAGATATGATCACAGAAACAAACACAGATGCAGAAATAAAATAAAAAGCAGTAAAGGAAAGAACACACCGGATTTTATACTGGTTCAGAGTTACCCTACATCCAGTCCCTCAACACAATTACGGATTTCCTTTCAAAAGCAATATTTACAATTACACCCTCGATTTCAAGGCTACGAGGTACACCGCCCAGAATCACAATCCACTGGGTAGAGATACTTGATTTTCCGGGCTACAAGTTCACCCACTTGATTTTACGGGCAACAAGTTCACCCAATTGATTTTCCAAGGCTACAATCACACCTTATATCGCTTGATTGATTTTCAAGGCTACGATAACACCTTCTCTCGCTAATTTGATTACAAAAACCCTATAACTCTGAATAGCACTGAGGATCTTGTTGAGATAGTGATAGAGAATCAAACTACGAATGATCGAGTTTAATTCAATGTAGATTTCGGCAGAGTAATGATAAGAATTTTTATTAAGAAAAGTGGAAGAAGAGGAGGAGTGAAAAACTAGAAAATCTGATGTAAAATTCGTTGAAACTGATCCCTATTTATAGTAGAACAACAGTCATATCCATTCATGAAGAGTTATGGCGAATAGATACTTCTTTTGAAATTGAAATTTTGAACTCAACTGACACCATGTCGACATGGTCACCATGAGTATGTCGACATCCCAAAGCATTTTTTGATGATTTGATTTTCTTTGAAAATAACATTTATCTTATATTAAAACTATTTTAAACTTTATAAATATACTTGACTATAGTTAAAATTCATAAGTAAATATATAGAATAATATACATAGAATTTAACTATAATTTTACATTTAAATCTAAGTATAAATCTTTAAAAGTTAAATATATTATATTAAAATATAGTTTAAAATCGGGAGAAATTTGACTTTGAAATTGAAGATGATTTTGAGGTTAAAATTATTTAAAATCAGGATAGATGTTTTTTATGCTTTTAAAAGGAAGGTTTTGAATCATTTTGAAAACAAGATATAATTTTGAAAAATCATTTTGAATAAAAGGTTAGCGGATACAAAACAAAGTTCCACTAGATTTTTTTGTAGGTTCTATCCTACTTAGGGTTCGATTCCTTTAACAGGCTCAAAGTGGATTCCATTCCACGAATAAATAGGATTTTAAGATGCCAGTGCTTTTCTAGGAGTTTTAACAAAATTTTCTAATTAAAGAATAAATTACTTGAATTCTTGAACTCTTGATAATCTTGATACTCATGAGTCTTCAATCTTGATATCTTGAATCTCTATACTGTATAGTCTTTATTCTTGGTAGCTGCATGGTTAATCCTGTATATACATATATATCTAAACTTGTAATGTTAGTATTTATATTTTATAATCTATTCTAAGGTTGTTGTCATCAGAACCATCATCTCACGGACTAACAAACTCCTGAACTATCGCAAGTCACTTTTGCAATCCTTCCCAGCTCGATTTCCAATGACACAATTCTCTCTTCGCAAATCAGAAGAGCCTTATGCATGCCCAACCAATCCGTTCCAAAAATAATGTAAAATCCCTTAAAATCCAATACGAAAAGGTCACACGAGAAACTATAGGTTAGATAAGAAATTCTTAGACTTCTACAGATCATATCTAACTTAGTCTCTCCCCCTATGGGATTTGATACAAAAATAAGGCGGTTCATTGCACTAGGGGTAAGATGAAATTTCTCTATCGATTCCAAAGAAATAAGACTAAGAGAAGCACCAGAATCAAACAAAACTCTAATAAAAATGCCATCTAAAAGCACAGTACCTTCAAGAACGCCTTTGCCTTTCCCATCCGAAGAAGTTGACGATCCACCTTGAAGAGAAAACACCTTAGTTGGTTGAGCTCTCTGAAGAAGTAGGAAAGCTTTCACCATGTGCCCTGGCTATTGACAGTTGAAACACAAAGACTTCTGAACCATTGTGGAACCGGGTCCACTCTGCTGCCGCTGCTGCTGAGCTCAACCTCTGGGACACTGCTTAGCCAAATGACCCTCTTGCTGGCACACATAACACTTACGAGCTCCATTGTTGCCTCCTGGTTTCCTTTTACCTTGCTTCTTCTAATTTGGGTTGAATTTCCTTTTGTTCGGATCGGAAGAAGTTCCACTCGGTGCTGCCACAAAAGGCAAGGGTTTCTTTTCCATCAGTTCTTTATACCTCAATGCCATATCTATCAATTCCAGAATGATCCCTTGAGATGTTCTGTCATCTTCTCGTGAAATTCGGGCCTCATTCCAATCATAAACATCTCATTCTTCTTGAGGGGCGTATCTATAAGACCATGTCCATGGCGGGATAATTCGTTGAACTTAGTCTCATATTTAGATATAGACATACTTCCTTGCTTAAGATCCAGAAAATTCCTATACAAACGAGTCTTCCAGCAGTAGGCATAAACTTTCCTCAAACAGTTCCCAAAACTTACTCGATGAAATATCATCCTATGAAATATTCATTGTAACTACATCCCACCATGCAGCTGCACCATCTTGAAGTTGCCACAATGTCATCACTCTCTTTTGCTCATCTAATAGATTCAAACTCTTAAAAATTCTCTCACTCGAGCGTAACCAAGCCTGAACTTCAAGATGGACACTGTTCCCTTAAAAGGCATTCCTCCTAGATTGGTGAAATTCTTACACAATGATGCAAAGCTTACTAGAGGCGGTATTGGGTTTACAGCCTCGCTAGTTACCCTTCCCTCATCAGTATTTGGGCCTCTTCCATTCGTGGTCATTTTACTGCTCACAACTCTGCCTTTATTCCTCTAGAACTCATGTTGGCAACCTGGATAGGTAACCCAACAATCAGATAGGTATATAGACATATAAAAAATTTACAAATACGCTCTCTCTCAAGATATATATTACCCCAAAGCCTAGTTATTATCTCATCCTAGTGCTCTGATACCAACTGTGACGACCTACCTTTCATTCCATAGAAAGACGTATCACCATTAAAAAATAAATAGGTAGAAAAGAATAGAAAGAAAGAAGAAAGAACAACATAAGAATCTCACAACGGAAATGGAAAAAATATATTACTTCATATAGTTATTATATAGTATTCATCATATAATCAGAGTCATACAGTTACAATATCACATTAGACGGTCGTGAAGACCTATCTATACATTACAAACCAAATAAACAGATGATACCAACACAGCGGAAATGATATATATATATATATATATATATATATATATAGACACACACACATACACACACACACGACAACTCTCCTGCTCCAAGTCCTTCGAAAATTCGTCAAGCTAACCTGATCACTTGGCTATTCATAAAAATTGAGTACCCAAGAGTTGAAGAAAAACAAAAATAAACTCCGGACAGACATGGATCTGGTATGAGTAAATGGTTAAGTTGTTTAACTTGAAAAAACATTTGAAATAAAAAGGTATCTCGTACGACTCTCCGCAAATAAAGGCGGACAAGTTTTCCCTTACAATAACCACAACATTTGATAGGAAATCCAGTTATATTACAATAGTGTCTAGGGTTTTCAAATAAATATTCACATAGCCAAAATTGTTACGTTCATTAAATTTCAGCATAAATAGGTACACAATCAAGTCCAAGATTACTTATTGGAGATTGGATTCCATACAATGGCAGGGCTATTGGGGTACCATCCGTCACAGTACGTGGTCTAGATCACTGTATCGAGGATCCACCCTGATCCCCTGCAACACAAGACCGGAGCTACCCCTTACTGGATAGTCCAAATAAGACAACCCCGCGGTTGTAGCCAACAACCGCCCACACAACCGAATAAAGGGACCTCTAGACAAAGGAAAATCTTATTCTACTTGGGTGCTACCCACTTAGCCTTGCGTGCATCTTTTCTGTTTTAGCCATTCCCGGTTGATGAGGCTTGAGGTTATGATTACCTTTTTAGAACACATATCTTGGAATGCTCATCGCCCTCCTTTGACGATGGTCTGATAGCATTCATCCATACAAGTCCGTTCCGGGTTTGAACGAAACCGAAGGCACTATCTTCGTTACACTTGTTTTGGAATTACCCTAAGAGTTAACGACAAATAGCCCATGCACTCTGAATCTTCGTCTCGATCTTCACTTGAGATTTCACGACCTATCGTTTAATTTGGATCGATGTGTTTTTCGGATAACCATTTGGAATCTGATCCCTGTCTCATCAAAATCCAAACATTTCTTTTAAGGCCAAGTTGTTTAAGTAAAAGAATTTAATTCAATTCAGAACATTGTATTCACACAACTTTATCACAGATAAATAACTTACATTTATCATAGCTATATCCAATGTATTGCACATCACAAAACATTACAGATTAACACGATATAAATATTAATCAATCCAAACATTCTACACAATTAATCATCCATAAGCAAGATTAATTAATCACATAATTATAATTAATTTAATTTAAACCAATAAATTAATTACCCAACCCTGCTTATTAATTAATTACAAACCATTTATTATTATTTTAAATTAATTAATGAAATTAATTAATTATCCTTAATTACTTACATTAATTAATTATCTTTTAATTACTGATTAATTACCCTTTAATTATTAATTAATTATCCATTAATTATTAATTAATTAACCTTTAATTATTAATTAATTAACTATTTACTAATTAATTAATTATTCGTTAATTACTTTCATTAATTAATTAATCTTTAATTACCCAAGACCTTAATTAATTTAAGATAAACCATTTATCTTAATTATTTTACTTAATTATCATTTAAATCTTATTTAATAACCCTTTTAATTAATTTATCATTAATCCTATAAATTAACTTAAGACCTTTAAGCTAATTAGTGATTAAAAACATTTCATCTTCTTAATTAACTACTATTAAATTTATTTAAATAAATTTTAAGAATTAATTACATATAAAAGACATTTAATAAAATATCTTAAACTTAATTAATTTAGAATAATTTATTTTAAAACCTTTAACTAATTCCAAACATAAATAAAATAATTATTATTTAAAAGAATTTGTAAAGAAATTGTTTAAACTTTTAACTTTTTAAAAACTTGTTGATACTCTATAGTTCTGAACCCGGTCACTCAAACCCGAGCCCGTACTCTTTTTTTAAAACTATGTTTGGTTTAAGTTTTAAAACTGTTATAGCAGGTTACACTCGCGAGTATCACCCGATACAAAACTCGACCCAAATCTTTGCATCCCTGAGTTCAAACCCGAGACACCACCTTCTTTCCAAACTTTTGACACATAGATACGTGTGCACCTGCACACCCTACCTTCGGTGCTTCAGCCATCGCTGCTACCACCACTCCGTTATCGACAACCTCCTTTACTGTCTAACCACCTAAAACATAGACACGAACTCGAAATCGAATTCAAGCACAAAGAGGTACCCACTGGAACGAAACTTATTCACTTCGACCCGTTGCCTCGATTCACCAGAACTCTTGAAACCCCGACCGTAGCTTCACCGAAGACCCACTCTTCTATCCTCCTTGCTCCGAACCAGTCCAATGCTTTGACGACGACGAACTTGCTTCGAAACTCGCGTCGTCCAAGTATGCTTCTAAAACCCTACAGCGGCGTTATGCCTCCGCTACAATGATCAGAAAATTCTCCGATCATTTTTCCCAAGATCGTTGACCTCCAAGCAAGCTTCAGCCATGATCCCGACCTCCCACTCCTCGTTGATCGCCAGGAAATGCCATAAACCCCTATCCTGTTCAACCATGAATTCCTCACTCAATACTAAACTAAAAATCTAGATTTTATTTTAAAAATTCATGGATTTTGAAATCGAATTAGGTGATGTAGGTGAATCAAGAAATCCTGGTATTCGAATTTTCAACATGCATTGAGTTTTACTGTATATACTCTCCTTCCTGGTAAAGTTTCTTGCTCAATATATTTTGAAAATATTTTTAAAAGTTGAATCTGGTAAATACAAACAAATTCATTTTAAAGATAATAACATAAAAATGTTTATATAAAGAGATATGAAATTTTTTGAATCTGGATTTTGTCTGTTGACATATATATATATATATATATATATATATATATATATATATATATATATATATATATGTATGTATGTATGTATGTATATGTATGTATGCATGTATGTATGTATATGTACAGACATGCATACTCAAATCATTGCATATTTATATACATCCAAGCATTATATATATTCACGCAAGCATATTTCACATCATAACTTCAATGATCATCACATGCATCAGGTTATCAAACAAAATTAGCTTTTTAAAAAGATGTTTGCTCACTAATTTTAAACGTTGAACAGAGGATCTTTTGAAAACTGAAAATAGAAGCCTGGAATTTGCTTTTGATCTTGATCTGCTTGATGTTTGAGATCACCTTTGCTTTGATTTTGTTTGCTTCGGGTTTGAAAATTGGAAGAGGTTGTTTGCTTTAGTTTTTTTTTGCTCAAGTTTTTTTTAGTTTAGAATATAATTTAGAATGAAAGAAAATGAGAAGAGAAGGGGTAATGATGTATATATAATCTTTTTTCCTATTATTTATTATTTTAAAAATGAAAAGAAAACTAATGACACTTGTAAATTGCATGTTCCTAAACTTAAACTTGTTAATTTGCACGTGTTAATATTTTTATATAATTTTATATTATATTTTCTAATTTTATTAACACATTTCCTTTTATTAACATTTATATAATATTTAAAGAAAATTATTTAAAACTAATTATACACCAATAAATAATCATATATATACACTAGTCTTTAAAATATAGAGTTTTTAAATCCAATTTATTTTTAAGATATATATTTTTGAATTTCAAATTCAAATTCTATTTAAAATCTACTTACATATGTTTATAAACGAATACATATTTTATTTGTTTTAAAAGAATAAATTTTGCACATTTAAATAATTTATAAAAGAAGATTATCAAATTGTTATTGACCAAAATTATGGGTCATCACACTAACCCTCCTCATTTTAGATTTACAAACCATTCCCATTTTACAAGACACTTAGTGCTACTATTTGAGTTATCCTCATTCCATAAAAAGTCTCTTCTTGTTTTATCTATTTTATGTATTACCCACTTTGGAAAGGGATAAAACGATATCCAGTATATAGGTAATGCAAATAAAACTGAATTAATAAGAACTATCACACCCATCCTCGTTTAATATTTACCATTCCATTTGGACAATCCTTTACTAATTTTACCTATTATAGTTAACATCATCATGTTTAAAAAAAAATTAGTCTTATCAAAAATCCTAAATATTCTATGGGAAATTTCATTATTTTACAATTCAACATACCGCCAACTTGTTTTGCTACATTATCTATATCGTTCAATATCAGTATTGAAATTTTATCAAATTTAACCTTAATATAAAAGGTAATTCAAAATGGTATAAGATGAACTTCACCATGTTGTGCTTAGGAAAATAAGAAGTAAAAAGCACTGTATCATCCGCAAATTGGACAACAGAAAGGCCATTACTCATGATTTCATTTCCTATATTGTTTGAAATCCTATTACTAGTTGCCAACTTGATAATCCTAGCAAAAGCACTAGCTTCTAAGTTGAAAAAAAGGGTGATACAGAGTCACCTTTCCCGAGTCCATTTTTTGATTGGACTTTATTTCCATATACACCGTTAACCATAATTCTTGAATTACTAGTTTCAAGTAAAGATATAATCCATCCCACCCATCTAGCACTAAAACCTCTATCCAATAATAAATATTTAAGAAAATCCCAATTATTTAAATAAAAAGCTTTAGTAAAATCAAGTTTTAATAGAGCACCACTGATATTATTTTTGCAATAGTAATTAATAAATTCCAAAACTACAGCTACCCCACCTGTAATATTTCTACCTTAAATAAAAGCAGTTGGGGTGTTATCTATTAATTCGTTCATTTTAGTATTTAATTTATTGCTAATACCTTAGAAATGATTTTAAAATAACAGTTTAATAATGAAATAGGTCTGAAATATTTCAAATCATTAGCCCCTACTTTCCTATGTAGTAAGATTATATTGGCAAAATTAAACCTACCTATCTGCAATGAACCATCATAAAATTTACTAACCACTTTAGATATATCAAATTTTTAAACATTCCAAAATATTTCGTAAAATAAAATAGGGATCTCATCCAAGTATGAAGATTTATAATTGGACATATCCTTTATAGCCCTCAAAATATCTTCTTCCATAAACGGAATATCCAATCCAAGTAAGTCTTCCCATTTAGCTCTAATTATGTGCCATTTCTTTGTTCCAATTTTTTTTATAATAATTAGTAAACTTATTATTTAATTATTTTTGATCGGAAATCTCAACACTGCTAATTAAAATGGAGTTAATGGTATTACTTCATTCCCTACCATAAGCTACTTTATGGGAAAACTTAGTATTCATATCTCCCTCATCCATCTATTATATCGTAGATCTTTATTTAAACCTCGCTTCTTCTTATATAATAAATTTTTTAATACTTCTTTTAAATTTGAAAGCTCATTTTTTTAAAAGTTTAATTTTTAAAAATTTTCTACTTTATTCAACTTTAAATTTTCATTTATTAGTTTATCATTTTTTTAATTCCATTGCCAAAAACATCCTTACTCCATTTCTGAAGAAATTTTCTTAAGTTCTAAGCTTACTTATAAATATTTTAGCTATGTTTCGTAAAAATCTATTATTTTGGTTATTTATAGAAAACCATCTATTTGTGATTAAATCTTTAAAATAATTTTCTAATAACCATGTCTTTTTAAATCAATTTTTTTGTTCCTAATATATTAGCTTGTATAGGATAGAATAATCGGACAATGATTCGAATAGATATTCAAAAGTCCAAAAACCTTACAAATTGGGACTTTGTCGTCTACTTCATCACTAATAAAAAAAAATCTGGAAGTACCATCAATTTGACTTCTCTACCATTCGACTAAGTAAACAGTCCATTGCTTAATTTTATCTCTATGAAGTTACAATCAACAAAAAATTGATCAAACTCCTCCGGCCACTCTAGCAGAAATAAGTGATAAATGAGTATCAATGCTAAAATTCAGAATACATCAATCTCATGTATAAATACATATCTATCATGTACTACTACAATATCAAGGGTATATATATGAAGTTTGGACATTGCCTCTATAGAATGATCGAGTTGTCCTGAAAGGGTATCCCCAAAAGCTTTTAACTCCCAAGATACTCGATCGAGCACCTAAGATTTGTCATGACATAAATAGAAAAAGACAAAATGCAAGTCGGACATAAAGCCTGGTTTGATGGGAACTATCTAAAAATATTGTATATCAAAATTATATACAAATAAGCTAAGGCACGATTGGTCCTTTCCACTAACATGGCTCAGGGGTAATCCAAACTGTTCATAAAAAGTAAAGTAAACCTATCCAAAAGGTAGAAAATCATACCATAATCTATTCTTCTCCTATGATCAACGAGTCGGCACAACTAAATAATATGACTGCTACACAACAACATACCATGATACAGGTAACCCAACATACAAAGATAGGGTAACCATAATATAAGTCTATCATGATGTGCACAATAATAATAGTAACAACAATAAAATCAACCAACTAATAATACGTACAACATAGCAATTAGAGACAGCCAAAGAATACAAATTGATACTTGTCATCACTGATGGGTGAAGTCCACGAACGTCTAACCATGATCCAATTGTTCACTTCGAGGGTGCAAGATAAATAGAGTCAGTGCCTAAATGTATTTTAAACCCCGCGCCACATCTTCAGTAATGGATCTCATATAGACCTTATTATACCCTCTGAAACAAGCTTTAGTGATATAAGACCTACTCTATATAATTGAAACCTAGTCCCAATAATAGATAGAGTAAGTAATTAAATGTGCGTTAGACCTCAAGCTGCATAACCAGTGATGGGTCTCATGTAGATCTCACTATACCCTCTGAAGCAAGGTTTAGTGATATGTGATCTACTCTAAATACCTAAGACCTTTGTGGTTCATACTGTACCCTTTGAAATGAGCTTTGGTGATATATGATCCCCTAGTAGATGATTCTCATCATCCACCTTCCTAGTCATCATGGATTTCTCAAATAACTTGCGTACGCCTCAATCAAAAAGATAATGATGGTCGCATCTCTTGTACTATGCTATCGAAACCATAAAGGAACACCGATGTTGTATAGATATATGCACACATCAAATATAGCATCGTGTTTGGTCACCATTGAAGAACTAATGACATGTATGACCACTAGTATAAGGCCTACAAGGCCAATATAGTGTATGATAACTAATATAAGATAAACACCATATATAGTCACTAATATAAGATTGATACAATTCATCAAACTATGCATACCCAAAGGTCAAATCTCAAAAGTACAGATTTACTCCATTCAATCGTACATTCTCGTTGGACATGATTGTTTGAAAATCGTTGTACCAGTCCCATGCCCGATCTTGTTGATCCCATAGGAATCACTTAACCTTCGCATCCAGGTCTGAGCTTTGCCTTACACTTTGCCTCCCTAAGTAGCCTATAGTCTTCCCTGAAGTTGCACCAAAGTTCCATACAAACTTGCATCTAAAACCGGGGAAGAATCCTCATTTGAGCGCACACTTCCTAGGCTCTATTATCCAGGCTGTAGGTTGGTGTACCAATGGTGGCGGCCTGTCCAAAGTAGTAAAGATTGAGGCAGGTGCAAATCATGCCACTGATTACTGATTCGAGCCCAGTTTCCTCTGATGCTTCGCTCGACAAGTCTCCTAGCACCCTAGCTTGCCTCCATCTCAACAATCCTCTTTCGGAACCCGTTAGTTGATATTTTGGAAGTGGTTTCTTACGTGTTCGAAAATTGATTTCGATATGAAATCCACTTTCTACCCGCATAGAGTTTAATGGGCGAATCTAGTGATCCAACCTACTCTAATATGCCAAAAGGAACTCAGCCGACCTTCCTTCTTTGTGTGTTTCTTGCACATATGTCGATGCACCTATTTGTGCATGCTTATACACATGCACAAACACTCATTCGCTTTGCCAATTACATTTTGAGCTTCGCCAATTACATTTTGGACTTCGCCAAGGCGATTACTCGACCCGGTATTCCTCTCATGCAACTTAGCAGACACGATAGTTGCTTTGGCTATATGAAATGCCCAAAATATGCTTACACCCAAATAAAGATATTCAAACACACACAAAGATATATATATATATATATATAATTCACTTATATATATATATTGCTCAACTTACGACACTTCTGGTTACGTCACGGGAATTGTCTTGATTATTATATAATTTCAAACACACGTAAACATATACCAGCTCATGCACGCATATGCACACATACATTTAAGTAGGTAATTCAATTATTACTTAATCAAGTATTACTTTCATTTACTAGATCTTTTCAGTAGAAGTAAAATGTCTTTCTATATTATTTTATAAAATCTCATATCATTTTATAAAATAGGATACTAGCTTATAAATCAATTTAAGCCTTAAAATACGAAATTTCTTAATACTAAGTATTCCTTTCATAAATATTTTATAAAATCATATAACCATTTTATAAAATACCTTCTTAATATTATTTTATAAAATCTTATATAATTTATAGCACATGTCATTCATACTATTTTATAAAATCTAATAATATTTTATAAAATATCCTTTTTATATTATTTTATGAAATTGCTATTTTAAAATCATTACTTTCTAAATATCCTTTTTATTTATAAAATTATTTCTTTACATAATTAATATTTATAAATAAACCATTTACCTGTAAAAAATCATTTCTTTACTTTAGATAATACTTAAATTACAAAATAAGCTTCGTTAAGCTTCCAATTACCTTAATGATAAGTGTAGAGTCCTTAAACTACTTAATTAGCTTACGACTTTTCCAATATCCATTCAAATGGTTTAATAATTACTAACTAATGATATTCACATAATTATATCACTAAATTAGTCTCTAATCAATAATAACATCATACAAAATCAATTACTTAGCCCATAATCCAACTTTAGGCTTACTAACAATTTCAAAAATAGCAATTAAGGTCATAAACAAAATAATGAGTTGATACAATCATGTTTATAACATAAACATAAGCTCAAATCATCCCAAACATTCTAAATCACTTCATATAATTTCGTAATCATAGATAAAATAAAATAATAAAGTTTAACAAGTAAATAGGTTACAAAATCATCCCATTCATTTTTTCTTCTCCAGACCAAGCTCGTTGTCACCAAAACCCATCTTTTACCTCTCTTAAGATCTTGGATGAAGCTCCAAACTTCGATTTAAGCTGGTTCCTTGATGGATTATGTGAGTAATATAGAGAGAGTAATTGTGGTTATTTTATTTTGAATTTAGGAATTTTATTTAGGCTTGGAGTGGTGGATTTAAAGTTGGGGGATTAAGGAGTAATTAAGGAAAAGATTAGGAGAAGAGAAATGAAATAACGTGGAATGAAAAGTGAACAAGAATAATAAAGGGGGTTAGCCATTTATTGGCTATCTAGTGCGCCTTAGCCTAAATTCATTTCATCGAATTAAAACACTATTTACCCCAGAAACTCATCGACTTCAAGCATAGTCAAATTTATGCTCGATTTACTCACAAAAGAGAAGCAATCCCAACTACAGGTGTCTCAAGGCGTAATTCATCCGTCTCTAAAAATCAAGTACAAAGGGAATTCCATTAATTAACGAATTAATATTTAAATTAGTTATTTAGATACTGTGTTGTTAAAATGCTGGTTTCTATAGTAAAGTTGTTGCATTTTAACATTTTGAGCTATCACGTGTTAGCATTTGGAGTTATCTTATGTAGATAATTTAAGCCATCGAGTATAAGGTTTAGTAAGCTATCGAATGTCAACTTATTAAGCTATTGCATGTTATAACATAAAGCTATCGAGTATTAACTATTTAAGGCTATCGGATGCCAAGTTACTAAGCTATTGCATGCTAAGCCATGGAGGTTAATCATTTTAAGGATATCAATTTTTAAGTTCCCAAGCTATCGCAAGTTGAGTTTCAAGATATCGCATGTTAACTCTTTAAACTATCGAATGTCATACTTTGAGAGTTATTGTATGTCTGGAACTTTAGCTATCGACTGTCAAGGGTCAAAAAGCTATCGAGTGCTTGGTTATTAAGTTATTAAATGCTTAAATGGTTGTTCGTAATTCAATTGAAAATTATTTTGTTGCCATTAAAAGTATGATGCGAACCCATGTTATGCACACGGGGTAAGCACATATTTTTTTTAGTGTTATAGTTTAAAATTTTGTAAATAAAGATGATGAAAGTGTATGTTAATAGATTTCATTTTTTAGATAAAGTACTTTTTGACCTAAACATTGCTGACAAATATGTGATGGAGAATTTATTTAAATACAGAATGTTAAAAATAGCAACATTATTATAAATAAGCATCTATACTATTGTAACATCCTGGTATTTTCAACCATTTGCATCCGCTTATGTCGGACTTGAATTGCTCAAAATATCAGATTGTTAATTTAAATTTTGCATCACTCAACATATACGGTAAATAAAATAATCAATGAATCACAAACAAAGAGTAATATAACAATAATGCAGCGGAAACAAAAGAATAGTAGTTCATGAAGCTAGTATATATACATATAATAGAGTTAAACAAGATACAACAGATTCTTGAATATATAGAAGTCTCAATACAATAGTCAAATACAAGATAAGAATACCACAAGAGTTAACTGAATAACTACAAGCTAAATAGATAGATGGATCTCCAAGCGAAGCTCCAACTCAAAGGTGAGTCTCAAATGCTGTGACACTCAGTCTGACCCGAGCGTAACGCAAAACACAAAACATTCGAGTCAGGATTAACATTCTTATTTCAATAAATATAACTCAATTGAAATAACAACTGAAATACAAGTAGCTTAAAGGATGTTTGGGATGCCCATCCTCTAAGGATCCGTTAAACAATTTACTTGCGGTAGTATATAATATGTCTATAGTAAAGTAAACTATTAAAATAGCATTAAGGCGTTACCCATTTCCCCCTTAACATATTTTATAGTGCCAATAGTCTATACAGTACCGTAATACCTTTAGATCGGGAGGCTACCAAAGGATACTCCATAGGTACGATACAAAACAAAATCATAGTGGTCTCGATAGGGTAGGTGACACGGCGCAACTAGGCAATGCCAGGGTAGATATAACAATTACGCATCTGGGCTGGTGGTAACGCATAGCAGCTACTATCACCCACCTCAGAACACACCCCCAAATTAAAATCAAGGGTGGCCACCAAATCAATCACAAAGTCAGAATATAATATCGAAGGAATGTGCCCGATCGGAGAAATGACCTCACTTGGCCCGAAAATCACTCCTGTTTTAGCCGCCTTATGCCAACTCATGGGAGTCGGGTCCACGTATTTACCTCAATAGAATGTCGCCACCATCCTACTTCATTATGGAATCTCCACCGCATAAACGGTTGTTAAAGTGGTTTTCGGTATTGGCAGAGAGTATAACAACAACCGATCCCGATCTCTTTAACAACCAAACTTTATCATAACACCGCAGTCATTTCAAAATAGTTTATACTTCAAAACCAAAATATCATTTCCATTTCAAAAACCATACCAATACGATATCATTTCCATTTCAAAACCAAATATGATATCATTTCCATTTCGAATATATCCATTTCCAAAATCATAGTACTTTCAAAGTTATAACACTTTCGAAACCAAAATCCTTAAAATTATAATACTTTGGAAATCGCAACATTTTGAAATCATAGCACTTTGGAAATCATAACACTTTGAAATCATAGCACTTTCCTTTAAACAGTTTAGATATTCACAATAGTATATAAAATAAAATAGTTTATATAAAACAGTTATAAGTTAAAATAGTTTATATCAAAATATTTAGCATACTAAAATAGTCCATATTGAAAATAATTTATATTGAAAATCATTTATATTAAAAATAGTTTATATAAAATAATTTATAAAGTAAAATATAAAAATAGCTTCCTCAAAATTTCCCAAATCGATTCAAATCAACTTGAATTCCAAAAGTCAAATCTAACAATCTCAATTCATCAATTTTAACTCATTTCAGTTTCTCAATAAAACATTTCAAATTATATCGGTTTCAAATACAGGTTTGAACCACAAAATAAACCATCTCAATTTTAATATACTTCAAAGTTTTAAACATTCAACATTTCAAAACTAAGTTTAATAATTTCATATATATATATATATATATATATACACATATCTTAATTTAACTTCATTATTATTTAGTTTGACATATTCACTTCATGAATCCAATATCATTTGAACAAAACATCAAATTTCAAATAACTAAATATTTCCTTCACTTTATTTAAACCTGAAATATTCATTTAGTCACTTTAAATCAAAATCAAGTTATAAAATCATATTCTTTAAAATTCTCAAATTAAATAAGTTTCAAATTGATTTAATTAGATAAAATTCATAATTAAAAACCATTTCAAATCAATTTCAAATCTATTTTCCCAACCTTAATTTATTAAAAATTGTTGTAAAACTCTCTATTTGAAAATATAATTTTAAATAAATACTTAAACATATTATATGTAAATCAAACTTTATTAAATTAAATCTTACTATCAAACTTATTTTCATACTAAAACTAATTTATACATAATTTAAAATGGTAAAGTTATAAGTAAATTCTTAAAATTTATATTTCAAAACTAACTTATAATTTAAAAAAATTCAAAACATAAAATCTAAAAATCAAGAATTTAAACTTTATAAAATACATATATATAAAATACCTTAAAAATAAATATTTATTGAACCATATATTTCTTTCCAAAACCATATAAATCATTTTCAAAATATTTATATATAGACCAACGGTGTCGGTATATTATTTTCTATCCTATGGCCAAGTGATACAGATATTTATCATTTCAATCCGCAATTTAAATATAAATACGGGTATATATCATTTCAACCAGCTATCCCAAATTCAATTCAAGTGAAAATCGCTTGGGTTTATCATTTCAACCCATAAAGATTCTCTCATATCCTACAGATTGTTCGGATGTAACATTTCAACCCATAATGAATTCTATACTAATAGGGAGCTTGCAGAGTGATAACAGATATGATAATAATATAATAGGCATATATCATCAATATAAATAACAAATAATGGTGTCACATGTCACAGGTGAACAGATGTAGATAATAACATATATATAGCAATGTAAATAACTAAAAACAACATATTTCAATTGTCGTTTCAGTTGAAATCAAATTTATTAAATATAAGAACGTTAATCGTAAGTGATTGCTCACCTTTCAAGACTAGAGATGAACGAGAATGGAAGCGAACTGTGGATCCAAACATGAATTCCAAAGTGAAATAAGATTGGCAGGAATTTGACGGATAGAGCTGACAAATAGATATTGATGAGAACAGTCAAATTGGTAATGTGGCATACTGAGTGTTGCTGATCATTTGTTGATCAAAGCGTGGCTTTTGTGAAAAGCGTAGCTTTGTGGGCGAGACTTCGTCGAACCTCACAACCCAGTTATGGTCGAAACAGGAATCGTAGCAGCAAGGTTATTTGAGGATAGCGCCTTCTGAGGGTATGTCATTTCCTTCTGGATTATGAGTGGTATCATGGTATGGAGCCCAGATACTTACTTTGTGGTTGCTGCAAACTTATTACTTTGTGGTTGTTGGTTGAGAGGATCCTCGGATAAAGGTTGTTTACAACCGGGGGATGGCATACTTGTGTCAGTAGTTACCCAGCTAGGGGTAACCCGGCTTTGTCTAGCAGAGATTCGGTTAGGATCCGAGGACGTCCTTCCAGAGGCGTTCCATTTTACTTGGGAAGTTCCTTTGCCCGACTATTTGTTGGAAATCCATTCATTTAATACAAGCTCTGTACAATTTTAGTTGTATAACCTGCCATGGAATGTGGCTGTAACCTGCTATTGAACATGGTAGCTATAGTAGGCATACGATAATGGTCGTATGTTAGCTAAGATTTATATCATACTTTCGAAATGTTTTCCTACACTTTGTACTTATAGTAATAATATCAAAGAAATTTGCGTATCAAGCATGTTTGACTATCATAAGGAGAAATCTCCTCCGATTCTGCGTTTTGCATTATGTGTGTGTGCGGAAGGCCTTATGGTAGTCTCATTTTCTAAAAGCATTGCGAATCTACCTTAAAATATTTCTTTGTTTTTTTTTTAAGATAAACTGTTTAAGTTCTCACACCAGTCCCATGATCGACCTGGAGTTTATTGTTCCCTTCCTAAACTCTAGGTGCCCACCAATTTCCACACAGGCAGTCTAGAGTCAGGTTATCAGGTCATTCTGAAAATTCAGGAGTTGCTGTAGAGATTAGGAGCAAGCTGGATGGCATGGCGTATCAACTAGTATATAATATTTCTTTTTCGCTGTTTGTTGTTGTAAACTCTGATAATGTGATGTAATGTACTAACAGATATGATTATTTGATTTAGAGATTATTCATTTATCTATTATATATTGTTCCGTTGCGATTGAGAGATTATGTTATTGTTTCTGTTTTCTTCTTCTTTCTTTCTTCTTTTATCTTCTACCTCTTCTTCTTAACCCTAACAATTAGGTTTTCCAGCCTTCGATTGTTCGGCACTTGATACAGTGGACGTATTGATGTCGATTTTCGAGAGTCGAAAATCCTTAACCGTTGCACAATGTATTACTCATAGTTATTGGGTGCGTCAAGGGGTTACGAGTTGATGGTTATTGGATAACTATGGAATTATTCGCTCAAGAGTTTTCTGTTGGTTAATATAACTAAGGTCAAACAAAGAATCTTGAAGTGATGATATTTGCACGGTTCTCTCAACATGATAATACTATTGAGTTTCAATGTAGACACTCCACTTTTAGTAAATCATAACATGGCATCCATCGAACGACTATAGTTGGGCCTGAGTTGAACATTGAAAGTGAAATACTATTCAATAGAGAATTCATCTCCTCGGTTATATGAGGTAAATATCATGGTCAACTATAGTTAACCCAAAGTCAAAGTATCTAGCCAGAGCTGTATAGTTAATAATGCTTATTATTATTGAACCAAGGACATTGTGTTTGGATAAAACAAGTTGAATGTGGATGATACTGGAAATTTTAGCAAATCCAAATTCCATAAATCCTAAAGTGATATAGTTTTTACGAAGAGAAGTGGTGTAAATAATTGTTAGCACCAAGTACCACTTAAAATAGTGAAATTGGATTTTATTGAAAAATGGGTAAATGATAAATTTAGTCAAACTTTCACACTAGTTAAGCTGACGTGTGAGCTTTAACTTTCAAATTTTCGAGATTAATCGCTAACTGAAATTACACATTTGAGTCGCAAAACCGTAATGTTGAATACTCTGAAATACTACATGATTTAATCAAATTAGTTACTATTTATGAAATATTAATTGTTAATTTTATTTGAACATTTGAATGTCGTTATTATTTAATAATGCACGCGTATAAAAGTTATATGTATGTACCGATATTCGATATTGGTAAATATTTAAATTTGATTTAAATTGATTAAATACGGAATGAGTTTAGAAAATTTTATGGGTCATCATGCCCTTGCTATGGCCATCCATAAGGAGAAAGGGGTTTTAAATGCTCAAATTTGGATTTGAATCGGTAGAAAGGAGTGAGTAAACAAAGGAGATTAGACCTCCACTTTTTGCTCCATCCTAATGCCTATTCAAAACTTGCCTTTTCATTCATTTTAGGATGAATCGCTTGCTCTCTCCTCCCCTACCATGGCCACAAATACCAATGCAAGTTTGCCTCTTCATTTCCAAACCTAATTCAAATCAAATCAAACATAACAGTGTGGTGTTCATCTCTAGTTTGCTGCAATTTCTAGAGGTGTATTAATCGAATCTAAGGAGTTGGTTCTTCGTTAAAGGTGCTTTTTGCAGGTTATAGGTTTTTAATAATTTTAGTTCCAGTATCATTTTATAATCATATATATTGATCATTATATTTATGTTGTTTAGATCCCAGCTATTATAATGAATTCACTTATACGTTTATTGTCCAATCTTATTTAAAGATTTATGTACATTCAAGTTATTGTTTAAAAATTTCAAATATCATTATAATGTTTATATTATTTCTAACCATTCTTTAAAATTTTAATATATATTTTTCTCAAAATTTAAATTAATTTAAACAGCTTTAAAGATTGTTAATATGATATTTGTTATTATATGTACAAAATAAAATAGATGTTTATATATAAAGGATTTATAATGAACTTATAAATATATATGTGTGTGTGTGTTTGGATTTGAAAAATATTCATATTATATTCATTATTTATTTTAATTAGATAATGGATGTATTATTTAATATATATGAATAAGGCAACTCGTACGGATTTGACATAACTTATTAAAATCTTTTTCAATCGAGAATAATAAAAAGTTATGTTTTATTGTATACATGTGTATTTCCTTATTAATAATCTATAAGTAAAAATATTTAAATTAGAATATAACTTTTCTAATGAACATGTTGAATTAAAATAATAATTATACACACGTACATCTATATTGATATTTTGTAATCTGAATTTCAAAATAGATATTTAATTAGATTTAGATATATTTTGTATTTTTAAATTAACACAAGATATTTTATATATTGATTCAAACTATTTTGAACTAGTCAAAATATTTATTAAAAAAAATACTACTATAATTATTATATACTAGTATAGCAGCACGCAAAATATGTACTTGATAACCTCAATATATATTTATAGAAGTTACAATTTTAAAAGAATGCTTTTCAACACTTATTTGAAATATTCTTTGAAAAAGAGTTCTTAAGTGTTTGATAGTGGCTTAGAAATCCTAAGATATCGCCAAACACATCCATTAAAACCACTAAGAAAAAGAAAAAAAAATGAGCCTTCTAAACCTCTAGAGCTTCAATATGTAACGATCGATTACGCTTATACATTCTACAAGATGGGAAGACAGTAACAATATTAACCTTTTGACATTTAACTTCACAGTGGACAAATCGACACAGCATGCGCATCACAAAACCATGTCACCAACAACACAAATTTTTAGAATAAATTTACTTTGACAGACAAATTGGAAGATTTGACTCACTTCTTGCTTGTTCTATCGTCATTTTGCTGCCGCTTTACCTCACTGTTGCTTAGCGTATGTTCCATCTTCCAACACTGTAACTTTCTAGTGCAATGACGGAGGGACGCTTTAAGCATCAACCTATGTTCCATGCTGCAACGTAGGGGCACTTTTAGCATCAACTTAGATCATGTCCCTCTTTTCACCAGCTCACAATTCAAGACTCACAGTCAACATGTACTTCCACCTCCTACATGCCTCAAGCCAGCTGACACAGCTTGCGCTCCTCGGTATCTTGTCTCAAGCGACCAACTTAAGATATGGTCAAATTTAGATAAAGCACAGCAGTGTCATTTCCATACTCCACCGTAGATCAGTACACCTCACCTTGCCTGTAGCTTGTGTTGGGATCCCTCCTTAATTGGAGAGTTTCTAGAAAATTCTAGACGTTTCTAGAGAAATCTAAAATTTTCTAGAATGTTCCGGAGAACTCTAGAGAAGTGTAGAACTCTCTAGAATCTTGTGGAAGAGTGTGGAACCCTCTGGAATATTCTAGAGATGCGTGGAACCATCTGAAACCTTACGGAAGAGTATGGAAGAATAAAGAAGGGAATGGAAGAGTGTAGAGATTCCTAGAGAATGTGGAGTATTCTAGAGAATCAATCTCTACCGTCGGATGCAAGTAATCTCCACCATTCATTATGGAGGTTGAGTAGTATAAATAGGAGAAGGAGCCCTATTACTAGCCATCCAAGAATTCAAGGAAGAAGCCACTTCTTAGAGTGAGAAAAAAAAAACTTGGGAGTTAGAGAGATCCTCTTTGAGAGAAAAGAGTGATAGCTTGAGAAGTCTTTATCCTCAAGCTTGAGTGAGCCACCAAGTGTGAGTTACTTTTGTAATCATATTATTGTAATCCTACTATTATTTTTTATAGTGAAGAATCTCCATGTTGGAGAATTATAAACTCTTGTGCTTTCATTGCTACTTTTAATCTTAAAGTGCCTATCTTAACTTCACGAAGCGGGGAAGACCGAGATTTCCCCAATAGTGGTATCGGAGCCAGGTTCATCCGTAGCCGTAATCAAGCTCGTGTAAGTTCAAGATGGAGGATATTGTCGCTCATGATGGAGACATATTCAAGCTCACAGCTAACAACTACTCCTATTGGAAGCCAATGATGGAGGACCACTTGTATTGTAAGGATTTGCATGAGCCGATCATCTACAAAAATAAGGTGGAAGGAAAGAGTGATGCTCAGTGGGAACTGTTGAATCGTAAGGCTGTTGCTATGATCTGTAAGTACATCGACAAAACTCTCTTCGAGCATGTTTCTACTTATACCAATGCCTATGAATTATGGACAAAGCTTGAGTCCATGATTCAGAAGAAAATGCCTCGCAACAAGGCCAATTTAGTTCGACGGTTGGTGAAATTGGAGTATAAGGATGGTCATAGTATGATTGAGCACTTGAATAACTTCAAGGGACTCGTAAATCAACTAATAAAAATTGATATGAAGATTGATGATGAGCTACAAGCCCTTCTACTCCTTAGTTCCTTACCGGAAAGTTGGAACACACTTGTTGTCACGCTAAGTAACTCAGCTCCGGAAGGAAAGTTAACTATGGATACCGTCAGTGACAGCCTTCTTGGTGAAGAAGCAAGGAGAATGGAACGAGATGAGTCTATCAATCCCGAAGCTAATGTTGTTGAGAATCAGGGTAGGAATGAAACCCGTGGACGTAGTAAGAGCCGAAATCCCCATCAATCTCGAGGTAGATCCAAGTCACGCTCGAAGATTGCATGCTATTACTGTGGAAGGATGGGTCACAAGAAAATGGAATGTCAAAGCTTCAAAAGAGACCAAAAGGCCGGTAATGTTAAGCCTGACCAAATAAGCCTAACAAAGAAGCAAGAAGAAAAGAGTACTACTGCCATAGTATTAAAGGAAGATCTGTTATATCTCGTTGGTGAATGTAACATTCTAAACATTGCTTGTGATGAGAGTTCGTGGATTGTTGATTCTGATGCTTCCTTCCATGTTACTCCACATGAAAACTTCTTCTCATCCTACCAAAGAGGTGACTTTGGCACGGTGCAAATGGGAAATCAAGATAGAAGCAAGATTGTTGGAATAGGAGACATCACTCTGACGACAAGCACCGGGTGCAAGCTTGTTTTGAAAGATGTGAGGCATGTCCCGACCATACGCCTCAGTCTTATCTCCGCTGGAAAGCTAGATGATGACGGTCTAATGAATTACTTTGGTGAAGGGAAGTGGAAGCTCACTAAAGGAAGTTTGACAATAGCTCGAGGAAAGAAGGTAGGATCATTGTATGTAATGCAAGCTAAGCTGTGCAAAGGAGAAGTAAACATCTCTACTGATGATATGGACACATGGCATAAACGACTTGGGCACATTAGTGAGAAAGGTCTTCACATACTCGCTCAGAAACAACTCCTCCCTGACGTGAAAGGTAAACCACTTCATCCTTGTGCTCATTGTTTAGCTGGAAAACAACATAGGGTTGCTTTCCAAAGATCTTCTCCGCCCACAAGAAGAAAGAACATTCTAGACCTCATGCACACTGACGTTTGTTCGATGTCTGAGAGATCCATTGGTGGTGCTCTATATTTTGTCACCTTCATTGATGATCATTCAAGGAAAGTATGGTTGCACCTGTTAAAATCAAAGGATCAAGTGCTTGATGCCTTCAAAGAATTCCATGCTCTGGTGGAGCATGAGACTGGACGGAAGATCAAGTGTGTACGATCAGATAACGGAGGTGAGTATAGAGGTCCTTTTGAAGACTATTGCAAGAAATATGGCATTAGGCTAGAGAAGACTCCACCCAAGACACCACAATTGAATGGGCTAGCTGAGAGAATGAACCGAACCATTGAAGAAAGAGTTCGTTGTGTGCTCTCTCATGCTAAGTTACCTAAATCATTCTAGGGAGAAGCTATAATGGTTGTGGCCGACATTGTCAACCTCACACCATCAGTTCCTTTGGATGGCGCCATTCCAGAGGAAGTTTGGACGGGCAAGAGGGCTTCATATAATCATCTCAAGGTGTTCGGGGGCAGGGCATTTGTTCACATCCCCAAAGATGAGAGAGCTAAGCTTGATGCAAAGACAAAGGAGTGTATTTATCTTCGTTCACCTAAGGATGAATTTGGGTACCGGTTGTGGGACCCAATTAACAAGAGGGTTATTCGCAGTAGAGACGTCGTATTCTTCGAATACCAAACAATTGAAGATATCAAGAATTCAGAGAGGCCAAGATTGAGAAGCAGTAAGAACATTGAACCTACTCTGGTTCGACATGAAGATAACAACACACAAGAAAGCAGTGAAGCTGAAGATCATGAAATTCATGATGAACCAGTTCAGGAAGAACCTCAATCTAGCACTCCAATCGCACCAGAGACAAGACGATCCTCAAGGGACAGAAGACCATCCACCCGATAAAACACAGAGGAGTACGTTACGCTCACTGATGAGGGGGTGCCTCAAAGCTATAAAGAAGCAATGAGTGATTGTCATAAAGAAGAGTGGAGAATAGCCATGCAAGAAGAAATGCAATCCTTGCATGAGAATAACACATATGAACTAGTGGATCTACCAAAAGGGAGAAGAGCTTTAAAGAATAAGTGGGTGTATAGAATCAAGACCGAAGAGAACTGTTCAAAGCCTCGCTACAAAGCTCGATTAGTCGTCAAAGGATTTGGACAAGAAAAAGGTACCGACTTTGAAGAGATATTCTCTCCCATGGTAATGATGTCATCAATCTGAGTTGTGCTTAGCCTAGCAGCCGTGCAAGATTTGGGGATTGAACAACTCGATGTCAAGACGGCGTTTCTACATGGTGACCTAGAGGAAGAGATCTACATGGAACAGCCTGAGGGATTCAAAGTTCCAGGCAAAGAAGATCTAGTGTGCCGCCTCACAAAGAGTCTATATGGACTTAAGCAAGCACCAAGGCAATGGTACAAGAAGTTCGACGCATTCATGGCAGAACATGATTTCAAAAAGACGGAAAGCGATCATTGTGTCTTCATAAAGAGGTATGTAAGTGGTGACTTTGTCATACTTCTGCTCTATGTTGATGATATGCTAATCATAGACTAGACCGCATAAAGATAGCTGCTTTAAAGAAAGATCTAAGCAAGAGCTTTGCCATGAAAGATTTGGGGCCGGCTAAAAAGATTCTTGGGATGAGAATAACTCATGATAGATCAAAAAGACTGTTATGGATATCCCAAGAGAGATATATCGAGAAAGTCTTGGAAAGGTTCAACATGCACAAATCAAAGCCGGTTAACACTCCACTAGATGGGCACTTCAAGCTAAGTTCGAAGCAGAGTCCGACAAGTTAAAAAGACAAGGAGGAAATGAAGAAGAAACCATACTCATCTGTAGTAGGCAGTCTCATGTACGCAATGATATGCACAAGACCAGATATCGCTTATGCAATTGGTGTCGTCAGTCGCTTCTTGGCTAACCCAGGGAATGAGCATTGGGTTGCAGTCAAATTGATCCTCCGATATCTACGTGGAACTTCCAAAAGATGTTTATGCTTTGGAAAAGGAAAACCTGTGTTAGAAGGATATACAGATGCAGACTTGGCTGGTGACATTGATTCAAGGAAATCAACATCATGATACCTAACCACTTTTGCAGGGGGAGCTATTTCATGGCAATCAAAGCTGCAAAAGTGTATTGCATTATCCACTACAGAGGCAGAGTATATCACAGCTACTGAAGCTTGTAAGGAGATGTTGTGAGTGAAGAACTTGTTGCATGAATTGGGAGTGGATCAAGAAAAGTATGTCTTGAAGTGTGACAATCAAAGTGCAATTTACTTGGCAAAGGATTCAACATTTCATTCCCTCACAAAGCATATTGATACAAGATATCACTGGATCCGAGGAGTCCTCGAGGAAAAGCAAATACATCTTGACAAGGTTCACACAGATAAGAACTGGTCTGACTTGATGACCAAGGTAGTACCAACAAAAAAGTTTGAAGACTGCTGTCAAGGTGCCGACGTACTACTACCCCCCAATTAAGTCGGGAGGGGGAGATTTGTTGGGATCCCTCCTTTATTGGAGAGTTTCTAGAAAATTCTAGACGTTTCTAGAGAAATCTAGAATTTTCTAGAATGTTCCGGAGAACTCTAGAGAAGTGTAGAACTCTCTACAAGCTTGTGGAAGAGTGTGGAACCCTCTGGAATATTCTAGAGATGTGTGGAACCTTCTGGAACCTTACGGAAGAGTATGGAAGAATAAAGAAGGGAATAGAGGAGTGTAGAGATTCCTAGAGAGTGTGGAGCATTCTAGAGAATCAATCTCTACCGTCAGATGAAAGTAATCTCCACCCTTCATTATGGAGGTTGAGTAGTATAAATAGGAGAAGGAGCCCTATTACTAGCCATCCAAGAATCCAAGGAAGAAGCCACTTCTTAGAGTGAGAAAAAAAAAACTTGAGAGTTAAAGAGATCCTCTTTGAGAGAAAAGAGTGATAGCTTGAGAAGTCTTTATCCTCAAGCTTAAGTGAGCCACCAAGTGTGAGTTACTTTTGTAATCATATTATTGTAATCCTACTATTCTTTTGTATAGTGGAAGAATCTCCATATTGGAGAATTATAAACTCTTGTGCTTCCATTGCTACTTTCAATCTTAAAGTGCCTATCTTAACTTCACGAAGCGGGGAAGACCGAGATTTCCCCAATAGCTTGCATCGCTTTTCGTATTACTGTGCATTTCCTCACCAAGCTTGTAGCTCACCTATCTTCTAGTCACCATGCAGCTGCAAGCCATCTAATCTATTCATGCATGCATATACCTTCCTGTTAACATGTCTCCACTACAACGTTAAATATGTTTATTATTAGTTTCAACTCACGCATCTGCATAAGCCCAGATTTCTACCACCTCATTCATCTTAGCCAGTCTGCACTTTGTCCACTATTTCAATTTCACCATGTAATTAATTGCAGTCACGAGCTGTTCATCTCTTAGCCTAATTATCCAGTTCCTATCCCACCACATCGATCTACTCAGCTCGTTGATAATTCGCCTCAAGTTCTCCAAGTCAATAATAAGCTTGATGCTCCAATTTCACGTTGTCAATAATTTATTATATGATCAGTATACCAAAACAGAGACCAATATATTATAAATGTGTTACACAAGTTTACAAATCAGATTTCCAATACTTTGAAATTTTGTATTAGTAATTCTGAACAATAACTATATTGTAATTAATTTACAGCAACAAACTATAGCAATAAAAACAGCAAATTACTATATTAAACTTTAGTGATAAACAAGCGTTGTACTACTTTGTAGAAATAGCACAACGTTGAAACGGAAATATTATAGAACAATGTATAGAAATATATAAGTAAACAAAAATCTAACCGGATGAAGAAGGAAATTTCGTCTAAGGCATGTCGTAACAATTTTCTTAAGACTTTATTCAAAGTCTTCTAAGATATAACAGACATGATTTGCTCAAGATTGTGATGTTTATGATCTTCTGTGTGATATGAAAAAGTACACGGATAGTAGAGATTAAGAAATGAAGAGGAAGAAGAGGAAGAAGAGAAATTCGAAGTTACTGAACAGGTTGCCTTCTCCTTTTATAGGCTAATTCCCAATGGTTATCTCTATTGGGAACAGCCGCATCTCTTCGTATGCAACAGACAAAAAATGTTACGGTTTGCAACATTTGCATCTCTTCATTTACAACGATCAAAAACCGTCGCGGTTTGGAATAGTCTCGATGGCCAAAAATCATTGCGGTTTGCAACAGTCGCGACAGCCAAAAGTCATCGCGGTTTGCAACAGTCGCGTCTCTTCATTTGCAATGTCTATTTTTGTTTGAAAAGCCATGTCCAGTCAAACAACGGGAATTTCCAATCCACCAGTCGCTTCTATTTGAATTTAACATTAGAAAACTATTTACTTCTGTGCAGAAAAAATATAAGAGAGTCCACTCTTATTGAACCCGCACCCGACCCGGTCCGGTTTGCTATGGGACGGGAGGGTGGCGCGCGCGCGTGTGTTTTAGTTCATGGCCATATTGGTCCTCCCCCTTACACAAAATTACACGACCCTAAGGACCAATATGGGTTTGAGGAAAGTAGTATATAAGCATGAACATTGACTTATTTTTGGCGATGTGGGACAATATCTCATTCCCTATAAAGGGCCTCTAACAATCGTCCACATGAACAATGATATATATCTCCCCCACACAAAGTGTAGTATCACACATTTCATATGAAAATAATGCTATATCGAGGATAAGTAGATATTTCACTTTGAAGTTTGAACTTTTCCTAGTTAAAACTTATCGGATATACTTGGATAATAGGTGAATTATTTCATCTTGAACCGTTCGCCATTTGTGCATAACCAGACAATAAGCTTTACAAAGCATTATTTTATTTCACATCAAATCTATTGATTGTGTTCATTTTGGTCCTGAAAAAATTTGGTTCTATGAGTGTTTTAGATAATTTAAGCTTTTAATATTCTCATAGAGTCGACCCAGCTCACACTAACATAGGTGATCGCAACCATTAAGAGTATCCTACATATACCCTACTTGTTATTTTTAAGATATGGTCATCATTAAAAGGCATAGCTTTATCCTTTTAATACTTCTATAGGCACGCATTCTATTGTGCACCATAGGAATAGGGTATGACTAAGTCCAAACAAATGCATAACTTCTTAAGTTACTAAAAATAGGTTTGCCTATTGATCCTAGTCCATGGGATCTCCAACCGCTAGGATTGGTTTCGGTATAAGATAAATCTTGTTTAATTAGGCTTTTAAACTCATTCCCCTCGATGTACAATCAGTATTCTCCCTTGATAATCCTTTAGTAAATGGATCTGTAAGGTTATCGGTAGTTCTCACATAATCAATGGAAATAGTTCCATTTAAGAGAGTAACTGCCTAACTATATTACGGTGTCGAAGAACATGTCGTGGCTTTCCATTATACATAAAGTTTTGCGCTATGCTTAACGCTGCTTGATTATCACAGTGTATGCACATGGACGGTACAGGTTTAGGCCAAAATGAAATTTCTTTTAAAAATTGACAAAGCCATTTTTCTTCTTTGCCTGCTTTATCTAAAGCGATGAACTCTGATTCCACAGTGGATCGAGCTATGCACATTTGTTTAGTAGATTTCCATGACACTGTTGCTCCTGCTAGGGTGAAAACATAACCATTAGTTGATTTAGATTCCTATGAATCAAAAATCTAGTTTGCATTACTATATCCTTCTAAGACGGCAGGATATTTTCCGTAACGTAGGGAAAATTTCATGGTACTCTTTAAGTGTCCCAACATTCTCATTAGTGCTTTCCAATGTTCCTTTCCCGGGTTGCTTATAATGTAGGGAAAATTTCGTGGTACTCTTTAAGTGTCCCAACATTCTCATTAGTGCTTTCCAGTGTTCCTTTCCTGGGTTGCTTGTATACCCGCTCAGTCGACTTAATGCATAAGCTATATCCGATTTTGTGCAATTCATGAGGTACATTAGACATTATATTACACAAGAGTATTCCAGTTGCATTACACTCTCATTAGTGTTTTTATGCAGTACTTCCAATGGATTAAAAGGTGTTCTTACTCCTTTAATTCCGTAATTTTGGAATTTTTCAATCACTTTTTCCACATAGTGTGACTGAGATAGTTCAATCCCGTTAGGTGTTTTTACTATTTTGATTCCTAAAATAACGTCTACAGCTCCTAAATCTTTCATGTCGAAATTATTGATTAACATTTTCTTTATGGTCTCTATTACTTTACTATTTGGACCAAAGATTAACATATCATCTACATATAAACAAATCATCACGTATGATTGTCCAACTTGTTTATAATAAACACATTTATCACATACATTTATACGAAAACCATTTCTATTAAATTTTGTATGCCATTGTTTTGGAGCTTGTTTTTGTCCGTATAATGATTTTACTAATCTACATACTTTGTTTTCATTTCCTTTGAAAATAAAACCTCGGGTTGCTCCATGTAAATCTCCTCATCAAGATTTCCATTTAAGAATGTTATCTTTACATCCATTTGATGAATCTCTAGAATATATATGGATGCAATTGCTATTAACATTCTTATAGACGTTATTCGTGTAGCCGGTAAATAAGTATCAAAGAAGTCTGAACCTTCCTTTTGACGATATCTTTTGGCTACCAATCTTGCTTTATATTGTCAATAGAGCCATCTGGTTTTATCTTCTTTTTAAAGATCCATTTGCAACAAATCAGTTTTATTCCAGGCAAAAGATCAACCATTTTCCAAGTTTTATTACTTAGAATTAAATCAATTCCACTTTTGATGGCTTCTTTCCAACATGAAGATTTAGAAGATGACATTGCTTCCTTGTATTTTTGAAGTTCGTGTTCTAACATATATGCTAGAAAATCTGAACCAAATGTCTTGGACGTTCTTGCTCTTACGCTTCTTCTTGGTTCAACTTCCTCAATTTCACGATGAGTTTCATTATCATGTGGCTTGCTTGATTCTTCTCTTGTCTTTTAGGGACATACTTTCCTTCATTCCTTTTGTGCAGAAAGACATCTTCAAAAAATGAGGCATCTCGAGACTCTATGATTGTGTTGACATTAATATCAGCTACATTAGACTTGAATACCAAAAATCTATAGGCACTACTATTTTGGGCTGGTCCTAGATAGTAACAGTCTAAAGGTTTTGGTCCAAATTTGACTTTCTTGGGAGGCGGAACAGGAACTTTTTCCAAGCTCCCTCACACTTTGAGGTATTTGAAACTTGGTATGTGTCCTTTCCATAACTCATATGGAACTTTTCCTTTTTATTGCGAGGAACCTTGTTTAATATGTGATTAGACATGTTTAAAGCTTCCCCCCACAAGTTCATCAGTAGATCAGAGGTCAATAGCATTGCATTTATCATATTTTTTAATGTTCTATTCTTTCTCTCGGCAATACCATTTTATTGTGGTGAATATGGAGTTTTGTTTGATGAATTATACCAGTTTCTACCAGAATTGTTCAAACAGTGATTCATATTCCTCGATCAGATCTTAATACCTTGGTTTTTTTATTTAACTGATTTCCTACTTCAGTCTTATATTTTATAAACGATGTAATTGCTTCATCTTTACTATTCAAAATATATACAAAGCAATATCGTGTATAGTCGTCAATAAAAGTGATGAAGTACTTTTTCCCACCTCTTGTAGGTAATGATTTAAAACCGCATAAATCAGTGTAAACCAAACCTAGTGGTTATGTACTTCTATCAATAGTATGAAATGGTTATTTAACTAATTTTGCTTCTGCAACTCGCATTTATAGTTTTTATCTACTTGGAATTTAGGAATTAATCTTAGGTTTGCTAATTTTTTCATTTTTCGAAAATTTATGTGTCCTAATTTATCATTCCATAGTAAAATTTCATGCTTAACCAAATAAGAAACTTTATTTTTATTAATAGAACAATCAGGATACATAGTTTTATTGCCAACGGCTACATTTTCCTTAAATACGCCATCAGATAAATAACCCCTTTCTATGTAAATTCCAGCCTTAGACATAACTATTTTATCTGACTCGAAGACCATACAGAAGCCTTTCTTTGAGAGCATAGGTCCCGAGATAAGTTTTTGCGGATATCCAGAACATGAAGAACTTCACTTAGTGTCACAGTTTTTCCGGATGTAAATTTGAGGACGACGGTATCGTTACCTCCGATCATGGAAACTGCACAATTACACATATAGAGTTTTTCTTCCTGATCATATTTCTTATAAGGGAGAACATAGATATATTAGAACAGACATGACGAGTAGCGCCTGTGTCTACCCACCATTGTGCAAGGTTCTATACTAAGTTGCGTTCTAAAACAATTCCTGAAAAGTTCAACTCCTCAATGGTTGAACTCAAGTTTTCCACTATATTTGCCATCGATTTGTCATTCGTCTTCTTGTGCCTGCAATCTTTAGCTGCGTGCCCAATCTTTTCGCAGACCCAACATTTGCTTTTGAACTTTTTCAAACTGACATTTTGCGCCTTGTATTTATTTGCAAGTATAATCCATAGGGATTTTGCTGTCCGGTGTGGCTGATGTACTTTATATAGTACTTTATCCATACAGTTCAAAATGTAATTTCGGTATAAGAAGTCCGAATCCTTCCATGAGTCAATTCCGAGAAAAACAATTGCGCCTTTTTCTGTGATTTGTCCATCTTTAGGCTTTAGTTCGTCATCCTTAATGCATTTCTACAGCCTAACATGGTGAGATAAAACAGCATTTGATTCTTCCATGTTATGAAGTCATCACCATCTCCTTTAAATGGATCAAGCCTGTTGTGAGTAGCAATAACAACAAACTATAACAATAACAACAACAAATTTCTTTATTAAACTATAGTGATAAACAAGCATTGTACTACTTCACAGAAACAACATAATGTTGAGACGGAAAGATTAGAGAATAATGTAAAGAAATATATAAGCAAATAGAAATCTAACGGGACGAAGAAGGAAATTTCGTCTAAGGCTTGTCGTAACAATTTTCTTTAGAATTATTCAAAATCTTCCAAGATACTACATACGTGATCTGCTCAAGATTGTAATGTGTATGATCTTCTATGTTATATGCAGAAGCGATAGATTGTAGAGATTAAGAAATAAAGAGGAAAAAGAGAAAATTCGGAGTAAGATACTAATCAGGTTTCCTTCTCCTTTTATAGGCCGATTCCCAACGGTTATGTCTATTGGGAACAACCGCATCTCTTCATCTGCAACAGTCGCATCTCTTCGTTTGCAACGGCCAAAAACCGTGGCGATTTGCAATAGTCACGTCTCTTCATTTGCAACTGCCAAAAACCATCGCGGTTTGTAATGGTCGTGTCTCTTCATTACAACGACCAAAAACCATCACAGTTTGCAACAGTCATGTCTCTTCATTTGCAATGCCTATTTCTGTTTGAAAAGCCTCGTCCAGCCAAACAACGAGCATTTTCAATTCACAATCGCTTCTATTTGAATTTAAATAGTAGTAAACTATTTACTTCTATGCAGAAAAAATATAACACAGTCCACTCTTATTGGACCCACACCCACACCCGACCCGGCTCGTTTCGGTATGGGATAGGTGGGCAGCGCGCGCATGTGCGTTAGTTCATGGCCGTACAGGTCCTCCCCATCGCACAAAATTACCTGACCCTAAGGGCCAATATGGTTTTGAGGAAAGTAATATATAAGCATGAACATTAACTTATTTTTGGCGATGTGGGACAATATCTATTTCATAATTAAGGACCTCCAACATAATTCACTGTGTTCCTGGTACAGCACAAGTAGCAAGCTTGTTTGATTTTCGCAATGTATGCTCACTTACTCAAATTTCCATGTTTTTCCTTAAATCAGTCTTTCACATTCTTTAGCATATTATAGTATGTGATCTAATGTTGTACATACATATGTTAGATCATTTCCAACAATTAATGGACATGTTCACTTAACCTTCTATAAGTTTTAGAATAATAGGCAGTCCTCTTATTATAGCCTCGGCTATTATACCTGGCCCTGCCTATAAACCAAGTTGAACATAGTAATGCATATATAGTATAGCAAAAATGATTGTATTTACCATGCACACACAGTTTAGTGTTACCTTTGTTATGATGCAGTCATAAGCTCATGTCAACTTCCCTATTTATGTTTCAAATCCTCAAATCTAAAGGTGCAATACAAATATATGTTATGGTCTTGTATTAATGAATTTTCTTTTTCATGGGGTGAATACCTTTACAGGAACCTTCCACTCGTTAGCAGCTAGAGTAGAGCTTAGCTTTTTATTACAACCATATATAATGACGATTTGACCAATTGGTTTGTTGAGATCTATATCGAAGAGAGCTTCTCCTAGAACCTTTGCTTTCCTTTGTGGGCTGGTTCCCTCGCCTACTCCCATCAACAAAACTATAGGCAGTTGTACATCCATTTATGGTTCTTTTCTCATGTCATCCTTTTCTTTGAAATGGATAAAAAGAAGGCCCAAGGCCCAAAATTAACGGGGTAAGATCGGATATATCAGACAAAACCCTACCCGAATACAACCACAAAAGCAAATAACCAACCTAGCCGCAAACAATCTCCACTCAGCGAAAACAAATAAAAGAAAATTTCACTAAAAAGGGAATGAGGCGATTTGAGGCGATTTTGATATAAAGCCTGAAAATTCAAGAAGGCTTCCTAGGGAAAGTATCCTCCTTGCTATCCCCATCCATGTTGTCAAGAGAATCTCCAGCGAGATCGTAAAGATTCGGCTGAGAGATGACTTTATTCCAAGTAAGCTCCTTTTGCTTTCTGGGCTTGTTGCAAAGCTCTGAAAAGTGGAGATCCATGATATTTGAAGTGTCACGATCATTTGTGACATAATTCACGATCCAAAGGGGCCCCTTTTGCTTATGTAATATATAGCTATGTTCTGATGAGCTATAATCCAAGTTGTCTGGAATGATATAGCTAGCTACAATGAGCTTTTCATTTGCATGAAGCTTGATGCTTTCTCCACTACTCCAAACAAATAAGTGATATACACGATTGTTGATGCTGCTTCTGTAAAGACCATCAAAAATCCACTCGTTATTCATATCCAGTTGTAAAAAAAATTCCTTTTGCAGCAGATTAGCTATAGACTCCTATTGTCTGTGTGTGCGGTAGCCTCCGCCCCTATCAGGTAAAATGAGAGAGAGATCGGTATTTAAATTTGACATATTACTAAAATAATTTTTACAATAATTTTTATGTATGCTTTCCTTTCTATGACAAGAAAATTTTCTGGTTTGATTGTAGAGATGGCCGCCACTAGCAGATGCGATTGTTGGAAATAAACTTAGTTTTAGGAGACGTCAATTATGTTGATGATTATTATCTTTGTATTAATGAAAATGTTAAAATAAGAATAGAGGAAAATCTAGACTTACCAGATATGTAATTTTGAGAATTCTAGAATATGCTTTATCAAGAAAATTATAGAATATGGAAGATTAAAGAAAAGTGTGGAGAATGTATCACACTATAAATATAAATGTTTCCTCTCCTTTGTAAGCAAGCAAAAAGAATAAAAGTGCAAAAAAAATAAAGCTTATTTCCTCCTTTACAAACTATTGTCTCAATCTTCATTAGCAAATAAAAAGTTTCTCGGTCCTTCTTCCTATAGAAATTTCCCAACAGTGGTATTAGAGTCAGGCTGCTAATCAAGGAAGATGGCAAATGGAATGACTCTTTTTCAAGTTCTATTATTAAAGAAGGAGAATTATGAAAGTTGGAGTATTCACATGAAGGCGCTGCTTGGATCGCAAGATGTGTGGGATATCGTAGAAAATGGGTATGAAGAACTCACTGATATTTTCACTTTATCCCAAATTGAAAGAGATAATTTGAAGAATTTAAAGAAGAAGGATCGAAATGCTCTTACGCTCATCTACCAAAGTTTAGATGATGCTATGTTTAAGAAGATAGCTAATGCACTAACTAGCAAGGAAGCATTAGAGATTTTGGAGAACGCTTTTAAAGGAATCGATAAAGTGAAGAAAATTATACTACAAACTATGTGAGGTGAGTTTGAATCTTTAAATATGAAATCATCAGAATCAATTGATGATTATTTTTCTCGTATTTTATCTATTGTTAATCAAATGAAAAGAAATGAAAAAAATAGAAGACTATAGTGTTGTTGAGAAAATTTTACGATCTTTAGTTTTAAAATTTGATTACATAGTTGTAGCAATTGAGGAATCTAAAGATCTAGGATCTAAGACCGTTGATCAACTCATGGGTTCATTTCAAGCCCATAAAGAAAAACTAAAGAGAAAGGTTAAAGAAGAGCTATTAGAGAAAGCTCTTCAAACAAAACTCACCTTGCGAGAAAATGAGACCTTTAAAAATGGAAGAAGTCAAAGCCAAAGAGGAAAGGGTCATGGTCAAAGCTATGGAAGAAATGACTATCATAGAGAGGAGAAAAGGAAATATATACACCCCTAGAGGTCAAGGAAGAGGAGGAAATATAAAGGAAAATGGAAGACCAAGATCCACTTTTTATAAATTCCAAGAGAGAACAAATTTTACTAAAGAAGATGAAGAAAATTCCGCATTACTATTAAGGAGATGAAACTATCAATATTAATACATGGTGTTTGGACATGAGGGCAAGCAATCATATGTGTGGAAGGAAGAGCATGTTTATGGAGCTTGATGAATCGGTAAGTGGAGACATTCATTTTGGAGATGAATCTAAAATTCCAGTTAAAGGAAAATGAAACATACAAATTAAGTTAAAGAATGGAAAGAATGATTTAATTTCTAATATTTATTACGTGCCTAAAATGAAAACAAATATATTAAGTTTGGGGCAACATTTGGAAAAAGGATATGATATACACATGAAAAATGAAAGTCTTTTAATGAGAGATGGCAAAGGAAATTTAATTGATAAAGTGGAGATGTCAAAAAATTGAATATTGCCATTAAATATCTCGAATAATTTTTCTAAATGCCTAAAATCATGCTATAAAGATTCATCATGGCTTTGGCATTTAAGTTTTGGGCATCTTAATTTTTGGGGCTTAAAATTATTAAAAAACAAAAACATGGTGAAAGGTTTACCATTAGTAAATCATGAGAACCAAGTATGCGAAGGATGCTTATTTGAAAAACAACCAAGAAAATGTTTTCCAACACAATCGACCAGAAGAGCCAAAGAACCATTAGAATTAATTCATATGGATATTTGTGGTCCTATAAAACCATGCTCACATGGAAAAAGTAACTATTTTGCACTTTTTATTGATGACTTTAGTAGAAAAACGTATGCTTATTATCTTAAACTAAAATCAGATGTACTTGATGCTTTAAGAAATTTAAGGTCCTTGAGAAAATGAAAGTGGTTATAAGATCAAAGCCATGAGATCCAACCGAGGTGGAGAATTTGCATCAAAAGTGTTTGAGAAGTTTTGTGAATAAAATGGAATTCATCGTCCATTAATAGTCCCATACACTCCACGACAAAATGGAATTGTAGAAAGAAAGAATAGAACTCATCTTAACATGGCACGAAGCATGTTAAAAAGCAAATATGTTCCAAAAGAGTATTGGGCTGAAGCCATCGAATGTGCGGTGTATTTGTCAAATCGCTCTCCAACTCAAAGTGTATGGAACAAAACCCCCGAAGGTGCATGGAGTGGTAGAAAGGCATGTATATCTCACTTGAAAGTATATGGAAGCATCACATATGCCCATGTGTCAGATCAAAGACGCTCCAAATTAGATGACAAATGCGAAAAATACATTTTCGGTGGCTATGGCTCACAGTCAAAAGGATATAAGTTATATAATTCTATTAATGGAAATGTTATTGTTAGTCGAGACGTGGAGTTCAATGAAGAAAGTGCTTGGAAATGGAGCAAACAACAAGATGATTATAGTTTCTTTCCATTTTATGAAGAGAAGTGCAACGATGATGTGGAAGAAGAGCCCATTAGTCCAACACCGTCATCTCCTTCAATTATCCATCAAGAATATCCATTTGAAGAAAGCTCAGATGAAAGACCACCATGCATGAGATCTTTACAAGAATTATATAAGGCAACTCCAATTTTTGATGATACTACCTTATTTTATCTTTTTGCAATTTGTGAACTAATAGATTATGAAGAAGCAAAACAAGACAAAAGATGGAGGGAAGCTATGGATGAAGTAATCAAAGTAATTGTAAAGAACAAGACATGGGAGTTGGCTACTTTACCCAAAGGACATAAAGCTATTGGGGAAAAATGGGTATATAAAGTGAAAAAGAACGCTAAAGAGAAGTTGAAAGATACAAAGAAAGATTGGTAGCTAAAGGATACAAGCAAAGAGCAGGTATAGACTATGATGAAGTACTTTCTCCTGTTGCTCGCTTAGAAACTATAAGATTATTAATTTCCTTAGCAGCCCAAAACAAATGGAAAATATATCAAATGGATATAAAATCTGCTTTCCTAAATGGTAAATTAAAAGAGGAAGTTTATTTGGAGCAACCATCGGGTTATAAAGTTAAAGGACATGAAGGCAAAGTTTTAAAAGTGAAAAATGCGCTTTACGGTTTAAAACATGCCCCAAGAGCATGGAATACAAGAATATATAAGTATTTTTTAGAAAATGATTTTGTAAAATGCCCCCATCAACATGCTCTTTATATAAGGAGAAATAAAAATAGAGATATTTTAGTTGTACATTTATATGTGGATGACTTAATCTTTACTAGGAATAATCCAAAAGCTTTTGACAATTTCAAGAAGGAGATGGGTTTAGAATTTGAGATGACAGACATTGGACTCATGTCATACTATCTTGCAAACCAGGTGATTCAAAGTGAGCGTGGTATATTTTTTCTCAAGAATCATATGCAAATGAAATATTGAAGAAATTCAAAATAGATGGATGCAAACCCATAAACACTCCAGTAAAAAGTGGTACAAAGCTCTCAAAACATACGCAAGAAGAGAATGTGGATCCTATCCTATTTAAGAGCGGTTGCTTGAGATACTTAACATGCACAAAATTCAATATACTTTATCGAGTGGGTCTTATTAGTTGCTACATGGAAGCCCCTACTACATGGCATTTAGAGACAATAAAAATAATCCTTTGATATATTAAAGATACTACTAATTTTGGATTATTGTGTTCATATTCTAATAATTTCAAGTTGATTGGTTATAGTGATAGTGATTGGGCTGGAGATATTAATGACCATAAAAGTACAACTGGATTTGTTTTCTTTGTGGGAGATACAACATTCACTTGGTGCTAAAAAAGCAACCAATCGTGACACTATCAACCTGTAAAGCTGAGTATGTTGCTGCTTAATTTTGTGTATGTCATGCAATTTGGCTTCGTGATTTATTGAAGGAGTTGCATATGTTATAGCACAATGCAAAAGAAATATTTATGGATAACAAGTCGGCTATAGCACTCGCTAAGAACCTAGTTTTTCATAATCGAAATTCGCTTATCGATATGCACTACCACTTTATTGGGGAAAAGATTACAAAAAAGGAGGTACAAGAAAAGTTTATCAATTCAAAAGGCCAAGTTGCAGATATCTTCACACAAGCATTGAAGCATGACGACTTTGAAAGATTATGAGACATTCCGGAGTTACAAAACCAAGTTTACGAGGGGATGTTGGAAATAAAATTGGTTTTAGAAAACGTCAATTATGTTGATGATTATAATCTTAGTATTAATGGAAATGTCTAAATAAGAATAGAGAATAATTTAGACTTATCAAACATGTAATTTTGAGAATTCTAGAATATGCTTTAACAAGAAAATTCTAGAATATGAAAGATTAAATAAAAGTCTATAGATTGTATCACACTATAAATATGAATGTTTTCTCTCATTATGTAAGCAAGCAAAAAGAATAAAAGTGCAAAAAAATAAATCTAATTTCTTCCTTTACAAATTATTGTCTCAATCTCCATTGGCAAATAAGAAGTTTCTCCCTCCTTCTTCCTATAAAAATTTCCCAACTATCTGTTAGGTGTATCTCGCATTGTATTAGAGTGTGTGCGTAGATTGGATTATGATTAGCCCCACATCACAAGATATTCTAAAAGAAATGAGCATATATATGGGATTGGTAGCATGTAACATCAAGGGATTCCTTTTGTTACAAAAAAATGTTGCCATGAAAATATATGCGCTCTAGAGAGATGTATTGATATCCAATCATAACGCTGGCACCAAAAAAAGCTTCGTTCAGCGGTCTTGCCTCTTCTACACTAAATGAAGTGTGCGCGTAGCGTAAGATACAAGGAGGTGCCGAAAATTACAACATGGTATCAGAGCTGATGGTTTGATGGGACCAGCATGATGCAACATTTACCTAAGTATGCTCCAAGATGTGGTTTGAGATCGGGATTCTCATTAAGGTGGAGTTATAAGTTAGATTGCGATCTGCTCCAACCATGGAAAAGAGAACTCTTTGTGAAATAGATTGGTCCAACTATTAGAGATGGTAGTGATCTAATCTAAACTATTGGAGGTGTTAGCGACCTTATCCAAGTGTGTGAGGACTCTGCGTAACTTCAAGTTGATTTGAGAAAAATGCTCGCCAAGGTGGAGATCTGTTAGGTATATCTCGCTTGTATTAAAGTGGGCGAGTAAATTGGATTATGAGTAGTCCCACATCGCAAGATATTCTAAAAGAAATGAGCATATACATGGGATTGGTAGCATGTAACATCAAGGAATTCCTTTTGTTACAAATAAATGTTGCCATGAAAATATATGTGCTCTAGAAGGGTGTAAGGATATCCAATTATGATGCACCAAAAAGAGTTTCGTTCAGTGATCTTGCCTCTTCTACACTAAATGAAGTAGACGCATAGAGGAAGATGCGAGGTGGTGCCACTATGGTGAAGGGGTCTGTCTCTAGGGAAATCAAAATTGATTTTCCCATTCTGTAAGAAAAATTCTAACTCATGTTCATAGTTATCTAATCACTAGACATCTAGATTGGAATTGTCTGAGTACTCGTATTGATTTTCAAACCTGTCGAGAAGAATTTGATTTTCCATTTCGATTGTCTTCCATAGCCGACTACTTTAAGTTTCCTTTTGAGTATGAAGTCTTCGATTTCTCTTTCAAAATATGAAAGATAACTGCTTTTAAAATTGTGCTTGCTTTTCTGAATTCTTTTGATTTTGCCTTATATTTTTGTTGATTGAATTTGATGCTTTCCCTAATGTTTTTCACAGCCTGATGTTGATTTATCTTAAGCTTTGTTTTGGAAGTAAACCAAATATGTTTTGAGAAAACACAATCAAAAAAATAGATGATTAATATTTTCTACTTCTTGCTTGCAAAGTAGACAAATTGTTTTTCCTTTTTTGTTCCATTTTAAGCACATGTCCCTTGTTGGTAACCTGTTAATTTATTCCAAATTACATTATGCCAATTAACTTTAGTTTCATAACCTCTAATGAATTCCCAAGTTTTTTTGAAAGAGAAAACACCCTTTTTTGAAAGTTTCCAGTCCCATATATCTTTTTGAAGATTTTTTGTCAATATTGATCCTTTTAATGCATATAAAATTCATCATCATATATAAAATCTCAAATGAACCTATTTTACGCAATCTTGAAAAAGAAAAAGAATACTGCAATCTTAGAGAGATAGTTGCGTCTATTTTTCCTCTATCCAAATACTATGTAGAAACTGCATATGGAAACTCTACATGTTTCTCTCTACTTTTTTTGCACTATTGATTGATCGAACATTGTGAAAAACTAAGAAGGAATTTATTGGCAGTGTAGTGGCATGCTAATGTGTGCATGTCACTATTTGTAGTGTTAGCACAGTAAGTCCACGCATTTCATGGTTCTAAATTTCTTCAATAAGTATTGAAATTGGTTGGTCATAATTTTTTTTGTTGTAATTATTTATGATGAATAAATAATCAGACTCTCACACTAGGTCTACTATCTTATGGATAGCCAATACTATATTCTTGGGTTTGTTTCCTTCATCATGTCTAGAAAACTCATGTACACTTGAAACTTCGGAAAATTGGAAAACAGTGCTAGTAAATCACATAAATAATACCTAAATAATGAGTTGCTTTATATTTATACAAGTAACTAACTCGATCAACATGTACTAACTTTGACTACTTTAGACATATTACGTAGATAGAAATAATTGTGTTGATTAGGCTGAAATGGATCTTGCTATTGTACTTCATGAAAATGCATTGCACTATTGATCCATTGTATTGCCTCTTTGTTGTTCCGTATACATTTTACATCAGTTTAGCTCACGCAATACTTCATGAATTTATACATCTAGCTAATCCATAAAAAATGTTAAATGAAATTGAAAAATAACATAGATAACAAAGATATCCCAAAAGCATAAAAAGGGAATGAAATTGACTTAACATACTATGCATATGTTACCTCAGAAATTATACTTTATCATGACCAAAATTTTCAAAACTTATAGCACGCTTGGGAGCAGGAGATAAAAAATGAATGCTAAATTGCTTGTTACAAATAAATTTGGTGTTTTTCAAGATTTTATCATAACAAAGTAAAAGGTTGCAAATATATATATATATATATATATATATATATATATTTCAGTAAAAGTTCATGAGTTCCATCAGAAATTCCAAATCGCAGAAAAAAAATCCAATTTTCAATTGCTCTTTTACATTCAAAGTTAATGTTTAATTAGCAAGCAAGACTTCTTTATAGACAATATTATTTGTGTAAGTTCCTAATTTTCCAGCAATATAACCATTTTTTTACTAAAACCCTTGTAGTATTATGTGAAACACCCCATGAAAGAGCAACGTATGGCTGACCATAACCAAAACCATGTTCAGTAAGAAGATGTCAGTATTTTTTACTGGTTTTCCTTGTGCCTTACTGATCGTTAAAGAAAAACATAAATGAATTGGAAATTGTTTGCATATTAGTACAAATGCTAAATTCATATTTTCAGGCGGCTTGATTGCTATCCTTGGAATAGAAACTCGAATATCAATGTAATGACAGGTAATAACATCTACATCAATGCAAGCCTTATGGAATCGCTTACGTATAAGCCTAGTTCCATTACATAAACCATTTTTTGGATTCAAATTCCTTAACAACATTGTTAGTGCTTCTAATTTTAATTTCAATTTATGCTGAGGTAAAAAACTAGGAATGACTGAGTTTAAGAATTTTTGTTGATATAAAGTGTGAGCATCACATCCTCCATAGCATCATATGAGTAATAAATGACTTCATTTTAGAGAAATACATTAACTATATGCTTATTAAATTTGTCAACAAATTCATTTAATGGAGTGATTAATGCTCTATTAACTATTTGTTCTGTGATGAAGACATTTTTTGACAAATCGGGGAAAGGTACCTTTACCAATTTAGATATTGAATCCTCATCATCCCAATTTATCACCATATTATTTGGTACTTCAATCATTTCTCCATCAATGTAAGGTTCAATACCTTCACCAATTCAAATTAAAAATCCAAATGTATATTATGATTTGATGCACGCATGCTCCATTTTAGATGCAAAATCTCAACAACAAAAAATTCCATAGGTCTGATTTATTGATGCATGCTCCAATTGTTTCACCTCTTCCACTTTTTGGCACTATGGGTAATACTTATTGAAAATCTCCACCCATCATAAGTATACCACTAAAGGATTTGCCTTTATTCATAATGTCTCTCATAGTTCTATCGAATGCCTCGAAAGAATAATGATGAACCATATTAGCTTTATCCTACATAAGTTTTACAACTCTCTTAAGAAGTTTAGCCAAATTTTACTGCTTGCTACTTGAACATGTGGATGTCGCTTTTGGGTTCAGTAGAAGCCTAAATATTGAATGTGTGGTTCTTCCGCCAGGTAATAAAGCTGCATCAATTCCAGATGTGGCTATTGCTATTGCAGTACCACCATTTTTTTTGATATTGGACAAAACTGCATGATACGAAAATGTTTTTCTCGTTACTTCTAGACCATCAATAAAGAATATTTTTCTCTTCTAAAAATTGCATTCGTAATTATGCTATAAATATTTTTCTGATCATCATTCAACTTGTCGATAGAACATAAATCTTTTTCAGATTCATGAATTGATAGTTCTTCTTGGATCAAATTTGAATTTTCAACATCACACACATGTGATTCTGAAAATTTTGGAAGATCATAGTCTGAAATACTCTTGTTTTTTTGTAAAAGAAACAAATTTAAATCATTCAAAAGGTGGTTAGGTAGAATTGTATGATTAGTAAAACTTGAATTTCGATAATCTTTAACTACATATCCAAAAAATTCGTCGCACATTTTTCGCACCCCCAATGGATTACAAAAAACCAAAATTGTTACAAATAATGTTCTCAATGCAGATTGCATTTTATGCTTGATGCTTCTGCTAAACATGATATATAGTAGTTTGACCCTCCCCTAAAAGACCTTGTTTTTTAGCATCTTTTTTAAATGTTTGACATCTTTCACCAATTTATAGTCAGCAAATCATCAAAAGAAGTTGGTCCTGTTATGTGTTAAGTAGTATTCTTAAGAAAAATTGTTCCCCTTCAAATGGTAAGACTGTATATACTCTACCGATTACCTTCATTTGTGACTCTCTTTTTCCATCTTTTCTCTTTATTAATCCATCTATAATGCTCAGGAAATTCATGGTACAGAATTGTATTGCTTTGATATCACAATTGTTAATGTTAAAAACCTCAGTTAGAATTGTTGTTGTACTATTTTCATCAAATAACACTTCATTGATCATTTAACTATCATGAAAAGTACCGCTCTGTCTATTAGGAAGATGTATTTATAAACGTTCAATTGACAAATATATCTTATTGAGTGAGGACTTGAAGCTCCTTGAAAATTCCACCGGAGCACAAACCCACCTTACATCAATAAAATGTTGAATATCATCATATTCAGGCCCTCTTTGAACTTGTAAAGAAACGCGTTCAGGACCTTTGTAAAGATATTTTACACTTTTTATGTTGTTATATATTTCTACGTTGATATGACAATCATACTTGAGATACAACCAAGGATTATATGGTACCACCTATCCATTGTCTACAAAAAATTTCCTGTATGTCTAAAGGTATACAACTGTGACGACCCGGAATTTTTGGATATTTGAAATTGGAATATTTAATTGGTTTTAAATATTTAAAAGTTAATTTTTAACTTGAATTCAATTATTGTTATTATTTAGCAATTAAGTTATTGGATTTAATAAACTGTGGATCTTCAGTTTAAGTCTGTTAAAAAAAAATTGAAGGCTTGTAAAACTTATATTGATAATACTGAAGATGGTAAAAGTGTTAAAAATGAATTTAAAGGCGACTTGTTCAGTTTTGAAATTTTATCGTTTAAACCGATATTTAAAAATAACCTTCCGAGGCACAATCTCGAATTTCGACAAAACAAGTTCCATTAGATCCGTAATATTATATTATTATCGAATTTCAATTTTCGTAGTGTTTGGAGTGATCGTTTGGCCATACGATAAGTAAACGCGTTGAAAATTTAATTGAAATTTAATATAATAACCGAGTTCAAAAAGCTATCTTCTCTATACGATCGAATTAGGACTCGGAACCTTTTCCATTGCATTCGAAATAGGGGTATAACATTCTAAACGCCTAACAGCCCGTCTCGATACGATGTTAAGATTTTAAGCTGCGAATTCAAGACAATTTAAATTTAAATGTAATATATTTTGAGTGGTCAAATTCATCTCAACATCAGCCTACTTTCTTTCACATCAAAACTTTTTCACCTCATTTCAGAAGCACTGTAGCTTCCCTTCTCTAACACGCCTCCCTCAACTTTATATCACGTAGCCTCCTTTTTCCTCAGAATGGAAAAAAACGATCTTGTTCAATTAATATATGGTCGCGCTCCTCATCCTTTTATTCCAGAATCAAAATCATACCGCCCTTTCCTTAGTCGAAATTAGATTTGATTCATATTTTAAATCATGAATTCTTCCTCTGACTTTGGTCAGAACTGCGATGGAGGGAGGAGATTCGCGAGGGTTAGGGGTGGCGCGAGGCGGCGGCGACGCAATTTTAGGGGAAGCTCGAGATTAGGGCTTGGGTTCAGAGGAACTCGATCTGGGTGCAACTAAGTCGTGGGTGGTTTTAGGAAGTCTTGGGATGGAGGCGCCAGGTTATGGGTGTTCGCGCGTGGTGGAGAGTTGTCAGTAGATGATCGCATGCGCACGTGACTCAAGGTGGATGGCGAAATGAAGGGTGAGGGTCGAAATGCTTGAAGGAGGCGCGAGTTCGAGATGATGTTGGAACATTGGGCGATGTGCTCGAGTGGCTGCAGTTTTCTCGAATAGGTATGGGTTCTATGTAGACAACGAGGTCAATAATCGTGGAATCAAATCGAGAATGAAGTGGATTTGCAAATTTAACGGGCCAAGGCGAGTTAATCTCACTCATCTAGGTTTTATTTAAATTTAAATGGTTAAATTTAAATAATTGGCTGAATGATTGAATTGATTTGATGTGCTGTATTATATAGTAGTACATAGTATATATTGGAGTGATTGATTTCCCGGACTATATAGTGGATGAGACCATATGCGCCGCATAATAGCGGATGATATTATTTAATCTCATATACCGCGATATTCCATCTTGAAGTGGAATTGATATTTTATATTGTGCTAACATCTGTGGATGCAGGGAAACGGGTTGGAGGGATCCAACTAGATTCCTCAACATTTATTTAGATTATTTAATGTTCTCTGTTATGATTATTAGATAACCTGGGATGAATTATATTGATAATCGGAAATGTTGGATACTATGGTTGATTTAAAATGTTTCGGTGAACTGAGTTATCAAAATCTATAGAAATGGGATTTCTGAAAAGAAAATAAAGAGTAATTTTTTGTAAAATAATCATAGAGATTTAAATAAATTAAAAATTAATTGGAAAAGAATAAAAAGTGATTTCTGAATTCTAATAAATATAATTCCAAGTGAGGGAAATGGGATTTTGAATAAATAGGCATAAGTGATTTTTTTAAACTCAAGCGATATTATTTCAAGAAATAAAGAATTTATTTTGAAATTCAAGGTTTAATTTTATTTGAAAGGATTAAGAAGAAATTTGGGGAATGTGAAATTGGTGTTTTTAGTTTAAAGATTTTAAATCATGAGTAAGAATTAAAAAAAAAGTTAATGGGTTTTGAAATAAATGAGCAAGTAAAGGAATTAATTTCAAAATGGAGTAAATTGGAAATCAATTTGGAAATTGATTTAAGTGCTTGAAATTGGAAATTTAAAGGAGAATGTGACCATGAAATTTATAAACTGGGTTTATAAAAGTGAAGTAATATATCAGTGGATATTTGGAAGAATAAATTCACGGTGGGGATTTATTAAAGGAATGGGTGAATTTGTTTAAAAATAAACAGTGATTTATTATTAAAGGATGTGAAAGAGAAGCGTATTTCCCTGTATAGCCAAGTACGTTTTCGAAGCAAATTTTTAAGTATAAGTTAAAAGTTTTAAAGTTGTTTTAAAAAGTATGTTTTAGAAAATTTATTATTTTTTAAATGTTTAAATTTTAAAGTAAGTCTTTTTCAAATTTATTTTAGTCGTAATTATTTAAAGATGACTTGGTATTATGTTTTAAAAGAGAAAAATTTAGTTTATATTTTATAAAGTAGCTTTATTTTAAATATTCTTAAAGTGTATATTTATAATAAAGTATTAAAGTAGTTTTCCTAAATTTAAATGTTAAAGAATATTTTATAATAAAGTGTTTTAAATTATTTTAAAATCTAAAGTGTTTGTACTTGGTGATTTCAGTGGGAATCGAAAATATTTGGGGAATTTATTCCGTGAGAGAAAATGGTTTGAAACTGTTTTCAAAAGGGATTGAAAAGTGGAAATATATCTTGCAATATTTTGAGATAAATAAATAATTTAGGAGATTATTTATTGTTTGATGGTTGCCTGTGAATGTTATTTGATAGTTAAATAACCGACTATCAATATTGGACAATGCGCTGATCGTTTCGAAGAGACTGAGATCGGGATTTATTTCCTGAAAACCACTTCGATCCGGTTTGAACGTTTTCGCGTGGAAAACAATAGTTTGGATTCGAAGGTGGAGCAGTGAAGTGCAAGGGCTAGTCGCTACTAATCCTGAGGTGATTCCAAAATGGATGTAGTAGGAGTAGTGCCTTCGGTTCCGTTCGAACCCGGGACAGACTTGTATGGATGAATGCTTTCAGAACATCATCAGATGGACGGTGAGCATTCTAAGTGATATGTTCTAAAAAGGTAACGCTTAGCCTAGAGCCTCATCAACCAGGAATGACTGAAAATCAAGGGTTATGCAGCAAGGCTAAGTGGATAACACCCATTAGAGTGAGGTCATCCCTGTCTAGATGTCCCTTTTATTCGGCTTAGTGGAGCGGTTGCTGATCCCAACCGTAGGGTAATCTTACACGGGATTATCCAGTAAGGGGTAGTCCCGGTCTTGTGTTGCAGGGGATTGGGAGTAATCCTCGGTACAGTGATTTAGGCCATGTACTGTGACAGGTGGTACCCCAGTGCCTACTCATTAGTTGGAAATCCATTCTCCCTACACGCCTTTACGGTTTTGATTGTGCCCAACTATTGCTGAAACTTGAGATGCAAGCATTTCAGCTAGATTCTATTTTACTTTCTATAGACACTATTATAATATCAGACGGATTTGATAAAAAGTGTTTTGGCTATCGTAAGGTAAAAACCCGACATGTTTATTTGTGGCGTGGTCTTACGAGATGCTTTTGATTTTCAAAGGATTTTTGAAATTTTAATAATCCAATTGAGTTTGGTTTTCTAACGCTGGTTTTCCAGACTGACTCGGGTGTTATTTAACTATAATGCTCGGATCAGACCGAGTATTATAGATTATAGGAAAGGATGTTGTGGAGCTCAGGAGACGAGCTGGATGGTGATGCGTACTTCCGTATTTGTATGAAATATTATGCTGTGTCGATTAGCTATGCATTCGGTTTTGTGAGGACAAGTTATGATTACTGTCCAGCTGTGTGTTATGTATATTCTGATGATGTAATGTATAAACAGATATATCTGCTTTGTAAAGATTAGTTATTATCTATTATATTTTATTCCGTTGCGATGGTTAGATTCTGATGTTGTTTTCTATTCTCTTCTTCTACCTCTTCTTCTTTAACCCTCATGGTTCGGTTTTCGGGAGCCGAAAAATCGGGTCGTGACATTTTGGTATCAAAGCTTAGGTTGGTGATAACCTTGGCTCTGGTGGGGATTACTCAATAGAAATAGAGTCCGTAAGTACTCTATAATGAGTTTGAGTGTATTAATAAATATGAGCGCGTATTTGTTAGTGAATATAAAATTATTTTTATATTGTGTTGACTTATCGGTCGGGTGTTTATGGATTCTGGTCGATGTGTGGGACGCTATTTTATCGATAGGGGTTTCTAAACTCTTAAACAAGATAGCCCGACATAGTATTGTTTTAAATAGGGTAAATGAAATAATTTTACCCAAATTATTTTTGTATATAAAGGAGATGATTTTCGTAAATTATTATAGTTATATATGGATGCTTAGTCGTTAGGAATGATAATATTAAATTATTATCATTGTTGTGTAAAATTGAATAAGATATTGAAATCATAACCAAAAGCTAAGAAATAAATTCACATACAAATGGGATTTGTAAATGTGATTTATAATTTGAAATAGAATTCCAGAGAAATATTTGAAAATAATTTATGATGAAAATTCAAGAGAAATGTTTAAATATGAATTGAAAGGGTTTGGAATTTGGAAATTTGGAAAATTTATATTCCTTTGAATTTGAAAACGGTTTTCAAGGGTTTTGGAGAAATAATAGTAATACTATTTGGGAAATATTTTTAATTTGGACATGAAATCTGGTGAGACTTGAAATTAAGAATATTTGAAATGTTTTTAAAGAGATAAAAGCATTGAACTCTTTCGGTCGCTAGATAATAATTTCGGTGATGACTGCGCATCATCGATGTTCATTTTCGAGTTTCCAAGAGAGAAATTGCTACCAAATTGTTTTAAATTGGAATTGTTTGCAAAATTTGGTTGGTTTTAAAAATTCAAGGAATAATTGGATATGCAATTGAATTATGGATTTCAAAAATTGTGACGATCCGGAATTTTCAAGTATTTAAAATCGGAATATTTAATTGATTTTAATTATTTAAAGGTTAATTATCAACTTAAATTACACATATCATAATTTAATTGACAATTAAATTGTTGAATTAAATAACTTGAATTTGAATAAAATGTTGAATCTGGAATTTTAATCCGACTAAAAATAATTTGAAGGCTTATAAAATTTATATTGATGATAGTGAGGGCAGTAAAAGTGTTAAAATTGAATTTGGAAGTTGTTTGTTCAGTTTCGAAATTTATATCGTTTAAACTGAATTTGAAAATAGCCTTCCGAGGCACAGTCTCGGAATTCGACGAAACCAGTTCCATTGGGTCCGTAATATTGTATTATTATTGTATTTCAAATTTCGTAGTGATTGGAGTTGTTATGTGAGCATACGATATATAAACGCGTCGAAATTTACAACGATCATTTAATTTAAATTTTTATAAGTATATTGTCACATAAGCAACATCTCAGCCGAAAATTTGTTCCTGAGTACGCCGATTTTCCTTCATCTCCGTATTCCCTCTTCCAATAACACCACACAACATTCCCTTTCTTTCATTTAAGCAGTGTCTCAATCTTGTTCGTTTTCATTTCTAAAGTCCGGAACCAAGATATAAAATTATATATATATATAAAATGGCTTCCTTCAGAAGAAACAAGGAAAACTACACGAAGCTTCCTCAGGCTTCTTTTATTTCTTCAAAGCCGAACCTCCCTTTCCCCTTTTCTTCAAAATTCGAGCAGACAAAAAAAAATAAAAAATATAGTGGCCGAAACCTTGTTAAAATCACGATATCTTCTCCCCTCTTTTGATTCGAATCAGAATCGTGTATATAAAAATTAACAAAATCAAAGTCGCGTCCCTCTCATCCCTACGTCGTTCAAATCGCGTGCCTTCTTTCTCTGATTCTTCAAATTTTATCGTAGTTCGATCGCAATGTTTGGGGTTCCTGTGGTTCGTAAGTGGCAAAGAAGCTCGCGAGGTGATTTGCGATACGGTAGAGGCATGGGAACTGCGGCGACAGTCGTAGGCATGGGCATGGATCTGAGGCGTGTTCTCGTGGAGGAATGAGTCGCTGGGGATGTCGACCGTTCGTTTGAGAATGGAGGTGGAGGTAGTTCAGTGTCGTGCGCGTGCTGAAGATGCGAGAACAGATATGGGTTTGGGATTAGCGTTTGCAGTTAGTGGTTTCGATATCTTGTTGGATAATGGAGGACCGCGAGGCCATCTTCTCGAGTGCGATTAGGGTTTTAAAGGAGGAGCTTCCAGGTGATGCTGAGCTCGAAATATCGTGAGGTATATTTAATTTATTCATCTCAAAATTTACATATATCGATATAAGATATGTATAGGAAGGAAATCATATATATATACACGGAATATATGCGTAATCCAGTCTTTAAAATATACAGTAAGTATTAGGTAACTTGTTTTTAATTTTAATCTGAGATAAACATTCATAGATTAAGAAATATATATACATACTTTAATTTACTGGTTGATTTAATTATGTATATGTATACAGCAAAATATGAAATAGTATATATACAGTTAAGATTTGGAAAAAAAATTAATTAATTACTTAAACAGTAATGTATATATGTGTTTTCTGAAACTAATTTGTTAAACGAAAATTAGTTTAAATAAAATTGTTGTTAATTAAATTTAATTTATCAACCGGAAATTTATTTATTCGATTGTTCAAATATTAATAAAATCATATAATGTGTATTCAAGGTCTGGAATCGTGAAGAAAACAACTGGTTTGGGTTGAATTGCAAAATAAAAAGCAAAGGTGAGTTAATCTCACTCAGTTAATTTAAATTTAACTGATTAAATTTTAAATAATTGTTTGAATGATTGAAATTGATTGATGTGATATGGTATGGAATATTCTGGAATCGATATATTATTGTGCTAACATCTGTGGATGCAGGAAAACAGGTTGGAGGGATCCAACTGGATCCCTCAACATTTATTTAAATTTATTTAATATTCTCTGCTGTGAATATTGATATTGTATGATGAGTTGTATGGGAATATTGAATGTTATGGTTGATTGGATATTTTGGAGTAAATGAATTTCCAATTATATATATTGGATTTTGTAAAGAAAATAAAAGAAGTGAATTCGTAAGCGAAATAATTATAGAAAACTTGAATGAATTAAGAATGAATCGGAAAGAAATAGGAATAGTATTAAAAATACTAATAAATAATTTCGAGTATGAAAAGAATTTTGAATCAAACAGAAATTTAAATTGTAAACTCAAGTTATATTAATTAAAGGAATAAAGAATTATTTTAAACTTTAACGTTTAAATTTATTTAAAGAATAAAGAAGTAACTTGAGAAATCTAAGAATTAGTATTTTCAGTTAAAAGTAATTTAACTCATAATTAAGGAAATAAAATCTAAAATTAATGGATTTTGAAATAGAAAGGAAGAAAATTGGAATTCAATTTGGAAATTGATTCAAGTGATAGAAATTAGAATTTCAAGAAGAATGTGAAGGGAAGTATATTTTCCTGGGTAGCCAAGTACGTTTTTAAAGAAAATTTAAATATAAGATAAAAGTTTAATGTGGTTTTAAAAAGCATATTTTATAAATTTTATTATTTCTGAATGTTTAAAATTCATAAGTAAATATTTTTCAAATCTATTATTGTAATAACTATTTAAATGTGACTTAGTATTTTATTCTTAAGAGTGAAAACCTAGTTTTATATTTTATAAAATAACTTTATTTTCAAAAATCATATAGTATGTATTTTTAGTAAATCATTGAAGTAGTTTTTTTAAATGAATGTTTTAAAATATATTACAAAGTAAGGTGTTTTTAAATCATTTTAAAAATCTTAAGTTTGGTGCTTGGCGATTTCAGTGGAAATAGAAACTATTTGGGAAATTGATTCTGAGAAAGGAAGATAGTTTTAAAACTGTTTTCAAAAGGATTTGAAAAGTGGAAATATATCTTGTGAAGATATTTTTGAGGGTAATAAATAATTCGGGAAAATTATTTATTGGTTGATGGTTGATTGTGAATATTAATTGATAGTTAAATAACCGACTATCAATATTGGCCAACTGCGTTGATCGTTTCGAAGAGACCGGGATCGAGATTTATTTCTCGAAAATCACTTCGATCCGGTTTGTACGTTTCATGTAAACGATTTTGGATTCGAAGATGGAGCAGTGAAGTGCAAGGGCTAGTCGCTACTAATCCTGAGGATATTTCCAAAATGGATGTAGTAGGAATAGTGCCTTCGGTTCCGTTCGAACTCGGGACGGACTTGTATGGATGAATGCTTGCGAAACATCGTCAGGTGGACGGTGGGCATTCTAAGAAAAATGTTCCATAAAGGTAACGCTTAGCCTCAAGCCTCATCAAATGGGAGTGACTGAAAATCAGGGGATATGCAGCAAGGCTAGGTGGGTAGCACCCAAGCAGGGTGAGGCCATTCCAGTCTAGATGTCCCTTTTTATTTTCGGCTTAGTGGTGCGGTTGCTGATCCCAACCGCGGGGTGATCTCACTCGGGACTGTCCAGTAAGGGATGATTCCGGCCTTGTGTTGCAGGGGATGAAGGGAGTAATCCTCGGTACGGTGATCTAGGCCCCATACTGTGACAGGTGGTACCCCAGTGCCTAGTCATTGATGGAAATCCATTCTCCCTACGAGCCTTGTACGAGTTTTGTTTGTATTACCCACTTTTGTGGCTAGTAGCTGGAATTTAATAATGTAACAATTTCGACTATTTTATAAGTACTTGTATATAGACCCTATTATAATATCAGAGGATTTCTATAAAAAATGTTTTAGCTATCGTAAGGTAAAAACCCGACATGTTTATTTGTGGCGTGGTCTTACGAGATGCTTTTGTTTTCAAAGGATTTTTGAAACTTTAATAAATAAATTGGGTGTGATTTTCTCACGCTGGTATTCCAGACTGACTCGGGTATTATTTAACTGTAATGCTCGGGTCAGACCGAGTATTATAGAATACAGGATGATGCTTTGGAGCTCAGGAGACGAGCTGGATGACGATACGTACTTACGTACTTGTTTATGTATATATTCCGCAGTGTTGAGTTATTGTGTATCCATTGTATGTTATTTGATGTGAGCTGTGATTGATGTACTCTGATGATGTAATATATGTAAACAGATATATTTGATTTTGAGTAAAGATCATTTATTATCTATTATATTTTATTCCGCTGCGATGGTTAGATTCTGTTGTTGTTTTCAATTCTCTTCTTCTACCTCTTCTTCTTTAACCCAATGGTTCGTATTTCTGTACAACTTGAGTTGATTATTATAGAATAGTATTGACTCAAGGGGTACGCATTTGTGGGTCGTTACAGTTGGTATCAGAGCTTAGGTTGGTGTTAACCTTGGCTCTAGTGGGAATTACTCATAGAATAGAGTCGGTAGTACTCTAAAATGAGTTTGAGCGTATTAATAGATATAAGCGCGTATTTGTTAGTGAATATAAATTGTTTTAATATTGTGTTGATTGGTTTATTGAGTGGCATATGAACCTTCGTCGGCACAGTCCGTACAACTGTATCGAAGGGGTTTCTAAACACTTGAATAGAACAATCGACACGGTATTGTTTTAAATGTGGGTCAATGAAATAATTTTACCCAAAATGTATTTTGATATAAATAAAATTTTTGTAAACTATTTTAGCTAATATATGGTTGTTTGGATGTTAGGATGAATAATATGTAAGTATTATCATTGTCAAGTGAAAATTTAAGTAGAAATTGTAAATGTAACCCAAGTTTAAGGGAATAAATTCATTATAAAATAAAATTTATAAATATGAATTATAGATGTAAATTATAAATTGAAATATAATCACATGAGAATTTGTATGAGCATAAGCTGTGCAAATGAATTTTAGTAAAGATTTATTCAAACAGGATTGGAAAATTTAAAAAAAAACCCCGGAGATTTGGAAGTATTTTGAAGATAAATTGTAGCATTGTTGTTTTTGGGATATTTCTGAAGGAAAATTGTTTTAAGGGGATTTTGAAGGTGATATAGCATTGAAATCACTTGGATTATTGGAAAATAATTCTGATGATGACGGCCACATCATCAGTATCCGTTTTCGAATTTCTAAGTGAAGAAATGCTACCAAATTGATTTTGTTTAGAAAAGCAAGTTGTTTTTGAAATTCCAAAGGAAATTTGTTGGGAATAAAACCAGGGTTGGTTTAATTTTTGAGAAATGTGATTTTGAAATGTTGGAGATTTCAAAATAATTTGAAATAAAAAGCCGGGTGTATAAAATTCTGATGGGATAAGTTGTAAGCTTATAAATTGAGATGATTTTTAAATCAGAAATGGAATATAAGCTTTGAAGGTTGGAATTTAAATTTAAAGAGAAAAGTTGAAAATGAAATTAACTTGGATTTGGAAATAAAAATTTGACTGGATTGAAATTAATTGAATAAGCTAAAATAATATCCAGTTGTATTCGAATTAAGTTGAAATTGAATTGAGTTAGATAAATCCGAGTTAAAATAAAATTGAATTGGAATAAGAATTCAATTTAATTAATGAATGGAATTAAATTCTTACCTGGATAACTGGAAAATAAGTTGGATAAGAAATAAATTAGGTAAGAGTTAGATTGAGTTAAATAAATCAGAATAGCATATAAAAGAATTAAAAATGCACGGAATAAAGTAGGCTTGAGTTAAAAATAAAAGATGAATATATTCAAGCTTATGATGGAATAGAATTGTATAAAAACGATAAGTTGTGACTTATTAAATTGAAAATGGAATACAAAGCCCAAATTTAATATTTTGATGAATTGAAAAATGAAAAGGAAATCCAAACTTGAATTATAAAACACATTGAACTTAAGAAGATCAAATGAAGTGATATTTGGAAATAAAATCAAGTATTGTGCTATAAAAAGGAGAGAACTAATTTGTTAATAAATTAGTTAATAAAATTGAATTGTGAGTTTATGATGAGGTTTGAAAATAAAAACTCAAATTAGAATTAAATTTGACTTACATTGTCGATGAAGAAAATATAATTAAACGTGGCCTTGAAATTAATTAATTGATTTGTGAATGAAATTGCAATGTAAGTTAATAAAATTGGATGGTAATTTAAAAGTGAATGGTAATTTGAAAATGAATAGTCGATTCAAAACTTGAGATATAAATTTAAAATTTAACTTGAAATGTTAACAAATTAAATATAATTGGAAATGTGTCAAATAAAAAAATGTAAATGGATTAAAATAGTAATGGTTTGAATGTGCAAATAAAATCCAAATAAGTGAAGATAACCTGGAAAACAGCCAGGTAATAAATGGAATGAGTTGAATCTGGAAAGTTAAATTTTATAATAACCAATCAAATGAAATTTGCAGATTTAAAATGGGATTGGATTAGAATAAAATCAAGTTAAATTGAAAAGAGAAAATTTACTTGTAAAATGAAAATGAGTTTAAGTGTAAAATTTGAATAAATTGAGGTTAATGGACTTAAGCTAAATGAATGAAGGAAAGTTGAATTGAATTCAACTTAAAAACCAAGTTTAAAGATATTGGATGGAATTTAAACCAAGTAAAAAAAAAAAATTTGGATCGGAATAAAATTTGGTGGGTTGTAAATAATATTTAAGGAAATAAAAATTTAAAATGAATTGAATGTGGATAAACTAATTATATTGAATAAATAAATGATTGAATAAATAAGTATCAAATGAAATGAGGTTTAAATAAGTTGAGAAGTGGTTATTGAATGAAATAGCTTGAATTGTCTTCGAGCTAAATAAAATAGTTTGGAATAAACAAATATGGACTGAAATGTAAATGAATGGATTGTAAATGAAATTTAAATGGAATGTGTCGCGCTAAATAAATGATTGTGACTGGATTAAGATAAGTGGGAATTTAATTAGTAATGAAGATGAACCTAAGCTGTTAATAGTTTTGGATGAACTAGTTTGGCAATAAAATGGAATGCAAGTGAATGTATTCAAAATTTGATATACATTGAAATGAGAATATTTAGATTACGAATAAATTTGAGAATGAAATAGGATTAAGTATAAATCGAGTTGAAGTCCATTTAAACTGGTTATAAAACATAAATATTTGGTTGTTGACGTAGATCTTGTTAAATTTGCATAGAATAAATATCATTGGATGTAAATGGAGGTAATTAAAATTCTATGAATTAATAGGAGTGAAATAAATTGATTTCGAAAGCAATTGAATTAAATAGGAGTTCAGTTTGCTTAAGAATAAGTTTAATGTAAGCGATTTAGTTTCAAACCATTCAAATTGATGAAGTGGTATACGAATGGATTGAAAACCATTCAAATCAAATGAAAATGGTCATAAATTAATTGGAACAGTTGAATTAGCATGGAAATTATATAAATTGCTTACGGAAAAATGTTTGGAATGAGTTTCTGTTAGGATTCATATGTTTTAACTATTACAACTAAGTGTAATATTGTTAAACTGCATATATTTGGCACTTACATGTTTAAATTGAGTAAGTACAGGTACCTAGAAGCCGTGTGGCTGGATTTGGTTGTGCTATTTGCTAAAAATAATAAGCCGCTTGCTTAAAATGCTAAATAAGGTACGCCTACGCAATAAAAATAGGAAATATGAACTGTTTTTGGTTTTTCCGACCGTGTGGGTCGATGTATATATATTTATCTCTTTTGTCAAATTGCAAAAGCTCCTCCGTGCAAAGGGGACTCTGCCAAAAATTTTCAGAAATTTTGGGAGTTAGAAATTTTTTTAAAATTTCGGAAAATTTTGTTAACGACAAAGCGATTTCAAACTAGAAAATTGAAATAAGTAGTGAATGAAACTAATTAAAATAATGACGTGAATTAGTTATAAATGAAAAATAAAATTTAAAGTTTAGAGTTGAAAATAAATTGAATTCGTATGGAAATGGAAGAATTAATTTGAATAGGAATGGATATAAACTTAAGTGGTAAGATGAAAACGAGTATTAGAAACATATGAAATGCTCATGTTAACTTAAGTAAGGAATGGTCAATTCTTAATTGAAAATCGAATATTGCAAGTATATTCTAAGTTGATATTTGGATGAATATTGGCATTTGGTAAGGGAGTCGATAAAATGTTCTGGAATGTTGAGATTGGATATTAGTGATAAGCAGGATATGCAGGTAATCTGAAGGAAAAAGAGAATTGGATTGATTTCAAAAGATAAAATTTTGAAATGCTCGACAAAAAGGTATGTATTTAAAATTTGGTATGGAATTTGATTGGGATTTGGATTTGGATTTGGATTGAGCCACTTGGCTTTTTGTTTTCTTTTTGGATTTGGGAGGCCGTAGAGCCATTTTGTAGTTGTACCGAGTCGGCCGCGCAAAGGAGACGCTGGCAAAAAATTTTGGGAATTTAGGGAGTTAGAAAAAATTTGAGAAAATTTTGATAATTCAAGATTTGGTTTTAAATTGAAACTTGAATAGTTAATCAAATAGTATAGTCGAAATTATGAGAGAGTTGAGAAGTTAATAAGGATGATATTGGGTCTTTTATAAAAAGATGGTTGGTTAAATGTTGAACCGTTTGGTTTTAGGTAAAATAGTAAACGGGTATTGAATCATTCTTCCGAACTAGTAATTTCGAGGACGAAATTCTTTTAAGGGGGAAGCAATGTGACGATCCGGAATTTTCAAGCATTTAAAATTGGAATATTTAATTGGTTTTAATTATTTAAAGGTTAATTATCAACTTAAATTACACATATCATAATTTAATTGACAATTAAATTATTGAATTAAATAACTTGAATTTGAATAAAATGTTGAATCTGGAATTTTAATCCGATTAAAAATAATTTGAAGGCTTATAAAATTTATATTGATGATAGTGAGGGCAGTAAAAGTGTTAAAATTGAATTTGGAAGTTGTTTGTTCAGTTTCGAAATTTATATCGTTTAAACTGAATTTGAAAATAGCCTTCCGAGGCACAGTCTCGGAATTCGACGAAACCAGTTCCATTGGGTCCGTAATATTGTATTATTATTGGATTTCAAGTTTCGTAGTGATTGGAGTTTTTATGTGAGCATACGATATATAAACGCGTCGAAATTTACAACGATCATTTAATTTAAATTTTTATAAGTATATTGTCACATAAGCAACATCTCAGCCGAAAATTTGTTCCTGAGTACGCCGATTTCCCTTCATCTCCGTGTTCCCTCTTTCAATAACACCACGCAACATTCCCTTTCTTTCATTTAAGAAGTGTCTCAATCTTGTTCGTTTTCATTTCTAAAGTCCGGAACCAAGATATAAAATTATATATATATATATATATATATATATATATATATATATATATATATATATATAATGGCTTCCTTCAGAAGAAACAAGGATAACTACACGAAGCTTCCTCAGGCTTCTTTTATTTCTTCAAAGCCGAACCTCCCTTTCCCCTTTTCTTCAAAATTCGAGCAGACAAAAAAAAATATAGTGGCCGAAACCTTGTTAAAATCACGATATCTTCTCCCCTCTTTTGATTCGAATCAAAATCGTGTATATAAAAATTAACAAATTCAAAGTCGCGTCCCTCTCATCTCTACGCCGTTCAAATTGCGTGCCTTCTTTCTCTGATTCTTCAAATTTTATCGTAGTTCGATCGCAATGTTTGGGGTTCCTGTGGTTCGTAAGTGGCAAAGAAGCTCGCAAGGTGATTTGCGATACGGTAGAGGCATGGGAACTGCGGCGACAGTCGTTGGCATGGGCGTGGATCTGAGGCGTGTTCTCGTGGAGGAATGAGTCGCTGGGGATGTCGACCGTTCGTTTGAGAATGGAGGTGGAGGTAGTTCAGTGTCGTGCGCGTGCTGAAGATGCGAGAACAGATGTGGTTTTGGGATTAGCGTTTGCAGTTAGTGGTTTTGATATCTTGTTGAATAATGGAGGACCGCGAGGCCATCTTCTCGAATGCGATTAAGGTTTTAAAGGAGGAGCTTCCAGGTGATGCTGAACTCGAAATATCGTGAGGTATATTTAATTTATTCATCTCAAAATTTACATATATCGATATAAGATATGTATAAGAAGGAAATCATATATATATATATATATATATATATATATACACACAGAATATATGCGTAATCCAGTCTTTAAAATATACAGTAAGTATTAGGTAACTTGTTTTTAATTTTAATCTGAGATAAACATTCATAGATTAAGAAATATATATACATACTTTAATTTACTGGTTGATTTAATTATGTATATGTATACAACAAAATATGAAATAGTATATATACAGTTAAGATTTCAAAAAAAAAAAAAAATTAATTACTTAAACAGTAATGTATATATGTGTTTTCTGAAACTAATTTGTTAAACGAAAATTAGTTTAAATAAAATTGTTGTTAATTAAATTTAATTTATCAACTGGAAATTTATTTATTCGATTGTTCAAATATTAATAAAATCATATAATGTGTACTCAAGGTCTGGAATCGTGAAGAAAACAATTGGTTTGGGTTGAATTGCAAAATAAAAAGCAAAGGTGAGTTAATCTCACTCGGTTAATTTAAATTTAAATTTAGCTGATTAAATTTTAAATAATTGTTTGAATGATTGAAATTGATTGATGTGATATGGTATGGAATATTCTGGAATCGATATATTATTGTGCTAACATCTGTGGATGCAGGAAAACAGGTTGGAGGGATCCAACTGGATGCCTCAACATTTATTTAAATTTATTTAATATTCTCTGCTGTGAATATTGATATTCTATGATGAGTTGTATAGGAATATTGAATGTTATGTTGATTGGATATTTTGGAGTAAATGAATTTCCAATTATATAAACTGGATTTTGGAAAGAAAATAAAAGAAGTGAATACGTAAGCGAAATAATTATAGAAAACTTGAATGAATCGGAAAGAAATAGGAATAGTATTAAAAATACTAATAAATAATTTCGAGTATGAAAAGAATTTTGAATAAAACAGAAATTTAAATTGTAAACTCAAGTTATATTAATTAAAGGAATAAAGAATTATTTTAAACTTTAACGTTTAAATTTATTTAAAGAATAAAGAAGTAACTTGAGAAATCTAAGAATTAGTATTTTCAGTTAAAAGTAATTTAACTCATAATTAAGGAAATAAAATCTAAAATTAATGGATTTTGAAATAGAAAGGAAGAAAATTGGAATTCAATTTGGAAATTGATTCAAGTGATAGAAATTAGAATTTCAAGAAGAATGTGAAGGGAAGTATATTTTCCTGGGTAGCCAAGTACGTTTTTAAAGAAAATTTAAATATAAGATAAAAGTTTAATGCGGTTTTAAAAAGCATATTTTAGAAATTTTATTATTTCTGAATGTTTAAAATTCATAAGTAAATATTTTTCAAATCTATTATTGTAATAACTATTTAAATGTGACTTAGTATTTTATTCTTAAGAGTGAAAATCTAGTCTTATATTTTATAAAATAACTTTATTTTCAAAAATCATATAGTATGTATTTTTAGTAAATCATTGAAGTAATTTTTTTAAATGAATGTTTTAAAATATATTTCAAAGTAAGGTGTTTTTAAATCATTTTAAAAATCTTAAGTTTGGTGCTTGGCGATTTCAGTGGAAATAGAAACTATTTGGGAAATTGATTCTGAGAAAGGAAGATAGTTTTAAAACTGTTTTCAAAAGGATTTGAAAAGTGGAAATATATCTTGTGAAGATATTTTTAAGGGTAATAAATAATTCGGGAAAATTATTTATTGGTTGATGGTTGATTGTGAATATTAATTGATAGTTAAATAACCGACTATCAATATTGGCCAACTGCGTTGATCGTTTCGAAGAGACCGGGATCGAGATTTATTTCTCGAAAACCACTTCGATCCGGTTTGTACGTTACTTGTAAACGATTTTGGATTCGAAGATGGAGCAGTGAAGTGCAAGGGCTAGTCGCTACTAATCCTGAGGATATTTCCAAAATGGATGTAGTGGGAATAGTGCCTTCGGTTCCATTCGAACCCGGGACGGACTTGTATGGATGAATGCTTGCGAATCATCGTCAGGTGGACGGTGGGCATTCTAAGAAATATGTTCCATAAAGGTAACGCTTAGCCTCAAGCCTCATCAAATGGGAATGGCTGAAAATCAGGGGATATGCAGCAAGGCTAGGTGGGTAGCACCCAAGCAGGGTGAGGTCATTCCAGTCTAGATGTCCCTTTTAATTTTTCGGCTTAGTGGTGCGGTTGCTGATCCCAACCGCGGGGTGATCTCACTCAGGACTGTCCAGTAAGGGATGGTTCCGGCCTTGTGTTGTAGGGAATGAAGGGAGTAATCCTCGGTACGGTGATCTAGGCCCCGTACTGTGACAGGTGGTACCCCAGTGCCTAGTCATTGATGGAAATCCATTCTCCCTACGAGCCTTGTACGAGTTTTGTTTGTATTATCCACTTTTGTGGCTAGTAGCTGGAATTTAATAATGTAACAATTTCGGCTATTTTATAAGTACTTGTATATAGACCCTATTATAATATCAGAGGATTTCTATAAAAAATGTTTTAGCTATCGTAAGGTAAAAACCCGACATGTTTATTTGTGGCGTGGTCTTACGAGATGCTTTTGTTTTTAAAGGATTTTTGAAACTTTAATAAATAAATTGGGTGTGATTTTCTCACGCTGGTATTCCAGACTGACTCGGGTATTATTTAACTGTAATGCTCGGGTCAGACCGAGTATTATAGAATACAGGATGATGCTTTGGAGCTCAGGAGACAAGCTGGATGACGATACGTACTTACATACTTGTTTATGTATATATTCCGCAGTGTTGAGTTGTTGTGTATCCATTGTATGTTATTTGATGTGAGCTGTGATTGATGTACTTTGATGATGTAATATATGTAAACAGATATATTTGATTTTGAGTAAAGATCATTTATTATCTATTATATTTTATTCCGCTGCGATGGTTAGATTCTGTTGTTGTTTTCAATTCTCTTCTTCTACCTCTTCTTCTTTAACCCAATGGTTCGTATTTCTGTACAACTTGAGTTTATTATTGTAGAATAGTATTGACTCAAGGGGTACGGATTTGCGGGTCGTTACAAAAATGGTTTTTGAAATGTTGAAGTTTTGGTTTGGTGAAACCGTTCTGATTTGTGATGCAAAGGAATATTTAGTTTGGATATAATTGATTTCAAAAAAATGAATTTGAAATATTGAGTAATCTATTAAAAGAGACTCCGGAATTTATTTTAAAAATGTTTATGGGTTATAAAAAGATTTGGAAATTTATAAAGTTTGAAAATTTCCTAAAATGGAATTAACTTGTAAAAAGTTAATAAGTTAGAAGAGTAAATCGAATTAAATGAACTTAAGCTAAGTTTAATAATATTGTTATTGAATTTGAATTAAAGTTGAAATATAATTCAAATGGAATTGTATCATGTGGTGGATACATTAAATGAAATTAAGTTCTTACTTAATAAAATGTAAATGAAGGGTGTGAAGTCAAAAGAATTGTAGGAGGTTAGATTTAACTGGAGTTAAGTTAAATAAGATGGAATTGGAATAAATAGATTTCGAGAGCTTATAAAAGAATTGAAAACCCATTAAATATATATATATATATATATATATATATATATATATATATATATATATACTTGTCTAAATTAAGTGTGTAATTACGAGTAAAGTAAAATGTGAACGAGATTGGTTGTAAATGGAGGAAAGTATGGATATAAATAAGTTGTGACTTATAAAACTTAGAAGTGGAATGAAAACGCCCATTAAATAAAAGTTTGGGTTAAATTAATTTGGGAAAATGGTTATTAATATTAGCATGGAATGTTGTCAAGCTTAATGGAATGGGTTTAAATGAAACCAATGCGGGAATGAATAAAATGCAAGTGAATGGTTTGTAAATAAGTTAGAATGGAATAAAATTTAATATAAATAGTATTGGAATCAATTTAAAATGATTATAAGCTTAAGTAATTGTTTATTCATATAAATATCACCGAATTTGCGTAGAAATAATTTCCATTTGACGAAAATGAGATTAAATAAAATTCTATGAATTAATAGAAGTAAATAAAATTGATTTTTGAATCAATTGAAATGAATATAAGTTCGTTTGGTTTAAAAATGAATCGTATGTAAGAAAGGAGTTCTAAATCACTTAAATTGAATAGTATGGGTTGAGAGTTGATTGAAAACAATTGAAATAAGTGTCGAAACCTTACATATGTGCTTATGAAAGTATATAACATGCATTGTTATAGAATCCTGTTTTAGCTATTTAAATATAAGTGAAATGCTATAAACTTCTTATATATAGTGCTTATATGTTTAAATTGAGTAATACAAGTACCTAAAGGCCGTTTGGCAGGATTTTGGTCGCGCTAATTGCCAAAATAATGAGCCGCTTGCTTAAAAATGCTAAATAAAGGTACGCCTATGCAATAAAAATAGGAAATATGAACTGTTTTTGTTTTTCCGACCGTGTGGGTCGATGTATATATATTTATATCTCTTGTCAAATTGTAAAAGCTCCTCCGTACAAAGGAGACTCTGCCAAAAAAATTCGAAAATTTTGGGAGTTAGAAATATTTTTGGAAAAATTTTTGTTAGCGACAAAACGATTTAAAATTGGAAATTGAAATAAATTAGTGGATGAAACTATTTTAAAATAATGATATGAATCAGTTATAAATGGAAGATAAAATTCATATTCGGAGTTGAAGATAAATTGGATTCATATGAAAATGGGAGAACCTATTTGAATAGAAATAGATATAAACTAAAGTGGTGAAGTGAAAATAAATATAAGAAGCAAATAAAATACTTATATTGAACTTAACAAGAAATGGTGAAATTCTTAAGTAATATGGGTGTCGGGAAAATATATTGAATAAGCATTTAAGCGAAGATTTAATAAAAATATATGAAATGATAAGCGTTAATAAGTGAACAGAAATCAAAATGAATGTGAATAAAAGAGAATGGATATAAATACGTAAGATGTACGTATATTATTTTTATTCACATAGCAATTTGATCTAGATTTGAGCACAGAATTTTGAGATAGCTATATCAATCCGAGTTAGGATTTTTCACTCGATTTTCGACGGCGAACCCTGGGTATGGATTTTGATTGATTCTGGAAATTCTCTATCATAGTTATGACTATGCAAGGAGAATGACGGATTCTGATCAAGAAACTAGATCTGAGTCCACACTAGGAAGTCGGGTGGACGATACTTGTAACGCCCCGAAAATTTACGACTTTCGAAAATTCAACATCGATACTCACTTTATCGACTGTCGAGAAATCGAAGGCCAAAAACCGGAATGTTATGGGTTTTAAAAAGAATTTAAGAAAAGGAAGAAGAAAGAAGAGAGAAAATAGAGGGAAAAAGGTAGAAAGAAGATAGGAAAGAAGGAAACAGAAAATAGGAAGAAAAGAAAATAGAAAATTTGAAAATAGAAGAGAAGAAAAATAGAACGATAACAGAACAATCTCACAATCGCAGCGGAACAACATATAATAATAAATGAATAATCTTTAAACAAAGAACTATATCAGTTATTACATTTCATCATATTTCATTACATCATATCATCAGAGCGTACAACATCAACAACATCAAACAGTGCAGCGGAAAAAGAAATACTATATAAGTAATATGCCATGCCATCCAGCTTGCCTCCAGCAACTCCAGAATATCCAGAATATCCTGATAAACCTAACTCTTAACTGCCCGTGTGGAAATTGGTGGGCACCCAGAGTTTAGGAAGGAAAACAATAAACTCCGAGTCAGTCATGTGACTGGTGTGAGAACTCAAAACAGTTTATTTATCTTTAAAATCAAAATAGAGAGATATTTTTAAATTCAATTCGCAATGCTTTTAAAAATGAGACTACCATAAGGCCTCCCGCACACACACACATGCAAACGCAGAATCGGAGGAGATTTCTCCTTATGATAGTCAAAGATGCTTGATACGCATTTAAAATAACATTTGATATTATTACTAGTGCATAGTGTAGGAAATTATTTCGAAAGTAGAATATAAATCTTAGCCAACATAGACATTTCGAACTATGCCTACTATAGCTACCATCCAAACAGTGTTGCGACACCATAAGTGAATGATAGGTTCTACAACTAATACCGTACAAGTTTCGTATTTGGAGAATGGATTTTTCCAACAAATGGTCAGGCCAAGGAACTTCCCATTGCCACATGGAAACGCCTCTGGCTGGACGCCCCGAGAACCACCGTCCTCTGCTAAACAAAGCCGGGAATCCCTTTTCCCAAGGAATATTACAAACCCTCAGATATGCCACCCCCGGTCCTTTGGGACCTTTAAACGAGAGCTCTCTAACCAACATCACACCATAATAATAAGTGTTTCAACATGAGTAAGTATCTGGGCTCCATTCCATGATACTACCCTTTTCCAGAAGGAATGGTCATACCCTAGGGAAGTTATCCCTGAAAACTTTGCCGCACAATTCCTGTTTCGACCATTACCGGTTTGTGAGGCTCGACGAATTCACGTCCACAAAAACATACTTTATACAAAAGCCATGCTTTGGGTCACAAATGATCAACACAAGGATAGACGATCAAATAAACGATCCTATCACAAATAATCAACACAATGATCATTTCAGCATCACTCAGCATGTCACATTACCAAATTGGGAATATATCGCTGATAACTTCAACTATATAACCTCTGAGCACGTACGTCTCAAAGAAGGGTGTTAAGCTAAAAGAATAAATTCTCCGCCACCAATAGAAATATATTTGAAAGAAATCGGCTTTATATCTCAACTTGTAACGTCAGACACACAATCCATACAAGTCTGTTCCGGGCTCGAACAAAACCGAAGGCACTTCTTACGAAGCCCTTGCAATACGGGTATTCACAATCCCGATCGAATTTCCCATCACTTAAGGAATCTCTATACCAGGAGCTACCCAGTGCAGAGACAATCGATAGGTCATCCTATCGCTTTCACAAATACTCGGTCTTCAACACCGATCTTCAATGCAATTCATAACGACGTATCACATATTCGGAATGGGTTATACGACCCCATGGTCCTTTCCCGGTTAACCCGAATAGTGAGCGCTTATTCAAAAATAAGTGTGGCATTCAAATTAAATCAATTCACATCAAATACCCATTCAAAGGGAAATATTGATAGTCGGATTATTGAACTATCAATAGATATGCACACATCACCAGATTCCAAATAAATTTATTTTTCCAAAATATCTTTACAAGATATATAATTTCAACACTTCAAAAATAAATCAATATTTATTTTTAACAAATTCCACTTTCTTTTATAAATTCCTTAGTGAATTTATATTCCAAAATATTCATGCATATATGATTCCAATTATTCTTTTCAATTTATCTTCAAAAAGATAAATTCTAAATATTCACTTCATATTGGAAAATATTTCCATACTTATTTATTCATAAGTAATTCACAAATTTTATTTATTTTCAACACTTAGAAAATATTCAATATACTTAAATCAAATTAAGTATATATTTCATTCTTTAAGGAAATCATTCTCTTAAACATATTTATTTGGGTCAAAACGAATGTTGCGTAAAACATCGTTACGACAACCCAAAATCACTAGTATAGGGATTCGAAATTAAATTAGATATATAAATCCCAATACTATACAAAACATTTCCTTTCGGAAATCATTTACTATAACAACAGTGTTATAGTCCACTATTTCCTTTTATTTCTCGAAAACGTCTATTTCAACAATAAATGTTGAAATCTATGGTTTCGAATCTCTACACATTTTAAAACATCGTTAGATCGTTTTAATTCAGTTCAAAATATCACATTCTAAACAATCTCTTTAACATACTATTCACTATTCAAAAACGTGAATATACTATGTTAACTAATTTCATAAATTCTATTCTTTTAAATTTAAAGGATTATTCACTATTCAAAAATGTGAATATAACTCCATAAATAAATTATAACAATTTACTTATCAAAATAAGTCATTTGCGAATTTATAAAACATCGTTTATAAATTCCATTTCTATTTATTTATAAAAACTTCCTTTTTATAAATCCTTTTATTAACCTATTCCAGTTTATAACTCAATTATAAACTACAAGTTCATATTATAAGTTAATTACTTATAAAACGATTATTTTACAAAATCGTTCCTTAGAATTTCATAATTATAAATCTTATAACTTATGAGATCCATTTATTTAACCAAATCTATTCCTTCAATAACTTTACAAATTTTATAAACCTACTGTTTATAAAATTCCATTTATACTTCACCGTTTATAATTCTATAAATTTCATTCTTTAAACGAAATTCATCTTCACTTCATTCAAACACTTATAAAAACTCGTTTTATAATGTCTATATCTCTATTTATAAATTTCCATTTATAAATCTCTTAATATAAATCAATTTATATTATTCTTTAAAAACGTCTTTAAATTCCTTTATAATTTCACCATTCTATTGATTTATAAAATAATTAAATTTTATAAATCCTATTTTTAATCTTTTCATAATAGATTCAAAAATCCAATTTAAACTATTTTTATAAAATCATAAATCCCATATTTCTCAAACATCAACTTTTAACTATATTTCACAAAATCATAATTTTTATAACTTTTAAAAAAAATTATTACGTTTATTTATTTAACCTGGATCAATCCCAAAAATATTTTATAACTTATACTTTCAAAAATCACTTTGAAATCATTTTAAAATTCCAAAATCTGGGTCCAATGATGCTACATACCAAATAGTCAATCACGACAACAACGATATCATATATCAATATGAAAATCCATCAAATATTCTAAATATCTGAAATCAAATAAAAACTGTTGAGGAATCCAGTTGGATCCCTCCAACCTGTTTTCCTGCATCCAAAAACATTAGCACAATACCAATTTCGCTCCAGTACGAAATTATCGCGGTACATGTTCTTATTAAATATTATCCGCTTAATAACGGCGTAATAGGGTCTCATCCGCTAAACAAATAAATGCGGGAAATCAACAACTCCAATATATACATATGCCAATATATATATATTGCTATTATATATAATACCAATTTCACTGTTTATGAAATATTCGCGGTATATGTTTTTACTAAATAACATCCGCTTACTAACGGCGTATAATGTCTATTTTAACAATCAATAGATATCAATCGACATTCAAACATGCATTCAAATATTTTAAATCTAACTATTTAAAATAAAATCGAAACTAATTCGATTGAGTGAGAAGTTCTCACCTTGGTTTTAAATTCCGTTTTAGCGATTTATTTCGAATAAAATTAAACGCACGTTTAATTTTACCAAAATTCTCACTAACTCCAAACGACTCCAATCTAATTTCATCGCGTAGTGCTCTTCCATACGATTCCAACGCAACTGAGTTTGCATTTTTTCGACCTCGTATGAAAAAGTTATGGATTTTTGAAGTTTAAACACGATTTTATATAACTATTTACAACATAATAATAAAATTTTAAACCCACGTCAATTACAGGCCATAGGATCCATCTCTTCAGATCCGTGCGTGCTCCTTCTTCTCCCCCCTCCCCATTCACGTGAACTCCAGTATATGCCGAACCCATCTAATAGAGATTAGGGTTAATTTTTGCTCCTTCTACACGCATATATAGGTCGATCAACTAGTGCCATTGCAAAGCCCTACTCCCATACTACACTCGGCCAGAGCACGGCTACACTCGGCCACCCCCCAAGCACGCAAATCGAAGTCGAACTGTTGGCCTTTGCAGCCAATTTGTCGATGAACCATAGCTCCATTTACGATCTCACCCGTTGGATTTGTAGAGCACACTCCCCTCTACGTTTTTCTAGTTGAGCGATTCTTGAATCGATGCTTGGATTTTGAGAAATTGAAGGAAGAACGTATGAAACTTTCGGCCATTGATTATCAAGTGGCGGCCGTGCTGTGTAAACTAGGGTTTTTTTTTTAATTTTTTAAGAATTTGGGGGTATTTATAGAGAATTTTTCAATCACTATTCATCCGGGAATTCCGAACTCCGATTTACGCGCCGAAACTAACGTTCCTAGGGTTTATCCCGCGTTCCGGACACAATGGAACAGGTTTCGGAAGCTAATTCGGACATCTGTGCGAGTTATGGCTATAAACGCTCAATTTAAATTAAACCGATTTAAACGATTTTCTAGGTGTTTTAATTTGTACCGGACAAACGGTAAATCCAATTGACACGAAATTTGAAACCTTACAATAATATCACATTACGGATCCGATGAAACTGGTTTCGTCGAAATCCGAGACTTTTTGAAAAATGGCTATTTTCACTCGCCAAATTTAAATTAAAAATAAATCGATGCGTTTCGAGCTGCCACGATCAAACGATAACTCCGATTGACACGAAAATTGAAATCCGGTAATAACTAACTATTACGGATCTAATGGAACTGGTTTCGGTCAATTCTGAGACTGTTCAAAAATTGACTATTTTCGCTAGTCGATTTTAATATTAAAATATTCAATTTTCACAAATTAACTTTTAATTCGATTTTAAAAGTTCTAAAATATTGTTCTAACTCCCATATGATAAAATAAAATTTTACAAATCATTTTCAATCATATTTATCTCTGTTTTCAATTATTTCCATAATTTAACATATTAAATTGTCGATTTAATAATCCAATCAAATTCAATAATTCAAATAAAAATTTATTTGACTTATAAATTCACTTATTAATATTCAAAATTAATTAAATATTCAAATTTTAATTTCTAAAAATTCTGGGTCGTTACAATACTAGTTCGGAAGTGAAATTGTGTGATCGAGTAAGCGATCGGATTCAGTATTGCGTACGAATGATATAGGTACATCATACGGGTTTAAATGGAATGAATATTGAAAATTTTATAAAGGAGTGTATAAAATGATTTTGGAATCTGTAGTTGGATATGGTTAAATTGGATATACAGGTATTAAAAAGCAAGTGGGAAAATTGGTTTTGATTCTAGAAGATAAATTTGAATTGCTGGGCAAAAAGGTATATGTTTAAATTTCTGTATGAAATTTGATTGGGTTTTTGATCTAGCCACTTGGCTTTTTGTTTTCTTTTGAAATCTGGGGGCCGTGGTGCTATTTTGTAGTTGTACCGAGCTAGATGTGCAAAGGAGACGATGGCGAAAATTTTCAAAATCTTAGGGAGCTAGAAAATTTTTGAGAAATTTTGATAATTTAAAACTTGGTTTTAAATTCAAATTTGAAATGATTAAGTAGGTAATATTATTTGGAGATTATGAAGGAGTTTAGGAAATTAATAATAGTATAGTGTCTTTAATGATAAGGTTGTTTAGGTTGATGTTAAAACTGTTTGGTTTGGGAGAATAATAAACGGGTATTGGGTCATTCTTCCTAACTAGTAATTTCGGGGACGAAATTCTTTTAAGGGGGGAGAAATGCGACGACCCGGAATTTTTGGATATTTGAAATTGGACTATTTAATTGATTTTAAATATTTAAAAGTTAATTTTTAAGTTGAATTCAAATATTATTATTATTTAGCAATTAAGTTATTGGATTTAATAAACTGAAATTGGGTAAATTATTGAATCTTCAGTTTTAAGCCTGTTAAAAATAATTTGAAGGCTTGTAAAATTTATATTGTAACACCGAAGATAGTAAAAGTGTTAAAATTGAATTTAAAGGTGATTTGTTCAGTTTTGAAATTTTATCGTTTAAACCGATATTTAAAAATAGCCTTCCGAGGCGCAGTCTCAGATTTCGACGAAACCAGTTCCATTGGATCCATAATATTGTATTATTATCGGATTTCAATTTTCGTAGTGTTTAGAGTGATCCTTTGGCCGTACGATAAGTAAACGCGTTGAAAATTTAACCGAAATTCAATATAATAACTGAGTTCAAAAAACTATCTTCTCCATACGATCGAACTAGGACACGGAACCTTTTCCATTGCATTTGAAATAAGGGCATAACATTATAAACGCCTAGTGGCACATCTTGATACGAAGCCAAGATTTTAAGCTACAAATTCAAGACAATTTAAATTTAAATTTAAATTTCAATGTAATGTATTTTGAGTGGTCAAATTCAAGACAATTTCAATGTAATGTATTTTGAGTGGTCAAATTTATCTCAACATTAGCCTACTTTCTTTCACATGAAAACTTTTTTACCTCATTTCAAAAGCACTGTAGCTTCCCATCTCCAACACGCCTCCCTCAACTTTATATCGCGTAGCCTCCTTTTTCCTCAGAAAGAAAAAAAACGATCTTGTTCAATTAATATATGGTCGCGCTCCTTATCCTTTTATTCCAGAATCAAAATCATACCGCCCTTTCCTCGGTCGAAATTACATTCGATTCATATTTTAAATCACGAATTCTTCCTCTAACTTTGGTCAAAACTGTGATGGAGGGAGGAGACTCACGAGGGTTAGGGGTGGCGCGAGGCAGCGGCGACACAATTTCTAGGGAAGCTCAAGATTAGGGCTTGGGTTCATAGGAACTCGATCCGGGTGCAACCGAGTCGTGGGTCGTTTCAGCAAGTCTTGGGATGGAGGCGCCAGGTTGTGGATGTTCGCGCATGGTGGAGAGTTTGTGACGACCTGGAAATTTTAACGATTTAAATTGGAATAGTAAATTGATTTTAAACATTTAAAAGTTAATTTTAAACTTGAATCCCGAATATTAATATTTTCTTGATATTTAAATTATGGAATTATATGATTCGGAATTGGGTAAATTGTTGAATCTGAAGTTTTAAGCCTGTTAAACATAATAGGAAGGCTTATAAATTTTTTAATGATGATACTGAATGTAGTAAAGGTGTTAAAATCGAAGTTGGAAGTGTTTTATTACGTTTTGAAAATATATCATTTAAATCGATATTTAAAATAGCCTTTCGAGGCACAGTTTCGGAATTCGACGAAACCAGTTCCATTGGATCCGAAATCGTTAGTTATTATCGAATTTCAATTTTTGTAGCAATCGGGGTAGTCGGTTGACCCCGGCAGCTCAAAACGCTTCGAATTATTTTAATCGATTTAATTTAAAATTGAACCTTTTCTTCCGTAACTCGCGCATACGATCAAATTAGCCTCCGAGACACGTTCCATTGTGTTTGTAATGCGGGTGAAACCTTATAAACGCCTGTCGGCATGTCTGATTCTGGTTCGGGATTTCGCGTAAGATTAACGGGACGTTTTGAAAATTTTATAATAAAATTTAAAATACCTATGTCAGAGATATTTTTTTTAGGCGTACCCAAGAAGCCATTTCCATCTTTATTTATCTCGTCGTCCTCTCATACTTCCAGACCGGAAAGGAAATCGAAAGAAAAAAAAACTATAGCCGAACATCGGTAATCTCAGCCTCAATTAAACTTCGTTTCTTTCCCAATTTCAAACCCTCGGTTTCATTTCACTGCAAAATCGAAGTAGCTCGAGGAAAATGTCGCGCGACCGTAGGAGCAAGTCGATACAACCTGGAGCATCCATACGGCCTGGAGCGACACGAGCACATCGCGTTCACGCTGTAGGTGCGAGCGAACGGTATGTGGGCTGCAACGTGGGGACAGTAGGCGACGTCGGCACGTACTGTTTGTGAGCGAGGCTGTAATTTCGAGAGGAGGCGATGTCTTCACGCGTGCGTACGCTTCAGCTTGGTCAGGGTCGAAGGGAGGGGCTGGAGATCTCGCAGTGGTGGTGAGTTTTAAAACCCTTATTTATCTATGATATTGGGTATCTGAGTTATTGATTTTTGTAGTTTGTACTCGGTTTGGGGGTTGAAACAAGTAAAAAAAAAAAGAGAGAAGAAATGATGATAATGTTATTACAGTAAAGGTGCAGGTCTATATTTGAAATTAAATCAAATAAATATAGAATGAGATATCATATGAAGTTTAGGATAGAAATTTTGAAGTAAAAAGTCATGTAAAAATCAGTTTTTGACCTGAGATTTATTTTTAAGTCTATGGGTATATATATAACTATAGCAAATACTTTTAGCAGCCTGTTTAAAATTAACTTATTTAAATTATTTAGGAAAAAAAATTGTTAAATTAAAATTAAGTGTTTGTTTAATTATAATATTAATAAATTGTATGATGTTTGTTCAAGGTTAAAATCATGGAAACAAGCCAGTTTGGAAGGGTTTTCAAACTGTAGAATTTAAAGTGGGTAAATCTCACTCTGTCTGGTTCTTATTTAAATTTATATGGTTAAATTTAAATAATTGGTTGAACGTTTAAGTTTATTGGATATACACTGATGATGATGTGATTTTGGTTTTGATTGATTCTCGAGTTATTTGTGATTGACTCGAAGTATTTGGGGTTTAAAATTTATCTTACACCTAAGTCATAAATACGGAAATGTTTCCATTTGTTAGTAAAAGCTTAATGAATTATGATTCATCAAATTTGAGGGTAATTAAAATTTATAATTAATTAGTTTAATTCATTAATGATTCGGGTTGATTTATTTAGTAATTAAGGGTTTTGAATTACTTAATGAAAGTTTAAGTCAATTCATTAGGTTTGATTAATTTAAAATAATCAATAGATAGTTTGTTAGATAATCACTGAAGGTAATTCATAAAATAAAATTACTTTGTGAAATTTCTCAAGAGATTTATTAAGATAGTTAAGTAAAGAGTAAATAATGTATGAATGAAGTAGAATGAAGATAGTTAATTACAGTTTTGGAATTTATCGAAATGATTAATACCGTGGTTTGAATTAATGAAATTAAATTTGATTATGATAAATTAAATTAAAATTGAAATCCTTAATTTATAAAATTAATGATGAAATCAAAGATCGACTAATTAAGATTGATTAACCCATAAAAGAGACTTGTGAAGTTAAGTAATATAAGTTATTACGGATTACTGTAATCAAAACAGTGAATTAATTCATGTGGTAATTAAGATTGCTATTGATTGTGTTCAAGAAGAATTATATCGTGATAATTAATTAAAGATAATTACTTGAATGCAATCGAAAGACAATTAAATCCAATGTGATTGATTAAGATGAAAATGAAGGGTTGATTAATTAATTGATTTGAGATCAATTAATATTTAATGAAGGAACGGAAGCGGATGGTATTAGTAATTCCATCGGGATTGATTTAATTAATTTGGAAGTGATTAAGTCTTGCTTATGAATGATTGGATGGTATTGAATGCTTTGGATGAATTGATATCTCTGATATGAAATATTGTGTGTTTCATTTGGATAATTTTGAAAGTGTGGCATGAGTTGCGAAGAGGCCGGGGTCGGGTATTGGGAAATACCCGAAACCATTTCGAATTTTTATAAATTGATTTGTGAAACCAACACGATGAAATGAAGAGATTTAAGTGAATCAGTTTATTATATCTAAGTTTGGTACTAGAGAATTTTATGTGAAATAGATGTTGTCTATAGTAAATTGTGAATTGATTAAATTGATATAAGTTACCTGGGTTTTATATAAGTTTTTTGCTTTGGTAGTACATGTTAGTTGAGTTTACTCACGCTGGTTTCCAGCCTGACCCGGGTGTTACTTTGGTGTAATGCTCGGGTCAGACCGAGTATTACAGATTTTCAGGGAGGTACGTTCTGGAGCTTAGGAGGCGAGCTGGATGGCAAAAACGTATAGATATTTCCGCTGCATTTATATATTCTAAGACATGCTTGTTTGTATATGTTCAGTGACTGTATATATATATGTGAAACTCTGATGTAAATTAAAATGTAATTGATAGATATAGTATTCTTTTGTAAACTGTTATTATTATTATTATATTTTATCCGCTGCGAATGTGAGATGTTTGGTGTTTCTGTTCTTCTTCTTCTATCTTTTTCTTCTTTTCGTAACTATCTGGGATTTTCGGGTTCGAAAATTTTGGGTCGTTACATTTGGTATCAGAGCTGAAGGTTAAGCGACAACCTTGGCCCTGGTGGGAATTACTCATTGAATAGAGTCCGTAGTACTCTAGAATGAGTTGAGTGTGTGTGTGTGTGTGTGTGTGTGTGTGTATGAGAGCGTACTTGTTATTTGCTTATAAAGATTTTTAATGATTTTATATAAATATATATATTTTGATATATATAGCAATATTTCCTTCTAAGGAATATCTACATGATTGGTCGTTAAATTATTGAAATTAAGTTAAGAAGTAAAATAAAATACGACCAAATTGAAACTTATAACCAAGTTGAAGAGTAAACTTGTATAACAAAATGGAATTTGAAATATAGATTGTAAATGTAATTTATAAATGGAAATAAACTTCATAAATAAATGAGATTATAATTTGAAATAGAATTCCAGAGAATATTTGAAAATAAAGTAGGATGAAAATTCCAGAGTAATGTTTAATTATGAATTGGATGGATTGGGAATTTGAAAATTTTGGGAGAATTTAAAATTCCTTTAGATTTGAAATTGGTTTCCAAAGACTTTGGGGAAATAACAGTATTAATTCAAAAATATTTTTGTGTTGAATTTGAAATATTGGAGATTTGAAATTATAAATATTTGGAAATGTTTTTCAGTCACTGGAAAATGACGTCGGTGATGACTGCAGCATCATCGATATTTATTTTCGAGTTTCTAAAAGGGGAAATTGCTACCAAATTGTTTTAAATTGGAATTGTTTATGAACTGGGTTTGGTTTTGAAATTCAAAGGGATATTTGAATTCGCCAAAGAATTTTGGATATAGTTGAATTCTAAGGTGATATTGAAATTTGGAAATTTGTTTAAACTTTGGAATCTTGATTAGATGTTTATGGAATAATAAAAATATATTGGATAAAGAAAATGTATAATTCCGAGTTAAAAGCAAAATGGGAATGTAATTGATTATAAATAAAAGGTGTAAAATTGAAATTATACTTAAAATTGTACAAGTTTAAAGGTCAAATGGAATTTGATTTGAGGTTGGAAGAAAATTGAGAATTAATTCAATTCGAACTGGGAATGAATTAAGTCCAATGGAAATTGGAGTTAATTAAATTGGATTTGGATTAATTTAAATGGAATGGAAATCTAAATTGAAATGTTGGGAAAGTGAACAGTTTTGACTCTAGGCCATTTTCAAAATAAATTGTTTTAATATAAATAATTTTAAAACTATTTTCTTATCTATTTACTATACAACTTTCTTTCTTTTTTTAAAAACCCCAAACTATTTTATATTTGTTTTTGCCACTACTTTTGGAACTATTTAACTATTTAACTATTTTACAACTGTATTATAAACTAATTACTAATTTTCAACTAAGTTACGAGTTAATTTCTATTTTACAACTATTTTGCAATTATCTAAAATTTCTGAAACTATTTAACTATTTTCCAACTATTTTACTATTAGTTAACCATTTTATAGCTATTTGGCAAACTAATAATTATTTTTTCAACTACTTATCTATTTTTAAAATTTTCAAGCTATTCTCTAAATTGGTCGGAATTTGAACTGTTATTGATTAAAATACCCAACTGAGATAAGGATTGAAGTAATAATCCAAATGTGGATTAATGTAAAGGTGAATAAGGAATGTGAAATGGTTCTTTTGAACTGAAAGAATATTTTGAGAAATATGAAATGAATAAAGATGGAAATTAGATATTTCTATGGTTTTTGAGAGTGTTTGGAGTATAAAAGGTGTTTTATACAAGAAAGTAAGGATCCAAAGTATTAAAAATTTATATATATATATATATATATATATATATATATATATATATCTGAATATATATAAAGGATCTTATGAGGATTTTGGGAAAGGCTTTTGATTTTTGGGTAAAATCAATATTGAATTTGGAAAGCCTAGTTGGAAGAATTATCGATTTTGGGATAATTGATTTTGTGTAAAGGAGCTTTGATAAAATTCATACTAGGCGTATGATTTGAAAGATACTATATGTGTATAGTATAAAGTGTTTTGATGATAGCTCTGGGGAAAAAGGCGCTTCCTTGGAATGGACTTCTCAGGAATGCCACCGGGTGGTGCTGCCTTGAGCCCCAAGGGGGGTTCTAAAGTTGATCCTGTGAGGAGTCCGACAAAATTAGTTCCTGAGGATTATGAGTTGAGTTTACTATAGCGAAAGTCGTGTGTGCCGCGGAGAGCCAACAGTTACATGGACTTTTGTTGTGACTGCAACGTAACCCAGGATGTAACTGCGACCTATGGTAACATTGCGAAAGTCGTGTGTGCTGCTGAGAGCCAACAGTCTGCGTTTGAGTTTATCTCGGTAGACTGCGACCTATGTAGGAGTGGAGAAGTTTCATTTCGACAGCGAAAATCAGAGTGCCGCGGAGAGCCTGCAGTTACATGGACTTTTTCTGCGACAGCAACGTAACCCTGGATGTAACTGTGATCTGTTGTGTGGGTTCCATGGCGTAATCGAGAGTGCGGCGGAGAGCCTGCAGTTACATAGACTTTTTTTGCGACTGCAACGTAGCCCTGGTATGTAACTGTGACCATGGAATGGGGGTGATGATTTTCAGAGCATCCTCACTAAAGATATTTCCTCTATTTTCAAAAAAAAAAACTATTTTCGATAATTTCAATAAAATTGTTTTCCAAGTATTCCCACTGGGTGTTGAAAACGGGTTTACCAAGTACTTATAGATTTTCAGTCCTACGTCTGATCAACGTATGATTGAATTTCTGTGAGAACAAGGATGGACTGGCTGAAACATCGAGTTATGAGAAATATTTTATAAAAAGCTATTTTAATTGTATTATCCGGATTTAAGGCATTTCTAAATCTTCAAGTAAAAAGGGAATCCAAACAGGAATTATAAAACCAAACTGAACTCAGGAAAAATTTAATGAAGTGATTTTTGTAAATTAAGTTGGAGGGAAGCTAATCGGCTAAATAAATTATTTAATGGAGTATGTTGATAAAAAATTTACTCGGTTAACTAAAATGGATTGTAAGTTGATAGAGGAGTTTGGAAATGAATTCGAATTATAAATAGAATTCGACTTGGATTTGGTAATGAATTAAAGAAGAAGAGATGTTGTAATAAAATAAAGTTGGATTGAAAGGTGATGGTTTGAATTATAAATAAAATCCAAGTGTGATTAGATTATTATTTAATGAAATTTGCAAGTATATTAGGTATTAGAGAAGTGTTGTCGAATGAAATGAAAGTGAATTATAATAGTCATGGTTTGGATTGCAAACAAAACCCAAGTGAAAAGATATAAATTGAGAATGGTTTTGTATAAATAAAATAAAATTCGCAAATGAATTAAGAAAGTGAATAAAAAATATAAAATGAGTTAAGTATGTGTTGGATATTACTTTGATGAATTGAGAAGGTGAATTAAATTTAAAATTAAAGTGATGGGCTAACTAAATTTAATGGGATTTGATTTGATGAGAATCAAATTTAATGGAAGTGAACTTAAGTTGAGGTGAAAATAGATTGAAGTAATTAACCTAAGTTTAAAATTTATGAAAGCTTGGCTTCGAGTAAGGATAAAAGTCCATTGAATAAAAGCTCGGTTTCAATTAATTTGGGAATGGTTAGTATTACACAAGCATGGAATGTGTCGAGCTAAATAAAATGATTGTGAATAAATTAAAATGGAATTGAATTAAATAAAACTGAGTTGGAATCAATTTTAATTGGTTATAAAACTTAAGTAATTAATTATTCACATGGATATTATCAAATTGCGTAGAAATGATTATCGTTTAAGGTAAACGAGATTTAATCAAATTAAATGCTATGAATTAGTGGAAGCGATATAATTGATTTTTGAATCAATTGAAGTGAATATGAGATTGTTTCGCTTAAAATGAGTTGAATGCAAGTAATTGTGTGTAAACCATTAAAATTGAATGAAAAGGCATATAAATTTGGTTGGAAACAATTAGATGTGCTTTAAAACATATAAATTGCTTATTGGAAGTGTTTGGTGCTTGTTATTTATGTAATGCTTGTGTTTAGCTATTAAAAGTAAGTGAAATGTTAATAGATTTTCTATGTATGACACTTACGTATTTAAATTGAGTAAGTACAGGTACAGGGAAGTCGTTTGGCTAGATTTGGGGTATGCTAATTGCTAAAATTTATAAGCCGCTTGCTTAAATTGCTAAATAAGGTACGCCTACGCAATAAAAATAGGAAATATGAATTGTTTTTTCTTTTTCCGACCGTGTGGGTCGATGTATACATATTTATATCTATTGTCAAATTGCAAAAGCTCCACCGTACAAAGGAGACTCTGCCAAAAAAATTCGAAATTTTTGGGAGTTAGAAAATTTTTGGAAATTTTTGATAAATTTTGGTTAACGACAACAATTTCAAATTGGGAAATTAAAAATAAACTAGTAAATGAAACTAATATGAATCAGCTTAAATAAAAGATAAAATTTCATATTAGAAATCGCAAATAAATTGAATTCATATGAAACGGTGAAAACTAATCTGAATTGAAATAGATATGAGACTTATGTAAGAGAATGTATGAAATGATTGTATAGGGTTATGATTGGATATTGTTGTTAAGAAAGATATGCAGGTATTAAAAGAGGAAAAGAAAATTGAATTTGATTCCAAAAAGATTAATGTGAATTGCCCGACAAAAAGGTATGTATTTTAGTTTCTGTATGAAATTGGATTGGGTTTTTGATGTAGCCACTTGGCTTTTGTTTTCTTTTTGGAATTTGGAAAGCCCGTAGAGGCCTTTTGTAGTTGTACCGAGCTAGCCGCGCAAAGGAGACGCTGGCAAAAATTTTCGGAAATTTAGGGAGTTAGAAAATTTTTGAGAAAATATTGATAATTCAAATTTTGAACTTAAATTGAAATTTAAAAGGATTGAGCAAAAGGGGTGTTGCGTGAAAACTATAGAAGGTTTTGGCAAGTTAGTTAAGGATAGTGGGTCTTTAATAAAAGATTGTTCATAGGATGTCGAGTTGTGAGTTTTGGGGAAGGGTAAACGGGTTTTGGACCATTCTTCCTAACTAGTAATTTCGGGGACGAAATTCTTTTAAGGGGGAGGAATGTGACGACCAGGAAATTTTAACGATTTAAATTGGAATAGTAAGTTGATTTTAAACATTTAAAAGTTAATTTTAAACTTGAATGTCGAATATTAATATTTTCTTGATATTTAAATTATGGAATTATATGATTCAGAATTGGGTAAATTGTTGAATCTGAAGTTTTAAGCTTGATAAACATAATAGGAAGGCTTAAAAAAAATTAATGATGATACTGAATGTAGTAAAGGTGTTAAAATCGAAGTTGGAAGTGTTTTGTTACGTTTTGAAAATATATCGTTTAAATCGATATTTAAAAATAGCCTTTCGAGGCACAGTCTCGGAATTCGACGAAACCAGTTCCATTGGATCCGAAATCGTTAGTTATTATCAGATTTCAATTTTTGTAGCAATCGGGGTTGTCGGTTGACCCCGGCAGCTCAAAACGCTTCGAATTATTTTAATCGATTTAATTTAAAATTGAACCTTTTCTTCCGTAACTCGCGCATACGATCAAATTAGCCTCCGAGACACGTTCCATTGTGTTTGTAATGCGGGTGAAACCTTATAAACACCTGTCGGCATGTCTGATTCTGGTTCGGGATTTCGCGCAAGATTAACGGGACGTTTTGAAAATTTTATAATAAAATTTAAAATACCTATGTCAGAGATAATTTCTTTAGGCATACCCAAGAAGCCATTTCCTTCTTTATTTATCTCGTCGTCCTCTCATACTTCCAGACCGGAAAGGAAATCAAAAAAAAAACCTATAGCCGAACATCGGTAATCTCAGCCTCAATTAAACTTCGTTTCTTTCCCAATTTCAAACCCTCGGTTTCATTTCACTGCAAAATCGAAGTAGCTCGAGGAAAATGTCGCGCGACCATAGGAGCAAGTCGATACAACCTGGAGCATCCATACGGCCTGGAGCGACACAAGCACATCGCGTTCACGCTGTAGGTGCGAGCGAACGGTATGTGGGCTGCGACGTGGGGACAGTAGGCGACGTCGGCACGTACTGTTTGTGAGCGAGGCTGCAATTTCGAGAGGAGGCGATGTCTTCACGCGTGCGTACGCTTCAGCTTGGTCAAGGTCGAAGGGAGGGGCTGGAGATCTCGCAGCGGTGATGAGTTTTAAAACCCTTATTTATCTATGATATCGGGTTTCTGAGTTATTGATTTTTGTAGTTTGTACTCGGTTTGGGGGTTGAAACAACTAAAAAAGAGAGAGAGAGAGAAGAAATGATGATAATGTTATTACAGTAAAGGTGCAGGTTCTATATTTGAAATTAAATCAAATAAGTCGAATGAGATATCATATGAAGTTTAGGATAGAAATTTTGAAGTGAAAAGTCATGTAAAAATCAGTTTTTGACCTGAGATTTATTTTTAAGTCTATGGATATATAGATAACTGTAGAAAATACTTTTAGCAGCTTGTTTAAAATTAACTTATTTAAATTATTGAGGAAAAAAATTGTTAAATTAAAATTAAGTGTCTGGTTAATTATAATATTAATAAATTGTATGATGTTTGTTCAAGGTTAAAATCATGGAAATAAGCCAGTTTGGAAGGGTTTTCAAACTGTAGAATTTAAAGTGGGTAAATCTCACTCTGTCTGGTTCTTATTTAAATTTATATGGTTAAATTTAAATAATTGGTTGAACATTTAAGTTTATTGGATATATACTGATGATGATGTGATTTTGGTTTTGATTGATTCTCGAGTTAATTGTGATTGACTCGAAGTATTTGGAGTTTAAAATTTATCTTACACCTAAGTCATAAATACGGAAATGTTTCCATTTGTTAGTACAAGCTTAATGAACTATGATTCATCAAATTTGAGGGTAATTAAAATGTATAATTAATTAGTTGAATTCATTAATGATTCGGGTTGATTTATTTAGTAATTAAGGGTTTTGAATTAATTAATGAAAGTTTAAGTCAATTCATTAGGTTTGATTAATTTAAAATAATCAATAGACAGTTTGTTAGATAATCACTGAAGGTAATTCATAAAATAAAATTACTTTGTGAAATTTCTCAAGAGATTTATTAAGATAGTTAAGTAAAGAGTAAATAATGTATGAATGAAGTAGAATGAAGATAGTTAATTACAGTTTTGGAATTTATCGAAATGATTAATACCGTGGTTTGAATTAATGAAATTAAATTTGATTATGATAAATTAAATTAAAATTGAAATCCTTAATTTATAAAATTAATGATGAAATCAAAGATTGACTAATTAAGATTGATTAACCCATAAAAGAGACTTGTGAAGTTAAGTAATATAAGTTATTACGGATTACTATAATTAAAAAGTGAATTAATTCATGAGGTAATTAAGATTGCTATTGATTGTGTTCAAGAAGAATTATATCGTGATAATTAATTAAAGATAATTACTTGAATGCAATCGAAAGACAATTAAATCCAATGTGATTGATTAAGTTGAAAATGAAGGGTTGATTAATTAATTGATTTGAGATCAATTAATATTTAATGAAGGAACGAAAGCGGATGGTATTAGTAATTCCACCAGGATTGATTTAATTGATTTGGAAGTGATTAAGTCTTGCTTATGAATGATTGGATGGTATTGAATGCTTTGGATGAATTGATATCTCTGATATGAAATATTGTGTATTTCAATTGGATAATTTTGAAAGTGTGGCATGAGTTGCGAAGAGGCCGGGGTCGGGTATTGGGAAATACCCGAAACCATTTCGAATTTTTATAAATTGATTTGTGAAACCAACACGATGAAATGAAGAGATTTAAGTGAATCAGTTTATTATATCTAAGTTTGGTACTTAGAGAATTTTATGTGAAATAGATGTTGTCTATAGTAAATTGTGAATTGATTAAATTGATATAAGTTACCCGGGTTTTATATAAGTTGTTTGCTTTGGTATTACATGTTAGTTGAGTTTACTCACGCTGGTTTCCAGCCTGACCCGGGTGTTACTTTGGTGTAATGCTCGGGTCAGGCCGAGTATTACAAATTTTCAGGGAGGTACGTTCTGGAGCTTAGGAGGCGAGCTGGATGGCAAAAGTGTATAGATATTTCCGCTGTATTTATATATTCTGAGACATGCTTGTTTGTATATGTTCAGTGACTGTATATATATATGTGAAACTCTGATGTAAAATAAAATGTAATCGATAGATATAGTATTCTTTTGTAAACTGTTATTATTATTACTATATTTTATCCGCTGCGAATGTGAGATGTTTGGTGTTTCTGTCTTCTTCTTCTATCTTTTTCTTCTTTTCGTAACTATCTGGGATTTTCGGGTTCGAAAATTGCGGGTCGTTACAGAGTTGTTGGCAGATGATCGCATGCGCACATGACTCAAGGTGGATGGCGAAATGGAGGGTGCATGTCGATATGCTTGAAGGAGGCACAAGTTCGAGATGATGTTGGAACATTGGCACTGTCATTAGTGGGCGATGTGCTCGAATGGAAGTAGTTTTCTCGAATAGGTCTGGGTTCTCTGTAGACAGCGAGGTCAATAATCGTGGAATCAAATCGAGAATGAAGTGGATTTGCAAATTTAAGGGGCAAAGGTGAGTTAATCTCACTCATCTGAGTTTTATTTAAATTTAAATGGTTAAATTTAAATAATTGGTTGAATGATTGAATTGATTTGATGTGCTATATTATATAGTAGTGTATAGTATATATTGGAGTGATTGATTTCCCACATTATATAGCGAATGAGACCCTATGCGCCGCATAACAGCGGATGATATTATTTAATCCCATATACCGCGATATTCCACTTTGAAGTCGAATTGGTATTTTATATTGTGCTAACATCTGTAGATGCAGAGAAACAGGTTGGAGGGATCTAATTGGATTCCTCAACATTTATTTAGATTATTTAATGTTCTCTGTTATGATTATTAGATACCCTGGGATGAATTATATTGATAATTGGAAATGTTGGATACTATGGTTGATTTAAAATATTTCGGTGAACTGAGTTATCAAAATCTATAGAAATGGGATTTCTGAAAAGAAAATAAAAGAGTAATTTTTTTGTAAAATAATCATAGATATTTAAATAAATTAAAAATGAATTGGAAAAGAATAAAAAGTGATTTCTGAATTCTAATAAAATATAATTCCAAGTGAGGGAAAGGATATTTTGAATAAATGGGCATAAGTTATTTTATTTTTAAACTCAAGTGATATTATTTCAAGAAATAAAGAATTTATTTCTAAATTCAAGGTTTAAATTTATTTGAAAGGATTAAGAAGAAATTGGGGGAATATGAAATTGGTATTTTCAGTTTAAAGATTTTAAATCATGAGTAAGAATTAAAAATCTGAAGTTAATGGGTTTTGAAATAAATGAGTAAGTAAAGGAATTTATTTCAAAATGGAGTAAATTGGAAATCAATTTAGAAATTTATTTAAGTGCTTGAAATTGGAAATTTAAAGGAAAATGTGATTATGAAATTTATAAACTGGGTTTATAAAAGTGAAGTAATATATCAGTGGATATTTGAAAGAATAAATTCATGGTGGGAATTCATTAAAAGAATGGGTAAATTTGTTTAAAAATATAGTGGTTTATTTTTAAAAGATGTGAAAGAGAAGCATATTTCCCTGGATAGCCAAGTACGTTTTCGAAGTAAATTTTTAAGTATAAGTTAAAAGTTTTAAAGTTATTTAAACAGAATGTTTTAGGAAATTTATTATTTTAAATGTTTAAATTTTAAAGTAAGTCTTTTCCAAATTTATTTTAGTCATAATTATTTAAAGGCGACTTTGTATTGTGTTTTAAAAGAGAAAAATTTAGTTTATATTTTATAAAGTAGCTTTATTTTAAATATTCTTACAGTATATATTTTTAATAAAGTATTAAAGTAGTTTTACTAAATTTAAATGTTAAAGTATGTTTTATAATGAAGTGTTTTAAATTATTTTAAAATCTAAAGTGTTTGTACTTGGTGATTTCGGTGGGAATCGAAAATATTTGGGGAATTTATTCCGTGAGCAAAAATGGTTTGAAACTATTTTCAAAAGGGATTGAAAAGTGGAAATATATCTTGCAAAGATATTTTGAGATAAATAAATAATTTGAGAGATTATTCATTGTTTGATGGTTGTCTGCGAATGTTATTTGGTAGTTAAATAACCGACCATCAATATTGGACAATACGTTGATCGTTTCGAAGAGACCGAGATCGGGATTTATTTCCTGAAAACCACTTCGATCCGGTTTGAACGTTTTCGTGTAGAAAACAAGAGTCTGGATTCGAAGGTGGAGCAGTGAAGTGCAAGGGCTAGTCGTTACTAATCTTGAGGTGATTCCAAAATGGATGTAGTAGGAGTAGTGCCTTCGGTTCCGTTCGAACCCAGGACGGACTTGTAGGATGAATGCTTTCAGAACATCGTCAGGTGGACGGCGAGCATTCTAAGTGATATGTTCTAAAAAGGTAACGCTTAGCCTCGAGCCTCATCAACCGAGAATGACTGAAAATCAGGGTTATGCAGCAAGGCTAAGTGGGTAGCACCCGTTAGGGTGTGGTCATCCCTGTCTAGATGTCCCTTTTATTCGGCTTAGTGGTGCGGTTGCTAATCCTAACCATGGGGTGATCTTACTCGGGATTTTCCAGTAAGGGGTAGTCCCGGTCTTGTGTTGTAGACGATTGGGAGTAATCCTCAGTACAGTGATCTAGGCCATGTACTGTGACAGATGGTACCCCAGTGCCTAGTCATTAGTTGGAAATCCATTCTCCCTACGCGCCTTTATGGTTTTGGCTGTGCCCAAACATTGCTGAAACGTGAGATGAAAGCATTTCAGCTAGATTCTATTTTACTTTCTATAGACACTGTTATAATATCAGACGGATTTGATAAAAATGTTTTGGCTATCGTAAGGTAAAAACCCGACATGTTTATTTGTGGCGTGGTCTTATGTGATGCTTTTGATTTTCAAAGGATTTTTGAAACTTTAATAATCTAATTGAGTGTGGTTTTCTCACGCTGGTTTTCCAGACTGACTCGGGTGTTATTTAACTATAATGCTCGGGTCAGACCGAGTATTATAGATTACAAGAAAGGTTGTTGTGGAACTCAGGAGACGAGCTGGATGGCGATACGTACTTCCGTATTTGTATGAAATATTCCGATGTGTTTATTAGCTGTGCATTCAGTTTTGTGAGGATAGGTTATGATTACCGTCCAGCTGTGTGTTATGTATATTCTGTTGATGTAATGTATAAACAGATATATCTGCTTTGTAAAGATTAGTTATTATGTATTATATTTTATTCCGCTGCGATGGTTAGATTTTGGTGTTGTTTTCTATTCTCTTCTTCTACCTCTTCTTCTTTAACCCTCATGGTTCGATTTTCGAGCGTCAAAAAATCGGGTCGTGACAAAAACTTCCATCGACACGTCTTCGATAGATAGGGTATGAATCAGTCCCTTGAATAGTTACAAATGAAAATTGTCTTGAATGATCTCTTTTGTAATTACCTTTTTCATGCAAGGACAATTTGAAGTTCGTATCCCATATGGTCCATGAATCATCCATTTCATGACAATTTCATATAAATAGGGTTCTTCAAGTGAATTTGATGTTTCTGCTTTTATTATTTGGTCATAATCATCTTTGGTGCGTAATTTTTCTTCTTCACACATAGTGATTAACATATATGAACATTGGGTAAACCTCTTTTTTGAAACTCAATCACAAGCACATGTGCTACTACCCTTCCAAGCACATCTTTATTAACAATTTCATCATTTAACTATTCAAATTTCATGGAGATATTCTAGTTGTTAAGTCACTTCTATTTTGCGCAACTTGACCTAGCAATAACTCCATACAATTTCATTCCAAAGTGGGTTGCAAGTTATTGTAAGAAATATGTTGATTTTTCCATATTTTTACACTAATGCCATTGCATTTTGATATTGTTGGAACATATCTCGTGGACTACCATTGTATAAAGACGGTAATATTGTCTTTGTACCTATTTTTACTATTAAGATCAAAAGTACAGACATGATTAAAAATGGATTGATAACTATTTGTAAAATTTATCACTAAACTTAATTGAATCATAATGTTAATTAAGAATTTTAATGGTTTTGATATAATATATTCTTTTCTTTTTTTTAACTTCATCTTTAGATTTGCATATAAATATATTTTTGATACGAAAATATATTATGTTTAAAATGTACCAAGATTATTTTCTCATGCATCTAGCGCATCTTGTAAACCTTGATGAATTTCTGCTCTTATAGCGCCTTGATTCTCCATGCCATCTAAGCTTGTTTGTATTAATCTTTATCTAATTATCCACGACATATTAATGTAGCAGTCATCCACCATGCCAAAAAAGTGAAGTGTCACAGCTACAATTTTTTTAAATCCTTAAAAACATTGAATTACAAATTTATGTCTTTGAGATTCAATATAAAAAGTGTGCTGCTATTGACATTTAGTTTTTTTCTTTCGACCAAAATTATAATTTAGTAGATATCAATATTTTTATGTACTTATGGACACCATATTCTATTCTTTTACACATTACTAAAAAGCTGTGCTTTTTTATTTCTTTCAGGAAAATCTCATATACTTTGTCTCAAATATTCCAAATCCTAGAACTAGAAAACATTGCTTTTTGCCAAATGATGAAGGTGAAAATTTAGTGGGTAATCCTATTAGTGATGATCTCAAAGATTTAGTGAATAATCCTAATTGTGGTGATCACAAAGAGGTTAGTTTATTTTTATGCATATTCGGGATTGGGTGGAGCTGAATGACCAGACTTTCTCTTAACAATTAGAGAAAGAGGCGGGATTGTTTCATTTAGGGTTGATGTAACGTTTCGGATTTTCGTTGCCGAAAAACCGAATAGTTATGGGTTTTTTTAAAAAAGAATTTAAGAAAAGAAAGAAGAGAGAAAAAGAGAGAAGATAGAAAATAGAGAGGAAAGAAGATAGAGAATTTGAAAATAGAAGATGGAAGAATTTTTAAAATAGAACAGAAAGAAAGGAACAACAGAACAACATCAGAATCTCACAATTCGCAGCGGAACAACATATAATAATAAATGAAAAATCTTTAAACAAAGAACTATATCAGTTATTACATTTCATCATATTACATTACATCATATCATCAGAGTGTACAACAACATACAACAATAAACAGTGCAGCGGAAAAAGAAATACTATATACTAGTAATACGCCATGCCAATCCAGCTTGCCTCCAGCAACTCCAGAATATCCAGAATATCCTGATAAACCTTAACTCTTGACTGCCCGTGTGGAAATTGGTGGGCACCCAGAGTTTAGGAATGAAAACAATAAACTCCGAGTCAGTCATGTGACTGGTGTGAGAACTCAAAACAGTTTATTTATTTTTTATTTTTTTAATCAAAAGAGGAATATTTTTAAATCAATTCGCAATGCTTTTAAAAATGTAACTACCATAAGACCTCCCACCACACACACAATGCAAACGCAGACTTGGAGGAGATTTCTTCTTATGTTAGTCAAAGATGCTTGATACGCATTAAAATAACATTTGATATTATTACTAGTGCATAGTGTAGAACAAATCCTTTCGAAAGTAAAGATATAAATCATAGCCAGCATAGGTACCATTATATTATGCCTACTATAGCTACCTCCTGAGGAAGCAGGTTCTACAACTAAAACCGTACAAGATCGTATTGTTTCTTTGGATTTCCAACAAATGGTCAGGCTAAGGAACTTCCTACTGCCACATGGGATCGCCTCTGGCTGGACGTCCCGAGAACTTAACCAGCTCTCTGCCAACACAAGGCCGGGTTACCTTTATCACTAGGTAACTACTACACGAATATGGCATCCCCCGGTCCCATCGGACCTTTAACCGAGCGCTCGTCACCAACAACACCACACAGAAATAGATATAGTGTATCAACATGAGTAAGTATCTGGGCTCCATACCATGATACCACCCTTTCCAGAAGGAAATGCACATACCCTAAGGGGAGCTACAGCAACCCCTAATAACCTTGCCGCATCTTTCCTGTTTTGACCATTTCCGGGATGTGAGGCTCGATGAATTCACGTCCACAAAAACATACTTTATACAAAAGCCGTGCTTTGGGTCAACAAATGATCAACACAATGATCACTAAGATAGACGATCAAATAAACGATCCTATCACAAATAATCAACACAATGATCATTTCAGCATCACTCAGCATGTCACATTACCAAATTGGGAATATATCGCTGATAACTTCAACTATATAACCTCTGAGCTCATACGTCTCAGAGAAGGGTGTTAAGCTAAAAGAATAAATTCTCCGCCACCAACAGAAATATATTTGAAAGAAATCGGCTTTATATCTCAACTTGTAATGTCAGACATACAATCCATACAAGTCTGTTCCGGGCTCGAACAGAACCGAAGGCACTTACAAAGAAGTCCTTGCAATCCGGATATTCACAATCCTGATCGGATTTCCCATCACTTAGGGAGTTTCTATACCGGCGCGACTCGGTGCAGAAACAATCGATAGGTCATCCTATCGCTCTCGCAAATACCGGTCTTCAACACCGATCTTCAAATGCGATTCACAACGACGTATCACATATTCGGAATGGGTTATACGACCCCATGGTCCTTTCCCGGTTAACCCGAATAGTGAGCGCTTATTCAAAAATAAGTGTGCATTCAAATTCAATCAAATCACATCAAATACCCATTCAAAGGGAAATATTGATAGTCGGCTATCGAACTATCAATGGATATGCATACATCACCAGATTCCAAATAATTTTCCAAATTATTTATTTTCCAAAATATCTTTACAAGATATAAAATTACAATACTTCAAAAATAAATCAATATTTATTTTCAAACAAATTTCCACTTTCACATATAAATTCCATAATGAATTTATATTTCAAAATATTCATGCATATATGATTTCAACTATCCATTTCAATTTATCTTCAAAAAGATAAATTCAATATATTCACTTTATATTGGAAAACAATTCCATACTTATTAAAAATAAGTAATTCACAAATCTTTTTATTTTCAACCTTTGAAAATATTCAATATACTTAAATCGAATTAAGTATATTATTCATTCTTTAAGGGAAATCATTCTCTTAAACATATTTATTTGGGCCAAAACGAATGTTACGTAAAACATCGTTACGACAACCCAAAATCACTAGTATAGGGATTCGAAATTAAAATAGATATATAAATCCCAATACTATACAAAAACATTTCCTTTCGGAAATCATTTACTATAACAACAGTGTTATAGTCCATCATCTCCTTTCATTTCTCGAAACATCTATTTCAACAATAAATGTTGAAATCTGTGGTTTCGAATCTCAACATGTTTAAAAACATCGTTAGATTGTTTTAATTCTATTTAAACATCACATTCAAAACAATTCCTTTAACGTGTTATTCACTATTAAAAAATGCGAATATAACTCCATTTCTAAGTTATAACAATTAACTTGTCAAAATAAGTCATTTGCGAATTTATAAAACAACGTTTATAAATTCCTTTTCTATTTATTTATAAAAACTTCCTTTTTTATAAATCCTTTTATTTACCTATTCAGTTTATAATTCAATTATAGACTAAAAGTTCAAATTATAAGTTAACTGCTTATAAAACGATTATTTTACAAAATCGTTCCTTTAACTTCCCAATTTATTAATCTTAACTTATAAGATTGTTTATTTATCCAAAATTCATTCTTTCGATAACTTTATAAATTTTATAAACCTATTGCTTATAAAATTCTATTTATAACTTCACTGTTATAATTCTATAATTCCATTTCTATTTATGAAATTTATTTTCAATTTATTTTAACACTTAGAAAAGTTCGTTTTACAAATTCTAATGTTTTTAATTTATAAATATCGATTTATAAATCTTTTAATATAAACAATTTATATTATTCTTTTGAAACATCTTCAAAGTCTTTCATAATTTCATCACTTTGATTTATAAAATAATCAAATTTCATAAATCCTATTCTTAAACTTTTTATAATAGATTCAAAAATCCCAGTTTAAATTATTTTATCAAATCATTAATCTCATATTCTCAAAAATCACTTTTAACTACATTCCTCAAAAATCATAATTTTTATAACATAAAAATTATAACGTTTATTTATTTGTAATAAATCAATTCCAAAAATATTTTATAAACGTATACTTTCAAAATTGGATCCGATGACGCAACACATCAAATAGTCAATCACGATTTTCCAATTTCATATATCGATATGATAAACAATCAAACATCACAATATTTAAAATCAATAAATATTTGTGAGGAATCCAGTTGGATCCCTCCAACCTGTTTCCCTGCATCCACAGACATTAGCACAATACCATTCCGTTTCGAGACGGAATATCGCGGTATATGGGATTTTATAAATATATATCCGCTTACTAACGGCGCAATAGGGTCTCATCCGCTAAAAAGAAATGCGGGAAATAAATCAACTGCAATATATACATATGCCAATATATATATATTGCTATATATATAATATAATACCAATTCCACTTCAAGATGGAATATCGCGGTATATGTGTGTAATAAATAACCTCCGCTTACTAACGGCGTATAGGGTCTATTCACATCCAATATATATATTACAATCATCATTCAAGCAATCAATCAACACAGTCAATAAATTTTAAATCTAACTATTTAAAATTTAAATAAACAACATAAATTCCTTTTGAGTGAGAAGTTCTCACCTTTATTCCCGTTTGCAATCCACTTCCAATTCAACTTGTTTTCTTCATTTATACCTTGTATAAATATTTACACAATTTATTAATATTCGAAATAAATCGAATAATAAATTTTCATTTTTGATTGTTTAATAAATCAATAGTTTTATTTAAATCCGTTTCTCCTTTAAAAATTTTATTTCAACTAAAAATTAAATTTAATTAACCAAACTCTCTTTCGAATAATTTAATTAACTATAGATTTAATTTTAACTAAAGATTTTCTTTTTAGTAACTATAATAGATAAAATAAATTTATTATCGTAACTATTTATTTTATAACAACTTAACAAATCATTTTACTTTAAATTGATATCTTTTAAATCAAATTTCTTTTAAATAAATTTGTCTGACTAAAATTTTTAAAATAACTTCTTTTAAAATAATTTTAACTAGAGATTTCCAACTTGAACTAAATTTCCTTTTCATAAATTAAATCAACTAATAGATTTTGGTTTTTAACTATTAATTTTGTTATAAATAAATTTTTCCTTTTAAATAGAATATTCGGACTAAGTGAAAAATCACTTACCCTTTAATAGCTTAATTTATTTATTTCTTTATTTAACTTAAAAATCAATTTCCTTAAATTAATCGTTTTATCAAATAAGTAAAATTTCTAACTAGAAATTTTATTTTATTTTTTATTATATTTTTTTTTTATCCGTATATACATATATATATATATTTTTGAATTAAATTTAAATTAAGAAATTGAAAAGAAAAAAACAACTTACTGTAAATCATTCGAGCCTCCAATATGCTCGGCCCCAATCCCTGAGACCACGCGACGTCGTCCACCACTTCCTCCACACGCCGCCGCGTTCACCCACGCGTCCACGACCCAGCGCCATTGTCGCGCGCCTCAAATCGCGTGCGCGGCTTCCATCGCCATACGCGTCGCGCGCACCCTCCGCCACACGCGCTTCTCCTTCGAGCTTCAAAATCGCCACCGTCGCGATTATCACGCGCGCCACTTCGTGCCGCCGAGTCCCAATCGAATCTCCTCGCCGCCGCCGCCTTGCTTGCTCGAGTCGCGCGCCCATCGCCTCAGCGCCTCGCGAACCCTCCTACGCGCGCGCCCCTATTCGAGACATCGCGTTGCTGCTGCGAGGTCCACCCCTTCTACGCGAACGCCAACCTCCCACGCCTCCATCTCCATCTTCGCGAGTCGCCTCACGCGACCCAATGCTTCTAGTCGCGAAGCCCTAATTGCCGATACCCCCAAATTCGTGCGCGCCATTTTTTTTTTTTTTTTTTTTTTTATAAACTGTCAGTTCGAATTTTTGAGAATTGAAGAATGAAAGGGGAGTATATGTAAACAGAGGGAACATGCTCTCACGATTTCATTCGTGATTTTAGGCACGATACTAGGCATAGTTTAAGGCATAATTGAAGGGATGTTGTCTGTTATAAAATATTTAAATTTAAATTTAAATAAAATTTGTTTTCGATACAATTTTTAAATGCGTTTCTATGTCGTATGCTCGCATAATAACTCCGAAAAATACGAAATTTGAAATCTGGCAATAATTCAATATTACGGAGCCAATGGAACTGGTTTCGTCGAATTCCGAGACTGTGCCTCGGACGGCTATTTTTAAATATCGATTCGAACGATTTAATTCAAAACTGAGCAAAGCAGTTTCAAATTCGATTCTGAAACTTCTATTACCTTCAATATTATCAATACGAATTTTACAAGCCTTTGAAATATTTTTAATCGGCTTAAATTTGAAGATTCAAATTTTTACTCAACTCACAACAGATTAAATTCTATAATTCAATCGTTATATTCATTCTGATAATTTGAAATTCAATTCAAACCATCATTCAAATATTTAAATTTAATTAAAGTATTATAAATTAAATTTTTTTAAAATTCTGGGTCGTTACAATCTTTCCCCCTTAAAAGAATTTCGTCCCGAAATTACAAGTTAAGAAGAATACCCTTATCCTGATTATTATTTTTCACAATTCAAATAGTTTTATCAACTTACTAGCCTAAATCTTTTTATTAAAGATTCACTATCATTTCAATTAGCTTTCTAACTCCAATTGTAGGTTTCAAACAACATTGTTTTACTAACCATTCAAATTTAAATTCAAATTCAAATTTCAACTTTCAAATTTTTCTCAAAATTTTTCTAACACCCTAAATTTTCGAAAAATTTCGCCAGCGTTTCCTTTGCGCGGCTCGATCGGTACGACTACAAAATGGCACCACGGCCCCTCAGAATCAAAAAGAAAAGAGAAAAGCCAAGTGGCTAGAGAAGAAAGTCATCAAATCTCATATTAAAATTGTAATACGTACCTTTTTGTCGAGCAATTCAATTTTATTCTTTGAAATCAAAATCTCAATTCCTTTATACACCTGTATAACCTGTATAATTTGCTAGTAGTAGCATCCAAATCCAACATTCAAACTATTTTGCCAATTTATTACAAAATTTTCAATATATGCTTCTTATATATTTTTACTTCACTATTGAAGTTACATATTAATTTTCATTCAATTTCACGTTTCAATTCAATTCACGACTTCAAATTTATTCGAATTCAATTCTCAATTTTAAATATTGAATTCTAACGACTAACTTTCATTTAGTAGTTCACATTACTATATTGAATTAGTTTCATTTACTAATTCATTTCAATTTCCATATTCAATTCATCTCGAATTTACTTAATTACTCAATTCAATTTTTTTTTATCCACATTCCATATTCATATTCATTCCATTTGAAATGAATAAATTATCAAGTTAATTTACTTGAATTCAATCTATTTTATTTAATTCCATATACTAATGGTAATAATTCAATATTATCACTTCTTAACAATCATGCAATCATATACTATAATAATTCATAGAAAATTCTTTTCTATACAAAAATAGTTTTGGGCAAATTATTTTATAATATAAATAAATTTTATATTCACTAACAAATACGCGCTCATATCTATTATTACACTCAAACTCATTCTAGAGTACTGCTGACTCTATCTCTAACGAGTAATACCCATCAGAACCATGGTTGTCGCTTAACCAACAGCTCTGATACCAGATGTAACGTTTCGGATTTTCGTTGCCGAAAAACCGAATAGTTATGGGTTTTTTTAAAAAAGAATTTAAGAAAAGAAAGAAGAGAGAAAAAGAGAGAAGATAGAAAATAGAGAGGAAAGAAGATAGAGAATTTGAAAATAGAAGATGGAAGAATTTTTAAAATAGAACAGAAAGAAAGGAACAACAGAACAACATCAGAATCTCACAATTCGCAGCGGAACAACATATAATAATAAATGAAAAATCTTTAAACAAAGAACTATATCAGTTATTACATTTCATCATATTACATTACATCATATCATCAGAGTGTACAACAACATACAACAATAAACAGTGCAGCGGAAAAAGAAATACTATATACTAGTAATACGCCATGCCAATCCAGCTTGCCTCCAGCAACTCCAGAATATCCTGATAAACCTTAACTCTTGACTGCCCGTGTGGAAATTGGTGGGCACCCAGAGTTTAGGAATGAAAACAATAAACTCCGAGTCAGTCATGTGACTGGTGTGAGAACTCAAAACAGTTTATTTATTTTATTTTTTTTAATCAAAAGAGGAATATTTTTAAATCAATTCGCAATGCTTTTAAAAATGTAACTACCATAAGACCTCCCACCACACACACAATGCAAACGCAGACTTGGAGGAGATTTCTTCTTATGTTAGTCAAAGATGCTTGATACGCATTAAAATAACATTTGATATTATTACTAGTGCATAGTGTAGAACAAATCCTTTCGAAAGTAAAGATATAAATCATAGCCAGCATAGGTACCATTATATTATGCCTACTATAGCTACCTCCTGAGGAAGCAGGTTCTACAACTAAAACCGTACAAGATCGTATTTTTTCTTTGGATTTCCAACAAATGGTCAGGCTAAGGAACTTCCTACTGCCACATGGGATCGCCTCTGGCTGGACGTCCCGAGAACTTAACCAGCTCTCTGCCAACACAAGGCCGGGTTACCTTTATCACTAGGTAACTACTACACGAATATGGCATCCCCCGGTCCCATCGGACCTTTAACCGAGCGCTCGTCACCAACAACACCACACAGAAATAGATATAGTGTATCAACATGAGTAAGTATCTGGGCTCCATACCATGATACCACCCTTTCCAGAAGGAAATGCACATACCCTAAGGGGAGCTACAGCAACCCCTAATAACCTTGCCGCATCTTTCCTGTTTTGACCATTTCCGGGATGTGAGGCTCGATGAATTCACGTCCACAAAAACATACTTTATACAAAAGCCGTGCTTTGGGTCAACAAATGATCAACACAATGATCACTAAGATAGACGATCAAATAAACGATCCTATCACAAATAATCAACACAATGATCATTTCAGCATCACTCAGCATGTCACATTACCAAATTGGGAATATATCGCTGATAACTTCAACTATATAACCTCTGAGCTCATACGTCTCAGAGAAGGGTGTTAAGCTAAAAGAATAAATTCTCCGCCACCAACAGAAATATATTTGAAAGAAATCGGCTTTATATCTCAACTTGTAATGTCAGACATACAATCCATACAAGTCTGTTCCGGGCTCGAACAGAACCGAAGGCACTTACAAAGAAGTCCTTGCAATCCGGATATTCACAATCCTGATCGGATTTCCCATCACTTAGGGAGTTTCTATACCGGCGCGACTCGGTGCAGAAACAATCGATAGGTCATCCTATCGCTCTCGCAAATACCGGTCTTCAACACCGATCTTCAAATGCGATTCACAACGACGTATCACATATTCGGAATGGGTTATACGACCCCATGGTCCTTTCCCGGTTAACCCGAATAGTGAGCGCTTATTCAAAAATAAGTGTGCATTCAAATTCAATCAAATCACATCAAATACCCATTCAAAGGGAAATATTGATAGTCGGCTATCGAACTATCAATGGATATGCATACATCACCAGATTCCAAATAATTTTCCAAATTATTTATTTTCCAAAATATCTTTACAAGATATAAAATTCCAATACTTCAAAAATAAATCAATATTTATTTTCAAACAAATTTCCACTTTCACATATAAATTCCATAATGAATTTATATTTCAAAATATTCATGCATATATGATTTCAACTATCCATTTCAATTTATCTTCAAAAAGATAAATTCAATATATTCACTTTATATTGGAAAACAATTCCATACTTATTAAAAATAAGTAATTCACAAATCTTTTTATTTTCAACCTTTGAAAATATTCAATATACTTAAATCGAATTAAGTATATTATTCATTCTTTAAGGGAAATCATTCTCTTAAACATATTTATTTGGGCCAAAACGAATGTTACGTAAAACATCGTTACGACAACCCAAAATCACTAGTATAGGGATTCGAAATTAAAATAGATATATAAATCCCAATACTATACAAAAACATTTCCTTTCGGAAATCATTTACTATAACAACAGTGTTATAGTCCATCATCTCCTTTCATTTCTCGAAACATCTATTTCAACAATAAATGTTGAAATCTGTGGTTTCGAATCTCAACATGTTTAAAAACATCATTAGATTGTTTTAATTCTATTTAAACATCACATTCAAAACAATTCCTTTAACGTGTTATTCACTATTAAAAAATGCGAATATAACTCCATTTCTAAGTTATAACAATTAACTTGTCAAAATAAGTCATTTGCGAATTTATAAAACAACGTTTATAAATTCCTTTTCTATTTATTTATAAAAACTTCCTTTTTTATAAATCCTTTTATTTACCTATTCAGTTTATAATTCAATTATAGACTAAAAGTTCAAATTATAAGTTAACTGCTTATAAAACGATTATTTTACAAAATCGTTCCTTTAACTTCCCAATTTATTAATCTTAACTTATAAGATTGTTTATTTATCCAAAATTCATTCTTTCGATAACTTTATAAATTTTATAAACCTATTGCTTATAAAATTCTATTTATAACTTCACTGTTATAATTCTATAATTCCATTTCTATTTATGAAATTTATTTTCAATTTATTTTAACACTTAGAAAAGTTCGTTTTACAAATTCTAATGTTTTTAATTTATAAATATCGATTTATAAATCTTTTAATATAAACAATTTATATTATTCTTTTGAAACATCTTCAAAGTCTTTCATAATTTCATCACTTTGATTTATAAAATAATCAAATTTCATAAATCCTATTCTTAAACTTTTTATAATAGATTCAAAAATCCCAGTTTAAATTATTTTATCAAATCATTAATCTCATATTCTCAAAAATCACTTTTAACTACATTCCTCAAAAATCATAATTTTTATAACATAAAAATTATAACGTTTATTTATTTGTAATAAATCAATTCCAAAAATATTTTATAAACGTATACTTTCAAAATTGGATCCGATGACGCAACACATCAAATAGTCAATCACGATTTTCCAATATCATATATCGATATGATAAACAATCAAACATCACAATATTTAAAATCAATAAATATTTGTGAGGAATCCAGTTGGATCCCTCCAACCTGTTTCCCTGCATCCACAGACATTAGCACAATACCATTCCGTTTCGAGACGGAATATCGCGGTATATGGGATTTTATAAATATATATCCGCTTACTAACGGCGCAATAGGGTCTCATCCGCTAAAAAGAAATGCGGGAAATAAATCAACTGCAATATATACATATGCCAATATATATATATTGCTATATATATAATATAATACCAATTCCACTTCAAGATGGAATATCGCGGTATATGTGTGTAATAAATAACCTCCGCTTACTAACGGCGTATAGGGTCTATTCACATCCAATATATATATTACAATCATCATTCAAGCAATCAATCAACACAGTCAATAAATTTTAAATCTAACTATTTAAAATTTAAATAAACAACATAAATTCCTTTTGAGTGAGAAGTTCTCACCTTTATTCCCGTTTGCAATCCACTTCCAATTCAACTTGTTTTCTTCATTTATACCTTGTATAAATATTTACACAATTTATTAATATTCGAAATAAATCGAATAATAAATTTTCATTTTTGATTGTTTAATAAATCAATAGTTTTATTTAAATCCGTTTCTCCTTTAAAAATTTTATTTCAACTAAAAATTAAATTTAATTAACCAAACTCTCTTTCGAATAATTTAATTAACTATAGATTTAATTTTAACTAAAGATTTTCTTTTTAGTAACTATAATAGATAAAATAAATTTATTATCGTAACTATTTATTTTATAACAACTTAACAAATCATTTTACTTTAAATTGATATCTTTTAAATCAAATTTCTTTTAAATAAATTTGTCTGACTAAAATTTTTAAAATAACTTCTTTTAAAATAATTTTAACTAGAGATTTCCAACTTGAACTAAATTTCCTTTTCATAAATTAAATCAACTAATAGATTTTGGTTTTTAACTATTAATTTTGTTATAAATAAATTTTTCCTTTTAAATAGAATATTCGGACTAAGTGAAAAATCACTTACCCTTTAATAGCTTAATTTATTTATTTCTTTATTTAACTTAAAAATCAATTTCCTTAAATTAATCGTTTTATCAAATAAGTAAAATTTCTAACTAGAAATTTTATTTTTATTTTTATTATATTTTTTTTTATCCGTATATACATATATATATATATATTTTTGAATTAAATTTAAATTAAGAAATTGAAAAGAAAAAAAAAAAACTTACTGTAAATCATTCGAGCCTCCAATATGCTCGGCCCCAATCCCTGAGACCACGCGACGTCGTCCACCACTTCCTCCACACGCCGCCGCGTTCACCCACGCGCCCACGACCCAGCGCCATTGTCGCGCGCCTCAAATCGCGTGCGCGGCTTCCATCGCCATACGCGTCGCGCGCACCCTCCGCCACACGCGCTTCTCCTTCGAGCTTCAAAATCGCCACCGTCGCGATTATCACGCGCGCCACTTCGTGCCGCCGAGTCCCAATCGAATCTCCTCGCCGCCGCCGCCTTGCTTGCTCGAGTCGCGCGCCCATCGCCTCAGCGCCTCGCGAACCCTCCTACGCGCGCGCCCCTATTCGAGACATCGCGTTGCTGCCGCGAGTCCACCCCTTCTACGCGAACGCCAACCTCCCACGCCTCCATCTCCATCTTCGCGAGTCGCCTCACGCGACCCAATGCTTCTAGTCGCGAAGCCCTAATTGCCGATACCCCCAAATTCGTGCGCGCCATTTTTTTTTTTTTTTTTTTTTTTTTTTTATAAACTGTCAGTTCGAATTTTTGAGAATTGAAGAATGAAAGGGGAGTATATGTAAACAGAGGGAACATGCTCTCACGATTTCATTCGTGATTTTAGGCACGATACTAGGCATAGTTTAAGGCATAATTGAAGGGATGTTGTCTGTTATAAAATATTTAAATTTAAATTTAAATAAAATTTGTTTTCGATACAATTTTTAAATGCGTTTCTATGTCGTATGCTCGCATAATAACTCCGAAAAATACGAAATTTGAAATCTGGCAATAATTCAATATTACGGAGCCAATGGAACTGGTTTCGTCGAATTCCGAGACTGTGCCTCGGACGGCTATTTTTAAATATCGATTCGAACGATTTAATTCAAAACTGAGCAAAGCAGTTTCAAATTCGATTCTGAAACTTCTATTACCTTCAATATTATCAATACGAATTTTACAAGCCTTTGAAATATTTTTAATCGGCTTAAATTTGAAGATTCAAATTTTTACTCAACTCACAACAGATTAAATTCTATAATTCAATCGTTATATTCATTCTGATAATTTGAAATTCAATTCAAACCATCATTCAAATATTTAAATTTAATTAAAGTATTATAAATTAAATTTTTTTAAAATTCTGGGTCGTTACAGTTTAGTATGGAGATTTTGAAATGCTTGGTTGATGAAAAAATAATTCTTGGTGTTAATAATTATGAAACAGAAATTATAGAGGTGGCATTTAGTTATGATAGCCAAAAGGAAAAAAATTGGGTTACGACAGCACACTACAAAAATTTAGTACCAAATGCAAATAGTTAAATGACAAATACATTTTAAAAGTACCATACTTGCAATGTAGCCGTAATACTCGCGACATGCAATGTGTCTACCATTTTCACCTTAACAATTTATATCACATCGCTAACTACCAAAAGGTAGTAATAATGGACAATATAACAAATCATAATAATCAGCTGTTTCAGGGACATGTGTCAATTGTTCGGACATTGTAACGATCCGGGATTTTCGACCCCCGAAAATCGACAGCAATACGTCCACTGTATCGAGTGCCGGGTAGTCGGGTGCTGGAAATACCAGCTCATTAGGGGTGAAGAAGAAAAAGGTAGAAGAAGAAGCGAAAACAACAACATGGAATATCACAAACGCACCGGAACAAAATATAATATATAACAACAGATTTTTATACAAATGAATCTGTAACAGATTAATACTTACAATCATTAGAGTACATGATCATTACATCAACTCTAGACTGTTCAGTAACTTGTCCTTACACAGCAAAAATACAAATCTACGGAAATACGTCTCGTCATCTAGCTCGTCTTCTAAACCCCATAGCATTCTATCCTGAATCTATAATGCTCGGTCTGACCCATGCATTATAATGAAATAACACCCGAGTCGGTCTGGAAAACCAGCGTGAGAAAACACACTCAATTTGAATTATTACTTTATTTTCAAAAATCCTTTGAAAACAAAGGTATCTCATAAGACCACACCACAAATAAACATGCCGGGTTTTTACATTACGATAACCAATTTTTTATTATCAAATCCATCTGATATTATAATAGTGTCTATAGAAAGTAAATAGGATATAGCTGAAATGCTTGCATCTCACGTTCCAGCATAGTTGGGCACAATCAAAACCATACGACGCCTATTGGAGAATGGATTCCATACAATGGCGGGGCTACTGGGGTACCGTCTGTCACAGTAGCTGGTCTAGATTAGCGTACCGAGGACCACTCTCGATCCCCTACAACACAAGACCTGAACTACCCCTAACCTCGATAGCCCGAATAAGATTACCCTAAGGTTGGGAACAACAACTGCCCACACAGGCGAAATAAAGGGACTCTAGACAGGGATAACCTTACACTACTTGGGAGCTACCCACTTAGTCTTGCTGCACCTCCTATATTTTAGCCATTCCCGGTTAATGAGACTTGAGGCTATGATCACCTTTTTAGAACACATTCACTTAGAATGCTCATCGCCCTCCAATAACGATGGTCGGATAGCATTCGTCCATCAAGTTGTCCTGGGTCTGGATAAACTGAATCACCGTCGTCGTCATCTTCACGGTATTCATTCGTTACATTCAACCCAGATCGAAATGGTTTTCGGATAGTTAATCTGATCTCTGTCTCTTCAAAACGATCAATGCATTGGTCAATACTGATAGTTGGTTACTTAACTATCAAATAACATCCATAAGCAACCATCAGGCCTAAAATAAATTCCCCAAAATTTCTTTCAAAATATGTACACAAGATATTGCTTCCCATGCCTTAATATTTTTAAGATGGTTTTCAAATCCCTTTTAATTTCACGGAACAAATTCCAGCCTCCCCTATACTTAGAATATTTTTCCCATTTGATATTTAATACTTGAAAAATATTCCTTTTATTCCCTCTTTCCTTTCTCAAAAATCATTTACAATTTTATTTGTAAATTACCAACTCCTTTCACACGAATTTTATAAATTCCAGGATTTCTTAGTTAATTTCCTTTTATATTTCCAAAGCCATTATGCTTTCTTATAATTTTAATTTTCACTTCTACTTATTTTATGAATTTTATTTCACCTTCCAAAGTTCGCCTATCTTATACTTTGGAAATTATTCAAGTTCCCATAGTACCACTACAAGATCTTTCTTCTAAAATCTTATCTATTTTATAAACCTCGTTTCCTATCTCTAGAGGATTTATAAATGAACTTAAAATATTTAAAATATATATATATATATACCTATAAAATAAGAATAATGGTTTATTTTTGAAATATATTTTAGGTAAAACTAAAACATAAACATTTTGAAAGCACTAATGTAACAACCCTGTATTTTGTGATTTTTTTTTGTATACTTTAATTATTTTAATTGAATTTTTGATTTAAAAACTTATTTTATTTATTTTGAATGATAAACTTTAGTTTTGATATGAATTATCATTCCAAAGCATGACTAAAAAGAATATTTTCCAAAAATTGAGTTTTTGGTCAAAATAGTCAAACTTTGACTTTTAATTTAAACTTTTAAATGTTTGAAAATTTAAATTTTATCTTTTATTATGAAAGTACATAAAATTTTAAGAACACTGCTTTTTGTTTTGTTGGAAACGGATTTAAATTGTGAAAGTTATGTATATTTCAATATTGAGTGCAATTTGTTTATTCTGCAATTTTATTATTTTAAACAGTATAAATTTTATTTTTCTTTGTCATATTTTATTGTAATATGTATTGATATGTTATATTATGTATGTTTTTGTCTTTTAATATTTTTGAAGTGAGGTAGGAATTTTTCTAGAGCTAGTAGTATTTTTCTTGTAATTTCCATGCCCTGTTTTCAATTTTTAAACATTTTCTTTGATTCTTTTCTATTTTTCTCCAATTTAATTATTTATTTTATTTTAGAAATGATAAATAAATTATTTAATTTCAAAATTTTGCTTTAAAATATTTTTAAAATGAAGTAGATATTTTTCCAAAGCCATTGATGTTTTAATTGTAATTTTTGAACCCTGTTTTCAATTTTTAAGCAATTTCCTTAATTCTTTTTATATTTTCTTTAAATTTAATTATATATTTTTATTTTTTCACTTTGTTTCGGTTTTAGATGTACTTGCTGAAGTTTATTTTGTTTTACTTGATTTAAAAGAAAAGGAAGTATGGAAGGTTTTAAAAGCTAAGAAACGTAAAGTCGTTTCACCGTTTCTTTTTCAATCAATGCACCATTTATTTTGGCCATACCTTTCTCTATTCTTTTCAGCTGCATTCTCTCATCTTTTTCACGTATTTTCAAATCTTCTCAACTCTAAAAAATAATCATGGCCTCCATCTTGCAAAAATTTATAAAATCTTCTTCTCTTTTTTTCTAGTTTTTCTATGTGATTTTGTATATTGTTCTCAACTTCATGGCTCCAGTCCTCCTCAACCAGATCTAGGCCAACCTCCACCACTTTATTCTCTAATCATCATCCACCCTAGATCACCACCATGGTAGGCCAAGCAACCCCAAGGCAAGCACCACCACCAAAATCCACAAATCCATCACCTATGCACTCAAGCTGGCCTAGTTTTGGTACCATCACCTTCATCCACCTTTTGCCGCCACTTCCACCACCCCCGTCAGCTCTGACCTGACCACCACCCCCTGGCACATCATCCATCACCACTTGAGTCTCTGACCATGACCCTAGAGCCTATGGACGAACCAAATTGTAGCATAGAGTTGTTGAATTTGCCTTGAAATTGCCTTGTAGTGTTGACTTGTTGGACCTATAAATCTCCACACTTTTAAACCATGATAGGCTGACCACTATGGACCCAAACTAGACCTTTATACATGCCTTGGATGTGCTATTTCAGTTCATAACTGAAGTATGTGAAGTTGAGAACAAGTGCAAAGCATTTGTCTCTGTTTTGGGATTTGATTCCTAGTGTCGTTTAGTGTAATTTTGCTTTGAAAAACTTATGTATTTTGAATTTTTTGTTTATATGTATACAAGGCAATTATATTTGTCTCTCCACTCTAAAATCATGGTAGTGTTGTCGTGCCTTTGTTGTGTCTGTATCGTGTGCTTTGGTGTTGTTCTCTAGCTTGTGACATGTGAGTATTTCTCACCAGATGTCTATACTTATACAAATGTGAATTGACACCCTGTGAATCTGTAGAACTATATTATCATGTTATATATGCTTATATTATTATCATATGATGTTCACCCATGCTTAAACACCTGTTATATCATATGTTACTGTTATTTCATGTTATTCTGTATATTTTATCAGTTTATCACACTGCAAGTTCCCTGTAAATTAGAATCACTACGGGTTGAAATGATACATACCCGAACGGACTTTAGAATAGGGAAAAATCGTTATGGGCTGAAGTGATAGGCTTGAACAGTTTTTATTTAATTTATTTTAACTTGGGATTGCGGGTTTGAAATGATAAAACCCGGATTTTCTTTGTAAATTACGGGTTGAAATGATATGTTACCCGTATCACTTTACCTAGCGTAGAAAATTATATACAGACCCGTGGTTAAAATATGTTTTTCTAAAAATTTTAAAATATTTAGAAATTTAATTATTATAATATTTGATTTGAAATTTAATAAAAATATAACTTTTGTAAAGTATTATTTATTTTCTGGAAATCTATAAGTTAAATAAATTATGGAAAAGTTAGAAAATATGAATGGAAGTTATTTTGGAAATTTTGATTTAATTTTTAATGGAATTTAAATTAACTTTGAAAATATGATAAATTTATGATATTTTGAATTTAAATTAATTTAAAGTGATTTTATATCATATTAATGATTTTTGATAAAGTTGAATACGAAATGAATGAATATTTAAGTTGAAATTTTGAAATATAACTAAAATTGGAAATTTATGAAATTGACATAAAAGTGAACTTTTAGTTAAGCAAATAAAAATAAACCTAAGTTATATTTGAGAATTTGAACTTAAGTGTTAAGTTGAAATTTAATGCAATGAATTTAAAATTGAACAGTGCAATTTAATAAGTGAATTATTATTAAATCATGATTTTTGAATGGAAATTTAACTTTATAAAATCATGAACTTGAGGAAAATTAAATGATGTTTATAAATGTGAAAATGTATGATTTTATGAGTTAAAAATGTTTTAAATAAAAATATAATTGGTTGAGAAATTATATTGAATATTTGGAGTTAACTGACTGCATTTTTGAAATGTTATTAATTACAATGTAAATGATATTACAGTATTTGTAAATGCTGTAGTTGATGATAATGAACTAAAAAGCTAAATTGAATTAAAAACTATTATAGCAATTTTGTAAGTGCTATAGTTTTTGAATTTAACTAAGTTTATTTGGAATTTAAGTAAGCCCTATTACAATATTTTAAAATGTTGTCTTTTGTTAAATTGAACTGTTTTGAATGTAACTTTCCGTAGTGTTTTTGCGAAAAGTGGAATTTCACTATTTTGATAAACGTAAGTGAATAAATGAACTTTGGAAGTTGAAAATTTTGGAAATTTAATAATTTAATTTTTAACATAATAACTTCATTTTTTATGATTAAAAATGATTTTTTTGGAATATAAACTGTTTTGAAATATGAATTGAAATGGTATTTTAAATTGAATAAAATGAATAATGATTTGAAATGTGGTTTCGAAAAGATATGATATTTTGATATATTAAAATGATTTGAAACGTGGTGTTGAAAAATATAGCTATTTTGATATATTAAAATGATTTGAAATGTGGTACTGAAAGATATGATATTTTGATATATTAAAATGATTTGAAATGTGGTTTTGAAAAATATAGCTATTTCGATATATTAAAATGATTTGAAAGGAAGTTTTGAAAGGATATGATAAATTAGTATGTTGAAATGGTTAGAAATGACTTGATATTTATTTTGATAAATATTTGAATTTAAAGATATTGTATGATGATATATTGAAATGGTTTGGAAATGATTTAATCTATATTCTGATAAAGATTTGGGTTGAAATGATATTTTATTTTGAAGTATAAGATATTGTTTTAAAAGTTATAACTACGGGTTATAATAACGATTGGTTGTTAAGGAGACTAGGATCAGATATTGTCTTATAGCCGGCCAATACCGAAAACCACTTTAACAACTGTGTGCGCGGTGGAGATTCCAGGATGAAGTAGGATGGTGGCGACGTTCTAGAGGTATATTACGTGGACCCAACTCCCGTGAGTTGGCATAAATGACTAAAATAGGAGCTATACCGGGCTACACAAAGGGTCGCACCCTTTCATCGAGCATGCTCCATCGGAAACCATTCTATTACTTTTGCGATTCGTTATGTGGCGCCACTTTGATTCGGGGGTATTGTTCGAGGTGGGCGGAAGCTGCTGGCTTGCCCTCACCACCGGTCCGGGAGTGCAAATGGTGTATCCACCCTGGCATGGCCTCGCGTGCCGTGTCATCTCTTTATATCGAGCCCGCTACGATTTTGGTTTTAAAGATCCAACCGCGTTAAGGTTCACCATCCCCTTAACGCTATTTTCTATATGATTATACTTTACTAATTAGACACTACTGTATATAGCGTATATTAATACATAGTAAATAGTTTAACAGATCCTTAGAGGATGGGCGGTCCCAAGCATCTTCTAAGTTACCTGTACTTTTACTACAGTTCACTTGAGTTGGTTTACATTGTATAAGTATGTATGTCCTGACTCGAGTGTTTGTATTTTTATTTACGCTCGGGTCAGCCCTAGTTATTCACAGATTTGGATTCCACTTTTGGAGATTTGAATCGCTGGAGATTATCTGCTTATGCAGTCTTATCTATTTCAGTTCGATTGTTCTATTCATCTTGTACTTGGTTATCATATTGAAACTTCTGTTGTACTTTATTTCTTCTGTTATATCTTATGTAACTCTGATATGTTTATATAGTAGCTTCATGAACTACTATCTCTTTTACTTCCGCCGCATTATTATTACTCTGTGTCTGTGATCTGTGATTTTTATTTACTGTATATTCTGAGATTTGCCAAATTTTTATTTACAACGCGGTCTTTTGAGCAATTCAATTCTGGCATGAGTGTCTGCCTATACACTTATAATGGATGCGAATGATTGAAAATACCTGGTCGTTACAGTTGGTATCAGAGCTTTGGTAGCTCTATGCAAAACTCAGCATATGGAGTAAATGTATTTACAGAATCACTTTCATTCAAGTTTGAATCTCTTCCTTTTTGACTCAATTCCTTTGAATTTTGGAACGTTCCCTACGGTTCCAAAATCCATTCGTATCCCTCGCTATTCATCTTCTTTTGACTCCGGAGTATTCCATAACTCCGCTTCGGATGATCTTTCTAGTAAGTCGGCGGTCACGCCAATTTCAAATTGAATTGAAAAAAGGGGAAACTCCCTTACAATTGGCATCGATTCACCAGAGAGTCTTATCTATCCTTAGTTTAAATGCTAATATCGTTTGTTATTCCAAACTTTATCTATTGAGATCGAATGTAGATTTACCCTAGAAAAATCCACATTGATCTTATTCCTTAAGCCACGGTTGACCCGGTAAATGTTGCCCGTGATTTCTTTAAGCTTATCCACCTCCCTATTTTGTTATTTAATCATCTTGTCTTTTGTTTCCAACCTATTTTCAAACATTTTGAATTGTACTTGTAAATCTATGTTTTGTTTTATATATTGTGATGTTTGAGTTGTTGATGTTGATTTGGGTTTCCGATCGATTCGTCTGATCAACGCTATCGATAGGATTTCTAAAACACTTTGGCAGAACAAAATGACACAATATTATTTTAAAATTTGGTTAGTGAAATAAATTTTTGATATATAAGTAAATTTATGTAACTTAATAAATTGATTTAAAATTGATTATTTGAAATGATAATACTTAATTTATCATTTATTGTTCTATAAATGAATTTATAGATAGTTGTTTATAAATTGATTTGGGAACTGAAATGAATTTAAAACAAGAAATTTGAGAATTTAATTTCCGATGGTTTCAAACCTTGTGTTTAAATTTTAAAGTATATTATTTAAAGTATTTTTGAATAAGAATATGTTTCCAAAGGATGTTAAAGTTTAAAAAATTAGTGCTCTTCTCTTTGTCGTTGGGAAATAATTTCGGTGATGACTGCAGCATCATCGACATTCATTTTCGAGTTTTGAAGTGAAGAGACCGCCTCGTAGACTTACTACAGCTTTGTTTTGGTAAATCAATTTGATTTGAATTTCTAAAATATGACTTGATCTATAATATATATAGACATATGATTTAAATTTGATTTGATAAACTATGTACATACATTTAGTTATCTCTAAAATGGTTTGAAGAAATCGAAAATTTAATTCTTAAATTTTATTTTTAAAGAATAATTTCAATTATAAAAAAAAGAAAATCAAAAATTTTGAATAAATGATTTAAGCTTGAAATGATTGAATTGAAAGTTTTATTTGTATAATACTCAATTGCATTCAAATATAACTTACCTTAATTTCAGAAGTTAAAAATGTAATTGGATAATATACAATATAAAAAGATTTTTTTTTAAAATTTTTTTGAGTAGTTATAATAAATGTTATACCCTTAAATTTTAATTATAAAATGATTAACAGAGGTGAATAAAATAAATGGGTAATTGAATAATTTAAAATATAAAATAATGTTAAAATAACTAAGAATAAATCAAAGCAGTTATAATAAGTGTAAGTATATTTAACATAAGTGATAAATATATCGAGCAGAATAAATTTAATTTTAATTAGTAATAAAGAAGAATAAAATTTATTAAGTACATTGTGAGTGTAATAAATGATTATTTTTCAAACCCATAGTTTTAAAAATTGTTAATTTAAGATGACTGGATAATAAGGTAATGAAATTTGGGATAGTTAAGATTTATTTAACTTGTGAAAAGATTTATTCTCTATTTATGTTGAAATTTCCATGCTTTCAAATTTATTTCCTTATTTTGTTTTTCAAACTATCTTTTGGTTGTCTTTATCATCCTCATCTCGCTATAGACTGGTATATGCATCTTTCTATAATCTTTCTGTTTAGAAATCTTCTATAATCTTCGATAATCTTTGATACTCATTTTGAATCCACCTTTTCGTGCTTGTGTTCTTGATTCCGGAGGATCTTGGAAAGATCATCTCCACCTTATTAAACTTACCTATAACAATAGCCATCATGTATAATTTCAATCTCCTTGTCATCTTGTCCTAATCTTGTTTCACTCTATCTTTTTCAGTGCTTTCCCGCACCTCGTTCCTTTTCGGGGACGAAAAGTTATGAGTGAGGGAGAGTGTAACAACCCTGTATTTTGTGATTTTTTTTGTATATTTTAATTATTTTAATTGAATTTTTGATTTAAAAACTTATTTTATTTATTTTGAATGATAAACTCTAGTTTTGATATGAATTATCATTCCAAAGCATGACTAAAAAGAATATTTTCCAAAAAGTGAGTTTTTGGTCAAAATAGTCAAACTTTGACTTTTAATTTAAATTTTTAAAAGCTTGAAATTTTAAAATTTATCTTTTATTATGAAAGTACATAAAATTTTAAGAACACTTCTTTTTGTTTCGTTGGAAACGGATTTAAATTGTGAAAGTTATGTATATTTCAATATTGAGTGCAATTTGTTTATTCTGCAATTTTATTATTTTAAATAGTATAAATTTTATTTTTCTTTGTCATATTTTATTGTAATATGTATTGATATGTTATATTATGTATGTTTTTGTCTTTTAATATTTTTGAAGTGAGGTAGGAATTTTTCTAGAGCTAGTAGTATTTTTCTTGTAATTTCCATGCCCTGTTTTCAATTTTTAAACATTTTCTTTAGTTCTTTTCTATTTTTCTCCAATTTAATTATTTATTTTATTTTAGAAATTATAAATAAATTATTTTATTTCAATATTTTGCTTTACAATATTTTTAAAATGAAGTAGATATTTTTCCAAAGCCATTGATGTTTTAATTGTAATTTTTGAACCCTGTTTTCAATTTTTTAAGAAATTTCCTTAATTCTTTTTATATTTTCTTTAAAATTAATTATATATTTTTATTTTTTTATCACTTTGTTTCGGTTTTATATGTACTTGCTGAAGTTTATTTTGTTTTACTTGATTTAAAAGAAAAGGAAGTATGGAAGGTTTTAAAAGCTAAGAAACGTAAAGTCGTTTCACCGTTTCTTTTACCGTTTTTTTTTCAATCAATACACCAATTATTTTGGCCATACCTTTCTCTATTCTTTTCAGCTGCATTCTCTCATCTTTTTCACGTATTTACAAAGCTTCTCAACCCTAAGAAAAAAATCATGGCCTCCATCTTGCAAAAATTTGGTAAAATCTTCTTCCCTTCTCTTGTTTTCTGGTTTTTCTATGTGATTTTGTATATTGTTCCCAACTTCATGGCTCCACTCATCCTCAACCAGATCTAGGCCAACCTCCACCACTTTATTCTCTGATCATCGTCCACCCTAGATCACCACCATGGCAGGCCAAGCAAACCCAAGGCAAGGACCACCACCAAAATCCACAAATCCATCACCTATACACTCAAGCTGACCTAGTTTTGCTACCATCACCTTCATCCACCTTTTGCCGCCACTTCCACCACCCCCACCAGCTCTGACCTGACCACCACCCCCTGGTACATCATCCATCACCACCTGAGTCTCTGACCATGACCCTAGAGCCTATGGCCGAACCAAATTGTAGCATAGAGTTGTTGAATTTGCCTTGAAATTGCCTTGTAGTGTTGACTTGTTGCACCTATAAATCTCCACACTTTTAAACCATGATAGGCTGACCACTATGGACCCAAACCAGACCTTTATACATGCCTTGGCTGTGCTATTTCAATTCATAACTGAAGTATGTGAAGTTGAGAACAAGTGCAAAGCATTTGTCTTTGTTTTGGGCTTTGATTCCTAGTGTCGTTTAGTGTAATTTGGCTTTGAAAAACTTATGTATTTTGAATTGTTTTGTTTATATGTATATAAGGCAATTATATTTGTCTCTCCACTCTCAAATCATGGTAGTGTTTTCATGCCTTTGTTGTGTCTGTATCGTGTGCTTTGGTGTTGTTCTCCAGCTTGTGACATGTGAGTATTTCTCACCTGATGTTTATACTTATACAAATGTGAATTGACACCCTGTGAATCTATAGAACTATATTATCATGTTATATATGCTTATATTATTATCATATGATGTTCACCCATGCTTAAACACCTGTTATATCATATGTTACTGTTATTTCATGCTATTCTGTATATTTTATCAGTTTATCACACTGCAAGTTCCCTGTAAATTAGAATCACTATGGGTTGAAATGGTACACTACCCGAGCGGACTTTAGAATAGGGAAAAATCGTTATGGGCTGAAATGATAGGCTTGAACGGTTTTTATTTAATTTATTTTAACTTGGGATTGCGGGTTTGAACTGATAAAACCCGGATTTTCTTTGTAAATTACGGGTTGAAATGATATATTACCCGTATCACTTTACCTAGCGTAGAAAATTATATACAAACTCGTAGTTAAAATATGTTTTTCTAAAAATTTCAAAATATTTTAGAAATTTAATTATTATAATATTTGATTTGAAATTTAATAAAAATATAACTTTTGTAAAGTATTATTTATTTTTTGGAAATCTATAAGTTAAATAAATTATGGAAAAGTTAGGAAATATGAATGTAAGTTATTTTGGAAATTTTTATTTAATTTTTAATGGAATTTAAATTAACTTTGAAAATATGATAAATTTATGATATTTTGAATTTAAATTAATTTAAAGTGATTTTATATCATATTAATGATTTTTGATAAAGTTGAATGTGCAATGAATGAATATTTAAGTTGAAATTTTCAAATATAACTAAAATTGAAAATTTATGAAATTGACTTAAAAGAGAACTTTTAGTTAAGAAAATAAAAATAAACCTAAGTTATATTTAAGAATTTGAACTTAAGTGTTAAGTTGAAATTTAATGTAATGATTTAAAATTGAACATTACAATTTAATAAGTGAATTATTATTAAATCTTGATTTTTGAATGGAAACTTAACTTTATAAAATCATGAACTTGAGGAAAATTAAATGATGTTTATAAATGTGAAAATGTATGATTTTATGAGTTAAAAATGTTTTAAATAAAAATATAATTGGTTGAGAAATTATATTGAATATTTGGAGTTAACTGACTGCATTTTCGAAATGCTATTAATTACAATATAAATGATATTACAGTATTTGTAAATGCTGTAGTCGATGATAATGAACTAAAAAGCTAAAATGAATTAAAAACTATTATAGAAATTTTGTAAGTGCTATAGTTTTTGAATTTAACTAAGTTTATTTGGAATTTAAGTGAACCCTATTACAACATTTTAAAATGTTGTCTTTTGTTAAATTGAACTGTTTTGAATGTAACTTTCCGTAGCGTTTTTGCGAAAAGTGGAATTTCACTGTTTTGATAAGCGTAAGTGAATAAATGAACTTTGGAAGTTGAAAATTTTGGAAATTTAATAATTTAATTTTTAACATAATAACTTCATTTTTTATGATTAAAAATGATTTTTTTGGAATATAAACTGTTTTGAAATATGAATTGAAATGGTATTTTAAATTGAATAAAATGAATAATGATTTGAAATGTGGTTTCGAAAAGATATGATATTTTGATATATTAAAATGATTTGAAATGTGGTTTTGAAAAATATAGCTATTTTGATATATTAAAATGATTTGAAATGTGGTACTGAAAGATATGATATTTTGATATATTAAAATGATTTGAAATGTGGTTTTGAAAAATATAGTTATTTCGATATATTAAAATGATTTGAAAGGAAGTTTTGAAAGGATATGATAAATTAAAATATTGAAATGGTTAGAAATGACTTGATATTGATTTTGATAAATATTTGAATTGAAAGATATGGTATGATGATATATTGAAATGGTTTGGAAATGATTTAATCTATATTTTGATAAAGATTTGGGTTGAAATGATATTTTATTTTGAAGTATAAGATATTGTTTTAAAAGTTATAACTACGGGTTATAATAACGATTGGTTGTTAAAGAGACCGGGATCGGATATTATCTTATAGCCGGTCAATACCGAAAACACTTTAACAACTGTGTGCGCGGTGGAGATTCCAGAATGAAGTAGGATGGTGGCGACGTTCTAGAGGTATATTACGTGGACCCAACTCTCGTGGGTTGGCATAAATGACTAAAACAGGAGCTATACCGGGCTACACAATGGCTCGCACCCTTTCATCGAGCATGCTCCATCGAAAACCATTCTATTACTTTTGCGATTCGATATGTGGCGCCACTTTGATTCGGGGGTATTGTTCGAGGTGGGCGGAAGCTGCTGGCTTGCCGTCACCACCGGTCCGGGAGTGCAAACGGTGTATCCACCCTGGCATTGCCTCGCGTGCCGTGTCATCTCTTTATATCGAGCCCGCTACGATTTTGGTTTTAAAGATCCGACCGCATTAAGGTTCACCATCCCCTTAACGCTATTTTCTATATGATTATACTTTACTGATTAGACACTACTGTATATAGCGTATATTAATACATAGTAAATAGTTTAACAGATCCTTAGAGGATGGGCGGTCCCAAGCATCTTCTAAGTTACCTATACTTTTACTATAGTTCACTTGAGTTGGTTTACATTGTATAAGTATGTATGTCCTGACTCGAGTGTTTGTATTTTTATTTACGCTCGGGTCAGCCTGAGTTATTCACAGATTTGGATTCCACTTCTGGAGATTTGAATCGCTGGAGATTATCTGCTTATGTAGTCTTATCTATTTCAGTTCGGTTGTTTTATTCATCTTGTACTTGGTTATCATATTGAAATTTTGTTGTACTTTATTTCTTTTGTTGTATCTTGTGTAACTCTGATATATGTATATAGTAGCTTCATGAACTACTATCTCTTTTACTTCCGCTGCATTATCATTACTCTGTGTCTGTGATCTGTGTTTTTTATTTACTGTATATTCTGAGATTTGCCAAATTTTTATTTACAACGCGGTATTTTGAGAAATTCAATTCTGGCATGAGTGTTTACCTATACACTTATAATGGATGCGAATGGTTGAAAATACCTGGTTGTTACAACTAAACATTCGTATCCAATTACTAATTAATTTACAAAGTTGGTTTATAAAGTTAGAATTTATTTCAATAAACATAAAGTATTATAATAACTAACTTTGGAATATTCTAAATCCAAATAATAGTTTTTAAATTATATAGCATAGTAAATTTTAAAATTCAATTTAAAACAAATTTTACTTTACTCGGCAAAATCTATTTTTAAATAATCCAACATTTACCAATTCAGTTTATAAATTGCTCTTGATTCGTATCACATTAGCCAAATCTAGTTTTATCACCATTTCTCACATTCGGAATATATCCCACTATTTCCTTTCAAAACGATTCCCATAACTCGATATAAGCTCACACCATAACTTATACTTTTAACATATCCACTGATATCCTATTTATAAACCATGTTTATAAATTTATAAACTCCCTTGAGTTTTCCATCTATTTATAAAAACAAATTCTATTTATAATTCCATTTTATAATTTTGTCCCCTAATAAAATTCCATTTTATTTCAAATATATTTATCGATTGCAATATCACTTCGAGCCCTTAATACATATAATTTAACTTCAAATATCTACTTAAAACAATTTACAAATAGTTAAGTAATACCAAGTTAATTTATATATCCTTATTCCACTTAGCTTCCTTTAGAATAAATGAAATTTTTAATATAAATATCTTCTATTCAAAATTTTCATTTAAATTCCTTCAAATTAATTATTTATGGTATTTAAAAATACCAATTTTAATTCCATGCTATTTAAGATTTAATAATTCAATTCACACACAATCCTTGTCAATTTATCCATCATGTCATATTACTATATATATGAATAATAAATATTTTTGAGGAATCCAGTTGGATCCCTCCCACCTGCTTACCTGCATCTACAGATGTTAGTCAATAAATAAAATACCAATCCTGCTTCGAAGCGGGATATCGCGGTATAAAGGGTCATTTTCTATTATACGAGGCACGTAGGGTCTCATCCGCTCTATATATATATATATATATATATATATATATTCAGGAATATCAATCACTCCAATATACTAGTATATATGTGTATTATATATTATAAAATCACTCAACCAATAATTAAAATTTATCAATCAAATCAAGCATCCAATAATTTAAATTCAACAATTTGAATTAAATGTGGAAATCCAAAAGTGAGTGAGAAATTCTCACCTTATTTTTTGGTTGCAATCCATTCCAATTTAAACTCGATTTGACAATATTTCCCACGGCGGATCCATCGTGACTCGATTCCATGATTTTTAAACCTTGTATAAACACGATATGATTTTTTGAACATTCGATAATCATCAAATAATTTTAACTTAAAAACAAATTTTTAATTAAATTTTTAAACCTTGCTGTTTAAAATATTTTTTTCTCTCTGCAGTTAACTAATTTCACATTTGTTCAAAAATTTAAAGTTAATTTTATACCTCTCTGCACTGTCAGAAACACGACGGCCAACTTTCACTTTGCCTTTCCCAGGATCGTCTGCCGCCTCTTCTTAGAGAATCCCTAAACATCTAGTCGTCCACCGATACGCCTCACCCAAACGTCAAGCCTCTGCCCTACCCAGAACATGTGCGGCGCCCTCCACGATTTGATTGAATCCACTATTGTTGATCCAACCAACCACACACGCTCCTCCCTGACATCAACCATGCCACCACACCACCAAACTTTCGACCGAGCTCGAACGACCCATTTCCGGCCTTCCTCCCTTCATGCGAGCACGCGCACACCTGCTTCTCACCATTTTAACTCATTCGTACCGCTGCTAGGCGTTTATAATGTTATACCTGTATTCAGAACGTAATGGAAAAAGTTTCGAGTTCTAATTCGATCGTATGGAGAAGAAAGCTTTTTGGACCCAATTATTATATTGAATCTCGATATTAATTTCAACGCGTTTATATCTTGATCGATTAAACGATAGCTCCAAACACTATGAAATTTGAAATCCGATAAAAATACAATACTAAGGATCCAATGGAACTAGTTTCGTGAATTCCGAGATTGTGCTTCGGAAGGCTATTTTTAAAAGTCAATTTAGATGATATATTTTTAAAAATGAACAAATCACTTTTAGATTCAAATTTAAAAGTTGCACTGCCTTCAGTGTTATTAATATAAATTTTACAAGCCTTTAAACTATTTTTATCAAGCTTAAAACTCAAAATACAAAAATTTAACCACTATTCAATTATAAAATTCACTAATTTATTTATTCATTATATCACTACATTTGAATTCTGAATTTATTTTAAAATAAAAACCTTAATTTTCATATTCAAATCAAATTATAATTCAAGTTAAATATTTAAAACCATTTAAATATTCCAAATCAAACAATGAAAAAAATCCGAGTCGTTACAGACATTGTTTCTACAATAATCTCTAAACTTGTTATATTTCATCCCCTTGAACCAAAACACTAGAAACTTGTGAAGAAATTGGAAGATTATATTATCTTTGATTTGAAGGTCTCTCTTTATCATTAGCTTACAATTTTGGACATTTGGTTTTATGAATTTATCAAAATACGGATACAAATCTATTATATGTGTCAAGAGTTCTTTTCAGCATCACCAAAATGTTTCAATCTTGTTTGTTTATATTTTCAGCCAACATATTTTCAATCTCGTGCTTGATGTCGTATACAGTCTTTTGTAAAATATGTGGACAATGTCCAATTGTAGGAAGAAAACAACCTATTTGATGGTATATACTACCTTGTGCTCAAAATGTATAGACACCATCTCTACCATGAGCTAAATTTTCCTCAATATGTATTCCCATTGATATAAAAGCAAAAATATGATTGTGTGATTGAATATGGTTTCTAAAGCATATTCTATTTTGTGTTTGATCGTTGTATAGTTCTAAATTTCAGTAGGAGCCGAAGTCAAAGGAAAAATTATTTTTCCATTTAAACAATAAAATCCATCTCGCTCACGATGAATACGCTTTGCTTGACAATATGGACAGACTTTGGCGGTGACAAATGAAACTTTTGAAATGTTAGATTATTGATAAACGATCTCGCACAATTATAGGAAGATTTTCCAATAACATTGGTACGTAGCCGACCAACTCAACATCTCATGCAGACTTCTTCACTATTTATTTCATCATTTACTTGGTCAAAACTATTCATGCTCGAATTCGTTTGCAAAGTACTCATTGTAGCTTCTGGATATGTATCTTCATGTTGAGTTTGAACATTTAGTTTTTCGCATCTGACAAGCTTTAAGATGTTTTTCAAGTTTTGCTTCTTTTTCATGCTCATTCATGAATTACATTTTAATCTTTCACGCCTATGACGTTTCTCCAAACTTGTTTCTCTATCCTTTTCCATCGTTGAAGCTCTTCTTGTTCATTCTAAAACACAACATTTCTTGAACTTATCTTCTTGTTGTTGTAGGTCCATTTGGACTGAATTTGTTTTCTTTTTTAATTGTCAATTAAATCTTGATGTTTCATTTGCTAGAGGATTCTAGGGCTTCGATGAAGTCCATATGTTAAAGTTGATTGACCATTGGTCCAGCAGCTGAAAAGGTCAAAATATTGGAGAAAATGTAAATTAATTATGTAAAACGATATATATTAATTATAATGAAATTTCAAATATCTACTGTATTGTCAATAAAATACTGCCAACATAACAATTGTATACGGAAAATATAGAAAATCTTGAGGGAATTATTACCAAGTTCTGCTTCATGCTGACATTGTTTGTCCATGATAGTTTCATTATCATTTAAAGCTTTACGCATAGTTTGCTCAAGAATCCTTGGACTTCGACGAAGTCCTATATTTCAAAGTTGGTTATCCTTCATCACACCATCTTTAAAAAATTTAAATAATGAAGAAATGTAATTAATTATAAATTAGCTGCTTAAAAGGAAATATTAGTTCAAGAATTTTCAGTATATATTATATTGTCAATAAAATATTGCTAACGTAGAAAATTTGTAAGCAAAATATAAGAAGGCTAGTAGGAAATATTACCTTGTTCTATTTTGTGTAGATGTTGTTTTTCCATGTCAATTTCTTTGTCCTAAAATCCTTTATGCATAGTTTGTTCAAAAATTCTTGGACTTTGATGAATTCCTATATTTTAAAGTAAACGGTCCTTCATATCACTGTAGCAACTAAAAAAGTCAAAATACTATAAAATATAACTAATTATATAATATTTGTGTAAAAGGATATGTTATTTATTAAATTTCTAATATCTACTACCATGTTCTGCTTCATGCAGACATTGCTTTACCATGTCAATTTCTTTGTCCTTTAATCCATTATGGATATTTTGTTTAAAAAATGTAGATTTCAATGAATTCTTGTGTTTTGATGTTAACGGTCCTTTACCACTCCGGTAACTGAAAAAAGTCAAAATACCATAAAAATATAACTGATCATAAATTAATTGTGTAAAATGATATGTATTTATGGAATTTTTAATATCCATTACCATGTTCCACTTGGTGCCGACATTGGTTATCCATGTCAATTTCTTTGCCCATAAATCATTTATGCATAGTTTGTTCAAGTAGTTCATGGACTTCGACCAAGGGCATGATTGGAAGGTTGATTAGTATTCATCTATGTAGAAGAAAAAAGTTAAAAATTTATTAATTATTTGAATGTTAGGAAACAATGTAAGTACTTAAAGAATGAACTAAAAAGAAAAACATATATCACCATTCTTTGTAATCCATCGAATCAAAAACTGAAAGCTCATAAAAAAAGGTGATTAAAAGTAATCACCTAAAGGAGAAGGAGTTAACATCTCCCGTCTCTTTTCTATTACACAACAAAGTATACAAAGTTCCAAACAATAGTTATCAATTAGTCTTTTAGTATGATTACAGTTTTCTAGGAATAATATAATGATAGTTATACGTGCAATTAAGTAAATAATAGTACACATTGAAATATAATATATCATCAATATTTAAGTAAGTGAAGGAAAGAGTTTTGGTGCTTGTAATTAGAACCTGAAAGCAAATTATGCAATTTACATGTAGTGTATATATCATTCTTACTAGACAAGCAATTATATTTTATTTATGTATTTCACTTAGCTTACAAAATAAAACGCGGAAGAACTAAGGAGTGATAGTCAGAAACATAGAGACACCACGTCCATTTGTCCCCATAATGCTTATGTATATGTTGATGCTATGTTTTACATTTGAAATCAATGTCTAAAATGTAGGATTATTTTCACCCTAGAGGGGGAGGGGAGGGGGTGGTGAATAGGGTGATACTAATAATAGTAAAAATTAATGCAGAAATAAAAACAATCATAGATAATATGCAGTAGATATCACACACAAATTTACCCATCTTCAACAAAACCCTACATACGTGTTGCCCCCAAAGTTTCTACTAAAAATTAAGTAGTCAGATGCTTACATACGTAAACTTGCAACACCTGCTAATGACTAACCTAACTCAACGCTCAAAGCCCTACCACAACTCAGCCACTGAGTTACGAATTCTCGAACTACACCACCATAGTTTGTAACCTAGTCATACGACTAGAGAGTTACACAATTAAGAAGAAAATTACAAAAGAAATAAAACAAACTAAACAAAACCCTATTTTAATACTCAGGCCTAAAATTAAAGTCAGTCTAATTGTTATTAAAACAAGACTTCCTCTTTTTATATTTCTTGTATAATCTTATGGCCAATTCCTTCTTTGTTCCTCTTTCAAAATTAGGGCTTTGAAAGCGAAGTCGCCGCCTTGATGCTGTGATCAATTGAAGTATGCTTTTGAGTTGAATTATTTTGTCAATCGCTCCTAGCTTGGTTCATCGTTCTTTGATTCTCTTTGGCTGCTTCTGATTTGAGTTCAAATGAGTTGAAATTGGTATGTGATTTATGCTTCTTTGATTTTCTTAAACCCTCATGATTCTATTGCTGATGATGATGTTGGATTTATAGGGATTAAAACCCTATTTTATTGTTCGTGTAATTTGGTTTGAATTCTCCAAAAAATTGTCCAGCCATTGGATTTTTCTTGAATTCTTATGATGTTTCTAACTTCTTTCTATCTTTGATATATTCGAATTTCTTTGCATTGATTCCATTATTTTCTCCTTTGGTTTTGGAATTTGAATTTGATGAATTTTTTCGTCGTATACGACTTAATCCATGAATTCGAATTTCTCCTTCTTTTTGCATTTGACTTTGGCATTTAAAATTGTGATAAACTTTTGTCCATTTTGAAATCTCCTTGACTTATTCATTGACTCACGGATAAATTGCTAACACTTGTTTTTCGAACTGCAATGATTAAACTAGGTTGATCGAACTCAATGTTATTCTTGATTTTGTTCGAACTGCTTTCATGTTAATAACTGTAAACATATAAACTTGCTTCTATTCATGCCCGAGTTTTCATTGTGTATGGTTTCATTTGGATGCTTTTTGCTCGAGTAAATCTATGTTGAGTCTGGATTACTATAGCTGCTATGTCCACTTCAGTGCTTGCATTCAGGCATATGTATATATTTTTTCATATTATACACACAGACACATACATACATATATATATTGCTGGATTAATTGTTTGGCCTTCTCTGCATTTTGGTTGTTCATGCCTCTGAACAGATATATGTGTTAATGCATTTGAACCTTCATGTTGCCTTGATGTCTTTGTACATTTGTTTGCATGTTATCACCTCTATTGTATTATGTCTAGTTCAAGTGTGTGTGGTGGTGTATTTGATGTCTTTATGTTGACTGAATTGCATTTTAATGTTGCATTGCTTTCTTGGTCCACTTGTAGTGATTGAACATGGTTTGTTTAGACTTGTTGTTGTGATCATGTACACTTGAGCATGTTGTTTTCATCTGAACCAGACCATGCCTGAACTTGTGTTCACTCTAAGTTTTGTGGTATACATGCATTCTCGTCCCAACTTAATCCTGTATTCAGATAGTCCAGAACTTGTCTTTGTTTTAAGATTTAATAGATCGAAATCAACATGCAAGATGAGTTTGAAGTAGACATTATCACGTCCATTATTATGTACTCCAGTTGAAGGTTTAGTCAAAACATTTTGGAGTTGATGCTTCTGATTGCTTTAAGTCAAACTTGCTTTATCCTTATGCACATTGTGGTCTGGGTTCATTGATGACCTGCTTCTTGGTTACATGTGCTTGCTGCTGTCCTTGTGCACTTGAGTGTTGAGGCTATGTTGTTTGTCACCATACTTGATGTTTGTTGTGTGTACTTGTATCAATTCATGTTGTATTCACCTCTAGTTCACTTTGTTGTTGTACTCAAGTCATGTATACATTTGTTTGCATGTAAAGTGTAGCCATGTTTATTTAAGTCTGCACTGGTTCTAAGACTTGTGAGCATGTTGTTGTTCTAATTTGATGCACTTGGTTCTGGTCTCCTCTGTAATGCATTTGTGGTTGGGGTCTGGTCCTCTTGTTCATGTAAGCATGTTTGTCTGGTGTGTCTGAAGCTCAAATGTGTACATGTGTTGATGAAGTCCTTGCACCTATGTTGAATCCAGCCTCGACTCGGGTTTGACCTAGTGCTCACCTATCCTTGCGATTTTAACAAGCAAGTGTACACTATAAATGGTGATGAACAACCTAAATAACTGAGGCAAATAATATATTCAAAACACACATCTGTTGTGCACTGTAAAATATTCACTTTTCAATTTTACCGCGTCAGTGTTTATTTTGCAGATAGTTCAAATGCTAGATACAAGATGGAATAGAGTTGAAGATCAAATACAAGTGAGAGTGAATGTGTAGTGAGGTGAAAATTGTAAATTGAAAATTGTGTTGTAATCAAGGTTGTATTGTAATTCAAAATGTAAAAATGTAGTGAGAGCTCAAATTTATACTATTTTAGTTTGTAATAAAATATTTATTTGAATAAAATATTTGTTTGAATATGAATTCTGAGCTATTTATTTTATTCAACAAATATTTATTTAATTATGTCGAAAAATAGAATAGTATGGTAACAAATACAATTAAACAAATATACATATATATATGTTTATTATCATCAAACAAAAATCATAGGCTATTATATTCTACACAAAATACATATGCATTCCATTCAAATTTGGTTAATGCAATCCACAATCTACCTAAAATGCTACATATTATAAAAACATCGTAGAATTTGAATACTGGAAAAGCTTTGTTCTAAATGCATGTATACTGCGTTTAATAACTAATCACGCCTGCTAGTATTTCTTTTATTCAAAAATAGTTAACATTCAAAATTCGTCAATATTTGGCTAATACAATCCATGATTTGCCTGCTACAAATTCTTAAATATACATTACCGATTACCAAATGTTTGATGTTAGGTTTTAAAATACTTTACTCAAAATTTTGTTTTAAACCTGGTTACTAAATGTTTACCGCTCAGTTTTTAAGTACTGATAACTTGAAATTTAGATTAAAAACTAATTAAAATATAATTACCAATATTTTGTTAAATTCAAATGTTTTGAAATATTTGTCTCAATGCTGACCGCATTTTTTTTCAAAATAGTATATTACCTTCAACATTGGTTAATACAACCCATGGTGTATTCACTAGCATGCGAGTGTTGTAAATAGATTCCTAAAATATAAATAGTAAAAAAACTCTAAAGACATGTATATTACAATTTAGAGGAAAAATCATGGATTAATTTATGTCCAGTTTTACTCAAATTTAAAACAACTATTAAAGTTGACAGTATTTGGACATCTATTTTTCAATATTTGTTTGAATGCTGAGTGCTACAAAAGTTGTTCTAAAGACATACATATTACGTTCAATAGTGGTTAATAGAAGAGAAATTTTAGCATACATCCTTATGATCATAAAAAAAATAGCATTAGGTCCCTTTCAATTTTCTTTTATACATTACATCCTCATTTTCGAAAAAAAGGTGAAATTCATGGTGGTATTTGAGTAATTTTATTAACCTCGACATGATGCTCTTAGAGTACACGTCCATAACTTATAACCAAGTAATACGTGTTGGAGCGGTCACTTTTAAATTTGAAAATGGTAGAAGCAAAAGGAACAAAAATTCAAAAAGAGGATGTAGAAAATAATGTCTAAAAGGAAGGATGCAAAACAAATAAATTTAAAAAGAGGGATGTGTCCCTAATTTCTCTTAGTACAATCCATGATGTATTTAATAAAATGCGGAGTGCTAAAATAATGACGAGCGCCATAAATAAATTCCTAAAATCTAAACATAAAATAGAGAATTAAAAAAATATGTGCGGTACAATTAATAGGCAGATCAAGCATTAGAACAAAATTGATGTTAAATCTGAAGAGCATAGTTCAGTTCGATAAAAATTTCTGAATGTTTCAAAATTGTATTATAGCTGAAACACAAAAGTCCAAATACTGCAACATTGGTAGCTATTTTAAAATAGAGTAACACTGAACAGAAGTTGTGTAGTAGCCTCGATATAAAAGTCTAAACATGCCAAAATTGTGTTAGAGCTGAAGCACAGAAATCCAAATAATGCAACATTGGTAGTAGTTTTAAAACTGAGGACTGGGCAGAAATCAATCCCCTCTAAAATACTAAAGGGCAAAAAATTTGTTCTTATGCTGAACAGTAAACATCAACACTAAACAATATGAAACTTAAGGTTAGATCCATACCTGTAGGGTTAATGTTAAGTGCCGGCAATAAGTAAATCGAAAGAAGGCCTGGTGTGGTGGAGTCGGTTTTTTTGGTTAGGTAAAGGTGTTTGTGGATATGACAGTAACTGGCGTCAGTGAATGTAGGGGCAATAGGTGATTTTAGGCCTCTAGGAGTGATAGATTCAGGGGTAGTAGGCATCGTTCAAGGCATCGATCGATATAAACTTAATAGGCATTGACTGATTTAGTAAGCATCATTTTTTCGTGTATTTTTTTTGAGGAAGAAGGGAATCGGGTAGTAGAAGTTGCATATGATGAAATGGGAAAAGGATCAGCGTGGTTGATGTTGAACTTAGGATGGGAACATGAGATTATGCACATACCAAATTAGGGTATTATGGTTATAATTTCTATGTATGTATAATAAACATATATCTATATATTTCAAACAAAACTGTAGAAAACAAATGTATATATATAAAGGACGAATGTGTTCTTTATCGTATAAACCATAGTACATTTACATGTACACATTATCCATGTACACTACTTATTGCATATGCACTATACACATATGAGTGTATCTAATACACTCATAATATATATAACTTATTTAAATTGAATCAAAAACCTTTATTAACAAATTAAATAAAATAAAGATTTTATTTAAAATATTTTAGATTGGATCCAAAATTAGTTAAACTTCACGTTCCCAATAAAGATTTTAAAACGATTTTTTTTAATTCATCCATTTAACAGATTACGTGATGGCTTTGTTCCTTCAAGGACTTACTAACCTTGGAATTCCAACCTTTAGGAAATCTTAACATATCATAGGCCCCCATGCCATATGGGCAATTATGTAATTTGTTGCATATATCTAACTCGATAACCAATCTTGTTCGAAATAAAAGGTGTTTTCTTTTCATTATATACTTGATATAATGTGTTATATTAATTAATTAATTTAATTAAAAATATATTTAATAGAAAATCCATAAATGGTATATTTTGTGATAGTAGTTACAAAGTATTGTAACCGTGAGTAATTTATCATAGTGAAAACAAATATATTATTTTAAATGTTCCCAGTCAAGATATGTCGAGATTGGATATCGATGCACTCGTTGAGACTAGAGTACGTAATGCTCTTCAAATGTTGGATGGTGTACTACTCATGACTATTGAGGGAATCTAAGGCTTATGTACTGATAGTTATTGGATAATTATGGAATGGCTCACACGATAGTTTTATATTGGTTAATATAAATAAAGTCAAATAGAAAATATCGACGTGACTGATTTAAATAGTCCTCTCGACTTGAGAATACCATGGATCTTCAATATGAAAGTTCCGCTTTGATTATAGCCAAATTATGGCACGGCGTCCTCCAATGACTATAGTTGGGTCAAGTGGAAGTATTGAAAGTGAAACACTATTCAAGAAAGGGTTTGTCTCCTCGGTTATATGGGGTTAGTATCACGTTCAAATCAACTCAACTCAAAGTCGAAGTCATTGGCCAGAACATTTCGGTTAATTATAATTGTTATTATTAAACCAGTGACTTTGTGTTTGGACTATAGAGCTGAATATGAATGTTATGGAATTTTGACTATTATCAAATTCCTTAAGTCCAAAGTAATATAGTTTTGATGAAGAGAATTGGTGTAAATAAAAGTCACAATGGGTTAACTCTTGATAATGTAAAATTTGATTTTACTGAAACTAAGTAAGCGACAAATTGGATCAAAATGTCACAGCACCTGCTAAGTGACATGTGAGCATAAATTTTTGAATAGTTCGATGTTAATCGCTGATCGAATTTACATCTAACGAGTTACATAACCGGAATGATGAATTCTCTTTAGACCTAATTATTTAATTAATTTATAATTATTATCAATTAAGTAATATTTATGAACTATTAATTATAAAATTTTGAATATGACTTAAGGAATAAATATTATTGTCATATATTCATAGTAGTTATAAATATATCGATCGATATGCGATGTAAACAAGAAATTAAATTAGATTTATTTAATAGTATTTATTTAGGCTTAAATGGGCTATTGTCCCATAATGTTAAGATATTATTTCGATAGCAATAGGGCTTGTAGCAGTCGGCTAAAAATGCCAATGGGGTTTGGAGATGGATGGTTGAGATTTGATGAGAAATGTTATGAGATATGATCAACATTTCTTTCTATTTTTTCCACTATAAAAGGACCCCTAACCTTAACGCAGAATGACTATTGGTTTTCGTTTCCCCATATTTGCTGGCTAACCTCATCAACAAGGAGCTCCAACAAATTCATCTAAAATCAATTCAAAGCGATAGATGTTGGATTGCTAAAGGTATGCGGTTCAAGAATTAGTAATCTAGCGAATTGAGAAAATTTCCAAGGAGGAGAATTCATCATTGCAAGGTGTGTCTCTAACGATTAGTATTATGTATGTATTTATTATACTATATGATTTATTATTTCTAGATGATATTATATTATTTATATATATCGTTATTTTGCTAGCTTGGTGAGATTCTTATATGTATCATCAATGTTCTCACATATTAAACTGGTTGTATGTATGTTTTAGTTTATTAAAAAATACATTTTTATATATAGATTTGTAGTGCACAACCAAATAATTCTTATTTTAATTATTACTATTTTATCTATATATATATATATATATATATATATATATTTATATGTATGTATGTATTAATATACAACCTAATTTTAATTATATATCTTGTATTTAATTATATCATCATATCATGTTAACAGTTGAAATTATATTTCATAAGTGCATATCTACAAATATTATATTTTTCAATGGCTGTAAATTAATTTATAATATTTACTTACTATTATTTAAATCAATTAATTAATTATATAAATAATGTAAAATAAAATATTTTTCAAAAACTTAAATTTTAAATTTTATAAAATTTTGTTATCATCGTATAAAATCACGGCCCAAAAATCAGAATTTAAAAATCATTTTTTATATTTTCAAAATATCAATTTAATAAATGGCTGAAGTTAATCAATTAATTAAAAATATTAGTTTGACCAAGAAAATTCTAGAAAATATTTCTCTACTTTAAAATATCATTAATGATTTTCTAAAATTAAAGTTTGAATAATATAATACAAAAATATTTATTATTATTTTATTGTATTTTGAATAATTAATTAATATACATATGTATGTGTGTGTTAATGCAATAAAATATAAATAAAAACATTAGGATCGATCTGGAAAGGTTTATATATATAGCAAGGTTGGTCGGTTTTTATAGTGGGTCGTCCACTCTTATTACCATAAATCAATAGTTAATACTGGATTAAGGCATCATATCTCAACTACTAAAAAGGAAAATACAAAGCTGGAGATAGGAAAAAGGAGCCTAAGCTACTATAAAAGACTAATGCTAGTCCTCCCCAGAAGAGAAGGATCCACTTCCATCATCCGAAGAATCTAGACCTATCACATGTAGAAAGCTCGCAAAAAGAGATACAATATTCGGAATATAACCATAGTAATCCATGCAATGTATTAATTTCCTATCCCACTATCATCAGCAAGAACAACCATATTCCTAGCACCAAAGGGATCCAACAATTGAATGTACAAGACCTTCCCCATCAACAGTGTAATGAAGTGGCCCAGATTCACTGTCAGTATCACTAACAAATATATGGAAATCATGTCGAACGGGGTCATATTCCATATCAAATGGCTCATATATCCATGCTTTCTCAGAATATTACAGGGTAAGCGAAACCCTTAGTAGAAGGTGAGGCAAAATGAAACACTATCATAGGAGGAATAGATACAATTTCAGATATAGGTGCAATACCTGATGGCCAGTGGTCTACAAACCCAAAAGTGTTGTTCCAAACCTTAGGAACCTACCTATGCACAGGGGGTCGAGGAAACAGAACCTTAGGTGGAGCTGCCAAGGTTGATTCCTTGGGACTGCAAGAGTCAGCAATGTGGCCAAATTAATGACAAGCAATATATATGTCAGGTGCCCAACCATATCTAACACGAACTTCTGCTACATGGCCAACAACACTCTGAACTCTAATCGAAGAAGGTAGCAACTTATTAAGTGTTACTTTAATAAGTGCCTTGGTATAAACCAATCTCTCATGGGTTACCGTATTAAAGTCAAAACATTTCGGTTTATCAACTGTACTTGCTAACCAATTCAAGCCCATGAATGGCTGAAAAAACAGACTGAATGTGCATAACGTATGTCCAAACGAGAATAGACAATATCTGGCCCCTAGAACATGCCGCTAAAGGAGTCTAATTAGCGATAATCAATGGTTTCCCATCATGAAAGGATGGATCAGCTTCCAGAACACGTTGGCGATCCTCATTGCAAGAAATTTTGAAGAAATACATTGAGTCGACATAGATAACAAGGAGGTCCCCCATAAAGCTTCCATATACGGTGGTTGTTTGCACTGAAAATTGGCACAAACACCTAGCAAAAACTTTATGAAGAGGACTAAATGAAGAATAAAATGGAAAAATTGGATAACAATAAAGAAACAGCAATTAATTGAAAGAAAAATACACATACAACGATTTATAATGGTTCGATGTTGTTTGCCTACGTCCACTTGAATAGTTTGCTTTAATAATAACTTTGAATAGACCAGATTAAAATCCGTAGTTACAAAAGAATATAAAGAAAATTGTAGCGTAAAATCACAAAAACAAACAACCAAGCCGTTTTTTTGTAGATGAAGATAGCAAAATATCTCTTTGAAAAATCGACTGAAGGACCTTCAGAACCATATGGGCCTATAGGAGGGGTCGCATAGCCTAATTCCCAAAGAAGAGGGATCGGTATTGATCCCTTCTTTGGTTGAATTTTGGGGTGCGATCCCTAAGGTGGCTTCCTCATACTAAAATATGCTTAGCCTCCAAATTTCATGTCAATTGAATCGATGGAGCTCAAGCTGCTTGATCTTTACTTCAACATAAGTTGCATGTTGTTTTCTACTGATCTCTTCAAAGGGAAGTATATCGATCCCTCCAACTTTATCCCCTTGAGGTGCGATCCTTAGAGTCCACATGTCTTACTCACAAAATTTCATATGTATTGGACTTGTGGATCTTAAGATATTAATTGTTTCCTACAAGAATCCCTCCACACCTTGAAACATACTGACCCCTCTTGTTGGAACTAACTTTATGCAAATCCCTCCTATGTGTTGCACCATATTTCATACTTCAAACATTCAACCTTGCATATCTACCAATTCTATTCAACCTTGACTTCATATTATCATCTACACTTGACTTCTGGGCCCCAATATCACCACTCTGGAGTCATCGCCCTTGATGGTAATTGAATCTAACTCATGCAATTGGTTCAATATTGCCGGGCTTTAATGTCGAATAATACTTGCCCCCTAAAGTATGTTTTGTGATGAAACAATACGTACTTTGAATTAAAGCAAGTTAGAGTCATCGGGAAGAATTCCATCCAACTTTCTAAATAGTTGCCATCCATTTTGTCGAATTATTTTTCCAAGGCGTTGTATTTCTTATCGATCGCCATGATGATTGGTCGATTTCCAATAGCATAAATCCAGGTCTATACTCCATCAGTTGATATATATATATATATATATATATATATATATATATATATATAAGTCCAGTTCCACAGTTCTAACAAGCTTTGGTTATTAGGTCCATCCTTGAGCTTGAAGGCTTCAGGTTTGATTTCAATTTCTGTCGATTTTAAAATTGAACTTTTAGGTCATACACGTGAACGTTCATACACAAGTTCTTGTTGTCGGCTCCCAGACATGTTCATACATTCATGGGTCATTGCCAACATTGTATTTTATATGTTCATGCTTTTAATAATTTACATGCATGTATAGATTTGCGTACATACTCATGGATGGTCCCTCACCCTTTTCTTTCTTTCTTTTCTTTTTTAAAAAAATGTTTATAAGGATCAACACATGTTTAGCCGATCCCTCACTTCCATTCCTTATGCTCACAAGGATCTTTACCTTTTATGACAATCCCTTTTCTCTGGCTTGAAAATGTGGGCCAGCCCATTCACTGTCTTATATAAATCGATATCTCTTCTTTCCAACTTACTTGCTTCATTTTTCCACCATCCTTCAAAGAACCGAACCCTTTCATTCCTCTATCGAAACTAAATCCTCTTTTTCTTCTTTCCTTAGCTTCAAAACAAAATCTTTCTGCAATTCAACCGACCTCACGAACCCATCTCCTCTCACCTTCCATTTTGAACATCTCCAAACCACTCGCCACACCTCTAACCCATACACTCACGTAGGTAGGTTTTTATTTCATAACTTTCGATCCAATGATGAGATAATGCATTCCATACCATAATGATTACGATGGTGCTTGATGCCACAATGAATCAGTGGTCGAAGTGGCCTGGAGGAGGTGAGTCGTGCGGTTGAAAGGGTTCGATAGAATAAATAAGGTGGAAGAAGAAGGGAGACTAGAGGAGGGATCGACTGGGATTTTTTGTATGGCATGGATATAATGATCCCTCATTTGATGATGCAAGAGAGGGATCAGTGTGGAAGCTTGATGGAAGGAAGGTTAAAAACAATAGAGTAGAGGGGTTGGTAGGACCGGTTAAGTAGGAGAGCGATCGGTGGAGTTAAATAACTCGTAGGGATCAGTATTATTTGTGAAAGGATTGTAGGGAACAGTGAAAATAGGTTGCATGGTTGGATCGAAAAATCTTTTTTAAGGAAAGGGGTCAGCATCCTTTGTTTGGAGAGGGGGATTGGTTGAGCTGCTTTGGGAAAGGGATCGAAATACATGGATAGGCATATAGGGGTCAACATTTTGGGTTCGGCATATATTGACTTGGATTGAACTCGAAACCTAATCTATAACCACTTGTTTGAGCAACTACAACCAATCCCATCTTAATGAACTGGAACATATGATGAAGATGAACAACATGACTTGCATATTCATTACTGTACTCAATACTTAATGATCAAATCCTGGAACATAGAACATGAACTAAAACTTGCATATGAACATAAATAACGAATCTCACAATTTGATACACCGATAGTGGATCCCAAAGCTTACACAACTGATCAATCTATTCGCCAGTTGAGATGGTCAGCAATGACGTTCACTTTGTTCAGAATCCAAAGTCTCGTCATTTCAATTTGCTTTCTTATTTTTTTAAGTTTCTTATTTTTGTAACATGTCACATTGCACCACACTGCACTATACTAGCTCACATTTAGCATGGGGGATAAGTAAACTTTTCTAATCTTGATTATCTATAGTCTATAGTTGACATGGACTTTAAACGTTCACAACATCTAGTTACAATGTCCTCTGGACCAGCCACGCAACATAGCAATCTCGAAGCTGAGTCGGGTTCCATGACCATATCTGGCAGGCTTTCCCCTGGTCATCAAACTAAACAAACAGAAGTTTCTAGCTCACCAACCAACTTTTTTCAGATTTTCTCGTCCTCCCAGTAGAAGATGTAAGTCCTACGCCCGACACGGTAGAATGCATTGTACTCTTAGATAACCCAACAGTTTCTCAAGCCTCTAGAATTGGTTGAGGCTTCCTTTCGCAGACTATATTCTAGACATGGAATTCCATTCGAAGACGTCCTAGCTCCTTCAATCAATGATAGGACTCGCTTGCCTCTGGAAAGGTACACAGCATGCAACAAATTCATGTGTTAGGCCAGATGCATGCCACCCTTCAATTATTTCATTCGGGAATGTTAAGGTAACTTGGAATAACCCTTACTTTACTTCACCCGACCAGCTACGCCTAAGCCTTCTGTTCTGCGTCCCAACTCCTAAGGGTATAAGATTCGTTTGTAACTTTAAATGACGATCAGGAATTCCTTCCTATATTTTCTTGAGCCTTCACCTAAATGTCAAGTCTTAACAAGTGCTTAGAACAAACTTACCCTTTTCAAACACGAATGGTTCTGCATTCGATGTCTGCCTGGCTTTGCAAGGCGATGGTTGGAAGGACGTAAGTGTCATCTTCGCTTTATTTTCATATTCTCTAATCCAAGTCATATTCTAGATCAACCAACATTCTGAATATCTACATGTATCCATCCATGTCTAGAGGGTAATAGTTTTTCAAGAGCAATCTCTGCAATTTGTGTTACCCCTACCGAAGATAGGGACTTCAGACTCCTCATCACCAACGATTTATTATCTCTATTTGTGCTACTGGAAGAAGGCCACAACATTGGGCTTTTTGAAATGCTGCATTACCAAGAAGCACTATCGAACAAGAAAGGGATATCAATAACCCTATCGTGCCTCCAGTTGAGAGGACCCGGACGACGTCGAAGAAGCCGAAATTAGGGGTACCTAGATCAATAAGCCTGGCAGCACTGATGTAAGCCCAGGCAAGGCACTTGTGGTCGAACCATCATAGGGCGTGCATCCCCACACACCTGATAAAATAAGAAAAAAGCTTGTACATAAACTTCGCAGGAGAAAAATTACTAAGGATCTGGAATTCGTTGTCACTTCTATCTGAAGAGTCATCTTCTTAATATTTAGTAAGTTCAATGAAAAGGTTTTCAAATCTCCAAATTCTTGATGACATTATGACTTATGACTTCCCTGGATCAATTCTCCCACTAGAAGTGGTGACAACATTCTTCCTACCGGCAAAGGGCAGAAAACTCCTATGTACAAGGCTGCAACAACCAGTCCATTGGGGGACACTAGGACATTTAGAATCATATGCACTTCACCACATGATTTCCATCTATCTTTTGCGTAATGGTTACTTATACTCTAATATTTGGTTTTTTGTAGGTTCAATGTATCAATCCTGAGCTTTTGATCGCTTGAGGGGCTCCTCGATGTAATATGGATCCAAATATGGTACGGAATTGGGTAGGTGTAGAGGGAGGGATAACGATTGCGAAAGAAGTCATCGCTCGAGGGAATCTTCATCTTTAAAACATAAATCCCAATCTCGGTCATCCCATTAGGAAGCACAAACTAATCTTCTTTTGCATAGTGGCGATCAGACCTCCTTTCACGGTCTTCTTGCTCCCATACCACCAAAGCAATATTCTGGTTCATTGAGCTCCAAGCAATCCCGTGACCACATGTTGAGAAAATGTCCAATCATTTCTTCTAATCCATCTTTGCTGACCGCTACTCCTGAAGCTTCCACAGCAGAGAAATTGGCCGAGCTTAAGAATGTTTTCCCAAATATTTATTTTGACGGGCTTAAGTTCCTTCCCTTCATCCATACAATCCCAGTGACTCCTCCCCTTCATCCATACAATCCTAGTGACTATCAAAGAAAGCTCTCTCTCATGCGCCAACAATGTTTTCATGCAGCATGAATCGTTCCAGCACTTAGCAGAAAAAATCTCTGAGGTGTCTATTGAGGGATAACATGAGATAGATCATCTCAAGCTAGAGGCAATCCATGTTAAAGATATAATTAAGCACTAAGATAATGAGATCTCGGAGTTGACATCAAAACTAAAAATGAAGCACAAAAAAGTGCCAAGGAAACATCTAAGGTAGTGTGTCGTCTGGAAGCTACCCATAAAGAGGAACTTGATGCTGCCCACAACCACAACGGTTCGCTCGCCTAGGAAAAAGATTCCTTACAAAAGAATAAAAACATCTTGGTCTGCTGCATTGAGGAGCTTGAAGAGATTCTTAAGAAAGAGAGGGGTAAGAAGATCGAAGCTCAAGAAGAATCGCAAAGATATTGCAAAGAAGCTATCGAGGCCTCTACTTTAAAGATTAAACTTGATGAGCAACTTGCTCAAATTAAAATCCTCAAAGAAGAGGCAAAAGAAGCAGGCTACAATGAGATGAGAGAACACTAGAAGCTTAGGTAGAGGATGCCGGGTAAGCCAGTTGGAATGAATCAGGTACATATTCGATCCCTTGATTATTGAATACAATGTTAAAGTCCTTCTCAATTGTGATATGAGATTTCTTGGTAAGGGTTATCTTGAGTCGCTCGTTGAGGCCTGGGAGTATATTGTTGAAATAAAAAAGAGAAACCTTGGCGAAACCGATTGAGATGAGAGAAACTAGTGTGGGAGATCCTTTACGGAAATGAACCCCTAAACTTTGCCACTGCGAAACTCTGATACTTCGACATTCTAACATCTTCGGACAAGGGGAAACATATCTATGAATTTCGGAGTCTGATCCGAAGGGCCCTTCCTTTTTTCAAGCAGCTGGAGCACCAGTTTCTTTCGGTACAAGTCAGGATCTAATCTTCGATCTGGACAAACCCAGTTATCGATCTAAAGTGTTGACCCCTATTCTGGAAAGGGGACACCGGTGACGATTGAAAGTTAGCTGGATGTAGGTATTCCGCTCTATCTTCAAGTTTTCAATCGATTTCTTTCTTCATGCCCAATAGACATGAGCTTATTTTCCTTTACTGTGAATCTGTAGATCTTCCGAGTCCCAGTCACAGTGGTGTTTCCATGAAGCAACAATCGACATCAACTGAAATACCGGGGGGCACCGATGCTGCAGGGTCTGATGGTCAAGTCATTGGAGAAATCGATGACGATAAGGTTGACAATCCGATGCTGCTAGACGAATCTAATGATATTGTGATAACTGGTGCTACTATATACACCAATCAGCTTAGCTTAAATGAGCACATTGAGAGGGAGGAGTTGTTGAAGAAACAAGCCAAGTCTGAACTCGTTGATGTGGATATTGACAATCCAAACCTTATCCCATTACAAGTCATCCCACCTAGTGGGTCGATTTTCGAAAAACTCCCTCCTACTTTAGAAAAGCTCCCTTACCAAAGGCAGTAAAGGATCAAGGAAATGGACAAGCAGAAGCTCAGGTGGCGCACTCTCAAAAAATCCAAAAAGGAGATAAGACAAAAGAAATAGCTATCATTTCGATTCTGTTTGCACATAGCTTGTATAGCTATTATTCTTTTTGTTGGCCGTGATCGTGAGGGTATTGTCCCCGTTCTCTAAATAAATTTGTATCACAATTTTGAAGTTTATTATTTGAAGAAAAGTTTTTTGCTTTTTGTTTAACCCTTGTGTGAATGGTTATCTAAGTAGTTGAGCTATTACTTTACATTCGATGTACCTGTAACTCATTGCTTGTTGATTTGGATGATAATGTAGGATCGATTTCACCCTAGAGGGGGGGTGAATAGGGTGATAGTGTTAATTATAAAAATTAATCGCGGAAGCTTATAAAATATTCAATTCAGATCACAGAATAGCAGCATAGATATCGCAGAATATAAATAACAGAAAAAACAGAACAACACAGAATTTACCCAGCTTCGGCAAAACCCTGCCTACGTGCTGCCCCCAAGGTTTCTACTAGAAATTAGATAGTCCCTCGCTTACACACGTAAACTCGCTATACCCGCTATTGACTAATCTAACTCTACGCTCAAAACCTTGCCACAACTCAACCACCAAGTTGCGAATTCTCAAGCTACGCCACGTAGCTTGTCCCCTAGTCACACGACTAGATATTAAAACGGTTTAAAAAAGAAAATACAAATTAAAATAATTTAAAATACAAAACCCTAATTTATAAAAACTAAGCCCAAATTAATATTGGTAGAACCGGCCCAATAATTAGTTGATTAAAAAATGCGTCCCCTTCTTTTATTTTATCGGCCTGGTTCCTTTCTTTGTTCCTTTATTTGGAGATGGCGGCCGTTGTTCCTTCGTTCGTATCTCTTTGCAAAATTAGGGCTTTCCTCGATCTCGTTCCTTTTTGCTCTTAAATTAGGGATTTGGACATTTCAAAGATGCCGGCTTTTGGTTGCTTGATCGAAAGGAGGAATTATCACTTTGTTTACTTCGTCGATCGCTTGCTTCTCTGTTTTACTTACGGCTCTTGAAATTGATCGAGTTAGAACTTGCTTCGGCAAGTAATTTTATGCTTTTTGCTTTTCTGGATTTGGCTTTCTTTAACTCGATCGAATAATTGCTGATGGTGATTAGGGCTTTTATATAGGTCGAATTCCTATATTTGCGTTTGTATAAAATCATTTGAAATTGTCATATTATTCACCTTGGCCACTTGATTTTGTTTCGATGATTGAGATGTTTTCTGACCTTTTCAAATCCTATATATTCATTGCTTGATGGTCACGTTGTTGATTTGTGACTTGGTCAATTACGTTTACTACCACTGTTTTGACTTGCGGCTTTGAATTGGTTATATATTTTGATTTTGTGAATTTCTGATGACATTATTTGAACTTCGGCATTTTGACTTGACTGCATCTCTCGGCCATCACTGTGTTCATGTAGTCTTGTTCATGCTGTAGCTTGATTCATGTAGATATTCATGAATTCTCTAGTTGACTTCCTGCAGTTGCATGCACTTTGTCATTCTGGCCTTGAACCTGTACTTGTAGTTGTTCAACCTGGTTTTGATACTTGTAGTTGTATCGCTTGATATTCATTGCATAGTATATTTGTGCATTTGAAAATGTTGCATTGTACTCTGACCTTGTTGCCTTTGTTCATTTGCCGGTTAGCTTGCTCGTTCGGTCTTGTCTGATCTCTGGTTTACCATCTGCATTCACTATAGTTTGTACATGCATTTGCCACTGTTTGATACAGTTTTGAACTGTACAGTATGGTCCATGAATGCAAGATATTGAACTTGTATATATTTGCACATTTGTTACATTGTACTTGTTGTATGTGTTGCTTCATGTTTTTGTTCATCCATGTGTATTGACTGCAGCTCCATGATATATTTGGTTCATCGTATCTGTTTCACTTAGTCCCTGATCTTTGTTGCCTCTGAGTTTGAGCATTTGCACATTTGTAGTCTTGGTCTTTCACTGTGACATGTTCACTTGTGACTGTTGCTACACACTGTTGTATTTGGACTTGTACCTGTTAGCATGTCCCTTGTTTGGTTTTTGGTGGCATCTGTTGGCTGTGCATTGAGCATTGTTCGAACTTGTATCACGCAGCTTCGAACCATGTTTTTTTTGGTCTTGAGGATTTTGCATCGAGCATGCTTCTGGTTTGAGTGTGCTTGCATCTTTGTAGTTTCACTCCATTTTCGTGTGTTCATTCCTTGTGTGGAGCTGGACTTGACCTTGTTACTGCCATGTCTTTGATGTTGGGTCCATTGTTGCTGTAGCATGTCTACTGTGTTCATTTCTGTAGTATAACCTGTTGCACTCTTTATGTTGTATTGACCTCTTATCCTTAGCTGTTCATTTGTGCATTTGGATTTTTGGTCGACCCTATCTCCTTGAGTTGCAGTGCTTCATGTTGTATTCATCGTCAGTTTAGTCATGCACTTGGTCTCTTCACTGTGTTGCACTCTTTGATGGTTCATTGGTGCACTGCTTGTTCATGTATGTTTGCATCGACTTGTTGCAGTACTTGAATCTATATTGTCACTGATTTTTCTTGGTGGTCTTGTACTTGTATACTGCTGGTTTGAGGCTGTGTCATGTTTGAACATAGCATTCATGTGTACATTTGAGTTGCACCTGAGTTGAATCCAGTTTTAAAACTCGGGTTTGACCTTGTGCTGAGAGTTGTGAATTTTATGTTATTGCACGTGAGTTGAACCCGGCTTTTTATTTGGGTTTGACATGTGCTCACCTGTCCCTGTAAATCAATCAAGTGTGTATCGGTGTGCATGGCCTTGTGACATATATAGTGATACATTGTTATGTCACAAGTTGTTCGTGTATGATGGATTCAAATTTAAATTATGACGAACAACCCAAATAACTGAGGAAAATTATATTTTCAAAAGTCATGTTTCATTTTATATTGCAAAAATATTTCTTTTTTAATTTTACTGCGTTAGTTTATAATTTTTTGCAGATTGCTCAGATACTGGATTCAAACTGGAATGAAGTTGAAGACAAAATACGAGTGTGAGTGATATGTAGTGAGGACATTTGTAAATGTGAAATTGTGATGTAATTGAATTTGTATCAAAGTTTTATAGTGTATAGCGAGAGCTTGAATTTGTACTATTCAAAATTGTAATAAATATTTGTTTGAATAAAATATTCGTTTGAATTCCGCGTTATTTATTTTATTCAGCAAATATTTATTTAATCTGTAAAAAATAAAATAGTATATTATCAAATACATTTAAACGAATGTATATATGTTTATTATCATCAAACAAAAATCATATAAGCGCATATTCAACAATCTCCCCCTTTTGATGATAACAAACATATATTTAAGATTTTGAATATGTTAAATGTATTTGATCATAGATATATCCTAATCGCTCCCCCTATTTAAATGCTTCCTCTCTACACGATGCTCCCCCTACATATATGCATACAAATGGAAATATGCAAATGAGCTTAGATGCAAATATAAAATTATTTGACCTTTGCTTGATTTTATTAGACAAAATCTTAACTTTTCTCTCCCCCTTTTGTTATCAGCAAAAGAATAATAGTGTTAGAGAAAAAATAGAGATAAAGTAATCGATATCAATCCAACATTAAAACTCAATTGAATATAAATATTAAATTTCGATAAAAAGTCAAACAAAAATCATAAATATTTTGTTAGGCGCATATTCCACTTTTAGAATGATGGAAATTATGTCATCATATAAAACCATATAGTTGTGTCTATTTGTGGTATATTTATATCAGGAATTTGAATATCTACTAACCATGCATAACCGTTAGGACTTTTAAATGAGATTAGTAGTATTCTAATTTTATTTTAAAAAAAATGAATTCAAGTATCTTCTAACCACGCATAACCGTGAGGACTTTTAAATGGGATTAGAATCAACTTGTTTATTTTAAAAATCAACTTTTGATATGCGTTCCATACATGCATAACCGTGAGGACTTTTAAATGAGCATGGAAGCACATAACAAATTCCAAGTAATTCACCCATGCATAACCGTGAGGGCTTTTAAATGAGAGTGAATACTTTGGTATTTATTATTATTATTATCATTACCCCTTTTTTTATAAAAAAATGTGAAAATGAAAAACGAACGATTCCTGTTTAAAGTACCACATATCGACAAACTATATAGAATTTTGATGAGTGATGGTTGTTAGAAATATGATAGATATAGAGATGGTCATGGAATTTATGCCAACAAACAGTTTGATAACTCTTGTTTAAATTTCTAAAGAAATTTATTAATTATACCGTCTCGAGTCATAATATTTAATCAATATTAACACTCATCACTTTTTCAATCACTATTTTTCTTTTCGATAAACATTAGGGAGTCAGATTAGTCAAAATAGTCATTTAAAATCAAATTCAAAAATAATTATGAAATTAATTTTTCAAAATGAGTAATCTGAAAATATGGTCAAAAATGATTTTCTCGTGGGGGATTTTAAAAAAAAATTCTGCTATTTGAAAATTATTTGAAATGAAGAATATGCAGATATTTTCTTTGAAAAATGATGCTGTTACTAAATGTCTCAACAAAAACCACGTTTCACTAGTAATTTTTCTATCAACTAGATTACCAGTGTAATCTGCATCTGAATTTCTCTTTCACTCAAAAATCATTAATTGAATTTGATTGACCAAACCATGAAGTGTGCACCAAAAATTTCAATTTCAATTTTAACAACAATTTAAATGACATTCTTTTGAAATTGAATTAAAGTCATGTAAATAATCAGAAAACCGTGAATAAGGAGTTAGCCGTATTATAACCAAATGTATTATCCAACAAAACACTATTTTTAATCCAAAATGATATATATGAAGTAATTCAAAGAATTTAGAGATTTATTATAGTGTTTTTGGCAAAAGAATATAATTGGCCAACTATTTTGAATAAGTCAGAATCATCATCTTTTCATCATCTCAATATTGGCTGATTTTAATTCAGAATACGGTGCAGATTATCACATTTAATATATCGTTTAAAACATACCATTACCTGTTTTACCTTTACGATATTTTTCGTTGTTGTCCGTTGTGATTCTGTCACCTTTATACTAGGCTAAGGAACTTTGCTTTGTCGTCCGTTGTGTTTCTGGAACAGCCAAAAATCCAGAGAACACTGTTGTTGTTCCTTAGCCTGCCACCACACCTACACGATGAAAGATTTATGTGACCTATTTGTTTTTATAGGTCCATGGTTGTTAGTGGCAGAAAAATTATAAAAATAATTTTGTGGAGACCCAAAACTATTTATAATTGTTCCCTTCGGCACCCAAATTTGTTTAACTTTGAGAGATTTTATATTTGTGCCTTTTGGAACCCAAATCGGTATAGTTTTCACATGTTTGGGTCTATACCAACAATTATTGTGATTGTGCCCATATTTTCTACAAATTGTGCACATAGAATTAACTTGATTAATATTGCTTTCAACAATTCAATGATTTTTCACTTTTGGAAAATTTATCTAAAGTAGTAGACAGTTGTTGGACTTGTGATTTGAGAGATTCATTTTCGTTTAACAATTGTGTGCACTTTTTAATAGAATTCTCTCTCCTAGTATTTTCATTCTCCTTTAAAATCATAATTTCATTTTCAAGTGATTTTATATTGATTTCTGATTTTTTTAATTTCTTCTTCGAATGTTGGACACTTATCACACTTAGGGATCCTACTTTGATAGTTCTTAACTAATTGATCAAGTTGTTTATTACATTCTATCAAAGTATCCTTTTGAGATTCAAGTTTAGCATATTTTTCCCTAAGTCGTTCATAACAGCCATTTATTTCATGAAAATAAATAAGCAACTCAGAATGGGTAAGTTTTGATACCTCACTTGGCTCGTCATCATCACTGTCAGTTGTATCACCTCGAAGGCACAATTCTGCCTTTTCGCTTTCACTGCCAGTGCTTTGATCATTCTCGTCTATTTCATCCCAAGTGGCTGCAAAACTTTTCTTTTTCTGTTTCTTTCCATGGCTGGATTTAATTTGTGGACAATCGGGCTTGATATGGCCGGGTTTGTTGCAATTATAACAAATGATCTCCTGTTCTTCTGAGTAGTCAAGTGCTTTGCCTATTCTGCTTTTTTAATTCATGATTTCGAGCTGGATTTCCGTATTTGCGATTCCACCTTTTGAATTTCTTTATTAGTAGCGCCAGCTCTGCTGCTCCATCATCATCGTTGTCATCATCACTTTCGGTTGTTCCTTTGAGCGCTATTGATTTCTTTCGAGTATCTCCTCCTTCACGCTCTTCCTTGAATTTCATTTCTAGCTCATAAGTGGTGAGATTTCCGATGAGTTCTTCAACTTTGAGTTGTTTTAAATATTTCGATTCTTGAATGGCGGTTACTTTTGCTTCAAAGCTTCATGGAAGGACTCTGAGGATTTTCCGGACTATTTCCAATTCGGTGTATGTTTTCCCGAGAGCATTTGATTTGTATACGATATTGGAAAGTCGTCCATACATCTCTTTGACATTTTCTTCTTTCTCCATTGTAAAGTTCTCGTATTCGCTGCTTAGCATGGTAAGGCGAGATTCTTTGACTTGAGATGTTCCTTCGTGAGTAACTTCTAGTATGTGCCATATTTCCTGCGCAGTTAGACAATGTGAGACACGATTAAATTCAAATTGATCTAATGAACAGATAATAGAATTCATAGCATTGGCATTAGTATTCTGTAATTTATTTTCTAGTTCTGTCCATTGTTCCTTTGGTTTCTCTATTTCCTGATTATCTACAGTTATAGTTGGAGTTCTGTAACCTGTCTCAACAATATCCCAAGCGTCAATGGTTTTCAGAAAAATTTTCATCCTATTTTTTCAAAAAGTATATTCACCATTGAACATTGGTGGTCTAACTATCGAATGACCCTCTGCAAAAGCATTATTAAAAGAAGCCATTTTAAAAATTCAAAATTTTAAAGCAGAAATTGATTTTTTCAAAATAATCGAATTTTTAAAACAAATGTTGACTTCTATTCCTAGCTCTGATACCACTTGTAGGATCGATTTCACCCTAGAGGGGGGGTGAATAGGGTGATAGTATTAATTATAAAAATTAATCGCGGAAGCTTATAAAATATTCAATTCAGATCACAGAATAGCAGCACAGATATCGCAGAATATAAATAACAGAACAACACAGAATTTACCCAGCTTCGGCAAAACCCTGCCTACGTGCTGCCCCCAAGGTTTCTACTAGAAATTAGATAGTCCCTCGCTTACACACGTAAACTCGCTATACCCGCTATTGACTAATCTAACTCTACGCTCAAAACCTTGCCACAACTCAACCACCGAGTTGCGAATTCTCAAGCTACGTCACGTAGCTTGTCCCCTAGTCACACGACTAGAAATTAAAACGGTTTAAAAATGAAAATACAAATTAAAAATAATTTAAAATACAAAACCCTAATTTATAAAAACTAAGCCCAAATTAATATTGGTAGAACCGGCCCAATAATTAGTTGATTAAAAAATGCGTCCCCTTCTTTTTATTTTATCGGCCTAGTTCCTTCCTTTGTTCCTTTATTTGGAGATGGCGGCCGTTGTTCCTTCATTCGTATCTCTTTGCAAAATTAGGGCTTTCCTCGATCTCGTTCCTTTTTTCTCTTAAATTAGGGATTTGGACATTTCAAAGATGCCGGCTTTTGGTTGCTTGATTGAAAGGAGGAATTATCACTTTGTTTGCTTCGTCGATCGCTTGCTTCTCTGTTTTACTTACGGCTCTTGAAATTGATCGAGTTAGAACTTGCTTCAGTAAGTAATTTTATGCTTTTTGGTTTTCTGGATTTGGCTTGCTTTAACTCGATCGAATAATTGCCGATGATGATTAGGGCTTTTATATAGGTCGAATTCCTATATTTGCGTTCGTATAAAATCATTTGAATTTGTCATATTATTCACCTCGGCCACTTGATTTTGTTTCGATGATTGAGATGTTTTCTGACCTTTTCAAATCCTGTATATTCATTGCTTGATGGTCACGTTGTTGATTTGTGACTTGGTCAATTACGTTTACTACCACGGTTTTGACTTGCGGCTTTGAATTGGTTATATATTTTGATTTTGTGAATTTCTGATGACATTATTTGAACTTCGACATTTTGACTTGACTGCATCTCTCGGCCATCATTGTGTTCATGTAGTCTTGTTCATGCTGTAGCTTGATTCATGTATATATTCATGAATTCTCTAGTTGACTTCCTGCAGTTGCATACACTTTGTCATTCTGGCCTTGAACCTGTACTTGTAGTTGTTCAACCTGGTTTTGATACTTGCAGTTGTATCGCTTGATATTCATTGCATAGTATATTTGTGCATTTTCAAAATGTTGCATTGTACTCTGACCTTGTTGCCTCTGTTCATTTGCCGGTTAGCTTGCTCGTTCGGTCTTGTCTGATCTCTGGTTTACCATCTGCATTCACTACAGTTTGTACATGCATTTGCCACTGTTTGATACAGTTTTGAACTGTACAGTATGGTCCACGAATGCAAGATATTGAACTTGTATATATTTGCACATTTGTTACATTGTACTTGTTGTATGTGTTGCTTCATGTTTTTGTTCATCCATGTGTATTGACTGCAGCTCCATGATATTTTTGGTTCATCGTATCTGTTTCACTTAGTCCCTGATCTTTGTTGCCTCTGAGTTTGAGCATTTGCACATTTGTAGTCTTGGTCTTTCACTGTGACATGTTCACTTGTGACTGTTGCTACACACTGTTGTATTTGGACTTGTACCTGTTAGCCTGTCCCTTTTTTGGTTTTTGGTGGCATCTGTTGGCTGTGCATTGAGCATTGTTCGAACTTGTATCACGTAGCTTCGAACCATGTTTGTTTTGGTCTTGAGGATTTTGCATCGAGCATGCTTCTGGTTTGAGTGTGCTTGCATCTTTGTAGTTTCACTCCATTTTCGTGTGTTCATTCCTTGTGTGGAGCTGGACTTGACCTTGTTACTGCCATGTCTTTGATGTTGGGTCCATTGTTGCTGTAGCATGTCTACTGTGTTCATTTCTGTAGTATAACCTGTTGCACTCTTTATGTTGTATTGACCTCTTATCCTTAGCTGTTCATTTGTGCATTTGGATTTTTGGTCGACCCTATCTCCTTGAGTTGCAGTGCTTCATGTTGTATTCATCGTCAGTTTAGTCGTGCACTTGGTCTCTTCACTGTGTTGCACTCTTTGATGGTTCATTGGTGCACTGCTTGTTCATGTATGTTTGCATCGACTTGTTGCAGTACTTGAATCTATATTGTCACTGGTTTTGCTTGGTGGTCTTGTACTTGTATACTACTGGTTTGAGGCTGTGACATGTTTGAACATAGCATTCATGTGTACATTTGAGTTGCACCTGAGTTGAATCCAGTTTTAAAACTCAGGTTTGACCTTGTGATGAGAGTTGTGAATTTTATGTTATTGCACGTGAGTTGAACCCGGCTTTTTATTTGGGTTTGACCTATGCTCACCTGTCCCTGTAAATCAATCAAGTGTATATCGGTATGCACGGCCTTGTGACATATACAGTGATACACTGTGTATGTCACAAGTTGTTCGTGTATGATGGATTCAAATTTAAATTATGACGAACAACCCAAATAACCGAGGCAAATTATATTTTCAAAAGTCATGTTTCATTTTACATTACAAAAATATTTCTTTTTCAATTTTACTGCGTTAGTTTATAATTTTTGCAGATTGCTCAGATACTGGATTCAAACTGGAATGAAGTTGAAGACAAAATACGAGTGTGAGTGACATGTAGTGAGGACATTTGTAAATGTGAAATTGTGATGTAATTGAGTTTGTATCAAAGTTGTATAGTGTATAGCGAGAGCTTGAATTTGTACTATTCAAAATTGTAATAAATATTTGTTTGAATAAAATATTCGTTTGAATTCCGTGTTATTTATTTTATTCAGCAAATATTTATTTAATCTGTAAAAAATAAAATAGTATATTATCAGATACATTTAAACGAATGTATATATGTTTATTATCATCAAACAAAAATCATATAAGCGCATATTCAACAGATAATCCGTTAATTCTATCCTAAGGCCTCTATGTGGTCATGGCCTTGAGTCATACCAAATACGGGGCTTGACCCTAATGTTGTGTTGTTAGATTCAGTGGTTTGAGGGATTACACCACTGCTTCTAGCCTTGGGTTAGCGAAGTTGGAGAGTGGATGGTTGAACTCGATCCTTGCAAGTTTATACTCCTCCTTTCGATTTCAGGCCAAAGTTCATGGAATTGTGAGTGGTCAAACCGCATTCATCTATCGATTTATAGTCATATCCATACTCTGGAGATAATAGTTGGTTAGCGAGTGGTCGATTCAAAACCGATTTATGCTTATACTTCAATCCACACTCTGGGGACTTAGAGTTATTTCAGAAAATAGTTCGATCTTACTTTCCTTAATTGATTGATTTGCTCCCAAGATTTGGGGTTTGATTTAGCGAGCGAATGATCGTGTCAGATCGCTTTTGATTTATTTCAATTCCATCGCTCGATGGGATTTATTCGCTCATTGGATGGTCAAGTCACATTCATTCCTCGTTATGTATTTCATCCATCGGGTGTGAACAAGAGTTATCAAAAAACAGCCGGATCATGCTGATCTTATTTAATTCAATCGAGAACTAGCATAATTAGTTAGTTACAAACTCTGGGAACCTATTCAGGCATATCATCGTCAGTCAGTTTCGTAATGTAACTAACAGGTGATGCTACAACAAACATAGATATAAAGGAAGTTCAAAACCTTATTTGCTAAATGGAAGGAAATGACATAATTTGCCTTAAATATTTGAAAAATCAAATGCTAAAGAAAATTTTGAAAGTAAATCCAACTGAATGAAAAGAAACAAACTACGTGAAATAACATCATAAATGCTCGCTATTTCATGCCCTTGGGAATGTAATGCCATTAACAGTCACTAGCTTGAAAGTTCCCTCTCCAAGCCTTTGCTCAATGATGTACGGACCTTCTCAAGTAGGATTCATATGTGATTGGGCATGAAAAATCCGTTTAAGACGAGATCGGTGATTTAAAAGGTTCTACGTTGGACTTTAGTCTTGTAGAATCGGGCAACTCGGTGTCATTATGCAGCTGCTCTCAAATTAGGTTCCTCACACTTCTCGTCTACAAAGTAAATATTCCAAGAGGAGATCCTTATTTTTTTCTAGGAACATAGTATGTCACTAGATGGGAAAGGCCTTCGATCTCAACGGGATTAACAGCTATAGAACCGTAAGGAAGGGCGAATGGAGTATGGCCGGTCTGAACTTGTAGATGGTCCTGTATGCCCATAGTGTTGTTGGAAGTTCGTCCACCCACTTACCTCTAGACTTTTCCAAATGCTTCTTCAAAATGGATTTTATGATTTTGTTCATAGATTAAAATTATCCATTTGCTTGAGGGTAAGCGACTGACGCGAATGATTTTAAATAGGATGGCGACGGCTAAAGTCTTTAAACTCGGCACTATCGAATTGAGTCCCTTTGTCTGTTACAATAGTTGTGGAAGACCAAAACGACAGATGATGTTCCGAACAATGAAGTTGATTACTTTCTTCATTGTGATTGTGGCTAGTGGTTTTGCTTTGGCCCATTTGGTGAAGTAATCAATTGCAATAATGGCACACTTCGCACCAACTTTAGAGATCGGTAAGGAACCAATAATATATATGCCCTATTTAGAAAACGGCAATGGGCTGGCCATTTGTGCCATTTTTGTCGGTAGAGCTCTTGGTTTGCGTATATCTGGCACTTGCTGCATCACCTAACATAATCAGCAGTATCTCAATTGATAGTTGGCCAATAATACCTGTAGTTGAGTATTTTCTTTGCTAGAGTTTGCCCCCTAGTGTGATTACCACATTCTCCTTCATGAACTTTCTTTAGGACTCGTTTTATCTCCTCATGAGCAATACACCGGAGCAGGGGAACGGAAAAACCTTTTATGTACATAACTCCTTCCTGTATGATATATTGTGAAGCTTTACGAAGAACTTGTCGCTTTTCATTCCTTTATTCATGAAGGACTCCCTATAGCAAATAGTTTTTAATCGAAGTCATCCACCCTTTCAGGCTTTGCCTCTAGTACTCAGTCGACTCCCATCGGGTTTGTACTCGGGGCATTCAATACTCCAAATGAAACCAAACCCATCTGTTGTGCCTCCCTGGTGCTAGCGAACTTTGCCAAAGAATCAACCTCTTTGTTTTGATCCCGATGAATGTGCATAATGTCATAGTACTTCAAATCGGTCAACAATCCTTGGACTTGGATAAGGTATGGTGCAAGCCATTGTCCTTTAGCTTGGTAATCTCCCCTGCTTAGTATACTACCAATTATGAGCCACAAAGGATTTCTAGAGACTTTATTCCCAGTTCTCTTGCAAGTTTAAGTCCAGCAATCAAAGCCTTATACTCAGCTTCATTATATGTTGCAGGGAAATCAAGCTTAGTAAATTGATCGATCTTTGGGAGTTACAAGCACAATCCCAGCTCTAGAGCAACAATCATTAGATGCACCATCTGTATACAACTTCCATTGTATGGTTGGGGTTTCACTGGTCTCCGACAAATCATTCTACACAGTAAATTATGCTATAAAATATGCCAGTGCCTGACGCTAAATATCCCTCCGATGAAAATAAGTAATGTCGAATTGGCTGTGCTCGATATTCCACTTGAGTAACCATCCAAACATCTCAAGTCACTACAGGACCTATCAAAACAGCTAGTCAGTATAAACATTGATAGGGTACGTATGGAAGTAAGGATAGAGCTTTTGTGATGCAATCATCAAATAGTATGCTAGTTTCACTATTTTCGGACAGTTCCTTTCAGCTCTTGTCAATCGCTTGCTAACATAATAGACTGGTCTTTGGATTTGATTCTCCTCGCGAAGCAACGCAACACTTATAGGATATACCGATACGGCTAAGTAGAAATATAAATCTTCATGATCCACTGGATTTGATAAGATGAGGGGTTTCTCTAAGTGATTCGCAAAATCTTGGAACGCGTCTTTACAATCCTTTGTCCATTCGAAATTCCTTTTTCCTCTCCTAATCAGGTCAAAGAAAGGAATGCATTTATTGGTAGCTCGGAAATGATCGGCTTAAGGCAAGAACCTTCCCATTCAGACTCTATACTTATTTAATAGTCTTTGGCGCTTGGATATTGCAAATAGCTTGGATCTTCTCGGGATTAACTTTAATACCACGGATTAAGAACTTTCCTGATGCAATGCTAAAGAAACATTTTAGAGGATTAGTCTTCATTTTACAATGTCGGAGGATGTCGAATATTTTCGCCAAGTCTCTAATGTGGTCGCTAGGCTATCATGACTTCATGAGCATATTATCCACATATATCTCCATCCTTTTTTGATTTTACCTTTAAACATTCTACTACCTAGGCGCTGGTAGGTCCCTGCTGCATTTTTTAGTCCAACAGCATCACCACATAGCGATATAATCCAACATCGGTAATGAAGTTAGTGTGCCCTTGATCGGGAATGTGTATCGAGATTTAGTTATATCCTAAGTACGCATTCATGAATGGCAGCATTTCATGCCTAGCGATCGAATCTACCAACTGATCGATCCTTGGAAGGGGAAAACTATCTTTTGGGCATGCCTTGTTCAAGTTCGAGCAATCAATGCACGTCCACCATTTCCCATTCGCATTGCTTATAAATACTGAATTAGATACCCACTTAGGGTAGAAGGCATCATGAATTAACCCATTGTCTTTTAGTATATCCACCTCCTCTTTTAGAGTGGCAGGTATCTCTGGACCCATGCCATGCCTTTTTTGTTTCACTGGGACATGCTTCAGGTCAATATTCAATGCACGGCTCGCAATAGCAAGTGAGATCCCACACATGTCAGAATAAGTCCAAGCGAACATATCGAGATTCGCTCGGAGGAGTCCAACAAGTTATTCACCATCGAGGGGCTGGGCTACGATTTGATTTAGGACCCATGACGGATCGTTGTGGCTGACTGTGATGTCAATCGTCGGCTCAGCCGATGCATCCTTAGTTTCTTTGGGCTCCTCCTTGTCATCTCTTGGATCTATATCTCTATAGAGTCGAATGTGGCGCCCGAGCCAAGTCTCAGGCGCTGGTTGTCAATCTTCACTGGCTTGGATGCAGACTGACTTATCCACACCATTTCCTTTCTCCTTCCATTGAGCCCTCAATTCAGCTACATAACAGGCATGTCCAACCACCTGATCACTATGAACAACCTCGAACCCATTATCTATCGGGAACTTCAAAGTCAAGCGCCGTGAGGAAAGAGCTGCCGGAACTCAACTAGGGGTGGTCAGCCCAGAAAAGCATTGTATGGAGAGTCGACATCTAAAACAACAAAAGGCAAAATTTGTACTCTCATACGGTTACCTTCTTCCAACTCTATAGGTGATTCAACATCGTTAAAGCACTTAAATGGTTTCAAGTCCTTGGCTTCCATCCTCGTCTAATCATCGGATTTTCTGAAAATTATACTTATAGAACTTCCACAGTCAACCAATATCCATCACGGCCAAAATGACCATTGGGTCGATTGTTAGAGCCTCCACTTTGTCTACATCTTTGTTTCTAAACACCATATCATCCTCCATTGTACACTGCTGTTTTCCTAGAGCTCCATCTTCCATGTTTAAAAGCATTCAAAATCCATGTGCTTTATTGTGCTAGCATAGCTCTCCCTTTCATGCCAACTCTTATCAGCCGGATGCAGTCCTTCAACTATTGTGTTGATCACCAATCTTCCACTAGTCCACATAGCCTCCTCAGCCCTGTGTGATGCTTGTCCTCGGTTGGAGTCAGATGTCCTCTGCCTACCATCTCGAGGGATTTTCACAAACTGCTGTAACTTCCTTTCTTGAATAGCTTTTCGATAATATCCTGGAAATGCTTGCATTTATTTGTGTTATGCCCATAGCATTCATGAAACCGACAATATTTCCTGGTTTGTTTCTACTTCTCTGTTGATTCTTTTGGAGGCGGCTTCTTGTAATGCATGGTATTGTAGAAAGACAAATAGATATTCTCTAGGTATGTATTCAGTGGCATATAAGTGTTGTACATCGAAATCCTAGGCTTCCCTCTTCCAGAATCCCTTTTTCGTTCTCGTCGCCTATCTCCGCCTTTCTTTTGTTGATTCGATTTGTTCTGGACATTCACTTGAAATTTTCCAGAACTTTCATCGGGCTGCTTTATAGCAATATTACTCCATACTCTTTCCCCTTTCGGTCCTACAACATTCTTCTTCCTGAAGGATCTGGTTTCCTCCTTCCTCAAATAATGAGCTGCCTTTGCATAGAAGCATACCAACGTTGCGGGTGGTTTATCGGCTAACAAATCGCTAAAATCAGATTCTGGATGAATTACTCTTGTCACAGCCATCAGTTATTCATGGTCATTCGATTACCGATTTCTATAATAGCTATATGGAATCTCTCTAAATAATCTTCCAATGATTCTCCTAGAGCTTAGATCATGATGGATAGTGACATTACATCCTTGCGGTGAGCGTGTGCATTCAGAACTACTCCACAAACATAGTTGTCAAATCATCAAATCTAGAGATCGGTCGAGGGTAGCTATGTAAACCACATCATTGCTATTCTAGAGAGAGTTATGAGTAAACATCAACACTTGGTTTCTTCATCTGATCATGTGGAATCCATTAGCCATTCATATGTCATGATATGTTGCATGGAGCCGGTTTTTCCATCATGGGCAGACATCGACGGCATGTTGAACTTCGTGGATACTCTGCATGTATGACATTATCAGTGAATGAGATATGGCTTCTCGAGATTCCTCGGTCATCATTGGTCAAGCCTTGGATTTCTCTCCCTAATTCTCTAACCATTTTCGATAAGTCTGGTGTTTGGATAGTTGGTGCCAAGGATGGTCAAATTCTACCTCGCGTGAACGGTCTGGCCGAAGTTTATGGGATGTTTCATGCCTTCTTAGTTTAACATCTTCCCAATGTGTATCTCATAAATTCACTTCATTATCATTTAGAGCAAGCACTTGGTCAACATTTAACTAAACTCCATCATCCAAATCGGCCGCAGCAGCTCCAGTTGCATCCTAGTGCGCATAGGTAAGTTCCATCCTTTAGAGGAGGGGTTGGCACCGATTGATCTTAGCACACCACGATGGTCTACCCGTTAATGTCCTAAAATTTCTATGCGAAACCCGTCTATGTTGCGGCGCGTATGCTTGTGATACTCGCCGATGAACTAAAACTCTCCGATGTCGAGTAAGAGGTAGGGTCCCTCCTAGCTTTTCCTCATAGTTGCTGAGAGAGTTGGTGCATTGGGTAGATATTGATCTGAATTTGATAATTTAAGTTTCGACAGCTATCCATTAGCTCTCTCATCAGATTCTGGAATTCAGCTCTTGTAATAGAATCAGATGGATTCTATACTTCAATTGGTTCAGCATTCACATCCATTGGTTGACTGTTCGTGCCTCCTTATTGGATATTAACGTTCTCGTTTCCTTCCACATTCTACAAATAGATCTAATGTTCCTAACTATTATTGATAGCTTTTCTTTGATTTTTTCAAATCAGAGTAGTATGAGTAAACTTCCTAAAGATAACTATGGATCTCCTTCGGGGGATTTATGCAATTCAGTAGCAACAAAGAGATCCTAATCAGTTGAGAATTAAGGTTCTTAGTGAAAGCACCAAAATGTTTGCATTGAAAATTGGCAAAAACACCTAACAGAAAATTTATAAAGAGCATTAAATGAAGAATAAAATGGAAAAATCGGATAATGACAAAGAAAAATTAATAATTGAAAGTAAAACACACAGACGATGATTTATAATGGTTCGACATTGTTTACCAACATCCACTATAAATAGATTGCTTATTAATAACTTTATAATCTGAGTACAAGAGGGATCAGATTAAAATCCTTAGTTACAAAAGAATATAAAGCAAATTGCAGTGTGAAGTCCTAAAAAAACAAATAAATCGGTATTTATACATGAAGATAGCCAAATATCTCTTTGAAAAATCAACAGAAGGACCTTCAGAACCATTGGGCCCATAGGAGGGTCGCATGGCCCAATTCACAATGAAGAGGGATCGGTACCGATCCCTTCTTTGGTTGAATTTTTGGGTGCGATCCCTAAGGTGGCTTCCTTATGCTAAAATATGTTTATCCTCAAAATTTCATGTCAATTGGATCGGTGGAGCTCGAGTTATAGCTTGATCTTTACTTTAACATAGTTTGCAAGCTGTTTTCTGCCGATCCCTTCCAAAGGAAGTATACCGATCCCTCCACCTTTATCCCCTTGAGGTGTGATCCCTAGGCTAGGCTCCTTAGGATCCCTGTATCTTGCTCATAAAATTTCATACCGATGCCTCTTGTTGGAGCTAATTTTATGCTGATCCCTCCTATGTGTTGAACTATATTTCATGCTTGAACATTCTACCTTGCATATCCATCAATTCCATTCAACCTTGACTTCATATTATCATCCGCACTTGACTTTTAGGCTCCACAATCATCACTCTGGAGTCATCGTCCTTGATGGAAATTGAATCTAATTCGTTCAATTAGTTCGATATAGCCAGGCCAAAAATGCAGGATAACGACGGCGAAGACTTCTAGCATCATGAATCTTTTGGTTTAGATCCAGAAAAACCAACTAAGAATGCCGACTAATGATCATCCCCTGCCTGCAAAATAGAAGAAGGCAACATAATTCCATTAACCTCCTCAATCATAAAGTCTATAGGCGTATGCGCACTGCATTGCGAAGTAAGGAGCGAAAGAGGGAAGATTAAGGCATGACACAAGCAGGATCAGACTTCTGGGATGGAGCAGCCTTATGATGCACAGCAGGCGAGCCAATATCCAAAGGGGCATTAGATCGAATATGGTCAGAGCATGAACCTGCATGAGACAAGATCGGAACTATGGGCTCAAAAATACCAGCTAGAGTACTATCACTATCCAAAAACTGATCAACCATAATGTCAACCTTACTACCACGCATATGCAATTCAATTATGGAGGAAATATAGTTCGAGAGATCATCCATGGAGATAGGAACAATGGTGTTATCAAGGGCAGCATGCGAACGACAAAAATTAGCACAAAGGTTTGGTAAATCCATTGGCGAACCTAACAGCGGTCTGGGAGGGGATGAATATATGGAAGGTTGGATCAGAACAAGCAAGGTATGGCCAAATCTAGTCAAACTCAAAGGGGAGAAGTTAAGGAAAGGAGAAAACTTTCGATGCTATTTAAGCATGGAAAGATAGAGATGGAAGAAGTGGGAGCGATAGAATCAAAAGGAGAAGGAGGGCGCGGGTGTGGAAACAAGATGAAGAAGAAGTGAAATGATCGCCATTTTTTAAGCAAATATTTATTGATAAATGTTATTTAAATACATAGTGAATATACATAATTAGATACTAAAAATATATAGTATTCAAAGTACATAATTAATATACTATATATATATAAATATATGTACATATACATATTAGATATTATAATATATACTTATATATATGTATATTTAATAATAATAATAATAATTTTGTTGATTTATAACAACGAACTCAATATTTAAGCTATTATTAAGACAAAACTGAATGAAGCTCTGACCATCAATGCTGCCAACACCCTCAACTCAACTTGGGCTTTGCATCATAATTTAGAGCAAGCTTCTTATGAGAGAATCAAGATCCTCTCCGATCCATCTATCCACACTCTTTCCCCTATTATATCCGTAGACAATTTATACATTCTCATGTTTTCACCTCCTAGCTCAACACCAAACCTTTGTATATACTGATAATCAAGTTGTTTCTAGGCAAATTATGCTTGATTATCTTCCCTATTTTAGACAAGAAACCCACCCTTGGTTCACTCTTGGAGACTTTGACTGCATGATATCCACCATTTGTCATTTTGGTTGGTATAAATCCACAATTTGTCTCCCCTTTAAATGAAGCCATAAGCCTATATAACCTGTATGAAATATTTTTCACCAGTCCTAAGTACACCTAGAATAACAAAAGTCGGTCTGGCATTCGTACCGTGAGCTGTATTGGTCTTTCCCTTATCAACTCCTCTTCTCTCGTCAAATGGCCCAACCTCATAACACATGTTCTCCCACCAATTTATCCGACCATTCCCTATCATTACCAAGTGTGGGACCTCTGCCTATGAAATAAAATAAGTTCAATTTTTTTTTTGTGTGGGTTGAAGACCCTGAATTTTCTCCTTTAGTTTCTAATGCTTCATCTTCTTCTTTTTATGATAACAGGATGCATATATTTAAACAGAAACTTAAAGTAACTAGGTAGGCTCTTAAGGTGTGGAATAAAGCTAAATTTGGAGAAGGGGATGGTCTTTCTAAGAACTTGGGTGGTCAACTTCAAAAGGTCCAACTTAGCATGCTTTAACAACCTGGATGCTTGGCCTTATCTGAGGAGGAGCATAAGCCATCGTTAAAGCTTACTAATGCACTAACCACTGAACTGCAAATAAAGAAACAAAAGCTTAGGAAGGAATGGGACATATAAGGTGATAGAAACACAAAAGTACTTCACAATTCTATATTTGTTAAGAAAGCAAAAAAGCGGTATATATAATATTACATATGACTATGGCAACCTGCATGAAACCCCTGAGTTGGTTGATAAAGCTTGTTTCCATTATTATACTAGCCTGCTTGGTACCTCTGATTTTCCAAGTCCTAACCTAGAGGAACTTTTTGATGCTGAACTCCCAACCATTATCAATCAGGATGTTAGTGCCCACTCATCTAAAATTAACCGATGAAGAAATTAAACGGGCAGTCTTTAGTATGAACTAATCATCCTCCGAGGGTCCTGATGGCTTTAACGCAACATTCTACATACATTTTTGGGCAATTATATCTCAGGATTTGTTGTAGGCAGTGCATAATTTTTTTAATCACAGTAAAATCATCTCTTGCCTCAATTCAACAAATTTAGCTCCGATTTCCAAATCCAATCAAGCTTCCACCATCATGTCCTTTAGAATGATAATTTGTTGCAACGTGATTTATAAGTGCATTTCCAAAGTCATCTCATCTAGATTAAAGGTGGTTTTACCTCATATTATATCTCCTAATCAGTTAGCCTTTTTCCCTAATAGGAGATCCTTGGTAATGTTTTACTAGCCCATGAACTCTGAAATGGTTATAACAGATCTTATGTATCCCCTAGAGCTATGATTAAACGGGATATTAAAAAGGAATATGATTACATTCAGTGGGGGGCTATAGTAGTAGTGATGGCTAGAATGAATTTCCCCCGTCATTTTGTTAGCCGGATATATACATGTCTTCCTACAGTCTCCTATTCTCTTATATACAATAATAGGTATGTGGGTTTTTTTAAGAGCAAGAAAGGTATACATTAGGGTGGTCCCATGTCTTCACATTTATTCATTAAAATGATGGAATTTTTCATGCAGTTGATTAATAAGGCTGTTCTAAAGAAGGAGTATTCCCTTTACCCTAAATGTATGGAGCCTAGCATATCAACCCTCCTTTTTTCTGATGATGTCCTGATATTCAACAAGCCAACTGAAGGTTCCTCACAAAGCATCATCAGGACTTTGAGCATCTTTCAATATGTCAATGGTCTTCAGGTAAGCCCATAGAAATCTACTATTTATATAGCTGGTGTCTCTGACCTTCTGAGAATTCAACTGCGTGACCTTGCTTCTTTGCCTGCTTTGGCTGAACGAGCAACTTATTTAGGCATCCCTCTTACAACTAGTAAAATTGGATACTTAGATTGTCTGCCTCTCTTTGAGGAAATAACTAGAACTATGAATTGTTGGGTCAATAGGTTCATGTATTAAGTGGGTAGACTAATTATTACAAAGGCTATCATCTAAGCTATAACAGTTTATTGGTGCATATGCTTTTATATTGCCTACTAGGTTGATTAATCAGATCAGACAAGCTATGAATCACTTCTTGTAGACTGGAAGTATGTATTGTAAAATGCTTGTCCCTCTAGCTTTCTGCAAAGTTGAAAAAGCTCAGGCTTTTGGAGGATTGGGTATAAAGAATTTGAAGATATGGAACCCATTAACCTACTCCAAACATTTTGACATTTTGCTCAATAGCTGTGATAATCTATGGGTGAGGTAGGCCAAGAAATAGGGTAATAGAAAATTTTGGTCCATGGGCATTGCTCCTCTTTATAGTTGGGTTTGGATATCTACTATGTAGCTTAGTGACCGATTACTTAATCAAGTTCATATTCAGTTGGCTCCTCAAAGTACAATAAAGTTTTGGTCCAAGCCTTGGACCAAGCAAGACATGATCTTGGCTAATATGTTGACTTATGAAGAAAGTGTGCTCTCGAGAAGATGCTAAAGGTATTGATTATGTTCATGATGCATTGTATCTCTCCCTTACACTTACAATGTTAGGGTCAGGGCTGTCTGGCATACTCTTTAGGGTGTCAGCTTACAGATTGTCATGACTATTATGCTTGGAATGCTAAGGCTAAGCCTCATACAATATCTATAGTCCACAAAGCTTTATCGGAACCCTCTTCTCTAACTAGATTCTGGTGGGACTCTAAGGTCTGGAATCCTTATTGCTCTAAGAGGGACAACTTCTTACTCTTGAAAGTGGTAAGGAATTGTTTACAAAGTTTGTTAAACTTGAGGCATAGAGGAGTTGATGTTGTTAGCCTCTGCCCTTTTTGCAGTAATGATGTAGAGGAAACCATGCATATATTTTTTAACGATCACTTCACCTTTGATCTATGGATGATGGTCTTTGCTGAGGAGCACTTGCAACAACCCACTAATATCAATTTTTTAGAATGGACCAAAATTTATAAAGCTACTAGATGGACGGACCAAAATACTCTTGAGCTGCTCTTAATCTTAAAAAAATTATAGCTATTGTGTGGAGGGAATGAAATGCAAGAGTGTTTGATTGCAAAAGCAAAACTGCTGGTATATTGAGTGAACCACAGTACATAACAAATTATACTTGGAGTTTTAACTGAGAATGATGTATCTCAGATATGGGCATGATATTTTATGTTATCTTATGTGTTTGTTTTTCCTCTATTTTCCTTTTAGTTCCTCCATTTTTTCTAGTTAATCCCTAATTTTCTTGTCTTATTTATCTTTATGGGATTAAACCTGTTTTCTCTTATTTATCTTTTATTTTTAATAAATTCTATAAGAGTCTAACCAACCCTACTTGGCTTGCAAAACAATAATTTATTACTGCAATTCATATACATATATCTATGTATGTACGTATGGATGTATGTATATGTATATGTATATTTGTAAATTGATTTTAAAAAAATTATTGTGTGTGTGTGTGTATAATATAGTGCAATAGTATATAGATATAAATCATTAATGATTTTATATATAAAAGTTACATATACACATACATACATTCATACATACGTACATATAAGATGAGTTAACATGTCTATTGCGATGTAAATCCCAATATTTATATACGGACGTGTTATACCTTGCACAGATTATTATATTACACATGCATACACGTACATTTATGTATATGATATATATATATGTATGCACTTTTATATTTAATTGAATGTAAACTAACTAAAATTATATATAATTTATAAATTTTAACAAAATAATAGATTTAAAATAAAATTTAGAAATATTCTAAATAAATTAGACTTCATAGGCTATGCAAGTTAAATTAGTCATGTAAAGGGTTACTATAAAGCTCACAGCCCAAAGGTTAAGCCTAATAGAAAAGGCCCAAATTTGAATTGGGCCTTAGGCTAATTTTTTCAAAATTGTTTGAAAATTAAAAATGCAAAATTATATATTTAAAAGTTAAATTTAAAATGAGATATACATATATTATAGTATAAAAAAAATTTCAAAACATTTGAAAATAAATATTAATTTCATAATTTTAAAATATATTAATAAGATTAATAAATTAAGTAAATTAAATAAATTAATTAATTAGTAAATGTATTTTTGGATTATTTATTATGATATGTGTTATGTTCTTTTAAAATGTTTAAAATAACATAAGTATGCATGTATGCATATGAATTAAAGTTTGAAATTGATGTAATTTAATTATAATGGTTTAACCAAAAAAATTAATTAATTTTCAATTAATTAAATAAATAAATTAAAGGTTAGTTAATTAAATAAATATACATATATATACAGTATATTTGTAATACTATAAAGGTTATGGTATGTAATAGATATTTAATATAAATGTTATATTAAGATAATATAAAATTAATTATTTAAAAATTAATTAAATAAGGTTTAGTTAACATAATATCATACTTATGATTACCGTATAATTAGTATGAAATATAAAAGTCATATAATAATAAAACTTGCATGATGTGGAGGTATAAACTAAATATGGAACATTAAAGAAACCCAGAATAGATTTAAGGAATAAATACATATGTAAATGTATGTACCATGATTTCTGATATATCCAAAACTTGAATCATAAGAGTATTTTATAAGAAACACAATATTCCATAAGTTGATATCACTCAGTATAATATACTGAAGATTATGAATTTTCAATATAATGTCGTCCTCTATCATATATTTTAATAAATTACTTACATACTCCTTAGTTGTTGATCAGACTCAAGCTGGGGATGTTATGTATATACTATTATTAATATATTGAATATACCAGTTAAGATAACTATATGTATTTGTTGAGCAGACTCAAGGTACATATATTATACTTAGGTCGTCATGATATGGTGGGTATGAGCGAATCATTTCGTTTCAATTTGTTAAGCAGACTCAAGGTCAAAACAGAATTAGGATAAGGTACCAAAGGGTTGAGAGTTGGATATGATACAACCGATAAGGAGTTGTCCATCGTCCGTGGAGCTATGACTTATTGAGCAGATTCAAGATCAAAATTCAAAGACGGATGAGTCCTAACACCCACTAGTGAAGTCGAAGACTTGTATGTTTTGACTTAGGGTTTGGTGAAACATAAAAGACTAGGGGGAGCCTTATTAGAAAAATAAAATGATAACATTTAACCTTTCCAATATTGTAAGAACATATGATATACAGTGCTATGATAATCTACATTAATAAATTTGTGCATTTAATATGATTGATAAAACGCTTATCAATTAAGGTATACAAATGAAATTAAATTGAAGATTGATAAATAGAAACATAATACATATATATATACTTACTATTAAATACTTCTTGCATGTTAATGTTTTATATACCTATGCAAGTACCTAATTTTACAACTACTAAATACATTCAAAATTTGGTCACTCATACGTTTATTTGGTCGAGATCGTATATTGCATTCTATGAGTTCTGAACTCAAAAGCAATACAAGACTATGGATATTTGATCCACATTCTATCACATATAAGTGTTGTATGGTGAATGGTCACTGTTCTTAATGTACGATACTTTGATGAAATCATTTCGTTCGAAGTAAACAAATAGATCATACTGTGAGATTGGGTATTTAATTTGATTGATTACAATAAAGATCATGTTGTGTTAAATGTAACAAAAAAGCAAAACTATAATATAGATCTAAGAACTCAATCGTCGAAATGTCAGTTTGATTAGCATATGTAAGATGCATCATATTTGATGACCTTAAATGTTAAGAATAATCAAATGCATTTTTGTAACGAGTTGGTTATGATATTGTAATAAGAGATTTCTTTTGAATGGTTCAACAATTTTAAAAGAATAACAAATGTACAAGAGTAGATGTAATTTAAGGCATGGTTGGGATGAATAGAGTGAATAGTCACTTCTACATCATAAAGAAACATCGAAAACAAGAATAATAATAATAATAATAATAATTGATACTTAACTTTGGTATGAGAATTATGATTTCTATTTTGAAATATATTTTTATATAGAAAATTGTTTGCTATGAGATTTATTTCTTTGAATTCAAGATATTTGATCAAAGAACTATCCGCTGTAAACTGATTATAGTATATGAAATAAATAATTATGTTAAGTGAATGATGGACCGCCTAATTTTGTATTTTATTATAGTAATGGCTAAAATAATGGGAATATGCCATATAGCACTTATTGATTGCATCAAGTTACAAAAATTGTTTTCATAAAACTATCGAACATAATTTATGAAATAATGACTATTTTTCGAAATCTACCGAAAATAGACGTGGTTGTATTTCAATGTGTATATTACGAATATTCATTATGAAATAAAACTGTAATGTGGTACTTGTTTTCACAACAAAAGTGACACGTTGAAAATATTGTATTATCTAAAATTATTTACAATTATATTAGAATTATAGACTAAACCGTAGTTTTGAGAAATAATTTTTATATATGATTATATGAATCGTATGGTTCTAGTTAATTATATCCCATACATTCAAGGGAAATGCATCCATTTAGTGGGAGCGTCATAGGAGTTGATGAACTCTATGGGCCGATACATATAGATGTATGCAATCGTAAGTCCATTAATACCAAAATATTTCCACGTACTTTGTGAATTCACTGATGAATCTTCACAAACGTGGAGATGTGTATTTGATACACATGTGTAAGTGTAAGATAATCTCATAGACTATAAAACTGAAGTAAATAATGTAATATGCAACAAAAATGAGTTGATTTGATCGAACTGATGAGTATATTGAAAAGAGTTCCGAATATACCTATTTGTACCAAAATTGGGCACAACAGTCTTTGGATGTGTTTGAAGAGATAAAATGAAGAAAGCAAAAGTAAAATGAGGCAGATCTAATAAACACACTAATCAACAGATAAGAAAAAGTGTAGAAACACACAAATTTAGAGTGGTTCAACGTATAGCCTACGTCCATTATGAAATGATTGATGTTTATTGACTATAACTCACTGGTTACAAGTGAATTACAATAGTACAATCAAAATGCAGCAGCAATTTCGTTAGAGTATCGATGTAAAGAAGCCAAAAAACCATTTTCTGTAGGTCCACGGTCGCTATTTATAGGCTGCAAATATCTGGCTCAATCTCGGAAGACTCTTTCTTTCATGTGGGTAGGCCCACCAGATCGATCCGAGGTCATTTGGGATCGATCCCTAATCGATCCAATGCTCTTCGTATCGATCAAGATTTATTCCTCTTGGGTTGCGATCAATTAGGGGCATTCCTCAGGTGGTAAGTAATCTCATGTGAAAATGTAGTAGCATTTGGACTTGTAGATTTTTAGCTACGATCGATCCAAAGTTAGTTTTGCAAGTAGGCTGACCAGTGTGTACCGATAACTTCATATCGACCAACATTTGTATCAATATTCTGCGTATCGATCAAGTGTGTTGTGGTGACGTGGAGCGATAGTTCAGGAGGGATCCAAGGATTACGCTAGCAGACCACTTCCTCTATTTGACCACGCCTTCTTTGTATCGACCTTAGGGATTGCTTTTCAAAATGATGCTTGCATGGTGCTTCGTATAGACGATTGTATATGCTTTTCATACCGATCTTTGGCTCTCTCCTTCGTATCGATCAAATGAGTGATCAATATGAATTATGCCGCTTTTGTATGATGGTTACGAACTGATGGGCCTTTATAGATGGATACGAACCAATGCTTATGGACCAATGGATATGAAGAGGATCGACTTCGATGGATACGAAGCTGGGTGGATACGAAATGAGGTCCAAGGGTCAATGGATACGAAAAGGATGGTTGCAAGGTGATGGATACAAATATGATGGTTACGAATTAAGCATGTCTCATATGTAACTTGATCGATCCATAACTTCAGCATACAAACTTTGATTGACCCAAAATTTGGAATATTGGCTTCCATAGCTTTGCTTATCGTATCATTTTAATTGTAGCTCGATACGAACTCGGGTGAAATTTATCGGTATCCATAGTGAACCTATGTACAACCGATCTCTGAGATGAATTGTCCTTGGTCTCTAGTCAAGTCCTTAATGTCACGGTCTTGTCAAAAGGCGGGATAACATTTGCCCCCCCCCCAAAGTATGTCTTGTGTGAACACGACATGCTTTGAAAAGCTGTATTCTTTATTCTGAAAAATCTCTATCTGATTCGTTGAATAGTCGTTGCCTTTTCATTAATAGATGTAACCTTTGATTTATTTTCAATAATTTAAATGCTGAACTGTTGGCTACTAATGATTATCCAGTGCATTATTGTAACTGAGTGTCGAGTGCTATTAACTTGTCGTTCACTGTTTGATTATCATAAGATGAGCATTCAATTCCTATAAATTTTGAAAATTGAATGTTAGTCCTTCATACATGCACGTACGTTAATTGACTCCCATTCACATTTGCACGTTCATGAGTCGTTGTCAAGTTATTTTTATCCAATTTTGTGTTAATCCTCTCCTGAGTCGATGTGAAAATCGAGTTGTAACAATGCTTGACGTTTGTTTTAGTGTATCCTTTCGTATCGATCATTTTCTGGATCGATTCGAGGAATTGAAAAATTATCTTTGTGTTGATGGTGATCGATACGAATTAGTTGGCCTTTTAAAATATTTCGTATCGATGGATATGAATTTCTATGGGCCTCAAAGCAATGGATATGAAGTTATCATTTCATATCAATGAGTCTCTAATGGGTTCAAAAGGTTCAGATAAGTCCTTGCTCGTGCTTCGTATCGATAATTTTATGGACATGAAAGGCTTCATCTCAGTTTATCCATGGATGAATATGAAGGAGGTCTCCAAACCGATGGCCAATGGATACAAATAGGTCATTTTGTATCGGTTATGGTATAAATCTTTTCAATCGGTCATTTTGTACTGGGAGACGAATCGACATCTGCTATCCATATATACACACGATTTTGTACTTAGAAAAAAATTTACTTGCTCATTCTTCTACCACCTTCGTATCGATAGGAAAGATTGAGAATGCCTTCATCCCTAAATCAACACAACTCTTTAATTCCTCGTAACTACACCTTAATTTAGGTAATTAGTCAACGAACTCGCATTGGAAATGATAAGGCTCGAGATTCAATGTCATTCCATTCGTATTCACGATCGATTTTGGTGAAGAGGAGGCCAAAGATGGTCGGAGTAAGGTCGAGGAAGGAGGAGATGGTTTCTGTGTTGCTTGAGTTGTTCGGGGAAGATGAAGTGTAGATGGGTATGTAGCCACGTATCGATCTTGGATCAAGGGATGCAATTCGTATCGTCCTAGATACAGTAGAACTTTGTATCGAATGAATGAAGCATTTCGTATTGGTAGATGAAGGGCTTTCATATCGATCAACTAATGATGGCCTTTGTATCGATCTAAAGCGATCGATATGAAATCTAGGATCCACTGATCGATACGAAGCAAAGGGAATTTTACACCGATATGAAATGACTTTCTTGTGATCGTCATTCTATGATCAATACGAATCATCACTTCCTTTGATGGATACAAATTGTGCTCTTGGTGATCGATACGAATGGTGCTTCTGGTGATCGATCGAAGTCCAAACTTTGATGGATACGAAATCTCTGCATATTCGAACATTTGACTCCAACGAGCTTCTACCCTGTATAATTGGGCTTAGCTGTTTCACTCCATATTTGATTGCCTTCAAAAGCTCGTCGATGGAATTGTGACTTAACAAAATTTGATGAACTTTTAACTGGGATCAATCTTCGAAGTCTGAATGGCATGGTTGTGACAGTCAGCAATGACTGTCACTCCAGTTGAATTTTGAAGTCTTGTAGTTCGAACGACTTTCAAATCATGTAGAATTTCTAATATTATGTAGCACTGCACTACTCAACACGTTCATGCACTTAACACGGGCGGAAACAGGGTTTATTGTCATCTAATGATGATTTCTACTGAGTTCAATAGCTATGGAACCCGCAAGTTCACAGTTGCAGGATGTTCAGAGACTACCTCTTCCCGCAATCGAAATGTTGGTTATCGTAGTCCACATTATTAGCCCTGCTCCAAATGAGCTACTAGGAGGCGTCTTCATCGCACACCCATAAGATTCTGTTCGTTCTAATATTTTTGAACATACGTTGGGTAGAATTTGTTTAAGGCATGGGTTGTCGCTGGACGTTGTCTTACTGCCGGGGTCAGAAGATAGATCCCACAACCCCCTAGAATGGTATACATCCTGCAACATATTTATGTGTGCAGCCAAGACACTTCCTCCTTTCAACCAATTCATCCGGGAATTTCTGTGTTTCTTGAGGATCTCTCCATCTCAGCTGCACCCGAATGGATATGCCTTGCTCAGTAGTTTATTTGTTATCTTCATGGACCACCTCTTCCGTCCTCCGACGTTAGAGGAGATCAGATACCTATTCAATATAAAGAGTCACGAGGACAACCCTTCCTTTACTTTTCTAAAAGCAGTTAGAAATTGCCAAGTTGTGACCGGGGATTGGAGCAAGCTGAGTTACTTTAAGATCGAATGGTTCTATGTTCATTGTCCATCGAGGTTCGCCAGACGGTAGCTAGCAAGATGTAAGTGCCCTAACCTCCTTACTGACTAACTAAATAATGGTAGTTGATGTCGAGAACATTTTCTTCCTTTTATAGCTTCAATTCCATGACCTAAAGGCGCTCAGTTTAAAGAGATAGTATGAGTTCTTTAAGAGGTGCCCGCCGAACACAGAGAAATTGATGAATTCCTTACGGACGAGAATCTATTTGTCGTTGGGCTCATTGACAGAGATCAAAGCATTGGTCTGGCAGGAGTTCTTAGGACGATCCCAGTGAGGCAAGCTTGAAGGAGAGCTTCTAGAATAATTATTATTGAACAAGATGGTGATGAGAATATGACCGCTGGAGATGAGCCCGCAGCTGGGCCTTTGCAAAGTCCTCGATCTTTAAAGCGGAAAATAAGAGGCAAGTCTACTGCTTGAAAATTGATTAGACACAAAACCATCGTAGTCTCTTTGCCTATTGCTAGCCAAGAGATTCCTCTCTTGTAGATGGAGAGATCCTTTGCGCTACTGGCTGACATCCCCATTTCGGATGACTTGCCTTTACACCAATATACCGTAGGGGCTTCAAAGCGCCTTAGATGTAGAAGAGCCAACTCCTCGGAGTACGCCTATTACAACCAGTTGGTTAGGGGGTTTTCACATGCATACACATACTTCATGGCACCACACAATTTCTAGTCACAACTTTTCATCTTTGGAGGTTACCAACTCTTTTTCACTTCTCATTTTACAGATACGATGTCAAGGCGAGAATCTATGCTTGGTAGCCTTCATTTTGCGTGGCGTTCATCTAATTCATACTTTGAGTCTCGTAGATGTGAAGACGATAGACACCGCGATCGCAGCTATTCTAGTCAAGGGAGGGAGCGCTATAAGAGAGAAAGGGACATCGAGAGGAAGAAGGAGAGATAGTACAGTCGTCGTTCCCGATCGCGCTCCTCGCCTCCTAGGGGTCCAATGCAATCTTTGGGCTCTGGCAAATAACCCCTTGAATCCTTTCAAATAATACCACTTCCCCAAGCATCAAGGCCTGACCAATAGCGTGGAACGATTGAAATTGATGCTCCCATCGACACTAAACAAGCCATTATAGAACCCATTGGAAGAAGTGCTAGAATCGCCAAGTTGAAAAAGGATTTTCCGAATATCTATTTTGACGGCTTCGTATTTCCCCTACACTTAAAGAGAATCCCCAACGAGGCAGAACAGGCGATGCACGACTACATACAATGTTTATGGCCAATATCGGGAATTGATGAAGACCGCAGATAAAGTATCGGCGATGGCCTTTGAGCGAGCGAAGACAATTGAGAAACTAGGAACTGATACCACTCAGAAGGACTGCATAATTCAGGTGCTTAATGATGAAAACGAGTCTGAGAGAAATTCAAAAACGGAGGCTAATAAAAGAGCCGACAGCCAACCTGAAGGATGGAGGAGATGAGGCAAACACACTTAGCCCAGGTCAAGGTAATGGGGAACCGGACCACCACATTCATGGCTGAAAGAGATGCGGCGTTTAAAAGAGCTTGAGGAGCTTAAAGCTAAAAAAAATTAAGTCGTCAAAGAAAAAGACGATGCAAATAAAACCGCTCAAGAAGCATGCGAGCAGGCTGTGGCGCTTAGGGACAAGTGGGATGTGGCAAAGCTAAAGGTTCAGGAAGCCGAAGCCAGGGTTGAGGGTGAAGTGAGAGTGGCCAAGGCCAGGTTGGAGGGTGATAACGAAGATCTCCATATTACATATAATGCCAATATTCTGAAGCATCAAAATCTTTGCTTTCTCGAAGATTACCCATCGCATCTATATAATGCTTGGTGCCACTTGGTTGAAGATGAAAAAGTATAACACCACACTGAATCCCTCGATGAGTTCAAATTAGAGAATCAGGTACTGAATGAGGATGAAAGAAGAGTTCTCCACGATGCCACTATCACATTCGAGAAAGAGAGACTTGGTACTCAGCATTTGTAGGCTAGAGAGGGTTCTGGCATTGAGCATCATTATATGGGCACCGAAATTCCTATGCCAACCCAGCCCGAATCTACTCCTGTGGTTGATCCTCTATTTGTGCCTGCTTACAATCTTGATCAATCGCAGTTGTCTCCAGCTCACGAGAATGCCCCTGAAGCTGCTCTGGCTCCACCCGTGAGCCAATCTGAGGAAGGTATCCTGAACATTTCTAGCATTTATTTGAAGTCAAGAGTGTTGTTTGAAGTAGTCACTAACACCATTTCTCTTATCTTTATTTAGCGATAGGAGCCGCACCGGTCGTGCCCCCTGCAACCCAAGAGACGCATCATGAGTAGGAGGCCCTTATGATAGAGGCAACCATAACAACAGCCACTACACCAATTGAAGGAGTGCAACGGAGCGCTTTTACTTTTGACAAGCAGATGATGGAGCAACATCTTGGCCATCATAGTGACCCACTTACCGACTTACCATGTCATAGGCGAAGGCGCATTCTTGGCCAGCTCTTCGAGCCTAACTGGCAGCACCCCTGTGGACTCTCAGATAATTCATGAAGAAGATATAATGGTGGAGATTAATGCTGAGATGGAAGCAGCCGCACAGGCCAGTGGTATCGGAGGTGGAATGGCGGGTCGTGGTCCGGCTCCTCTGCGAATGATTTCTCCCGGTGGTACAATTGTCGACACCGGCATGTCTCCCACGTCTCCAACATCGAGAGTGTTCCTATCCCTCTGACACCGCATTCAGAAAGTGTTCCAATTCCTATGAGTTCGGAGGAAGAGGTCACTATAATTCCCCTGGTTGGAAATCAACCACCAAAAGGCAAAGGCTCGAAGAGGCACCCGAGCGGTAGCTCCAGTAGGTCAATGCCGAAGAAAAATAAGAAGAAATCAAGAGAATAGACATGTCTCCTTGCTTCCTTTTTGGTAGATAGATAGGAATCTCTTTTTTCTTCCTGTAGGCCGTGTATAGATGCAGATTCGGGCCCTGCTTGTAGGGTTTCTTGGAATGATTTTTGTACTTATTCTTCTTTTTCAAAGAATAGTTAAAATAAAATTCCATTTTGTTTCCAGTGCAATTTTGTTGTTATTTGCTTAAGATTTTTAGCGCTCGAACTTCCATTCAATGTACTTATGAAGCCTTAGTCTCTGAATCGGACCTGAGTTTAGTTGTTAAGTCGTGAAGGTATGGCTTCGGGTTATAACCGCATGTTAAGTCGAGTCCCAATATTGTACTGTCTCGATCAGTAGCTAGTATTGGAATTTTGGGCAGTCGCTTTCCGCCTATGATAAATTGATCTTAACTCAATAAAAATGAAGTTGAAACGAGATGAGTTTCAGTGGTTGGATCACACGCGTTCATCTATTGGTACTCGCATCCACACTATGGGGTTTGCACTTGCACATCGACGGTCGGTCGTGCCCTTTAATGCTTAAAGATATGTTCGCGCTCCGAGGACTTAAGTTATTTTATGGGAAGTCAGTCACACCCGTTTGATATTCAGAATTTCGTCCATACTATGGGACTTGGATTGATTCGTGGGTGATCAATCACACCTAGTTTGTGTTTATACTCCAACCCACGCTCTGAGGACTTAGAGTTAGCAGATGGTTGGTCGGTCACACCCATTTTGAAGTTTATACTCCAGTTCACGCTCTGGGAATCTGGAGTTGGTTAACAAACGGTCGATCACATCTGTTTTGGGTTTTAGGATTTTGTTCACACTCTAGGAACGATAGATTTACCAGGATCGTGGACGGTCGGGTCACATCCACCCTAAGTTAACAAGTGAGGTCGTTAGATGGACGGATCCATCCTCCTCGGACTTGGTTTAAACACGAGCGAAGTCATTAGGTGGACGGATCCACCCTCTTTGAGCCTGCATTTGTAAGTTTATACTCTAGCTTGCACTTTGGGAGCCGAAGTTAGTTAGAGGATTGTTGTGTAACAATCCTTTTTGGGCTTCAGTGTGATGGCTTGCCTCCTAGCTCGGGTTTCACTTAGCGAGTGATCAGTCGTGTTACAGTCATTCACTATTTGAATAAGTCCCACCGTAAGGTGGAACTTAGATCTCCATGCATTATGATGGTCGCATGACATATCTTAAGAATCACTGCTCTGGCTCAAATAGATTGCAATTTATTGCAGAAATAAGAAAATATGGCAAAGTCAGTTACCTTATTACAAATTCAAATTTCGAAATGCATAAACAAGTTGCAAATGAAAAGCAGACTGAATGAATAAACAAAGCCTATTATGCATAGTAGCGACGAAGACTCGTGTTGTTCCTGGCTCTCGGCAAAGTGAGACCATCAATGGTCGATAATTTAAAGGTGTCGTCTTCGAGTCTTCGTTCAATAACATATGGTCCCTCCCACGTTGGTTTCATATGCGACGGGATCAGGTAATTTCTCCTAAGGCACAGATCACCGAGTTCAAAGGTTTAGGGTCGGACCTTAGCATTATACAATCGAGCGACTCAACATCGGTGCGCAGCTGCTCTTAAATCAGCTTCTTCATGCTTCTCGTCTAGTAAGTCCAGAGATTCGACAAGTAATATAGCATTTGTCTTCGGGTCACAATATGTCACACGATGAGAAAGTAATTCCAACTCAACCGGAATAGCGGCTTCTGAACCGTAGGAAAGTGAAAATAGAGTGTGGTCGGTTGGTAACGATGGCATACATCACGCCACCTTTAGCTAGAGATAGAGAACCAATAATGTCGATGCCCCATATTGCGAACGGCCATGGACTGACCATCTAAGTTATTTTTGACATCTATCACATTTCCTTGCATAATCTAATGCATCACAATTTACAGTCGGCCAATAATAGTCATATCGAAGCACTTTCTTAGCAAGATCTTGCCCTTCAGTGTGATCACCTCATTCTCCTTCATATACATCATGTAATACTCGATTAATTTCATCATGGGCGATACACCAGAATAAAGGAACAGAGTACCTTGTTCTATACATGACTCCATTTTGAATAGTGAACCATGAAGCCTTTCGAAGAACTTGTCTTTTCTCACTCCTGCACTCTGGCAGGGTCTCATGCTCGAGATATTTTCTGAACGGAGTCATGGATGATTCCTTATCGGGTATGACTTCGAGTACCCAATCGGTCTCCATTTGATCAATACTCAAGGAAGATAATGTCTCAATGGGAATGAGTCTCATTTGTCATGCCTCACCGGTACTGGCTAAATTTGCCAAAGAATCTGCCTTCTGATTGTGTTCTCGGGGTATGCAATAGATGGCACAATAATCGAACTAATTCTATATTTTCTGGACCCCAGCGAGATAAGCGGCCAGTCTCTGGTCTTTGGCTTGGTACTTCCTCCGAAATTGGCACACGTCCAGTTGTGAATCACAGTAAATCTCCACATCAACAATTCTTAAATCTCTGGTAAGCCTTAGTCCGGCGAGCAGGGCTTTGTATTCGGCCTTGTTGTTGGTCGCACGAAAATCGAACTTCAAAGCATAGCATATAGATCAGCCTTCATGAGTTTCAAGCACAACCCCAGTGCCTGAGCAGCGATCATTTAATGCACCATCAGTATGTAGCTTCCAAACATATTTAGGAGGTTCACTGGTTTCGGGCAAGTACTCTGAGATAGTGAATTCAATGATGAAGTCTGCTAGGACTTGTCCTTGAATAGCTCGCCTTGGTGTGTAAGTTATGTCGAATTAACCCAGCTCGATATTTCATTTAAGTGGCCTACCAGACATCTCAGGCCACATAAGGACTTGTCGTAATGGCTGGTCGGTGTAGACAGTGATAAGATGAGCCTGAAAATATGGACGGAGTTTTTTCGAGGCAATGATAAGATAGTAAGCTAACTTCTCCAACTTTGGTTAATTTCTCTCTCCTCCGATCAATCGTTTGCTGATGTAATAGACTGGCTGTTGTATTCGATCCTCCTCCCGAACTAAACCATGACTGACTACATTTTCTAACACCACCAAGTAGATGTACAGTCTCTCATGATTAATAAGTTTTGACAGAATGAGTGGTGTGGACAGGTGTTGAAACAATGCTCGGAATGCGCCCTTAGACTCTGTAGTCCATTCAAAGTTCCTTTTTCCTTTTCTGATTAGATCGATGAAGGGAATGCATTTGTCGGTAGATTTTGAAATGAATCTGCTCAGTGCTGCTACTTTTCCGTTGAGGCTTCGAACTTGCTTTATAGTCTTTGGTGTCTCAAGATTTCTAATTGCCCAGATTTTCTTGGGATTGGCTTCGATTCCCCAAGCATTAACGATGAATCCAAGGAATTTTCCAAACGCAACCCCAAAGTGACACTTCAACGGGTTGAGTTTCATTCTTTACTCTCATAGGATGTTGAACATCATTTACAGGTCAATGATATGATTGGTCGTGACTTCATAAGAATGTCGTCCACATATACCTCCATGGTTTTCCCGATCTGATTAACGAACATTCGGTTAACAAGTCTCTGATAGGTTGCCTCGGCATTCTTAAGTCTGAACGGTATTACTTTATAACAATAGAGTCCCAGAATGGTGACAAGCTGGTACGCTCCTGATCAAGTATGTGCATCGGTATCTGATTGTAGCCAGAATATGCGTCCATGAAGGATAAGAGTTCATGTTCGGATGTTGAGTCTACGAGCTGGTCAATTTGGGGAAGTGGAAAACTATCTTTAGGGTAAGCTTTATTCAAGTCTGAGTAGTCAATGCACGTTCTCTATTTTTCGTTAGATTTCTTGCTAAGTACTGGATTGGACACTTATTATAGATATAATGCATCTCGGAAAAACCCATTCGACCCGAGTTTATCCATCTCTTCCTTAAGGGAAACAATCTCCCTGGATCCGTACCATGCTTTTTTGCTTGACTGAGACATGTCATAGGTCAATATTCAATGTACGACTTGCGATGTCCGGCGAGATCCTACATATGTCGGAATGTATCTAGATAAACACGTCGAGATTTGCCTAGAGAAACTCAACCAATTCCTCCTCCATTTATTGGCTTAGCTGAATCAATCTTTACCATTTTAGAATTGCCATCATTATCGATCGGTACATCGATCGTCAGCTCTGCCGGAGAAGCATGATTGTCTTTGACTTCATCTTCGCTTTCAGTATCTCTTGGGTCAATATCTCTTAGGAATTGGTTGTGGTGCTCGAGCCTAGGCCCAGACGTTAGCTGTCAATTATCCGCAAAGCAAACACAGAGAGATTCCTCTACACTCCTTCCCTTCTCTTTTTGTTGCACCTCTCGTAGCTCGGTAACATAACTAGCTCGTCCAGTTGCCTGGTCTCCCTGAACGACTTCCACTCCATTGTCGGTAGGCAATTTCAAAATTAGACATCAAGGGTGATAGCGGCCCTGAACTCACCTATGGCCGATCGGCCCAAGAAAGCTTTGTATGGTGAGTCAATATCCATTACAATAAACTGCAATATCCAGACTCTCTGGTGCTCTCTAACTCCCAACTCCACTGGTAGCTCCACCATCTAAGTCGGTATAGTCGCACTTCCACTGAAGCCATGAATACGAGACCGACAGGGCTTCAAATATGTCACTTCCATCTTCATTTGATCATAGGCTCGCTTAAAGAGTATGTTCACTGAACTTTCATTGTCCACTAAGATCCTCTTCATCCAAGCAAGACCTATCTGAGCTGAAATGACTAGTGGATCAATGGTTGGAACTTCGACTCTGTCAGCATCCATGTCTTGAAATATGATGCCATCTGTCATCGTTTTCTGTTGTTTTGTCGGAGCCTCGTCTTCCAGGTTACGACAACACTCGAAGCTCGCATGCCTAATAGAGCAAGCATACGACTCCATTTCCCTCCAGCTCTGATCCGTTGGATGAGGACCACCACTAATAGTGTTAATCACTAACCTCCTACCGGTACGAGCGAGTTCCTCCGGTCTAACATGATTTGGTATTTGGTTTTGATTTTACGGGCCCTCACCCGAACAAACTGCTCCAACTTTCTTTCTCGGATAAACTTCTCGATAATATCGTATAGATGACAACACTCGTTCGTGTTGTGGTCATAACTATCGTGAAATCTGCAAAACTTCCTAGTTTGAATCTGTTTCTTGACGATTTCTTTAGAGCATATTTCTTATATTGGATAGTATTACGAGTTTGCAGGTACACATTTTCCAAAGATGCATTTAAAGGAGTATATATGTTAAACATGGGAGCTCTACGTCGCGGTCCGCGATTCTGATCCCGCTTCCTACCCTGATTTCCATCGCCTTTCTGCTTATTCTGTATGTTTAATTGCACCTTCCAGAACTCTCCCCGGTTTGTTTCATAGTGACATTGCTTTGGATTCCTTCCACACTGGGCCCTGCATCATCCTTTTTCTTAGACGTCCTCTCTTCTCAAGAACTGAACCGCCCTAGAATAGAAATGGTCCAATGGCACAGGGGTTTTTTAAGCCAACCAATTGCCAAATTAGAAATCGGGATTGATTCCCTTTGTCAGTGCCATCAGAATGGAATTGTCATAAGGATTACTAATTTCAGCACATGCAGCATGAAACCTCTCCAGCTAATGTCTAAATGTCTCTCTGGGAGTTTGAATGACAGCGGACAAGGTATTAACATCTTTGGGCCTTGTGACATGCATGTGAAACTGTTCAACAAACTTCGTTGCCAACTAGTCAAAACATGAGATAGATCGATGTGGTAGGCGAGTAAACCACATAGTCACGATGTCTCCTAGGAAGATTGGGAAACTTCAGCACTTGACTGCATCATTAGCTTGTTCTGCATTTATCAACCATTCATACTCTAAAGTGTGCAGCTTAGGGTCAAAGCTCCCTTCATAAACAGGTAGAGTTGGCATTTTGAATCTTCGAGGCGGTTCAGCATAGAGGATGTCTTTGGTGAAAGGGGTATGACTCCAGGAGATTCCCCAGTCGTCACTAGTGATGCCTTGGCTTTCACAGATCGTGTGATGAACCATTGTCGGGATTTCTGGCATGTAGACATTTTGGACATGCTGAGCCAAGGTATGGTCGGGTTCTATAATGCAAGGATGGGCCGATCACGGTCGACGGTCCATATCTCGCCTCCTTGGCTCTAGTCTTCAGGAACATAAGGCTCGAGAGTATAATCACATAGGCGATGGTTCGGATACGTTTGGTTTTGAGTGTCAGCACCTAACTCAATAGCAGCGGCAACAGCGTGGTTGTTAGTACTGTGATAAGGAGTCGTCCCTCCTCGGAAGGAGGGTCCGGTCTGGTGGCTGGTTAACGGACCAACCCTCGACTGACAAAGATTCAAAGTGCGCTAATGTCCGATGGCCTGTGTATAACTTCCATCCAGCTATGGGCACGTGGGTCTGTGATGTAACCAGAAGAAGCTAAACTTTCAATGGATGAGTAGGAAGTCTAATCCCTTCTGGATCTCCTTCATCTTTCATGGTTCAACTGATTCGTTAACTCCATGTTGGCACGGAGTTGTTGGCGTCTTTGATTCAGCTCTTGCACCAGTAGTTGGAACTCCTCCCTGGTGACAGGGCCATGTGGATCCGAAGGTTCGGCAGCATTCTAGTCTGTAGAGGGAAGTTGTGTGGGTTTTTGCCTATCCCGTCCTTTTGGATTTACAGCGATTGAGGTAGTCCCAGTAGAGACTATGGTGAATAGTGAAGTTCTCTCCTAGACTTGGTGTAAATTTGAACAGGAAGAATTCTAGGCTTGAGACCTAGATCTTCTCCTTAGATTCTCCCCGTCCAATATAGGCAGTAGATCCAAGGAGTACGAGAAAAGCTGTGTTTTCTCAGTGAAAGTAACAAAGTGTTTGTATGAAAATTGGACACAATACTCTTCGAACGTGTTTGAAGAGATAAAATAAAGAAAATAAATGTGAAATGAGAAAGATCTAATAAACACACCAATCGGCAGATAAGAGAAAAAATGCAGAAACACAAAAATTTAGAGTGGTTCGCCATATTGCCTACATCTACTATGAAATGATTGATGTGTATTGAATTCCACTTGCTAATTACAAGAGATACAACAATACAATTAAAGTACAGTAATGATTTCAGCAGAGTAGCAGCATAGAGAAGCCAAAAAACTATTTTCTGTAGGTCCAGGGTCGCTATTTATAGGTGTAGGCTGAAAATACCTAGCTAAAATCTCGAAAGACTCCTTCTCTCATGTTGATGGGCCTACTAGACCAATTCGAAGTCACTTGGGATCTGTCCCTAATCGATCCATGTGCTCTTCATATCGATCAATATTTACTCCTTTTGGGTTGCGATCGATCAGAGGCATTCCTCAAGTGGTAAGTAAGCTCATGTGAAAATTTGGTAGCATTTGGACTCGTAGAATTTGAGTTATGATCGACCCAAAGTTGGTTTTGCAAGTAGGCTAAGCAGTGCGTATCCATACCTTCGTATCGATCTTCTGCATATCGATCAGGTGCGAGTGGTGACGTGGAGTGATAGTTTAGGAGGGATCTAAGTATTATGCCAATAGACCGCTTCCTCTGTTTGACCACACCTTCTTTGTATCGACCCTAGGGATTTCTTTTCATAACGATGCCTACATGTTGCTTCGTATCGACGCTTGTATATGCTTTCCATACCAATCTTTGGCTCTCTCCTTCGTATCGATCAAATGAGTGATCAATACGAATTATGTCGCTTTTGTATTATGGTTACGAACAGATAGGCCTTAATAGATGGATTTGAACCAATTCTTATGTACCGATGGATAAGAAGAGGATTGACTTTGATGCATATGAAGCTGGATGGATATGAAATGAGGCCCGAGGGTTCATGGATATGAACAGGATGGTTGCAAGGTGATGGATACTGATATGATGGATACGAATTAAGCATGTCTCGGGTGTAACTTGATCGATCCATAACTTGAGCATACGAACATCGATTGACCCAAAATTTGGAATGTTGGCTTCCACGGCTTTTTTTGTCATGTCATATCAATTGTAGCTCGATCCGGATTCAGGAAAATTTTACCGGTATCCATAGTGAACCTATGTACAACCGATCTCCTAGACGGATTGTCATTGGTCTCTAGTCAAGTCCTTGGTATCACGGCCTTGCCAAAAGACAGGATAACAGTACCTAAAATGAATAAAGATTCATTCTCAACAGTAACTTCCATCTGTAATACATAAGGATGTATTGATAAGGAGTAGCCAAACTTTGTATGACAAAGTACGATTAATTATAAGTGAAGTTAAGTTAACTTTTTTCTATAAGGTCGTGTACTTAAAAGTAGTACACAAGGTTAACTTTATTTCATTTAAATAATAATTAAATAATAATACAAGATAAAGGAGTATAAGAAATCTCAATATATCCTAGGCCAAGGACTTGGCAGGTTGAACAAGTCAAAAATCTGCAAGTAATAATTATTCGTGAGGGATCTTATATGAATTGCCCAAAAGAAGTTTGGGTACAATAGTCATTGGATGACTGATTTATGCCATGAACATAAATATATTATGAAGTAATGCAAATCAGTCCTATATAAGGCAATTCGTAATATGTTTATGATTGCACGTTGATTTGTACTGAGAAACAATTGTTGTTTTAGGAAATACCAACTTCATAGTGAAGGAATTTCTTTAAGAAAGTATTGGTATAAAAATTGATTTGGATACGATCTAATGATCAAACTAGTTATAAGGGATGAAATAAAATTGATCAAATCTAAATGAACACAAATACATTAGAACGTCTAATGAATGTGAATTTCTTGTCAATGTCAAGAATAAATATTCCTCGATTGTTTAATTATACCATTAAGATTATTGAATGTATGATATGGTATGATACACAAATCTATAATATATTCTAAGTGCATTATCAAAATATCATTATGGTAGTTGTATCAGAGAGGATATGGTCATTTTGGCCTGAAATGTTCTTTAAGAGAAAGACAAATGCAGTTGGAATATAGTGAGCCACATTGATAAGAATAATAATGTAAATTTCAGTTGTTGAAATTAATGTAATAGATTCACCATTTGATGTGCTCAGGTACATTTAGATTTACTTCAAAATTATCACATATTATGACTTTATGTTTTGGTACTTATGTGTTGAAATATAAAATTCTAAATAATGATTTAGAATAAATTATTTACATATAATAACCAAAGTATCTCAAAGTCGGTGAGAGAGATATTGAGCTTGTGAGATTTTCGATACGATCCAAGAACATATACAAAAGTGTAACTCGACGAGCATCAAAATTGAACAAAATTTTTTGATACAAATAGTTTGATTGTTAATCAAAATGCAGAGGAAGCGTATGCTCAAAAGAAATAAAGTTAAAAAGGTACCTAGATATTTCTAAACCATAAGTAAACAACGCATCATTGATTTTTAGCGATGTGCTTGCGTTAAAATCAGCTTTAGTCATTTTAATACTCAACGTTGGATTCGTAAATGATGTCTTTTATAATAAGTATAAAAGATGTTGGGAATGTCCTAAACGATATGCATGGACACCTTATTAAAATATTTAATATGTGACATGTAAGATGGATTGCTTATGATTTAGCAATATGAATCATCATAAATGTTATGTTGTTAATGATATCATGATTTATTTATATGTTTGATACGTGAAGAAAATATCAAATCCAAATAGAAATCATTAAATGATTGTTTGAGGCATTCTCGTATATTTTTGAAATACTAGAGAACTACTTATAGAAACAACGAACTCCTTATGAAGAAATATTCAAACTCGAATTTCATAAGTGATATTGAGTATAATATTTCAAAAATAAATTCATGTTAAGAATCTTCAAATTAGAAATGTTCCAAATGAAATACTGTGGCTGATTCAATGAAACTGCTAAGTACATCAACTTGAATAGCTCCATAATTAAAGCAATGTATATAAATATAAATGAATAAATTTATAACTGAGCCGAGGGTGATTCAAATGTCAAGAATCCCATAACATCATTATATGATATCAATGTTGCAATATAGTTCGTAACAAAACTTAGAGCTCACTGGAATTCTAGAGACATACTTCGAATTATTCCATATGATAAAGATGGTTTATCAGTATCGGAAAGAGTTTATTGACAAAGTAGATAATAGAAACATAATAGCATACCCGTTCACTGAGGGACTGACACAATTGGGTTAGAGGGAACCGATTGGAGAAGTTGGAATATGATTCCGCAATCGACCCCAAATGCAAGAGGGAGATTGATAGAGTTAGGGTATGGTTTTGGGGCAATTATGTAATTTGTTACATATACCTAACTCGGTAACCAATCTTATTCGAATTAAGAAGTGTTTTCTTCCTATTATATACTTGATATAATGTGTTATATTAATTAATTAAATTAAATTAAAAGTATTGTCGATAGAAAATCCATAAATGGTATATTTTGTGATAATAGTTACAAAGTGTTGAGTAATTTATCACAGTGAAAGAAAATATATCATTTAAATATTCCTAGTTAGGATATCGATGTATCCGTTGAGACTGGAGTACGTAACGCTCTTCAAATATTAGGTAGTGTATTACTCATGTCAACTGCGGGGAACATAGGGGCTATGTACTGATAGTTGTTGGACGACTTTGGAATGACTCACTCGATAGTTTTTTGTTGATTAATATAAATAAGATCAAACAGAAAATATCGATGTGCTGATTTAAACAGTTCACTCGAATTGAGTATCATGGATCTTCAATATAAACATTCGCTTAGATTATAGTGAAATCATGGCATGACGTCCATCAAGTGACTATAGATGGGTCGAGTGGAAGTATTAGAAGTAAAACACTATTTAAGAGAAGATTTGCCTTTTGAGTTATATGGGGTTAGTATCACCATCAATCCGAAATCAAAGTCTCTGGCCAGAGCATTTCGGTTAATAATAATTGTTATTATTGAACCAAGAATTTATGTTTGGACAATAAAGTTGAATATGGACGATGTTGGAATTTTGACCATTACCAAATTCCATAAGTCCAAAGTGGTATAGTTTTGACGAAGAGAATTGGTGTAAACGAAAGTCATAACCAGGTAACGCTTAATAATATAAAATTGGATATTTTACGAAAACTAAGTGAGAAATAAATTTGGCCAAAATATCGCACCGCCTACTAAACGACGTGTGAACATTAACATAAGAATAGTTCGATGGTAATCGTTGACAAAATTGACTCCTGACGAGTCACACAATCCGAATGATGAATTATCTTTAGACCAAACGATTTAATTAGTTTATAATTGTTATAAATTAATTAATATTTATGAAATATTAATTATAAAATTTTGAATATGATTTAAGGAATAAATATAATTGCATATATTTATAATAGTTATAAATATATCGATCGATATGCAATATCGACAAGCAATTAAATTATATTTTATTAATAAAATTCATTTAGGCTTAAATAGGTTGCTGGTCCATGATGTTAAGATGTTATTTCGGCAACAATAAGATTGTAGGAGGTGGCTAAAAAGGCTAGAGGGGTTTGGAGATTGATGGTTGAGATTTGATGAGAAATGGTATGAGATGCGATCCATATTTCTCTCTATCTCTTCCACTATAAAAGGACCCCTAGCGCCAATGCAAAATGACTTTTGGCTGCCATTTTCTCATCATTGCTACCCGATCTCATCAACAAGGAGCCCCAATAAATTCGCCTCAAATCAATTCAAACGGCGGTAACTATTGGATAGCTAAAGGTCTACGGTTCAAGCATTAACAATTTGTCAAATCGAGAAATTTTCAAGGAGGGAGGATTCATCATTATAAGGTGTGCTCTAAGGCATTAGTATTCGATATGTATTAACTATACTATAAGATTTATAATTTCTGGACAATATTTTATAGTTCATGTATATATCATTATTATATTTCTAGTTAGGTTAGATTCTTACATGTATCAACAATGTTTTCACATATTAGACTGGTTATATGTATGTTTTAGTTTATTGAAAAAACATGTTCTTATATATAGATATGAAATGCATAGGCAAATAAATTTTATTTTAATTATGATCATTTAATTAACAATATATATGTATGTATGCATGTGTGTGTCTATGTATTAATATACTACCTAATTTTAATTATATGATTTGTACTAAAGTATATCATCATATCATGTTAATAGCTGAACTTATATTTTGTAAACGTTTATCTAGAAAAAATTTATTTTTCAGTGGTTGCAAATTAATTTTAAATATTAAATTACTATTATTAAATATTATTTGAATCAATATACTAATTAAATAAAATATTTTTCGAAAACTAAATTTTAAATTTTACAATATAATTTATCATTATAAACTCTCGACCTAAAAATAAGAATTTAAAAATCATTTCCTATATTTTTGAAAAATCAATTTAATAAACGACCAAAATTAATCAATTAACTAAAAATATTATTTTGATCGAGAAAATTATGTTAAAAAATTTGTAACTTTAAAATATCATTCTTGATTTTCTAAAAATTTATTCAAATAATATAATATGAAAATATATATTATTATCATTTTACTGTATTTTGAATAATTAATATATATATATATTAATGAAAGAAAACATAAATATTTCTTTTGAGCAGTGCATTCGATCTTGAAAGGTCCAAAAAAAATTAAATAATAATTAATATACTGTATTTAAATATATATATACACACACACGTATACATATTAATATTATATATATATATATATATATTCATATATAATTATAATACATTTTCAAAAAAATATAATAATAATAATTTTGTTACTATAATTCATACATATATATGTATATGTGTAAAATTATTTAAATTTTTATTGTGTGTGTATATATTTAATAAATAATGCAATAGTATATATATAAAAATCATTAATATTTTTAGATAAAAGTTATACACACACACATACTCATATTTATTTATTTATTTACATAGTTTTTAATATTTATATAAATATCAAGTTTACTTACATACATATATTTAGACAACATTTAATATATATATATAAGATGAGCTAACATCCGTTGTGATGTAAATTCCAACATTTATATGCGTCAATGTCGTACCTTGCACGGGTTATTATGTTACACATGCACATACATATGTTTATGTATATGATACATATATGTACCTTTATATTTAATTGAATATAAATAAAATAAAATTTTATATAATTTATATATTTAAATAAAATAAGAGATTTCAGTTAAATAAAATTTAGAAATGTTCTAAATAAATTAGACTTTATAAGCCCAATATAGATCTAATAGGGTAAAAAATTTGAAATCCACACATTACTTCCACTGCGGGCTAGTCCAATTCTAACATCATATACGACTCCTAAACTATGGTCTTTATCGTCATCTCGTCCTTGAGGAAAGCAAAAAAAAATCGAAAGAGCTTATTCATTTGTATTACCATTTAACGATTACCAAAGTATAATGCACGTACTATGAGGAAACCTCAATAATTACATGCATGTATCTTATCTCGTCTAATCAACATATTAATAGTACTACACATAACATTTCTAGCTTGAGGAAATCTCAAAAACTAATGCATACGCACGTAATCTATTAATATATAAATGGTAGAGAACAATACATATATTAAGGATTCACAATCTTTAATACACACACATTAAGCAAATTCGATTTAAGGAACAATATATTTCTTATGAAATACCATCTGATTCAAGTGTCAAACATATCTAAAATCATGACATATGTACAATATGTATATACTCATTCCTTAGATCTAAGTAGTGTTTCTAATAGTTCCACTTATATTATAAATTCATCTTATATATATCATATTATATAAGTTTAATTCATTTATAACTACTTATAATTTAATTAGCTTATATAATACACATATGTATATAATTAATTAAATTTTATTCAATAAATTTTAACTTATTAGTTTAGTTAAGTAATTAACTGAATTGTTTTAAAATTCAAAAATTTATTTCATTCATCCTAAATAATTTATGATGAATATTAACTATAACATTCATAGTTCTATATAAATATATCACTATATATGTGCATATTTTTTTTATTAATTAACAATTAATTAATTTTATTTAATTAAAATAATTTTAATTAAATTTTATAATTAATTCAAAAATTATTATAATTTACCTTAAACAATTTTAAGGTATATATGTGTATATATTACAATAGAACATTTATAGTTATATGTATAAACACACCCCTATAAAAATATATATGTTTTATTTTAATTAATTAAATTTTAATTAATTATTATTTTTTAAGAAAATGAGCGATCCCCCATGAGGAGAAGAGCACTCATGTAATTTTATTCCACACATAAAAAAGAGCTACCAACAAGCCTGGTAGGTTGGCTATTCCCCATAAAAAAGATCTACCAACAAGCCTAGTAGGTTGGCTATTCCCCATGAACCCGTACAAAAAAACCAAAAAAGCATAGAAGAAGGTATAAAAATCATAAAAAGAGATAAACCAAATAAAACAGTGGCTAAGAAGCCAAAAGTAGCAATGGATAAGAGTTCATGATGAGAGAAATAGCCTTCTCCGGTATCTAAAGAGTAAGTGAATAGTAAGAATAACTATCAAGGAAATCCAAATAAGTTGTAGAAGACACTATAGCACATGGAAGCTCGGCTCATCCAATGCTCATCCAAGAAATGATAACATCTAAATCGAACATCCTATGTTAATAGCCAAAACTGAGAAAAAAATCTCAACAAAAATTGTGATGCTTAAACATATATATATACACACATACATATATGTATGTATGTATGTATGTCTCTGTGTGTGTGTGTGGAAAAGGAGAAGAAGTAACACATACGAGAAACATCAACCTAAATATGACGTAAATCATGCGAGGAAACCGTCGTGTTTCCCCATCTCTAACACGTGGCTTAAGCATATGAGTTGGCACAAACTTTGTTGTAACAAAAGGAATCCCCAATGTCACAAGAAAAGGTCTAATAAAGTCATGAACATTTGGTCAAATTGACTGAAAATTCTTGCTGTCGAAATCCTTAAGATTTGCATTTGACGGTGGGTACTAGGTACCTAATCCAGCCATGTTCAATGATTTGTAGTTGATTACGACCCGACTCCTAGAATTACTTTCCCTCTGACTAAGCTTTGAGACTATTCCAATTCTAAACTTTCATTCCTCCTTGTCATATGCGATTAGACCGACTCATATTTATACATTAATTCTCCAAGTTATTTAGCGATGTGAAACTATTTCAATTCTAAACCATCGTTCCTCCTTATCACATTCGAGACAATCCTAACAGAAACAGACCTAGACATAACTCAAATAGATTTATAGGTAACTGTGCTAATTAGTTCTATCATCTAAAATCCTAGAAGAAAGACTACGATTCGTAAACATCATAAGTTTTGAGATGAATGTTAAATTCAAATTACAACATTTTAAAATTTAATTAATTTTCTAAATATAATATAGCGTCGGATTCATTAGAATACATATCAATTGGAAAGGTATTTAAAGTGTTATTGTTGTTACTACTTCCAAATACTACATTTTTCTCAACTAAAAGAATATGAGACTTAACTTTTTAAGGTATTTATTGAAACTAATATAATTATATTATTATAACTAGAATTTGAAATCTAATTAAAACAGAACAAACTGTTGGAGTATTTATATTATTAAAAACCCTAGGATTCCTTTCAAACCATATCTATCAACATATTATAGTAAACATAGTATATATTACCAATCTATGAAATCCTTATAATAAAACCTATTCCTATTCCAAAATAATTCATAATTAATACCGTTATTAGTTATGTTAAAGTAAAAAATATTAAGATAATTTATAAGAATATAATTATTGGTATAACACTCAAATATTAATGCGAAATAACTTTAATTCCCATATTACAGCAAAATAACATTTATTATCAATAACTACATTTTTCTTTCTTAATAGTTCTTATAGTATTTAATTTTCCATGTATAATTAACTACATATATACTTTATCTTTGGGTGAGTATTATCTTTCCAAATATATCTAAATATATTCGACTTTGTACCCGAAAAGTTAAGAAATTTATAAAAAAGAGTGTGTTGTGAAATTCTATTATTATCCCAACACCATATTTTATTGTCATTTTTACTATCAATCTTATATAATTCTAAATTAGTATAAAGTAATGCAAACTTGGATGATGTATTTCCGGCTAAAGTACGATTAAAACTAAACTCCCATGGAAAAGTTGTGTCTGGTCTATATAATTTTGAAATCGATAAATTTTTGAAATTACAATTTTCATAAAGTTCATAAATTTATATTATTAGTAGAAATATGTTGTAGATTATCTATACGGTTATACTATTGATTTGATATTATTTATTTCCAAATTAAATTCTCATTATCATCGGTTCCATATCCATTTTTCTAATAAAGATGCATTTAAATTATGTAAATTTATAAAACCTAACCCTCCCTCATCTTTAGATTTGCATACAATTTCCTAATAAACTAAAAAATTTGAACTATTATTAGGATTATCCCCACTCCACAAAAAATCTCTCCTATTTTTATCTATTTTATGAGTTAACATTTTGCAAAGCAATAAAATGACATCCAATATATGGGTAATGCTGATAAAACAAAGCAGCAAGGACTATCCTACCCACCCTTGATAAAAATATACCATTTCATTTAGTTAATCTTTTGTTAACTTTATCTATTATTGTTATCCAGTCATCGTGTTTGACCGTAGTTGGTCTTATTATAAATCCCATTTAAGGTGCAAGTGACTTAATTATCTATCTCATCTATATCATTCAAAACTAATATCGAACTTTTATTAAAATTGATCTTCAGTCCAGAGAGCAACTCAAAATTGTATAATATAAAATTAAGTGTTATAATATCTCTAGGTAAGTGAGATGTAAAGAGCATGGTATCATCCACAAACTGAAGAATGGAATGTTATTGCTATTAATTTCATGTACAACATTATTTAAAATCCCATTACTAGTGGTTAATTTGATAATCCTAGTAAAAAACATCCGCAACTAAATTAAACAAAAGAGATGATAATGGATCACCTTGCCCTAGTCTGTGTTTCGATTGAATTTTATTTCCTAATATACCATTAACCATAATACTTGAATTTCCATTTTTAAGTAAAGATATAATCCAAGCCAACCATTTAACACTGAAAGCTCTAGCTAATAATAAATGCTTAAGGGAATCCCAATCAATTAAATCAAAAGCTTTTGCAAAGTCAAGTTTTAAAAGTGCACAAGTGATATTACATATACAACAATGATTAACTTGAACTACTACTATCATATTTGTAATATTTCGACCTTTAATAAACATTGCTTGAGTGATATCAATTAATTCATTCATTTTAGCGTTTAACCTAATAGCTAAAACCTAAAAACAATTTTGAAAGAATGATTTAATAATGAAACAGGCCTAAATATTTTAACTCATTTGCACCTACTTTCTTGTGTACTAAGATTACATTAGCAAAATTAAACCTACCTAATTATAATGAACCGTTATAAAATTCATTAAACATATTAATCAAATTATATTTTAAAACACATGAAAAAATTCATAAAATAATATAGAAAACCCATTAGGGCCAGGTGATTATCATTTGACTTATCTTTTATAGCCCTCAAAATTTCCTCTTCCGTAAATGAAAAATCCAGTCCATCCGGGTCAATCTTAGTGCCGTTAGGATATAAATCATTAAAATTAGCTCTAATCCTATTTTCATTTTTAGTTTCAAATTTCTTTATAATAATTAGTAAATGCCTCATTTAATTCTTTTTCATCAAAGACCTCAACACTATTAATTAAAATAGAGTTAATGGTATTACTACGTTTTCTACCATTTGCAACTTCACGATAAAAAGTTAGTATTCATATAACCATCATCCATCCATTGAACCCTAGATCTTTGTTTCCACGTTACTTCTACCAATATTAAAATTTTATTTAATTCATCTTTTAGATATAAAAGTATGTTCTTTCCAAAATATTTTAAATTTTGAGAATTTCATTTAGTAATTTATCCTTTTATATTCTAATATTCTCAAAAACATCTTTATTCATTTCTTAAGAAAAATCTTAAGTCTCTAATTTTACCTACAAATGTTTTAGCTATATTACTCAAAAATTTATAATTGTACTTACTAAGATCAAACCATTTATTTTCAGTTAATTTTGAAAAGTTATTTTGTAACCACCACTTTTTTCAAATCTAAATATTTTATTCCTATTATTCTGATTATTAAAAGATAAAATAATTAGACAATGGTCTGAGTAAATACTCGAAGGCCCAGTCACTTTACAAGCAGGATATTTATCTTCTATTTCATCACTAATAAAAAATCTATCTAATAGAGCCACTGATGGGTTATTCTTTTTATTCGACCAATTTGATATTATTTTCAATCCAATTAATTTTTTTCAACTTATTTAAGTTAAATTCAATTCATTTTATTCATTTAACTTACTCAAGTTAAATTTTGATTCCAAACTTCAATGCTCCACATTTTCCTTTCTTCTATACCATTTTCACAATTATAAGTTCAAAAACTTATTTTCTTCTTGTTACATAAAGCATATAATTGAGAAATTTCAAAATTCAAACACCCGGTTTTATTTCAAATCATTTTGAAATCAATATATACATATATAGCTCTTTTGATTTAACAAACCATTTCTTTAGAATTTTCAAAATCAACTTGGTTTCACCAAACCTGTTAACCCGCCTTTTAGCAAGGCCATAGACAGGCAGATTTAAAACACCGGTTGCTCGATTGTCGAGATTGAAATACGATGGATTTTGGTCAAATGGATGGATAGGCAACCAATCATGGATGGTAATCATGATTGTGCAACTGGGATTCACCATAGTCGATGGATGAAGGCTATTGGATACTTGAAACTTGGGTTTCGATGAGTCGCAAATCGACCTGGATTTGCTTCGAGTCGTATGGAGTCGAACTTCGAGCCATATGAATGATTTCTTCAAGTCTTTTAGGCGGCTTGGCATGAGTGGATCGGCATAGGTGATTTGGCCTCAATGGTGATTCAGCATACGGAGGTGTCTGGGCATTATGATTTGGTCTGGATGGCTCGGTAATGGTGGTTCGACACTTGGAGGTCGTCCAGCCTGAGTGTTTCGAAAATGTAGTTCAGTCTTCGTAGCATGGATCGGCATGAGGATGTGAATCGGTCTGGATAATGGTGTGGTTCGGCATGGTGTTGTGGGTCGACATGCTTGAGAAGTATTAGAGTGTGGAGTGGTTCGGTGGTGGAGTGTGGATGTGGTTCGGTCAATGTGGGTCGGCGTAGGTCGTTCGGCATTTAGATGGTTCGACAGTGGAGGTAGCTCGGCATTGGAGTAGCTCGGCCTGAGTGGAACGGTAGACATGGCTCGGTGGTAACCTGGGTCATCGTTTCTGGGTCGGTGCATATGGATCGGTATAGGCAAGAGGATGAGCTGCTTCGAGTAGTGGTGCAGTTTACTTCAAGTCAGTGTTAGGATTGCTTCAGGTAACACCCAGGTTACTTCCGTTTGGCATGTCAACTGCTTGGGGTCGGTGGTAATGTTGAGCCTCGATCGGCGATGGCCTTAATAGGCCCGGGTTACTCAGAAGGCCCAACTACCTGGATTTGCCTACAATTACAGCAGGCAAGGCTTCAGAAAAGGGATCTTCTTTACGCTCTCTTACCTTCTCTTTTCTAAGGCGAAGGCTATTCTGCCGTTAGACAACTCTGAATTGTAAATGTAATCGCTTATTACAGCAATAAAAATAAATTTTCTGGAGTGGACGTAGGCCAGAGTTAGCCGAACCACAATAAAACATGTTGTTCTTTACTGCTTTGATTTTAATTTTTATTATTCTTCATATTAATATCACCACATATATTCTATCTGTGATCTGTGACGGTGATTTGGTGCTTTCATCTCGATTTAGGTGTTAGTGACCAATTTTGGCGTAACATTTTGGAGCTTTCACCGAGAAAGCTAGCACTCAGGGATTTGGAAACTTGAATTCTAGAAAGCAATGGCTAGACCACAATGAAAAAATTAGGCAGCGGAAAGAACTCAGCAAGATGGAAGTCAGGAGGATTCCTCTGGAGCTAATCAAGCCTCCATCTACATCACTAGGGACGAGATACAGATCATGATGAATTCCATGCAGAAGCAGATGATGAAACGGTAAAATGAGATGATGCAGGCTCTTCTTAGGCAATTTGGACAATCGGGAACTGCAGGTGCTCAAGTTCTTGAAGCTGGATTAGAGGGACTCAACCAGCAAGCAGATGAAGTGATTCAGAAGGAGGCAGCTCCCAGTTGACAAACAACTATCAATCTGGATGGACCTAGACTCAGGGGAACATCACCAGGAAATGCTGGACCAATCCATGGAGGGATACCGGATGACGCTACGCAGCCCGACGCCAACAAGAATACAGGAGTACATGACGAGGAATATGTGCCATAATTTCCAAACGAAGTTGGAGAGAAGCTAGGAAATATGGATAGGAGGCAACCCTTGGGTGGAAATGCTAGATTGGCTGACATTATTAGGCGGAGTACTCGCGGAGGTCTGACAAACAGGGATTTGTAGGGAGTCAACAAAAGTCTGTTTACTCGGAGCATTAGGATAGCTAGGAATCCATTTGATTTCAAGATACCCACTCTGAAAGTATACTATGGTAAGACGGATTCCACTGACCACTTGATGAGGTACACAAGGCATTCTGAAGTGCTGGGGGAATCAGAGGAGGTCATGGCCTGATGTTTCCCTCCTGTACTTGACCGACATAGCAGCTATGTGGTTCAGACGGCTGGAGGATGGATCCATTGGAACATGGACAGAACTGATGGACAAGTTTTTAAGTCAGTTTCGAGTTCGCATAAAAAGGCCAAAGAACGTGATGACGCTGACATCGTTTAAACAGGGGGTGGATGAATAGCTCAGGACATTCTTAACTCGGTTTAATGCAACAGTTTCTTCGGTGGATCGGCCGGATCCATCAATGGTTCCGATGTCTGTGGTATCAAGAGTCAGGGATAATTCGGATTTCAAAGTATCAAAATACGGGAGCCACCATTGGATCTCGGAGAATTCTTTCATGAAGCTAGGAGATTTCTTCGACAAGAGGATGCATGTTTGGATATGAGGTCAAAGGAAGTAAACATGGTTAAGGATGGAGGACTGTCCAGCGAAAGCTCGGGTAAGGACATGGATAAAGAGAAGAGGTAGCGCTGGGGAGAACCAAAATTCTCTACTTACACAGGATTGAACGCAATGCTGGAGCAGATATTCTTGAATACTCAGGATCACCTTCCTTATCAGAGGCTAGCAAGGAGGGAACCCTCAGAACGTGAAAGGGCAATGAAAAGGCACTGTCTCTTTCATGACTTGGACGGGCATGATACTAACAGCTGTAGACATTTAAAGGATATAATCGAGGAACATTTAAGGAATGGTCAGTTGCGGCAAAATGTCGAAACTCAAAATGGGGTGGTGGAACAGGAACAGCCATCGCCTACCTTTAACGACAAAGGCAAGAGGCCCAGCAATGGTGGCCGGTTAATCATCAACTAATCGTAATGGTTTGGAATAAGTAACAAACTCCGGGAGAACGGCTAAATCACTTACTCATGTAAGGGGTCGGAGATAACCCTTAGGCATGCTTTGAGATAATGATTTACCAATATGCTCTGGTTTGTGAAATTTTCTTTTTCCTTTTGACTTGGACATTTGCTTTTTTTGCTGTGGTTTTGGGGTTCGGTTTGAACTTCTGGTTTGAATTTTGGTTTGGATGTTTGCTTTTTGATTTAGACTTCGATTCGGACTTTTGACATGGATTTTCGGTTTTCTGGTTTGAATCTGGATTTTGGATTTTGGTTGACTTTTTGTCTGGTTTTTGGTTAAAAGGTCATCGAGTATGGACTATGCTTGGCAATGGTCTGGAGGGACCAGGATTCGTCTTAGGACTAGGCCCCATATTATCTATCGGTTACTATTTCAAGTCTCGAGTATGGATTATGCTCGGCAAGGGTCCGGAGCGACCAGAATCTGGCTTAGGACTTAAGCCACGGCAATGCTTAGCATTCAGGGACACTGAACCAGGAACACCATGACATTACTTGACATAGGTCGTCAGGTGCAGGTTGCGCTTGACAAGAACCCGGAGAGGTTATGGATTTGGATATTGGTTATGAACAGCTAAGGATTTAGGCATGGACCCATAGCGGTCCTGGATTTAGATATCGACACGGAGAGGTCATGAATGTGGTGATTGGATATGGATGGAATAAAACTCGGTTGTTGGGTTCGGATGGATGTGGAATTGGATAAAGACTTGGTTACCGGATAGGAATCAGATATCAACTCGGAACAGTCGTGGATTTGGGTAAGAATACGGAAATGGCACTTGGATAAAATGGATTGGATTATAGATCAGATGGCATGGCTATGGATGACGTATGGACTTTGGATGATGGATTAAAAGCTATTCAAAACAAGCCTTCCTATCGCAAGGCATGTTTTGGGGGGTAAAATATTAACCTGCCTTTCGACAAGGCCGAAGATAGACGGATTTAACTACACTGGTTGCTCGATTGTCGAGATTGAAATACGATGGATTTTGGTCAATTAGATGGATAGACAACCAATCACGGATGGTAATCATGATTGTGCAGCCAGGATTCACCATAGTCGATAGATGAAGGCTATTGGATACTTGAAACTTGGGTTTTGATGAGTCGCAAGTCGCCCTTGATTTGCTTCGAGTCGCATGGAGTTGAAATTTGAGTCTTATGAATGATTCTTCGAGTCTTTTAGACGACTCGGCATGAGTGGCTCGGCATTGATGGCTCGGCATAGGTGGTTCGGCCTCAATGGTGATTCGGCACACGAAGGTGGCTCTGCATTGTGGTTAGGTCAGGATGGCTCGGTAATGGTGGTTCGGCACTTGGAGGTCATTCGGCCTGAGGGTTTGGCAAATATGGTTCGGTCTTGGTAGCATGGATCGACGTGAGGATGTGGATCGGTCTAGATAATGGTGTGGTTCGGCATGGTGTTGTGGGTTGACATACTTGAAAAGTATTAGATTGGGGAGTGGTTCGGTGGTGGAGTGTGGATGTGGTTCGGTCAATATGGGTCGACGTAGGTCGTTCGGCATTTAGATGGTTCGGCATTGGAGGTGGCTCGGCATTAGAGTGGCTCGGCCTGAGTGGAACGGTAGACATGGCTCGGTGGTAACCTGGGCCATCGTTTCTGGGTCGATATGTATGGATCGATATAGGCAACAGGATGAGCTTCTTCGAGTCGTGGTGCAATTTACTTCGAGTCAGTGTTAGGATTGCTTCGGGTCAACACCTAGTTTATTTCCATTCGGCATGCCAACTGCTCAGGGCCGGTTGTAATGTTGAGCCTCGATTGGTGATGGCCTTAGTAGGCCTAGATTACTCAAGAGGCCTAACTACCTGGATTTGCTTTTAAATACAGCAGGTAAGGCTATGAAAGAAGGATCTTTTTTCCGCTCTCTTACCTTCTCTTTTCTAAGGCCAAGGCATTCTGCCATTAGACAACTCTGGATTGTAACTGTAATCGATTATTACAGCAATAAAAAGGAAGTTTCTTTAGTGGACGTAGGACAAAGTTAGCCGAACCACTATAAAATCCGTTGTTCTTTACTGCTTTCATTTTAATTTTTATTATTCTTAATTTTAATATCCCCCACATATATTCTATCTGTGATCTGTGACTGGTGATTTGGTGCCTTCATCTGGATTTGGATGTTAGTGACCAATTTTGGCGCTAATGAAACCAAATACCCTTCGAAATTTCTCAAACAACACTTGTTTTTCAACAAAAATATCTATGTAAAATTATGTTGATAGCAACCCGTCACTTAGAAACTCGAAAATTAACACTGATGATGTCGCAATCATCATTGGAATTATTTTCCAGCGACTGAGGTGAGTTTAATGCTTTATCACCTCAAAAATCCATTTAAAACCATTTTATTTCAAAAATATTATCAAAAATAATACTATTTTAATTTTCATAACACTTTGGAAAAATATTTTCCAAACTATTCGGATTTTATTTCCAAATTTTGGTTTTATTCATATTTAGTTTAACTTGTTTGTATAAGTCATATTTATACAATTTCTATTTGGTTACATAAACCATTTCAATTTATAATCTTGTTTTGATTATAATAATAACAACCAAATACATCAATATACTATAATTATTTCAAAAAAACATTTCTTTTATATCAAAATATAATTTGGGTAAAATTATTTCATTTATCGACTTTAAAACAATACCATGCCGATTTAACTTGTTCAGAGTATAAAAACCCCTATCGATGCAGTTGTTTAGATCGTACCAACCGGAATTCATAAACACCCAACCGATAAGTCAACACAATGTAAAAAAATTATATTCACTAACAAATACGCGCTCATATCTATAATACACACAGACCCATTCTAAAGTACTAGTGACCCTATCTCTAATGAGTAATCCCCACCAAAGCCTAGGTATTCACTCAACCTAAGCTTTGATACCAAGTGTGACGGCCCGCAAATCCTTACTCTTTTAATCGACAATAAACCATACATGTCCGACCCAAAAAGTAGTGAATGACGAAGAGTCAAGGAAAAGAAAAGAGAGGGAGAGAAGAAGAGATAGAAGAAGAAACAGAAACAACAACACAGAAACAACAACATAGAATCTCACAATCACATCAGAACAATATATAATATATAATAGCAAATTTTTATACAAAAGAATCTGTAGCTGTTAGTATACACACCATCATTAGAGTACAACAATCACCAATCAATCTGGACGGTTATAGATAACTTATCCTCGTTAATACTGAATATACAGCATAACTCGCACAGCGGAAATAACCAAGTACTATAATATGCCTAAGAACCCTCCAGCTCGTCTCCTTAGCTCTATAGCATCCTAACCTAAATTTGTAATACTTAATCTGACCCGAGCATTATAATAAAATAACACCCGGTCAGTCTGGAAAACCATCATGAGAAAACACACACAATTTGAATTATTAATGTTATCAAAATCTTTTGAAAACAAACGTATCTCGTAAAACCACGCCACACATAAATAAGACGGGTTTTTATCTTACGATGAACAAAACATTTTATATCAAAATCATCTAATATTATAATAGTGCCTATAGAAAATTAACTATAAAATAGCCGAAATGCTTGCATCTCACGTTTCAGCATATTTGGTATACAACTAAAACCGTACAGACTCGTAGTGATTATTGGTTCCATATAATGACAGGGCCACTGGGGTATCACCTATCATAGTACGCCTCTAGAAAAATATACCGAGATCGAACCTACCGATCCTTACCAACATAGGACCGTCCTACCTTTTACTGTATAGTACCGAATATGTTATCAATCCGGGTGTTCCCACCCTATCGAGCACTCTCTTTTCCATGCACACTCATATCCGTAATTATAATATATCCGAGGATATCTAGAAAAGTGATAACATATTCTACTTGGGTGTGACCCACTTAGCCATGCTGCATCTCCCTAGTTTTTGTCATTCCCAATTGGTAAGGCTTGAGGCTACGTATCTCCCTAGTTTTAGTCGTTTAAAGAAATCTCATTTAATAATCCATCGTTCTAAGAAATACTCAATTTAAAATTTTCCATCTTTTTACGAAATAACTAATTAAATACTCAAAATCGTATTACTTATTTTGTCCAATCAAATCTTTTTTAAAAAATCCCAAAATTCTATATAAATATTTCCATTTCAAAATCGCCTTTAAATTTCCTTTTTGAAATTTTGAAATATTATTTATGGTATTTATAATACCAAAATTAAGGCCAGTGCTACTATGACATCCAATAATTCAAATCACAATATAACCTATATCAGAATATTCACACACATCATATATCGGTATATATGAAATTAGAATCAACATTTTTGAGGAATCCAGTAGGATCCCTCCAACCTATTTTCCTACAACCACAGATGTTATATAACATAAAATATCAATCCCGCTTCAAGCCGAGATATCGCGGCAATATAGGGTCATCCGCTATTATGCGGGGTGCATAGTGTCTCATCCGCTCCAATCGGCTGGAGGTATACACAACTATTAATATATATACTAATATATATAATATAACATCCGAGTGATAATAATTTATAAATTCAACCAATCATTCAATAATTAATTTTAATTATTATAAATTAAACCCAGTAATCCAAATGAGTGATATTTACTCACCTTGAATTTTAATTTGTCGAACATTCAGATTTTGAATTAATCTAAAATTCAAGCTCACGCGGGAGAATCCCAAACTAATTTCTATGCATAGTATTCAATGCCATGAGCACAACGTAACTTATTTCATTCATTTTGGACCTCGCACGAATTGGTTATCATATTTAGAAGCATTCGATTTTTAATAATATAATTAACTAAACTAAATTACATCATTAACTAAAGAAATTACCTTAACCCTATTTCTTCCCGCTTACTCTCCAGAGAACCCATTCCATGGTCATTCCTTCAACCTCTCATTGCAGCTTGACACTCCATGAAACCAAAATCCGATATCACTTCCCTTCACGCCTCCATGAACTTCATCGCCTCGACCTCATCGCTTCATTCCCGAAGCCCCTACCAAAAACGCGACGAACCCCCTACCTGCCATTTGTACAATGAAAAAATTCTGGCTTAGGACTTTTGACATCACCAAACTCAACCCGAGGTCTACTTGACCCAACAATTCCAAATCTAGCTTCGAATTTGCCTAATTCCTTCCTCATTTGCCAACCCTGGTCAACAAAGCTCCACGACCATCCCTATACAACTACTGCACCCCATCCTCGTGCCATATCCCCTTCCTCCAACGCCTCACGCACTAATGGAATTCGCGATTTTGATCGCCCGATTTTTTTCTTATATATATATACACACGAATTGATTTCACCTTTTTTTATCTTGCTTCGAACTGAAGGAGAAGAGGATGGGAAGACTCACATTAAAAACTAAAGGGGTGGCGAAATCAGTTGAGTAGGGCGGCACCTTGGGGTTGACTTTTACGTTTTATAATATTATTAATTTTTCAAAACATCTCGTTATGTTAACCTAAAATCCCGAACACCTATCAAGGCATTCCACCTAACGTTTCTAATGCTATGCCCTTAATCTGAACGCAATGGAATAAGTTTTGGGACCTAGTTTGATTGTATGCAGAAGATAGCTTTTTGAACACAATTATAATATTAAATTTCTGATAAAAATTCAACGCGTTTCTATCCTGTACAACCAAATGATAACTCTAAATGCAACAAAATTTGAAATATGATAATAATACACTATTGCGGATCTAGTGGAACTAATTTCATCAAATTCTGAGACTGCGTCCCGGATCGCTATTTTTATGCGTCGAATAAATCGACGATTTCCAAAATTTATGAAATCACTTGAAATTCCAGTTTTAAAAACTTGATCAAATTATAATTCAAATAGAATTTACATTCGTAGTAGAAATCATTTGGATTCATATTCAACTCAAATTTCAATTATCCACCATTTCCGTATTTCTCTATATTTGAAACTTAAATTCATTCTATAATTTCAACCAAAATCTTCATATTCAAAAATCGATTAATAATTTAAATTCAACTTTTAAAACAAATTTAAATATGTAAATTCAAACGACAAAAAATCTGGACTGTTGCACTCACAAATTCAAACAAAGAGACCCCTTTTACTCCCCTTTTCTGACCGGTCAACAAAGAGTCCATTATGGACTAAAATCCCACTCAACCCCTTCAGAAATTTATTCTATTTAGATCTAATTTAATTTCTTAATGATATTTTATATCAATACACACATATATAACTTTCATGTACACACCCATAAATTACAACAGCACTCCGAGGCCACTCTATTTTACTTAATACACCCCATAAAATAAATAATAAATATTGATTAATATTTCATAAATTTTAACTAATTTATGGCTGTTACAAATCAACTAAATTAAGTAGTATTTCAGAGTCTGAATAGAGGTTGTGTGACTCACATATGTCAATTTGGCCAGCGATTAATACTTGAACAATTCAAATATCAATGTTCACATGACACCTTACCTAGCAGTATGATAGTTTGACTTAATTCGTCGCTAATCACAAACTTCCAACAAGAAAAATCAAGTTCTTATTACTCTCGATTCTAGCTTGACTAGTTGTTTCATTTGAATACATAGTGCAGTTATAAAGTAAGTTCTTTATTTGATTTCAAAATTTGTGAAGTAATATCTCTATTTTTACCTGTATGACAAGTTGAAATCGACTAAACTAAGAAGAATGCTCGAATTTCAATTGCATGCCCTCTTTTTTCTTTCTTTTTCTTTTCCAATACCATTGTTAACATTATTTATATATGCATACACCTAATGCATGGACCAAGGTATATCGCATATGCATTACTTTTTGGGGTCACATGAATGGGATAGAGCTTGGTGGTTTATGCAAAGGATAGTGATCATGTCAGCAAAGGTCAGTAACCTTTAGATGCTCGACTCATAAATGAGACCAATGCATACCACTCATGCACTATGTTGCGGCCTTACATGAGAGTTGTTAAAGAGCTTGGTAGGTGTGCCCACTCATGCTAGATACTAGTAAAGTTAGATATCTTTAGGTTGTTTTTGTTATTACGATTTATTTTTCTTTTCTTTCTTCTTTTCTTTTTTAAGGAGAAAGTAATGCAAAATCAACGTAGCATCTATTAATTACAAAGAAATGAAAATGTTAACGTATGTATTTCATATTTACCACACTTTAACAATGACAACAAATAAAGCCAAAATCATAACAGTCACCTATGAATCAACATGCATACTAGTTTCACAGTAATTTCTTGGTACTTAAAATTTTCATTTTATTTCTTGTTTGAAACTAGTTATTTTCATAAAAATTCATAAATTGTTAAAACTATATACCTACTCTGGCATGTGTATTCAAAATAAATCACTTTCAATCGATTTGGTAAAATTGTGCAATTTTTGTAGAAAACAAACTTTTCAGATGTTACCCGTTTAATGCATATGCCTAAATGAAATGAAAATCATAATACATGCAAAACGGACGAAGTTTTGGAAGAAAAAAATGTAAAATTTGATGGTGTCCTCAAAGTTTAAAATCTTTCCTAGATGTAAAGGAAAGTATCTATAAATAGATAATATGCAAATGATTTGAAAAATAAAATGCAGTTTAGCACTATATAGGCCTTTTGTTCTTTATCGACCAACCAGTAGACTTCCTGCTTTGTATGAAGCATGATATTGGCCTTTAAAAATTACAAGAAACTAAGTTAAATGTAGGGGAAATGAAAGTGTTAAGAAGGATATTAAAATTACTAGGAAAGATAGCGTTAGTGATGAAACAATAAGGGAAAAATTATAAGTTGCACTTATAAATAAGAAGAATATAGAAAATAGACTTAGATGGCACAAGTTTATACAAAGAAGACAAATGATGTGCTTGTAAAAAAAGACATAATGCTACATCAAAGGAAATAAACAAAAAGAAAGACCTAAACTAGCATAGGAAGAAAATAACATAAATGATATAAAATGCTAAATCTAACTAGTAACATGAATCGGAAGAAGAATTTCTAGAAATTGAGAATTCATATGGCCGACAACAAGCAGTTGGAGAAAGGACAAATTTTTACAAGAGGCGTGATAAATAAGCTTATGGAAAGATTGGGCTCAAATTTAAACATATTGCAGAAATAGGTCTCGTTTTGATATAGCTTGAGCATTTTTGGAATGTGCAAGCTATATTTTTTTAAATTTTTTTTATAGCTAACGCATTCCATAAATGTGCAAATGCATTTTTATTATTTGTGCATATATGGAATACGCAAATAATATTTCGACCATCAAAATTACAACAGTCCCATTTCTTTTATCATTACCTTTTTACCTCTTCATCTTCCCAAACCCTCCTTCAATCTTCAATATAACCCATTCTATTTTCCAAATCAAAAATCAAATCAAAAGAACATTTTGTTAACTTTCAAATAATTAATTGTTTTATCTCTAAATGGAAGGCTCTTTTCATCTACCCAAATTAGAGGTAAAAAAATTTGTTGTTAAAATTACTAGTTATTGTTTTGGCTAAAATTACTAGTTATTATAGTTGTTGTTGATAATAATAAGTTATTGTTGTTTTTATAAGTAAAATATTAGGTATTGATAAAGGATATTGGAAACCCAAGCTGTGATTATTGAGTGAATAATTGGAGGATAAATTTTTGTACAAATGCCACTCGGACCCGTTGATAGAAGTGTTCTTTACCTTCAAGAACAACGTAGAAGTGAAAACGAATCTCTTATGAAGGTATTTAATTTATATACATTGATTGGTTATTAACTGAAAATACAATTGTGAATTATTAATTTTGAATTAGGACGTAAAAACAATTAAACCTGTTGATCATTCTAGCAAGCTTAAGGAAATAGATTTTAAAGATCCTAGATTGGAACCAACTTAAGAATATCTGGTTTTTGGAAAGCAGCGCAAGTTGAGTACAATAGACTAGATTATCATCTTCATACGGCATCGTGTGATCGTTGGAGGCCGAAAACAAACACTTTCATATGAGAGTAGGGGAAATGACTGTCACGTTATATGATGTTAGCTTATTATTTGATTTATCTACAGACGATTTTCCGGTATGTCTACAAAACTTGGAAGTTAATTATATGGAGTTGTATCATGATTTACTTGGTTTATTTCCATCTAAGGAGGCGGTAAAATCTAAAAGTGAGATAATAATGACTTGGTTTAAAAGTGAATGTCAAGAACCACTTGGAGCAGATGCGATGGATTTAGATATACTTCATCGTAATCATACTGTAAGTTTATACTTTTTAAGTTGTCGTTTTTTCCGGATCATTCAAAAGGATGATTAAGCTTGAAATTTTTTCCATTTCTAGATGATTTAGCACATTGTAGTCTCCATTCATAGGATAGTGCTATACTTTGTTATGCGGATGGTGAGTTGACAAATGTTGCTTTACAAAAAAAATGTTAGGCGGTTCTACAGCGTTGTTGCAATTATGGTCTTGGTCTCATATTGCTATTGGACGTCCTACTATAAGAATTCCTATCGATTTAGAGCCTTATCTTTCTAGGAGTTGGCGTGAAACTCCAAAAAAAATGTACAACTTTACCAAAATGAACTGGATTTATTAGCAGATGATGCCATAACTTGGGAACCATATTCATTGGTATATGCATTTGACCATGCTGATGTTCAATATATGTTTGTGGGTGGGATCACTAAGAGTGGACTAATCTTATTTTTGGACTTTGAAATATATGCTCTCAATCGAGTGATGAGACAATTTGGATTTGATCATCAGCACATTCCTGACCCCGTCGTGCCAATAGACCCAAAATCAAGTGATTAGATGACTTTGCTTCAAGAAAATTTAGCATTATGGAATTCAAGAATTAATCATGCTGAAATAGCATGTGATCCTCCGACATCGTTGAGCGAGTATGAATATTAGTATTGGAAAATAACTCGTCATTATATCTTGAAACAGTCATCTAGGGGATTGGTTGCTTACATTCTCCAAGCTCCGCTAGAGTGTGATGGGTTAGTACTTTAATTTATAATATTTGATAGTTTCTATATTTTTAGAGCATATGCATTATTATATTGTTTTGTTTTTTGCATAGGTAAACGGGGTATATAGCGTTTTGGAGGTGGTTGATGAATTCGAAAGCAGTCGTTTTAAGCCGAAGAAGGTGAAAAGTAAATGTATTGATTTACGACGTATGCTAGACACAATTCTAGGTAGAAACAAGCTACGTCGACCGGTAAGACCTTTGCATATTGCAAAAGAAAGACATATAGAAGAAGAAATACACACTCGAGATGATGTAGTAGGCAAACATAAAGAATCAAGGCATAAGCAGGAGTGGAGGAAGCACACACAAGACCAGAAGGAACACATGCACTCAGGGGAGAAGGTGAACAACTATGGCCTATGTGGATTGGAGGCAAAGAACAATATGCATATGGCAATCAATCATCAGTAGAGCAACAACAAGAATGGCCATAGTGGGTGCAGCAACAACAATAAGTGGAGCTAATATTTGGTCACACTCAAGAACAAAAAATTCCTGCTTGATGAATCACAAAGTTCACAAACAATCATGTATAAAAGGAAGAGAAGAAAAGAGACACACTTCTTGCAATTAGAATGATTAAAGATTGAGTTATTTTGGTTTGGCATATTATTGGTTAAGGTGTTGTTATGAAGAAGTTTTTGGATTATTTGTTGATGTTTATTTAGATGTTTGGATGGTGAATTTTTTTAAGTTGATATTGGGATGGTATGTTTATTGTTTTGATGGTATATGATCTTGATATGATATGGTTTTGGTTTTGGAAATTAGTAGGAATATATAATTTAAAGGTATGTCTTGATGATATTTTGTTGTTTTGATGATATGTTGATGGTATGTTGGTGTTATAAATGATGATATATTGATAATATGTTGATAGTATGGTGTTATATAAGGGGATGGAGTAGCAGCTCTTTGGTTTTTGGATGCTAAAAAATATACTTACGCATTTATGAAACGTGCAAGTAATAATTTCAAATATAAATTTTACATTTCATAAATGCACAAGTTATATTCCAAATTATTACTTGCGCATTTCATAAATGCGCAAGTATATTTTTTGGTATCCAAAAACCAAAGAGCTGCTACTCCATCTTAACAGTATATAGAACATCATATTTCCCCTAAAGTATATCATGACATATCACAACATACGACGACATAACCAACATCAAAACAGAAAACATGGGTAAAGTTTATCAATTCATAAACAGGAACCAAGACTAGAGTTCAACAATTCATACATAGGAAACAAGGCTAGAGTTCAACAATTCATACATAGGAAACAAATCTAGAGTTCACCAATTCATATATAAAAAACAACTCAATGAGTACAAGTTTTCTTCGTATGCCCTAAAGCACCACATTTGCAACATCTATTCTGCCTCGATGATGATGGAGGATCCATGAAACCTTTTATTCGAGCTGACCATGGACATTCCTAATTTCTGCGCATCGGTGGTGGATGTATAGTAGGACCTTTGTAGACATCCAATGACGACTATCAGGTATAGGGTGGAATAAAGAAGCATAAGCAACAATATACTTAGCCATTGTGTATCACGTTGAGATTAAGTCAAAATATGCTCTGTTCGCACCACCTGAGCAACATATACATGCTATAATACGTGAAATCATGGAAAATAATCTAAAGTTGGCATGTTGCACGAACGCTTGGCGACATTATCATCTATATTCACCGTATAATTAAGCATATGAACATCTATCATTTACCATTCAGTTATGCTATATCTCTCTATAGACAAGAGTCTTGATTCTTCCATCTACTTTTCACTAATGCTTCCCACTTCGGTGTCAAATTGGACGCTCACGATTCTCCTTGAGTTCGACGTTCGTAAAAGTAATGGTCTAAAAGATGAAATGTCCGTGCAACCAATGATCTAATAGGTAAATTCTCGTTCCTTTCAACACACCGTTAAAGCTTTCAAAAACATTCGTTGTCATCATATTGAATCTTACGCCATCATCATGACAAAGTGTCCAACTTGATTCTTGATCTTTCAAACTTGTTCCAATCATGCGTCGGCTTGTCGATGTAGAGTCTTCAATTGTTTTCTTAGTTCATTATATTTTACAACCTCCTATGCTGCGACACATGCATGCAGTAAATTCTGAAGCTCATCTAAACCAAATCCATCTTTCTTGAAATTTGCTTTAATATGACAAATACAAAAGCAATAACGATGTTTGATTGGCCAGCCTTCTTTGAGTGCATGTGGAATTCCTTTCATATGATTTGAGATAACTGCAATACATGGTTATGTACAGAAGGAATATAATTCTTTATGCAACAAATAAACCAACTCCATGTCTACCAAGACTCTATCTACACAATAGCAAAGGCTAAGGGAAAAAGCCCTTCATTTACGTCTACAGTAGTAGCTACAAGTAATGTATCAAGATAATTTCCATACAAATGAGTGCCATCAATAGAAAGTAATGGCCAACGCTGTCTAAAAGCATCGATTGAAGGTCTGAAAGCCTAAAAAGCACCATCAAAAACACTACGAATGTGAATAACATCATATACAGTCTCAAGGTTCGTACTTTGCACGGCTCTAAGATATTTTGGCAATTCCACATATGATGATTTCTAATCTTCGTAAATTATTACAGTCGCTTTCTATAGTCCATGTCAAGCTCGATAATAGCTTAATATTATATGAAACATATTCGACATTATCCCCTGAACTTTTGTTATAGTCATATTTGTTTCAGATTTAATTAACGGGAGTATTTTGCTACATATAAACTATGATGTCGCCTGTCGATGGTTTGATTTGATGGTGGCATTTAAATAAGTGTAGTCTTCGCCATATGATTTTATTCTCCACCAATTATGATATTTTCTCACCGAGAGGCTGGCATACACACTCCAAGGACATTTTTCATGTACACCACAACGAAGTGCATATTGATTTGCACGTGATTTTACTACTTGAAAAAAAACTGAACATTTAATCGCACATTCACATAATTGTTCAATGAGTTTCTATTTACTTTCAAAAATTAATCCAACACGAGGTCCTTTTTCAGCACATTCTCTTACAAACACTTCTACTTCTAATTGAAAGTTATCCATATTTCACCATCATTGTTGCAGTACGTAAATCATCAGCTAGAGAATCGTTAAATGTGATTTGCTCTTCATCGACATTTCTATCATCAACGTGTTCATGATCTTCATATATGATTGCATCATTGTTAACCTCCATGTGATCGACCCAAGTTCTATGTACATCATCTGCACAAGCTACTTGCATGCTATCCAATTGCACTTCGCTGTCATTTGCATTATCAATGTAATCATCATCGTCGAAGTCAAACACGACCAATGAATGCTTCTTCCACTTGATTCATTTGGAAACTACATGTACAAAGAATAATGAAAAGAGTAAAGTGCGTGAAGGTAATTCAAAATTGAAACGCTATGGTAAAGTAATACTCACTTTGCAACTGTTTGAGATTGATTTGGATGAATAAAGGTATGGTCCTTATGTTGTGCTTGACTAGACGATACTCCAACCATTTCGCTATACCTATGCAATAAATTTGTAAACTCCCCACCGTGATGAGTTGGCATGTACGAAGGATGTGCCGACCACTTGTTTCTTGAAACTGCGTAGTGGGTACAGGCTCGTCGATAGAAATTGTAGACCGATGTGTTTCTACTACATTAACATTTTCTGCTTTTGTAACAAAAATTTTTATTACTCTCATTTCAATAGAAAACGTAGAATTCATGTCAACGTCATCTTCTGAATCAACAGCGGATGAACCATCATCTCTAACCCATTTCACCACTAATTTTAAATCATACTTGGGCGGATTGAGTTTTTTCACTTTAAATGCATGTTTTTAAGCTCTATAAAACTATAATACTTTTTAATTTTCAATCCTTTTTGTTTTCCACCGACATACCTAGGTTTATCGCCTTCATCAACCAACAATTCTTCATCGCTGTAAAATATAATTGGAACCATTGACATTATCTGCAAAAACTATTAAATCACTAAATTTGATATCTTGATTTTGTGACAAAACCCTAAACTGAAATTTACTAAATTAATACCTTTATTTTCAAAGAAGATGATGTTTTCTAAGGCAGTCTTCAACCAAAAGTAAGAAAATCAAGATTTCGTAGAGATATTTAGAATGGTGTAAGAATTTGGGGAGAAATTTGTTAGGCTTTGGTGAAATGGAAAGAGTAGAACTGCAATGATGAGAGGAAAGGGACTGCTGTTAATTTCAAGCCCGGAATTGTACTTATACATTCCATAAACGTGCAAATACAACATACAAATTTGCGCATTTATGGAATGCGCAAGCAATTTTTTTTGAATTATTGCTTGCGCATTTCTCAAATGCGCAAGCTTTATTTTAAAATAATGCTTGCGCATTTTTGAAATGCACAAGCACGTTTTCATCCATTCAAAAAACAAAAACCTACTACTGCCTATATAACACCATATAACATCAATAGAACACCCTATATCACGAATATAACCAATATAACCGTGTATATTCATATATCATCAACATATTTAGAAAACATACTAGTTTCAAAACAGACAGTACCCTAACCTACTGCTTACCATACATGTTCAATAACTTATAAATAAAGACAAAAAAAAACAGCAAACAAATATATTCAAAGTATATTACAAACCATCGTACCTACCAAACATTATCTAATAACTTACAAATACAGCAACATTGCCTAGTACCAAACACTTACATTCAACAAACAATACGCACATTCAACAATTACATGAATGAAGCAACAAATATTTCGTAAGTTCTGCTAACACATAATAAAATGTGCATAAACATCCGTCTACTAAGATTAACCACGGCACAACTAGTCCCACAAACATTTATTTAAATAGAAATATGGAAACTCAAATATCACATGAAATCGAACAAATGCAAGTGACGATGTTCTCCTATGCCTAAATGACTAGCAAAATCTTAGTCTCCTACTAGTTTTCCTCAATTCATTAATCAGCTTGTCCAAACATCTTATTTCGCCTTTCATTTCTAAGGCATATTCAAGTCCCCTAGCACACATTGGAGGATCAATCCATGACATATTTACAGTATTCAACTTGAGTAGGAATCATCTTGTGTTCTTTATATGAACCACATCCATAAAATCTATGTCTTGCATTAGTTTTAGCTGCAAACGACAACTACACACCCATCTCCACACTAACAAACTTGATATGGCCCGACTGGCATAGCAGGAGGAACAAGATGTAGACGCTCGACTATATTCTCATTAATACAAATTTGTTTACCCGCTCTTCGGTTATATGCAAGTTAGTGTAAACGAACATTTAAGGTTGATGTTACAGAATGGAAATTAGGATATATTGGATCAAATTGTGTCTTGGGGACATAATCAACGTCAATATGACTCTCCTTCGCAATACCTCTTTGCGCTTCAAATTCATAACAATGTTTCATCAACGTTTCATCGTCAATCTCACAACCGTTCATGTCTAACATCAAAATAAACTAAACAACAATAACATTTAAATTTAACAAAGAAACAAGCTACGTTAAACAAACATATAAAATAATCTAGAATTGGCTCTTTTACCTTGCAATGAAGAAGTCGTCTCAAACTATAGATTATTTTGATTTAGATTTGAAATCGAGAACTGAAATTGAAATTGAATGAGGTAGGGAATGGGTTATATTGGAGATTGAAGGAGTGCTTTGGGAAGATGGAGAGAAAATGAGGCAACGGTAAAGGGAATGGGGCTGCTGTAATTTTGATGGTCGAAATATTATTTGTGCATTCCATATATGCGCAAATAATAAATATGCATTCCATTTAATTTTGATGATCTTGCCATAAGTTTATTTCTCATACCTCTTTTTAAAATGTCCTTAGAGAAAAGGAAAGAATGATGGTGATGATTATTAACGATGATTTACAATTTTTAATACAAATAAATATGTGTAAATATACGGATTGCTACAAAACCAGTACCATTGATATGCCTGTTTACAACATGTCTAATAATTTGTGGCATCAATTACATCTGAAAAATATTGATTCCACCGTTGAAGAATTTGATTGAAAGGGGTGTAGATTGATGATTATATGATTCGTTTTTCGAAATGTTAATCTCAATAGATGGTATGAAATGCGAGAAAATTTAGCGATTGTTAAAATAAAGATTAAATCATTGAATCGATTGTAGAAGATAGGACAAAAATAATATAAGAAAATTAACATAGTTCGTGAATTTTAAATGAGATCCTTTTTGAATTGTGTTACTAAAAGTGAAAATACTAAATAACTACGGCACGTAAGAGTGCGGTGAATGTTGGAATTTAAACATTAAAGTTTGTTTAATAGACATCCTCGAACAAAGTCCCACCATAGTCAAGTTTGGATATACGATAATTGTGTGTTTTCAAATTAATATAATTAGTTAATAAATGTTAACCATTATCAGCTAATGATTAATAATATTACTAATTAATTACCAAATTTTAATAAATTTTATTACCAATCAGTAGTTAATAAGTTTAGTTAATAAATATTTTGATGTGTCTAAATGGGCAAAATAATAAATTTTAATTATACAACTAGAATACAAATTTTTGACTGGAAAAGTAAATATTTACAAAGACAATTACAAAAGTAAACCTCTAAAAAAAAATTATCTCAAAAGTTCAATAATAGGTTTCATCGAAATCTTATAATGAAAATCGTCTCTGATCAAACTCTAAAAAATTGAAATAAATGTATAATTGATGCAATTTCAACATAAAATCTCGCGTGGAGTAAAATTTCCTTACAGTCTAAAAGAAGCATTGAGAATGTTTAAGAACGGGACCCGAGGTTGAAAGATATTGAAGGAGAAGGTTCTCCCGTATTTCCACATCTTTGCATATGTTTGGTGAAACCACCAAAGGTGTTTCTACAAAAGACTATTTGAACAGATATATCAAATTCCGATTCTAAGTATTTCGAACCAACCTTCGGCGAAACCAAACCAAAATCTACTACTGTTTCCCCAATGATCCTAGAGGCAGAAGCAAATCAAAGTTCATACATAAATGATTCATCTGTGGAGAACATTCTTATAATCAAAAAGCTATTTGTTCATTCAGAAAAATAACCAAATTATGTTCCATGCTACAAATAACAAACCATAAAGGGATTCAAGAGACAACATCATATCAACCAAGATTTGCATTACAATTGAATGTGCATCTCAAATGAAGCTGCTACCTCAACAGGGCTAGTCAGTTATTACATCATATATGTACTTATTATCAAACCATTTTGCGCTCACAAAAACAAAACAAGATAATCGTCATTGATTATATATATATATATATATATGGGATCAGAGCCAGATAGCACCTGCATCACGAAGCAAGGGAACAAGCTTGCCTGCGAGATGTAAGGACATGATCTTGTTAGCAGAGCCTACAAGTTTGCCGCCTATGAACACAGCTGGTAGTGCGGAGCTCTGGCCTATCAATTTGGCAAGTGCTCGCTCCATGTCTTTTCCTTTTGTATCTTCTTCAATATCGTAAATTAATGGATTCACTCCCATGTCAGACAACAGCCTTTCAACTGTGTGGCACATGCAGCATGAGCTTGAACTGAATATCACTACCGCCTTTTGTGATGCTATCTTCATTACTCTCTCCATCTAATTAAGCAAATAAATGTCCGATGATCAGTAAAGTGAGAATGGATGTTGGATGCATAAACTGAAGCCTGGGGCAAGGTGTTATATAGAAGTAGAAAAGCTGATACCATTGCAAAAGTAGTGAATCATCATATTTGTAAAATATTAGTGATGATAAATATTCTATGGATAAATACTCCTGATGATATAACTAATATTCAAATTATACTATTTAAGAACAAAGGATTGTGATTCTCAACACAGACAGGTGCTCCAGCACTTCAGTTCTATATTTTACAACACTGTAACTGTAGCGTTACATTTACTTATTCCAGAAAAGGAAAACCTTTAAGCAGCCCCGAGGAATAATTAGGACAATTTTAGTGATTAGACTTCAGAAAAAAAAGAATAATATGGAAAAATAAAAATAAAAATAAAATCGTATTTCAGCTTTATGCCCTGTTTGAAACCTACTACAAAAATACGCCTGGTTTTCACCAGGTTAAGTTTTGTGCTTGCGAACACAAATTTTTAGCCTGGTGGAAACCTATTTTTGTAGTAAGTTTCAAACAATGTCCAACTCAAATAATCATCTAAATTTGTACTAGAATAAGAGTTGAATTCATCATTGCATTTCTAGCACAGCACGATTAAATTAACCAGAGATAAACTGGATTAAAGAGAGGTACTGAGCTATCCAACTCGAATAAAATATAGCCTGAACTGTCTTTCGACTCTTAACTATGCTATTTTCCTGATTTTAGGTAAATTTCATATATTGTACATGCATACATGATGGTTTTATGAAGTCACCGAGACACCCTTCCTTTTTGTCATCATTTTGAACCTACGAATGTTACAAACTGATATTTAAAACAAAGGCTGGAAAATAACTACATTCGGCTTATAAATATTAACCGTGCCAAATAATAGTGGCACTTTCAGACTTACAGTGTCTTGTATACCAAACTAAACTTCTTGATGTCGATTGTATATAAATAAAGAATAGCAAGAGCATGAACCTATATAGTGGGACCAAGTCCTTAATGATGGGTATAGAGCAAAGGAATCTAGCCCTCACTCCGCCGCATAAAGTGTGCAGATGTATGTGATTGTATAAGAGCATAAATTGTGTGTGGCTGGATATAGGAGAATAGATGAGATATCAGTAAAGTGAAATTCCATTTGCTCTCTTGCTTTTGTTAGTGGATTGAGGATTTATGTCCCTTTTGTAATGACCTCACTGTACCTTAATAGCCATTTAACCATATATCTAGTTCGAGGGCTTTAGGTATCTGTATGGTAATACGTGAGTCATCTAGATGTACTAGATAAGTCTTATATAATAACATAACAATGTAGCACACGCACACGCCCACACATATATGTATATGTGTGTGTGTATGTATATGTGTATATGTGTGTGTGTGTGCACATATACACACAGAGGGAGATGAAGCCGGGAATTTAACAACAGGGGGGGTCAGTTTTTTTTTTAAACTAACTTGTCTACAATATTTCAAAATGAAATGAACAACCAAAAAAGCAAATCAACTGGTCAACTAATCAAGTATTTGAGTACACCTTTATCCCTATAGACCATACGTAGTATCGTAATCTAGTTAATTATTGTTTTTTCTTTCTGAGGTACAGCCAGAACAGCAAATCAACACCATAAAAATAAATAATTTGTTCTATGTATACAATTCTGAAATCAAGAAGGGGTTTGGGGGGGGGGGGGGGGGGGGGGGAGGTCAATGGCCCCTATTTGCCCCCCTTGTAGCTTCGTCCCTCTGTGTGTATACATATAGGTATATGTATATATTACATGTGTGTGTGTATGAGATAGGATCAATAACATCATTTATTTAGCATCATTTTGTAACCTCTTGATATCAGCCACAAGTTTCTGTTTAAATATTTATCTTTTCTCTCTCATGTCTCATGAATCAAATATAAGTATAGACTTTGATTAATATCAGGAGGCAACAAATGGTGTTATTGATCTTAGTTGTGTGTGTGTCTATACATGTGTGTGTACTGCAATACTCTATCCTAGTTTCATTTTGTTTCTCACAAATGTTAGAAATTATAAAACATCAAAAACTCAAATATGTTAAGATAGAAGAGGAAAATTTAGTGCACACACAAAATACTTCTCTGATTTTTTTTCACTTCTGCTTATTTCAAAATAAGTTGAGGGCGTGTACATATTTATAACCTACATGCATGAGCAAATACCTAATCGAATTAAATTTACTTGTAACCAAATGCATAACCACATATTTAATGCATAAATTATCTGTGAGGTTTTGAAATCTATGTCATAGACACCATTGACCAATTTGTTATAAATAAGATTAAGGAAAAAAAAAACCAACGTTATTAATAGAAAAGAGGCAAACACATGTTATACCCAAAGACACCCACATGGTTGACCAATTGATAACTAGTATAATCAGCTGATCAGAGGTTTGCACGTTTGAAACTCACAACCAACAACTGTAGCTAATCATCTCGTGATTTACCCATAGTATGTGTTGGAGGTTCAATACATACTTCCTCGTAGTTTACAAGCGTAAAGTTGGTTCTTCAAGGCAATAGATCGATTTAATGAACTGAATTCATGAAGTAAACTGTCAAAGTTCTCAATGTATGTAATTTCCACTCAAACATAAACTGCAAGGTCTATTGTAATGTCAACAGTATTGGTACATCAGGAAATAGATATTTATAAAGTATTATCATATGCTCATTATTACTTAATTAGAACTTCATAGAGCAATAGGCAGTGGAAATGGGAGAAGATACCATATATGTCAATTCTTGGAAATTTACAATGCAGAATTGATGTTTCAAACATATGTAAGTACTGCAAATTATAAACGATGCAACACTTGATTTTCTTTTTTTCCTTTTTTCCTTTTTTCTTTTTTTTTTTCCACTTCAAGAAAAAGAAACAGATAGTTAATGCCTAACAGCCACATTATAGTTTACAATCGTTCATACGCTTACAACCAAAGTGAGGAAAAAGGCACTTGGTATTGAAGCACTTGGTGGTAATATACAGCTCCGTGATACCTTAAAGCCAGATAGCACCAGCTTCACGGAGCAGAGGCACAAGGTTACCTCCTAGATGCAGTGACATTATATTATCAGTCACACCAGCAAGTTTGCCACCAATAAATACTACAGGCACAGGTGGATTACGTCCAAGCATCTTTACAAGTGCTCGCTCCATCTCCTTACCGTTTGATTCTTCATCAAGCTCGTATATTGCTGGATTCACACCAAGTTCGAAAAAGAAGCTTTTAATGGCATGACACATGCAGCATGAGCTTGTACTGAATATCACTACTGCTCTTTGTGAAGCCACTTTCATTACTGTCTCCATCGTGTGCGAATTTGATCAAGTATACAGTAGCGTACGTAGGTTGTTAACGTATTGAAATCTTTATGTTTACGATGTAATGACAAGGGTAAGGGAAGCTATTTATATGAGTAGAAAACGCGTTGCACTTAAGCTTTTAACTGGTTGATGAGATAGAGAATGTTCTATGGATATTTGATATGTACAAAAGAACTTTCTGAACATTACTTGAAAGTGGCCTTGAGAGTGCGTCACTAATAGCAGATTATAGTTTTGAGGAATAAGGATAAATTCTGGAGGCAAGGTATCAATAAAATCACCAATCAAAAGCCCTATTATCCTTCATGTTTGTGATAAGGTTTGAATTATTCTCCCTTTTTAGCTAAGTAGCTGATGGAAAGGCATCAATCTATACAGAGACGAATCCAATATATACGTTCGCAGCTAGGTAAGTTGACATAAGGTAAATACAAAAGTCAGCGTAACCAATATAAGTGGGAACAATTAGATATACATTAGTTTCAATATGCAACAAATAGATTTATGCATCTGCTTATATGCAAATGCAAATATATGTAGAAAGGTGGTGACATTTTGAATATTTGGCAAGGGAACATTGGTAAATTTAGGCATGAGATCAACTTTTTTGTCAGTTATACCCATATTAAAGTAAACACCATAAAAACTATAAAGCACACACGTAAAGGTGAATACGATACATATAGAAAAATCTAAAACTAAGTCTTTAATCCAAGTCCTTTAATCCATAGATAATCGAAAAAGAAAAGGCATGTGAACAGTAATGATCGAGCATCTAATTCTGGTAGGATCGCGCACAGCCACCACTGAGGTGAATCTTATCCAAGAGCCAATCATACTACGAGTAAATATCTACGGACATTATATGTTGGAAAAAAAAATCTACGGACACTACATGCTGGAAGATATCTAGTGAAACTGCGGTTGACAGATAAAAGGACGTGCTCTGCTTGTATGTTCATAATTTCATTACAAAACTATTACGAATTCGTCGGTCCACTTAGTTTGATGAGACAAGCAAAGATTTAGTTGGCACACGTCGATCACCAGTGTGTGTGAAACACTCATAAATAGCTCGTTTGTCGACCAAATAATTCCTTCCACGCCCATTCCATACACGTTTCGTTTCTCAACATAATATCTAAGATTTCTTTTTTTACAATCATTTTCAATATGACAAGGAATCAAAACATTCCCAGTGATAAAGAAAATTTTATCCTAAGATTATCTTCAATATAGATTTTCCTAGAACTAGTAGGGTCTTTTTTCAGTCTAATAATCCCTTCAATTTGATGCTATCAAAATATTAAGCAATAACAATGTCATCAATTTGTTATCAAACATATTGTTATCAATCGATGGTTTTCATTTCTGTGCACGCTAGTGTGAAAATTTGGGAAGCCAATATACGGGTAAGGATCCTAGAATTTGATCTAAACATTAAGACGGCAAGCGAAAGAAGATGAAGCAAAGCGCGAAGGGGCACACATATATATGAGATTGACTATTAGGACATAAAATAAAACAGAAAATGAGACACAATAGGTGTTGACCATTAGATTTCAATGAGGATTGAATTTAGGGGAATACCCAATGGCTAACATCCCTTCTATCGTCACTTGTGTCATATATTTGTGTCCAAATAGATTTCAAATACATACAACAAGTATCAGATACACCTCATTTTTATTACATCTTAAATCTCATGATTTCAACCATGCGTTCCGAATTAAATAATAGAATGAAGTAATAAGAGAGAGAAAGTATAATTATTTAAATTGGAACATGTGGTTGAAATCAAGGGGATTTGAGGTATAGCATGTGCAGTTAAAGCGCTTAGCAGTTTTATAACAATGGATGTGCAAAAGGTTATAGGGAAGATAAAGCGGTGACATAATAGAAAATAACGAAAGTGCAAAAAGATTCAATAAATATTAAATATAAAAATAAAGTTAATTTATTCTCATTCTCACATTATTTGTGTAGAAAAAAAATAGTATTTAACCAAAGAATATCATGATCTATGTAGACCAGATTTGGTAATTACAACAGGTTTGTAACTCATATTGAGCACTTCTGCTGTCTTTACCCTAACTTCATTGATTTGGTTCAAGAAAAAAATAGTCAAATCGGCCTTTGAATATTAATATTGCAAAAGCGGATGATAAAAAGTCTTGATTTAGCGGGTGTAGCGGAAAATAGCGAGCTTAAAGCAGATCTAGTGTTTAATAATGCTAAATTGAAATAATATGACGGTCGAAGAGTGCTATTCGCTATAATAGGGATTTTGTGAGGCTTTAATGAAGCTTTAACTGCACATGGTGTAGCAAAAATAAGGTGTTCCTGATCCTTGCCAAATATGTATACATACACACGCATACATATATCTATATAAAGAGGGAGAGAGATTCTACCGGATCACAAGTTGGTGACAGAGATCTCAACCATTGCATTACTCCTTGATTTCAACCTCAAATGTGAACACAATATGATTCAATTGTCCAGATTTATTGTGTCACATCATGTGTAGAGATTGAGTTCTCTCGACACATATCTAATATAAGGCTGAGATTGTATTAAAATAAATGGTATATATCGTTTAATAGCTAATCTGATTCATGCAATGTTTCAGGACAAGTGGTTGATTGAACTGCGATTGAGTGAACTAAAGTCAAACGAACTTGCTTTCAAAGGTATATCGGAAGTTAAGATGTAAAGTTGGATGTAAGATCGGATCGGTAGAAACATGACCCATCGTGTCTCACATCAAACATAAGACCTAAATATCACTTAAACTCTTCTTTTTCAATTTTTTAAACGGACCGGTGATGAGCGGTGTCGAACTCTTATATGCATACTCTTATGTATGACTGATGTAAGCTTACGTATGCCATAACATCCAAATTTAATGTATGACTGATGTAAGCTTACGTATGCCATGACACCCAAATTTAATGACCGGTTTGTTCGTTTTGTCCAATGATAAACCCTTGTTATAACTAACTTTTCGTGTTAGAGTTAATTGAGTGGCCACAATTGAAACCAAAGTTTGAGGCTCCAACCGAGACATCGAAATTTTGATCATTCCACTTCGGTTTCAGTAGGAACCGAAAAGAAACCTAATCTCTGGTTCAATAATAAATATTGAACTTCAAATTATACAGAAGAAACTTAAAAACGAATGAATTTGAGTTTCAAATATACAAATATTCAAGATTTCCATTTTTAATTTGGAAAACATACAAATTCACTAATATATAAATGATATAACTAAAAAAATTGAAAAAGAAGCGAGGAATAAACATTTTTTAGTGGTAAAAATATTTATAATTAATCAGTATTTTTCGTTAATATCTTATTTTTCAATTAAAAATAAATTACACATTTTGTTTCAATAAATTAAATATATACGTACTTATATGAAAAATAAATAACGAGATCTGAAACTGGAATCAAAATTCCCAAAATTTATAATAGATCGAAATTCCTAAATTTACAAAAGACCAAAACATCAAACCTTGACTGAAACTACAATATTACAATTCATACTCCTATATTCCTTTTTGAATAACGGTAGAATTTTTTGTGCACGATCTTGCGATCGTGTAACCATTATAAACTACTTGTATTATTCGATTATTGTCATGTTCGCTTGTTCTATTCACTTCGCAATAAATATTGAGGTGGCTTTCTGTAGAAATATTAGGATTTAGTACTCATCTAGCATTTGTCAAATTCCACAACAAGATTCTCCGAAGGATTATATTATGATTTACTAGTAAACCGAATCTGCATGGTGTGGCTAGCATAATCGTATGTAATATAAGTTAAATTCACTCAATTTTTGTATCAAGGTATAAAATATACATCAAAAATACTAACAAAGTATACAAATGGATTTATTCAGTTTCATTTTATTTTTTTGTTAGAACAAGGTTAATTGATGTCATTGAGATTTGTTCACAAAATATGCACATAGCAGACATACCACTATCCCATAGAGAACATCAACTAAATTTAGTAATTTATTTACGTATTTCTCATAATATATAATTCATATTTATACTTATAAATTTATTTATAAGAATGGTTTTAAGTGAATTTGTGAATAAAACTTAATTAATTATCATAATGTACAAATAAATGAGTGAGGTGCAAATTCCTATTCAGAATGTTGAAGTTTCATGTATTAGTTGCAATCAACGTAGAAATAAATAAAGTGGTGCAAATTAAAAAGAGCAATCTTGTCGTTTCAAAAAGACACCATGATTTGTACAAATTTTGTTACCTTTGTTAATGGTAAAGATTTGTAATCTTTCCACATACAATATGCAAAAAATAATGTCAAAATTAGGAAGCAGAGGAGTTCACATACTGGCTAATTCCATCAGTTGTATATCATGCTGTTTCTCTATTATGACATGCTTCATTTGTCAATATAAAAAAAAATTCACCAACAGCTACAAAATATGGAGAGAGAAAATATCATATATATGTGTGTGTGTGTTATATTAAGCACTAAGAGAGGCGAAGCGATAGAAGTGTCGTTTCGCTTAATGCCGCTCAAGCATGCCTAAGCACTGCTTAATTTTTTAACATACATTATTTGTATCAATATAAATTTATGTAAAGAGATTAAGTGTATCATCTGCGTATCCACAAATTGATTGCAAAAAATTAAAGTTTGACTTAGAAGTTAACTTATAAATTCATAGGTTGCAAAAGTTGTATTTGACTTTCGCTATTCAAAAGTAAGCATGCTTGAGTTGAATACAAATTGTGCACATTTGTCAAACAAATATAATCATATCTTAATGCACAAAATTACTCACCATCCATCGGTCCATATGATAGAAAACGATATAGAGAATGTGGTTTTTTCTCTATAACCTCAATTTAAAAAAAAAAAAATAAGAACATATTTTTGGTTTAGTAGTGCTTGATCATCGCTTAAATTTAAACAAAGTGTAAATAAGCATCAATTAAGTGCGCTTAAAAGCTCAACCTAATGTTTTTTCAAAAAAATAAGTGTGGTGCATGCATTTAACGCTTAAGCGTACTTTTCATAACACAACACACACATGCACATACATACATACATCATACATATATGTGCGTGTATTGTGTAGGCATACAAATTTGTTCATTTGTGACTCATATATGGCAATTAATTATTATCGGAGTTAAGGCGTGAAAATCTTATCGAAATCCAATATAATGTCAAATTTTGACGATTTAAATCTATTCCAATATTAAAAGAGAGAAGATATTAATTGATTCCCGAAATCAATCAAATATGAGAAACAAATAGTAAGATAACCAATTAATGTCAGAAGATATATCAATTGATTTGAGAAATCAATCAAATAAGGATATACATGGAAACAAATACCAATATGCTAAATTGTGTTGAAATCAAATCAAGTAAATCCGAAAAGGTTTCATCCTTATTTTCAAGACAATCTTCATCCGTCCAATTGTGTGTATGTATGAAGACATTGGTTCAATCTTTTCAAGACACGACAAGAGAGTTCTCTATAAAATATTTTCAATAAGATCTCCATTTCTATATCTATTATAGGGTGAGAAATTTATATTGAGTAATTTATATTCTTCTCATGTTATACTTCCTCTTAAAGTGAAGAAATAATAAAGTTTGTTGGATTCGATGATATAGGCATAACCGAACCTCGTTATATCGATGTGTTCTTTGCTTTGTCTTTTATCTATAATTTACGCTCTTTAATTTTCTTTTTATGTTTTTTGTTGGATTGGATTTCTTGCGATTGTCCACAGACTAGATTATTGAGTATTCTGCTTTTGCTGCCCAAAAATTTGATTTTTCACTACAGTTTGGTATCAGAGCTCTTATTCTGTTTGTAGACTATTTCAGCTATTTAAAATTTTATAAAAAATTGCACTGGTGAAAGCTCTACAAATTATGAAGTCGCTGGATTTGATGGAACGGAAGATTTTGGTATATGAAAGATGAAAATGAAAGCGGTGTTGAAGAAAGATATGACTTTTAAGGTTGTCTCGGATCATGCAAAACTAAAAAAATTAGCACCTGAAGAGATTGAGAAATTGAAAAAGAATGCTCTTACTACCATCCAGCTTAGCCTTTCTGATCAAGTACTTAAAGAGTTTTCTCATGTGAAACTGCCAAGGAATTATGTGATGTTTTCCAAAAAAAAGTTCTACGACAAGTCTCTTACCAACCGCATTATCCTACAACTTTACTCGTTCAGAAGTCTGAAACCGATGCATTAGCTCACGTGGATGCCCTAAACACACTTGTTATGAATCTTCGAGCAGTTGAAATAAAAATTGAGGATGAAACACAAGCCATCATTTTTTTATGTTCTTTGTCTACGGAGTATAACATTTTTATTAACTCTATGATATATGGATGCTTTTCTATTTGCTTGGAGGATGTGAAGACAAATTTGCATAACGAGATGTTGAGGGATAGCAAACATCAGCATAGAGAATGATTCAAAAAGCCTTATTGCGCAAAGGAAAAAAGGTAACGGTAAATCCAAATATGATGGAGGTAGAGCGATCTCAGTCAAGGGGAGCTTCGAAAAGAGTTTGTCATTATTGTAGGAGATCTGGACATTATATTGCAAGTTGCCCCAAGTCGAAGAATAAAAAAGTCGTTACCCCAAAGGCTTTGGTTTCTACAGCGAAGACCTCAGATTCAGAGAGTGATCCTTGCATTTTTACAGCCTCTGCCTCTTCTATAAAGAGCACTATGTGGATCATTGACTTTGGAGCATTCTATCATATGATACCTGATACACACTCTTTTTTCACTTATCGTGAGTTTGATGAAGAAGATGTTCTCATGGAAAATAATGTTACTTGTCGCATGATTGGTATTGGAACGATGAAGATCAGGATGTTCAATGGTGTTGTTCGTACTTTGTGTGATATCAAACATGTGCCTGATTTGAGGCATGGTTTGATCTCTGTTGGAGCGTTGTGCAATTTTGGCTTGAAGTGTGTATTAGAAAAAAATTCATTGAAAATTACAAATTGCTCATTGATACTGATGAAAGGGATAAAAGCTGAAAATCTATATTTGTTGAAGGGTACCACTGTTGTTGTGGAGTCTTCTTTGATTGATTCTGATTCTACCAGATTGTAGCATTTTCATATGAGACGCATGGGAGAGCACAGTTTGAAAATGTTGAGAAGCGAGGTTTGATTGGCGGTGTTCATCATTCAAAACTTGGCTTTTGTGAGGGATACATACTTGAAAAGAAGATGAAGGTTTCTTTCGAATTGCAAAGCACAAGCCTAAAGATGCTTTGGAGTATGTTCATATTGATGTTTGGAGCCCCGCACCATGTCTATCTTTTGGAGGAGATAGGTATTTTGTTTCATTTGTTGATAATTTTTCTAGAAAGATAGGGGTTTACTTTATAAAGTCCAAGGATAAAACTTTTGATAAGTTTCACAGTTGGATATATCTTGTTGAAAAACAGTCTGGAAAGAAAGTGAAGGTTCTTCGTTCATATAACCGTGGTGAATTCACTTCTCAAAAATTTATTAAATTTTGTAAGAGAAAATCAAAAGGCACTACACACCAAAGGACCCTCAGTCAAATGGGATTACAAAGAAGATGAGTCAGACTTTGTTAGAAAAAACTCATTGCATAAGTCTGACTGTTGGATCAAAGAAGAGATTCTGGACGGAAGCATTATCTACGGTAGTTTTCCTCATCAACCGTACACTTCTACACCATAGATGTGAAGATTCTTAAAGTATGGAAGGGATAGTCTGTTTCATATTCCTTTCTCATAGTGTCTGTTTGTCCAGCTTATGTGCATGAGAGAAAAGGGAAGTTGGATCCAGGATCGCACAAGTGTATTTTTATTGGTTATAGAAAAGGAGTTAGGAGTTATAGTTTGTGGTGTCCTACTGCCCAGAAAATTGTTACTAACAAGCATGTTACATTCGAAAAGGCATTGTTAAAGGTGGAGCCTTCTTCTTCAGTTAATGATGATGTTGAGAGGACAAATTCAGAGTACCAGACATAAAGTAGATCATCATACTTTCGTACAAGTAAAAATGATATTTCCGATAACACCGTGATTGATGGAAAGAGGACAGAGGATCAATCTCAAGGTGGAGCTCAAATTCAAACTCGACCAATCAGAGAGAGAAAAAGACCTAGATTGTTAGATGATTTTGTGAGACTGAGCATTGAAGACAGTGACTTTGATGACATGGCAGCCTATGCATTAAGCATATTTCGTGATGAGCCTAGAGACTATAGAGATGTCATTAGTTCAGTTGATTGTTCCAGTTGGTTAGTAGCTATGGAGGGAAAAATTGACTCTTTGCACAAAAATAACACTTGGCATTTAGTGTCACTTTCTTATGGCAAAAGAGTAATTGGGTGTAAGTGGATCTATAGAGTGAAAGAAGACATAAATGATGACTTGAGGTATAAGACGAGATTAGTGGCGAAGGGTTATATTTAGAGGAAAAATGTGGAGTTCCATAATATTTTTTCTCTAGTTGTCAGACACAATTTCATTCGCATTCTTTTGGCATTGGTTGCCAACTTCGACATGGAGTTGGAATAATTAGAGGTCAAGATAGCATTCTTGCATGGTGATCTTGAGGAGGAAGTTTACAGCAGCCAGAGGGGTTCATTGACAGTAGCGGGCTCAATCATGTTTGTAAGCTTAACGTTTAAAACAGTCTTAGTGGTATAAGAAATTTGATAAGTTTAAGATCTCACATGGTTACTCTAGAAGTTTTAAGGACCAATGCATCTATTTTAAGAAGTGTAATGAAGACATCATCTATTTGTTGCTTTATGTTAAAGATACTTTGATAGCTTAAGAGCGTGACTGAAATTTTAGAGTTGAAGACGGAGCTCGGCAAGCAGTTTGAAAGACTTCGGAAAGTCACATTGAGGAAGGAGATTCAGAGAGATAGAAAGCAAATAGTTTTCAGGCTCACTCAAAAACTCAGTATATATAGAAAGTCCTATCTCAACTTGGTATGGATAAAGCTAAACCGTTGGCTACTCCATTAGGCTTTCAATTTTAACTATACAGATATTTATGTCCCACATCGGATGAAGACAAAAGAAATATGGCTAATATTCCTTGCTCATGCAGTTGGAAGCCTTATGTATGTTATAGTATGCACAATGTCTGATTTAGCTCATGCAGTTGGTGTTCTTAGCAGATACATGTCTAACCCAAACAAAACTCATTGGCAAGCAGTAAAGTGGATTCTACGATATTTAAGAGGCTTTTCTGATGTTGGCTTGTTGTTTGAAGGTAGCAATATAACTCTAAGGGGTTATTATGATTCAGATTATGCTTGGGATAGAGATGACAGAAAATCAATTTCGTACTATGTTTTTACACCTGGCATAGACCCGATTTCTTGGAGATCCAAGCTACAATCCATTGCAGCTTAATCAACTACAAAGGCAGAGCTTATTTCTGTTGTGCATTGAAGGATTTATCAATAATGCAGAAGACGGTGGAGTTGTTTTCGGATATCGGAGCGTCATTCATCTTGTTGAGCATCAAGCCTATAACTCATGGACAAAGCACATAAATGTTAGGAGTTTCTTTCTCATGCTTGAAGAAGAGAGAAATAAAATAAAGCTATCAAAGATACATAAAAAAGACAATCAAGTTGATATGTTAACAAAGTCGATTCCAAATGACAAGTTTGAGCGTAGTGTGGTACAAGGTACTTAGCGCCATGGGACGCTGACCCAACTACCAATTTAGTTGATTGATTGATATATTTAAATCGAGGTGAAATATTAAATTAGAACGATTTAAATCTATTCCAAATATTAAAAGATAGAAGTTATTAATTGATTCCCGCAATCAATCAAATATGAGAAACAAATAGGAAAATAATCAATTAATGTCGGAAGATATATTAATTGATTTGACGAATCAATAAAATAAGGATATACGTGGAAATAAATATCAATATGTTAAATTTGTGTTGAAATCAAATCAAGTAAATTCGAAAATATTTCATCTTTATCAAAACAAATATCTATATTTTGTGCTCTTTAATTTCTTTTTATTCTTTTTGTTGGATTGGAATTGTTAACATTGTCCACAGACTAAATTATTGGATGTTCTGATTCCGCTGTTCAAAACTTTGATTTTTTACTAAATATGTTATCCTAGTACCATCATGTTTGTCCTGAACAAACAGTAGAAAGTAGCCCCAATTTCTACTGAAATATGTTATGTCAATTATAATCATTTAAGATACAAAATTTGCAGGCTCAAATGAAAGTATAACCGAAACTTTCAGTTTTATTTTCGTACTTTCTTTTAAAATTATTCGCAAAGAACAAACATAATATCAAGAAATTTGCTAATATTAAATTGCATCTATATGTAGAGATGCACCTACGTTAATACAGCTATAAAGGGGAGACGTAAGGAAAATAGTTGTTCTGTACGTTAGATAAAAGGAATATAACATTAATAACAAGTTGTATTTCACTTTTTTTATAGTTATCCTATGTGTTTTACGTCTCTATCCATGATTAGTCTTTTACATACTGTTTGTAGTACTGAAACTAAGTTAAAATATACCGAGATAACTATTCTGATTCTCGCTTGTAACGCATATATTACTTGCAACGTACAGCATGTCAATTTGACCACGAGCGATGCCGGTCCTTTAGTTTTACCTGATTGGATGGTTTCCAAATGTTACTCTCATATGAGCTACGCATGGTGGGGTGTCATCAATACTGAAGATTGTCCATGAAGAGAGCACATTGATCCAATTTTTGCTTCCAAATTGACGTTTGCACCTTATGCTGTGGTTAAAAAATAGAAGCCTTCAACTAATCTTTCAACCTAACTTGTATATGTTTCAATAGATAATGCAAAAAGGTATGGCTTAACTTTTACATAACTGCTATAAGATTCTAGTCCATGTAAGCACAATACGCAAAATCTTACAGAAGTTTTTAATGTTTTTTAAAACGCATTCCAAGTCTCATAATATCATTTTGCAGTAGTAGTACAATGATCAACTTGATATCAAGTCTTTGTTAAGTATTAGACATGATATATGCAAGAATAGCAAGGGGAGATAAATTCTGATTACAGTTTTTTTCTTCCTTTTTTAAATCCTGTACAACCTGGCAAATGCAAGGTAAAAGATTCTCTATCCGCAAAAACAAGTGGGGCTTTAGCATAGAATATATGATAAATGTGGACAAGTGTCTTGCACAGATAGAGATAAATTGAAGATAAAAGGTCGACTAGTTGAATCGTAGACTAGATGAAGATGATGAGAAAGGTACACATCTACATGAATAAGCACGATACATTTTTTGTTCTCAACTTTTGGGATACCTGAAAACGTTAAATCAGAGAACACATCATGGTTTTAACTATTCTGGACATAAAGAATAAATATGGTGGGGGAAAAATATGGAATTTTATCCTACGTGTGAAAGGCCAGCCAAGATTTTTTTTTTTTTTTTTTTTTTTTTTTAATCATTGCTCTCGTCCTCGTCCTATGACAAAAGATGAACATATTCTATTCACGAAGTTCTCGAACTTTTTTTTCCCATACGAAGCATGCATTGCCGTACAGCTTTGTTGCTTTCACCAACTTGAAAACGTGGTCCTTGGTTTCTCTTTTATAGCTTTTTTTACTTACGTATTTGTTCGATAAAGAATTACGTGCACAGGTGGTCCTTGGTTTCACCAGCAAGAAATACTACATGCATGGTTGGATTAGGTCCAACCATCTGTACAAGTGCTCGGTCCATTTCCTTGCCATTTGTTTCATCATCAAGCTCGTATATTGCTGGATTCATTTTTGTTACTCTCTTCATCTTGTGCAAATTTGATTCGGTATTCAGCAAGAGAAACTAGTTGTTGAAATCTTTAGGTTTGTGTTGTAATGACAAGGTCAAGGGAAGCTATTAATATGAGCAGAAAACACATTGCACTTAAACTTCTAAATGGTTTAATGAGATAGAAAATGTTATATGGATATTTGAGATGTACCAAAGAAGTTCCTGAACATTACTTGAAAGTGGCCTTGAGACTTGAGAGTGAGTCACTAAAAGCAGATTATAGTTTCAAGGAAAGACGATAAATTTTGGAGGCAATGTATCTATAAAATCACTAACCAAAAAGCCCTATTATTCTTCATGTTTGTGATAAGGTTTGCATTATTCTCCCTTTTTAGTTATGTAGCTGATGGTAAGGCATCCATCTATGCAGGGACGAATCCAATATATAGGCTCACAGCTAGGTAAGGTCACATTAGGTAAATGCAAGAGTCAGCGTAACTGATACAAATAGGAACGGTCAGACAAACATGAATTTCAATGTACAGTAAATAAATTTATGCATCTGCTTATATGCAAATGCATATATATGTAGAAAGGTGGTGACTTTTTGGAAATATGGCAAAGATAACATTGATGAATTCAGGCATGAGGTCAATTTTTTTGTTGTCAATTATATCCATTCAGGCACGAGGTGAATACTATACATATTACATATACAAAAATCTTGAACTAAGTCTTTAATCCATAGATAATCGAAAAGAAAAGGCATGTGAACATTAACGATCAAGCATCTAATGTTAATAGGATTGAGAGGTTTAAAAAAAGGCTCAGTCGCCACTGCGGTGGATCTTATCCAAGAGCCAATCATAATACGAGTAAATATCTAGGGACATTATTTGTTGGAAAATATCTACTGAAACTGCAGATGAAAGATAAAAAGATGCGTGCTGCTTATCCGTTTTTTATTTTCATTACAAGACTATTATAAATTCATTGTTCCATTTAGTTTGACAAGATAAGCAAAGATTCAGTCGGCACACATCGATCATCACAACGAGTGTGAATACAAATTTGAATAAAACTTAATTGATTATCGTAAGTACAAACAATCGAATGAGGTACAAATTGTTCATAAGAATGTTGAAGTTCCATGAATTAGTTGCAATCAGCATAGAAATCAATGATGTGGGGCATGTTAAAAAGAGCAATCTTGTCGTTTCAAAAAGACGCGTGAATTGTACGAAGTTAGTTACCTATGTTAACAGTAAAGATTCTGGCTAACTTCCATCAGCTGTATGTCATGCTGTTTTTCTCCTCTGACATGCTTCATCTGTCAGTGTGAAAATTTCTCTGTCACCTATAAAATATGGAGAAAAAATTATCAAATATTAATGATTATTCTTTTATGTTGGCATGCAAATTTGTTAACTTGTGACTCGTATGGCAATTAATTATTATCAAATTAAGGCATGAAAATCTTATTGAAAATTAAATGCAGTACCCTAGTAAAGGTTAATAACTTAATATCATGTTTGTCATAAACAAACAAAGTAGAAATTAGCCCTAATTTCTAATGAATTTTTTTTTTTCTTTTTATTTCTTTTTGAGATTTTGATTTGGAAAGTATTCCAAACAACAAACATAATATGAGAAATTTGCTAATATTAAAAGTGTATCTATATGTAGAGATGCATCTCTATTAATGCATCTCTGTTTCATGTTCTCGCTCTTCTGTCAGAGCGGGAATTGGTTGACTCTCTTTGCTTGTCGGGTGCCTCTCCTTCCTTTTCCTCCCTGGCCCATCTGGATCCTTCTCTCCTCTCCCATCTTCCTCCCCATTTTTATTTGTGTTTTTGTTCGTTTTTTTGCTGTGTGGCTTTTCTTTTCAGGTTCGGTTACCGGTGGTGTTCGGGTCGTCTTGTCATTCTTCCTAGCGCAGCTGTCTTCAGGCTCTTGGTGATTGTTTTGGTTTCGGTGTTTGGGTTTATCGAGTTCTCCTATCTTTTCCATGGGGTACTGGTTTGGGATCTTATGCTCCTTCTTTTCGCTCGGATTCGGGTTGTGGTTTGCTGGGTTATGGAAACTATTGTTTCTGCTGTGAGTCCGCTGGCCTTCTTCCATTTGTCTTTCCTCCGGATATGGTAGTAGAAGCGGTGATTGGCTTGATCTATGGGTACTGTTCCTACTTCATTGTAGTCGGGCGGTGGCCTTGCCGGAGCTCGATGACGATGTTGGTTATGGGGTTGTTTCTGGGAGTTTTTCGGAATAGTTCTCTGGCTGGTTCCTGGGTTCTGGCTTTGCTTATTGTTAGGGATTTCTACGGGGAGGGCGTGGTTCTTCGCCCGATCTTTGTTTGGTCTTTGTTTTCAGAGTTTTGTTTCCTTTTCCGGTATCCGACCTGTCTGTTGTTGGGTTGTTTGTGGTGGTTTTATCTTTATTTGGTTGTTGCTGTTTTTCAGGGCTTGTTGGTTTTGTCATTGTATAGATTCTGTTTTTGCTTTGTTCTCAGGTTACCTGTCAGGCTTGTTGACAGCTTTTGGTGGATGTTATATATATTTTCTTTATTTAAAAAAAAAAAAAAAAAAAAAAAAAAAATATTAATGCAGCTATAGAGGGGACACTTGAGGAGAATAGTTGTTTTGCACATTAGATAAAAGGTGTGTAACATTAAAAAAAGTTCTATTTCAGCTTTTTATAGTTATCCTACATGTTTTTCGTCTATCCATGGTTAATCTTCACGTGCTGTTTCTACTGACACCCAGATAGAAATATTCTGGATAAGTATTCTGATTCTCACTTGTAATGCATATATTCTTTATGCGTACAGCACGGCATTTTCACCAGAAGCTATGCCGGTACTTTAGTTTTACCTAATTGGATGGTTTCCATATGTCACTTTCATATGAGCTACAGGTAGTGGGATATCATCAAAACTAAAGATCGTCCATGATCCAAATTAATGTTTGCACCTTATGCTGTGATCAAAAAATTAAAGAATTCAATTAGACTTGATATGTTTCAATAGATAATGCTAAAAGGTATGGTTTAACTTTTACAAAGCTGCTATATGATTCTACTCCATGCAAGCAGAAATGCATAAATCTAACAATAGTTATTTATGTTTTTTTAATACACATACCAGGTCTCATACTATCATTTTGCAGTAGAAGTATGACGATCAACTTGATGTCAAGTATTAGATATATGTCATATGCATGAATAGCAAGGGGAGACAAATCTCAGGTATACATTTTTTTCATCCTGAACATGTTAAATTTTGGTGATACAAAATCACAAATAGAAGGAAACAAATATGCAAAAGTGGAAGTAATCACGTTTGTTCATTATGGAAATGCATAAATAATTGGATTGCATTTGAATGAGTTGGTAAGTAATATCTGCATGCGCATGTTGTGGAATAATATATATGCAAAATGATATGCATATTATTTCTTTCTTCGTAATCACATTGCTTTGGGATTATTTTCTTCCATCTTTGGAACGAGTGAATTACTTGCTATGTTTGCGCGATTTGTTACCATTGTAATTTGCCTCCATTATCTTCTTACCATATTTTGGTAATTTGATTGATGATTCACATGAATTTATGTTGAATATATATTGAGGGTAGACTTCATTGTAAACCCATCCTGGTATTCAGCCAGCGATCTCCAGATAGAGTATCTCTTCTTGTTATCCCTAATTTAGGGCTTTGGTATGTAAACTCTTATCTTGTAATCTCTTGTAGTTCTCTCAAGTGTAATAAAATCTCTCTCCTTTGGACTGGACGTACACTATCTAGATGATAGTGGAACCAGTATAAATATTGTGTGTCTCTTTTATTTCTTTTTTAATAGTTATTTGCTATATATTTGGAGTAATGGAATAATTGCTGCTGATTACATGATGTTCAAATTGGCAAATCTAGATCCTATGTTTATTGTCTTTCCGCATATGTGCAATTTTTGCACAACAGATTGGTATCAGAGCTTGGCGATTTGTTCAAATTTGTGCATCAATGGCTTCTAGAAAGAGCGGCAGATCTGATGGTGATTATGCTATTAGTCATTTGGATGGAAAAAGAGATTTTGTACAATATGGAGTGGAGGAGATTATGTTGAGAGAGAAGAGTGTTCCAGTCTTGGAAATTTGGTGATAAGGAGTTTACTGTGTTGAAGGGACAACTGGATTTTGGAACTTGTATCTGCCTTATGGCTCGATGTTGATGTGAGAGTCTTATGTTGATTTCCATGGGAAATTTGTTGTTTGGCAGATAAGTGGATTTGGAAACTTGTATCTGCTTTATGGCTCGATGTTGATGTGAGAGTCTTATGTTGATTTTCATGGAAAATTTGTTATTTGGTAGATAAGGTATGTGGAAGGAAAGAGAGATCTGTCGTGTATACAGAGATTTGGATTAGACTTGTTATGTCTATTGGCTTTTGTTTTTTGGCTCTGTATTTGAATTGGTGATTGAGTGAATTTTTTTGCCATGGTTGCTTTGAGATTATTTTGATATCTACCTTCTTTTGATTTTGGATATTTGCAACATTTTGTTAGCGGGCGGAGACATAGTCTGAGCTCGTTAGCAATGTGTGATGGGGGTGGCATTGCCGGAACCCATTTGGTAAATATTCATTTTTGGTCTGTATCTTGTTAAGAGACTTTGGTTGAAGGTAGAGTTTGATTTGAAGAGTTTTATGTTGAGAAGAGAATTTGACTCGAGGTGGAGTGTTGGAAATATGTGATTTTGCATCAAGGTGGAGTGTTAAATTTTGGTGATACAAAATCACAAATAGAAGGAAACAAATATGCAAAAGGGAAAGTAATCACGTTTGTTCATTATGGAAATGCATAAATAATTGGATTGCATTTGAATGAGATGGTAAGGAATATCTGCATGCGCATGTTGTGGAATAATATATATGCAAAATGATATGCATATTATTTCTTTCTTCGTAATCACATTGCTTTGGGATTATTTTCTTCCATCTTTGGAACGAGTGAATTACTTGCTATGTTTGCGCGATTTGTTACCATTGTAATTTGCCTCCATTATCTTCTTACCATATTTTGGTAATTTGATTGATGATTCACATGAATTTATGTTGAATATATATTGAGGGTAGACTTCATTGTAAACTCATCCTGGTATTCAGCCAGCGATCTCCAGATAGAGTATCTCTTCTTGTTATCCCTAATTTAGGGCTTTGGTATGTAAACTCTTATCTTGTAATCTCTTGTAGTTCTCTCAAGTGTAATAAAATCTCTCTCCTTTGGACTGGACGTACACTATCTAGATGATAGTGGAACCAGTATAAATATTGTGTGTCTCTTTTATTTCTTTTTTAATAGTTATTTGCTATATATTTGGAGTAATAGAATAATTGCTGCTGATTACGTGATGTTCAAATTGGCAAATCTAGATCCTATGTTTATTGTCTTTCCGCATTTGTGCCATTTTTTGCACAACAGAACAAACTAGCAAATGCAAGAAAAAGATTCTCCACCCAAGAAAACAAGTGGTTTTCCAATACAGAATATGTGTTGATAGGTGTCTTACATACATGAATGAGATAAATAGAAGATAAAAGGTCGACTAGCTGAATCACAAACTAGATGAAGATGATGAAAATGGTACACTTCTACATGGATATGCACTATACATTTTTTGTTCTCAACTTTGTGGAATACCCGAAAACGTCAAATTAGATAATACATCATGATTTTAACTATTCTGGACATAACGAATAAAAATGGTGGGGAAATATATGGAATTTATCATACGTGTCAAAGGCTAATCAAGATTCTGTTATTGCACTTGTCCTATGACAAAAGATGAACATATTCTGTTCATAAAATTCTCAAACTTTTTTTTCCCATGCCAAGCATACATTACCGTACAGCTTGTTGCTTACATCAACTTGAAAATGTGGTCCTTGGTTTCTCTTTTATGGTTTTAATTTTCCCCACGTATTTCCATGTATTCATTGGGAACCTTGTGTTTAGGTTCTATTTGGTTCCAGTGTACGACACAATTGACAAACTCTCTTGAGGAGATATGGGTCATGGCCATGATTTTACAAGCATATATTCGCATGAAATAATAAAGTTTAAACATTTTGTGAAGAACATACTAAATTCACCAACTCTGCGAGTTTTACATGAACTAGAATTCAATCAGTATTATTCTAAGGGCACGAATATGATGAGCTCCATGATCAGGATTCGTGATCAAAAGACCATGTGGTAGATTTTGAACCAATAGGTCCAATACACAAAGCACAATTGAATCCATCATTTTATATATTTCACAAGCAAACTTTACTTATGAGTCAATATCGAATCCAAATTACAGACAATTATCTCGAATGCATGCCCATGTGTGTGCATAAAATCAATGCAATGTGAGTGTTTTCAGGTAGAAATATGTTGTTATATGCTACGTCTTTCGTCTTAGAACAAGGGCAAATAGATGATCTGGTTCTAAAACCAACAATTTAACCAATGCCAGGAAAATTACAATGCAAAAATGATGTTCCCAAACATATGCTAGTACTGCAAACCAAAGTAAAATTTGAATTTTACTAATTCATTTCAAAAGAAATAAATAGCCACATCCATAAGTGTTATGATTGTTAGGGCGGTCTTGCATGTTGCAAGAAGAAACGATGGTTCGAAATTGAAATAGTCGTACATCGCTAAATAATTTGAAGAAGTGGTGTATAAATATATGTTGGTAGGCACGTAACATTAGGGATTCATTTTATTACAACAAAATGTATGTCAACTCATATGTGTACGTCACGTGCTGAAGATAGAGAGCTTGGTCCGACCGTCATTACATAACAGTGATTACCTAGCTATAGTTTATCGCTAGTTCATATGCGTACAGCCAAGTAAGGAAAACATCACTTGGTGCTGTAGCACTTGATCTTAATTATACAGCTCCATGATATCTCAAAGCCAGATAGCATCAGTATCACGGAGCAGATGCACAAGGTTGCCTCCTAAATGCAGTGATATTATATTATCAGTCCCCAGCAAGTCTGCCTCCAATAAATACCACAGGCACGGGTGGATTACGTCCAAGCATCTTTACAAGTGCTTGCTCCATCTCCTTACCATTTGGTTCTTCATCAAACTAGTATATAGCTGGATTCACACAAAGCTCGAAAAAGAGGCTTTTAATGGCATGACACATGCAGTATGAGCTAGTACTGAATATCAACAATGTGCCTAGGTTGTTGAATTTTTGGAACCTTTTATGTTTGTGTTATAATGATAAGGCCAAGGGAAGCTATTTTATATGGGAGCATAAAACGCTTTGCACATAAACTCTGTAATTGGATTGATGAAATAGAGAATGTTCTATGGACATTTGAGCTGTACAAAAGAACTTTCTAATCAGTACTTGAAATTAGCCTTGGTATTATTTGCCACTGATTACAACGGTGAGTCAGAAAAAGCAGATTATAGTTTTGAGGATAAATTTTGGAGGCAGGGTTATCTATGAAACCACTAACCAAGAGTCCCCTTTATCCTCCATGTTTGTGATAAGATTTGGATTTTTCTTGCTTTTTAGTTAAGTAGCTGATGGTAGCCATCAATATATACCGGTCGAATACAAAAATATAAGCTCGGCAGGGACATGTAAGGTAAATATAAAAGTCATGATAAACATGAATTTCATTGAACAGTAAATTGATTTATATATTTGTCTAATGTCTATATGGGAAAGTCAACGAGGGAGGTGGGCAAGACCCACAACATCATCTAGCATATGAGATTAGGTCGAGAAAGGTGGTGGACATTTTGAAAATTTGGAAAGGGAACATAGATTAATTTAAGGATGAGGTCAAGTTTTTTTTGTCAATTACATCTACATTAAAGCACAATAAGCATTGTATGAATGAATACTACACATATTACATAGGCAAACCAAAATCTTGAAGTAAGCCTCTACTCCATAAATAATCAAAAAGAAAAGGTATGTGAATTTTAATGTAGCATCTAATATAATAAGATCAACTGGTTTAAGAAGGCCTCGATCACTACTGAGGTGGATCCTATTCGACAACCAATCATACTACGAGTAAATATCAAGAGATGTCATCCTTTGGAAAATATCTAGTAAAACTGCAGTTGAAGGATAAAAAGATGTGTGCTGCTTATCCTTTATCCATTGCAAGACTATTATCAATTCATTGGTCCGTTCGGTTTGATGAGATCAGCTAAGATTTAGAGTGAGTGTGAAACAGTCGTGGACAGCTCATTTGTCGAGCTTGTCGATCATATAATTCCAATTCCACCCTCATTGCATACAGTCAGAAAAGTATTATGATATACAATATTTGATGAAGAGTTTTCTTTATTAACTCAGTTACAACGTATATTGAAAATGGAGATACACTTAGCAATTTATATACAATACATATATGTGTTTTGGGCTTGAAACAAATTAGCCCATGATCCAAAGAAAATCTGAGAAGAGATGTTGGCCCTTGGATTGAATGTGCGGTTAGAGATGACAAACAGAATGATGTGTGGATAGATAAATGAAAACACACTTCTCCTTTTACTCCCCCCCCCCCCTCCCCCCTCAAACCTGAATAGCCTAGGGTTTGTGAGAAAAGAAAAATAATGGTGGCTGCTTGTCTCAAGGCAACAGATCTTCTCGAAAAAATGCAACAGAAAATGAACGATCTTAGGAGAGCAAAGAAAACATCAATCTGGAACGAAGATAATTCTTTGAGATCTCTGACTAGGGTCAGCTTCATCAACGTTGAGTTCTTCTCTTAATCGAGTAAAAGTTGACCTCGATAATGGTTTAGTAAGTATATCTGCTTTTTGATGCAGAGATGGTATGTATCCAACTCTTAACTTCTCTTTAATTATTTGCTCTCTGATAAAATAGAGATCTAATTCAATATGTTTGGTTTTGAATGAAGAACTGGATTTGATGTTAGAGAAATTGCACTAACATTATCACACCAAATTGTTGCCTTTTAGCTTGTTTTGATGTTGAGTTCACTTAACAGTGACTCTAGCCACATAACTTCAGCTGTTGTACTTGCTACGCACCTGAATTCGGCCTCTGTGCTAGATCTTGACACAGTGTTTTGCTTCCTTGCACTCCACGATACAGGATTTTTACCCAAATAAATGCAATAGCCAGATGTTGATTTTCGATCATCTGTATCTGTTCCCCAGTCAGCATCAGCATATGCATTTATGTTAAGTGTGTAACTAGATTTTAAGATAAGACCACGATTTATAGTTCCTTTGAGATATCTAAGAATTCTCTTTACTGCTCTCCAGTAACTGTCTAGAGGATTTTGCATGTACTGGCTAATTAACTTTGTTAACACAAAATGATATGTCTGGCCTTGTTATAGTCACATATTGAAGTGCACCAACTATGCTCCTGTACTGTTTTTCATTTTGAATTGCTTCACCCTTATATTTTGATAGTTGATGATTTGCAACCATTGGAGTTGGTAAGGGATTAGCTTTGTCCATTTTGGCTCTTGATAATATTTCTGAAATGTACTTCCTTTGATTGAGATGTATTTCTGATTTTGAGGTTCTTTGTACTTCAATTCGTAGAAAGTAATTCAGGTCTTCCAGATCTTTAATTGAGAATTCTGAGTTAAGCATTGCAGTAATTTTCTTAATTTCTGACTCACTGCTCCCTGTGATAATAAAATCATCAACATAAATTAGAATATAAGTGGTGGCAAGATCATTAATTTTAGTAAATATAGAGTTATCAGATTTTAAAGAGTTGTAGCCAAATTTCACAAGTGTTGACTTGAGTTTATCAAACCAAACTCTTGGAGCTTGTTTTAAGCCATAGATAGCTTTATTGAGTTTGCACACCAGCCCTTTTGTCTGATTTCTGAGTATACCCTTCTGGTTGCTCCATAAATACTTCTTCCTGTAAAACACCATTGAGAAAAGCATTATTAATATCTAATTGTCTAATGGTCCAATTTCTGCTTAAAGCAATGGTTAGAATGACTCTAATAGAGGAAGGCTTCACAACAGGTGAAAAAGTTTCTGAAAAATCAAACCCATGCTGTTGTGAATACCCTTTTGCAACCAACCTTGCTTTATATTTAGAAATTGATCCATCAGCATTTTTCTTTAATTTAAAAATCCATCTGCACCCAATTATATTTTGTTTTCTAGTTTCTCAACTAGATCCCAAGTTTTATTGTTAATTAGAGCATTATATTCTTCCTGCATAGCAGCTCTCCATTTATTATTTTGAGCAGCTTCTATGTAGGATGAAGGTTCTTCCTGAACAACTATGTTATTGATAATCTTTGGTTTATAAATACCACATTTTGCTCTAGTTAACATTGGATGAGTATTGATATTATTTCTGACAGTGCTGTCAGTGTCACTGTTTGAACTGTTGTAGGCCATATTGTCATCTCTGATGGCTTGATCATGATTTGTGCTGCTTGTTTCATGACTTTGAAAATTCTGATTATTGCTATTATCTTTATGTGTAGCTTGCTCTTGACCTGACTCTAGCATTCATGGAATGTTGAGAGCTTGTACCGATGTCATCCCTTATAGGCTGTGTTGAGGGCAGAACTTCAATCTCATCAGGTGGATCAGGAAACATGAATTTTGAATTTCTCACCTTTTCAGTGATTTTTACTTCATCATTGCTATATGGAAAAACCTGCTCATTAAATCTTACATGCCTGGATATATATATTCTTCATTTGTTGTCTAAACACCTATACCCCTTTTGTTTATTACAATATCCTAAAAATGTACAAGGAGTAGATTTGAAGTCTAATTTGTGTTTGTTATAAGATCTCAAACAAGGAAAACATTGACATCCAAATATTTTTAGATGCTCATAATCTGGTTTAATTTTAATTAACACTTCCTGTGGACACTTGAACTTAAGAGTTTTTGTTGGTAGTATATTTATCAAGTGTACAGTAGTGTTAAATGCCTCTAGCCAAAACTTTAATGGCATAGAGGCCTGTGCTAACAAAGTTAACCCAGTTTCTACAATATGTCTATGTTTTCTTTCAATGATTCCATTTTGTTCAGATGTGTATGGACAAGTAGTCCTATGATTAATACCTTTCTTTTCAAAGAAAATTTTTAAAGGAAAAAATTCTTTTCTACCATCTGACTGAAATGTACATACATTATTCCCAGTTATATTTTCAACCTTGTTAATGAACTGCATTACTATGTTACTGGTTTCAGATTTAGACTTCAGCATGTATATCCATACAAATCTTGAATAAGCATCTATAAATGATATGTAATACTTATAACCATAATCTGAGCTAATAGGTGCTGGCCCCCATAAATCACTAGCAATTAATTCAAGTGGTCTTGTGTAACTTGTGTGTGAATCTGGAAATGCAAGTTTATGACTCTTTCCCAATTGGCAAGAAGTGCAAAAATAAGAATCAGGGATGTTACTAGTTGAAATGTTATTACTACTCATGACATGTTTTACAATTTTTATACTGGGATGACCCAGTTTGCGATGCCACAAATCAATTTTGCTACAATTTTTTAGATCACTAGAAACATTCATTACATGAGTATTTCTCTTATTCTCTGAGATTTTTGAATTTGAAAAATCAAATCTGTACAATCCATTATTTTCTTTACCCTGCAAGATAATTTCTTGTGTTAGTATACCTTTAATTATACATGTGTTAGGATAAAATTCAAAGTAAGCTTTATTATCCTTTGCAAATTGGGAAACACTCATTAAATTTCTTTTAATTGAAGGAACCATTAACAAATTTCTTAAATGAAGTTGTTTGGATCCATGTATTCTTGCATTTCCAGTGTGTGTAATATGCAAAGTTTTACCATTACCAACAGAAAGATTTTGTGTACCTTTGTATTTTTTGTTTCCCAAGTTTAGATTGTTGGTCACATGATCAGTAGCCCCTGAGTCTGGGTACCAGCAGTGTAACAACCCTGAATTTTGAACAATTTAAATTGAAAATATTTAATTAATTTTAAATATTTGAATGATGGTTTAGTTTGAATTCCAAATATAACTATGAATTGGCGATTAAATTTTAGAATTTAATTTATTTAAAGTTGAATAAAATTTGAATTTGACTTTGAAGTTTGAAATTGAATATTGAATATTGAATTTGTATTTAAAATTTGAACTAATGACTTAGAAAAATAATTTGGATTTAAGGATTTTTATTTGTTTAAATTAATAAAGGATGGTTAGTTTTAATAACATTTTTCTTTAGCTTAAATAAAAAGGAATAAAATTTTAATCAATATAAAATAAAATAAATAAATACACTTAGTTAAAATTTTAACAACAAAATTAAACAAAACAAAGTAAAGAGAATTTATACAAAACAAATTGAATTTAAAAATGAAAAAATAATAATAATAATAGTATAATAATGTATGTAACATAATTAGTACAACTGCCTTACTTTTATCAGCTACAAACACGCCATAATCTACGCCTTCAACCACGCCCTAAACCACGCCAAAATCACGTCTCCCCTTTCTCTTTTATACCCGAAACCCTCTTCTTTTCATCAGAAAAAAAAATAAATCAAACGAAAAAATTAATGGCTTCATCTTCGTTCGTCTTCCTCTTCGCTCGTCTTCAAAAAAACTAGGGCGGCCTCGTTCTTTCGTCCTTCGATCCAAATTAGGGCTTCGGCTTCAATTCTTCGCGACCGCGTCAGGTGGAAGGTGAGTGATCCCCTCACTCACATCTAATTTCATTCTTCAGTCATTCGGTTTTTTTTAGATGTTGATGATTTTTATATATCCTGGTTCGTCTTCTTGTTTTACACGGCTGTGATGATTTTTGGCTGTGATGATTTTGTTTAATATAGGGTTTGAATCCCTGTTTTCTCGTTCGTATAAAAATTGGGCTTCGGCCATTTGATTTTGTTTTAATTTAACATTGCTTCGATTTTGGATTTGTTGGCCACCACGATGTCGACTTATGACTCGTTCAACTTCGACTTCGATTTTGAAATAGTATTTTGACTTCGGCCATGGTAATTGGTGATTTCTTTGGCTGTCACGATTTTGATTTTTGTGGTCTCGGTGTACTTGGCTTCGTGACCATCCCGGCTTGACTCATGTTCGACTTTGGCCACTGGATTTTGTGTAGTCGTTGATGCGAGCCAGTGGCTTGCTTGATTTAAAACTCTGGTGACTTCATTTTGGCAGTTGGAATTGATAAAAGTGATTTTGTGAAAATATTTTGAGTTACTGTGACATACTTGGTTACTGTGACATTATCTTCTTTGAGTTTAAATATTTTGAGTTACTGTGACATACTTGGTTACTGTGACATTATCTTCTTTGAGTTTATATTCTTTGAGTTACTGTGACATACTTGGTTACTGTGACATTATCTTCTTTGAGTTTGTGACATTTTGTTCCACTGATGCCCATATCTCGTATACATGATGCAGTGCATTTGTTTGAATAATGAGTAACATAAATTAATAACAATTTAAACATATAATTCTGATGCATATATGTATGTGAATGAGTGGGTTTATATCTATATATATATATATATATATATATATATATATATATATATATATGCCTTGTGGCCTGCCCATTTGAAGTGGTCACTGACCTGAGTTGTATATTGGTAGCACACTTGACTTTATTTAGCATGTCTCTGTTGTTCCCTCTGTTGTCTCTCTGACCTGGACTGCCTGCATTCATAAGTATTGATCATCTTCTTTGTTTGGTGCTGTTGCACTGCCTGTATGTAAAAGCCATTGTTGCTGTGCACTTTTCATATCCTTCCCTGAGTACATCTCTGTTTCACTTCGACTTGAATTTGTTTCTCTCAGTTGCTTCTTTCGGTTGTTGATGAATTGTGACCTTGCTTTGTCACCTGTTATTCAAATCTGCATATATGTACATGCATACATATGTATGTTTGTGTACATATATGGTTGGAATTGTACCAAGCTTGAGTTATTTTGCTGTGCATTTGTAATTGTGCTTGGTTCAGTTGTAAGTGATTTCCAAACTTGTTTGGATGTTGAGGCTGCTTGTTTGATTTCTTGGTAATTTTTGTGCCCTTGCGATCTTGTGGTGGCTGCAGTCTTGTTGCAGTTTGCCCTTGAGTACAAGTAGTGGCCGCAGTTTCATTTGTATGAAAATTTTACACTTATTGAAGTGTGAAGTAATAAGTTGTTTGGGAACTTGTTTTTTTGAGTTTCCTTGAGTATATGCAAAACAATTGCATTTCGACCTTGCCATGTTGCATAGGGTTTGGTGTTGCAGTTGTGTTGAGTCACTGACTTGACCTCTGCAGCTTTGATTTCTGATAGTATTCACTGTTGTGATGATTTTACATGTTGTTGTGGCGAGGCAGTGCACGCAAGCGTGAACTGCAGTCACACGGTGTTAACTTTTATTGATATACTATTTTGTTTTGATTTATGATCTTTTGCATATTTCATTACAGTAGTGGCGAGGCAGTGCACGCAAGCGTGAACTGCAGCCACACAGAGTTAAAATTTTAAATGTGGCGAGGCCGTGCACGAGTGCGTGTACTGCAGCCCTACTAGACTTATGTTTTAAATGATGTTTTCTATTGATGGAAATTTATTTTATGTTGCCAATTCAATATATTTTGAATCGCATTTTGATGATTTTGTAATTAATTGCCGTTTTGGCAATTCTGTTATTTTCTAAATTTTCTTCATTAAAAATCCCTTCATCTATCTTCATTGATAATCTGAATCTACTGATTTGTTGTTTAACACTGTTAAGTGTTATATTTATCGTTATCCGATTTCTTGTAAAAGGGTCGGATAGACGAGAATTATTTTGACTGTCGTCTAATTGCTATTTGATTATTATTGCCTCTTTGCACTAATAACTGAGTTTGAATTAGACTGACCCGTGTATTATTTTCTTTTGAATGTAATACTCGGGTCAGACATAGTATTTTGCAGCTTGAAGATTTTCGGGCAGCGAAGTTAGAGAGAGAGGGATAAAGCTCACTTTAGTTCATTGTTATATTTTTGTACTTTAAAGAGATATTCCGCTGTATAAAAATTAATGCATTGTATAAACTCTGATATATGTATAAAAATTCATTCTTGTAAAATATTAATATTATTATTCTGTATTTTTGTGGCTGATTCTGTTTAAACTCTATAAACTAAATAACAATCCGTCATTTTGAACGTTTCAAGTTGGTTTAATTACCGACTGGGGGCGGTCAGAACGGCGGGTCGTTACAAAAGTGGTATCAGAGCTAAAGCCAAAAACGAAATACGCAGTTAAAAATCAAAGTCAGTGAATAGGAAGACAGTGTCAACGAAATAAATCAATGCCGAAGTCATTAAAACAAGTTCGAACAATTCAAGTGACCACAGTCGACAAGAATCGAAATCGTGGTGGTCACGAACGAACTCAATATTGTCAAACCCAAAATCGAATAGTGATATGCATGAAAACGAACAGCTCAAAACAATTAAAGCTTAAATAATATGCATTGATCAACCATAACAACCACCCACATCAACAGCCACAACGTGTTCGAACAAAGCACAATTATACAGCAAAACTCAAAACAAACAAAGCACAATTATCCACAATCTTCTATGTACGTCTTTTAAAAGTATTAAGCTATGTATAATTTTGTACGGAGGGAAATATTTTTATGAAATAGCATCTTGGGAAGGAAGTTTATTTGTTGACTTAACTGTAGGAATCAAACTAGTTTTGATGTAAGGCTTATATTTCACGTTTAAACTAATGCCTAAAATTGTTAATGTGGAAATATAAATTTAATGGAACCAAGTCGATGAATGACTTACTAAAGAACTAGTTGATTATTTTTGGAAATAGAAAAGCAAATGCAAAGTTCAAATAGAATTTAGATTTCAAATTTGAAGTTGTCAACATGATAATCCATAATAGGTTTAATAAATTCAGTGATGAATTTGAATTTAAACATGCGGAAAATTAAATTAAGTGAAAAACTTAATATTGAAAAGTTTGAAGTCGGTTTAAAATTAATATTGTGAAAAGTATGAGGAATTCAAACTATGAATTAAGTTAAAGTTGAAAAAGTTAATGGTTTTAAAGATGTTTTAAAATATATTAACTATCGAAACCATAGATTTCAACATTCATTGTTGAAATAGACGTTTTCTAGAAATAAGGAAATGGTGGACTATAACACTGTTGTTATAGTAAATGGTTTCCGAAAGGAAATGTTTTATATAGTATTGGGATTTATATATCTATCTTAAATTCGAATCTCTATACTAGTGATTTTGGGTCGTCGTAACAATGTTTTACGTAACATTCGTTTTGACTCAAATAAATGTGTTTAAAAGAACGTTTTCCTTAAAGAATGGAATATATACTTGATTATGATTTAAGTATATTGAATATTTTTCAAGTGTTGAAAATAAATGGATTTGTGAATTACTTATTATTAAATAAGTATGGAAATGTTTTCCAATATGAAATGGAAAGTTTGAAATTCTATCTTTTAGAGATAAATTGAAAAAAATGAATATTTGAAATTTGTTTCAAATGTTTAAGTGTGGAAAATTATATATATCTTGTGAAGATGTTTTTGGGAAATTTGAACAATTAGTTCAACTTGAATTTTTTTCAAAAAGATTGAATTATGAGTTAAATTGAGTTTAACTTCGACACCAAAAACAAATATAAGTTGAGCTTTGAATTTCGGATAGTCGATTTGGATTGTATGTCTAACATTGTGAATTGATGACATGGCAATTGATCTCTATTAAATATATATCTGTGGTGGCGGAGAATTTATTCTTTTAGCTTAACATCATTCTCTGAGACGTACGAGCTCAAAGTTTATATATCGGTAGACATCAATTATATATTGAGAATTGACGATGTAACGTGAAATCCAAATCGAATGTGAAGTCGATAATGAATTGGATTATGAATGTGAATTGGGTTTGAGATAACCTTAAATTTTCAAATCGATTTAGAGGAAAATTTTAAACGAGATGGAAAATTTTGGAATCCTCTATTTGTTATAGTTTGGGATATTGTGGTTTTCGAGACTTATATATGTGAATGTAATAATTCGAAAACCATCAGTTTGGAAAGTCATTATTATGAAAATCCTTTGTAAGTTTACATAGGTATGATATGTACGAAATGTGAAATGAAGTACTATATGTATATGACATATGTTTTCTAAACTGAGGATATGAAAATGTGCCTTCCATTTATAATTTGTGAAGGTGATTGGAACTCGGTGTGAGTGTCCATTTGAAAATCATAGCTACGTAGAATTTCCATTAGTGGAATGTCCATTGGGACTGGAATCCCCCACGATGGATTATCATGTTGGGATCATGTGAATTGATGATGTATGCTGGCGTAATTCGTGGGGCGTGATGCCTACAGTTACAAGCGATTCCACTGGGATAGTGGCGCAACCGCCGCGTAAACTGCGATCTAGAGGCCAAAGCGTAATTTGAGGGGCGAGATGCCTACGGACACAAGCGTTTCTACTGGGATAGTAGCGAAACCGCCGTGTGAAGCGCGATCTATGGCAACAACCATGGCGAAATTCAAGAGAGATGTGAAATCTACAGTTACAAGCGATTCTACTGGGATAGTAGCGTAACCGCCATGTAAACTGTGATCCATGGGGAACTGCTTTCCATATCCATTTTTAAAAGAATTTTTAAAAGTATTTTCACTGGGAGTTGAAGCAAGTATATTTAGTACTTGGAGATTTTTAGTCCTGCGCCTGGCCAGCGTATGCCTAATGTCTGTGAGAACGACAATAGACTTGTTAAACTTCGAGTTAGCAAGTATTTTCAAAACTTTAGATAGCAAATCAATAGTCTGAAATTAGAATTACATAATTCCAACCTAATAAATTAAGGAAGAAGATTTTTGAAATATCTTGAAAGTCCACAGCTTTGAAAAAAAATATATATATAGATATAATATGCAAATCTTTAGCATTAAGAGTTTCAAGTTTAAATTTGAGTTTTGTAAGTCTAAAATTTTGGGTAAAAGACTTTTACGTCTTGATTTAAGAAAATAATGAACAAAGCTAGTGAGATAAAATAAATGGAATGAATCCTATATTTATTTATTTTAATAAGATTCGAACTTGGTAAAAAAATTGTGTAGGGTATAAATATCGGTGAGATTTTAACAATCGTTTTTCCTAACTTACAATTTCGGGACGAAATTCTTTTAAGGGGGGAAGATTGTAACAACCCTGAATTTTGAACAATTTAAATTGAAAATATTTAATTAATTTTAAATATTTGAATGATGGTTTAGTTTGAATTCTAAATATAACTATGAATTGGCGATTAAATTTTAGAATTTAATTTATTTAAAGTTGAATAAAATTTGAATTTGACTTTGCAGTTTGAAATTGAATATTGAATTTGTATTTAAAATTCGAACTAATGACTTAGAAAAATAATTTGGATTTAAGGATTTTTATTTGTTTAAATTAATAAAGGATGGTTAGTTTTAATAACATTTTTCTTTAGCTTAAATAAAAAGGAATAAAATTTTAATCAATACAAAATAAAATAAATAAATACACTTAGTTAAAATTTTAACAACAAAATTAAACAAAACAAAGTAAAGAGAATTTATACAAAACAAATTGAATTTAAAAATGAAAAAACTAATAATAATAATAGTATAATAATATATGTAACATAATTAGTACAACTGCCTTACTTTTATCAGCTACAAACACGCCATAATCTACGCCTTCAACCACGTCCTAAACCACGCCAAAATCACGTCTCCCCTTTCTCTTTTATACCCGAAACCCTCTTCTTTTCATCAGAAAAAAAAATAAATCAAACGAAAAAATTAATGGTTTCATCTTCGTTCGTCTTCCTCTTCGCTCGTCTTCAAAAAAACTAGGGCGGCCTCGTTCTTTCGTCCTTCGATCCAAATAGGATTTCGGCTTCAATTCTTCGTGACCGCGTCAGGTGGAAGGTGAGTGATCCCCTCACTCACATCTAATTTCATTCTTCAGTCATTCGGTTTTTTTTAGATGTTGATGATTTTTATATATCCTGGTTCGTCTTCTTGTTTTACACGGCTGTGATGATTTTTGGCTGTAATGATTTTGTTTAATATAGGGTTTGAATCCATGTTTTCTCGTTCGTATAAAAATTGGGCTTCGGCCATTTGATTTTGTTTTAATTTAACATTGCTTCGATTTTGGATTTGTTGGCCACCACGATGTCGACTTATGACTCGTTCAACTTCGACTTCGATTTTGAAATAGTATTTTGACTTCGGCCATGGTAATTGGTGATTTCTTTGGCTGTCACGATTTTGATTTTTGTGGTCTCGGTGTACTTGGCTTCGTGACCATCCCGGCTTGACTCGTGTTCGACTTTGGCCACTGGATTCTGTGTAGTCGTTGATGCGAGCCACTGGCTTGCGTGATTTAAAACTCTGGTGACTTCATTTTGGCAGTTGGAATTGATAAAAGTGATTTTTGTGAAAATATTTTGAGTTACTGTGACATACTTGGTTACTGTGACATTATCTTCTTTGAGTTTAAATATTTTGAGTTACTGTGACATACTTGGTTACTGTGACATTATCTTCTTTGAGTTTATATTCTTTGAGTTACTGTGACATACTTGGTTACTGTGACATTATCTTCTTTGAGTTTGTGACATTTTGTTCCACTGATGCCCATATCTCGTATACATGATGCAGTGCATTTGTTTGAATAATGAGTAACATAAATTAATAACAATTTAAACATATAATTCTGATGCATATATGTATGTGAATGAGTGGGTTTATATCTATATATATATATATATATATATATATATATATATGCCTTGTGGCCTGCCCATTTGAAGTGGTCACTGACCTGAGTTGTATATTGGTAGCACACTTGACTTTATTTAGCATGTCTCTGTTGTTCCCTCTGTTGTCTCTCTGACCTGGACTGCTTGCATTCATAAGTATTGATCATCTTCTTTGTTTGGTGCTGTTGCACTGCCTGTATGTAAAAGCCGTTGTTGCTGTGCACTTTTCATATCCTTCCCTGAGTACATCTCTGTTTCACTTCGACTTGAATTTGTTTCTCTCAGTTGCTTCTTTCGGTTGTTGATGAATTGTGACCTTGCTTTGTCACCTGTTATTCAAATCTGCATATATGTACATGCATACATATGTATGTTTGTGTACATATATGGTTGGAATTGTACCAAGCTTGAGTTATTTTGCTGTGCATTTGTAGTTGTGCTTGGTTCAGTTGTAAGTGATTTTCAAACTTGTTTGGATATTGAGGCTGCTTGTTTGATTTCTTGGTAATTTTTGTGCCCTTGCGATCTTGTGGTGGCTGCAGTCTTGTTGCAGTTTGTCCTTGAGTCCAAGTGGTGGCCGCAGTTTCATTTGTATGAAAATTTTACACTTATTGAAGTGTGAAGTAATAAGTTGTTTGGGAACTTGTTTTTTTGAGTTTCCTTGAGTATATGCAAAACAATTGCATTTCGACCTTGCCATGTTGCATAGGGTTTGGTGTTGCAGTTGTGTTGAGTCACTGACTTGACCTCTGCAGCTTTGATTTCTGATAGTATTCACTGTTGTGATGATTTTACATGTTGTTGTGGCGAGGCAGTGCACGCAAGCGTGAACTGCAGCCACACGGTGTTAACTTTTATTGATATACTATTTTGTTTTGATTTATGATCTTTTGCATATTTCATTACAGTAGTGGCGAGGCAGTGCACGCAAGCGTGAACTGCAGCCACACAGAGTTAACATTTTAAATGTGGCGAGGCCGTGCACGAGTGCGTGTACTACAGCCCTACTAGACTTATGTTTTAAATGATGTTTTCTATTGATGGAAATTTATTTTATGTTGCCAATTCAATATATTTTGAATCACATTTTGATGATTTTGTAATTAATTGCCGTTTTGGCAATTCTGTTATTTTCTAAATTTTCTTCATTAAAAATCCCTTCATCTATCTTCATTGATAATCTGAATCTACTGATTTGTTGTTTAACACTGTTAAGTGTTATATTTACCGTTATCCGATTTCTTGTAAAAGGGTCGGATAGACGAGAATTATTTTGACTGTCGTCTAATTGCTATTTGATTATTATTGCCTCTTTGCACTAATAACTGAGTTTGAATTAGACTGACCCGTATATTATTTTCTTTTGAATGTAATACTCGGGTCAGACCCAGTATTTTGCAGCTTGAAGATTTTCGGACAGCGAAGTTAGAGAGAGAGGGATAAAGCTCACTTTAGTTCATTGTTATATTTTTGTACTTTAAAGGGATATTCCGCTGTATAAAAATTAATGCATTGTATAAACTCTGATATATGTATAAAAATTCATTCTTGTGAAATATTAATATTATTATTCTGTGTTTCTGTGGCTGATTCTGTTTAAACTCTATAAACTAAATAACAATCCGTCATTTTGAACGTTTCAAGTTGGTTTAATTACCGACTGGGGGCAGTCAGAACGGCGGGTCGTTACAAGCAGTCATCTCCAGTATCATCATTTGTTGTTATTTCAGTGTTAAGAATTTCTGCTTGATTTGAACTGCTGTCTTTTGGCACAGTGGAAAGGTTTACATTTGCACCGCTGCCTTGTTGTGAAGGAGTATAGCTTTTGTTGAATCTAAAGTAACATTTATTTGCCCCATGACCATACTTCTCACATATTTGACACCTTATTTTATTGTTGTTGCTTCTGCCTCCTCTCCTTCCTCTGTTGGATGGCCCACCCCTTTGAAAGTTATTAAACTGTTACTTGGGTTTTGTTTATTTTTGTTGTATGTGTAGTTGATAGAAATATCTGAACTTACTGTTTTGTTGTGTTCTATCCTTCCTTCATGTGAAAAAGGGGTAGAATATACAAACTGTAAGGGTGGTGTAGGCTCCATAGTAGAGATGATGGCCACAACAGCTTCATATTCATTGTCTAGACCACTAATTATATGCAGCACATGCTCTGATTCAGATACTTTGTGTCCAGCTGAAGCTAGTTGATCACATAAGTTTTTGATTTTGAGTATATATTCATTCATTGACATGTCATTCTTTCTGATATTTTGTAATTGTCTTCTGTGGTGCATGATTCTTGCAGATGACTGAGAAGTGAAGTTTCTTTCAATTGTTGTTCATACTTCATGAGCAGTTTTACAGCCTATAAGTTGTGGCAGAATTGATGCACTTATGGATGACATCATCCATGCACATACAAGGTTGTCTTGCCTTTGGTGTGCTATGTATTCTTGATTTGGCACCAGATTGTCTTCATTATCTTTAACAAACTTTGGTAGAGTAATTCTTGTACCAAGAATATAATCTTCTAATCCATAACCTCTGATGGATGTTTCAACTTGTAATTTCCAGAGCAAAAAATTTGATTCATCAAGCTGAATGGATATCATCTGGCTCTGAGGCTTGATTATGGTCTTCATCAGATCATTTACCAAATCTGACTGTGGTTGATTTTGAGATACTCTTGTGCTTTATAATTGGGGTTGATTATTCATCTCTTCACTCATGATGATTTCAGAAACAAGATGAATACAGAAAAAGCAACAGAAATGCAGGGCAATAGAATCTATTCAATTGAAAACAGAAAAATAAAGGTACTAAATCAAGAATTTCTCACAGTAAAACTGATGCAACCATACACATAGATGATGATCAACTTTCTTTCTACCTTTGATCTGATATGTCGTGCAGGAGGGCACTTTCTTTAATTTTGAGATGATTCTTGATTTTTTTTGTTTTTCTGATTTTCTTGATTGAATCTTTTGTATTGCTGAGATGATTCTGCTGCAACCACAGTTGTTGGCACGGCACAGAATTATGTCCCTGTTATACTTTTCAGATGATGAGACACAGTCTCTGGTGAAGATGATCACCCAAATGATGATATTGTTCTGATGGTGTTGATCAAATGATTTAGATGGCTGTTAAGCCTTTGATGTTACTCTGATACCAAGTCAGAAAAGTATTATGATATACAATATTTGACGAAGAGTTTTCTTTATTAACTCAGTTACAACATATATTGAAAATGGAGATACACTCAGCAATTTATATACAATACATATGTGTGTTTTGGGCTTAAAACAAATTAGCCCATGATCCAAAGAAAATCTGAGAAGAGATGCTGGCCCTTGGATTGAATGTGCGGTTGAGATGACAAACAGAATGATGTGTGGATAGATAAATGAAAACACACTTCTCCTTTTACTCAATACACATTTATTTCTCAACAGATAATATCTAATCTTTTCCCTTCTTAATTATTAGATATCTAATCTTTTCCCTTCTTAATTATTAGATATATGAAAAGGAATCAGAACAGTTCTAATGAGAAAGCAAATTTATCCTATAATCAATTCCATATGACTTTTCTAGAGCAAAATCATTAGTAGGATGTTTTCCATATGGTCTTTTAGTTTTTCCTAATTGAATGTTTCCCCGATGTCAATCGAAGAAATTGAAGATTTAAAATAGAGAGCAAACTGATCCAAATTTATGCATCAGAACTGATATTTATGCACCTTGTCCTGTCGTTAAACAATGGAAGCATTTGATGAATCTTTCAATCAAACTTGCATATGTTTTTATAGATATGGTATTATATGTTTAACTCTTCCTTATCAGCAATAATATTCTAGTCCATGCAAGCAGAAATTCGTAAATCTAACTAGCTACAAAACAGTGCATGAAACGTTCCTATATGTATATCAATATGCATACCAATATCATTTCACACAGTGATAGTACAAGGACCATCTTGATGTCAACTATTGGCTACTGCTAGTGTTAGCCGTATGACATAGGCTTGCATAGCGATGGAAGAAAAGATCCGGATAATACAAGTTTCCATCCTGAAAAAACTAGCAAATGCAAAGCAAAGATTCTCTAGCCAACAAAACAAATGGATTTTCAGCATAGAGTATGTGATATGTGTCATACATGTCTTGCATGGATATAGATGAATAGAAGATAAAAGGTCGACTAGTTGAACCGCAAGCTAGATGAAGATGATGAGAAATGCACAGGTACAAAATGAATATGCACAGTTCATTTTTCTTCTTAACTTTTAGGAATGCCTAATAGTGTTAAATTAGGGAATTCATCGTGGTATTTCACTATTCTGGACATAAAGAATAAAAATGATTGGGAAAAAATATAGAATTTATCCTACATGTCAAAGGCCAACCAAGATTCTGTTCTTGCACTAGTCCTATGACAAAGGATAAACACATTCGTTTCACAAAATACTCAAGCTTTTTTTTTCACGCAAAAGATACATATCATAGCGTACTGTTTTGTTGCTTTCACCAATTTGAAAATGTGGCCCTTGGTTTCTCTTTTATGACTGCTTTCAGATATTTGTTCAGTACTGAAATTCAGGAACAACAAAACCAAACTTCAATTTATTGGGAACCTCGAGTTTTGGTAATTTTATTTGGTTCCAGTGCATGAAATTACTGACACTTGAGGATGGATAGATCACGGCCAGAATTTTACAAGCTTATTCCTGAAATAACCAGCTTTGAACATTTCCTCAAAAATGTACTAAATTCGCCAGCTTTGCCTGCTTTACTGCATGAATCAGCATTCAAGCAATATTAGGTACCGTTCGCCTCAAAATTTTGGCCCGTTGCCATCCCGCATGTGTCGGACGCGTCCAAGGGTGGGAAACAGTAATGGACCAAATGTCCCATTGTGCTGAAAGGAGGAATTTGGTGCGTTCGTGCCATTTGCCCCTCGTTCTTCCTTCGCATACCCCTTTCGCATTTCAAATACTCCGCTCAAATACCCCTTTTGCATCACCAAACACATTCCTCTTTCAACCAACTTCCCCATTCAAATACCCTGTTCAAATACCTTACTCACTTCGTAAAAAAACGGACCCTTAGTCTAAGAGCACAGGTTTGATGAGCTGTGCCAAATGAGAAATCTAAACGAGACAGACCATCAACACGCAAAATGGATAATTAAAAGATAAGGAAACCAACTTATCTGCACTGATTCAAATTTACAATATGAATTGGAGAAACTGTGGCTCGGATAACCTTAAAAAAAAAACTCAATACCAGAAGACGGTCTGATAGATTTTGCTCCCAGAAAAGATGCACATACACAAAGCATAGTTAAATGCCTACCGGGGTAGCGCGGTTGGTTAGGACATGTGGCACTCACATGTAATCCTTGTGGAAATTGAACCGAGTTCTTAAAAAAAAAGTTGAATGCATCATTTATATAATTTACATAACAGATTTTATTATAAGTTAGATGCTGATCCACATTACAGACATGTAATTATCCAAAATGCATGCCCGTGTGTGGAAAAAACTTAAAAAGGTAAATAAATAAAGTCGCTGCAGATTAGGTGTTTAGACTGTCATTGTATATTAGTACTCCTGTCCTATAATAAGGATTGATAGATGATTTGATTTTCAACCTACAATTCAAGGACATATATAATGAGATTAAGCAACCATATTCAAATATAATGTGAGGGTAGGGTTCATTATCGTTTATACCGATCAAACTTTACTATAATGTGAATATAAGGATGATGTTTGAAGATACACATTATAAGTCATTTGCCCTTGCCAATAATATATTACCATCACTGCTTTCATTCTCCAGCAAGGTAGACAGATGTGATGGTATAGATCTGAAATTCCATGTTTAATTTTTTTTAGCATCCATTTATGTTTCCATGCCTGTGAAAAGAAGACAAACAATTAAACTATAGATATTCTTGTGATCAAATATTGTCCATAGACTAAATTAAACAATTATTTAAACATATATAAAAGAAAAGGGATAACATTTGATAAATAATTTATCAATTGGTAGTGCTTGCGGATTTTACTTCAAAGTTTCGACATTCAAGTTCTTGTATGAATAGGCTTCTCCATAGATTGATTTTTTCTTCTTCTGACTATTGTATTGTGATTCATAGATCTGTTGATTTAACAGTAAAAGAAGGCAATTAATTGAAGTTTGAGAACACATTGCAACTCCTTTGGCATTGTGAGTATAACTCACTATTACAATTTCATTCTTAAACATGGTAAAAGGCTGAGATGATATAGGTAAAAATTACCAGTTAAATTTTATAAATCCATCTATGTATCCATCCTTTTAAGACAGAACAGAAACAAATAAGCAAAAGATATAAGTCCATATTAATAAATTAACCTTCTAAGAAAGTAAATCAGAATACTGAATATATACAGTAAAACGCGTTTTTATGGGCCTTGTTTTTGTACATATGTAAACTGTATATTTTACACTCCTTACCATTATTTAATACTAAAGCCCAATTACCAATTCATCAAAAAAAAAAAAAAAGATGGGTGCTTTCGTTTTTCTGAAAGAGCTCCAAACCTATTGGTGGGACCTCATTTGCCGGCAAATCATTCTGCAATCCACAATGCTGCTTTGGATCTCAACGAAAAGCTTCTCTATTCTGGAAATCAATGGATGTGGAAAGTATATTCTTAACATTTTCATATTAAACATCTATATTACATCTGTTTTACTTTAATGTAACTTACTTCATGTCTTAATAAGATGTATAGTTAATTATATAACTTTGCTGTTCATAATACTCAAAAGCCAAGATTTCAGGATTTTGTTTCAACTTAAGCCTGCACCATTTATATATAAACTCAAGCTAAGCACTCACGTTAAAACAAGCTAAAAAGTTTAATCCAATATGGAGGAAGTGGGATTGAAGAAGGTTACACAAACAGTTGGCATGGACTCAACAAAGAAGTTTGCTTTAGCAGTTGATTCCGAGAACAAGGCAACCGAATTCAGACTCTTCTCTTTTGCAGCACCCCATATGCTATGCTTCCACCTGTCATGGTTCTCCTTTTTCACTTGCTTTGTTTCCACATTCGCCGCTCCTCCTCTTCTTCCCATCATTCGTGATGCTCTTGGCCTTACTGCCACCGATATTGGTATTGACTTGAATGTTTCTATGCTATCAACAATGTTATAGAGTAAATTTCCTTAACATCATCTCATCATCCACTTGATGTTTTTATGCAAAAGGGTTGAATGGACACATGCCATTTTATTCAAAAGCATAATAAATTTTAGTACAGGAGTGAAGCGGATATACTTCAGCTACTAAGCAAACAAAACGGAGAAACAACTTCTCCTAACAACAAACCAAAAAAGATAAAGAAAGGTATAGAAAACAGCATATAGCAACCAAAAAATCAACTTAAAAGAGGCACAAAACCAAAAAATTCGGGCTAAATTGCCTCTATCATGTCAATTTACTAGATATATTATTATAACTATTTTTACTGAATGAGGAGATGATGCAGGGAAAATTCAAGCTACATTACAAACTTACTTTTGCGCTCATAACAGGTAATGCTGGCATTGCATCGGTATCAGGGGCAGTACTAGCACGTCTATGCATGGGCACAGCATGTGACCTAGTGGGTCCCCGCCTTGCATCTGCCTCTCTCATCCTAATCACCACTCCTGCAGTCTACTGCACTTCCATCATCGACTCTCCAGCATCGTATCTCTTCGCACGTTTCTTTACTGGATTCAGTTTAGCATCATTCGTCTCAGCTCAATATTGGATGAGCTCCATGTTCTCTGCGACCAAGGTAGGAACAGCCAATGGGCTTGCTGGAGGATGGGGCAATCTTGGAGGAGGTGCAACACAGTTGTTAATGCCATTGTTGTTCGATCTTATTACGAAGATGGGAGCCACTAAATACACTGCATGGAGGCTGGCCTTTTTCGTTCCAGGCATCATGCAAACTATGGGTGCTGTTCTGGTCTTGACCTTGGGTCAAGACTTGCCTGATGGAAACTTTAAGAGCTTGGAAGAGGCTGGAGATAAACACAAAGACAATTTCTCAAATGTTTTCAAGACAGGGGTCAAAAACTATAGAGGTTGGATTCTAGCAGTGACATATGGGTACTGTTTTGGTGTTGAGCTGACAATAGACAACATCATAGCTGAATACTTCTTTGACAGGTTCAGTCTCAACCTGAAAACAGCAGGGATGATAGCAGCAAGTTTTGGTCTAGCGAACATCGTAGCAAGACCAGGAGGTGGATGGTTGTCGGATGCAGTTTCACAGAAATATGGAATGAGAGGAAGGCTTTGGGCGCTTTGGTTGACACAGAGTATTGGTGGTGTACTGTGCATTTTGTTGGGTAGGACGGGCACACTGAGTTCATCAGTAGCTGTCATGCTACTCTTTTCTTTCTTTGTACAGGCAGCCTGTGGATTGACCTTTGGGGTAGTGCCCTTCGTATCTAGAAGGGCACTGGGACTGATATCTGGAATGACGGGAGGTGGTGGAAATGTTGGTGCGGTAATAACTCAACTTATTTTTTTCAAGGGGTCGAGATACTCGAAAGAGACTGGAATCACACTAATGGGTATTATGATTTTATGCTGCACGTTGCTTATCATGCTCATATATTTTCCGCAATGGGGAGGAATGTTTTGCGGTCCCAGAAGTAAAGTCACAGAAGAAGCTTATTATGCTACAGAATGGAGTTTAAAAGAGAAAGAAAACGGATATCACAATGCCAGCCTAAAATTTGCAGAAAATACCAGGAGCGAGAGAGGAAGGACAACTGTTTACTCATCATCTTCCATGCCTACTGATGCATGATTGAACATGACATGATTTCGCTTCTAGTATTGTTAGCGTCATTGAAAGAAATCTATTTAGAAATCAATTTGTTTGCTGTTGTATTCCACTTTCAATCATATATATATATATATATATATATATATATATATATATATATATATATATATGGTTTACAAGAGTTAAGATAGGCTACAATAGCCAATTGATTTGCTAAAACAAAGATAAGTAAATAAATACTTCCTAAATACAGATATCATCAAATCAACTGATTTGCTAAAAAAAAGGTAACTAAATAAATATTTCTCAAATAAAGAGTAACTCAAATCAGAGAATAAATGCAGGAAATATCAGAGAATAAATGCAGGTAATATCATGAAATATTTTAACGCCTAGAATATATGTAAAATATATTCTATCACACCCCCTCGGTTGAAGCGGGAGGTTCTCGTATGCTTAGACTGTCCCTGAAATCATTAAATAATACGCACGGAAACCCTTTTGTAAAAATATCAGCAATTTGGTAACGGGACGGTACATGAAGCACACGCACTTCACCACGAGCTACTTTCTCACGGACAAAATGAATATCAATCCCAATGTGTTTAGTGCGTTGATGCTGAACAGGATTGCCGGATAAGTATATAGCACTCACATTATCACAGTAAACTAGAGTAGCCTTTTGAATAGGACAATGCAACTCTAGAAGCAAATTTCTGATCCGGCACGAATCAGAAACAACATTAGCAACACCCCTGTACTCCGCTTCAGCACTACTACGGGAAAGAGTAGGTTGTCGTTTCGAAGACCAAGAAATCAAATTATCTCCAAGGAATACACAATAACCAGATGTAGAACGACGGGTGTCAGGACAACCACCCCAATCTGCATTTGTATATGAGATAATACAATTAATATTAGATTTGTACAAGTGGAGACCAAAAGAAAGGATATCCTGGAGATAGCGTATGATACGCTTAAGAGCTTTCATATGCTCATTGGTCGGGGCATGCATATGAAAGCAGATCTGCTGCACTGCATAGGAAATGTCTGGTCGAGTGAATGTAAGATACTGAAGAGCACCTGCAAGACTACGATACTTAGTCGGATCATCATAAGGAGTGTCTGCGGTGGCACTTAGTTTGGACTTAGTGTCAACAGGAGTAGGACATGAACTGCAGTTAGACATTCCGGCACGTTCAATAGTTTTTGCAGCATACTGTGTCTGAGATAAGAAAAGACCATGGGCATGACGAGTGACAGCAATACCCAAAAAGAAACTCAAAGGACCTAATATACTTACGAAGACGATCAGAAGAAGCTGTAAGTATAATGTCATCCACATATAACAGAATATAAGCAATATCAGGACCATTCTTATAGATGAATAAAGAGTGATCTGATGTACTATGAGAGAACTCAATGGTAGCAACAAAAGAAGAAAATCTTTGATACCAAGCTCGAGGAGCCTGTTTTAATCCGTACAAAGATTTCTTTAAAAGGCAAACATGATTCGGATAATTTTTGTTACGAAAACCCATGGGTTGATGCATATAAACTGCTTCATTGAGATGACCATGCAAGAAAGCATTCTTGACATTCATTTGATGAATGAGCCAAGATTTAGAAAAAGCAATGCTGAGAACCGCTCTAATGGTGACCGGTTTAACCAGGGGGCTAAACGTTTCATCACAATCAATGCTCTGTTGCTGTGTATTTCCATTACCTACAAGACGAGCTTTATAACGCTCAAAAGAGCCATCAGACTTATATTTATGATGAAAAATCCACATAGACCGAATAACATTAACATTATGCGGCCTAGACACTAATTCCCAAGTCTTATTGTCAATTAAAGTATTAAATTCATTCAACATTGCACTTTTCCAATTATGATCACTAAGCGCACTAACATGATTTTTCGGAATAGGAGAAATATCTGTAGTGGTGGTAGTATGGTAATTAGAAGAGTATTTGAGGTTGGGTTTAAAAATGACATTTGATGCACGAGTGGTCATGCGAGTTGAAATGGGGTTGGGAGGCATTGGGGTGGTGTGAGGAATGGTCAAAGTGGGAGAGGTCAAAGACGAGGCTGGACTGTGGGGAAGAGAAGATGGGTCCAAGGAGGAAATAGAGGACCGAGTGTGGGCAGCAGTGGCAGGTGTAGAATCTGGGCCTGTGTGAGACTGTGACCTAAATTGAGGAAGAGAGGACGAGTCGTTGGATAGCGTTGTTGGGTCAAGCTGCATATTTTGTGGTGTGGTATTTTGAGATAAATTATGTATTAATTGAGGATTAATATTGTCATTCAAAAAATCATAATTTGAAGGTTTTTTTGTGGAGTTTGAAGAATGGAAATTCTGTTTCAACAAAACGAACATGACAACAAATTATGATTTTACCACTTGACATGTCATAGCATTTGAAGTCACGATGATTAGAAGCCGGACCTAAATAAGCACAAGGAGTCGACCTTTCTTGTAATTTATGAATAGTAGAAGAGGGGAATAATGGAAAACATAAGCAACCAAAAACACACAAACCTGAATAATCCGGATCACTTTGATAGAGGATTTGAGTGGGAGATTAGTAATTCAATACCTTGGAAGGAAGGATATTGAGAAGATATGTAGCCATGGAGAGAGCATGATGCCAAAAGGAGAGTGGCATAGATGCATGAGCAAGAATAGTCCGGATGATATTATTTATGGATTTTATGTGTCTTTCGGCCTTTACGTTTTGAGGAGATGTATGAGGACATGAGAGACGGAAAAGCATACCATGTTTCTCAAAAAAATCCTTAAAAGTGCCATTAATGTATTCCGTACCATTGTCACACTGAAAAGTTTTAATATTACGTTCAAATTGTGTCTTGACTAAAGCATGAAACGCTAAGAAAAGTTGTTTGACCTGAGTTTTTTTGCAATAGGAAAGGTCCACAAAAATTTGCTATAGTCATCAAGAAAAAGAATATAATAACAATGGCCGGAAGTACTAACAATAGAAGAAGTCCAAAGATCACTATGAATAATATCAAACGGAAGAAAAGTATATGACACTGAATCATAAAAATGTAGCTTAGAATGTTTCCCAAGAGGACAAGAAGAACAAAAAGTTTTACAAACCTTATTACAATCAATAAAAATTTTACTACAAAGAGACTTAAGAATAGCATCGCCAGGATGACCTAAACGATTATGCCAAATATTCGAAGGCAAAGCAATAAAAGCAGAATGATTGTTGGAAGAAATGGCTTGAGAGTCGGAGAAACGTGGTCTAAGCCCTCAGTGCTATCACATCTCATTAGTCTGTTCCCGGTCTGTAAGTCATTAACAGAAAAACCAAAAGGGTCAAAAGAGATAGAAACCATATTATCTGTGGTGAATTTACGAACAGATAACAGATTTTTAATGAGCCTAGGAGCATATAACACATTGTTTAGGGTAAATGGTAGATAAGGTGGAGGCAATATAGTGCGACCGTGATCAATAATTGGAATTAAATGACCACTACCAACAACAATATTATGATGCTTATTGCTTGAATTGAAATAAGAAGAGAGAATACCTGCATCCGCCGTCATGTGAGATGTAGCACCAGTATACATGTAGTAGTTTCCATCTGGTTGAGAGAACGAAAGAGCATGCATAGCGGCCTCAATGTCGGTGGGCATGTAGCTAGGAGCAGGAGGAGCAACTGCATTGAAAGCTTGAGGTCTGGACCCAAGTAAGCATGATTCAGAAGAGGAGGGACATTGGACCGCTGGATTGGGCCTTGGCTGCCAAGAGTATGCGGAAAATGGGCAAGGCGGTATAGTCCACCCTCCCCAACCAGGCTGTTGCCACTGTGGTGGTGGCGCTTGCTGACGTGGCTGCCATTGGTGCTGTTGATATGGCAGCTGACTAGCATTGGACCCATTAGTACTTTGGTAGACCTTTTTCTTCCCATTGTTTTTGAAATTGTTCCTCCCTTTATTATTGTTGTTGTGTTTATTGCTTGCAGATGAATCAGTGGCAACCATGGCAACACCACTGGACGGACTCTCAGAACCACCAGTTTCACGAGCTTGACGAGCCTTGATAGTACGCTCAGCCATTTTCAACCTTGAACGACAACTCTCAAAGGATAACAAAGGCTCTTGATTTTGTATATAGTCCACCGTACCACTATACGTTGTACCACTATACGCTTCTGGTAAGGACCCGGTGAGACGTAAAACCAGACGACCATTTGTCACCGGAGCATCAACATCAATCAACCTATCCGCCAAAGATTGTAGATAATTACAATAATTGTCGATCGAGTTGAAAGCCTCAAAAGCATCATTTGTAAAGTCCTCCTCGAGATGGGTAGCCCGAGAGGCTTTGTTATCTTGAAAAAGAGCTTCAAGACGGTTCCATGCCCCCTCTGCCGTGTCATTACGTCTGAGAATAGCGAGGAGAAGATCGGAAGAAATGGTGCTGTAAATCCATTGCAAGACAACGACATCCAAACACATCCAAAGTGCTGGATCAGCGGACTTAGCATGGACATAGGCAGCCATAGCCTTCTCCTCCGTTGATGGAACCAAGTGATCGTAAAGATCATGAACCCTAGCAAGATTGGTAAACAGAGTAGCCCAAGAATGATACATGGCTTGCTCATTGTCTAATGTTATGGGAATAAGAGATTTAACATTAGTGATGGTGAGTGCGGGATGAAACTTGGATGAGTCTGCCATAAAAAGAATTAAAGATAGAAGAAGAAGAACGGAGAAGAAGATAGGTGAGACTAGGGTAAGGAGAATTGCTCGATACCATGAAAGAAATCTATTTAGAAATCAATTTACTTGCTGTTGTATTCCACTTTCAATCATATATATATATATATATATATATATATATATGGTTTACAAGAGTTAAGATAGGCTACAAATTAGCCAATTGATTTGCTAAAACAAAGGTAAGTAAATAAATATTCTTAAATACAGATATCATCAAATCAACTGATTTGCTAAAAGAAATGTAACTAAATAAATATTTTCCAAATAAAGAGTAACTCAAATCAGAGAATAAATGCAGGAAATGTCAGAGAATAAATACAGGTAATATTAGAAAATATTTTAACGTCTAGAATATATGTAAAATATATTCTATCAGTCATGTACTGCCTTATATTGATATAAAATATCATATAACTCACTCTTTTGTTTTGTTGTCATTGTTATAATGTTATCTAGCTATACAATTTTATCTTAGCCTCAAACTCTATTGTAAAAGCAAAGTAGCTAAGGCGCAAAAAGGCGCAACCATTGACTCTTGGGCTTTTTCGAGCCTTGGGCCTTTTTGCATGTCTTTTATACAAGTCTTATCTACTATTTTACCAACTACAAATTAAATTTTAAACCATATTCTATAATTCATTCAACCATTTAAATATTTTATTAACTAAATCTTAAACCATATTTTTTAATTCATTTAACTATTTGAATTTTTTATTTAACTATTTTGTAAACTAAAATTTGAATTTTGCAAAAAGACGCCGTGTAAAAGGGACCAGTAATTTTTGAGCTGCGGAAACATATTCAACAGCGGCTTCATCAGCAGTTAACATATTCAACAGCGGCTTCATCACTAGTTCTGATTCCAAAATCTACTCCTCCACAATTCAGCCACTACAAAACAGTGTCCTATAAACAAGGGCTGGGCTGAGATGGCCAATTAATTTTCTATGGTAGACACAGACCATCTATGCTCGAAATATAAGTGAATATTTTGTTTAAACCCATGGCAACTTTAGAATATGAATGATCTTTCATATCCCACCAGGAACCTTTTTTCATGGTAAAAAAACAGCAGTTAATGTTAGTGGGTTTCAATTTAAATTCCACCATCTAACCCATCAATGAAATATTAGAAACACGTTTTGTTTGTTAACTTTTTAAAAACAATTCGTGATTAAGAATAATAATACCAAACAGAACAGCAAGAACACACAGTGACATGCTAAATTTTGCAAGTCTTTTGTCTCTATAACTACAATTGCTGCACCTACAAATATACCAACGTCAGATTGGAACATGGACATTAGAGAGTGAGTCAGTTGGAAAAATGACCACAAACCGCACTTGTTCGATCCAACAAGAATAACAGCGTCAATGACTTAATATTCCACACTCCAAACAGCTTAGATTGTTTCAAATGCAACAAATACTGTGAGCTTTACTCACACATCATTGAATTCGGTTTTTGTAGACGTTTGGTTTATTGATCAAATTTTGGAAACAATCTTCCCAATAATAGTAAGAGTAAGACTGCGTACGATTTTGCTCATCCTAGACTTCGCTCAAGCGAAAGCCTTGTGCATTTAATAGATGATGATGATATTTGTCAGTGACGTGCAATATTCCACCCATGTATTTTACAAGGCATGGCTACTACAAATATCACTCTAGGGCACAATAAATTTGATATTGTTTAAAATGTTTCCCCTTCCGAAGCAGACGGAGTTTGAATGACAATCTTATCTCAACATACGATAGAAATTATCTGTGCAGCGCAGTTTTGAAAACAAATGTATTTTTTAGATCAAATAATGCTTTATTAAAATCGGAAAATATGTAGAAACTTTCGACGATATTTGTTATTCTGAAAGCATTAAAGAATTTTGATGGTTGTTGGGGATATATGTTGGATCCAACATACATCTTCTGAGATCGGTCATACATGTAACTGTTGGTTTTTAGAATTTGAATGTTTATCATCAACATATAAAAGGATTATGTTTACAGTAAAGTGCTGCTATGCACTTTGGTATTCCCCTCGACCATGTAACCTTTCTGAACAGATTGATTCTCATCAATGGGAGTGTTGTCCCCGTACCTAAACTTGCGGGATTTATCCCTAGACACCGTTCGTTGTGGTAAATATTTTGAAATTTTATGAAGAATTTCCATCGTATTCCATATGCTTATTAAAGGGGAAATATTTCACTCTACCAACCTGCACCTTGAATTATGTTATTTGTATTTTTGTTTTTAAGTTGTGTTTTATTGTTTTATCAAAGTGGTCGCTGAAGGAGTAGCACTGTATAGGGTATAAAGTATAAGTAAGTTGAGCATGAACTAATATGGCTGTAAGCAAGTACGAACAACCCCAGTAACAAGTGATTTATAGCTAGTTAAAGTGTATATACATGAAACACAATATACGGTAAAAGATAATTTACTTTCATCAACAATCTGATCAACCATGATGCATTGACGTTTAAGAGGGTGTTTGACAATAACTTATAGGTAGTACAAATAGCTAGTAAGTTACTTCTGAATTGAAAGTGTTTGACAAGAACGTGATCCTTCAATTAAAAAGTAGCAGATAAGTGGATAAGTTACAAGTAACAAACACTTATGACATTTTAAATTTTACGACTAGATTGTGTAACTATTTCAACTTGTTTTTCCAAACACTTACTATTCACTCAAAACTATTTAAAACTCTTTTTAAGAAGATCTAAAATAAGTGGTTTTCAAGTGGACTCTAAACACCGAACGAAAGCCTCTAAAATATATTCAAATGGACTAGCAGTTGTATGTAAATCCAATTAAATACAATTATATTATTACCCTCGTCCCATCGGCATAGTTTGAATGGTTTACGACTAAAACGACGAGTCCATGCTGATTTTATGTAACCTTTTCGGTGGATCATCACCGTTATATGAGTTTCTTTCTGATCAACCCCCGATGGAATTTGTTTTCTAATAATTTCGGTACGACTACCATTTTATTTTTTATTTTTTGGTGCAACTCCGAACATGGTACACTAATTATTTTTCATTAGACCATTGCTGTTAACTTGTTATTGTGATTCATGATGACCATCAATCGATTTTCGTTCTGGTTTATAATAACGTGTTGCTGAATTTGCCTTGAAACAAGGATTAGTAAATTGTTTGATTTGGATCTCTTGTCCCTCTCCTAACAACTCTATTTGGGTCGGAATCCCCTACAAAATAACTGCTCTGCTTAAACTTGTTATTAAAAGAAAATTTATACCCCTTGACAATCCCCGTTCCACCAACATGATTGATAGATGATTCAAAGAAAAAAAATCCATCTACTACCTCCAAAGCAACCTAGAGGCTTACAAGCCAGTTATGGTTTCTTCCATTTAGCACGAATAGACCACAGTAAAGTGGTATTAAACTGTGATTAAACACGTACTTAAAAAAAAAAAAAAAAAAAAAAAAAAAAAGCCCGTCGGCCAAAATTAACGTCGACAGTAGCTATTGCATACCAGCATTGACTGAAACACTCCCAGATTCGGAAGAAAATTCCTAATTAAATATGTACTGTAGCAATTTACTCTGATTGACCTTCTAGCATTCACAGCACAGTACGAAATTGTTAAATGTACAGTCCAAATACCAGTTTTTCCCCAAAAATTTATACATAAATGCGAATCACTCGTGATGTATTTATTTTGATTGTAATCGCTTCAGAAAATGCATCATTATAACTGAAACTTTAGAGAATATCCACAAAACACAATTGATGGAGTAAGAGATGACGAACTAAAGTAGTAGATGCAGGAAGAAGCATACGTTGAACATCAGCTGTTCCTTATCGCCGAAATGGTTGTTGAAATCGGCGGAGATGGAAGATCCATGGCATAGTCATAAAGGCCATTGTTAAAGGCACCATGCCCACTGGAAACCCACTGTCCGAAAAGTGGAAAACTATGACAATGCCAACAAGTTTTCATGTTCGCGACCACGATTGAATAAGGCCCAAAAAAAATTTGAAAAGAGCAAATTATCCTAATCATTTAGCCACATAGACCGTATCTAAATAAAGCCCGGAAAACAAACTTTCATGCTTTGTGCCTTTCTTGGCTCTTCTTCCCTTCAATTCCAAACAAACTTCTTCTTTGATTCACTGTTGAACTTAAAAATCAACATAACACCTCAAACGAGGAGCAAATCAATATCTGTAACAATGCTGCCATGATAAAATTGGTTGCAGGTGATAGAGAGCTGCTGAATTCATTTTCCGATGAAGTTCGCCAGAGTTGCACCTCAGGTCATCCAAGACAATGGCTATTGGTAGCAGATGCAAGTCAGAGCTGACAAGATTTGAAGAATGAGCTTGGGAATTGTAGTTATGTTATTAGTTCATGTGTGTATGTCTGTGCATGCACACACTGTTAAGCAGGGTTTGGTGTAAATTCTTGTATAAATTGGCTAGGCCAAATTGTTATTTTTTTGTATTAGCTGGTTGTGAGCTGGAGATGGCTAATATAGCCGTTGCAAGTAACAATATATATAGAGCAGCCATGTACATGAAGAAAGTATGAAATAAAGAATATTATAATTTATCTTTTACATTACATTGTTCTTTTCAATTTTTTCTGAGTTCTAAACACTCTTTCTTCATTCCCTCTCTGATCATCCACTTCCTCTAAGCTCCTTCATAATCTCTGATCTCATTACTTCTTAATTCTTGTCTGCGCCCCCTTTTTCACCCCTCTGTCTTCTCCATTAACTCTTCTCTACAGACCTCCAACGGTCACCATACATCACATTTCTTCCTCTGTGTTGATCATCAACCTTTCATTCCTTTGGCACCATGTCACGGACATCAGAGCATCGTGGACATAACAAATTGGTAGTAGAGCAGCCATCTGGGCATGAGTCAGACCCCCAGATCATCTCCCACACTAACTCAAGCATCGCTGCAACCAACCAAGATCAAGAAGAAGCCTGGAAAAGACAAGAAGAGATTAACCGAAAGAATTCTTGTTCTTTGAGTAATTTAGAGCATGCAACACAAGATCTTAGCACCAGATTTGAGGGAATGCATAATGTGCTAACTGCTCTTGCTCAAGATATGCAACAAATAAAGATTCAAAATGCAACCACCTCCTCAACCAACACAGCAGCAAACATTCATGGTATACTGGCTCCAAATCCTTATATTGCTTCGTCATCAACCATTTAATCGCCACTGCCTCCTTCTAATTCAAGAAACCCTATAACCAATCCAAGAAATAATCATGTGACCACCACAACCATAAACACTCAATTCCAAAACCAAGAGCCTCTTCAAACAAACAAGTACTCACCTTTTCCATCCCTCAAACCTGACTTCCCAGTTTTCGAAGGGGATGATATGGTACATGAATGGATAACTTAGGTAAAACAATTTTTTAAATTTCATCAAACTAAGGAACAATATTGGGTGGAAGTAGCTTTTTTCTACCATAAGAAAGATGCCTTGAAGTGGTTCAACTAGTATACCCGCAATGTGCCAAACAATGAACCATGGCAGACCTTTAAAGAGGAAATCATGATCAGATTCAACCCAGAAGACATGGAGAAACCCTATGAAACTTTAGGCAAACTTAAACAACAGACCACTGTCTATTCTTATCTTTCCAAGTTCGAAGGGATATAAGCCGCCATAGAAACTTTACCACCAAAGTTTTTACTGGATGGATTTATTGGAGGTCTTAAAGAGGAAATCATATATGATGTATTAACTTCTAGGCATGCAGATTTTAGAGAGGTAGTATCCCTAGTAAAGATTTATGAAAGTGTATGGAATCAGGCCAAGAGAGGAAATTAAGCAACCTGTACCTTCCCTTTATCTAAAAATAACTCCAACCCAGTTGTCCCCTATTCAAGAAATCAAACACCGATCCAAAATCAAAAGAATGGATCACCATTAATCTTGAGAATTTAGCTAGAAGTAAAGGCTTAACACTAACCAGTTGATTGAAACGAGAAGGCAAAATTTATATTATGGTTGTAAGAAAAGATGGCAAAAAGATCATAAGTGTAAGGCTCCTCAAGTTTATGTCATTGAAAAAATTATGGATCTTACAGAATGGGAAAATGAAGGCATCCTTCTGGAATATGATGGTGAGGAATGCAAGCAAGAAACAAAGGATGAGACCCATATAATAACATTACAGGCTATATGTGGCATTCCTACCCTATCTACAATCAACGACCAAGGCAATATTAAAGGAAAACAAGTACAAGTTTTGATTAATTCAGGTTCAACCCACAGCTTTATTGATGAACAACTGGCACAAAAACTCAAGCTCAAGGTGAATGACTCCAAGACTTATGAAGTAGTAGTGGCTAATGGTGATAAACTTCAAGGATCTGGGATATGCAAGGATGTAGTCTTGAAATGTCAGGGTTGTAGCATGCCAATTGATCTATTAATTTTGCCTCTTAAAGGTTGCCAAATAGTTTTAGGTGCTCAATAGATGAAAAAATTAGGATACGTCACTCTTAATCTTGAAAAGTTACAAGATAAATTTGAATATGGCAAAAAGACTCACATATGGCAAGGAATTAAGCAAGAGGCCATCAAAGTAGTTGATAAAAAACAATGGATAAGGAGAATATCCAGGGGAAACTTACAATGATATTATATGCTCAAAAGAAGGTACAACTTATGGATAAGCCAAAAATCACTTCTCACATCCCCTTTGAAATTAATGAACTTCTTCAGCTATTTCCTGAGATCACTGCCATAAAAAATCACTACCTCCAAAAAGAATGCAAGACCATAAAATACCACTGATACCTGAAGCCAAACATGTCTGCTTAAATCCATATAGGAATTTCCATCACATTAAAAATGAACTGGAAAAGATAATCAAAGAAATGTTGGATTCAAGAATCATCTGACATAGCAGTAGTCCATATTCTTCTCCTGTAGTGATGGTCAGAGAAAGGGATGGCGCATGGAAGCTTTGTATAGATTATAGAAGTTTGAATTCTCTGACCATCAAAAGATAAATACCCTATCCCATTAATTGATGATCTTTTTAATAAGTTACATGGATCCAAAAAAATTTATAAATTAGATCTGAAATCATGGTATCATCAAATAAGAATGTATGAACCTGACATTCATAAAACAGCCTTCAAAATCCATGATGGATAATATGAATTCATTGTTATGCCGTTTGGGTTTGTTAATGACCTATCAAACTTTCAATCTCTCATGAATAATATTTTAAGACCATATTTGAGGCAGTTTATATTAGTATTTTTTGATGACATACTCATTTACAGCCAGACATGGTCTGAGCACATAGAGCATCTTAGAATTACTTTTCAGGTATTGCAGCAGAATCACTTGGTTATCAAACTTACCAAATGCAGTTTTGCCAAGGAGGCTATTGAGTACCTTGGCAACATTATTTCTGCTCAGGGAATTGCAGTAGATCCTAGCAAGGTACAAGCAATCAAGGAATGGCCATTACTAGAAAATCTAAAGTCATTAAGAGGATTTCTAGGTTTATCTGGTTATTATAGAAGGTTTATAATAAGTTATGGACTCATTGCCAAACCTCTCACTGAGATGTTGAAAAAGAATTCTTTTGTTTGGACTGAAGAAGTAAAGCAATCTTTTGAATAATTCAAATAGTGTTTAACCCAGCCCCCAGTGCTAGCCATGCCAGATTTCTCTCAACCCTTTGTACTTGAATGTGATGATAGTGGTCAAGGGATAGGTGCAGTCTTATTATAAAATGGAATACCTATAGCATATCTCAGTAAAGCACTGCATGGTAGGAATTTAGCTCTCTCTACATAAGAAAAGGAATTAATGGCCATTATTGTTGCTACCAGAAAATAGACTCGGAATTTGCTAGGGAGGCGATCTGTGATAAAAACTGACCATCAAAGCCTCAAATATCTTTTAGCACAAAAGTTGCACACTCCTATTCAAAACAAATGGTTGGATAAGTTACATGGTTTTGATTATTTAGTGGAGTATAAAAGTGGGAAGGAAAACACTATAGCAGATGCATTATCAAGAAGGCCCGAAAATTCCAATGAGAAAATACAAGTTCAAGCAAATATCTATGGTTCAAACTCCTTGAATTCAAGAATCAAAAGAAACTTTGTTAGCTTCCCACCGGTACCAACAACAAGTTAAAAAGATCCTCAATAAGGAATTAGGCAAGAACAAATATATGATAGTGGAAAAATTAATATTCTACAAAGGGAAATTTCTTGTTGATCATCATTTAGGTACCCTGCTGTAATCCATCACTAAAGAGCATCGTTCCACACCACTGGGAGGTCGTGCTGAATTAAAGGCACCTTAAAAAATTAAAACAAGTTTTTTACTGGAAGCATATGAAAAGAACCGTGAAGTATTATGTCAAGACTTGTGATGTATGTCAAAGAAATAAAAGTGAAATGTATCAATGCTAGGCTTATTAGGCCCTTACCTATTCCTAATAAGATATGGGAAGACATATCCATGAATTTTATAATATGTCTACCCAGAAGCCATAAGTATACTATGATTTATGTAGTTTTGGACAGACTTAGCAAGCATGCACATTTTTTCCCTCTCGGTCACCCTTATACAGCAAAGGAGTTAGTAAAGGTGTTTCTTAATGGGGTTTTCAAGCTACATGGCATGCCTAGATCTATAGTCAGTGACAGGGACACAATGTTCACAAGCAGCTTCTAACAAGAACTGTTCAAATTACAAGGCAGCCACTTAAAATTAAGTTTAGCTTATCACCCCCAAAGTGATGGACAATCCGAGGTAGTTAATAAGATTTTAGAAGGGTATATAAGATGCTTTGTAAACCACAGGCCACATGAATGGGTTGACTGGCTTCCTCCGGGAGAATATTGGTATAATACATCATGGAAAACATCAACTAAGACTACTCCATACAAGGCAGTTTACATCATAGACCCTCCCAACCTACTTTCCTATGTGCCAAATACAGCCAAGGTCAAAGAGTTGAAGAGTTGTTGTTCATTAGGGATGTAACTCTGGAATTTTTGAAAGATAGTTTGAAATTGGCTCAGTGAACAGTGAAAAGGTATGCTGACTTGACAAGAACCCACGGGGAGTTTCAGGTGGGTGATTGGGTTTTCTTAAAGCTTCTGTCCTATAAACAAATTACTGCCAGGAATCATAGAATATATAAATTATCCCCCAAATATTATGGTCCCTATCAAGTGGAAGCAAGAATTAGGTCAGTTGCCTACAAACTGCACTCACCAGATTATATTAAGATACACCTAGTTTTTCACATATCTTGGTTAAAAAGAAAGTAGGAGATAATGTTGTAATACAGGATGATATTTCTAGCTATGAAGTTGAAGTAGTGGAGCAGCCAGAAATGACCTTGGATAGGAGGATGGTGCACAGAAATGGAAAGGCTGTGATACAGATTTTAGTTAAATGGAAAGGCAAGGATGAAAATGAAGATACATCGATGAATTATTGGCCTACAATTAGGAGATTTCCAACTCTATACCTTGGGACAAGGTCTATTCTTAAAGAGGGAGGGAAATGTAACAATGACAACATGATAAAATTGGTTTCTGGTGACAAGGAGCTACTGAATTCATTTTTTGGTGAAGTTCGCCAGAGTTACGGCCTTAGATCATCCAAGGTAATGGCTACTGGTAGCAGATGCGAGTCAGAGTTGACAGGAGTTAAAGAATGAGCTTGGGAATTGTAGTTATGTTATTAGTTCATGTGTGCATGTATGCATGTCTATGCATGCACACACTGTTATGCAGGGTTTGGTTTAAGTTTTTGTATAAATTGGCTAGGTCAAATTGTTATTTTTTATATTAGCTGGCTGTGAGCTGGAGATGGCTAATATAGACGTTGTAAGTAACGATATATATAGAGAAGCCATGTACATAAAGAAAGTATGAAATAAAGAATATTGTTATTCATCTTTTACATTACATTGTTCTTTCAATTTTTTCTGAGTTCCTAAACACTCTTTCTCCCTTCCCTCTCTGATCATCCTCTTCCCTAACCTCCTTCATAATCTCTGATCCCATTACTTCTTAATTCCTGCCTGCACCTCCTTGTTCTCCCCTTGTCTTCCTTACTAACTCTTCCCTACGACCTCCAACAGTCACCAAACATCACATTTCTTCCTCTGTGTTGACCATCAACCTTTCTTTCATTCCTTTGGCACCAAGTCATAGTGACGCAGCGGATTAATCAAAATAAACTTCAATCGGTGAAAGTAGTAATCGATGGAATGAAGATACCGAAATGCCCAAATTCGTTGATCCGAAGATACCGAATTCTAGCTATCTCAAACACGTTGATAGCGCACTATACCGTGTTCAAAGATCTACGATTCTTCGCACGTTGATCTAGCGCACTAGATTCCGTGAATCGGCTTCTACAATCATTGAATCGAGCGCACTCGATTAACCGAAAGAGGAGATAGGAGATTACACTCAACTACCAATTTAAGATGAAAGCACATAGCAATCAACAAGAAATTTTATTCAAAAATCAACCACCAAATGTACAACACACACCCCTATTTATAGTGTTTACAACCAAGCCCTAAGTCGTACACGGCCTACGACTCAATATAAGTCGGCGGCGACTCAATGCATACGGCTTATACTTATAACACAATGCCGACTCAATGACTCATGACTCCACAGACTCACGACTCACGACTTAGGACTCATGACTTAGCAGCAGTGCATCACATACATGCTTCAGAACATAGCACACGACATACGACTCAAGGCACATACGACTCAACTTATTTACAACCTTGTACAACACAAACGACTCAAAGAAAACGACTCATATATACACATCACCTTCCATCGACTCAACTTCATGCCGACTCACGACTCATAGCTTCACCGACTCAACATCCTTTCAACGACTCAAGCTTCCAAGTCCCCTGCGGCATAACCCTTCAAGCGAGTCAACTCTGAACGACTCATCTATGTCGTAACCCGTCTCCGATTCAAAGCTTCTGATGACTGGAACTTGTCTTTGTTGCTTGATGAGTCGTGGACGACTCATAGTAGTTTTGTTAGGTCGGAAACCTTTTCCTTCAGACCCGTTAGGTCGCAGCCCCCTTCCACCTGATCTGTTAAGTCGCGGACGACTCGTGTTGAGTCGTGGACGACTCAAGTTGAGTTGTGGACGACTCAATTCTGAAGTCCCCTCCATTCGACCTATGTCATCTCCTACCTTAAGTTGTGGACGACTTTTTCCTTTATCCTGAGCTACATCACATAGTCATCAAAGCATCTTGGACATAACAATATCAGAACCGCATACTTTAATGTCTACCAAACGGCCAACAGAAATCCATCACCAGCGCTTAATTCTAGACTTTGAATACCTGGGTCAAAACATTCCAAAATCACAGACGACGAAGACCTATGTTAGAATATTAAGATTGCCAAAACCATAACTGAAGAATCAAGAGAAAATGAAAATCAAACAAAAATGAAAGAGAACATAGTGCAAAAGGTAAGTGATGCTATAAAATCCAGTATATATAATACAGTTGTATAGTAATAGCAATGTCATTTCTTAATAGAAAAATAAAGTAAATGTGAAGCAAAAAACAACTGCTGAGAAAAAGAATGAACAACGACAATAAAGTTTAGAAAGACGAACAAAGAGAAGAAACGAGGAAACAATTCAAAAGGAAGATCAGACAAAAAAAGGAGACAATGCAACAGCTAAATGATACAATAAAATTATTAAATCTATTGATATCCAGAAAAATACTTATGGCTCTCATAATTAAAGGACGCCATATAGAATTTGGCCCCTTGCTCTTTAAAACCAACTATTATTTTAGTGTGATGCTAATAGCACCTTATTTCCTCTTCTTAATACCATTCCTAGAAAATAGAATAAAATTTTACACTGTACTCTTCGTTATACCAAACTTTTCAAGGGGCTATTTAATCAGCGTTTGAAATGGGGTCCTTTGGAGACAAATGCATCATTTTCAACTTTTTATTGCACGACAAACAACCGTTAACCAATATTATTTTTTATGACGATCAACCACCAAACAACAACAGTTCAGTAGTTGATGGCCGTAGAAAACGGTGTTTATCGGCTGTAACATCCCGGAATTTTTAACACGGGATTTGTGAACATTTAATTCATTTTAAATGTTTATTATGGGTTTAAGATTTATTATAAACTAAAAGAATTGGTTTAAACTATATTAACAAGTTAAAATTTCTAAGGTGGGGATTTAATTTGAAAATTGAACAATAATAATATAATATTCAGAATTGAAATAAAAGAAATTCTGGATGTAAATAGTGATAAAATGGTTTTAAAAATTTATCTTGGGCTATTTGAGTGTAAATAGCATGGTGGAAATTTTAGATGAATTTAAAGTCGATAAATTAATATTTGGAATTTTATATTAATTTAAAAATGAATTTAATATTATTAAAATGCCATTAATCAAATTTTGGTCCGGAATGAGTCAAAACAATTTTAATGTGTATATAAATGTTATATGAAGTATTGTTAAGTTAATAAAATTTTAAAAGTGGAGGTTTTGAGCGTTTTCGATAATTTCGGAAATTGCTCGATTTAATAGACGAGTAAAATAGCCTTCCGGGGCACAGTCTCAGAATTCGACAAAACCAGTTTCATTGGATCCGTAATAGTTAGTTATTATCGGATTTCAATTTTCGTAGCAATCGGAGTTGTCGTTTGACCTCGGCAGCTCGAAACGCATCGAAATCGATTTAATCGGTTTAAATTTGAAATTGATCGTTTAATTCCGTAACTCGCACATACAACCGAATTAGCTTACGAAACCTGTTCCATTGTGTTCAAAACGTGGAAAATCCTTAGAATCGCCAGTCGGCGCGTGAGTATTGGAGTTCGTTTGCATAGGTTATTAAAATGTGGAGAACGTGATTAAAATAATATTAAATAAGTATATATATGTTAACAATTTCTTAAACCCTAGCCTAAACTCAGGCCGCCGCATCAAACTTTCCAATGGCCGAAAACTCACTTCGATTCTTCTCAGAAATCTCTCAATCCATGCAGTAATTTCATAAACTCCCTACTAATAAATTGAAGAGTGCATCAAGATCTTTAGGATGGACGGTGGCGATCGTGTTTAGTGGAGTGTACTGACGAATTTTTGGCCTTGAAGGGTTGCCGTTCATGAGCGTTTTTCGCACTAGAGGGGGAGCCGAGTTCAACACCCCTTGGGGCGATGGAAGGGGTCGTATGGGGCTTCGATATGGGCTTGGTTGATCGGCCTCTGGTGGTGGTTGGAGGATGCGCTCGTAAAACCTAGTTTCGGTGATGGGTTCTTGTTTGCGCGTGTTCTGGAGATACGCATTCACATTTGAGAAGATGAAGGTGAAGCTCGGCCCGTGTTTTGTTTGTGGTAATTTAATAAAAAAAATAAATAAATAAAGAAATTGTTTAAATTTCAAAGTGAACTTATAAAATTCATATATATTGCATCCGTTGTCAGATTGCAATGAAATTGGTATCGTCGGAATCGCAGAAGCGCGTTCTATGCGATGGTACAGATCTGGATCTATTCCGGACAAGTAGAAATTTGGGTTAAATCGGACACCGTCCGGTTTAATTTGAATTTCGAACGCTCGCCGAAACTCAAGGTGAGTTATTCTCACTCACATCTGGATACTAGTAAAGTAGACAGCTAGTATTGATTGTTTGTTTGGATGTTTAGCTGAATATGTTAATTATTATCAAATTGAATTGATATATATTTGGTTGTGCTAATATTTGTGGATGCAGGGAAAAACAGGTTGGAGGGATCCAACTGGATTCCTCACAATGTAGTATTATTTTTATAATCGATGATGATGCCTGTTTATATATTGTGGATGATAATTTTGGAATTAACTGGTATTGTGATATTGTGGTATAAATTCCCAATCCAGAATATTAATTATAAGAAATTTGGAGTTTAATTATAAAGGAATTGAATTGAGTTTCAAAAGAAACTAAGAAAAATTAATAAATAAGAAATTTAAAAGAATATAAAAATTTGGATCTATTGGATGGAAAACTGAAATAAAATTCAATTGGAATAATGCTGAGTAAATTATAAATCCATAATTAATTGTAAATGGATAAATTGAATTTTTGAGAAATAAAAGGTATTGTTAAATAATGGATTTGAAAGAATTAAGATCTGAAATCTATTTAAAAATGGAAATTGAAAATTTGTAAAGATAAACAAAGAGAAATGTTATAAATTGACAAATGTGAAAGTAAATTTATGTTATTAAACCATAAAACTAAATTGAATAAATAGACAGAAATCGTGAGAAGGATTTCTGTGATGTTTAAGAGGATATGAGATTCCCTGAGAAGAACCAAGTTCGAGTTAAACTGACTTTATAAAAAGAAAATATTAAAAAAAAAATTAAGTTTGTTTAAAAAGAGTGTTTTGGGAATTATTATTTTAAAGTAATTATAAGTATATTAGCAATAGTAAATTTTATAAATACCTTAATAATTATTTTTATAAATGGATTTGTTTAAAAGACTAGTTTTGGACTTAAGTCATTTGAAATTAGTATTTATCTTATTAAAACACTACTTTTAAATTTAGTTAAATCAAAGTTGATATCTTAATAAATGGTTTTACTGTACATATTTTGAATCTTATTTTGAGTAAGTAACTAGAAGTGAATTTACGTATTTTAAAGTATATTTCAATATCAAATGTTTTTAACTGTTTTCAAACTAAGTTGTTTTGAACTTGGTTATTTCCAATGGGAATATATGGTAAAAGATTTACCTTGTAATGGAAGAAATTTGGGAATTGTTTTCAAATGAGCTTTGAAAATTTGAAAATATATCTTTTAAAGATATCTGAGGCAAATAAATAATTTGGGAATTATTTATTGTATGATGGATGCTTATGGATGTTTATGAATATAAATTGATAGTTAAATCACCGGCTATCAATATTTGACAACTACGTTGATCGTTTCGAAGAGACCGGGATCGAGATTTATTTCTCAAAAACCACTTCGATCCGATTTGTACGTTTCGTGCGGAAAAAAAAAACGTGTTCGGAGTCGAAGATGGAGCAGTGAAGTGCAAGGGCTAGTCGCTACTAATCCTGAGGATATTTCCAAAATGGATGTAGTAGGAGTAGTGCCTTCGGTTCCGTTCGAACCCGGGACGGACTTGTATGGATGAATGCTTGCGAAACATCGTCAGGTGGACGATGGGCATTCTAAGTGAAAACGTTCTAAAGGTAACGCTTAGCCTCAAGCCTCATCAACCGGGAATGACTGAAAATCAGGGGATATGCAGCAAGGTTAGGTGGGTCATACCCAAGCAGGACAAGATATTTCCCCTGTCTAGATGTCCCTTATATATTTTCGGCTTAGTGGGTGGTTGGTCGCGCCAACCACGGGGTTTATCTTGTTCGGGACTGTTCAGTAAGGAATGGTTCCGGCCTTGTGTTGCAGGGGATGAAGGGAGTAGTCCTCGGTACGGTGATCTAGGCCCCGTACTGTGACAGGTGGTACCCCAGTGCCTAGTCATTATTGGAAATCCATTTTCCCTACGAGCCTTGTACGAGTTTTGTTTGTATTACCCACTTCGGTGGCTAGTAGCTGGAATTTAATGAATGTAACAATTTCGGCTATTTTATAAGTATTTGTAAATAGACACTATTATAATATCAGAGGATTTTCTATAAAAAGTGTTTTAGCTATCGTAAGGTAAAAACCCGACATGTTTATTTGTGGCGTGGTCTTACGAGATGCTTTTGTTTACAAAGGATTTTGAAACTTTAATAATCAATTTGGATGCATTATTATCAGCTGGTATTCCAGACTGACTCGGGTGTTATTTCGTTATAATGCTCGGGTCAGACCGAGTATTATCTGTACAGGACAGGATGCTTTGGAGCAGGAGAGGAGCTGGAGCCCAAGACGTATATATATATATGTATAGTCCGCTGTTGTGATTGTATGGTATGTCTGATTTGTAATTTGATGTATATGAAACTCTGATGATGTGATGTACAAAAAAGGTTATAGATTTCATTTTGTGTAAAGTTCTATATTCATTATTATATTTTATTCCGCTGCGATTGTGAGATTCTGTTATTGTTTAGTTTCTTCTTCTTCTATCTCTTCTTCTTTAACCCTAATGGTTCGTAATTCTGTGCCACTTGAGTTAATAGAGGTAGAATAGTGTTGATTCAAGGGGTACGGATTTGCGGGTCGTCACATCGGCGGTTGCTAATCATGCAAAGACGATGGTTGTTTGCCATATGAAATGACTTTGGTATTATGAAACACATATTGTATTTATTATTATTTTTCTACGGTATTAGCAAGAGGAAAAACATGCGCCCTTAGCAACACGCTTATGTTATTTCAAGTAAACAGACATCCAAATATTTCAAAACACAATAGTTAACCCTCCTATGCTAAACCAAATTCAACATTTTCAAAATATAACAAAAATCACATAACATACACAAGAAATCAAAAATAAAATAATAAAATTTATTTAAATGCTTATTTGATCAATTAAAAAATGGTTTGTCAAATCAACTTGCAAGTCTTTTGAAGTATTTGATTGATCGTTTTCTTCCATATCAAACGCTTTTTCATTTGAAACAAGCATTTTCGATTTTATTATGATTAGCATCCTCTAGTTAACAGCGGAAAAAAATAAAAAATATATAAATATAAAGAAAAAATGAAGTAAACTTTATAAGATAAAACATTACAATTCAACAACTTATAGTGAGATTTTCAATACAAAATCATCAAACTTCATATCCTCCAAATTTGTCTTAGCCATGAGATCATTAAACTTATCCTAAAATAACAAAGACAAGCAATATTGTCTCAGTGGTTAAGTGATTCGGCTTTGGTACGAGAGGTCGCAAGTTTGAAACTTGCATAGCGTAATTCGAACATATATTGACATGTGATTTGTATTATGTTGTTCCAGTGACATGTTGTATCTAAGTACCATTTCAAAAAAAAACAATCAAAAAAGTCTAAGCATTTCTAAGACAGGTGAATAGGCTACGGTTATTTAAGACTAAATAAGAAAATATATTTTGGTGGCCATAAGCATATGAAAAGAATCGGTAAGTAATAAAAAATTAATGGTAGTCAAAAGCATTTCCTTAGGTGTCAATAGTAACATAAAGTTATATATTAAAGGTATCAAATTATTAAAGTTATATGCTAACAGTGTCAAAAAAAATAAACATAAAAAAGAAGAAAAGGAAAAGGAAAAAAATTGAAAATGAAGAACCCGGTGGGGAAAAGATAAATCCAGTAAAATTATAAACAATATCAGTTTATAATATATTGACTACCAGTTCATAATGAATAGAATTTTTTTGGTATTATTTCTAGAAATTTGGAAGAGTATAAGGCATGGTATCGAATTTATAAATATTTAATATTAGTGTTCTTATAGCATTTTGCATGTTGTGATTTTAATATCAGTTATTAGCAAATGAGAAACATATGGTATCAAATTTTCAACAAGTTGGTATCATTTTTATATCGCATTATGCAAAACTGAAAGTACGCAACATGATATCAATTTTGAAATAAATTAATATTATTTTCGTTTATCATTATGCAACATATCTTTTTAACATGATTTAGTACAAAACCGGAAAGGTATATATGATGGTATCAATTTTAAAAAAAAAAGTGAATACCCTTTTTGTATAGCATTATGCAAAATATCTTTTAATATGATTTAGTACCAAAATAGGAAAAGTATACTATGTGGTATCGATTTTGAAATAAGTTAGTAACATTTTTTACACCATTATAAATTATATGTATTCTTTACCATTACAGTATAATTGAAAAATCGTAATGCATAATCTTACAAAAGCAAATAGTCAATAATATCATTATTTAAAACCACTTAATGCAATTATCAAACCTGGTAAGTTGCATTAATAATTTTCATAAAACATATTATCATTTTTAAAACGTCTTATTATCATTGTTGATGTATAACTTAGTCTATATCAAATTAAAAATTATAAAGCATCAACTCCAATTGAACATATATTATGTATCGTTTTTACAAATTTTGGTATAAATTTTGTTGTAAGTGATAGTCAAAATAATTTTTACATGAAAAATAATACTATCAGAATTCACACATAGTATTCTCATTATTATTTATAATTAATATAAATACTTGAACAGTTATTACTCAATATCATATTTTTAACTGCATGGTATCATTTTTTGGTATATTTATTTCCCAGTTGATAGTAACCAATATTATTAATAATAAAAATTAACTAATCCAATACAATAATGTTTATGCTAACCAACTAAATGTCACATTTTATACAACAAGATGATGATGATTTTGTAGGGAGCTGTCACAAAAGTAAAAATAGAACCTAAAAAATCTGAGCAAAAGAGAAAATGTGAAGAAAAAACAAAAGAAGAAAAATGAAGTCTGATTGTGCATATAGACGTGGCTTGCAAATTATGTACAAGACTGTAAAATTGGTATAAAAAAAAGAGAAAGAAATTACAAAGAAACGAATAGATATTTTGGAAGGGACGCGGTTTTACCAATTCTTCATTGTTTTTTATAGAAACAACAATACAATGAAAGAATGCAAAAGTATCATAATAATAAATGCATTGCATAGTTGTTATTCAACGGAACATGGACCATTCACATTTGGAAAAGAAAAGATGAATGTGGCTGCAAAGGATATTAACTTGTTATTTGGTATGCCAATATGAAAGAAAGAAATATTGAGTCAATAACAATAATGATAAGAAAACCAATCCAACGGAATATATGTTAGGCGTGACTCGCATTGTAAAATGGAGTGGGTGCTGATTGGATGGTTTAAAATCCAACATCGAAGGATATTTGAAAGAATCCTGGTATATATGGAATTGGTGGCACGTAATATTGGGGATTCCTTTTGTTATAATGTGTTGCCAAGACCAAGTTATATCCTCGATGGGAGATGATGAAGGGAATTGGGATGTCGACATATGAGACTTCGACCGTTAGCTAACCTATACACAGTGAAACGAATGGGTGTGGAATGCGAAAATGCCGAACTGAACATGGTTTTAGAGGTCCATGGTTCGAGGTACTAGTATGATGCGGTGTGACCGAAGCATGGCTCCAAAGAGGCTTGGGCATGGGATGTTCGTCAAGGTGGAAATGGAGAAGCTTTTAGGAGACTTCGACCGTTAAGCTAACTTACACATGATGAAACGAACGCGTACGGTATGCTGGAATGCCAAAATTCAACAATATAGAGATTTTACTACAAGAAATTTTGAAAATTGTTCATTCATGACTAGGATCTTAATTGAAAGAAGAATAAAACAAGAAATAGAGAAAGGAAAAACAAGAATAAGGAAGACTTACCATTACCAATAACAATGGTAATGTTATTGACATTATTATTTTTTCTCCAACAAAAGGTAATATGAGGATTTTTCCATATTTGACTAATATGAAAAAGTCGAAGATAGTTTGTTGACAAAAAATAATAGAAAAACTTCAACAAATTTGTAAGACATTAATTCACAAGCCAGTGAACATGTTGGGATGCTCTATGCTTTCATTGATAAGATATGTTATTCAAAATATTATTATTTGAAATATTGTTTCTAATCATAACTAATCGGTTTTTAAAATATTTACAGTATTGCATTTGTGAAAAATTGAAGCTTATCCGACCCAGGCAGTAATATAGTAAAAAAAAGATTTGAAAGATGGGATTTTCGGAAGGTTAAATCCACGATGGTTAATTAATTTTTGGATGATGCTAATAGAGGGTAAGGTAAATTAAAACTCTATCATGTCTACATTTTCAGTATCATTTTGTTTTCTACTTAGTATCAGTTTTCACACTATTCTAGTGTCATTTTGCATGCTCCTTAGTATGGTTGTTAACAATCCATGTTTCTTAATCTCATTTTCACCTTTATTAGGATAAATTTTCACAAAAGAATTTTCTAAATAATATTTTTATTTGCACTTACTGTTATTACTAACAAACTATTTTGCCCAGTATCATTAATGCTTCTACAAACATCAATTATAACACACTATGAATCTTGGTATCATTATGGCCGCTACATAGTATTAATTTCAGTGCTATATTTTTTTATGTAACATATTAGTTTTTGCTAAGTAACAATTTTGTACTTGCTCGATATCTTTGTATTATCTGTTCGGTACATATGCTTAGTATTAGATTTAATTAACACTAAGCTAATAATGCAGTATATTTTTTCAAACGACATCAGGCAATGCAGCATTTTTTAAACAAAATCAATGTTTAAAAAAGCTACTGTTCACCAACATTTTATACCAAAATTCTACAGTTTAGTAACTAAGATCAAAACATAGCTTAAAGTTAATATAATTTTTTCCTAATAATTATACAGTTGAAAGAAATAAAAAATATTCTTTCACATGAGACAATGCTTCTTCAAATAACCTTGAAACAAGACAGTCGAATAAAAAACCAAAAAAAAAAATTGAAGAAAGAGAAAAATTTTTGGAACATTAGAAGAAGAAGTAACCATTAAAGTAATGCAAATGCATATAAAAAATTTGGCAAGTGAACTTAAGAAAACAAACGAGTTGAAATGGAAAAGAAAATAAGGTTACAAGCAGAAAAGGAGGTTCAAAAATTAAAACAATAAATCAAAGAAATAAAATCCAGGGCTAGAAATAAAAAAGAAGAGAACGAAGATGGAGGTGCATAGGCAGAAACAGAAAATGCAGAAAAAGTGGACACAACAAATGAAGCACACTATCCAATGGATCTAGATACCATTATTAACAACCGAATCCTACTCCACTCTAATCCAATAATTGACTTCACTCCTCAGTCTTTCAAACTACATGGCTCAAATGACTTAAAGCTTAAAAAAACTAAACTAGATCAGAAAAATAAATTAGCAATACCCACTGGCCGAAAAATGAAGAAAACGGTGAAAAAGAGACAAAAAAATAAAATAACTTCTTACATCGATAGATTAAAAGGAAGAATAAGAAAGAGAAAAGAGGATGACAGCTTTGAGTATACAACGATTGAAGGAAAAAAAACAGCAAAGAGCCAAAACTGAAAAAAAAAACCCAAAGACAACGAGGAAGAAAGTTCAACAAAATTCATCCTAGAGCCACTGGCAGTATCAGAACCAATATTTACAAATTTAAAATTAGGACACTGCAATTGCTTAACATATTTAAACAAAGAAGAGTTGAACGTAATCAAAACTTTCTTTGTTTTGACAAGAACACGGAAGTAAGTGTATAAATATTGATACTACCAATATATATATATATATATATATATATATATAAAATGTTATCGAAGGAGGATGCATAATAACAAAAGATATGCTCAAAAATGGCTTGAAGGAAACTTCATAGATGGCTAGGGGTGTGTGTATTTGCTTAATGATACTAATCACTATCAAATTAATTACAGAAACTGATATTGTTGCAAAACGTGAATAAGGAAATTAGTTGTAATTCAGTGTATGTAGCAACTAGTATGTACTTGCATATTAAAGTTTATTTACCATCATTGTCGTGGTCATTGCATAGTTATGCTCTACCAGTCCACATTTTGGTATATACCAATCTATTGTCAATATTAAATTATTAACAATACAAAAGTATAAGGTTTTGTTAGTGGTAAAGCATTATTAAATAATAAATAGTATCAGTATTCCAAAGAGTAGTAGTATATATTGAAAAGTATTATTATATGTTTTTGCAATAGTATCAGTTTTTGTAATTGTTTTGATAGTGGTCGGTGTTATTAAGCTATATATATATGTATGTATGTATGTATGTATGTATGTATGTATGTATAGTTAGAAGTATGCCCTAAGGGAAATTTTGTAATTTATTGTAAATAAGTTAACTCTGTAATCAATTATCATTCGTAATAAAGGTGTTTCTCCTTTTGTTATAATGTGTTGTGAATAATTAAATATATAATTAAAATATATTTAATAGAAAATCCATAAATGTGTTTACGATAGTAATTATAAATAGTTACAATCATGAGTAGTATATCATAATGTAAGAAACACATCAATTTAAATATTCCTAGCCAAGATGCATCAAGATTGGATAACGATGTATCCGTTGAGGCTAGAGTATGTAGCACTCTCCAAATGTTGGATAGTATATTACCCATGAATGGAGAAGGCACCAAGGGTTTACGTACTGATGGCTATTGGATAACTATAGAATGACTTACTCGATAGTTTTCTATTGGTTAATTTATAACTAAGGTCAAACAATATCGATGTGACTAATTTATACAGTTCTCTCGATTTGAGAATAACATTAATCTTCAATATAAAAGCTCCGCTTTGATTATAGTTAATCATGCATGACATCCATCGAATGACTATAGTTGGGTCGAGTGGAAGCATTGGAAGTGAAATACTTTTCAAGAGAGGATTTATCTCCTCGGTTGTATGAGGTTAGTATCATAGTCAACTGAAGTCAACTCAAAGTCATAGTATGTGGGCAAAGCACTTCGGTTAGTAATATATTATTGAACTAAGTGATAGAGTTAGGGGCATATCCTAGGGGCAATTATGTAATTTGTTACATATATCTAACTCGATAACCAATCTTGTTCGAAATAAAAGATGTTTTTTGATATAATGTGTTATATTAATTAATTAAATTTAAGTATATTTAATAGAAAAACAAAAAATGGTATGTTTTATAATAGTAGTTACAATGTGTTGTTGTTATGAGTAATTTATCACACTGAAAAAGAATATACTGTTTTAAATGTTCTTAATCAAGGTGCATCAAAATTGGATATCAATGTATTCGTTGAGACTAGAGTACGTAACGCTCTCCAAATGTTAGCCATTGTATTACTCATGATTGCTGAGGACACCTAGGGGTAACATATTGATAGTTATTTAATAACTGTGGAATGATTCACTCGATAGGGTTCTGTTGATTAATATAACTAAGGTCAAACCCAAAATACCGATGTGACTGATTTACACTCTTCTCTCCATTTAAGAATACCGTGGATCTTCAATATGAAAGCTCCATTTTGATTATGACCAAATCATGTCATGGAACCCATCAAGTAACTATAGTTGATTCATCTCCCGCTTGGAGGCTCAAAACTAACGGCTATGGATGTTGCAGTCATCCATAGTTATTAATCTTTAGCGATCAAATATGGTAATGTTAGATACATTTATATAAAACACATGGATATGGAAAAAAAAATTAAAATCATTAAACAGCTTTCACATTCCATTTCAAATCATTTCAAATTCATTACATAATCCCACATACGAGAACCATGTTCGAAGACATTATAACTATTACAACATACACCAAGAGAGACATACAAAGATGCCCCTTGGATGATTAGAATATAAACATAGGCAATTAAAAAACTTTGCATTTACAACAAAACACAACGGAATCAAAAAGAAAAGAACTTTTAATAGCTATCTTGCCTCCTGCACGTCTACGGAAGCTTATTCGTCTAAGAGGTACCTAAAAACTTCAACTCTCAAACTACTCAAAGTTAATTGAGCACCCAAGAGTTTAATGGGAAACATAATATTCGAGTCAAACATAAAGCCTGGTATGAATAACAATCTACTATCTCAGACCATTTAGATATCTAGTGAGACCACGCCGCTTAGCGGAACAGGTTTTCCCCTCACTGGTATCTTATCCAAATTTTTTACAATAACCATATACTATGCTCTTGCATCCATAATGTTTAAACATAGCAGTTTAAACATAGCAGTTTAAAATACTATGATGATATGCAAACAAGTAAATCATTCTGGATTTCACATCCCCGTTCATTTTTTTCTATTTGTCTCGGCTATAGTTTCTAGGGTCACTATTAACCTATTAATTTTCATGGGCTGACTAATAACCTGTTTAAAACTTATAGGCTATCTGTCTGGTCTCATAGTTTTCATGGGATCACTAGGAACCTATTGACCCCTGCCAATAACTTCATTATTCATGGGTTGTCCCTGAACCTATTGGTATCTCCAATAACTTCTCTCGTCTCATAGTTTTCATGGGATGACTAAGAGTCTATTGACTTCTGTCAATAACTTTATTCGGATATAGTTTTCATGGGTTCACTATAAACCTATTTGCCCTGCCAATAACTCTTTCAAAACATAGTTTACATGGGTTTAATATGAACCTGTTTATCTGAAAACTACTTTAATCAGCATTTAGGCATTCTATATTCTAGACTTCCTGACCTCCTAGATGCAATTCTACTCATTTAGAAGTTAACTCAATTTTTATTCACCACCGGGTCAGCCCAACTGGTTATTCTGTCCTTTCTACCCAAAATACAGTTATGGGTCCATTTTACAATGGATATGTATATTAGAAGAAGCAAACATAATAACACCAACATCAACGGTTTAATATCCTTGAAATCATTTTAATATGAAACATAGTTAATCCCTTTAACCTATTACTCTATCAAGGAAAGCTTCTTAAAAAACTCCATACTTCGAAGCCATTTCAAAATTCCTTTACTCGTGTCATGGTTACCTTTAAAAATGAGATTGGCTTCTTTGTTTTGAAAACTAAGGCTTTTGAAACCATTAAAATCTACCTCTCGAAAGCTTTCAATTCTTCTTTTCCAAAATATGTCTTTCGAAACCTTTCGAAAGGATCAAAACCTTCCTTTCGAATCAAGACATCTTTAAAGGTATTAAAGTATACATAGAACATAGCTTCGAAACCATTTGAAAGTGCCTGTTTCGAAACCATTGCGTTTATCCTTAAAGTATCTTTTATGTCAAAGTGAATTTAAACGAAAGTACCACTTTCGAAACCATTAACCCTCATATGAAAGAGTTTGGGGAAAACTGATGGCTTTGGAACCATCCTTTCGAAAGCTTAAACCACTTAAGTAAAACATTTAAAGGGATAGTTTCAAAACCCCTTCCAAAGTCATTGCCTTCGAAGCCTTTAATACAAATGGCTACAGGAGACCTTCCGAAAGCTTCGGAAAGTGGCTTGTTACATGTATAAAATAAAAGCTACCTTTCGAACTTGTTGATGACTTCAATCCATTCGAAAGGCATAAAGACGGCGGCAGGGTTTCGATCGGGTTTAAACTACCCTTTGAAAGCATTGATTTAAAAACAAGGCAACTCATTCGAAAGCTACAATTTAACTAAAAAGGCATCAACTTCTTCGAAAGCTATATCAAACTCTTTCAAAAGCATTCTTTTGAAAACAAGGCAAGTAGCATCTTCAAAAGCTATTTAAATTGGTTTTGACCCCTGTGAAAGCATGGTTTCGACTCCATACCTGTCGCCGTTCTCCAATCCACTATGTACCAATGCGTTGATACCTTGTGTATTGGTTTGACTTGGTTGAGGTGGAAGTATAAGGTCGAAAGGTGGCTACTGAAACCGGCGGAACTATACTTATGTACAAAAACTGTAATATTGCCTTTTCAAGTAATTTCTTTTTAACTAACCTGTCTATATGTAAAAATATAATTGGTTAGCATAAACTTTTCAAATTCTTTTCTAAAAATATAGCCGAATTCATTTCAAATTTAATTAAAAATAATTAGCAAAGAAGCCCTTGCCTTAAGCAAAACAATTAAAACATTTAAGTCCTCCAACTAAATTAATTTAATTTCCATAGTAAATTTCTTACGAAAAATCCCCAAATATTGTAGAAATTCACTTTTAATATGTTATCTAACATATATATATTTTGGGTCCAAATTCCTTTATATAATTACCGAAATTAATTTCTAAACCCAATTATTCATATTCGCCTTTGAAAATTCATAATAAACTATCCATAGCTTGGATAATTATGAAAAATTAAACCCATCTCCAAAATAATGTTTTACATAACATATTAAATCCTCATGTCATTTGAAACCCAATATAAATGGTTTTAGCCTTAAAATTGAATAAAACATTTATCAAACAAACTTGTTTGAATATGACATATAATGAAATTCAAGCATATCAACATCAAAAATCATCATAGTGGATTTAAACTTAAACCTAAAATCAAATGATCCTTAAAACCAATAATAGAGATGGTTTAGATTATTATTCACCTTGATTAGGATAAGAAACTTGAGATTTTATCTTGGATTAATTTCCTTTGCTTGATTGCTTAACTTTAATGGATTTCCCTCTTTTTCTTCCCTAAGTTATAGCCGGCTTGAGCTCTCTTTGATTTACACTTTTGAGTTTTGAACAACGAACGTGCAAAGAAATGGAAACGAGATTTTAAGGGTAATTGGATTATGGGTATGGCTATGGCTATTACCCATAATGTCCTTGTTTTATTTACTTATTAATTATCTAGTAAGCCACTTCCATAAACTCATTCTTCATGTCTATTTAAGCACGACCTCTGATTAAATTTTCAAGTCTTAATATCCTTGTCGCTCTAAGATTTACATTATTCTATTTAATTTATCCAATTAAATCTTCTGAATAATGTTATTCAAAATTAGGGGTGTTGCAGGTCGAGTGGAAGTGTTGGAATTAAAACATTATTTAAGAGAGGATTCGTCTCCTCAGTTATATGGGGTTAGTGTCATGGTCAACTCAAGTTAACTCAAAGTCAAAATCTTTGGCCAAAGCGGTTTAGTTAGTAATAATTGTTATTATTGAACCAAGGATTTATTTTTGGACTATAGAATTAAATATGGGTGATATTGGAGTTTTGACTGTTACCAAATTCCATAAGTCCAAAGTGATATAGTTTTGATGAAGAGAACTGGTGTAAATAAAAGCCACAACTGAGTAACGATTAACCACGTAAAATTGGATTTTACCAAAATCAAGCAAGCAATAAGTTTGACTAAAATGTCACACCACCTTCTAAGTGACATATAAACTTTAATATTTGAATAGTTCGATATTATTCGTTAACCAAATTTACACCTAATGAGTCACACAATCGAAATGGTAAATTCTGTTTTGACAAAATGATTTAATTAGTTTACAATTGTTATAAATTAGTTAAATTAATTAATATTATTAAATATTGATTATAAAGTTTTGAATATGATTTGAGGAATAGATACTATTGAATATATTTATCAAGGTTGCAAAAATCGTTAGGCGGACACTAGACGAAAAGTGTGGACTAGGGATTAATCATCTAGGCGAGGATTAATCGAGTTAGGCGTTTTTGATAAACTTGTGTCTTTTGGATAAAATTTAATATTTTTTTAGTATTAACTGATCCAAAATGAGTTTTTATTGGTTTGGATGGTTTCAGAAGAAATTATGGAGGCAAAACAGCATAAATCAAACATTTTGATGCTTATCAGAGGAACCAAGCCAATATTAGTGTGTAAGCAATGCATATAGTCATGACACGAAATCCAGCGTCTGAAATCGATATCCATACTTTTACCCGTAGTCGAATGCCGTGGATTCAAATGTTGAAATTCGATTCGCGTTGAAGCTTATAACACATTAAGTAAACAACATAGCGGAAACAGAATGAATAATTTATTGATATAAAACATCTAATACAACAATGATACAAATGAAATGATCAATATATATATCAGAGATACAAGACAACTGCAGAAGAACAAAGCAACAGCAGCGGCAAGACAATGTCTTCAATGCCAAATCTCAAAAACTCCAATAGCTCGAACCACCATCATTTTGAACATAAGCAAGTCTGGTCCGCTATGTTGAAGAGAAGCACAATGCGATAGCCAAAATCCAAGAAAAGACTCCAAAGATTTCCAAAAGCTACATCTACTATTTGATTATCTGAAAACCTGACTCTAGGCTGCTCGTGTGGAAAATTTATGGGCACTCAAAGTTTAGAAAGGGAACAATAAATTCCAGGTCAGTCATGGGACTGATGTGAGCAAACAAAAAAACAGTTTTATTTAAATAAAAAAATACAACAAAGGAGGAAAAAGAAATCCACAATTCTTTTTGGAAAATGAAACTACCATAAGGCCTCCCGCCGCACACACAATGCAAGCGCACAATTGGAGGAGATTTCTCCATATGATAGTCAAACATGCTTGATACGCAAATACCTTTTGATATTATTATTAGTGCGTAGTGCAGAAAACATTTTGAAAGTATAATATTAATCTTAGCCAGCATACCACCATTATGGTATACCTACTATAGCTACCATGTTCAATAGCAGGTTACCACCACATTCCATGGCAGGTTATACAACTAAAACCATCCAAGGATCGTATTGTTTTGTTTGGATTTCCAACAAATGGTCAAGCTAAGAAACTTCCTACACCACATGGGTATGCCTCTGGAGGGATGCCCTGAGAACCTAACCAGATCTCTGCCAAAACAAGACCGGGTTACCTCTGTAACTAGGTAACTAACTATCATGAGTATGCCATCCCCCGGTTGTCACCCACCTTTATCCCAAGATTTACCAACAAATAGTAACAACCACATAGGTTAAATATCTGGGCTCTATACCATGATACCACCTTTTATCCAGAAGGAAGTGGACATACCTTAAAGGGCGACCCCCATAACCTTGTTGCATCCTTCCTGTTTCGACCATTTCTCGGTTGTGAGGTTCGACCAGGTCTCGTCTACAAAGCTACGCTTTTCACAAAAGCCATGCTTTGATTAATAAATGATCAGCAACACTTAGCATGCCACATTACCAAATTGGAAATATATCGCTAGTAACCATCAACTACATAACCTATGAGCTCGTACGTCTTAGAGAATGGTGTTAAGCTAAGAGATTACATTCCCCGCCACCAAATAGAAATGTATTTGATAGAAACCAGCTTTACATCTCAAAGTGTAATGTCATACATAAATCCATACAAGTCCGTTTCGGGTTTGAGCGGAACCGTAGGCACTTCACAAAGAAGCCCTTGCAAATCCAAGTATTCACAATCCCGATCGGACTCCCCATCACATATGGAGATCTCTATATCGGGCGGCTTAGTGCAGAGACATTCGACAAGTAATCCTTTCGTTCTCGAAAATACCCAATCTTCACCGCCATCTTCAAATGCCATCCATTATGTCGCATCACTGTTCGGAATGGGTTTTATGACATAAAGTCCTCTCCCGACTAAACCGAATAATGAGTGCTGATTTTAAAACCATATGGATATATTGAGATCTTATTTAAGTCACAACTTTAAGGCCAAAACCTTTCCTTTTGAATTGTTTGAACAAAATTCCATTTTAATCTTTTAAACAAAAGATTCACCCTTGAAGATCTTTTTCAATTTGAAAACAAAGTTCACTAATCTTTAATAAAGATTCATTCATAGCTTTCAAAACAATCCCATTTCAAACTTGATTTTCACAAAACTTGAAATCTTTTCAACTAAAACTGGAAATCCTTTTGTTATGTGAAAGCCATTATTATTTGAAAACAAATACTTTTCATTTCAGCAAAATTCGATTAAATTTACACAAGTTATAGCATTTCAAAGTATACATTGGAAAATCAGCGAACTGCCATATCTGGCAAGCTCTATTTGAATTAAATTCAAATTTCCGAAATAATTTATTTAACATACTTCAAAATGGTTTAAAATCCATATATATATATATATATATATATATTATAACTTGTATAATCCTTTCAAACCATAGTTTCCAATTTAATTTCAAAACTCAAGCAAGATATATTATTTTTAAACTAAATTTCAATTTCAAAACTTCCTTTTTAAAAGCTTTTCATATTCAACTTAATTTCATTTCCAAACGAATTGGATTCAAAATTCAACTTTTAAACAAAATAATATTTAAATTTAAAATATCTATGACTTAACCAATTCCTCGTGCAATCCATATTTGTGTGTGTGGTGTAGTCCAGGGGTTTTACACACAACAATAAAATATTACAACCATAATCAATTCAAGCACAACAATATCAGTAAGCGGTATACTTCTATAACGCTTATCTTTCATTTATAGATAAACAAATAAATTTATCATAGATAAATAAATCACAGATCACAACTCAACTCAAGACAATTCACATCACCGAACTTCACACATTAGGGATATCAAACAATTTAAACATTCAATACAATCCATACATTCATAAGTAAGATCAATTAATCATCTGATTAATTTAAATCGGATTGATTACTTATGAATAAATACTAATCCTGGTTAATTAACATTAATTAATTACAAACCATTTTAATTAATTATCTTTTAATCATTTGTTAATGAACCTTTAATAATAAATTAATAAACCTTTAATTATTAAATAATTAACCTTTAATCATTAAATAATTAACCTTTAATTATTTAATTATTCTTTAATTAATTATCCCCAATTAATTATATTAATTAACCCTTAATTAATAAATCAACCCTTAATCACTTTCATTACTTAATTAACCTTTAAATTAATTAATTATCCTCAAATTAATTACCTTAATTAATTGATCACATAAATTAATTATCATTTAATCATAACTTAATTAATCACATTTATTAATTACTTTAAGCAATCAAGTAATTAGTCCTTTAATTACCAACATTAATTAATCAACCTTTAATTAATCACATTAATTAAAAATTAGCCTTAAGTTAATTACATGATTAATCTACCCTTAATTAATCTTTAATTACCCTAATTAAGTGACTATTCTTTAAGTAATTATCCTTAATTACTTATCGATGATCCTTTAATTTCTCAAAACTTTAATTAAGTAAAGATAAACCCTTATCTTAATTACTTTACTTTAATTATCATTTTGAATCTTATTAAATTAAATGCTTGAAAATAATTGTACAAAATCATTTGAGAACTTTGATTAATTGAAGTTTAATACACGATTCTTAATCACTTTTTTACCTCATTTTATTTTTTGAAAACAACTAGAGATTAAATAAGAAATTAACCCAATATCATAATTTAAATCAAATAGATTTAAAAACATTTAACTTAAAATTTTGTTTTTAAAACTTGTTTAAATAAATTTACTTTAGGAAAACTTCGTTCATATTCTTTTGAAAATTTATTCAATTCAAAATTTAGTTAACGTTATATTTAAAAACTTATTGAACCATCAACTTAAGAAAACCCCGAGCCCACGACGGATTTGCTCAAGTCCAAATCCGAGCCAGATATATAAAATCTCGAGCTCGAGCCCGAGTCATTTCCCCTCTTCTCCTTTTTAACTTTGTTTTATTAAAATATAAAACTGTTATACTCATGCGAATGAACCTGGTAGCAATCACGAGCTAACAAACCATATTCTTGAGAACTTCTTCGAGACAAACCCCATCTTCTCAAACCTGACACCCAGAGGTACATGTGCACGTGCACACGAATCTAGGCCACTTCCGACCAACATCACCGTTTCCTTAAGGTCGTCGGCAACCTATCCAAGCCTCCCGACCCCCAGGTCCAAGCCTCGATCCCAAATACGAAATCGAACACATAGAAACCCACACTCGAAAAACCCAGTAACCAGAAAACCTTCCCTTGTCGGCGATCCCAACCACCAGACATCTCACCATCACACCCATAGCTGCATCGTGACACCACGCGACGATCCCCCTTGGTCCAATCACCTCTAGTTCCCCCATGACCACTCAATTGACTCAACAACCTCATCGACCAAAACTGCTCGGAAAACCCTAGTTCAAGGTCGCTCTACCTCCACGGCGATCTTAAAATCCTGTTACCATATTTCCGTCGATCCCTAAGACTCCAGCCTCCTTTAGCCTTGATCGCGAGGCCAACCGTTTTGTCGATCACCAGAATTTACTTAAAATGTAATTTACGTTCATCCCATAAATGCTTCCCGAAAACACCATTAAAAATATTAATTTTATTTTTAAAAATCATGTTTTTCGAAGTCGAACCAGGTGATGTTATTGCAACTTGTAATCATGACACTTGAATTTGACATGCTTATAAGTTTCCACTGTAAATTTTAATTTTCCAGATAATCTTAAACTAATTGTTCTTAAAAATATTTTTAAAACTCAAATCATGTTAATTCAAACACTTTTTATTTAAACATTAAAGCCTATTAAAGGATAGGTGAGGAGATTTTGATTTTTTTATTTTGATTTTTGTCTGTAAGTACAAAAACAGGTGTATATGCCTGTACACAGTCATGCATCACATATATACATATACATGTAGGCAAATTTACATCCATACAAACACTTTCCACCACTTTACTTTCCAAAAAAAGTATAACACAGATTCAAGCATCAATGGTTAGTTTTCTCACCTGGAATATGAACAGAGGACAGGTTTTCCACTTTTTTTTCTTTATAATCTGGATTTTGTATTTGACTGATCTGGAGCTTTGAGTCTTGCTTGTTGTTGTTTGGTTCAGGTTGAAGATTGATGTGATTTGTTTTTAGGTTTTTGAAATGCTTCAGGTTGAATTGATCTTCTTTGCTTTTAATTGTTTCAGGTCTGACACTATGTCGAATTTGTACTTGATTAGCTGCTTGGAATTTAAACTTGCTTGATCTTCGAATGTTGTACTTTGATCAAGTTGAGTTGAATCTTTTCTTTGATTTCCTTTCTGGTTTGTATTATTTTCTCAGATTTGTTTTTCTTTGATTATTGTTTAGTTGAAAAATGAAGAATTGAAAAAAAGTTTCGAGCTGAAAGAATAGGTAGCCAGGTTTTCTTAAATTTATGTTATTTTGTAATAAAATTTAAAAGAAAATTAAATGCCACTTATTAAGACTACGCTAACACTTGTTAATTAATATTTTACTTATCAAACACTTGTCAATGTATGTATTATATATTTTACAAATGTCAAAAATATCCATTTTTATGTTTAAACCCTTTAATTAAATTTTATTTAATTTTTTAAATTTTATTTAATTTTTATATTTACATATGTTTACACTTATATATATATATACATACATACATACATATATATATATAAGAATTACGCTTTTATAAATGTATATATTCTCAGTTTAGTTTTACATACATACATACATACATATACATACATACATACATACATACATACACACACACACACACACACACACACACACATATATATATATATATATATATTTATGCTTTTAAATCTATACAAATCTTAGTTAAAGTGTATTTTAAAAGAGAGAACATTAGACCTTTTATAAATCTTATTTAATTTCAATATATATATATTATAGTTAGAAAGCAAATTTTATTAATCTTAAAATATAGAGTATTTAAATTCAATTCATCTTCTAAAATATTTAATTTTGAGTTTCAAATTCAAAATTCAATTAAAAATAAATTTGTAAACATATATATAAATAAATAACATATATTATTTATTTTGGAAAATTTCAAATTTATTTCCAAATATTTATTTTGATTGAATTTCCAAATCAATTCTATTCCTAATATATATATATGTAAACATACATTTTATTTATCTTTAGAAAAATTCAAATTAATTCACAGTTAAATCTAAATTTATATTAATTATCAATTTAAATTTGTGTTAAAAACCGGGATCGTTACACATATAAACCAGTTTATATGCTTAGATAATACGATAAGTATCATCTAAGTAGATCAGGCAAATACTTAGGCCGTAGTGCTAAGCCTAGTCCTAGGTGGAAGCTTAGAAGAATTTTTACAACGGAGATATTTATAATAGTTATAAATATATCGATTGATGTACGATATCAATAAGTAATTAAATTATATTTAATTAAATGATATTTCTTTGGGATTAAATGGAATATTAGCCTATGATGATGGGTTGGTAATTTCGACTATGACGGGGGTTATAGAGGGCGGCTCAAAAAGGTTAGAGATGTTAGAAATGGATGGTTTAGGTTCAGTGAGAATTGGTATGAGACATGATTCGTTATTTTCTCTCTTCCGTCCACTATTTAAATACCCCTAACCCCAATTAAAAAAAAATCTTTTTTACGCTTCCATTATTCCTATCCATTGTCGGCTGACTTCATTCTCTACGAGCTCAAGCAAAACAAACTCAAATCAATTCAAAAACGAGTGTTGTTTGATAGTCAAAGGTCTATGGTTCAAGAATTAGCAGTCCACCGAATCGAAAAGCTTTCAAAGGGAAAGAGTTCATCATTACAAGGCATTCTTCATGGTATTCGTTTTTAGGTATATTTTTACTGTATTATATAGTTTAAATTTTTTGGATAATATTTTATTATTCATATATATTGTTATTATTGTTAGTTAGGTGATAATTCATATATGTATTGATGTTGCCACATATAAAAAACAAACAATTTTTCATATATATATTAGATATGCACAACCGAATGTCTTAATTATAATTATTATTTTATTAATTAATACATACATACAAATGTATCATTTAATTATACTTATATGGTTTGTATTTAACTATTAAGTCATTTCTTAGTAATAATTGAATATATATATATATTTCTACATGTATATTTACAGTAATTACAATAATTGGCAGTTGTAAAATACTTTTGATAATTATTTAATATTATTTAAATCAATGCACTATTTAAACTATTATATAAAGTAAAATATATTTAGAAAATTGACTTTTAAATTTTCTAAAATTAATTTATCATGAAATAAGATTTCGACTAGAAAATAAGAAATTAAAAATCATTTTTTCAATTTTTAAAAATTATTATAATATACGATGGAAAATAATTAATTAAAATAAATTTTGATCAAGAAAAATTATGGAAAAGAAAAATCACACCTCAAAATATCATATTCGATTTTTTAGAAATTTAAATAAAATCATCTAAAATATTTTTATTAATATTTTATTGATTTTCGTCTAATAAACTAATTTATATGTATTTTAATATAATAAAATTTTATTGTGCTTGCATAGGATCTGGAGCTATTTAAAAATAAACAAAAAAATAAATTATTTTAATTAATACACACACATTTTGATATTATAAATTTGCTTATGAATATATATATATATATATATATATTAGTTCAGAAAAAATTTATATATATTATGTGTGGGTATTATTTTAGTATTTACTACAATAGCTCACATATATATAAATTATTAATATTTTATACATATGTGTGTGTGTATGTATATTTTACATATACATATACATATACATACATACATACATACACGCACACAAATACACATATAAATTCATTCTCATAAACTTATATAAATAAAATTAACATATATATTTATATACATATATGTAGATTTATAATATTTATATAAATATAAGTTAAAACAGATACATATATTTGGACAACATACAATACATATTAGAGGAGTCAATGTGTTACGATGTAAATCCCAACATCTATACACGGGCATGTTATACCTTTTACGGATTTTCTTATTACACATGCATATACATACGTACGTACATACATACATACATATATATATATATGTGTGTGTGTGTGTGTGTGTGTGTGTGTATGATACACACACATTATAACGATCCGTAATTTCTCTACTTAAAAAATGAGAGGTTTAGAGAAATTATTTATTCTTATAATTAATAATTAAAAGGTATAAATTTGAATTTTAGAACAAATTAACAAAAGTTAAGTTTTATTAAAAATAAATAAAGGCTTAAATAAATGGATTTAAATATTTATTTTAAAAGTTAAATTTATTTAAAACATCTAATAAAGATAATAAAAGTATATTAAAAGATTTAAAAATATGTTAATAATCGTTTTACAAAAATAACCAAAATTTGTGGCGTTTTATCAGCTTTACATACACTGTAAAATTAGAGATTTTGATATTTATTAAATTTGATTTTTAGATATAAAGAGACATGTTTTCATTTATTTAAAGAAGTAAAAAGTTCATTTTAAAGTTTGGTTTACTTCAATATATAGCTTAACAAAAACGATAAATTTTGACTGTAAAATTTGTCAACAAAAACACTGTTTTCAACTAGAACAACTTATCGTCAAGTTGTTGCAACTTGATACATTTTCTAAAATACAAAAATGCATAAATACAAGTTTAAAAACTTTTAAAAACTTTAATTTAGCACTAAAAGACAAAAGGAGTTTACTTTTGAAAAGTATAAAAGTATGACTTGACATAAACCTATAAACAAATCTATACTAACAACATCATTACTTTATCTCTTATCTCATTAATGGTCAAGTCTTATCAATTATGGAAAAGGAGCAAAAGGATATTTATGTAATTTGAAAAGTAAGAAAAAGAGGCAAAACCATTTCATAAGAACATAAATCAAATCCTAACATCATTTCAGATTTAATACCATTTATTCTCCATTAAGCAAAGTTCAAATCAAGGGTAAAAAAGGTAAATTAAAAGTCAAAAAGTAGAGAAGGGTATTGTAGTCATTTTTCATCCAAAGCTTAAGTATAAATAAACATCCATACCTTCATTTTTTCACAAAATCATTACCTACTTTCTTCCTTAACCTCTTCTTCTCCATCTTCTTCCACTTCCATATCCATGGCATCCGACCTCTCTTCCACTTTCATAACTTCATCCATTTCCTTCCTCCACCTCCACCAAGCACCACTACACCATCACCATCGGTCAACCCCTCGGCCAAACACCCTACCCACCTCCTAAAACCCATGGCTAAGCTCTACCACCTCACGCTCGTGCTCCACCCACCACCTATAGCCAAGGCCGAGACCTCCAAACCACATACCCACCTCAAAACACATGCACACCCCACCTACCCGCCTACCCAAAGCCACACACAACCCATAGCCTGGGTCGTACACTCCAAACCCCCTCTTAATCCCATGGCCACGTATAAAATAAATAAAGAAAAAAAAAGAGAAAAGAGAGGAAAACGAAAGCGGTTCGAAAGGAAAATAAATTAAGGCGAGAATTCGAGACGTTCGGAAAGAGCACATTAGTTCAAGAAGCACGTTAGCCTACAAAAAGATTGACAGAGTGGATATAAAGATGAGAAAATTCTCATCGCTTTTAAAAGATCGTATTTTGATTTTGTTATAATCATCTTACTACATATGCAAGTATACACCCCTTTAAAATGTTGTTATGGATGTTTGAATATGTTTGTGTTATGTTTGAATAATTGCGTATATTTATTGTTGTAATTATTTATCATATTAGTTTGCATATGGACCATAATTATGTTAGCGATAAATGTTAAACTTGGTTATACTTATTTTGATTAAGTAACTCCTTTGTTAATAAGACCATATTTTTGTGATATGAGATACCTTGAAAAAATAAGTTTCTTTTCGATTAGAATTGAAATTAAAGTAAAAATAAAAGAGAATTTGAAATTTGAAGTGAAACGGGTTTAAAAAGGATAGTTAAGTTGCAATTGAAATTGAGATGACTAGTGAAATTAAAATTGAAATCAATTTTGAAAAATTGAATTTGAAATTAAGGTAGAATTGAAGTTTAAAATGAAATTAGATTTGAAATCTAAGTTTTAAATGAGTTTAATTTGAAGTTAGAATTGAATTTGAATTGAAATTGGAATTTAAATTTAATATTAAAATAATAGGACTATAATAATATTATAATATATGGTAATAGTGAAAATTCATTTTAAAAGCTTTAAAAAGTGGAAATATCGATTTAAAATGATTTGTAATGATTTTATAAGTGTTAAAATTCAATTTGAATAGATTATTTCAAGTATTGAAAAATAAGTTAAAACTAGGAGCGTCGCGCAACGGTAGTTCGCGATTTCGAGCCGAAAAGTTCAAATGAGTGCGTAGAGTGGAATATAGCTCGAAATTCTTCGAGATAAGAAAATTCTAGACTATTATATCCATATTTTTTAACGTAGAAAGAAAATCAAATTTCGTTGAATAAATTTTGAATTAAGTCCAAATCAATTTTCTTGAAAATCGCGCTAGTGTAGTTAAGTGACCATAACAGGAAATCTATTTAAATGAACGTTTTTAATTATGGAAAAATATGGGATAAATTTGATAAATATATTTATATAGTTTAAAAGAGATTTGGATTGGAAAATATGAATTATCAAATATTTAAAGGTTGTTTAAATCAAATAAGCTTATAAAGCACTTTCTAGAGCACTTTTATGCCGCAAATTCTATAACCTTTTGAATACGAGTTTAAACGTATCGATTTTTCTAGGAATCAATTTGAATGTTTTTAAAAGGAAAATTAAGCATTTAAAAGATAATTTGGAATCTTTATAATCAATTTTAAAATAAAGTTATAACTCTGAGTATGCGGAAACGACTAGTACATTTTTGCCGCCTATGAGATTTGGGAAGATAAAACAAGGTGTTTAACTAAGGTTAGGGATGGAGCAACCAGTGTCCTGAACTTACATGTCCTATATTATTTTTCTTAGGCGAGATGTGGAACAGATCGAAAGGAAAGCCCGGATGCTCTAAAATAAAAAGATGGTATTAAGTTTTCTGAAATAAAAAAAGATTGGTATTATCCAAAATTTAAGCAATCACCAAAATGAACGATTTCTATGATCCTTTTTACTCAAAAACGTTTGCTAAGATTGATTTTAAGGTTTATCGTAAACTATGTCTTAAATAACATTGTTTTTTACCCGCCTAAAAGTTAAGGCATTTGGATGGAGAGTTAAGTGAGGAAATTTGAGATATTTTCCAAAGCAAAAGATTGAATTACTTAGAATTATTCTAAGTCAAAAAGAAAGAAATTTTGAAATTATCCGAAAAGAATTAAAGTGAAAAGAGACTTGATAAATTATGTATACTCATATTCACTTTTTATCTATAATTGGAATTCGAAGGAACCAAGGTCGGTATTGGGTGATTCCTATCCGAGAACCACTTCGAACTAATATGTATGTTCGAATATGAAGACATGTCGAAGATGATGATTGCTGAAGACGGTGGATCTTCATAGCGTGAGGACTGCTTGTTGACTTGCTCTGGGTCGCACCCATTATAGAGTTATATATAGCAGTGGTCTCCTCGTTGTGGAGATTTTTCGAATTGCAAGGACTACTTGTTACTAGTGGTAGTAGGAGAGTGCCTTCGATTTGTACTATTCCTAGACAACTTGTATGAACGTTTGTTTCACAATGCATATCTAAAGATTACGTACATTAATTTTTATAAACGTACATCAGTGGTGGCAAAGAAGGCTACTTCTCTTTGCTTAACACCCTCCTTAAGACATACGAGCTCAAGGGTTGTATTTTTGTGAAAGGCAATTAGTAGTCAATGGAAATGGCAATGTGGTATTCAAAGATGTGATATGTGCTATGTGAAAAGGTAATCGTCGCCTCAAGCCTCATCAAACCGGAAATGACCGAAACAGGATTAGATGCGACAAGGCTAAGTGGGTCATTTCTAAGTAGGGTATAATCATCCCCTTCTAGACATATTTCTTCCCGCTATGACGTTTGCGATGTAAATTTATGTGATGTATGGAAATGAGCGCTCGGTTAAAGGTCGGTAAAGACGGGGGGATGACATATTCGATACTATCTAGTTATAGAGGTAGGTCGGTCTTGTGTTGGCAGAGGAGGTTTGTGATTGTTCCTCGGGACATCAATTTAGAAGTGTACCCATTTGGAAGGTAGATCCTTCACCTGGTCATTTGTATGAAAATTCATTCTCCAATAAGAACCTACGGTTTTGTTTGTAGTGCCTAATATGCTGGAATTTAATAATGGTAACAATTTCGGTTAAGATTAATAAGTTTATTTGCAAATGTTTTCAAAGAACGTCTTTAGTAATAATATCAAATGTTTTGAGATAAAAGTGCTTTAGTTATCATAAGATAAAAAACCCTCCGTGTTTATGTGTGGGCATGGTCTTATGATTTACTCTTTATTTTCAAAGAATTTTATTTAAAGGCTAATATATGACACTGTCATTAATTATTGAGTTTTTCCCACGCTGGTTTATCAAGCCTAATCCAAGTATTTTTAATACTCGGGTCAGATCTGAGTAGTTTCAGGTTTAGTCGAAGACGGTTGGAGTTTCCAAAGGAGAGCTGGGGATATTCATCTACGTATGGAAATATTCTATTATCCATTGTACTTAGTTTGTTTTAGTTTGATGGTTGTCAGCAATTGTAAGCACAAATGTTTATAGCTGTCCAAGCTGAATTTAGGTTAGACTCTGGTATATGTATTTAAAAAAATTCCGCTGTAAAGATATTTGTTCAATAATATATGTTATTCCATTCGTGTGAGATTCTGTTCTGTCTTATTTTCTTTATTACCCTTGATCATTCATACTTCAGTGCAACTTAGGTCGAACATGAGTGGCTTATTGTCGGCTCAAAGGACACGAAACTGTGGGTCGTCACACATATAATTAAACATTTAGATATTATAAATTTGCTTATATATATACATATATATATTAATTCAAATTTTTTTGTATATATTATGTTTGTACATATATATATATATATATTATTTAGAATTTATTATAATAGTATACACATATATAAATTATTAATATTGTGTACACACACACATATGTGTGTGTCTATGTACATTGTGTATGTGTATATATTTTACATGTACATGTACATATACATACATACATACATACATACATATATATATATATATATATATATATATATATATTCATTCTTATAAAACTATATAAATAAAATTAACATATATTTTTTTTGAAAGGAAAAACTAACATATTTATATACATATACGTATACATATACATATACATACACATACATACATATATACATATATATACACACACATATATGTAGATTTGTGATGTTTATATAAATAATAAGTTAAAATAGATACATATATCTGGACAACATACATTAAATATTAGATGAGCTAACGTGCCCGTTACAATGCAAATCCCAACATATATACACAGACATGTTATATCTTTCACGGATTATCATATTCCAGATACATACATGTATATGTATATGATATGTGTGTATGTGTAAAATATAATCAAATAAAATCATGTATCATTTATAGACTTAAATAAAATGAGAAATTTTATTTAAATAAGATTTGAAAATGTTCTAAATTAACTAGACTTCATAGGTCCGGTTTAGATCCAATAAAGGAACCATGCGATCTAAATTACATGTTAGGGTTAACTAATCAAAGCCTACCCATATAGTAAGGTATCAAGAAAATTAGTATATAATCTTGGCTTTGGATAATTAAGTACTCTACCCTACCGGCTACTAGCCTGGCTCGAAATAATGATATAAGCCCATAAGGTTATCCCTAATAGAAAAGACCCAATTTAAATTGGGCATTTGGCAAATTTCAAAATTGTGTTGAAACCAAAATAAAAGCTTTAAATTAAAATTAAATTTAATATAAAAATATTATAAATTTTATAATATAGATTTTCAAATTGGTCTAAAAATTATAATTTTAAAAGCTAAATTTAAAATAAAACACATATTATAAAAGTTATAAGATAATTTTTTTAAATGTTTGATAATCAATAGAAGTTTAATTTCAAAATTTAAATTTATTAATAAGATTAACAAAATATATTAGTTAAATAAGTTTATTAATTAATAAATAAATATACATGTATTGCGTACTGTGATATATGTTATGTTGTTTTAAAATAGTAAATTAACATAGGTGCACATAAATGTATATAAATGAATTTCAAAATTAATATAATTTAATTAAAATTGTTTAATTAAATAAAATTAATTGAAGGTTAATTAAATAAATAAGTAAAAGGTTAATTAATTAAATGAATGCACACATATATAAGATGAATGCGTAATAATATAAAAGCTATAGTATATAGTAACTAATGAATATAAATGTTATTTTAATATGAAATTAATAAAAATGTTAATAAATTAAAATTAATTAAATAAGATTTAATTAATATAATGTTATAAATAATACTATTATATAAGTAATATAAAATATAAAAGTTATGTAAAATACATATTATATAATATGAATGTATAAAATAAAGGTGGTATGTTGAAAAAACCCTAAATAGACTTAAGGAATAAATACATACATGAATGTACATCTACTGTGATTCTGATGTGTCTGACGCTTGAATCATGAGAGTAGTTCATAAGAATTATATTATTCCATAAGTCGATATCACTCAATATTAAATATTAAACGATTAAGAATTTTCAATAAACTGTTGTCCACTACCATATATATGTTAATAAATCACTTGCGTACTTCTTAGTTGTTAAGCAAACTCAACCTGGGGATGTTATTTGTAGTATTATCAATATATTGAATAGACGAGATAAGATAACTATATGTATCTATTAAGTTGACTCAAGGTACATATATTATACTTAGGTCATCGCGATATGGTAGATACGAATGAATAATTTCGATTCGATTTGTTGAACAGACTCAAGGTCGAAGCGGAAGTAGGACAAGGAACCAAAGGACTAGGAATTGTATATGATACAATAGATAAGGAATTATCCATCGTCCATGGAGCTATGACTTATTGAGAAGACTCCAGATTGGAATTCCAAGACGGATGAGTCATAACACCTATTAGTGAAGTCAAAAAGACTTCTATGTTTCGACTTAGGGTTTGGCAAAATATAAAAAACTAGTGCGAGCCTAATTAGAAAAATAAAATGATAAAATTTGACCTTTCTAATATTGTAAGAACATATGCTATATAGTAATCTACATCGATAGTCTGTGCATTTAATACGATTGATTAAAATGTTTATCAATTAAGATATACAAAGGAACTAGATTATGTTGGAACTGGGCCAGCCCACAGTGAAGTTAATGGGTAAGTTTAAAAAAATTCTTTTATTGGATCTTTAGTGGGCCTATGAAGTCAAAATTCGTTTATAATTTTTCTAAGTTCCTTTAATAAAATCAATATTTTATTTTGTTTCATGAGTCAGAGGAGTTTTAAATCTAATTTGAGCTCATATATATAATAATGAATGTATAAAATATATTCATGTGTGTATAGTGCAAGTGCAACATATAAGTAGTGTACAAGGTTAATATGTACATATATAGTTTTAGGATTTACACAGCAACAAACATACTGACCCTTTATGTATGTCTATGTTGCCCATGGTTTATTTTAAAATTATGTAAATTAATAATATATGCATATTTATAGTTTACTTATATTTAGTAATAAATAATATGTTAGAAGTTATTTATCTAATCAAAATTTTACATATATATAAAAAGGCAATCAGTTATGTTTAAAAAGGAAATTAATAAGGAAAAGAAAATGTGGAGAAGTTATTTCATTTCATTAGTTTGCCTATATCTACTTAAACATAATATATTGGAAAGTTATTTTACTAATCAAACATTTACGTATATGTAAAAGGACAATCAATTATGTTAACAAAAGCAATTAATAAGGAAAGGAAAATATGGAGAAGTTATCTCATTTCATGGACTTATCTTTAATGTTATTTCAAAACAATTTGAACACTCAAATACATCTATGTATGCATGTATGAATAACTGCAAATTATATCTTAAATGAAAATAACATACATATGTATATATATGTAAACCTTGTTATCTATTACGTGTTTTAAAATTAAAGTAATAAATTAAAATCTACTTTAACTTAAAAGAGATTCAAACGATTTATAATGTTTCGCACAAAAGTCCACTTATGTTCTTTTAATTGAAATAACCTTTAAACTGATGTCAACAACAACCAAGATTTTACTCAAAATAGCAAATACGTGAAACATGTATTCAATCTCCAAAATAATTTTAAATAATTTAGCTAACATAGTTAATCTATGTTTGCTCATACAATTAGTTGCAAAATACATCAACTAATTAATTGGTTTCCTATCCAAATTTGTTAGTTTATTTATTTGCCTTTTCTTTAAATAATAATTTTTAAAACAATGGCAAAATTAAATTGGACAATAGGCATATATAAATTTGTTGTATAAAGAATTAGAACTAAACTAGAATATATGATGAAAAGGTTGTAGCAAATATAGGATCTGCTTATACAATCATAATGAACATACAATCAAGTAACATATGTAAGATCTCAACTTCGGTCAACATAATGAATGAATGATGAGATTAGATTTAATTTAATTTAATTATTAACATATAGCAATCTGAACTTTGGGTTAATATAATGAACAAATGGTGGGACAAGATGTAGCATGTAAAAGATTTAAACTTCGTTAACATGGCGAATATATAGTAAGATAGGATTAGAAGTACCTAAACATGAAGCCATAGATTTGCACTTTGAATGAAGAATAAAACTCTGATTCATCCGAATCAACCTCTAAATTTTGCAAGGATCTAGAGGTAAACCTTGAATATTATTAATTTTATTTGAATTTGTTTTCAGGAATTTCTCCCTTTTTTCATAGAGGACATTAAGGGAGAGGGGAAGGGCAAGAAAAAGAAGATAAGATGTTCTGTCAACAAAAATAATAATGAATGGATTGAATACTAGAGGAAAAGATTTAAATTTAATTTCCCTTAGGAGTTTACCAGTCTGTCGCGTTCTCCTGGATATATTCAAAAAAACGTTGCAACCATTTAATTTCACCTTTAAAACCTCCATATTAATTCCTAATTAATCCAATCAAATCTTTTCCTCCTCATCACAATTTCATCGAAAGAAATAAATTTAAAGAAAATGAAAAAAAATCATTTCATAAATAGTTTACGTGAGTCGTAAAGAGGAGTAAATGACTAATATTTAATTTCTTCTTTTAATAGCTAATTTTAGATTTTCAAATCGCATTTGAAAACTCATCCTTTTACATTATGCATGTGGGTCTCAAAAGGAAAATTCCTATAATAACTTAGCAATTAATCTATTTAAACCCACTTTAAATATTTTATCGATATCCTATATCAATACACACGTTTATACCTTTTGTATGTGCACTCTATTAAATGGTAATAATATTAAAAAAAATCAAATAAAGTTTAATAATTGATCTTTCATAAATATTAATTAACTTATAATAATTTGTAAATTAATTAAATCATGTGGTTTATTTAGAGTATTCATCATTATGGTTATGCGACTCAAAGGTATAAATTCAATTAGCGATTAACATTGAACAACTTGAAAAATAACATTCACACACCGCCTTAGCTAGTGGTGTGACATTTTGGCTTAATTTATCACTTACACGTCTTTTGGCAAACTCCAATTTTACTTGTTATAAGCAGTATCAAATAGTGACACACACCAATTCTCTTTGTCAAAACTATATCATATTACGACTTATGAAATTTAGTAACGGTCAAAATTCTAATATCGTCCACAGTCTAGACACAAACTCCTTAGTTCAATAATAACAATTATTATAAATCAAAATGCTTTGATTAGTGACTTTGACCTTGAGTTGATTTAGTTGACCATGATACCGACCCAATATTACTGATGAGACGAATCCTCTCTTAGATAGTGTTTCACTTCCAATGCTTCCACTCGACCCAAATACAGTCATTCAATGGACATCATGTCATGATTTAACTACGACCAAAGCGGAGCTTCGACATTGAAGATCAGTGGTATTCTCAAGTTAAGAGAATTGTGTAAACTTGTCGCATCAATATTTTCTATTTGACCTTAGTTATATTGACCAACAAAAAACTATCTTGTGAGTTATTCCCTAGTTATCTAATAACTATTAGTACGTAACCCCTTGGCACCCCCAATACTATGAGTAATACTCTTCCCAACGTTTGGAGAGGCGTTACATACTCCAATCTTAATAGATGCATTGGTATCCAATCTTGATACATCTTGACTAAGAATATTTTAAATGGTATATTTATTTCCGTTGTGATAATTACTCGTGGATTCAACACTTTGTAACTATTATCGCAAAACATACCATTATGGATTTTCTACTAGATATACTTTTAAATTGATTAATTAATATATAACACATTATATCAAGTATATAATAGAAAGAAAACACTTTTAATTTTGAACAAGATTGATTATCAAGTTAGAATATGTAATTGCATAATTACCCTTAGTGCATACCCTTAACTCTATCAATCTCCCACTTGCACTTGGGGTTAACTATGGAATCTCTTTCTAACTTCTCCAATAGGTTTTCCCAAAACCAATTGGGTTGGTCCCTGAGTGAATGGGTATGCTATTATGTTTCAATTTTCTACTTTTTTTATCAACGCTTTCCGATTCTAATAAACTACCTTTATCATGTGGAACAATTTAGAGTATGTGACTTAACTTCTATGAGCTCTAAGTTCTGTTATGGGTCCTATCGTGACATTGTTTGTCATAACCCGAATTTCAACGTTTGAAAATCGACATTCACACTTCACCCGTATTCGAATGCCGCAGATTCAATCGTTGGAATCTGATTCGCACCATAGCTTATAACACATTAAGTACAAGAATACAACGGAAGAAAAATGAATAATATCATTGATATATAACATTAGATACAACAATATCATACAATGAGATATTAATATCAGAGACAAAAAATTGTACAACAACGTAACAACAATAGCGGAAAGAAACAACGACAACAAACACCATTGATAGCAGCGGAAAACAACATCTCCAACTGCCAAAGCTCCAAAGATCTCCTATCCAATAATCTCGAACCACCATCAAGTTGCATTTAGCAAGGTCAGTCATCGATGCGATCGCCAACATCCAAAGACTGGATGTCTCGAATCTACACCTACTATTTGATTATCTGAAAATCCCAACTCTATGCTACCTGTGTGGAAAATTGTGGGAACCCAAAGTTTAGAAAGAGAACAATAAACTCTAGGTCAGTCATGGAACTGGTGTGAGCAAACAAAAACAATTTTCTTTGAAACAAAACGAAAGAATTTAAAAAGAAATCCGCAATGCTTTTTGGAAAATGAAACCACCATAAGGCCTCCCGCCACACACACAATGCAAACACATAATTGAAGGAGATTTCTCCTTATGATAGTCAAACAGGCTTGATATGCAAAATCCTTTTTGATATTATTATTAGTGCATAGTGCAGAAAACCTTTCGAAAGTATAATATTAATCTTAGCCAGCATACAACCATTATTGTGTGCCCACTATAGCTGCCATGTTCAATAGCGGGTTACCACCACATTCCATGGTAGGTTATACAACTAAAACCGTACAGGGCACCTATTGTTTCTTTGGATTTCCAACAAATGGTCATGCTAAGGAACTTTCTGGGCCACATGGGTACACCTTTGGAGGTACGCCTCAAGAATCTAACCGGATTACTGCCAACACAAGGCCGGCTTACCTCAGTAACTAGGTAACTAATGACACGAATATGCCATCCCCCGGTAGTTACCGACATTTATCCGAGAGCTCTCAACACTAACAACCACAAAGCACAAATTTGCAGTAACCATATAGGTTAAATATTTAGGTTCCACACCATGATACCACCCTTTTCCAGAAAGAAATTGAGATATCCTAAAGGGCGTGACACTCATAACCTTGCCGCATCTTTCCTGTTTCGACCATTTCCGGGTTGTGAGGTCCTGATGAAGTCTCGTCCACAAAGCTACGCTTTTCACAAAGCTACGCTTTTCACAAAAGCCTTGCTTTGATCAACAAATGATCAGCAACACTCAGCATGCCACATTACCAAATCGAGAATGTATCACTAGTAACCATCAACTACATAACCTCTGAGCTCGTATGTCTCAAAGAAGGGTGTTAAGCTAAGAGAATTAATATTCGAGGGGCTATTCAATTCTGGTCTTTACCCGAGTCAAGTACCCAATTCCCCGAGTCCTCCTTTGAGTTACCAATTTTTTTCTTTGCTTTAAATCTTTTTTATGTTAAAAACTGCTGTCACACTTACGCGAACCAACCAGAGAATTTCCCCGAGCCAATTACCCATCTACCCGAGCCATTTCCCGAGTCAACTTTTTCTTCCTCAACCCAAACACGAATGATACTCGTGTACGTGCACATAAGCTCCGATTAACTTTGATCATCATCGCGACCTTCGTCGCATCACCAAAGACCTCTCTGATCCACCCAAACACCCAGATCATCATTACGTGCAGAAATCGAATTCGAGCTAGACATCATCAATCTGGAACCCAACTTCCCATCGAAAAAGCCTCGCCACGATGATCTATTTCACCAGAATCCCTGCAATCCCGTTCATAGCAACATCACAATCCCTATCTTCGATCTCCCTAGGTCCAGCCCCTTCCGGTCCACTCACGTCGACAAACTTCCTCTTCGAACTTCGACGAGAAAACCGGATTTAACACCCTACTTCGCCTCCACCAGGCTATCCTGGCCATCAGAAATTTTTTCCATTATTTTTCCCGAGTAACCCATCCTTCCGTCCACCTCCAGTATTAACCGCATCACTTAGTTCACTGACGTTCACCAGAATTTGACGAAAATGTCAATTCCGTTCAATTCGATAATTCACAAGATTTCCCAAATTAAAATTAAGATTTTAATGTCAAAATTCAATATTTCCAACCGCGATTCCGTCCTTAAAATCAAAACTTGAAAATCATATGTTCGAATTTCTCGGTCAGGTTTTCCCTGTAAGTTCAAATTTTGAAATAATTTCTCAACAAGTCCGCTTGAATTTATTTTTAGAAATGATGTTATCATGTTACAAACATTTTCCTTTAAGAGATCAAAGCCTAATTTTGATTATAAAGAAAGCAGTTGAATTTTGTATCCTAAAAAATTTGGAGCCTGTAGTTTTAACAGAGATATGTAAATATACATATACCCAAACACACACACGCGCACACACACACACACACATATAGAAAAAAGCAACATATTAATTTTCATACAACACATTTTCAAGTTATTGATCCCAACATCATCATAGACATAGATAATATAGAAGATTGAGTTTAGAAGTGGAGTTCACTCACCTGAACTGGACAAAAAACAGATTTAGGTCAAAAATCTAGAACTTGTATTTTTATTTGATCTGAAGATGATCTGCTTGATTGTTGGGTTGTTGAGCTTTAATCTGATCTTAATGTTGCATGCCTTATGATTGAAGTTTGATTCCAGATAGCTTTTAGTTTGAATTAAATCCGTATCTTTGCTTTGCTATATGAATTTACTACAGGCTTTTTCTTCCAGATTCCAGAAATTGATTAGGTTTTGATTTTTATTAAATTTGCTTAGGCTTGAAAATGCTCTGATTTTTAAAAAACTGAGATGATATTGGCTTATGATCTGAAACTAGATCTGAGTTGATCTGGTTGAAGATGCTGAATTTTTTTTTGATTTTGTATTCAAATTTCTTTATTTTCAGATTTTCTTTTCTTTGTTTTGATCTGGTTTTTGTTTTGTTTTTAGATTTGAATTCTTTTTATCTTACAGGCTTATGAAGTTGTGAAGGAGAATTGATGAAGCCTGGTTTTGTTTCTTCTTACATATTTTTTATTTTTTTATATTATTTAAATTAAAAGAGATCAATTGCCACTTGTTCATCCATGTTAACTCTTGTTAAATTTTTTAGTTACATGGCTTACAAATGTTATTACATGTTCTCCTTATTTTACAAATGTCATTTGTTATTTAAATCGTGTTTAAGTCCTTGTTTTAAATTAATTTATAGCTTTGTTTTAAACTCTTACTTAATTCTTTTATTCATTTATGAAGATTATCCATTTACATATGTTCATACAATTTCATACTTATACATTCAAATAATATATACATATCAAAGCTTTATATTTATTTACATATATATTAGTTTTTTTCAAAATATAAAGTTAATAAATCCAATTTTTATTTAAGATTTATGTTTTGATAAATTAAGCTTTGTATTAACATATGTTCATATTTTTAATTATGTTTATGAAAGAAAAGTGTTTTAAACTTTTATATATATATTTATATATATATATATATTTGTGACCCATTTTCAATTTTAATAATTACTTTTCCTTTTATAAATATTTATAAAATCTTAAAGAAAATGATTTTTAAAATCTAATTATACTTTGATAAATAAACATACATATGTATATTCTAAAATATAGAATTTGACTTAATTAGCTTTTGAAAATTATTTATACCAAATTCAAAATATAACTTTCAAAATATATGTACTTCTGTATATAATAATTTCAAGAAAAAAAATTATTTGTTTTTTTTAAATTATAGATTTTCCAAATCCAATATATTATTCAAAACATTTATTTTTAAATTTCAAATTCAAAAATTAATATACAATCAATTTGTATTTATAAATAAATTAGCAAACAAATATTTTTTATAAACATATATTTTATTCCATTCACAATCTACTTATTTTCCAAAAAAATTCAAATTAATTTGCAATTTAATTCCAAAAATTAAATTAATTACCAATTTTGATTTAAAAACAGGAATGTTATATTGTTATCATATAACAATGTTATGGGATTCTCAATATTTGGAATTGGCCTCAGCTCGGTTATAAATTTATGCATTTATATTTATATACATTTCTCTTATTGTGGCGCTATTAAAGATGACGTACTTAGCCTTTTTTATTAAATCATCATAGTCTTTCATTCAAAACATTTCCAATTTAAAGAACTTTAACTTGATTTTATTATTGACATGTAATACTCAATATCACTTATGAAAATTTGAGTCCAAACATTCCTTCATAAGGAGTTTGTTGTTCTGTAAACAATTCTATAGTATTTCATAAGTACACAAGAAAACCTCAGACAACCATTTGACGATATCAATTTGGATTTGATATTTTCTTCATGTATTGAATGCACAAACAAATCACAATATTGTAGACAACATAATATGTATGATATTTCCATCGCCAAAGAAAAAGGAATCATAAAAAAATTTCCATATTAAACATTTTGATAAGGTGTCCTTACATATCGTTTGAGACATTCCTAATATCTTTTATACTTACTTTAAAAGACACCATTTATAAATCCAACATCGAGTATTAAAACAACTAAGGCTGATTTTAACATAATATATTGTTAAAAATCAAAAATGTATTGTTTATTTATAGTTTAGAAATATCAATACGTTTTTGAATGCTCTTTCTTATGAATACACACTTCCTTTGCATTTTGATTGATAATCAAACAATTTGATATTTCTGTCATGACTCTTGTTTAATTCTGATGTTTTTTTGAGTGATATTTTCGTATCCGTTCTTGGATTGTATCGAAAAACTCATAAACTCAATATCACTCCTACCGACTTTAAGATAATTTAGTTGTTATATGTAAACAATCAATTCTGAATCACTATTTATAATTCTTCATTTCGGCACGTATATACCAAATCACTATGTTTTACTAAGCGATAATTTTGTGAGTAAATCCAAATTAACTTGAGCACGTTGAATAATGAATATATTATGCTAATTTCAACCATTAAAATTAACGAGAATAAGAGATTATTCTTATCAACATGACCATTAAATTCCAACTGCATCTATCTTGCTCTTGAAGACACATTCGCACCCGATGAATCGCATCCCTGTGGTTACGACTACCAACATCATATTTTGGTAGCGTATTTGGAATCCTTTCGGATTTTCACATCATACCAAGTCATAGGGTCAGTACTCTTAATGGTTTAATTGATAATTTAGGATTATTTATTCTCGATATTGATAAGGAACTCATAGTTTCTCTCAATGTATAAGAATACTTATTAGACACTCTAATGCGATGTATTTGTATATGTTAGGTTAATTTCATTTCATTCCACATCATCAATTTTATCTTTGGATCATATTTAAATCAATTTTAATACCAGTAATCTCCGTAAGAATTTCCTTTAATACGAAGTTTGTATTTCTTGAAATAACAGATGTAACTAAGTGCAATATAATAGGTATTCATAAATATTTTATGAATTTTGTTATATCTATGGTTTTAGTTTTCAAAACTTATGTTCAAATCATTCATCCAACAACAGTCTTTCCTAAACTCTTTTTGGGGAGATTAATCAAGATACCCGATGAACCATTATTACATGTAGTCTTTCGACTCGCATAGCTAGCCAACTACTTGGCCTAGGATGTGTTAGAGTTTCTTATAAACATTTATGTTGTATGATTTTATAAACCATTCTTTAAATGAAATTAATTTTAACCTTATACAATGCTCTTAAGCACACAACCATATAAAAAATGTTAATCACAACTTCGCTCACGATTAATCGTACTTTGTTCAACAAAGTTCGATTCTCCTTATTGATACATTTGGGAGGAGCAATTTTTGAGATTGAATCCTTATTCATTTTGGATATCGATGTATCTGTTGGAATCAGAGTACGTAATGCTCTCCAAACATTGGATAACATACTAGTCATGACCGATGGGGGTTACGTACTGATGGTTATTAGATAAATATGGAATGTCTTACTCGACGGTTTTCTATTAGTTAATATAACTAAGGTCAAACAGAAAATTTCAATGCAACTGATTTACAGATTCTCTCGACTTGGGAACACTATGGATCTTTAATATGAAAGCTCCGCTTTGATTATAGTCAAATCATGACACGACGTCCATCAAGTGTCTATAGTTGGGTTGAGTGGAAGTATTGGAAGTGAAACACTATTCAAGAGAGGATTTGTCTCCTCGGTTATATGGGATTTGTATCACGTCAACTCAAGTGAACTCAAAGTCAAAGTCTCTGGCCAGAGCATATTGGCTAATAATAATTGTTATTATTGAACCAAGGACTTTGTTTTTGGACTATAGAGCTAAATATGAGTGATATTGGAATTTTTACTATTACCAAATTCCATAAGTCTAAAGTGATATAGTTTCGATGAAGAGAATTTGTGTAAATAAAAGTCACAACCGAGTAACGGTTGACAAAGTAAAATTGGATTTACCAAAATCAAGCAAGCAATAATTTGGCTAAAATGTCACACCACCTGCTAAGTGACATGTGAAGGTTAATATTCGAATAGTTTGATTAATCGTTGACCAAATTTACATCTGACGAGTCACACAACCGAAATAATAAATTCCCTTTTGACAAAATAATTTAATTAATTTATAATTTTTTTAAATTAATTAATATTTACTAAATATTAATTATAAAGTTTTGAAGAATAAATATTATTGAATATATTTATCAAGGTTGCAAAAATCGCTGGACGGACATTAGGCGGAAAGCATGGACTGGGGATTAATTATATAGGCGAGGATTAATAGAGTTAGGAGTTTTTGATAAACTTGAGTCTTTTGGATAAAATTTTAATATTTTGTTTAGTATTAGCTGATCCAAAATGAGATTATATTGGTTTGGATGGTTTTGAAAGAAACTATGAAGGCAAAACATCATAAATCAAACATTTTGAGGCTTATAAGTGGAACGATGCCTAAATTAGTGCGTACGCAATGCTTATAAACCTGTTTATATGCTTAGATAATACGGTAAGTCTCATCTAGGCATATTAGGCAAATAGTTTGTTGGTTATGCTATGCCCAATGCCTAGGCGGAGCCTAGGTGGAATTCTAGAAGAATTTTTACAACAAAGATATTTATAATGGTTAAATATATGATATCGATAAGCGACTAAATTAGATTTAGTTAAACGATGTTTCTTTTGGCTTAAATGGAATATTAGCCTATGACGATGGGTTGGTATTTTTGATTATAATGGGGGTTATAGGGGGTAACTCAAATAGGTTAGAGATGTTAGACTTGGATGGTTTAGATTCAGTAAGAATTAGTATGAGATATGATCCATTATTTTCTCTCTTCCATCCACTATTTAAATACTCATAACCCCAATTGAAAGCTCCGCTTTGATTATAGTCAAATCATGGCATGACATCCATCGAATGATTATAGTTGGATCGAGTGGAAGTACTGGAAGTGAAGCACTATTAAATAGGGGACTCGTCTCCTCGGTTATATGAGATAAGTATCACGGTCAACTCAAAGTCAAAATTGCTCGCCAGAATAGCTCAATTAATAATAATTATTATTATTGAACCAAGGACTTTGTATTTGGACTATAGAGTTGAATATGGACGACACTGGAATTTTGACCATTACCAATTCCATAAGTTAAAAGTGATATAGTTTGACGAAGAGAATTGATGCCAATAAAAGGTACAGCCGTGTAATGCTTAAAAAGGTAAAATTGGATTTTACCTAAACCAAGTTAGCGATAAATTTGGCCTAAATGTCACACCATCTGCTAAGTGACGTGTGAGTTAATATTCAAATAATTCAATATTAATAGCCGACCAAATTTACACTCGATGAGTCACAAAGCCGAAATGATAAGTTTTGTAACACCCCATATTTTTATAACATTATCTAGGATATTTAATGGTTAAATTAAATAAAATGAGTAAGGGCAATATAGGAAATAGGAGAGGCTTATCTCTCAAACCCTTAGGAAATGAAACTTACGTTCATTTTATTTTAGCAAACTAAAAACATCTAAGGCTGGCCACCATTTTTTATTCTCAAGGAAGATAATTAACATATTCAACATCAAATCTCACATCTTTTACTCTCAAATCTAAGGTGAATAATTACTTCATCCCATTTCTTATAGCTTTCGGTTTTAAGATTAGATCCGAAATGTTTTTGCAAGTATATACCATGATTTGATGATTAAAGTTATATATTTGTTTGTTAGCGAATCATGCTTGTTCATATTAGTATTTATGAATGTTTTATACGAAAACCCTTTTAAATTACATCCAAATACCTTGAAAATTTAAATATATGTCAGAAAAGATATTCTAGAAATGGATTCCAATTTTCATAATTTTATGAATTTATGTAGATTTTATTGGGTTATTATTATTTACGGCTAAGTAATTAATTATTTGGATTTGAAATTTTTATATGTTGGAAAACATAGTAAAATAGATTTTTTGGAAATTTTTTAGATTTTTCCTAAGTGTTTTGATGGATATATAAAATTATTTATATGTATGGGACTTAAATGTTTCATATATTTAATTAAAGAGAAGGGGCATTTTATAAAATAAAATTATTATTTAATTCTTAAATTAGTGGTAGCACTTTCTTGAAAAGTATTTATTACTCAATGAGAATTTGACAAACGAAGGCGGGTTAGTAGAAAAGTTATCCTTTTCAAGTTAAAAACAAGAAAATCAAGCTTTTAGCATGTTTTAGCCATTTCAAGGATCAAACCTTCCGACAAAGTTGAAAGGTTATACCCTTCGACAAGGTTAAAGTTCAATGCATATGGTATCAAGTTACTTGGTATGTAATGAATTGGACAAGGTTGAAGGGTACTTAGTCGAAAGGTTGGTTGCCAAAGAGGTTGGGGTATTTTTGTTTTATAAACCAAAAGCTTACACCCGCTTGCTTTCGAAAAGGAGCTTTCGACTTGGTTGCTTTCCACTAGGTCAATTATTTAAAATAAAGGTTTTAAACCCTTCGACGAAGTCGAAAGGTTATTGTCGCTTTATCATTATTTTGTTTTGGACCTTTCGATAAAGTCAAAAGGTTTACCTGTTTCTAAAACCAACGTCTTCTGAATGCTTTCGAAAGATATCAAAGCTTTCAACTTAGATGTTTTACTTGACTTTTCTAATTGAAGTATAATCCAAAGCTTCGAAGAAGTTGTTTTAAAGGCAGGGGACTATTGTTTTTAATGATGTGTTTTAAAGCCTTCGAAGCAGAGGTTTCGATAAAGTCGAAAGGTAACTTCCAATGAAGTCGAAAGGTTTGAAAAGAAGATTTTCCACATGTTTTAAATTGAACCCAGTAAGCTTTCAAAAGGTTATGTTTTAAAAGGTTGAATGCTTTCGTAAGGTTTTAGTTCAATGGTTTTGATGGGTTTAAGTTGAATTATTTTGAAAGGTTTTAGTTCAATGGTTTCGATAGGTTTTAGTTCAATGGTAAAAGGTTTTAGTTCAATGGTTTTGAAAGGTTTTAGTTCAATGGTTTCGAAAGATTTTAGTTCAATGGTTTCGAAAGGTTTTAGTTCAATGGTTTTGAAAGGTTTGAGTTTAATGATTTTGAAAGGTTTGAGTTCAATGGTTTCGAAAGGTTTGAGTTCAACGAATTCGAAAGGTTTGCTTTGAATGGTTACGGAAGGTTTAAAATGGAAGGTTTTCCAAAGGTTTTCTAAGGCATTATTTTAAGATGTTATAAAGTAGCACGTTTAAATTTTTATTTCTTTCGAGAGGAATGATTTCAATAGTTTCGAACGGTTTGATGTTTAGTTTTGAAAGGCAAGGTTTTGTCCTTTTGGCTTAGAAAATTAAAGGGTTTCACTTGGTTGTGAAAGAGATGTTTTCAAAAGTTTAGAAAGACATACTTTCAAATGTTTAAATGTATTCATCAACTAAGGTTTGAGTAAAGAAGATATAAATAACATATTAGTGTGATTTTGAGTAAAGCATAAAGATTATATATTATTTGATTTTGATTTAAAGGTTTTAAATCATTTTGAAAAAAATTTAATGTAAATTTATGGGAGGGGGTCCTTAAGTGAAAATGACTCAGATATTAGAATACCAGATGGACTAGTATGGAGTCGCTCCTTATACATTAGCTATTTGTAACATCCCGGTATTTTCAACCATTCGCATCCGCATATGTCGAACTTGAATCGTTCAAAATATCAGATTGTTAATTTAAATTTGGAAAAAATCAACATAGACAATAAATAAATAAATTACAAAATCAAAGACACAGAGTAATATAACAATAAGCAGTGGAAATAAAAGAATAGTAGTTCATGAAGCTACTATATATATAAACAGAGTTGAAACATGATACAACAGAAGTCTCAAATACATAGAAGTCTCAATACAATAGTCAAATACAAGAAAAGAATATATCACGTGAGTTAACTGAATAACTACAAGCTGAATAGATAGATGGATCTCCAAGAGAAGCTCCAACTCCAAAGGTGAGTCTCAAATGTTGTGACACTCAGTCTGACCCGAGCATAAAGCAAAACACAAAACACTCCAGTCAAGATTAACATTCTTATATCAATAAATCCAACTCAAATGAAATATCAACTGAAATACAAGTAACTTAAAGGATGTTTGGGATGACAATACTCTAAGGTTCCATGAAACTATCTACTATGTAGTAATATACGCTGTTATAATAATGTCTATAGTAAAGTAAACTATTAAAATAGCGTTAAGGCGTTACCTATTTCCCCCTTAACACTTTATATATTCCCATATTTTATATAGTACTGTAACTTCCCATAAAATGGGCTTATCAGATGGCACTCCATAAGTATGGTACAAAATAAACTCGTAGTAGTCTCGCTAAGGTAGGTGACACAGCACAACTAGGCAATGCTAGGGTAGATATACCAATTACACTTCCGGGCTGGTGGAACGTACAGCAGCAACTACCGCCCACCTCGAGCCACACTCCCAAATCAAAGGTGCGCACCAAATCAATCTGTAACAACCCGGATATTTTAACGATTTTCAATAATTTAATTAACTAAATTTTGTTGAAATTTAAAATATTTGAATTTTGAAATAAAAATTTGATATTTGTAATTCGTCTATTTAAACATAGAAAATGGTAAATTTTCATCAGAAAATATGGAAGTTTATTTTTTTCTGGTGTAAGTCTATTTTAATTTAAATCAGTTAATATTTGATGTAATAAAGTGTTTTCCAAACCTGAATATTTTTATATAGAAAATTTGTAAACCATCTTCTGAGTGAGACACCATATTTTGTTTCTTCAAATGTTGACTGCTATTACTCCGTTTAACTTATTTTTGGCAAATTAGAAGCATTTTTGGTACCGATATCGACTTTTGATAGGTTGATCGTACTATTGATATCTAGATACTATTTTGATCGTCTCGTCGAGCTGGTCTCTACGGTATTTTTTTTTTGCTTTTTTGGCGTCCGGCACTCGACAAAATTAATAAAACGATCGTTCTTATTGATTTCGCTTTTAAGCCTTTTGGCTTCCTTTTTCCTTTTCATTATCCACCGTATATTACCAATAGTCATCAACAATTATTTTGGCATTCACGTTCGGATCCTGACCCTTGTTATTCCACCTTTTCATTTCTCTATACCTCTTGTTGTTTTTCACGTCCCTTCTACCTCCTTCTTTGTTTCCATTCCTCTAATAAAAAACAAATATGAAAAGATATATTATATGTTACTGTCACTTTTCATTGAGAAAACTATAAGCTACTCGTATCACAACCTTACCTGCTTTCTTCCACTATCCCTGAACCCATTCCCTTCGCATGCCTCTTCCTTGTCGTTCCATTTCCATCTCCAAGCTCACACAATGAAACCCACATCTTCCCTCGTCGACAACCGCCCACATAGAAGCTCCTCCTTGACCACATCCTATTACAACCGATCCAAAACCCAAACGTTCCACTTCGCAGCCATTTAAAACCCATCAGCTTCGTGAACCCATTCGCCATCTCCCTCTCGTCCTCCACCACTTCACACCGCCGACCACCTTGACCTCCGCTGCATCCGCCTCTGGCCGTTTATCTAGCTCTGAAGAAAGTAGGCATGCATTCTTTATTTAATATTTATATGCGTAATATACATATTTTGGAAATAGGGACACGGTTTTAATTTATATTGCATATAGGTATTTTGATATGGACGTTCACGTTATCGTGTATATATATATATATATGTATATGTATTATATTATATATATTTTATTAATAGTTTGTGAGCTTGAGGGTATTCGTAAATTATGATTTCTAAAAACATAATTTGCCTACTATATTTTCATGTGTAGTTCGCATAGTATGCTTCCTTTCTAATATGATATGCACCTATAAAATAATACAATGTTTTATATATGTTAGTTTATTATAGTTTGCTTATAATTTAAGCTACAGGCTTCTGGCATATATACTTTTATATGTTTAAAGTGTTACAGAATATAAGAACTGTATATATTAATGACATAAGTTGTATTAGTTCTTATTTTGCTTATAGTACATATATATATATATGCTAAAGTATATTTATGTTAGTTATAAATATACAGTGTGTATGTGCACTGGTTTATATCTGTTTGCTTATATATTAGTGATGTATATTGTGATTTCAAAGTGTGTGTTTATATATATTAAGTATTGGTTTAAAAAAGTGTATGAGTATATATATATATATATATATATATATGTGTGTGTGTGTGTGTGTATGTATGTATCTATGTATGTATTTTGATGTTAGATTTTTTTTCCAAATCTACCATGAGGATTTGTTTTGTTCAAATATGTGTGTAAGTCTATAGGAATTTGGTTTTCAGATATATATATGTGTGTGTGTGTGTGTGTTATTTTATATTAGAAATTTAATTATTGAGTTGAAAATAAATATGTATGTTTTAATTTAATATGTGTTTAATTTAGAATATGGTTTTATAAATATAGTTATATATAGTTATATACAAGTTCACTTATACCAATTATCTTCATCGATTCAGATTCTCATTTATTTCACCGATTCTATCTACCAGCTTTGATCATCAAATTCATGCCCATCTCACCTTGCTATGGATTCGTAACTCATCGTATTTTCGTTCATCTCTAGCTTCGGAAGGTGAGAAATCACTCACGATTAACTTTCTTCTATTTGTTAAATTTAATTTCAATTGAAATGATAATTAAAATATGCTGTTGTTAGTTATTTACATTATTATTTACATGGTGTTATCTGTATCTATTCATCTGTGGCATCTGACACCATTATCTGTTATTTATATTGATGATATATGCATGTTTTATTATCATCATATCTGTTACCACTCTACAAGTTCCCTGTTAGTATAGAATTCAGTATGGGTTGAAATGATACATACACGAACGATTTGTAGAATAGAAGAAAATCGTTATAGGTTGAAATGATAAACCCAAGCGATTTTCATTGAATTGAATTTGGGATTGCGAGTTGAAATGATATATACCCGTATATATTTAAATTGCAGATTGAAATGATAAATATCTGTATCACTTGACCATAGATAGAAAATTATATACAGACACAGTGGTCTATATATAAAAGTATTTGAAATGATTTCTGTGGGTTTTAGAAAGAAATATATGGTTTTGTATAAATATTGATTTTAGATATTATATAAATATTATTTTATATATATAGTTAAATTCTTAATCTTATGTATAAATTTGTTTTCATATAAAATAAATTTAATAATAAAGTTTGATTTATTTAAAGTATAATATGGTTAAGTATTTATTTAAATTATATTTTAATATAGAGTTATAATGATTTAATAAATTAAGGTTGAGAAGATAGGTTTGAAATTGGTTTTAAATAAGAATTTTATGTAATTAAAATCAATTTGAAACTTATTGAATTTAAGATTTTTGAAAGAATATGATTTTTAATTTGATTTTGTTTAAGGTGATTTAAATTAATATATCAAGTTTAAATAAAGCAATATTCAGTTATTTGTAGTTTGAAAGTTTTATTTAAATGATATTGGATTTATTATGTAAATATTTCAAAACTAAATAATAGTAAATTGAATTTGATATATATGGAATTATAATAATTTAATTTTGAAATTATGGAATATTTAAAGCTCTGAAATATATGGAATTTGAAATGGTTTATTTGAGATTCAAATCTGTGTTTGAAATTGATATAAACCAAAATGGATTATTGAAATCTGAATTGAGTTGAAATTTATGAATTGAGATTTGATTTAAATTGAATTTTGGATTCAAGTTGATTTGAATCAATATGTGAAGTTTGAGGAAATTATTTTATTTTATAAAGTAATTTTAAATTTAAAACTATTTTATTATATATACTATTTTAATATCTAAATTGTTTAAGTGGTGGAAGTTATGCTTTCAAAGTTATGAATTTCAAAGTATTATGTTTTGAAAGTGTATAATTTCAAGTGTTTAGTTTCGAAAATGTTATAACTTTAAAGTGCTAGGATTTTGGAAATGATATCGTATTTGGTTTTGAAATGGAAATCATATCGTATTGATATGGTTTTGAAATGGCAACGATATTTCGGTTTTGAAGTATATACTATTTTGAAATGACCGTGGTGTTATAATAACATTTGGTTGTTAAAGAGACCACGATTGGAAGTTGTCATACTCTCTGCTAACTCTGAAAACCACTTTAACAACTGTGTACACCGTGGAGATTCCAGAATGAAGTAGGATGGTGGCGACGTCCTATTGAGGTATATACGTGGACCCGACTCCGTAATTTGGCATAAGGTGGATAAAATAGGAGCGATTCTCAGGCCAATGAGGTAGCTCCTTTGATCGGATACACTCCTTCGATATTATATTCTGAATTTATGATTGATTTGGTGGCCACTTCTGATTTTTTGATTTGGGAGTGTGGCTCGAGGGGGGAGGTAGTAGCGGCTATGCATTACCACCAGCCCGGATTTGTAATTGGTATATCTACTTTGGCATTGCCTTGTTGTGCTGTGTCACCCACCCTAGCGCGCCTTATACGATTCTGTTTTGTACCATACCTATGAAGTTCCCTCTGACGACACCCAGTACGGGGGAGATTACGGTACTGTATAGACTATGAAAATATAAAAAATGTGTTAAGGTGGAAAATGTAAATCCTTAATGCTATTTTCAAATATATCATACTTTACTTTAGACATTATTATAATAGCGTATATTACTACATGGTAGATAGTTTAACGGATCCTTAGAGGATGGTTATCCCAAACATCCTTTGAGTTACTTGTATTTCAGTTGTTATTTCACTTGAGTTGGATTTATTGATATAAGAATGTTAATCCTGACTCGAGTGTTTTGTGTTTTTCTTTACACTCAGGTCAGACTGAGTGATACAGTCTTTGAGACTCACCTTCGGAGCTGGAGCTTCGTTTGGAGATCCAGCTACATTTTTCAGCTTGCAGTTATTCAGTTGATTCTAGTGATGTATACTGATCTTGTATTTGACTATTTTATTTGAGACTTCCATTTTTTCTTATTTAACTCTGCTATATATATAGTAGCTTCATGAACTACTATTCTTTTGTTTTCGCTGCATATTGTATATTACTTTGTGTCTGTGATTCTGTGATTATTTATTTACTTCATATGCTGAGTTTTGCCAAATATAAATTGACAATCTGGTATTTCGAGTAATTCAAATCCGACGTCTGCGGATGTGAATGGTTGAAAAAATCAGGTCGTTATACAATCGCAAAGTAGTAGAATGGCATACGAAGAAGTGTGTCCGATCGGAGAAGCTACCTCACTTAGCCTGTCAATTGCTCATGTTTTGCCACCTTATGCCAACTCATGGGAGTTGGGTCCACGTATATACCTCAAATAGGACGTCGCCACCATCCTACTTCATTTTAGAATCTCCACCGTGCACATGGTTGTTAAGGTGGTTTTCGGCATTGGCAGAGAGTATGACAATAATCGATACCGGTCTCTGTCAAACGTTATTATAACACCGCAGTTATTTCAAAATAGTTTATACTTCAAAACGAAAATACATTTCAAAAACCATATCAATACGATATCATTTCCATTTCAAAGCCATATCAATATAATATCATTTCCATTTCAAAACCATATCAATATGATATCATTTTTCACTTCAAATATATCCATTTCCAAAATCATAGTACTTTCAAAGTTATAACACTTTCGAAACCAAAACACCTTGTAATCATAATATTTTGGAAAACCATAACATTTTAAAATCATAACACTTTTGAAATTATAACATTTTGAAATCATAACACTTTGAAATCATAGCACTTTGAAATCATAACACTTTGAAAACCATAACACTTTCTTTTAAACAGTTTAGATATTACTAGTAGTATATATATAGTAAAATATTTTATAAAATAAAATAGCCTATTTAAAAATAGTTATAAGTTAAAATAGTTTATATTAAAATAATTAGCATATTAAAATAATTTATATTAAAAATATTTATATTAAAAATGATTTATATTAAAATAATTTATGAAGTAAAATATAAATAGTTTTAAATATAATTTAAAAATACTTTATATAGTAAAGTAGTTTCCTCAAATTTCACAAATCGATTCAAATCAATTCGAATTCCAAAATTCCAGTTAAATTAAACTTCAATTCATAAATTTCAATTCAATTAATTTCTAAATAAACCATTTCAAATTATATCAATTTCAAATACAGATTTGAACCACAAAATAAACTATTTCAATTTTCATATATCTCAAAGCTTAAATATTCAACATTTCAAAAATAAATTTGAAAATTTCATATATATATATATATAAATATATATATATATATATCAAATTCACTTTAGTATAATTTATTTTGAAATATTTACTTAATCATTCAAATAACATTTAAATAAACTTAAAATTTCAAATTTAAATAAAACTAAATATACCATTTCAAATTTATGTAAATTTGAAATATTCATTTAAATCACTTTTAATCAAAATAAGTTATAAAATCATGTCTTTAAAATCCCAAATTTAATAAATTTCAAATCAAACTTGTTTGAGTATAATTCTAAAATAAATCAAATTTCAAACTAATTTCTATTTCTCTTTCCAACCTGAATTTTATTAAAATCATTATAAACTCTATATTTGAAAATATAATTTTTAAATAAATACTCAAACATATTATATATTAACTAAATCAACTTTATTAAATCAACTTTAATAAATCAAATCTTATTATTAAACTTATTTTATATATTTTAAAATAGTAAAATTGTAAGTAAAATCTTAAAAATTATATTTCCAAAACTAACTTACAATTTAAAAAATTTCAAAACATATAATTTTAAAAAGCAAAATTTAAAACCTTCATAACAACATTTATATATATATGTCTAAAAATCAATATTTATTAAAATCAAAATATTCATTTCAAAACCTTGGAAATCATTTCAATATATATATATATATATATATATATATATATTGACCAACGGTCTCTGTATATAATTGTCTATCCTATGGTCGAGTGATACAGATATTTATCATTTTGATCCGCAATTTAAATATATACGGGTATATATCATTACAATCCGCAATTCCAAATTCAATTTAATGAAAATCGTTTGGGTTTATCATTCCAACCCATTGCGATTTTATCATATTCTACAGATCGTTCGGACATGTATCATTTCAACCTATAGGGAATTCTAAACTAACAGGGAACTTATAGAGTGATAACATATAAGATAATAATATAATAGACATATATCATCAATATAAATAACTGATAATGCTGTCGGATGTCATAGGTAAACAGATATAGATAATAACATATATGTAACAGTGTAAATAACTAACAGCGACATATTTAAATTGTCATTTCAATCGAAACCATATTTAAAAATATAAGAATGTTGATCGTAAGTGATAACTTACCTTTCGAGGTTAGAGATGAACAGGAATGAGATGGCGTATGAATTCAAGCACGAATTCCAGAGCAAATCAAGATTGAACGCGAATTGGACGAACAAGAAAGAAAATCAAGAATTAATAAATTGAATCAGAATCAGTTTGATATATGCAAAAATATTTGTTATTTTATTAAAATAAATATTTTAATCTAAGACAAAAATTAAAATAAAATATATATAATTAAAATAAAATACATCCTTATAATAAGAAAAAATCACTTCAGTTCAAAACCATTTAAAATTCATGTATATCCTCTTTATAAAACCATACTTAAAACCAATATACAAATGCAGACACCACATAATATATGCAGCAAAAGTGTATATGCGAATAACTAAATATGTATAAACGAATATGCAGACTTGACCTTATATCTACTAATATATATAAATATATGACTAAAACACACACACACACACACACTATACCGCATTATATAATTAATATAACATGCATAAAGCACTTAAACACATCACGTTATTATAAACCAAACACATATATGCATGTTATAACATATATATCCTTTAGTGTACGAATAGAATTTATATGTAACATATAACAAATATGCAGACAATCCAATATGTATGCGTGTTAAAAAATTATATGCAAACCCTATATATCTTTAAGTATACTGACCTATTTATCACTAATATCTATATCAAAGATAGGTTATATATATAAGCTAATATATAAACATTATACATATTTTTTTATTAAAACTGTTTCATACAACATAGCTTCAGTAAATAGTTTAACATATTGTATAATATATATATTATACTAGCATATTTATATATATATACCTTATATTCTATACCCTCATATAAAAAACCCAGATTGATGCTTCTTCTATATATAATATATATTATAAACAAATATATATAACACGTTTATAAACCTATAAAATCATCATAAAATATAAGTTGTAAAATTATAAATATATACAACAACTTATATAGTTTTATACATAACAAAACAAAAGGAACGAGAATTATATCTATACACTAATCAACAAAAATGCAGCTTACAAAACTATACATATACACACAATCATAGACCAAAAATTTCATATATACTAATATATATACTAACTGCAAACAAAATCTTATAAACTCAGAAAACGGATGACTTTGTATATTTATATATACATATAATTTTTTTTAGAAATCAAAAGTAAACAATTATTACCTTTCAAAATTCTAATATAATATACGTATGTATACCATTACTCTTTATAAACAAATATAACCCATACCAGATTATATTTATATTTATATACACTATAATACCTTTATAAAAAAAAATAATACTACTACAAATTATATATAAAGCAACCTATAATATCATAATATATAACTTACGCCAGCATCTGGAAGTGGACTTGGGCGTTTGGGTGGGAGCTTGACCAGTGGCGGCGGAGAGAGACGTTGAGGAGAAGGGTAGAAGTTGATGAGGCCGAGCATGGGAAGGAGGAAGGTCGGCATGCGCATGGAGTAGGAAGACAAGGTTGGGACTGGGCTCGCGTGAATGAGAGGGGATGCGACTGGGTTAAGGTGGATGAGGTGTGAGGAAGAGTGGCGAGCGTGCATAGCTCGAAAAAAATGAGGGAGAATTTGATGGATCTAGAGGAATGAAAATGAAAGGAAGGAGGAGGAATATAATGTAACTTTTGTACATATTTGGTTGACAAGGAAAAATATAGTCGAGCCAATGTTTAAAATGAAATAGCCAAAAATTTGAAGAGGTGGAATTTTAAAATCTACAGTTTGAATTTGTGGATATAATAAAAGTTGAAGCTGATGGTATTACACAGTTGAACTGAAAATAAAATTTATACAAAGTTCGAATACGGAACCGAATATCGTTTCGCAGATTTCACAGTCTCCCGAATTTCCGAAACACTAAAACGAATATACCATAGAGATCAGCACGACGCGATGATCAAAATGGTATACAGCTATTGGTGGCACGATCATTCTATCAAAAGTCGATAATCGGTACCGAAAATGCTGCTAAAACGTCAGAATTAAGGTAGACGGAGCAATTGCATTCCAAATTTGAAGAAATGAAATATGACGTCTCACTCAGAAGATGATTTACAAATTTATTATATAAAAATATTAAGGTTTAGAAAACATTTTATTATCATCAAATATTAACTGATTTGAATTAAAATAAAATTACACATGAAAATAAACTTCCATAGTATCTAATGAAAATTTACCACTTACTATGTTTATATAGATGTATTTCGAATATTAAATTTTTATTACTAAATTTTATTATTTACAATTTCACCAAAATTTAATTAAATATGATAATAAAATTATTAAAAATTAACGGGTCGTTACACTCTCCCCTACTCAAAACTTTTCGTCCTCGAAAAGGAACGGGGTAGGAGAATTGAAACAACCAGAAAGAAAAATAGATTGGAAAACAAAATAAAACAATTAATTTAAACCATATAAATTTCAATTTAAATTAATTTATATTCAACAATTGATTTTAAATTCAAGGTATTTCATTAAGTTGATTTATACATTGTAAATTATTCGATTACGTATTCAACTTCTGGATGATTTAGATAAGTTATATATTGGAATGAAATTAAGTAGTATACAAGAAAAAGTATCATTCAATTATTTCAAATTTAAACATTTATTCAAACATTTGGCTCCATTTTTGATAATTGAATTCATCCTTTAATCAAAAAATTAAGAATTTAAATTTTCGATTAACTTCAAACAATTTGGAGATAAATACCCACACACACACAGATATATATATATATATATATATATATTAAATTAAATCTATAATCATATACCAATATATATTATAAATCAATTCATATTTTAGAAATTCAAATCAATTTAATTTCCAAAACATAAGTGTAGCAAAGCTACGAATTGGTCTCTCCACTTTGAAACTCAAAAATGAATGTCAATGATGCGGCCGCCATTACCGAAATTATTTTCCAACGACAAAAGAGGAGAGCACTGATTTAAAAATTTGGAAGTTCTTTGAAACAATTTCTATTTGAAAATACTTTCAATAATATACATTTTAAAATTTCAAAACCAAAGTTTGGAGTTACCAGAAATTAAATTCTCAAAATCTAAATTTTAAATTCAATTAAATTTCCAAAACAGTTTCTAAACCATGTTTTTATAATTCCATTTATTTATATCAACAATAGTCCATGATTTACAAAATAAATGAAAATAAAATAGTATCATTTTAAACAACCAATTCATTTAACTATTTAATTTGATAAAAATTTACTTATATATATAATATAATCTTACAAAATTGATTTCATTTACCAAATTTTAAAATAATATTGTGTCAGTTTGCTCTGTTTAAGTGTTTTGGAATTTCCATCGATAGCGTTGATCAGACGAATCGAATGAAAACCAAATCGACATTAACAACTCAAACAACACAACATATAAAACATTTTAATATTAACTGCAGATGCACTCCCTCATTCGACTATTCCAAAATGGGTGAAAACAAGGACAGAGGTTCAAATTTAGGGGACCTTAATCAAAGTGAATTCTAATAAGGAGTTTAGGCTTGAAATGACGATAAGATAATTAAGTAATAGAATAGGAAGATGGATATACTTATACAAATCACAGGTGACCTTAACCTGGTCAACCGTGACTTCAAGAATAAGATCGATGTAGAATTCGGAGGCAAATCGACATCCGATCACAAGAGATAGAATTCGATTATAACAAGAGATAGCAGTATCATAAACCGAGGATATAGAAATCTCCGGTGAATCCATGCCTAATGTAAAGGAGTTTCACCCGTTTACAAATCATTCAGTGGAGTTATGTGATACTCTAGAATAAAAAGAACACGAATAGGAAAGGGAAGGATGGATTTCAGAACAGGTGGGAGAGTTCTAAAATTCAAAGGGAACCGAATTGAAGAGGAAGAGATTCAAGCATGAACGAACGCGATTCCGTAATTAAATTTACTACATATGCTAAATTTTTCCTAAAACCAAAGCTCTGATACAACATGTATCATCTCGGAATTTTCAACCGTTCACATCCACACATGTCGAACTTGAATTGTTCAAAATATCAGATTGTTAATTCAAATTTGGAAAAACTCAGCATACACAGTAAATAAATAAATCACAGAATCACAGACACAGAGTAATATAACAATAAGCAACGGAAATAAAAGAATAGTAGTTCATGAAGCTACTATATATAAAAACAGAGTTGAAACAAGATACAACAGAAGCCTCGAATATATAGAAGTCTTAATACAATAGTCAAATACAAGATAAGAATATATCACAAGAGTTAACTGAATAACTGCAAGCTGAATAGATAGATGGATCTCCAAGCGAATCCCCAACTCCAATGGTGAGTCTCAAATGCTGGGACACGCAGTCTGACCCGAGCGTAAAGAAAAACACAAAACACTCAAGTCATGATTAACATTCTTATATCAATAAATCCAACTCAAATGAAATATCAACTAAAATACAAGGATCTTTGGGATAACCATCCTCTAAGGATACGTGAAACTATCTACTAGGTAGTAATATATGCCATTATAATAATGTCTATACTAAAGTAAACTATTAAAACAGCGTTAAGGCGTTACCCATTTCCCCTTAACACATTTTATATATTCTCATAGTCTATATAGTACCATAACATCCCGTAAACTGGGCTTATCAGAGGGCACTTCTTAGGTATGGTACAAAACAAACTCGTAGTGGTCTCGCTAAGGTAGGTGACATGGCACAACTTGGTAATGCCTGGGTAAATATACCAGTTACATTTTCGAGCTGGTGGTAACGCATAGCAGCAACTACCGTCCACCTCGAGCCACACTCCCAAATCAAAGGTGCTCACCAAATCAATCACATAGTAATAGAATGGAATACGAAGAAGTGTGTCTGATCGGAGGAGCGACCTCACTTGGCCCATCAATTGTTCCTGTTTTAGCCACCTTATGCCAACTCACAAGAGTCGGGTCTACGTATACCTCAAATAGGAAGTCGACACCATCCTACTTCATTCTGAAATCTCCACCGCGTACACTGTTGTTAAAGTGGTTTTCAGCATTGGCAAAGAGTATGACAATAACCGATCCTGGTCTCTTTAACAACCAAGCGTTATTATGACACCGCAGTTATTTCAAAATAGTTTATACTTCAAAACCAAAATATCATTTCCATTTCAAAAACCATATCAATACGATATCATTTCCATTTCTAAACTATATCAATATAATATCATTTCCATTTCAAAACCATATCAATATGATATCATTTTTCACTTCAAATATATCCATTTCCAAAATCATAGTACTTTCAAAGTTATAACACTTCCAAAACTAAAACACTTGAAATCATAATACTTTGGAAAACCATAACATTTTGAAATCATAACACTTTTGAAATCATAACATTTTGAAATCATAGCACTTTGAAATCATAACACTTTGAAAACCATGACACTTTCCTTTAAACAATTTAGATATTACTAATAGTATTAGATAGTAAAATAGTTTATAAAATAAAATAGTCTGCTTAGAAATAGTTATAAGTTAAAATTGTTTATATTAAAATAATTAGCATATTAAAATAATTTATATTAAAAATAGTTTATATTAAAGATGATTTATATTAAAATAGTTTATGTTGAAATAGTTTATAAAGTAAAATATAAATAGTTTTACATATAATTTAAAAATACTTTATATAAAATACTTTCCTTAAATTCACGAATCAATTCAAATCAACTCGAATTCTGAAATTCCAATTAAATTAAACCTTAATTCATAAATTTCAATTCAATTCAGTTTCTAAATAAACCATTTCAAATTATATCAATTTCAAATATAGATTTGAACCACAAAATAAACTATTTCAATTTCAATATATTTCAAAGCTTTAAAAATTCAACATTTCAAAAATAAATTTGACAATTTCATATATATATATATATAAATATATATATATATATATATCAAATTCACTTTAGTATAATTTATTTTGAAATATTTACTTAACCATTCAAATAACATTTAAATAAACTTAAAATTTCAAATTTAAATAAAACTAAATATACCATTTCAATTTATGTAAATTTGAAATATTCATTTAAATCACTTTTAGTCAAAATCAAGTTATACAATCATATCTTTAAAACCCTAAATTTAATAAATTTCAAATCAAACTTATTTGAGTATAATTCTTAAATAAATCAAATTTCATACCAATTTCTATTTCTCTTTCCAACCCGAATTTTATTAAAATCATTATAAACTCTATATTTGAAAATATAAATTTTAAATAAGTACTTAAACATATTGTATATTAATTAAATCAAATTTATTAAATCAACTTTAATAAATCAAATCTTATTATTAAACTTATTTTGTACAGTTTAAAATAGTAAGATTATAGGTAAAATCTTACAAATTATAATTCCAAAAATAACTTATAATTTTAAAATTTTCAAAACATATAATTTTAAAAATCAAAATTTAAAACCTTTATAGAATCATATATATATATGTCTAAAAATCAATACTTATTAAAACCAAAATATTCATATCAAAACCTTGAAAATCATTTCAAAATATATATATTGACCAACGGTCTCTGTATATGATTTTCTATCCTATGGTCAAGCGATACGGATATTTATAATTTCAATCCGCAATTTAAATATATATGGTATATATCATTTCAACCCGCAATCCCAAATTCAATTCAATGAAAATCACTTGGGTTTATCATTTCAACCCATAACGATTTTCTCCTATTCTACAGATCGTTCGGGTATATATCATTTCAACCCATAGGGAATTCTGAACTAAGAGGGAACTTGCAGAATGAAAACAGATATGGTAATAATATAACAAACATATATCATCAATATAAATAACTGATAATGGTGTTAGATTGCACGGGTAAACAGATACAGATAATAACATATATATAGCAGTGTAAATAACTAACATCAGCATATTTCAATTCTCGTTTCAATTGAAATCAAATTTAATAAATATACGAACGTCAATCGTGAATGATTGCTCACCTTTCAAGGTTAGAGACGAACAGGAATGGGCTGGGTAACGAATTTAAGCACGAATTCTAAAGCAAATCCAGATTGAACGCGAAGTGGACGAACAAGGCTGAAAATCAAGAATTGATGAACTGAATCAGAATCAGTTTGATATATATAGAAGTATTTGTTACTTTATTAAATAAATATTTTAATCTAAGACAAAAATAATAATATATATATATATATATATTTAAAATAAAATGCATACTTATAATAACAAAATATCACTTCAGTTCAAACCATTTAAAATTCATGTATATCCTCTTTATAAAACCATACTTAAAACCAATATACAAATACAGACACCACATAATATATGCACACTAAAGTATATATGCGAATAACTAAATACGTGTAAACGAATATGCAGACTTAACCCTATATCTACTAATATATATAAATATGTGACTAACACATACACGCACACACATACTATACTACATTATATAATTAATACAGCATGCATAAAGGACTTAAACACATCACGTTATTATAAACCAAACTCATATACGCATGTTAAAACATATATACTCTTTTGTAACGGTCTATTTTTCGACGCCCGAAAGTCGACGTCAATACGTCCACTATATCAAATGTCGAGCAATCAAATGCCAAAAACCGAGCCGTTAGGGTTAAAGAAGAAGAAGATAGAAGAAGAAACAGAAACAATAACATAATCTCGCATTTCGCAGCGGAACAAATATAACAGATAAAGGAATAATCTTTAAAACAAAGAATCATATCTGTTTATACACCAAATTTTTAGAGTGTTACAACAACAAACAGCGGAAAAGAATATAACATATACAAGTGATACGCCTCGCCATCCAGCTTGAACTCCAGATCACCACAGCATATTTTTCTGACGTTGCTCCAGAATAATGATAACCTGACTCTAGGCTGCCCATATGGAAAATTATGGGCACCCAGAGTTTTGAAAGGGAAGAATAAGCTCCAGGTCAGTCATGGGACTGGTGTGAGATCTTGAAAACAGTTATTTTCATAAAGAAAGGAAAAATAAAATCGCTATGCTTTTGGAAAGTGAAAATACCATAAGGCCTCCCCGCACACACACAATGCAAGCGCACAATTGGAGGAGATTTCTCCTTTTGATAGTCAACATGCTTGATATGCAAAATCTATTTTAATATTATCATTAGCGCATAGTGTGGTAAACATTTGCAAGTATAATATTAATGTTAGCCAGCATACGTACCATTATAGTATGCCTACTATAGCTACCATATTAGATGGCAAGTTCTACACCTAAAACCATACAAGGCGTGTATTGATGATTGGATTTTCAACAAATGGTCAGGCTAATGAACTTCCTGAGCCATATGGGCAGGTCTCTAGAAGGACGCCCCGAGAACCTGACTTGATCTCTGCCAACACAAGGCCGGGTTACCTCTGTAACTAGGTAACTAACTGTCACGAGTACGCCATCTCCCGGTCATAACCGACCGTTATCCGAGGATCCTTAACACCAACAACCATAAAGTAATAAATTTGCAGAAACCACATAGGTTAAATATGTGGGCTCCATACCATGAAACAATCCTTTTCCAAAAGGAAATGGACATACCCTCAAGGGGCGCTACCTCCAAATAACCTTGCCGCTTCCTTCCTGTTTTGACTATTCCGGGTTGTGAGGTCCGACGAGGTCACGTCCATAAAGCAACGCATTACCCAAAAGCCATGCTTCGATCAACACATGATCAGCAGAAATTTGTATGCAGATTAACAAATTGGGAATATATCAATAGTAACTATCAACTACATAACCTCTGAGCTCGTACGTCTTAGAGAAGTGTGTTAAGCTAAGAGAATAAACTCTCCGCCACAAACATAAATTTATTTGATAGAAACCAGCTTTACATCTCAAAGTGTAACGTCAGACACACATCCATTCAAGTCCATTCCGGGTTCGAACAGAACCGAAGGCACTTCAAAGAAGCCCTTGCAAATTCAGATATTTACCAATCACGTCCGGACTCCCCATCACAAAGGGTAATATAATCTCTATACCGGAGCAATTTAGTGCAGAGACATTCGACAGGTAATCCTTTTACTTTTTAAAATATCCGGTCTTCAATACCATCTTCAAATGCAATCCCATTTCAATCGTACCATTATTCAAAATTGGTTTTATGACACAAAGTCGTCTCCTGGCTAATCCGAATAACGAGCGCTTATTTTAAAAATAAGTGTTACATTCAGATTTTAAATAAATCACAGCAATTTCCACTTTGATCTTTTAAACAAAAGATACATTACAAAGATTCGATGTGGTTTTCGAATATCCATTTGGAATCTGACCTCCGGTCACATCGAAATTCAAATGCTATTAAAGGTCAATATTGATAGTCGGTTATTTAACTATCAATCAACATCCACAACAATCACCAAATCTAAATAATTTTGCCAAATTATTTATTTTCAAAAATATCTTCGCAAGATGTTTTATTTACACTTCAACACTTTGAAAACAAATTTCAAATCATTTTTCACATTTCAATCATTTGAAACAAATTTCAAATCACTTTTCACATTTCAATCCTTTGAAAACAAATTTCAAATCACTTTCCTCACGTGGAATAAATTTCCAAAAATTATTTATTTTCACTGAAAAATTTGTCGAATTCGAATACTTTAAAATAATTTAAATCACTTATCCAAAAATATACACTTGGAAACAATTAAAATAAAAAACTATTTTTAAACACGTTATTTAAAATATTAGTTATGAAATTTTACACCCATATGTCGTATAAATCTTAAGCCCAAAATAATTTTAAAATAAAATTATTAGATAGAGCATAACTATTTAAATAACCATTTTCTAAATCAAATGTCAATTAAATCTTTAAATAATCACTTCTGTAATTAATTAAATAAATATCTACTTTAAAGATTTGAAAATAGTTTCCAAAAATAATTTCTCCAATAATATTCTTTCAAAACCAATTTCTAGAATTTTTAATTTATAATTTAAAAGCTACTTTGAAAGTATACTCAGCTTCCCTGGGAAAATATACTTTCCATTTTAAAAATGGTCCATTTAAATCAATTAATAAATCCTTCTTGATTTATTTTAAATTTACATTCCAAATCCATAAATTTCTTTCCACACTTTTAAAAATAAACCAATATTTATTTTTAAAACAAGTTTCCTTTTCCTTTATAAATTCCCATTGTGAATTTAAATTTCCAAATATCCACTGATATACAATTTTCAAATCAATTTTCAAATATTCATTTTCAAACACCAAATCAAAATTTTCAAATCAATTTCCTAAAGATTTATTTTTAAACACCAAACCAGTTTCCTAATTGATTTCTAAAATTTGTTACCATTTTAAAATAAATCCCTTTATTTTTTCCAAACTATTTAAAATCCTATTTTAAATAAATTCTTCAACTATTAAACAATATTACTTAAATCCCTTTATTAAAATCTTCTCCCATATTTCGGAATTAATTCGATAAGATTTCAAAATTCAATATTTACCCCTTTAAATTCCTTCTTCTAAATTCATCCAATTCTTTAAAATGAATTTACTTAAATTTTTCTACTTTAATTTCCAAAAATCCAATTTTTGTATTTTTGGTACCCTACGATACCAAAAATGTATTTGGCTAAACCACAGCCTTCAATGATTTCAATCACAAATATAATCATACACAGATTATAAATAAATCAACACACAACATACAAATAAATTCAAATTTTTGAGGAATCCAGTTGGATCCCTCCAACCTGTTTCCCTGCATCTACAAATGTTAGCACAACAATTAAATACCAATTCCACTTTAAGGTGGAATATCGTGGTATATGGGATTAAATAATATCATCCGCTATTATGCAGCACATAGGGTCTCATCCGCTATATAATGCGGGAAATCAATCACTCCAAACACATATACATACTATATATATTATCACATCCAAACAGTTAACCAATAACCTAAATTCAAAATTTAATTTGAGTGAGAAGATCTCAACTTTGCTCCATTATTTTGCAATCCATTTCCAATTCGACTTGCTTTTCCATGACTTTGACCTTGTATAAACATTTATACAATTCATTAATATTCGAAATAAATCAAACAATTTAATTTTCCATTTTATAATTTTAATTCAACTAATAATTTAGTTTTAAATTAATGATTTAAGTTTAAACAAATAAATTTAAAAATATGTATACATATTTTGTTATTTTCTTTATTATTTTATTTTGAAAAATAGATATCCATTTGAAACCACATATATATACTAAAAATAATTTATAGATTTCAAAAATCTAATCTATATAAGCTCCACTACCATTTTAAAAATTTCATTTTCAAAATCTGATATATATATACATACACACTTCCAGCCTACATTCATAAAAAATGAAAATAAAAAAAAACTTACACCTTACTGCTCATCGCAAACGCCAAGCCCAGACATGCTTGGCCACCCACGAACGCGGAAAAGCCTCGTCGATCAACGTGTTTCGCCCTGCCTTGTCACTAGATTTCCGATACCACAAACTCGATCGCTATACCTAGATGAAGCAACACAGGCGGCGAACCACCCATCATCTTCGCACCCCAAACTTACCGAAGCCCTAACCCACGCATCGCCCAAAATTAAAACATCGCTCATCTCTGCCGCGAATTCGAGTGCCTCGACGTCCCCCCATACGTCGATTATCCCTCTCCTACCTCAACTTGGAAGCTTCTCCTCTAACCATCAATCGCGAGCCACAACACTCGATCACTGCAGACCAAGTCTACCAAAACTGCTGCTCCTTGTAACCGAACGCGACCACCCAATCCTTGCTACACACACCCACACTCGACACCGAGCCACTCACATCCACCTCGCATGTGCTAAAAGGTGCAACCCAACAAGTCACATCGCCTCACTGCCTGAACGCTACGCTTCCCAAATCCCTTTAGTCGAATGCGAACCCAAGGCGAATCGAAAGTGGCTAGTCGAACGACTTGAGGAGAATCGTTTTTTTAATTTTATTTTGAGCTTCGAACTGGTAGATGGGAAGAAGGCGGCCATTTTTTAGTTATTTCGATTTTTTTTCTTTGGTTTGAATGAAAGAATATTGCTTTCGTCTTTTATTTCTTTGAACGAGACAAAGTTTCTATTTTTCGATGCGTGTCATTAATTTCTGCCAAGTGTTTGAAGAAATACAAAATGTGTAACTTGCTTGTGAAATTATATTATAATAAACATATATATTATGTTTTAATTTTAAATTCAAATTCAAATCATATCGATTTCGCAACTCTCAATCTCGATCTCCAATCGAGGCATGCCGCCAGGCGTTTATAATGTTATACGTCCATTCTGAACACATTGGAGAAGGTCGTGAGTCCAAATTCGATCGTATGGAGAAGATAGCTTTTTTGGACCAGTTGTTAAATTAAATTTCAATATAAATTTTAGCACGTTTGCAATATCACACGACAACTCCAAATACTACGAAAATTGAAATCCAATAATAAAATACTATTACAGATCCAATGGAACTAGTTTCGTCGTAATCCGAGACCATACCTCGGAAGGCTAATTTTAAATATCGATTCAAACGATATAAATTCCAAAACTGAACAAAACATTTTCAAATTCAATTCTGATGCTTCCATTATCTTCAGTATTATCAATATAGATTTTTCAAGCCTTTGAAATATTTTTAATCAGCTTAAAACTAAAGATTCAAATTTTTACCCAATTTCAATAAATTAAATTCAATAATTTAATTGTCAAATTCATAGTTATAATTGAAATTCAAGCTAAAATAACTTCCAATATTTAAAATCAATTAAATATTTTCAATTTCAAATATTTGAAATTCTGGTTCTTCACATTCTTCCCCCTTAAAAGAATTTCTTCTCAAAATTAGTAGTTAAGAAGAATGATCCTTAACCCGTTTATCTTTTTTCTAAAAACCAAATAGTTTTATCAACTTGTCAAAACAAATCTTTTTACTAAAGACCATCATTTCAACTACCTTTCCCCAAATCTTTCATAGTTTTCAAACAACATCATTTATTCCACGATTTAAATTTAAATTCGAATTTTAAATTTTTAAAATTTTCTCAAATTTTTTCTAACTCCCTAAATTTTCAAAATTTTTTGCCAGCTTCTCCTTTGCGCGGCTAGCTCGGTACGACTACAAAATGCCACAATGAGCCCCAGATCCAAAAGAAAATAAATAGCCAAGCGGCTGTACAAGAAAGTCATTAAATTTCGTATAGAAATTTAAATACATACCTCTTTGTCGAGCAATTTAAATTTATCTTCGAAACCAATCCCAATTTATCTTTTGCCTTTATAACACCTGTATGTTATTTAACAACCATGCCCAATTTCTACATTCAAAATCATTTTATATATTTCTTTATAAAAATTCCAATAATTATTTCATTCAAATCCGTACGATGTACTTATATCATTCGTATGCAATACCAAATTCAATCGCTTACTCGATCACACAATTTCATTTCCGAACTAGTGTCGTCCACTCGACTTCCTAATGCTGACTCAGATCTAGTTTTTTGATCAGAAACCGTCATTTTCCTTGCATAGTTCTAAATTATGATAGAGAATTTTCAGAATCAACCAAAAATCCATATCCAGGTTCGTCGTTGAAAATCGAGTGAAAAATCCCAACTTAGATCGATATAATTATCTTGAAATTCTGTGCTCGAATTCTGGATCAAATCGTTATGCGAATAAAATAATATACATACATCCTACGTATTTATTTCTAATGATTATTAGCTATATCAATTTTTTTATTCACATTGATCTTTCATTCCCTTATTCATAATTACCATTTCACAATTTTCAGTTTATCCTTCACTCAATTATTAACTTCGTATATTTCCAATATCAAATTTACTTAAGAATTTCACACTCCATTTCTTAAGTTTAATACAAATATTCTATATACTTCTTATTTTTATTTTCAATTCACTACTTTGGTTTATAGCTACTTATATTTAAACTGGATTTCAAATTCCATATGAATTCAGTTTACCTTTCATTTATAATTATTGAACTCAATTCATTTCAAACCATATTTATTTGGTCATTTCGTCAATTATTTTCACTTAATAATTTTATTTCAATACTTCACTTTGTTTATCACAAATCAAATTCAATTCCAATTCCAATTCCAGTTCTATTTACTTACAAATTCGAAATGAATTTCAACATTCAATTTCACTTCCATTTACTTGCAGTTGTAGATTCATTCATTCATTCACTTATTAATTTCGAATATTTTATCAACTCCAACTATTTTTCCTTTTTTTAAAGTTCGCTATGATTTAAGGAGAATCGTTTTTTTAATTTTATTTAGAGATTCAAACTGGTAAATGGGATGAAGGCGGTCATTGTTTATTTGTTTCAATTTTTTTATTTGGTTTGAACGAAAGAATACTGCTTTCGTCTTTTATTTCTTTGAACTAGACAAAATTTCTTTTTTTCAGCGCGCGTCATTAATTTCTGCAAGTGTTTGAAGAAATACGAAACGTGTAACTTGCCTTATGAAAATATATTATAATAAACATATATATTATATTTTTATTTTAAATTCAAATTCAAATCGTATCAATTTCGCAACTCTCAATCTCGATCTCAAATCGAGGCATGCCGCCAGACGTTTATAATGTTATACGCCCATTCTGAATGCAATGGAGAAGGTTCTGAGTCCAAATTCGATCGTATGGAGAAGACAGCTTTTTTGGACCAGTTGTTAAATTAAATTTCAATATAGATTTTAGCGTGTTTGTAATCTGTGTGATCACACGACAACTCCAAACACTAAGAATATTGAAATCCGCTAATAAAACACTATTACGAATCCAATGCAACTAGTTTCGTCGAAATCCAAGACCGTGCCACAGAAGGCTATTTTTAAATATCGATTTAGACGATATGAATTCCAAAACTGAACAAAACATTTTCAAATTCAATTCTAAAGCTTCCATTATCTTCGGTATTATCAATATAGATTTTTCAAGCCTTTGAAATATTTTTAATCAGTTTAAAACCGAAGATTCAAATTTTTACCCAATTTCAATAAATTAAATTCAATAATTTAATTGTCAAATTCATAGTTATAATTGAAATTCAAGTTAAAATAACTTCCAATATTTAAAATCAATTAAATATTTTCAATTTCAAGTATTCAAAATTCTGGGTCATCACACCTTTACTGTACGAATAGAATTTATATATAATATATAACAAATATGCAGACAATCCAATATGTATGCGTGTTAAACAATTATATGCAGACTCTATATATCTCTACAAAAGTATACTGGCACATTTATCACTCATATCTATATCAAAGACAGATTATATATATAAGCTAATATATAACATTAAACATATTTTTTATTAAAACTGTTTCATACAACATAGCTTCAGTAAATAGTTTAACATACTATAATATATATATATATATATATACACACACTATACTAGCATACTTATATATATATACCTTATATTCTATACCCTCATATAAACAAACCAGATTGGTGCTTCTTCTAAATATATAATATATATTATAAACAAATATATATAACAGGTTTATAAACTTATAAAATCATCATAAAATATAGTTTGTAAAATTATAAATATATGCAACAACTTATACAGTTTTATACATAACAAAACAAATGGAACCAGAATTATATCTATACCTAATCAACACAAATGCATACGATATATAAATATATGGCTTACAAAACTATACACACACACACACAATCATAGACTAAAAATTCATATATACTAATATATATACTAACTACAAACAAAATCTTATAAACTCATAGAACAGATGACTTTATTATATATATATATATAATTTAGAAATAAAAAATAAACAATTATTACCTTTCAAAATTCTCATATAATATACGTACGTATACCATTACTCTTTATAAACAAATATAACCTATACCAGACTATACTTATATACACACACACTATAATACCTTTATAAAAAAAACAATACTACTACTAATTATATATAAAGCAACCTATATATCATAATATATAACTTACGCCAGTATTTCGAAGTGGACTTGGGTGTTTGGGTGGGAGCTTAGCCAGTGGTGGCGGAGAGAGACGTTGAGGGTAAGGGTGGAAGTTGATGAGGCCGAGCATGGGAAGGAGGAAGGTCAGCTTGTGCGTGGAGTAGGAAGACAAGGCTGGGGCTGGGCTCGCATGAATGAGAAGGGAGGGACTGGGTTAAGGCGGATGAGGTGTGAGGAAGAAAGGCGAGTGTGCGTAGTCGGAAAAAATGAGGGAGAAATTGGTGGATCTAGAGGAAGGTAAATGAAAGGATGGAGGAGGAATATAATGTAACTTTTGTATAGATTTGGTTGACAAGGAAAAATATAGTTGAGCCAATGTTTAAAATGAAATAGCCAAAAATTTGAAGAGGTGGAATTGCAAAAGCTACAGTTTGAATTTTTGGATATAATAAAAGCTGAAGGCTGATGATATTACACAGTTGCAACTGAAAATACAAAGCATTCAAAGGTTCGAATACGGAAATGATAAGAAATCGTTTCGTGGATTTCGCCATCTCCCGAATTTGCAAAACAAAAAAAAACAAATATGACATAGATATCTACACAACTTGATGATCAAAACCATATACAAATATCGATGGTACGATCATTCTATCAAAAGTCGCTAATCGGTATCGAAAATGTTGCTAAACGTCAGAATTAAGGTAGACGAAGCAGTAGCAGTCCAAATTTGAAGAAACGAAATATGACGTCTCATTCAGAAGGTGATTTACAAATTTATTGTATAAAAATATTTAGGTTTGGCAAAAATTTTATTATCATCAAATATTAACTGATTTGAATTAAAATAAAATTACACTAGAAAATAAACTTCCATATTATTTGATGAAAATTTACCATTTACTATGTTTATATAGACGTATTCCAAATATTAAATTTTTGTTTCAAAATTTTATTATTTAAAATTTCACCAAAATTCAATTAAATATGTTAATAAAATTATTAAAAATTCATGAGTCGTTACACTATTATCCCCAGCTAATTGTTGTCCAAAATCAGAATGTGTAGGGCTTGGTTACTGGTAGACTAAAATTATGATTACACACCGAAGGAAATATATATATATTTGCATACAAATAGGTTATTATTTAATTCTGAAATTAGTGGCATCACTTTTATGAAAATTATTTACTAACCAATGAGAATTTGACGAACAAAGGCAGGTTAGTTGAAAAGTTATCATTTTCAAGTTAAAAATAAGAAAATCATGCTTTTAGCTTGTTTCAAACATTTTAGGCATCGAACATTCCATCTCAGACCTTCCGACAAAGTTGAAAGGTTATAGCCTTCAACAAGTTAAAGTTCAATGCATACGGTATCAAGTTACTTAATACGTAATGAATTGAACAAGGTCGAAGGTACTTAGTCAAAAATTTAGTTGCCAAAGAGGTTGGGCTATGTTTGTTTTATAAACCAAAAGCTTACACTTGCTTGAATTGAACAAGGTCGAAGGATACTTAGTCGAAAGGTTAGTTGCTAAAGAGATTGGGGTATGTTTGTTTTATAAACCAAAAGCTTACATTTGCTGCTTTCAAAAAGGAGCTTTCTACTTAGTTGCTTTCGACTAGGTCAATTATCTAAAATAAATGTTTTAAACCTTTGACAAAGTTGAAAGATTACTGCCGCTTTATCACTATTTTGTTTTGAACCTTCCAACAAAGTCGAAACGTTTACCTATTTCTGAAACCAGCCTCTTCTTAATGCTTTTGAAAGGTATCAAAGCTTTCGACTTAGATTTTTACCAGACTTTTCAAATTGAAATATAATCCAAAGCTTTCGAAGGAGTTGTTTTAAAGGCAGGGGACTATTGGTTTAAATGATGTGTTTCAAAGCCATCAAAGCAGAGCTTTCGACAAAGTCGAAAGGTAGCTTCCAATGAAGTGGACAGGTTTGAAAAGAAGATTTTTCACATGTTTTAAATTGAACCCAGTAAGCTTTCAAAACTTTTATGTTTTAAAAGGTTGAATACTTTCAATAGGTTTTAGTTAAATGGTTTCGGTAGGTTTGAATTTAATGATCTCGAAAGGTTTTAGTTCAATGGTTTCGATAGCTTTTAGTTCAATTATTTCGAAAGGTTTTAGTTCAATGGTTTTGATAGGTTTTAGTTCAATGACTTCAAAAGGTTTTAGTTCAATGGTTTCGATAGGTTTTAGTTCAATGGTTTCAAAAGGTTTGAGTTCAATGATTTTGAAAGTTTTTAATTCAATGGTTTCGAAAGGTTTGAGTTTAATGAATTCAAAAGGTTTGCTTTAAATGGTTTTGGAAGGTTTAAAATGGTAGATTTCTAAGACAATCTTCTAAGATGTTTTAAAGTAGGATGTCTAAAGTTTTATTGCTTTCGAAGGAATGATTTCAATAGTTTCAAACAGTTTGATATTTAGTTTCGAAAGGTAAGATTTTGGCCTTTTGGCTCAGAAAATTAAAGGGTTTCACTTGGATTTGACAGAGATGTTCAAAAGTTTAGAAGGAGGTACTTGCAAAATGCTTAAATGTTTTCATCAACTAAGGTTTAGGTAAAGAAGATATATAACATGGTAATGTGATTTCGAGTAAAGCATAAAGATTATATATTTTCCTTGTTTGTGTTTGATTTAAATGATTTTTAATCATTTTGAAAATGTTTTAAAGGAAAATTATGGGAGGAGGTACTTAAGTGAAAATGATTCAGATATTAGAATACCAGATGTGACTAGAATGGAGTCGCGCCTTATACATTAGCTATTAGCCCCAGCTAATTATTGTCCAAAATTCCAGTGTGCAGGGATTGGTTACTAGTAGACTAAAATTATGATTACACACTGAAGGGAATATATATTTGTATACATATAGGTTATTGGTGAGCTCGAAAAACCATCAGGATCAAGAAGACCTAGGATATGATTAAGTTAGGGATAGACCGTTCGAAATGAAGTATTTAACAGATAGTTAAGGGTAGATAGTCCAAAAGAAGAATAACTAACATATGTTAGATTAGTTTCGATTATATTGTCTGGCAGGCCCGAGACAGCCAAGGTTAAAAGTTATCCAAATAACACTTATACGTTTGAACCGATAGTTTATTATTACCTGATATTTATGTATGCTTACATAATGGTGCTTTATAGTATTTAACCAGTTTTTGTGCAAGGAAAAGGTTTTGTAAAGATATATTTTAAAAAGATGTTAATGCGGGGAAACCCGTTCCGCTAAGCGGTGTGGTCTCACTTAACATATAAAACAGGAATGTATAGTACTATTTACACTTCTGACTCGAAGTTTATGTTTTTCCCTTAAACTCTTGGGTGCTCAAAATTAAATTGAGTAGGTTAAGGGGTTAAGGTCTTTTTCATGTTTAGAGGATGACGAATACAGCCATCGGTGGCATGCAGGAGGCAAACAGATAGCTATTTAGATGTTGCAGTTTTATGTTTTGTTATATTTTTGCTGTGTTTGCATTACGTCTATTATGACTATATGACTTTTATTATCCAAGGGGGCATCATCATATACCGCTCTTAGTGTATTTTGTATTAAGTATATTTTATCTATGCTTGGGAACGTATTGGGATTATGTATTAAGAATATGGAACATCTGTTTTAAATATAATGAGGAAAATGCTGTTTTGAAATCTGTGTTCTGTTTCATATTCAAGTGCTTCTAATATTGTAGGTACCATTAACATAGCCATATTTAGTGTCTGGACGCTAATACTATAGATGACTGTAGCATCTGTAGCGCTTAGTTTTGGGCCTCTAGATAGTGGATGTTACCAGTTCTCTTATGACTAATCGATTTAATTAGTTTATAATTGTTATAAATTAATTAAACTAATTAATAGTTATGAAATATTAATTGTAAAATTTTGAATATGATTTTAGGAATAAATACTATTGAATATATTTATAATAGTTATAAATATATCGATCGATATATGATATCAGTAAGCAATTAAATTAGATTTAATTAAATGATATTTTTTTAGGCTTAAATGGGATATTAGCCCATGATGATGGGATGGTATTTTCGACTATAATGAGGGCTAAAGGAGGCGGCTCAAATATATTAGAGATTTTAGAATTGGATGGCTTAGATGTAGTGAGAATTAGTATGAGATATGATCCATTATGTGCTCTCTTCCATCCACTGTTTAAACACCTCTAACCCTATTTGAAAAAAAACTTTGTTTTGGCTACCATCATCACCATCCATTGTTAGCAGATTTCATCTCTTAGGAGCTCAAGCAAATCAAACTCAAATCATTTCAAAAACGAGTGTTATTTGATAGGCAAAGGTCTACGGTTCAAAGATTAATAGTCCATCGAATCGAAAAGCTTTCAATGGAGAGAAAGTCCATTATTACAACGTGTGCTTTAAGTCATTGGTTTTAGGCATGCTTTTATTTTATTATATAGTTTAAAATTTTGGATAAAATTTTATTATTCATATATATTATTATTATAATGTTAGTTAGGTGATGATTTCTATATACATTGATGTTGTCACATACTAGATTGGTTATATGTATATAATCATTTTAGAAAAACAATTTTTCATATATAGATCAGATATGCACAGCCGAATATTTTGATTATAATAATAGTTATTTTATTAATTAATATATACATAGGAATATATCTTTTAATTATACTTATATGATTTGTATTTAATTATAAAATCATTTCATCGTAATAATTGAACATATATTTTTATACATGTATATTTACACTAACTATAATTTTCGATAGCAGTAAAATATTTTTAATAATTATTTACTATTATTTAATTCAATTTACTAACTAAATAATGCATATAAAATAAAAAATATTTTGAAAATTAACTTCTAAATTTTATACAATTATTTTGTAATGAAATAAGGTTTTGGCCAGAAAATGAGAATTAAAAATCATTTTTCCTATTTTAAAAATTATTACAATATGTAGCTAAAAAATAATTAATTGACATAAAATAAATTTTGACCGAGAAAATTTATGAAATATTTTATCGCACCTCAAAATATCATATTAGATTTCCTAATTTTTTTTTAATAAAATGCTTCAAAAATATTTTTATTTATACTTTATTGATTTTGGATTAATAAAACAATATATACATATATTTTAATATAATAAAATTTATAATAAATTTTTATTATGAGGTTTATACAACCTTGAATTATTTAAAGGTAAAAAATTAATTTTTGAATTAACATATAAATAAATATATACTTTTGGATATTATAAATATGCTTATGAATTATATATATATATATATTCATACAAATTATACATAATACATACATATATATATTATTTTAATATTTTCTACAATAATACACATATGTATAAATTATTAATATTTTAAATATATATGTGTATGCGTGTGCGCACGCGTTTGAATATTCTCATTCTCTTAAAATCATTTAAATAAAGTTATCACATATATTTTGTATACATATATGTATATTTATAATATATAAATATATAATAAGTTTAAATACATACATAAATTTGGATAACATACAATATATATTAGATGAGCAAACATGTCTATTACGATGTAAATCCCAACATTTATACACAGACATGTTACACTTTGCATGGATTATCATGTTACACATGCACACACATATATGTATGTGTATGATGCATATATGAACATTTATATGTATAAAATACAAATCAAATGAAATGGTATATCATTTATAGATTTAAATAAAATAAAAGATCTTCTTTAAATAAAAGTTAGGAATTCTAATTAATTTGGACTTCGTAGACCCCATAATGATCCAATAAAGGGATTTTTTTTTTGAAATTTGCCCATTATTTCTACAACGAGATAGGCCAGTTCCAACGTCAAGGACTTTGTGTTTAGACTATAAAGTTGAATATGGACGACATTGGAATGTTGGCCATTACTAAACTCCATAAGTCCAAAGTGATATAGTGTTGATGAAGAGAATTAGTGTAAATAATAGTTACAACTGGGTAACGCATAACAAAGTAAAATTGGATTTTACCGAAGCCATGTAAGCGAAAAATTTGGCCAAAATGTCACACTACCCACTAAGTGATGTGTGAACATTAATATAAGAACAATTCGATATTATTCACTGTCCAAATTTACACCTAAAGGGTCACATAACCAAAACATTGAATGCTCCTTTTTTTAAATAATTTTATTAATTTTGTAATTCTTATAAATTAATTAAATTAATTAATATTTTTGAAATTTTAATTTTATTTGATGTGTTTAACAATATTAAATATGTTTATAACAGTTATAAATATATCAATCGATATACGATATCCATACGTGTTTAAATTGGACTTAAATGCGATAAGAACTATTCGAGCTTGAAATAGGTTTGAAGCTCCTATGCGGAAGGGAATTTGGTCATGCTAAGACCAGGTAGAGGATGACTGTGATATGGGAAAATCGATTGGGTTTTGATACGATAAGAATAGAAATTGGTAAGAGCAAAGAGTAGATCTATAACACCCTGTAAAATGAACCATAGATAAATGAAGTAAATTGAATTAAATATGATAAAGGTTGAATATAGAAATTTAGAAAAGTTGGAACTTGGCCATGAAAGTTATTCCATTGCATTCATGGTGAAATTATGATCTGTTTCCATATATAATATGCTGAAAACGGAGCTCAAACAAAGAAATATGAGTGTTATATGTTTTCAGATTTTAAATTAATTTAGTTAGAATTCAACTCCAAATGAGAATTTAAATTTAGGGTTTGAATTTAAAAAATTATCTTGGATGCTAAGTAAACGTTAATCAATTTGATTGACATTTAACGTTAAAGTCGATTAGGAAAAAGAAATCAATTAAAAACAACGGAAATAAATAGTTTCCCAGAATAAACGTACCGGTCGACCTTTTATTGGGACCGGTTGACCTCTAACGGTAGACAAGTTGAAGAGAGGTAGTCGACCGGTTGTGCCTGAAAAATGACTGTGGTGGCTAAGGTTTGAGGGTATGAATGGTCTCGGTTTCTCCGTTCAAACCTATTTTCATCCTACAGTATTGGTGCGTTTCAGCCTCTGTAAATAGAACCCTATCCTCTACACTTTTTATTCATATTATTTTGTGGAATTTAGAGAAACTGCCATTGTTATCCCTCCAAATTAGATTCATAAACTTCGTAGAGAATTACGTAAGGATCAAATCCATTTTCTAACCTATTCTTATTCCATTCCTCTCCAGTTATTTTAAATCAAATAAAAATATGTACATTTTTCCTACCGTGTATGTATATATCAAAAGAGAGAGAGAGAGAGAGAGAGAGAGAGAGAGCGAGATTCTAGAAGGGATTGAAAGGCTACCAATCCATTTAAGTGAAGCTAAGGCTAATATGTGAGTGGAAACCTTAGTATTTCTTTTACAGTAATTGTTTGGTGTATTTATTTTTGGATTTCAATACGCCTTAGGGATTTTGGGATTTCAAAAATACGATAGATAAAAATCCCAAAATTTCTTTTTATTTCGAAATGTCAACTCTATGTTGAGATTCTCAATTTTTTATATTAATTTGATGGAATTTGTTTCCTTTAAGCAATTTTAGATAATTCCATAGTCTATTCCACTTCTCCTTCTTCTTTGGGTCAAATTGTGATTCTTCAAAGAAATAAGGGGTTTAGGTTGCGAATCCTGTTGTTTCGGATATTCCATTGAATTAGTGCAATAAATTGAGTTACTATCTTATTTACAAGTCTATTATTGAAGTTTTGGTTAGAATATTTATTCTCTGTTTTGGATATTAGAGTCCTTTATTTTAGTATATTGAAATCTTGGGAATTTGAAGAAAAAGGACCTATAATAATATCAGGTTAGTGAATTGGCATTTAATGCTAGTTTAGAGCGTAAAATCTATACGTTTAGAACTTATTAGGCATGAATATTTATTTATCTCTATTTGCATAATTAACTTTTAATTATTGCGTATATGGCGTAGTTAATTAGGCATTTATTTTCATTTATTCGTCCTCCATTAGGAAGGTAATTGATTTGTATGTGGAAATAGAGGAAACTCTTACATAGCATAATTATTATTTTAAGGCATAATAAGAAAAATTTCTTATAAGGCCTTATTTATGAAACTGTGAGATGAGTATGTGTGTGTGTGTGTCTAGTAATTGATGTATGGCTAAGTCATAGGGATGCGAGGTCAACAAAGTTACATGACGGAAGTCTGCCCTTCACTTTGAGGCTACCAGCAGTTGTATACACTTTGATTGATGTGAGATGTCCTTATGATAAATATTTGAAATGATGCGAGGTTGGTCCCAATTCTATAGAGGAGATCTGCTCAACTAATCTGGCTACCAGTTCCTATTAATAGTCGGACTAGTATAAGACGTTATTATGAGTACGGGCCATTAGACGAAGGGCCTACTTCAGGGACTTGAGGTATTAAGTGGTTGGACCTGCCTCTTTTCCTCAGATGAAGTGTTAAATGGCCAAGGGGTTATGTTAGGTGGGTATCTCAATGAGGGGATCTGCTTCTGGAAATATGTATTAAATGATAGGGTCTACCTTAAGTAAGGTATTAAATGATTGGAGTCTATCTATTTTCTATAAGGAAGTATTAAGCGGCATAAGAGATTCCATATGATGTTAGCTAGATAGTACCATTGAGGAGTATGCCTTGGAAATAGATCTTAAAAGATGGGATCTGCCTTAATTAAGTTATTAAATGACCAAAGTTTGCATATTTTCCAATCAAAGGTATTAAGTGGCTTGGTTACCGTCTCTCACATTATTAGCTATTTATGACGTATGATTGGGATGTGGGATTCTAGAAAGCCTACTTCCAGAATGGAAGATGTTAAGTGGTTTGATCCGCCTCTTTTCCTTATAAAGAAGTATTGAATGGTTTTCTTGGTTAATGTTCGTAGACATGTTCTTATTTTGAAATATACTACCCAAGTACTGAAAAGGTTAGACTCGAGGTTTTTATTCACCAGACACTTGTTATTCTAACTCCCTCCTCATTACAACATAGGTTAAAAATAGAGTGATAGCGGTGGTGATGCTTAGATATGGAGAAGCTTAGCTTGTGGAAATATTAATTATTATTACTTGTTTTTATGTGTATCCATGTATTATACAACTGTTGTAACAAATATCATGTTACGGTTTTTATGGAATTTTGTATTATGACATTTTTATGGTTTTGAAATAAATGGATACACTTTGCTATTAAATTTTGTTTCATTTACTGTGAGTTTTAAAAGTTTAGTTGTGCCTCTATACTGTTACTTTCTTAGTTCTACCAACAACTTACCTTAAAATGGATCTAAGTTTCGATGGGCCTTTTCAAGATCGAAATTTAGGCCTGATCCGAGGTAGGTTTTTACATTTGGTAACCTAGGTTACCCAATCAACCTGGAAAAAAAATACGTATGAGAGACATATTTTTTATTTTGAAAAATGTTTTTCAAAAATAATTTTAAAAGAATTCTTACTATGGACATATATCATATGTTCTTAAATATACACATATACATTAGGCAACCCTTTTCTTTCAGCATGTAAATATCATCTTAGGAAATCATCATTAAGGTTTAACCTGCAGATAGTTGATAGGTTTGATAATCAATCTTCTTTCTGGACAAGGGAACCCTATTCGCGAAAGACCGTCCATTCGTGGAACACCCTAATGGTTTAATCAATATCTTAGAACTTTCGAACAGATTCCTATTCCTCCAGCTACACCGGTGGCACCCACTCGCCAAAGCAGCACCCTATCCTGTCGACTTTCCCAAGTTGTGTAAGGACATTTTCAATATGGAAGGGAAGACATACACTAGAACCGAAGGATATTCGGAAGCTAAACCTTGGATTTTTCACTTCGAGAAGATTTTTAGAGGGCTTGGGTGGGATGATTAACTAAGAAGAAGAATAGCGTCTTGGCACCTAAGGGAAGAAGCCTTGAATTGGTGGAACTTTGTAACTGATGAATACCTTGCAAGAATATTCTCTTAGGATGAATTCAAGGACTGATTTTTAGATGGGATTCATGTCTAGAGTAGAGGTTAGTTTGCAATTGGAAAAGCTCATCAGCCTAGATAAGGAGATTCAATCCTTAAGGAGTACATATCTAAGTTTACTAAATTGGCTAAATTTGGGATGTGCCTAATAGACACATCTATGAAAAAGGCCATGAAGTTCATGAAGGGTTTAAATTCCTCGCTAAGAGAAATGTTGTTAACCAAAGTATCCTTGGGGCCACATATGTGATATTGGTAGAAATGGCAATGCTGCACATAGCCAACAAGAAAGATAAAGGAATAAAGAAGGAGAAGTCTGCACTGACCGCAATGCAAGGAGGGTACAATAATGAGAGTTTTTGTGCAAGTAAGAATCCAAAGGGGAAGTTTAAAAAGGATGGGTAGGTGTGTAAGAAATTCCGGAGGAAGAAACATGAAGCTAAAGGTTATAGGGTGAGTCTGATGAAGGAAGCCTTTAAAGGTAGGTGCTTTAACTACCATAAGGAAGGGCATCACAAGAATTAGTGTCCCAGTACGATTAAGGAAGGATCAAGTGGACATGCCTATGTTATTAAAGCCATCCCTATTGCTATTAAGCCACCAAGAGACCGGGAAAGCAGCTCTAGAAAGTATAACTCTTATTTTTGGGTTACTGTTCGTATCCTATTTAATTAAGCAGCATCACAATCCTTTATAGTTAGAGACGTATTAAATTCCTTAAACCTTCAAACCCAGATGGTTGACAGCCCAATAGAGGTTTCCAATGCCATTGGGGGTTCGACCCATTTTTCTATAATTTGCAAAGATCTAGTATTAGACATATGCGACGTTGATTTCATATGTACTCCATACGTTCTAAATTTCGAGGGTGTGGGCTTATCTTTGGTATGGATTGGTTGTCATCTTATAGAGCCATTATTGATTGTAATAAAAGGATAGTACGATTAAGGAGTCGTAGAGGTCATGACCTAGAAGTTCTTTGTACACCCAAAGTTTTAGTCAAGTTAAGCCATTTATACTCACTAAATCTATATGTTATTGAAGACCCATCATCTATACCCGTAGTTTGTAAATTTCTTGATGTCTTCGAGGAAGTCTTGGGTCTCCCACTCCATAGGGAGATTGAGTTCTGAATCGATTTGGAGAAGGACACAAGACCTTCGCTCTACCTTTGAGACATATGATCCCAAAGATAGAAGGGAATTAGATAAGAAAATCTCAGAGCTATTGAAGAATGGATTCATCCATAGGAGTACTTCTGAATGGAGAGCCCTTATTGTTTTTGCTACTAAGGCAGGCAGTTTTCTAAGACTTTAAGTCGATTAGAGGGAGTTGAACAAGTTGACAAGGAAGAATAGGCACCCTTTACCTAGAATAGATGACTTGTTTAACCAAGTTGTAGGGGCTAAAGTCTTTTCCCAATTACACTTAGCAACAAGATTCCATCGTTGAGGATTGCATAGGAAAGCAAGCCGAAGACTCAATTCTGTACTCCAAATGGGCTCTATGAGTGGGAAGTAATGCCTTTTGGACTGACGAATGTCATAGCATACTTGATGGATTTCATGAGAAGAGTATTTAGAGGGCAACTTAATAAATTTTTTGTGGTGTTTTTGATGATATCCTGGTTTTCTCCAAAGGCAAGAAGGAGCATAAGGACCATCTTAGGGGGGTATTGGGCACCTTGAGAAGAAACCAACTCAAAGCCAAGTTTTTTAAATGCCACTTTAAAAAAATGAAGCTAGGTTCCTTGGACATATTGTTTAGGAAAATGATTGGTTGTGGACCCTGCTAAAGTGGAAGCTGTCCAAGGATGGAAGACTCCTAGTAATGCATCAGGTTGGTAGTTTTCTAGAGTTGGAAGGCTACTATAGGAAGTTCATCAAGAATTTTGCACAAATAGCAACCCCCTTTACCCAATTGACTAAGAATCCAGTTTTTTTTTTGGAATAATGGATACACCATGGCTTTTCAAAAGCTTAATGAATCATTGACTAGTGCACCTGTGCTCACTATTCTAGATGGAACCAAGGCATTTATGATTTTCACAGATGCATGTGGCATAGGATTAGGGGCAGTTCTTATGTAAGAAGGGAAGGTAGTTACCTATGTTAGTAGACAACCGAAGGATCATGAGAAGAGGTATTCAGTGCATGATTTAGAATTGGCAGCCATTGTTTTTTCCTTAAAGATATGGAGGCATTATTTCTTGGGGAAAAGTTTTGAGTTATTAAATGATCATAAATCACTCAAATACCTATTTTTCCCAAAAATATTCGAATCTTAGGCAGCAGAGGTGGATGGAGTATGTAGCATCCTTTGACTTTAATATTCAGTATACCCCTGGAAAAGGGAACGTAGTCGCCGATGCCTCTAGTCGAAGACACGCTACCCTAGGTGCTATATATATGAATGGAGACAGTTGGAGTTTCTGTCCAATTTTAATCCAACCGTCAACAAAACCCATCCATGGTTTTCTAGCAGTTATGGAGATTAGACCAGTCTTTATGGATCGTATAGGGCATGAGTAAGTGAAGGAAGAAGAGCTAGTAGAGATTTTGAAAAAACTGAGAAAAGGAGAGCATTTTCCCCATGCTAGGAGGTATTTAGTTGATGAGAAGGGATGTTTGAGATGAGGTGGATGTCTTTGTGCTTTGATGATTGTTTATTTGATGAGAGATGTGCTTATGGAGTGTCACCACTCAAGGATAACCATTTATTCTAGAGGAGATAAGATGTACAAGTACATGAAGAGAATTTTCTTTTGGAATGGAATGAAGAGAAGCGTAGCTGAGTTTGTTGCTAGGTGTTTGACATATTAGAAAATAAAAGCTAAGCAAGTGAAGCCTGGTGGATTATTATTTCCTTTGTAAATTTTAACTTGGTAGCGGGCACATATTTCAATGGATTTTATGGAAGGATTGCTTAAAATTCAGAAGGGTAATGAGGCTATTTGGGTGTTGTAGACAGACTCACTAAGAGTGCTCATTATATTCTGGCTAGGAGAAATAGGACCAGCGCCTCTCTTGCACATATTTATACTAAGGAGGTGGTTCATCTACATGGAATTCCTATGAGCATAGTCAATGAAAGGGACCCCTGTTCACTAGCTAGTTTTGGAGGAGTCTATTCTTTCAACCTTAGCATGGCATATCACCTTTAAACTGGCGGACAAACAGAGAGGGTGAATAGAATTTTGGAGGACTTGTTGAGAGCTTGTGTCTTGGATTTCAAAGGACACTGGGAGCAGCATCTACCTTTGGTTGAGTTTACGTATAATAATAGCTATCAAGCGATGATTGGTATGACCTCTTTTGAAGCAAATTATGGACGACCATGCAAATTGCCTAGTTATTTGTGGGAAACCACCGAAAAAGTATTACTTGGACCCAATTTGATTCGTGATACCACGAAAAAAGTAGAGTTGATCAAGAAATGGATAAAGAAGCGTAAGACCTTTAAAAATCTCATGTGGATAGAAGAAGGAAAGAGCTTGAATTTGAGGTTGGAGATATGGTATTTGTTAAAATCTTGCCTCTTAGAAAATTTGTTAGGTTTGAAAAATCTGAAAAATTGGCGCCTAGGTTTGTTAAGCCATACAGAATTCTGGAAAGAATATGAAAATTGGCATATCATGTCGAGCTTCTTGACAAGTTAGCAGAAGTCCATTATATTTTCCACATTTATCACCCTAGGAAATGCCTTTCTGGCGTCTAGAAAAATAAAGCCTGGTCGGTTGAGGGATCTTGAGTTGAAGTCGATAGTGCCATGTACCACCACACACACTGTGAAGCACGATACTAGGAGACTCTGCAATAAAATAATTGGGCTAGTCCAAATATAATCGGGGAACAATCCAGCCGAAAGCACATGAGAGACTGAGGAGAAGATAAAGAGCAATCACCTAGAGCTTTTCACTGGTAATTTTTCTATTCAAAATAAGGATCTTTCTTGCATCGTGATTCCTAGATTGGATGATATGAGATGGTTGTTACACTTTTTCACAATCACTTTACACTCATGTAGAAATTTTTATGCATGTTTAGGATATTTGCATACATGCTTTCAAGACATGATTACACAATCACGCTAAGATAGAGCTCATTTTAGCATGTTTTCAGTTCATAATCACATTGCACTATTGGTTGAGTAGATGGTCGTATAGAGAACTTGGTTGTGTAATGTGGACATTATTGCACGTTATGGCGTTCGCCCTGTAGAAGAATTCAGGACGAAATCCTTTTTAAGGGGGAAGAATGTAACATCACATAAAATGAAGCATAAATAAATAAAGTAAATTGAATTTAAATATGATAAGGGTTAAATATAGAACTTTTATAAAAGTTTGAATTCGGCCATGAAAGTTATTATGTTGCGCTCGTGTTGAAATTCTGATCTGTTTCCATATATATAGTATGCTGAAAACGGAGCTCAAACGAAGAAGTTACGAGAGTTTCAAGTTTTCAAATTTAAATTAATTTAGTTGGAATTCAAATACAAATGAAAATTTAAATTTAGGATGTGAATTTTAAAAATTAGCTTGGGGGTTAAGTAAACGTTAATTAACATTTAATTAATATTTAACATTAAAGTTGATCAGGGGAAACAAATAAATTAAAAACAAAGAAAATAAATAATTCCCCAAAATAAACGTTCCGATCAACCCCTTTATTGAGACCGACTGACCTCTAGCGATCGATCGGTTGAAGAGGGGTAGTCGGTCGGTCGTGTCTAAAAAAGGGCAGTTGCAGCTAGGGTTTAATGGTATGAATGGTCTAGATTTCTCCGTTTGAACCTATTTTCATCCTACGGTTATGGTGCATTTCAACCCCTGTAAATAGAACTCTATCCTTTTCACTTTTTGTTTGCATTATTTTGGGGAATTTAGTTAAATTTTACCATTGTTATCTCCCCAAATTAGATTCAGAAACTCCGTAGAGAATTTAGGTAAGGTTCAAATCCATTTTCTAACATATTCTTATTCTATTGCTCTCCAATTATTCCGAATCTAATAAAGATATATACATCTTCCCTATTGTATGCGTGTGAATATCAAAAGAGAGAGATTCCAAAAGGGATTGAAAGACTACAAATCCATTGAAGTAAAGCTAAGGCTAATTTTTGAGTGAAAACCTTGGTATTTCTTTTTTAGTAATTGTTTACTGTATTTCCTTTTGGATTTCACTATGCCTTAGGGATTTTGGAATTTCGAAAATACGATAGATAGAAGTCCCTTCAAAATTTCTTTTTATTTCAAAATGTCAATTCTATATTGAGATTCTCAATTATTTACATTAATTTGATAGAATTTGTTTAGTTTATGTAATTTTTGGTAATTTCAAAGTCTATTCCACTTCTCCTTCTTCTTTAGGTCAAATTGTGATTCTTTAATGAAATAAGGGGTTTAGATTATGAATCCTATTCGTAATTTACACCACTTATTCCTATTATTTCTTTATAAAAGAGGATTTAAATAGAATACAGAGTTTAACTCTTATTGTTTAGGATATTTCATTGAATTGGTGTAATAAATTGAGTTTCTATTTTATTTATAAGTCTGTTATTGCAGTTTTGGTTACGAATATGTATTCCCTGTTTTGGATATTAGAATCCCTTATTTTGGTACGTTGAAATCTAAGAATTTGAAGAAAAAGGACTTGTAATAAAATTTGGGTAGGTAATTGACATTTAACGCTACTCTTAGAGCGCAAAATCCGTACATTTAGAACTTATTAGGCATGAATATTTATTTATCTATATTTCCGTAATTAACGTATAATTATTGCGTATATGGCGTAGTTAATTAGGCATTTATTTTCATTTATTTTTTCCTCTATTAGGAAGGTAATTGATTTGTAGGCGGAAATAAGAGGAAACTCTTATATAGCCTAATTATTATTTTAAGGCGTAATAAGGAAGATTCCTTACAAGGCCTTATTTATGAAATGGTGAGATGAGTGTGTGTGTGTGTGTGTGTGTGTGTACACACACACATATCGAGTAATTGATGTATGGCTAATTCATAGGGATGCAAGGTCAATTGAGTTACATGATGGAAGTCTGCCCTTCACATTTAGGCTATCAGCAGTTGTGTACACTTCGATTGATGTGAAATATTCTTATGATAAATATTTGTAATGATGCGAGGTTGGTTACAAATTCTGTAGGAGAAATATGCCCAGCTAATCTGACTACCAATTCCTACAAGTAGTCAGACTAATTTGAGATGTCATTATGAGTATGAGCTATAAGACAAGGGCTTGCTTCGGGGTCTTGAGGTATTAAGTGGTTGGATCTGCCTCTTTTCCCTATATGAAGTATTAAATGGCTAAGGGGTTACGTTAGGTGGTATCTCAATGAAGGGGTCCGCTTTTGGAAACAATTATTAAATGATGGGGTCTACCTTAGCTAAGGTATTAAATGACTAGAGTATGCATATTTTCCACAAGGAAGTATTAAATGGACGAAGAGATTCTATATGATGTCACCTAGATAGTACCACTAAGGAGAACACCTTGGAAATAGGTAGAAATAAGTATTAAATGATAGGTTCTGCCTTAATTATGATATTAAATGATCCGAGTCTGCCTATTTTCAATAAAACGTATTAACTTAGGTACCGTCTCTCATATTATTAGCTAGTTTGACATATGATTGAGATATGAGATTCTAGAACCTGTTTTTGGAATGGAGGGTATTAAGTGGTTGGACCCGCCTCTTTTCCTTATAAAGAGGTATTAAATGGATTTTATTGGATTATGTTCATAGACGTATTCTTATTTTGAAATATACTGTCCAAGTACTGAAAAGGTAAGACTCGAGATTTTTATTCACCAAAAACTTATTGTTCTGACTCCCTCCTTATTACAACACAAGTTAACGGAGTGATGGCGATAGCGATGCTTAGAGATGGAGAAACTTGGCTTGTGGCAGTATATGTTATTATTACTGACATTTACGTGTACCTGTGTATTTAGACAATTGTTGTAATAGATATTATGTTACAGTTTTTATGGAATTTTGCATTATGACATTTCTTTGGTTTTGAAATAAATGGGCACTTTGCTATTATATTTTATTCCATCCGCTGTGAGTCTTGAAAGTTTAATTATGGCTTTATACTGTTAATTTCTTAGTTCTACCAATAACTTATCTTAGAATGGATCTAAGTTTCGACAGACCTTTCATAGGTCGAAATATAGGCCTGTTCTGGGGTGGGTTGTTACAAGATCTTGATCCTACATTTTCTCTCTAGTCTCACCTCTACAAACTGAACATAACCCTCATTCTTCATTGGACTTTTTATTGCCTCTACCCTCGCTATTGTTGGCCAATATCTATCCCTATCCTCTCCTCTATTTCAAGCTCAAGATCAAATAAAATTAACATTATTCGACGGTCTGTGGTCATAAGTTCAGGAGATACCACCTTCCTGAATTGGAATGTAGTTCAAGGAGTCAATCTCTTTGTTTCAACATGCACTGATTGGCTTTGCTGATAAGGTAAATTTCTGATCTATAACATTAAATTAATTTTTATATATCATATACCGTTTAGTTGGTTAGGTGACGAATCTAATACATCGGTATATCTTCCCATGTTTGATGGTTGTTTAGTTATATGCATATAAATCTTAAAAAAATCATGTTTGTTGTCATCATGATGCTCATAGTAAAAAAATATTATTTTTTATTTTTGAAAGGAATATAATCTATTATTAAATTGATTTTGATTTCATAAATCTATAATAAAATTTGACATCATATAATGTTTGTTTCGTAAGATGAAAATTTTATGTCAAATAAACTTTCGGTTGTAAAATAAAAAGTAAAAGTTAATTTTTTATATATACCTGTATATATAATTAAATATAATTTAAAATTGATTTTATATAAGGTATGAGCATACATGGATTAATATATTATAATATGGCATGAAAAGTTTTTCAAAACATTATAATATAAATTTCGCTTTCAGAAGTAATTTTTAAAAATTTTAAAATTTATCTATCATATTTTCTTTATTTAAAACACGATTTTAACTATTTTAATGATTTAATAGTAAAATAATTATTAAAATATTTCCTGAGCTGAAAACATTATTAAAAAATTTATATATTGTTATCCGGCATTTTGACCCGCTCTATTCGAACTGACTGTCCAAGTTTAACTCGACTGTCATCAAGGCCAGTAGCCAGAAACAATGATTATGGGGTCCAAAATCAAGCATAGATGATAATATGTAGCAGAAGCATGAAAGCTCACTACTCCCCGAGGATGGATTAGGTACGATCCATATTCAACACTATGGATCATACTGTATCGATTCCACAGCTAAATTTTACAGCGATGATCGATCAGTAACCCAAATCTACACACGCTATCAACATGAAACTTGGAGTACATGCTTACTACAATATATGGAACACCCCCTAGGGATCTCATTCTAATTGGAGGAAGTTGAAGGGATCGAAAGAAATCAGAATTCACGCAACACTACTTCACAGAAAATGCGATATCTCACAAACCGCACGTCGAAATCGCACGAAATTTGGGGAGAAAGCAGTTAACATCATGGAACATTACTTATAGGAATCGTAGACCATTTGTTGCATTAATAGTGATCGGTACCAATCCCTATTGTGGGCCTCGATGGGCCTGCTAATTTTTGGGTAGCCTCGTCTTGTTCTCTTGAACTTCTGCCAAAATTTTAGTCCGATCCATGCACGTCTTCCCCTATAAATACAGGAGGCATGGGTTAAAAAAAGGATCCTACTTTCTCTACCGAGGCTCTGCCGTTGTTAATCTTCTCTTTTTTACTAATGGATCCCAGCTGATCCAAACACTCTTGTAATCATAATCAAGTGGAAGATCAATAAAAAAATGAAGTGGACGTAGGCCAAGATTGCCGAACCACTATAAAAATCTATGTGTTCATTTATAATTTTTGCTCAGTTTTAGTTTCAATTTTCATTTAATCTCTACTAGATTCTTTTAAATATTGATGCCTATTTTTGACGTTAATATTTTGCTGCTTTTATCGAGAAATGAATTCTCAGCTTGATTGGATCTCATCATTTACTTATGGATTCCCATATTCATGAGATAGATCCATCGTTCAACCAACAAACTTCTTATTCTACTCTGATTTGAAGGAAATCTAAAGAAAGCCGATAGACATGGTTAGAGGAACTAAGTCTACTTCAAGTGTATTTGGAGTTGATTATGCTAATGTTTTTGTTTGGAGTTTATCATGTGTTCATGTCCATTTGGAAGGGATCAGATTCACTCATGTATGCAAATTCTTGGGATTAGATGCTGATATTTGCACTCAAGTTAGTCAAAATAGTCGATCCCTTTGTCAAAGCCAAAATGGCCGCTCCCTCTCTCAAGGCCAAAATGGCCGACCCCTCCATACCTACTACCAATCCCTATTTACATGTACATGCTCAATACCAATCCCTCCAAAGACATTAGTACCGATCACTTCGAAACAGCTATACTGATCCCTTCAACATATATGTATACTGATCCCTCCAGTATATATATCGATCCCTCTATAAGGTGTATATACTGATCCCTCTCCAAGGTGTATATATTGATCACTCTTCAAGATATGTATATCGATCCCTCTCACAAGGCCATAATGGCCGACCCCTCTCTTAAGACTAAGATGGCCAGTCCTCTCTTAAGGCTAAGATGGTCGGTCCCTCTTTCAAGGCCAAGATGGCCTATCCCTCTTCAATCTCATCAATACTGATCCCTCTGAAAGACGTCAATACTGATCCCTCCATACTTCATATTTCGATCCCTCAATACTCCATATACCGATTCCTTCATACTTCGTATGATAATCCCTCAATACTCGTATGCCGATCCATCTATACTTCGTACGATCCATCTATATACTTCGTATGTTGATCCATTCGAACTTCATATACCGATCCCTCCAACGTATATGTATATCGATCCTTTTGAAAGACGTCAATACTGATCCCTCCATACCTTGTACGGATCTTCCACATACTTCGTATGCTGACCCCTCAATACTCTATATGATCGACCCATATACTACCGATCCCTCTCTCAAAAGCCCATGTGACCAATCCCTATACCAAAAAAATATGGATCGAGTACGATCTATTTTTTCAAAGTATTTATGAATTTGGTACGATCCATTTTAAAAAAAAATAGCTCTGCATTTTGGATTCGGAACTAAACTAAAAAATTGTACATTTTATCCACTTACCTTATGCCATATGACTAACCCGGGCATAGGGGATCAAGCGGCAGCTGCTGAATTGCGGCCAAGGAATGGACAAGAAACCGCTACTCAAACGGTGCTCTCGAAAGCTGGAGAACCAAGATGACGTGACGCAAACTAGGATCGATTATCGGGTTAAGCTCCCAGGGTAGATTGTGGCTACCCTCAACTTACTAGCTTCCAAACACCTGACTTGGTAGATATGCTACGACGAATTGTGAAAGAGAGCCAAGACTAGATTGACGACGATCAAAGCATCTCCCCTTATCGGAACCCATTCACTGAAGCCGTTCTATGAGCAAAATATTCAAGGAGATTCAACATGCCGACCATGCCGGTGTACTTTGGAAGTACAGACCCCTGGTAGCATCTCATGAAATATGAGTGGTACATGGATTCCACTAGAGCGACGGACGCCATCGAAAAGATGCTTTCCTTTTCCTTGAAGAAGTAGCGATCATATGGTTTGCGCGATTATCGCCCAGGTCCATCTCCGTATTCTACAAACTAGCTTAGAAGTTTACCGAGCATTTCAGAATTCATGCTACTAGTCCTAAGGATGCAATGTCATTATCCAACCTAATCCAAGCGCTAAGTGAGACGCTCAAAGATTTCTTGCATAGATTCGACTAGTCGTCACTAAAGTGAGCAGTCCCTGCAAGGATATCAAACTAAAGGTATTGATAAGGGGAATTGACCCCAAGTTAGATTTCAGCTGTTGGTTAGCTGGAGTGCCTCCTTCGACCTTGGATTGCTTCTATTACAAAGCGAACCAGTGCCTACACAAGGAGAGGCATGACATACTAGATAGAAGAACAATGCAAGTTTGTTGGCTGAAGGAAGTCAAAGCAAGGGCAGCATTGAGGCCTTAGGTGAGGACTTAGATCCTATGAGGCGACTCAGAAGCCCAAAATACGATTCATATACTCATTTGAATGATTCAATCGATAACACCTACTTAGAAACCCATGACTCGGAGCAGTACTAAAAACCATCCTCGAGAGAGTCCACCGAAGTCTAGAGGAAATCCGAGGAATGTTATATATTCCAAGATGCACACGGTCCTAACACTGGCGATTGCAAACACCTCCGAGATGTGATAGGAATGCTGATTCGAAAAGGAAAGTTTTGACAATATGCATAATTCCTACAGAATAGCGGGCAGGGAACATCCGACCTCTATCAATAAAGAACTTTGACTATTAATTGGACCATGCATGGTCAACTTCCAATGGAGAAGAGTTTGGACAAAGTGGAATAGCGATCACACGACATTACTTCACTTATCAATGAGATTTATTCCAATCTTCTTTGAACTATTTCTATTTAAATTTCAATTTTGTTGTGAACTATGACCAACTTGAACTAAACTACTTCCAGATGATGCAAGTGACCAGTTACTTAGAGTTGGGCACTAACCAATCTACGCGGACCATGATCAGACCTTTGGATTTTCATCAAGATAAGTATGATTCAACCACTCATCGGCTACCATATGCCCCTAACTTAGAGCTAAGGAGTTGAAATGGAAAATCCTGACAAGGTAAGGATGCAGCAAAAAGTGGACACGACTGATCATCCATTCATCAATTTCCATGCCTGACTTAGAGACCAAAGAAAGATTTGGAATGGATGCAACCCAATCATCCACTCCCCAGCTCATACTTGAAGTTTTCCAAAAATATTTATGCCCCTCCCAAAGCTTAGCATGACCAAGGTCCAACTAAAGTGGACACGATTTGACAATCCACACATTTACTCCTACCCTAAACATAGGAGGCAGTTCGAAAGCTCGACTTAAAGTAGGTGTGACTGACTACCTACTCATCAACCACCACCCTCAACAAGTGGGCATGACTGCAGTTTGAGGTGGATGTGACCTGACCTTCCAACCCAAGCATGGATGTGAGTCGACAATCCATTGCCTGCTCCCTTCCTTGACTTTACAAGAGGGGCTACAACCATCAAGCGGATACAAATCGATCGTCTCACTTGCCAAGTTATGTCCTTGGTGCTACGGGTAGAATTCCATTCCATGAATAAACGTGATTCGACCATTCATTCGATAACTCTTGACTTGGCAGATGGTGTATAAACATAAATGGGGTAGAGATCAAATACTCGTGAAACAACTCTAAGTCCCCAGAGTGCATACTGGAGTATAAATATAAACTGGGTGGAGACCGACCGCCCGCGAAATAATTCTATGTCCCCACAGTGTGGACTGGAGTATGAACATAAATCGAGTAGAGACCGATTACTAGCAAAATAACTCTAAGTCCTTAGAGTGCATACTAGATTATAAACATAAATCGGGTGGAGACCAACTGCCTATGAAACAACTAAGTCCCCAGAGTGCGGACTGTAGTATAAACATAAATCGGGTAGAGACCGACCACCGCGAAACAACTCTAAGTCCCCAGAGTGCGGACCGAAATATAAACATAAACAAGTGGAGACTGACTGCCCATGAAACAACTCAAAGTCCACAAAGTGTGGACTGGAGTATAAATATAAATCGGGTGAAGACCAACCACCCACAAAACAACTCGAAGTTCTAAAAGTACGGACTAGAGTATAAACAAAAATCGGGTGGAGATCGACCACGTGTGAAACAACTGTAATTCCTCAGAGTGCGGAATAGAGTATAAACATAAATGGGTGGAGACCAACTGCCCGAAACAACTCTAATTCCCCAGAGTGCGGACTGGAGTATAAACAGAAATTGGATGCGGTTCGACCACCCACCAACAAAATCTTATCCCCAGAGTGCATATATGAGCATAAACAAATAGATGAGTGCAGTTTGACCATTCTATATTCCAAAAACTCCAACCAGAACTCGATAGGAGGAGTATAAACTCACCATGAATGGAATTCGACCATCAATGAACAAACTCCACTAACCCAAGACTGGGGGCAGGAGTACAAATTGTTGAAAGCTGAATATGACATCTCATTATAGCTCTGGCTTGGTGTTCTTTACGACTCAAGGCAACGACGGCGGGAAGGCCTTGACACAAAACTAATCGAAATGGCATCCGAAGTTATGGATGACCGACTATATCGTACCGTCGGATCGAGGGTCAATATCAATTCGCACCAACCACATACAGATGTGACGTGAACGTCCATAGAATAACTCTGGTCACTATAGCGTGGCTAAGAGAATAAAACACAAATGAGTGTGACTTGACCATTCATTCTCCATCGCCTTCCTTTGATCTATTAGAAAGATTATGACATCGGTGTGCATGACCTGACTACACCTGAGCCAACTCTATCCCTACATCTGATGGACCGGTATAAGCATATATGGATTAATATATTATAATATGGTATGAAAAGTTTTTTAAAACTATAATATAATTTTCGCTTTCTGAAGTAATTTTTAAAATTATAAAAATTTATCTATCATATTTTCTTTATTTAAAACACAAATTTAAATATTTAAATGACTTAATAGTAAAAAATTATTAAAATATTTCCCGATTTGAAAACATTATTAATATATATATATATACACCGTTATCCGGCATTTTGACCTGGCTATATCCGAATTGACTGGATAAGTCAGACTCGACTATCATCATGGCTAGTAACCCAGAGCAATGATTGTGGGGTCCAATTTTGCAGCGATGATCGGTAAGTAACTCAAAATATATACAAGCTATCAATATGAAATTTGGAGTACAGGCTTATTACAACATATGGAACAACCTCTAGGGATCTCATTCTAATTGGTGGAAGTCGAAGGGATCATCATAATTCCCTTAGGAGGGATCGGCAGAAATTAGAATTCAAGAAACTCTACTTCACGGAAAATGCGATATCACACAAATCATGCATCAGAATTGCATGAAATTTAGAGAGCAAGTAGCTAACATCATGGGACGTCCCATAGGGATCGCAGCCCATTTGGATGCATTAATAGAGATCGGTAAGATCCCTATTGTGGGCCCAGATAGCCTATAAATTTTTGGGTAGCCTCGTCTTGGTCTCCCGAACCTTCTGCCAAATTTTCAGTCCGATCCATGCACGTCTACCTCTATAAATACAGTGGCATGGCATTAGAAAAGGGGTTTCTCTATCGAGGCTATAACATTTTTATTCTTCACTTTTTTTACTAATGGATCCCAGCTGATCCAAATACTCTTGTAATCATAATCAAGTGGAAGATCAATAAAAATATGAAGTGGAATTAGGCCAAGATTACCGAAGCACTATAAAAATCTATGTGTTCATTTATGATTTTTGCTCTTTTTTAGTTTCTTTCTTCATTTGATCTCTACTAGATTATATTGGGTGTTGATTCCCATTTTTGGTGTCAACATATACGTACGTACATATTTATTTATTTACTTTTGTACATACAAACTTACACACACACACATATATTTAAATATATATGTTAAAATAATTATATATGTTCTCTGAAATCGAGAGCATCATCATTATAAAATAATTATGTATATATATACACACGTATACATATTTTTTTTCAATTATTAATTTATGTATATGAATATTTATGTATATTTATACAATTGAAAAAAAAACCATTCCATTTCCGCTATATTTTATAGACTAAAATTAATTTACAAAATATTAATTAAAATAATTTCATATAGATATATATATATTATATGATAGTTTATATATATATAATGTATATGTACGTATGTATGTATTTGTATGTAATTTTGTAATGTATAAAATTCTTTGTATATAAATTACTTAAAGTTATATATATACACGCACACGTATATTTATTTAAATATTTCATTAAATAAAACTTGATGCATACAATTATACATTTAGACAATAAACTTATATATAAGAGTTGCTGACATGTCCGTTGCGATGTAAATCCCAATATTTATATACGGCTTGTCAAACCTCGCATAGTTTACTATTTACACTTGCACACACACACATATATATGTGTGATACCCATTTATATCTAATACAATATTAATTTCATAACTTAAAACTAAATTATATAAATTTAAATAAATTAATGATTTTATTGAAAAGAAATTTAGAAATGTTCCTAGACTTCATAGGTCCAATAAAGATCAAAAATAGTGTAAAAAAAATTTAAATTCACTCATTTCTCGCACTGCTGGTTGGCCTAGTTCCAACCTATATAACCGCCTCTGTGATGTTTTTTTCAAGCACATTTTCAAGCATACCTTTGTTATTATGCATCCTCCTTTGATAATTTTTTTGTCATCCCATGCTAGTTCGCTATTTTAACAAAAATGATTTGAATCAAGTAATTATTATACGTACACACACATCATTAGTATCAACATTTATATAATTACTTCTGTGTTCCCGTCAAAGAAATTTTCGACTATGTTCTGCTCTTCTCTGTTTAAGTATGTTAAGCATTTGTAGTGTTTTAGTTTTAAATATGCAAATGTTGGTTCTACTACTGCTAATAGCTCTATGATGAATTATACTAAACTTTCTTCCTCATTCTCTTTGTTGTTTTCTTCAGTTTTTGGTTTTTTTTGCTTTTTTTTTAAATTGCTATTCATACTCAAAGTTGTCATCCTCTTTTCTCTTTCTTGTTCTTTCTTTAAATCTCTTAATATAAGAATCTATTTTTGATTTTCCTCTCTCCTTTTTCACTCTTTTCTTCATTCTTTTGTAACGACCCAGAATTTCTGTCATTTAAAATTTGTATATTTAATTGATTTTAAATATTAATAAGTGAAATTTATAAGTCGAATAAATTTTATTTCGAATAATTGGATTTAATTGGATAATTAAATCGATAATTTAATATTTCAAATTACAGAAATAATTGTAAATTGGGTTTAATATGATTGAAAATGATTTGTAAAATTTTATTATATCATATTGGAGTTATAATAACGTTATAGAACTTTTAAAATCGAATTAAAAGTTAATTTGTGAAAATTTAATATTTTAATATTTATTTGACGTGTAAAAATAGCCATTTTTCAAACAGTCTCGGATTTCGGCGAAACCAGTTTCATCGGATCCATAATGTGATATTATTGTAAGGTTTCAAATTTCGTGTCAATCGGATTTACCGTTTGTCCGGGGCAAGCCAAAACGCAAAGAAAATTCGTTTAATCGGTTTAATTTAAAATCGATCATTTATTACCGTAACACGCACAGATGACCAAATTAGCCTTTGAAACACGTTCCATTGTGTTCGGAACGCGGGGTAAACCTTAGAAACGCCAACCGGCACGCTTCGTTTAGAGTTTGGAAAATTTCGAGTGAATAGTAATTTGGAAATTTTCTATAAAAGCCCATGGTTATTCACAATTTTCAACACAATTGCAAAACCCTAGCCAGCCGCCTCTATTAGTTTCAATGGTCAAAAATAACAGATCTTTCTCCCGCAAAATCTTCAAATCCATACACTAATTCGATAAACTTCCAACTAAGAAATCGAAGAGGGCTACGAGATCTAGGATATCAACGGTCGAGATTGGAAACGAAGCATCATGGAGGCCAAAAGATAGCCACGTTCGTATAGGGTTGCGCACGTCTTTTCGTGACAAGGGAGTGGCCGAGCTCCACCAGGTCACGGTCGCGAGTTGAGCACGAGATGGACTTTCGAATGGCATCACTTGATCGTTGCATAGTTCGTCGTGGTGGCCGAAATCTTTAACCCTAATTCATGAGTATGGGTTTGTTTGTGCGTTCTTACCTATAGTGAACGTGTGGGAGAAGAAGCACAAGGTCACGGCCTTGATTTCCTGAAGAGAATTTGGACGGCCCAGATCTGTTTGGGTATATAAATAAAATAAAAGTTGTAAAATTTTATTATATAAATTGTGTAAACTTTAAAAATCGATATCTCTTTGATACGAGATCGGATTGTGACGAAACGAATTGCATCAGATTCGTTTTGACGAGCACTGCGCTATGGAACTGGATTAGAATCGTTTGGAGCTAGTTTGAATTTCGGGTAAAATTAAACGCGCGTTTAATTTTATTCGAAATAAAACGCGAAAACTGAATTGAAAGTAAGGTGAGAACTTCTCACTCAATCGAATTGTTTCGACTTAAATTTTAAATAGTTAGACATAAAATTGCTTGATTGTACGATTGAATGATAAATTATTTTCTATTGATTGTTAAAATAGACATTATACGCCGTTATTAAGCGGAGGTTATTTATTAAAAACATATACCGCGAATATTTCACTGCAAAGTGAAATTGGTATTATTTATGTACTTGGAGTTGATTTCCTGTATTATATAGCGGATGAGACCCTATTGCGTCGCATAATAGCGGATAATATTTTATAAATCCTATATACCGTGATATTCCGTACTGGAACGGAATTAGTATTGTGCTAATGTCTGTGGATGCAGGGAAACAGGTTGGAGGGATCCAACTGGATTCCTCACCAGTATTTATTTGATTACAGATATTGTGATGTTTGTTGATTATCATATCGATATATGATATTTGGATGTTGTGATTGACTATTTGGTGATGTTGCATCATCGGACCCATTTTTGAAGTTTTAAAATAATGATTTTGATTTTAAAAAGAATTTTAAACTGACTTTTGAAAGTATACATTTTATTAAATTTTGAATTGTTAAAATAAATAAACATTATAATTTTATTGTTATAAAAGTTATATTTTTGGAAAATAGTACTTAAGTATGATTTTGGAGCAATATAAGTTCTAAATAACGTTTTGTAAATTATTAAAAGGATTTGTTTATTTAAATTGAGATTTTTGAATTATTATAAACGGTTTATATAAAAGATTTCTAGGATTAATATTTATAAATTAAAAATATAGGAATTATGAAACGAGTTTTATTAAGTGTTAAAATGAAGTATAAATGGATTTCACAAGTGAATGAAATTTATAGATTTATAAATTGTGAAGTTATAAAATGAATAGATGTTGTAAAATAAAAGATTTATGGGTAATTAACTCATAAATCGGATTTGACATTTTTATTGAGATTTTTTTGAATAAAGATAAATGGTTTTATCGATGAGATTTATAAAATATATATTTTATAAATCGAAATAATGGAATTCTAAAAGGAGTTCTGTTAATGTTGAAAATAAGGTTATGAATAAAATCTTATAAGTAATAAGATTTATAATTTGTGAAGTTTTAAAAGAACGATTTTGTAAATAAATGGATTTTAAGTTCTTAACTTATAATATGGACTTCTGGTATATAATTGAGTTATATAAATTGAATGGGATAATAAAGGAGATTTATAAGTCGAAGTTTTATAAATAGAAATGGGATTTATAAACATTGTTTGTAAATTCGAAATCAATTGAATTTGATAAATCAAACATAAAAGTTATTAAAGGAGATATATTCGTGATTTTGGACAGCGAATTATCCCTAAAGTTAAATGTTGTAATAATAAGAGTTTGGTTGGAAATTTTATCCACGATTTTGGACGGTGGATAATCTCATAATAAATGTGTAGAAACACTAAATCGGATAAATAAAGTATATTCACGATTTTTGTACCGTGAATATATTATGAAATAAAATGGATATGTTTTGGGGAAGTGATGTTTTAAATAGAATTTAAGACGATTTAAAGATGTTTTAAAATGCATTAAGTATCGAACACATAGATTTCAACATTCATTGTTGAAATAGACGTTTTCGAGAAATAAGGAAATGGTGGACTATAACACTGTTGTTATAGTAAATGATTTCCGAAAGGAAATGTTATATAGTATTGGGATTTATATATCTATCTTAATTTAGAATCCCTATACTAGTGATTTTGGGTTGTCGTAACGATGTTTTACGCAACATTCGTTTTGGCCCAAAAAAATGTGTTTAAGAGAATGATTTCTTAAAGAATGAAATATATACTTAATTTCGATTTAAATATATTGAATATTTTCCAAGTGTTGAAAATAAATGGATTTGTAAATTTCTTATTATTAAATAAGTATGGAAATGTTTTTCAATATGAAGTGAATATTTTGAGATTTTATCTTTTAAAGATAAATTGAAAATGAATATTAGAAATCGATTTGAAAATCGTATATTCATAGATATTTTGGAATTATAAATTCACTATGGAATTTATAAAAGAAAGGGAAATTTGTTTAAAAATAATTATTGATTTATTTTTGAAGTGTGAGAATAAATTTACGGATTTGGAGCGTAAATATAAAGTAAATCGGTAAGGATTTATTTAATTGGTTTAAAAGAACCATTTTGAAATGAAAGTATTTCCGCGTAAGGAAAATGATTGAATTTTTTTTTCAAAAGTTGTAAAGGTGAAAAGTGATTTGAAAATTTATTTTCAAATGGTTGAAGTGTGGAAAATTATATATCTAGTAAAGATATTTTTGGAAAATAAATAATTTGGGAAATTATTTGGAATTTTGTGATGTTGAACACGCCTATTGATAGTTAAATAACCGACTATCGATATTTACCTTTAAATAGGTATTTGTTGTGATTTGTTTGAATTTGAATGCCACACTTATTTTTAAATAAGCGCTCACTATTCGGGTTAGCCGGGAAAGGACCTTTGGGTCGTATAACCCATTCTGAATATTTGATACGTCGTTATGGATTGAATTTGAAGACCGGTGTTGAAGACCGGATATTGTGAAAACGGAAGGATTACCGTCGAATGTTTCTGCATCGGCTGATCCCCGATATAGAAATTTATTACCCTTTGTGATGGGAAGTCCGGTCGTGATTAGTGAATATCCGGATTGCAAGGACTTCTTTGTAAGTGCCTTCGATTCCGTTCGATCCCGGAACGGACTTGTATGGATGTGTGTTTGACGTTACAATTTGAGATGTAAAGCTGGTTTCTATCAAATATGTTTCCGTTGGTGGAGGAGAATTTATTCTCTTAGCTTAACACCCTTAGAGGTTATGTAATTGATGGTTACTAGTGATACATTCCCAAATTGGTAATGTGGCACACGAAGTGTAATTGAGCATTTGATGATCAAAGCACAGCTTTTATATAAAGCGTGGCTTTGTGGACGAGACTTCGTCGGACCTCACACCTCGAAAATGGTCAAAACAGGATGGATGCAGCAAGGTTATCAGGGGGTAGCGCCCCTTTAGTGTATGTCATTCCTTCTAGATAAAGGTGGTATCATGGTATGGAGCCCAAATACTTAACCTATGTTGTTGCTGCAAATTTATTGCTATGTGGTTGTTGGAAATCGAGGATCCTCGGATATAGATCGGTTACGATCGGGGAATGACATATTCGTGTCAGTAGTTACCCAGTTAGAGGTAACCCGGCCTTGTGTTGGCAGAGATCCGGTTAGGTTCTCGAGTCGTCTTTCGAGAGGCGTACCCATGTGGCAATGGGAAGTTCCTTGGCCTGACCATTTGTTGGAAATCCAAAGAAACAATACGATCTTGTACGGTTTTAGTTGTAGAACCTATCATTCACTTATGGTGGCGCCCTACTGTTTGGATGGTAGCTATAGCAGGCATATGATAATGGTCGTATACTGGCTAACATTTATATCTTTACTTTCGAAATGATTTTTCCTACACTATGCACTAGTAATAATATCAAATGTTTCTTTTTAATGCGTATCAAGCATCTTTGACTATCATAAGGAGAAATCTCCTCCGATTCTGCGTTTGCATTGTGTGTGTGTGCGGGAAGCCTTATGGTAGTCTCATTTTCCAAAAAACATTGCGGATCTATTTTTAAAATATCCTGTTCTTTATTTTAAAGATAAACTGTTTTAAGTTCTCACACCAGTCCCATGACTGACTCGGAGTTTATTGTTTTCCTTCCTAAATTCTGGGTGCCCATCAATTTCCACACGGGCAGTCTAGAGTCAGGTTATCAGGATATTCTGGAATTCAGGAGTTGCTGGAGGCAAGCTGGATGGCATGGCGTATTCACTAGTATATAGTATTTCTTTTCCGCTGTTTGTTGTTGTACACTCTGATGATGTAATGTAATTTAATATGATGTAATGTAATAACTGATATAGTTCTTTGTTTAAAGATTATTCATTTATCTATTATATGTTTTTCCGCTGCGATTGTGAGATTCTGATATTGTTCTGTTGTTTCTTTCTGTTCTCTTCTTCTATCTTTTTCTTCTTCTTTAACCATAACATTTCGGTTTTCTGGCATTCGATTGCTCGGCAGTTGATATAGTGGACGTATTGATGTCGACCCTCGAGCGTCGAAAAGTTGCAGTCGTTACATTTGGTATCAGAGCATATGGTTAAGCGACAGCCATGGCTCTGTTGGGAATTACTCATTAGAGATGGAGTCAGTAGTACTCTAGAATGAGATTGAGTGTAATAGTAGATACGAGAGCGTATTTGTTAGTGAATATGAAATTGTTTTATATTGTGATGATTGGTTTGTTGAGTGGTATATGGATTTTGGTCAACACGAGTAATTAACGTTGTTGATAGGGATCTCTAAACACTTGTACAGAACAATTTGACACGATATTATTTAAAATGGGGTAAATGAAATAATTTTACCTTGATTATGTTTTATATATAAAGGAATAATTTTTTAGCATTATTAAAGTGTATATGAATTGATTGTTTGGTCGTTAAAAATGTAAGAATAAATATAAGTTAATTAAAAGAATAATTGTATAAGCAATTGAATTATAAAGTATGGAATTATAATTAAAATGATTTACACTTGTGAAATAATCTTATATATAAGAAGTGAAATTATATAAGTAAAGGTTTGTAAATGTGATTTATAATCTGAAAATAAAATTCCAGAGAAGTGTTTTGAAAGGAGTTGATATTTTGGAAAATTATTTTGGAGAAATAAAGCTCTAAACTCTTTTCGGTCGCTGGAAAATAATTCCGATGATGATCATGACATCATCGGTGTTCATTTTCGGGTTTCCAAAAGAGGGATTGCTGCCAAACTGTTTTAAATGAAAGTTGTTTGGAAAATTTTGAATTTGGGTTTTGAAATTCAAAGGATAATTTGAATTGATTTCAAAAAAATGGCTTTCAAAGGTTGTAACTGGAATCCTATTTAAAATATTTATAGGAATGATAAATGAGTTGATAACTTATACAATTTGAATTTTAATAGAATAAATTTAACTTAAAGGATGGAGTTAAATTAAAGGAAGTATAAGTAAATCAATAAAAATCCAAATGGTAATTGTTAAATATAAGTTGTATAACTTATAAAATGAGAAAATGTAAGTGAAACCATTTATTAAAATGGCTAAACAATTTGTTAAGCAAAATAAATCTGAGTTTGAATAAGTGATGAAAATTTGACTTCGGTAAAAAAGTTAAATAGAATTTACTTTAGAATTTGAATTTGAATTGAATTTATAAGTGGAAATTAAATTTAAGATTAAACAAAAGATGTTCAATTGGAATATAACTTAAGTGATGAATATGAACTTGAGTTATATAAATGAAATTCAACCTTATATTGTTAAAGGAATTAGCAATTGAATGCATAAATGGATGGAATGTAAATCAATTGAATGTAAAAGAATTGATATGGGATAATGAATCTAAGTGTTAATTCATTTAAAAGCTAATGTTATTGGAAGTTGAATAATTGAATGAAAATCAACTTAATATAAACCAATTGGAATTAAAAGTGTTGAACCAAATTGAATGTAAAGAAATGTAAATTGAATAAATTTGGGTGTTATGGATGTACATTGGTTGTTATATGAATGTTAGTTGATTGTATATAATTCATTAAGTGTTAATGAAATTGAATTGACAAATTGAAAGCTAAAGAAATTGAATCCAAATTGGAAGTAAATGAATATGAACTGAATTTGATTCAATTTGGAAGTAAACTAATGTGAATTTAATTAGTGAATGTAAACTAATTGGAAACGAATGAATGAATGTTAATTAAATCCAATGTAAATGAATCAAATGTGATTTAAATTGGAAAACCAATTCATTGAATATTAATGAGAAATGAAAGAATATTGATTTGGTTATGAATTGATTTGGATAGACGTTGATTATTGGATGTTTATTAGTTGGATGATAGTTGTTTGATGGTTGCATTTGTTGCTTTTATTGCATTTGCTATATTGGCATATATAGTTGTTAACATATGTTGTATATTGATATTATTCTCATATATGCATGTTCTCATGGTTTGTTGAGTGTTTAGCAGGTGCGGATTGCGCATGCTTCGCATTTGGAGCAGCCGTATACGCTCGCTAATAATATATAAGGTACATATCTCGAATTAAATATCATACTTTTACACTTTTTTCCTGTGGGATGCCTCATCACTTGATGAGATGTATATTTGTGATATATACACTGTCATTTTTTTCGGATCGAGCCGCGCAAAGGAGACTCTGGCTCCGAAAATTTAAGGCGTTAGAATATTTTTGAGAAAATTGGGAAATTTTTGAAAACTAAGTTTGGATTTGGAAACTTAGTAAAGATTTTGTAAGAAGTTTAACTATAATTTTGGGAAAGTTAAACACTTAAGAGATTTGAAAAATTCAATTCGAACGAATTGTTTTGGAAAGTTAATGGATTCTATAAATTTTTCTTACTTGGTAATTTCGAGGACGAAATTCTTTTAAGGGGGGAAGTTTGTAACGACCCAGAATTTCTGTCAATTAAAATTTGTATATTTAATTGATTTTAAATATTAATAAGTGAAATTTATAAATCGAATAAATTTTATTTCGAATAATTGGATTTAATTGGATAATTAAATCGATAATTTAATATTTAGAATTGCAGAAATAATTTGAAATTAGGTTTGATATGATTGAAAATGATTTGTAAAATTTTATTATATCATATTGGAGTTATAATAACGTTATAGAACTTTTAAAATCGAATTAAAAGTTAATTTGTGAAAATTGAATATTTTAATATTTAATTGACGTGTAAAAGTAGCCATTTTTCAAACAGTCTCGGATTTCGACGAAACCAAATTCATCGGATCCGTAATGTGATATTATTGTAAGATTTCAAATTTCGTTTCAATCAGATCTACCGTTTGTCCGGGGAAAGCCAAAACGCATAGAAAATTCGTTTAATCGGTTTAATTTAAAATCGATTGTTTATTGCCGTAACTCGCACAGATGATCGAATTAGCCTCCGAAACACGTTCCATTATGTTCGGAACGCGGGATAAACCTTAGAAACGCCAACCGGCACGCTTCGTTTGGAGTTTGGAAAATTTCGAGTGAGTAGTAATTTGGAAATTTTCTATAAAAGCCCATGGTCAACACAATTGCAAAACCTTAGCCAGCCGCCTCTATTAGTTTCAATGGCCAAAAATAACAGATCTTCCTCCCTCAAAATCTTCAAATCCATACACTAATTCGATAAACTTCCAACTAAGAAATCGTAGAGGGCTACGAGATCTAGGATATCAACGGTCGAGATTGGAAACGAAGCATCGTGGAGGCCAAAAGATAGCCGTGTTCGTATAGGGTTGCGCACGTCTTTTTGTGACAAGGGGGCGGCCGAGCTCCACCAGGTCGCGGCCGTGAGTTGAGCACGAGATGCACTTTCGAATGGCATCACTTGATCGTTGCATAGTTCGTCGTGGTGGCCGAAATCTAACCCTAATTCGTGAGTACGGGTTTGTTTGTGCGTTCTTACCTGTAGTGAACGTGTGGGAGAAGAAGCAAAAGGTCACGGCCTTGATTTCTTGAAGAGAATTTGGACGGCCCAGACCTGTTTGGGTATATAAATAAATAAAAAAGTTGTAAAATTTTATAATATAAATTGTGTAAACTTTAAAAATCGATATCTCTTTGATACGAGGTCGGATTGTGACGAAATGAATTGCGTCGGATTCGTTTTGACGAGCACTACGCTATGGAACTGGATTGGAGTCGTTTGGAGCTAGTTTGAATTTTGGGTAAAATTAAACGCGCGTTTAATTTTATTCGAAATAAAACGCGAAAACTGAATTGAAAGCAAGGTGAGAACTTCTCACTCAATCGAATTGTTTCGATTTAAATTTTAAATAGTTAGATTTAAAATTGCTTGATTGTATGATAAATTATTATCTATTGATTGTTAAAATAGACATTATACGCCGTTATTAAGCGGAGGTTATTTATTAAAAACATATACCGCGAATATTTCACTGCAAAGTGAAATTGGTATTATTTATGTACCTGGAGTTGATTTCCCGCATTATATAGCCGATGAGACCCTGTTGCGCTGCATAATAGCGGATAATATTTTATAAATCCTATATACCGCGATATTTCGTACTGGAACGGAATTGGTATTGTTCTAATGTCTGTGGATGCAGGGAAATAGGTTGGAGGGATCCAACTGAATTCCTCACCAGTATTTATTTGATTACAGATATTCTGATGTTTGTTGATTATCACATCGATATATGATATTTGGATGTCGAGATTGACTATTTGGTGTTGTTGCATCATCGGACCCATTTTTGAAGATTTAAAATAATGATTTTGATTTTAAAAAGAATTTTAAAGTGATTTTTGAAAGTATACGTTTTATTAAATTTTGAATTGTTAAAATAAATAAACATTATAATTTTATTGTTATAAAAGTTATATTTTTGGAAAATAGTACTTAAGTATGATTTTGGAGTTATATAAGTTTTAAATAACATTTTGTAAATTATTAAAAGGATTTGTTTATTTAAATTGAGATTTTTGAATTATTATAAATGGTTTATATAAAAGATTTCTAGTATTAATATTTATAAATTAAAAATATAGGAATTGTGAAACGAGTTTTATTAAGTGTTACAATGAAGTATAAATGGATTTCACAAGTGAATAAGATTTATAGATTTATAAATTCTGAAGTTATAAAATGAGTAGATGTTGTAAAATAAAAGATTTATGGGTAATTAACTCATAAATCGGATTTGACATTTTTATTGAGATTTTTTTTGAATAAAGATAAATGATTTTATCGATGAGACTTATAAAATATATATTTTATAAATCGAAATAATGGAATTCTAAAAGAAGTTCTGTTAATGTTGAAAATAAGGTTATGAATAAAATCTTATAAGTAATAAGATTTATAATTTGTGAAGTTTTAAAAGAATGATTTTGTAAATAAATGGATTTTACGTTCTTAACTTATAATATAGACTTCTAGTATATAACTGAGTTATATAAATTGAATGGGATAATAAAGGAGATTTATAAATCGAAGTTTTAAAAATAGAAATGGGATTTATAAACATTGTTTGTAAATTCGAAATCAATTGAATTTGATAAATCAAACATAAAAGTTATTAAAGGAGATATATTCGTGATTTTGGACAGCGAATTATCCTTAAAGTTAAATGTTGTAATAATAAGAGTTTGGTTGGGAATTTTATCCACGATTTTGGACGGTGGATAATCTCATAATAAATGTGTAGAAACACTGAATTGGATAAATAAAGTATATTCACGATTTTTGGACCGTGAATATATTATGAAATAAAATGGATATGTTTTGGGGAAGTGATGTTTTAAATAGAACTTAAGACGATTTAACGATGTTTTAAAATGCATTAAGTATTGAACACATAGATTTCAACATTCATTGTTGAAATAGACGTTTTCGAGAAATAAGGAAATGGTGGACTATAACACTGTTGTTATAGTAAATGATTTCCGAAAGGAAATGTTTTATATAGTATTGGGATTGATATATCTATCTTAATTTCGAATCTCTATACTAGTGATTTTGGGTTGTCGTAACGATGTTTTACGCAACATTCGTTTTGGCCCAAACAAATGTGTTTAAGAGAATGATTTCTTAAAAAATGAAATATATACTTAATTTCGATTTAAGTATATTGAATATTTTCCAAGTGTTGAAAATAAATGGATTTGTAAATTTCTTATTATTGAATAAGTATGGAAATGTTTTCCAATATGAAGTGAATATTTTGAGATTTTATCTTTTAAAGATAAATTGAAAATGAATATTAGAAATCGATTTGGAAATCGTATATTCATAGATATTTTGGAATTGTAAGTTCACTATGGAATTTATAAAAGAAAGGGAAGTTTTTGTTTAAAAATAAACGTTGATTTATTTTTGAAGTGTGAGAATAAATTTACGGATTTGAAGCGTAAATATAAAGTAAATCGGTAAGGATTTATTTAATTGGTTTAAAAGAACCATTTTGAAATGAAAGTATTTCCGCGTAAGGAAAATGATTGAAATTTGTTTTCAAAAGTTGTAAAGGTGAAAAGTGATTTGAAAATTTGTTTTCAAATGGTTGAAGTGTGGAAAATTATATATCTAGTAAAGATATTTTTGGAAAATAAATAATTTGGGAAATTATTTGGAATTTGGTGATGTCGAACACGCCTATTGATAGTTAAATAATCGACTATCAATATTTACCTTTAAATAGGTATTTATTGTGATTTGTTTGAGTTTGAATGCCACACTTATTTTTAAATAAGCGCTCACTATTCGGGTAGCCGGGGAAGGACCTTTGGGTCGTATAACCCATTCCGAATACGTGATACGTCGTTATGGATTGCATTTGAAGACCGGTGTTGAAGACCGGATATTTGTGAAAATGGAAGGATTACCGTCGAATGTTTCTGCATCGGCTGATCCCCGATATAGAAATTTATTACCCTTTGTGATTGGAAGTCCGGTCGTGATTAGTGAATATCCGGATTGCAAGGACTTCTTTGTAAGTGCCTTCCGTTCCATTCGATCTCGGAACGAACTTGTATGGATGTGTGTCTGACGTTTCAATTTGAGATGTAAAGCTGGTTTCTATCAAATATGTTTCCGTTGGTAGCGGAGAATTTATTCGCTTAGCTTAACACCCTTAGAGGTTATGTAGTTGATGGTTACTAGTATACATTCCCAAATTGGTAATGTAGCATACGAAGTGCTGTTGAGCATTTGATGATCAAAGCACAACTTTTATATAAAGCGTGGCTTTATGGACGAGACTTCGTTGGACCTCACACCCCGGAAATGGTCAAAAAAGGAAGGATGCGGCAAGGTTATTAGGGGGTAGCGCCCCTTTAGTGTATGCCATTCCTTCTGGATAGAGGTGGTATCATGGTATGGAGCCCAGATACTTAACCTACGTTGTTGCTGCAAATTTATTACTTTGTGGTTGTTGGAAATCGAGGATCCTCGGATATAGATCGGTTACGATCGGGGAATGACATATTCGTGTCAGTAATTACCCAGTTAGAGGTAACCCGGCCTTGTGTTGGCAGAGATCCGGTTAGGTTCTCGAGTCGTCTTTCCAGAGGCGTACCCATGTGGCAATGGGAAGTTCCTTGGTCTGACCATTTGTTGGAAATCCAAAGAAACAATACGATCTTGTACGGTTTTAGTTGTAGAACCTATCATTCACTTATGGTGGCGCCCCACTGTTTGGATGGTAGCTATAGCAGGCATATGATAATGGTCGTATGCTGGCTAAGATTTATATCTTTATTTTCGAAATAATTTTTCCTACACTATGCACTAGTAATAATATCAAATGTTTCTTTTTAATGCGTATCAAGCATCTTTGACTATCATAAGAAGAAATCTCCTCCAATTCTGCGGTTGCATTGTGTGTGTGCGGGAGGCCTTATGGTAGTCTCATTTTCCAAAAAACATTGCGAATCTATTTTTAAAATATCCTGTTCTTTATTTTAAAGATAAACTGTTTTAAGTTCTCACACCAGTCCCATGACTGACTCGGAGTTTATTGTTTTCCTTCCTAAACTCTGGGTGCCCACCAATTTCCACACGGGCAGTCTAGAGTCAGGTTATCAGGATATTCTGGAATTCAGGAGTTGCTGGAGGCAAGCTAGATGGCATGGTGTATTCACTAGTATATAGTATTTCTTTTCCGCTGTTTGTTGTTGTTTGTTGTTGTACACTCTGATGATGTAATGTAATGTAATATGATGTAATGTAATAACTGATATAGTTCTTTGTTTAAAGATTATTCATTTATCTATCATTTGTTGTTCCGCTGCGATTGTGAGATTCTGATATTGTTCTGTTGTTTCTTTCTGTTCTCTTCTTCTGTCTTGTTCTCTCTTCTTCTGTCTTGTTCTCTCTTCTTCTATCTTTTTCTTCTTCTTTAACCATAACATTTCGGTTTTCTGGCATTCGATTGCTCGACAGTTGATACAGTGGACGTATTGATGTCGACCCTCAAGCGTCGAAAAGTCGCAGTCGTTACATCTTTGGCCAGCAGGCTTTACTGAATTATTTTCCTGATCCGGTTTAGTTTTTTTAAGCTCTAAATGGTCCTAGTCATATCGTTTGAAAAATGGAGAAGTGAAGTCGATTATCGAATTAGAGTGGAGTATGGTTTGGCGACTAATAATGGTATCATGATCATTGGATCGTGTATTTCATTAGTTGTGCCCACTTTTTCTACATTTTTTGTTTCAGGCTCTACACCTCCATCTTCATTCTCTTCTTTCTTATTTCCAGCTTCGAATTTCATTTCATTGATTTCTTGTATCAATTTTTGAACTTCCTTTTCTGCTTGTAACCTTATTTTCTTTTCCATTCCCAACACTTCCTTTGTTTTCTTTTGTTCATTTTCCAAATATTTTACATATGTTTGCATTACTTTAATGGTTACTTCTTCTTCAAGTGTTCTAAAAGATTCGTTTCTTTCTTCGAATTTTCCTTTTTTCCTTTGCTTTTCTTCTTCCATTTTATTTGACTGTCTTGTTTGAAAGGTTATTTGAAGAAGCCTTGTCTCGTGTGCAAGAATATTTTCTATTTCTATAAACTGTATAATTATTAGGAAAAAATTGTATTAGTTTTAAGATTTGTTTTAATTTTAGTTACCAAATTGTAGAATTTTGATTTTAAATGATGGTGAATAATAGCATTTTTAATCATTGATTTTGTTTGGTAAAAATGTTGTATTGATTGATGGTATTTGAAAAAATACTACACTATTGACTTAGGGTTAATAAAATGCGATGCTAAGCATTGGTAATAATGATACTGAACAGTTAATACAAAGATATTGAGCAAGTGCAAAATTAATACTTAGCAAACGCTAATACGTTACATGGAAAAATATAGTGCTGAAACTGAAACTATGTAGAGGCAATAATGATACCAAGTATTATAGTATGTTATAACTTATTTTTTGTAGAAGAATAAATGGTACTAGGCAAAATAGTTTGTTAATAATAAATATAAGTAGAAATAAAAATAAAATTTAGGAACTTCTTTTGTGAAAACTTATCCTAAGTAGAAGCAAAAATGAGATTAGGAACTGTAGATTGTTAACAATGATAATAAGGGGCAGACAAAATGATACCAGAAGAAATAGTGTGAAAACTGATACTAGATAGAAAATAAAATGATACTGAGAATTAAAGGAAAGATAGAGTTTTAACTTACCTCGCCCACTTTAACATCATCCAAAAATTAGTTAACTATGAGTTTTAATTTCTGCAAATCCTATCTTCCAAATTTGGGCAATTTTTCACTGTATTGTTGCCTGGGTTGAATAAGCTTTAAATTTTCACAAATACAATAATATATCTAGTGTAAAAACTGATTAGATATGATTAAATAATGTTTATTTCAAGTAATAATGATTTGAATAACATATCTTAACAATGGAAGCATAAAGCAACCCAACATGTTCCTTGACTTGTGAATAAAGTTGTTTACAAATTTGTTGAAGTTCTTTTCTATTGTTTTTTTCCAAGAAACTATCCTCAATTTTTCCATATTAGTCAAATATGGTAAAATTAACCATCTTAGCTTTTGTTGATTGTCGGGAAAAAAGGACAATTACAACATTACCCTTATTATTAGTAATAGTAAGTCTTCTTGTAACAACCCGCATATTTTACGATTGAATATCCAAATATTTTGTTTAAGCATTTTACCGTTGGTCGGATTTTAGTCTGAAAGGTTACTTTTTGCATACGATCGAATTAGGACTCGGGACCACTTCGATTGAGTTCAAAACGCCGTTTGCGATCTTTTTGAGTATAAACTTTGATATGTTTGGAGTTAGTGGAATTTGCCACTTTTTCACTTTGGGCTTTGGGTTTGGTTTAGCCCATTAGCCTAAACTATTAACTCTAGCTCAACCCCCTCTTCCCTTCATTACTTCACTTTCATTTCCTAACACTCAAGCTTCATCAAAAATGGAGAGAGGAATGGGAAATTAAAACTCCAAGCCCTAGTTCATATGCAAAATCCAAACTCTAGCTCCAAATTCTATGAGAAGCCATTGATTCAAGCTTCTTGTGTTGAGAATGAAGTGTGGTTGATTCTTCCTTTGCTTTCAAGCTTCTCCTTCATTGATTTTGTGAAAAGGTGAGATTTTTATCTCACACTTTGTCTATAACTATCTTTATTGTTGGGTATGAATTCCTAACACTTATTCATGTGCATTTGCTTTTGGTTTGGATTGAATTGGTGAATATCCCAATTTTTAGTGTTTTGGGTTCAAATCTTTAAAAATCCTAACTTTGATGTTTGAACACGTTTTTGGTGATGCATCGAGGAGCCAATAGGACCGGGTAGCCGATGGGCGTAATTCCCTAGCGTCCGTGCTCGACCGGTTGCAAATTGAGAGAGTTTTGGCATTTCTGTTGCTTAGGTCGTTCGGCTTGCCCCGGTACCTTGGGTCGCACCTGCTATATCTCGCAACCAACTTAGGTCGCGCCTTGCTTTAAGTCACACCTGCTATAAGTCGGCCATGTTAGGTCGCGCAAATTGCATCAATTTAGGTCGCTCGTCTTGCATCAATTTAGGTCGCTCGGCCTGCTTGCACTACTTAGGTCGCATCACTTAGGTCGTTCGGCCTGCTCGCACCATTAAGTCGCACCTACTATAGGTCGTGCCATGTTAAGCCGCATCTCTTAGGTCATTGTCGTTCGGCTTGCTCGCACCACTTAGGTCGCATTACTTAGGTCGCTCGGCCTGCTCGCACCATTAAGTCGCACCTACTATAGGTCGCGCCATGTTAAGCCGCATCTCTTAGGTCGTCGTCGTTCAGCTTGCTCGCACCACTTAGGTCACATCACTCAGGTCGCTCGGTCTGCTGCTATGGGTCGCGTCATGGTTTAAGTCGCAACCATTTAGGTTGCTCGGCCTGCTGCTATATCTCGCACCAACTTAGGTCGCGCCATGCTATAGGTAGCGCCATGTTAAGTTGCTTTGTTAGGCCGCATGCTATTTCTTAAGTCGCTGATCTCTTAGGTCGTATGTCATGGAGTCGCATGAGTTGAGCCGCTGATTTCTTGTGTTGTATTGTGTTAAGTCGTAAGTCGTGGCTGTTAAGTCGCAAGGGTATTTCCATTTTGATGGATTTGGAATCGAATTCTTTGGATTTTATTCACGTCATCGAATGTGAATTTTTGTGATTGATTGTTTCTACAATCATTTTTGTGATTTGTCACTTTAAAAATATGAAGGTTTCAATACTAGCAGTAAATATCAAAACTCCTTCATCAAAACAAAGCTCGTTTCTTAAACCTTTTTCCAATCTACTAGTATATACAAACCTTTACCTCATCGTATGAGAAATCTAATTAAACCGCTCAGTAAAACAAGTGGTATGAAACGCTTGCGTTTACTTCGCCGGTTAATTCTTGAACTTGTTCGATTGAATCTCTTGTGACAATTTTCGAGTGGAGATCTACTATTTGTTCGTAAATATTTAAGTTAAGCTAGTGGTTATGGGACATGAGGCTAAGCTTATATATTTACTAGCTTACTGTAATTGACACTTCTTGATGATCGTTGATGATCATTTTTGTCACTTAGACTAGCAAATGCGCGATGTCTCTTAGTCTACGAGGGAGACTAAACCCCGTTTCTGTGGAGCTTCGGCTCAATTTGGTGGGGTAGCGACCCGTGGTCTTCGGGCCGTTTTGTGGAGCTTCGGCTCAAAATTAGTGGTTAGCAACCATGGAATAGCATTCCATTTTGTGATACACGTGTCGGTGAGTTTTCATGCTCCCGTTTTGTGATAGGCCTCTCCCATTTTGTGATTTCAGGGTTTCCATTGATGATTTCTGGAATTTGTGTTTTCGCCAATTTTCGTGACTTACATTGATAAGTTTTATCAATATTTGTGCATTGGTGAATTTGTGTGTCATTAACTTTTGTGATTGGCATTGATATTATTGTCAATATTTATGGTTTGGTGAATAAAAATAAAGAATATGACATTCTTTTTGATCTTTGAGAAGATTCTTGTGATATTGATTAATATCTTGTTGATTTTCAATTACATACTTATCACTGTATGGTTTTATGGTTATCATACGTTTTTGTCATATCTCTTATTCTATGTCATTTCATCTGATATTTATAGCTAGACTGATCCGTTTATTATTTTCTTGTTAAATAATACTCGGGTCAGACCGAGTTGTTACAGGTGCTTCTACTTGACTCCTCATTTGGGATTATTATCCAGACTTTTGGCTAACTACTTAGATTGGTAGTTTATTTTGTTGTATACCTTTGAGATATAGACTCCTTGATGTATACATATTCTTTTGTCTAGCACTTGTAACTATTCTTTTGTGATATTGTGGATCTTGTCTGACCACTACTCCGATGAACACTTTATGTGTTATATATTCATATCTATTTTCGCCTTTGTGATATGGATGTCTATGACTGATTTGTGTTATGTTTATTTCTATTTGTTTTCGAAGAATATATATAGCCACAGGTAGTAGCTTTGAGTTTGTATCGGTATGTCGGATTTCCTCCTGAAACCAGATGCATGTTGTACTATCTGACATATCGGTGCTCGCACAAAGCAATTACGCGGATGGTTGCTCCTCAATAGCCTTATTCTTCGCGCTAGTTGACGGCATTACCCTGTAGTGTCCTTGGCTAGAGTGGGTATAGAGGTGGGGCATCACGGCTTGGTATCAGAGTGAAACTTCAGAACAATGTAGAATAATCTAGCAAAGATCATCGTCCTATGTCCTTCTTAGGAGTTGTGCTTTAGGATTTAATTCGAGTCTTCGTACCGATTCATCCTATTTTCTTTATGATTCCTTGTTTTATCTATCAAGATTGTTTGATATTTATTTGGTGAATAACCTTATCCTTCTTCTTCTTTCTTTCTAAAGGAAGAAAAATGGTTAGACCTGGTTGTCCCAGCAACGGTCAATTTAGTGCTACTCCCCAAGTTAGAGTATTTATGTCTGCCCAGCAGCTTCTTGATCTAGTAAAAATGCTCAAGCAGCCGGATCTAATCCGGAGTCTACTCACCCAAAGTCTGGATTTGCACGTTTGCGCAACGATTATACCAATTTGGGTGGGAAGCCATTCAAAGGATCCAAAACTATTATTGAAGTCCAGGCTTGGCTGAGAACGTGCGATCGAATCTTTTCTCGCATGAATCTTATTGATCTTCACCGTGTTCAGGTGGCCTCTAGTATGCTCCAAGAAAGAGCATTAGATTGGTATGAGCTTCTTATTTCTGAAATTATTGAAGCGGATCTTACTTGGGAGAAATTCCGGGAACGCTTCGAGTTAAAATTTGTGCCAGAAGCTGAGAAGGTGACTTTGGCTCGACGTTTCATAGACCTTGTTCAAGGTGAATCTTCCGTGGCAGACTATGTCGCATCATTCGAGTCACTTTCTAAATACGGGGTCGAGTACATAAACACCCCATTGAAGAAAAACCAAAGATTTTTCTATGGCTTGAATAAAAATCTCAAGAAGCCATTACTTCTAAAATTAGAAGTTTCTTTTGATCATCTTATTGATATCGCTCTTCGACTTAAAGAGGCTGATAGAATAAGTGATGTTGAAGTTGGGAATGCTAAACCGAACTTCACTAACAAGAAAAGGCCTAATAAGTTCAAAGGTTCTTATCCCAACAATAAGAAAGGGAAGCAAGCCTCTCCGGCAACCAAGACTTCTACCTCAAGTGGTGGGCAATGCTACAACTGTGGTTCTAAGGACCATTATGCGAATAAGTGTTCAAAGCCCCGTGCTTGTCGCTATTGCAAAAGCCCGGACCATTATATATCTTCGTGTCCCAAACTTCAAGACAGGAAGGAGGGAAAGCTTAATGCGGTGCAAACTCCTAGTCACACATCTCGTGGTCATGGCATTATTTTATTTCATGATCATCCTATTCGAGTTCTTTTTGACATGGGTGCGTCCCACTCTTTTATTTCAAAAGAACTTGTTGATACTTTTTCTTTGGATGTTTTGTGTTTAATGACTTCTTTGAGAATTGCGAATCCGGTTGGTGGATCCGCAACAATCAGTTTATTGTGTAAAGATGTCGAGATTATTTTGTGTGATTTTTCTTTCCGAGCCGATTTACATGTTATGCGCTACTTAGGCTTTGGAATGATTTTGGGAATAGATTGGCTTAACCGCTATGAAGCTCAAATCCTTTGTCCTGAGCGGACTATTCATCTTCAACATCCTCAATCTATTAACCAGATTACTATTGATCTTAAAGATTCAGATTCCAGCTTGGCTGCATCTTTATATTCTTTAAATCCTCATGATGATGATGATGACGATGAAGAAGATGTCATTTCTCTTATTCACGTTGTTCGTGAATTCTCCGACATATTTGAACCCGTTTTAGGATTACCACCTAAGCGAGCAATTGAGTTCAGAATTAATCTCATCCCTGGAGCTCAACCTATTACTCATACTCCGTATCGTATGTCCAATAAAGAAAATGAGGAGATGCGCAAACAATTATCCGAAGTGGATACGAAGCAATTTATTCGCTCTAGTTCCTCGCCTTGGGGAGCTTCGGCTATTATTGTGAAGAAATTCAATGGTGCACTTAGGCTTTGCGTTGACTACCGCAAGCTTAATGATCTTACTATCAAAAATAAATATCCTTTACCCCAGATTAATGATCTATTCGATCAATTTAGTGGTGCTAGAGTCTTTTCACAATTAGACATAGCTACCGACTTTCATCAGCTTCGTATTGCAGAGGATAGCATTCCTTTGACATCGTTCTGTACTCATTATGGATCCTATGAATGGCTTGTTATGCCATTTGGTTTAACGAATGCTCCGGCTTATTTCGTTGACCTTTTGAATAGAGTTTTCAAAGACTTCCTCGTTGGTTTGTTCTCATCCTTATTGATGATATTCTTGTGTATTCAAAAACCAAGGAGGAGCATGAAAAGCATCTTCGGATTGTGTTGGAAACTCTTAGGCGTAAGCAATTAAAAGCAAAATTTTCTAAATGCCACTTTTGGCAATCTCGTGTGAAGTTTCTCGGTCATATTATTTCCGAATCCGGAATTTCCGTGGATCCTTCAAAGATTGAAGCGATTCAAAATTGGAAGAGACCGGAGAGTGTGTTGGAGATCCGTAGCTTCCTTGGATTGGCGGGCTATTGCCGTCATTTTATAAAAGACTTCTCAAAAATTACCGTCATTTTATAAAAGAATTTTCAAAAATTTCCGTGCCTCTTACTAGTTTGACAAAAAAGGGAGTTAAATACTTTTGGTCGGACAAATGTGAAGCTTCTTTCCAGAAAATTAAAAGAACTCCTTTCCGATGCTCCTATTCTTGTTATTCTCGAGGGGAATCAAGATTTTATTGTTTATACTGATGCTAGTCGCATTGGTTTGGGTGCCATTCTTATGCAAAGAGAACGTGTTATTGCTTATGCTTTTAGGCAATTAAAGCCTGCCGAGACTAGATATGCTACTCATGATTTAGAGCTCGCGGCTATTGTTTTCGCCCTTCGTATTTGGCGCCATTATATTTTGGGAGAAAAATTTATTCTCTATACCGATCATAAATCTTTAAAGTATTTATTTTCCCAAAAGGAACTTAATTTGCGTCAACAACGTTGGCTCGAGTTCCTTGCATCTTATGATCTTGATATTCTTTATACTCCCGGAAAGGGAAATCGTGTTGCCGATGCACTTAGTCGCAAGCAACAAGCGGTTGTTTCTATGATGATATCCAAATGGAATGATCTCGGGGTTTTATCCACTTGTGAGATTCGAGATCGTGTTTCCGATTTATGTTCATCTCCTGTTTTATGTAGCCTTGAGGCTCATCCTTCTCTTTTAGACCGCATTCTTAAAGCTCAAAAGCTAGATCCCGAATTGGCTCTTCTTGGCCAAAATTTTAGGGACAAAATTAATATTGAAGGTTTGCAAGACTTTGATATTGATTCTCGTCGCGGTATTTGAAAATTTGGTAGACTTATCGTGCCAAATATTAGTAATCTTCGTAAAGACATTTTAGAAGATTCTCATCGTTTTAAATTTACCATTCATCCCGGTAGTAGTAAAATGTACGCGGACATGAAGCGACTTTATTATTGGGAGGGAATGAAATCTGATATTGCTAACTTTGTTAAGTGTTGCATGACTTGCCAACTCATTAAAGCCAAGCACCAAAGGCCGGGTGGGCTATTGCAACCTTTAGAAATTCCAATTTGGAACTGGGACCAAATTTCCATGAATTTTATTGACGACCTTCCCTGTTCTCGTTCAGCTCATGATAGCTTCTGGGTGATAGTCGATAGACTTACTAAATCCGCCCATTTTATCCCCGTTCGGTCCAATCGAACCGTGCCTCTTTTGGTCAAACTATTTATCAAAGAAATTGTTAAATTGCATGGAGTTCCTACTTCTTTTGTTAGTGATCATGATCCATTGTTTACTAGTGGATTTTGGAAGAGTCATCAAAAAGCTTTGGGAACGAAGCTTAATTTTAGCACCTCTTATCATCCTCAGTCCGATGGACAGACTAAGCGTGTGAATCAAACTCTTGAAGATCTTCTTCGTGCATGTGTTCTTGATTTTGGTGGAAGTTGGGATGATCATATTTCTCTTGTTGAGTTTTCCTATACTAATAGCTTCCAATCTAGTATTGGTATGGCACCTTTTGATGCGCTCTATGGAAGGCCATGCCGATCTCCTTCTTGTTGGCCTTAGGCCGATGAGAGGCTGGCTTTAGGTCCAGATTTTATTCGTGATTCCACAGAGAAGATTGACCTTATTTGTCATAGGATGAAAGAAGCCCAAAGTAGACAAAATCCCTATGCTGATAACCGGAGAAGGAAATTAGAATTTTCTGTGGGAGATCTTGTGTTTATTCGTGTTTCACCTATGAAGGGTGCTGTACGTTTCAGTCGATCGGGAAAATTAGCGCCTCGATATATTGGGCCATTTCCTATCACCGAATGTATTGGTTCAATGGCTTATCGTCTTTTGTTACCAGCTCAGTTTTCTGCTATTCATGACGTGTTTCACGTTTCTCAACTACAGAAATGCCTTCGATATTCCAATTCTATTCTTGAGCCCGGTGTTGTGGAAGAAATTGAAGTTTCCCCTAATTTAACTTATGAGCAACATCCTATTCGTATTATTGCTTCGGAGGTCAAACGCCTTCGAAATAAAGATGTTCCGCTTGTTAAATTTCAATGGTCCTCAAATCCTAAGGATTGCTCTTGGGAATCTAGAGAATTCATCGAGCGAACACATCCGGGCTTACTTTCCCATGCCCTTTGAGGTGAATTTTTTATTTCAAATTTCTTTTGTGTTGATATGCTTTCATGGTTGTTACCTTATATTTTCTTCTTAAATATTACGAGGACGCAATTTCTTTAAGGAGGGGAGTCTGTAACAACCCGCATATTTACGATTGAATATCTAAATACTTTGTTTAAGTATTTTACCGTTAGTCGGATTTTAGTCCGAAAAGTTACTTTTTGCACACGGTCAAATTAGGACTCGGGACCACTTTCATTGAGTTCAAAACACCATTTGCGATCTTTTGAGTATAAACTTTGATATGGTGGAATTTGCCACTTTTTCACTTTGGGCTTTGGGTTTGGTTTAGCCCATTAGCTTAAACTATTAACTCTAGCTCAACCCCCTCTTCCCTTTACTACTTCGCTTTCATTTCCTAACACTCAAGCTTCATCAAAAATGGAGAGAGGAATGGAAATAAAAACTCCAAGCCCTAGTTCATTTGCAAAATCCAAACTCTAGCTCCAAATTCTATGAGAAGCCATTGATTCAAGCTTCTTGTGTTGAAATTGATGGTTGATTCTTCCTTTGCTTTCAAGCTTCTCCTTCATTGATTTTGTGAAAAGGTGAGATTTTTATCTCACATCTTTGTCTATAACTATCTTTGATTGTTGGGTATGAATTCCTAACACTTATTCATGTGCATTTGCTTTTGGTTTGGATTGAATTGGTGAACATTCCAATTTTTAGTGTTTTGGGTTCAAATCTTTAAAAATCCTAACTTTGATGTTTGAACACGTTTTTGGTGATGCATCGACGAGCCAATAGGACCGGGTAGCCGATGGGCGTAATCCCCTAGCGTTCGTGCTCGACCGGTTGCAAATTGAGAGAGTTTTTGCATTTATGTTGCTTAAGTCGCTCGGCTTGCCCCAGTACCTTGGGTCGCACCTGCTATATCTCACAACCAACTTAGGTCGTGCCATGCTTCAAGTCACACCTACTATGAGTCGGCCATGTTAGGTCGCTCGGCTTGCATCAACTTAGGTCGCTCGGCTTGCATCAACTTAGGTCGCTCGGCCTGCTCGCACCACTTAGGTCGCTCGACCTGCTCGCACCACTTAGGTCGCATCACTTAGGTCGCTCGGCCTGCTCGCACCATTAAGTCGCACCTACTATAAGTTGCGCCATGTTAAGCCGCATCTCTTAGGTCGTTGTCGTTCGGCTTGCTCGCACCACTTAGGTCGCATCACTTAGGTCGCTCGGCCTGCTCGCACCATTAAGTCGCACCTACTATAGGTCGCGCCATGTTAAGCCACATCTCTTAGGTCGTTGTCGTTCGGCTTGCTCGCACCACTTAGCTCGCATCACTTAGGTCGCTTGGCCTGCTGCTATGGGTCGCGTTGCAGTTTAAGTCGAAACCATTTAGGTCGCTCGGCCTGCTGCTATATCTCGCACCAACTTAGGTCGCGTCATGTTGTAGGTCGCGCCATGTTAAGTTGCTCTGTTAGGCCGCATGCTATTTCTTAAGTCGCTGATCTCTTAGGTCGTATGCCGTGGAGTCGCATGAGTTGAGCCGCTGATTTCTTGTGTTGTATTGTGTTAAGTCGTAAGTCGTGACTGTTAAGTCGCAAGGGTATTTCCATTTTAATGGATTTGGAATCGAATTCTTTGGATTTTATTCACGTCATCAATGTGAATTTTTGTGATTGATTGTTTCTACAATCATTTTTGTGATTTGTCACTTTAAAAATATGAAGGTTTCAATACTAGCAGTAAATATCAAAACTCCTTCATCAAAACGATTTCAACCCTATTTTACTACAAAGCTCGTTTCTTAAACCATTTTCCAATCTACTAGTATATACAAACCTTTACCTCACTCGTATGAGAAATCTAATTAAACGGCTTAGTAAAACAAGTGGTATGAAACGCTTGCGTTTACTTCGTCGGTTAATTCTTGGACTTGTTCGATTGAATCTCTTGTGACAATTTTCGAGTGGAGATCTATAATTTGTTCGTAAATATTTAAGTTAAGCTAGTGGTTATGGGACATGAGGCTAAGCTTATGTACTTACTTGCTTACTGTAATTGACATTTCTTGATGATCGTTGATGATCATTTTTGTGACTTAGACTAGCAAATGCGCGATGTCTCTTTGTCTACGAGGGAGACTAAATCCCGTTTCTGTGGAGCTTTGGCTCAATTTGGTGGGGTAGCGACCCATGGTCTACGAGCCGTTTTGTGGAGCTTCGGCTCAAAATTAATGGTTAGCAACCATGGAATAGTGTTCCATTTTGTGATACACATGTTGGTGAGTTTTCATGCTCCCGTTTTGTGATAAGCCTCCCCCTTTTGTGATTTCTGGGTTTCCATTGATGATTTATGGAATTTGTGTTTTCACCAATTTTCGTGATTTACATTGATAAGTTTTATCAATATTTGTGCATTGGTGAATTTGTATGTCATTAACTTTTGTGATTGGCATTGATATTATGTCAATATTTATGGTTTGGTGAATAAAAATAAAGAGTATGACATTCTTTTTGATCTTTGAGAAGATTCTTGTGGTATTGATTAATCTCCTGTTGATTTTCAATTACATACTTATCACTGTGTGGTTTTATGGTTATCATACGTTTTTGTCATATCTCTTATTCTATATCATTTCATTTGATATTTATAGCTAGACTGATCCGTTTATTATTTTCTTATTAAATGATACTCGGGTCAGATCGAGTTGTTACAGGTGCTTCTACTTGACTCCTCATCTGGGATTATTATCCAGACTTTGGGCTAACTACTTAGATTGGTAGTTTATTTTGTTGTTTACCTTTGAGATATAGACTCCTTGATGTATACATATTCTTTTGTCTAACACTTGTAACTATTCTTTTGTGGTATTGTGGATCTTGTCTGACCACTACTCTGATGAACACTTTTATGTGTGATATATTCATATCTATTTCCGCCTTTCTGATATGGATGTCTGTGACTGATTTGTCTTATGTTTATTTCTATATTTGTTTCCGTAGAATATATATAGCCACCGGGTAGTAGCTTTGAGTTTGTATTGGTATGTCGGATTTCCTCCTGAAACCAGATGCATGTTGTACTATCTGACATATCGGTGCTCGCACAAAGCAATTACACGGATGGTCGCTCCTCAACAGCCTTATTCTCCACGCCAGTTGATGGCATTATCCCGTAGTGTCCTTGGCTAGAGTGGGTATAGAGGTGGGGCGTCACACTTCCTCAATTTCTTTTTTTGTTTTCTCAATTTCTTGTTTTATTATTTTTTCAACTAAGTCTAGTAATCAGCAAACAATTTCCAAAATTTCTTCTAGTAAAATCTCTACATTCCCTTAAAATTATTTTTCCTATCATTTTTATTATCAGTTCGATGTTTCTTTCCTCCATTGGCATACCAAATAACAAGCTAATATCCTTTGCAGCCACTTTCATCTTTTCTTCTCCAAATATGAATGCTTCATGTTCTGCTGAAATAAATTATACAATGCATCCAAATTATTTTGGTACTTTTTGCATTCTTTCATTGTACTGTTATTTTCATAAAAACAATGAAGAATTGGTAAAATTATGTCTCTTTAAAATTTCTACTTGTTTCTTTGTAGTTCCATTTCTTTTTTCTAATCAATTATATAATCTTGTATGTAATTTGCAAGCCACATCTATATGCACACTAGGATTTCATTTCTTCTTTTCTTATTCTTCATATTTTCTCTTTTGCTCAGATTTTTCAATTTTTTTTTTTTTTGCTTTTGCAGTAGCTTTCTACAAAATCGTCATCAATATGTTGTACAAAAGGTGGTATTTAGTTGATTATGAAAAACATTATTGATTGGATCAGTTCAATTTTTTTAATGGTTGCTATCAACTGGAAAACGAAATATACTGCACGTTATTTGTAATAGATTTGATATTGTTAAAACAATGCTATGTATTATTTCTATCAAAATTAATACTATAGTTAAAAAAATAACACAGACTAATAACTGCTCAAATATCTATACTATAGTATTATTATTGAGTTAGATTTCAAGAGCACATAGGCCTCCTTCGTATTTTGGAAAATGAACAGTCAGGTTTTTAATTTTTTTCTATTCCAAACTTTGAAATGCGATATTTTTTTCCACATTAATTGGAATTAAGAATCGATTTCACTATTAAATCTAAATTTTAATATGCTTTCCAATGATATCCATTGTTGATAGCTAAAAATAAAAAATTTAAAATCATAGTTTTTGGATTATTCATATTATTAAAGTTATTAAATCTGTTTGACTTTATTTCTTTTAACTAATCTATGTCGTTGATTGTTTTGAAAATTTCCAGCCTCTGATTCTATTTTCACAAATTACAGTCAAGTCTGGTGAAATCCAACATTACCAAAATATAGTAACAATGTTAGATGAAATTAGAAATGGAACCCGAAAGCTCAAAAGCATTAAATACAATTATATGCTTCTTATTATATTGAATTTGCTTTGGTTGTAAAAGAAATACAATGATATCTTCACATTAAAATAAATATTGTTGAATAATGTTGTTAGTTCCAACACTTCAGACATAAAATATGTATGCTTTAGATCTAGCATATTTTTTCACAAGAATCGTTCAAAACAGAAATAAATCTCTTTATCCTCTAATTTTATCATTCTACAATAATATGATACTGCATAATGTGTTCCTAGACATAGTCAGTTATGAGATCATCATCAGCACATGCGTTTTCATGAATCATGTCAATGTTGCTTTTGGCATTTTTGGATCAATGGTCAAGTGTCAAGGTTGAGTGCGGTCCGTATGCGAAGCATGAGTTCACACTAGTTTATATTAACTATAAATGATAATGAGCATGCTATATATGAATCATGATGGTATTATTTTTTATGTAGAAATTTTTTTGACTATCATTTATAACAAAATTGATACAAAAGTATTGCAAAAATGATAATAGTACTTTTTTAATTGGAGTTAATTATTTATAATTTTAAAATTGATACTGGCTATATTTTACACCAGTAACGATATTAATATGTTCAGACTACAAGATTGAAGGTCACAGTCTCGATTCCTAAGATTGACACTTGTCGGCATTATTGAAACTTGTGCAAAAAATGATACTAATATTTTTTAAAAATGATACCGTGTTTTATGAAAATTATTAATGTAGCATATAAGGTTTGATAATTCCATTACGTGGTTTTATATAATGATATTACTGACTATGCATTTTTAAGATCGTGCATTATTTTTTCAATTTGCATGTTAAAGGTAATGAATACATAATATTTATAATGGTGTAAAAAATGATGCTAACTTGTTTCAAAATTGATATCACGCTGTATAATTTTTGCAGTTTGGTACTTAATGGTATTAAAAACATACTATGCATGATGTAGTAAAAAAATGATACTAACTAGCTTTAAATTTGATATATCATATACTATACTTTTCCTATTTTGGTACTAAATCATATTAAAAAATTGTTGAAACTTCGTATTTATGATATTTCGTAATTACGATATTTTGACTATAACAACTATATCGTCATATTGTATACTAACTTGTTTTTACAAGAATCAATCAAAGACCGGATTCAAATAAGCTTCGACTCTTAAGTATGTATCGAGTCTGTGTCTAGAGTATAAAATATGTTAAAATCTCTCCTATATGATATACACTACAATATCGTTTCATATATTTGCTTTAAAAAAAAATCTCATTTTTATGTTACATTCAGACGTCTGAATGCTTCAATTCAGACGTCTGGTTCTGGAAGTTTGAATGTTGTAAACTACAATATTCAAACGTTTGAAAGTTATATTTCAGACGTCTGAATATGATAATTTTTTACCTATTTTCTTTCTATTTGATTTCGTTGCATTTCATTCAGACGTCTGGATATTTACAACGGCTACTTTTTTTGAAAAGACATTTCCATTCATGAAAAGTTGCGATCTTTAATCCAATGGATAATCATAACTCTTGATAATAACTCTTTATGAACGATTGCAACTATTTATTATCTATATAAACACATTAGAACCAAGTTTTAAAATCACCAATTCTATTGATTATTATTCTATTCTTGAAATTCTTGATTCTAATACTTTTGTTCCTTCAACATCATTCAAATTTATTTCCTACTTCCTTAATCTTCACGCATTTACACATATATATAAAGGAGAAATATTATAGGAAATTTGTACTATCAAGAGACAAATTCGTGTTATTAAGAACACATTGTGTCACATACATTCTATATAAGTTGAAGTCCTCTTCGGCTGTTGAGGCGAAATCCTGTTCTGCTGCTCATGTCCCTTGTTCGGCTGTTCAAGGGTTGTATAAACATATTCCTCCGGGTCAAGTGAGGATTGTTGTTAGTAAAATTCAAAAAATGAGTTTGGGACTAGATGTAGAACGGGAAGTTCGAACCAGTATAAAAGTTCCTGGTGTGCTTGTTTTATTTTTACTTACTTTACATTGCTATAGTTAATTTTCGCACTTGTTTAATATAATTCCATATAGCACGATCCACATAGTAACTTTCATTTGGTATCAGAGCAAGGTTTCTCATAACCGTTACACAGTTATCTGATATTTTGCTAAGATGGAAAACAACACCAGCACTATTAACACTGTCACTAGTTTTAATGAAGGTCAATCTACTGCACGACCTCCACTATTTAATGGCATGAATTACAACTATTGGGCAACTCGTATGCGTATTTATATGCAAACAAGTGGTTTTGACTCATGGAATATCACTCAAACAGAGTATAACATTCCAACGACAGAATACTCTACATGGCCAAACACACAAAAACTAGATGCTACTGCAAATGCCAAAGCTATGAATATGTTATTTTGTGCTTTAGATAGAAATGAGCTCAACCGTGTTAGCATGTGTAAAACTGCTAATGAAATATGGAGAACACTTAAAGTTACTCACGAAGGGACTAACAAGGTTAAATAAAGCAAAATATCCATGCTCAAAAGTCAATTTCAAAATTTTAGAATGAAGCAGGATGAATCTATAAACGATATGTACTCTATATTTCAAGATATATATCACTCTTTAATAGGACTTGGAGAAAAGTATTCTGACTTCGATATTATTTCAAAAATCCTTAACTCTTTAACGGATGAATGGGAAAGAAAAGTCTTAGCTATTGAAGAAGCTAATGATCTTTCTACCATGAAACCAGAAGAGTTGATAGGAAATCTAATGTCCTATGAAGTGAATTTGCAGGCTAAAAGAGTACAAGCACAAGACAAAAAGAATATAGCATTCCATGCTGAAAAAGAAGAATTAGACTCGGATGAAGAAGACTTAGCATTCATTGCTAAAAACTTTAAAAAGTTTTTAAAGTACAGAAAAGGAAATCGAAACAATGGAAAAAGAAACTTCAACAACAATAAGCCATCTTCATCAATACTAGAATGCTTTAATTGCCATAAGAAAGGACACATGCAAAAAGACTGTCCAGAACAAAAGAAGACCTATCAAAATAAGAATCGAAAGGACAAGTCTAAAAGAAAAGCATTTTCAGTAACATGGTATGACTCGGGTTCTTCTTCTTCAGAAAGCAACAATGATAGTGAGAAAGAACAAGCAAATGTATGTTTCATGGCTACAGAAAGTGAGGTAAATGATCTTACTTTTGATGATATGATTGAAATTAATTTAGAACTCCTTTATACCTTAAAAAGCATCAAAAGAAAATATAAAGAAGCTCTAGAAAATCAGAGAAAAGCAGAATTTGAGAGAGATATGCTAAATGATGAAAAGAAAATATTAGAAGAAGAATATGGAAAACTTCAAGATATCTTCTCTAATGATAACTCTCAACTTACTTTATTGAGTCATGAAATTGAAACTCAAAAAGAAAAGAATGATTCTCTTGTCTCTGAAAATCATGAGTTAAAAACTAGATCAAAATGATAGAATTAGATAATGCTTGCCTTAAAACCAAGTTAGATAATATTACTAGAAATATTTCTAACTTTAATAAAGGTAAAGAAAATTTATCCAATTGTATTCAAAACTCTCAATCCACTTCTAATAAGAAGGGACTAGGATACACTAAGAAATCAAAATCTCCACCTAAAAAGGAAATTAGGAGAAATATTTCTAATACTAATACTTATCCAAAAAGGAAAAACAATTCTAAAACTATAACAATATGGGTTCCTAAAACAAACAATAGTTTGATTAGGAATAAATATATAAATACCTTTTTGAAAACTGTTCATAAAAACCAAAATTATATTTTTAAAGGGGATACTGAACCAACTTGGGTTTGGTTTCCTAAGATCTAACTCTAAGGACCCTATCACAAAGTGGGTACCAATTTTATTATTATTTTTGCAGGACCTACTTAAAAAGAGGGGAAAATGGATAATCGACAGCGGTTGCTTAAAACATATGACTGGAGACAAAAATATGTTATCAAACATTACTTACTCAAATGGAGGCTCTATCACTTTTGGAGACAATTCCAAAGGATATATCATTGGAAAAGGCAACGCCAACAAAGTCGGTACATCTAATTTACCTCTTATTTCTAATGTCTTACTAGTCAAAATTTAAAACATAATCTTTTAAGTATCAGCCAGTTATGTGAAGGTTTCAAAATTTCTTTTTCTGAAGATAAGTGTAGTATTTTTGATAAAAATCAAAATCTTATATTTGAAGGAAGTAGAGACAGAAATATCTATGTTCTGAATATGAAAATCAATCACAATTCAGATATGTGCTTAATAGCTAATGAAAATGATCCTTGGCTATGACACAAAAGATTCTGTCATATCAACTTCAAAAACTATAAATAAACTTTCTAAAAATGATTTAGTCAGAGGATTACCAAAAATGAACTTCAAAGTCAATCATATTTGTGATGCATGTCAATTAGGAAAATTGACCAAATCATCTTTTAAATCTAAGAAAGTTATCTCTACATTACAACCACTTGAATTACTACGATTTATTTAGGCCAACTCAAGTTCAATCCTTAAACCACAATAGATATGTTTTTGTAATAGTAGATGATTTTTCTAGATATACTTGGACCATTTTTATGAAAAACAAAAGTGATACGTTTGAGCATTTTAAAATTTTTGTCAAACGTATTCAAAATTTAAAAGGTTTGAAAATAAAGAATATAAGAAGTGATCATGGAGGAGAATTTGAAAACGAAGTTTTTGACCATTTTTGTAAAAAGAAAGGAATTTTTCCTAATTTTTCGTTCCCAAGAACTCCACAACAAAATGAAGTTGTAGAACATAAAAACAGAACTCTACAAGAATGTGCACGGACTTTGTTAAATGGAAGCACTCTTCCAAAATATTTTTGGGCAGAAGTTGTTGCAACTGCTTGTTATGTTTTGAATCGTGTTTCTATTCGATCTCTAACGAAAAACACTTCTTATGAACTTTTTACTGGAAGAAAACCAAAGATTTCTTACTTTAAAGTTTTTGGTTCAAAATGTTTTATATTAAATACAAACGATTAGCTTGGTAAATTCGATGCGAAATCCGACGAAGGAATTTTTCTAGGATATTCAGATCGTAGCAAAGCTTATCGCGTATTTAATAAAAGTTCAAATACTGTTGAAGAAACGTTACACGTATATTTTGATGAAAATTTTCTATAAAAACCAAGTATAGAAGATGATGAAGATTTTCCGGATAACATTACAAATACAGAATCTACAAATTTAGAAAACATTGTTGACAATAATGATGGATTAAGATCTTCACCATGAATATTACGGGATCATCCTGTTCAAAATATTATTGGAGAAATTAATTCAGATGTACGAACTAGAAGTCAACTAAATCAAATGGGCCACGTAGCATTCCTTTCTAATATCGAACCAAAGAATCCCAAAGAAGCTTCCAGAGACGACTACTGGATAATTGCAATGCAAGAAGAGATAAACCAGTTTGAACCCAATGAAGTTTGGGAATTAGTTCCCAGACCAAGTGATCAAACTGTTATTGGAACAAAATGGGTCTACAAGAATAAAGCAGACGAACAAGGTAACATCACTAGAAATAAAGCAAGATTGGTTGCACAAGGATATAATCAAGAAGAAGGAATTGACTACGAAGAAATGTTTTGCTCCGGTTGCAAGATTAGAAGCAATACGAATCATAATGGCCTATGCATGTTTTCACAATTCCAAAATTTATCAAATGGACATTAAAAGTGCTTTTCTGAATGGTTATATAAAAGAAAAAGTGTATGTTGAACAACCTCCCTTATTTATTCACGGAAAATTCCCTAATCACGTTTATAAACTTAAGAAAGCTCTTTACGGTTTACAACAAGCACCACGTGCTTGGTATGAACGGCTAAAGACATATCTAATTTCTTCGGGATTTCAAATTGGGAAAGTTGATCAAACACTTTTTATTAAAAATTCAAAAAAGGATATTTTAATAGTTCAAATTTATGTTGATGATATCATTTTTGGTTCTACTAATGACAAGTTGTGTCAGGACTTCTCAGAAATAATGACCAAGGAATTTGAAATGTCTCACATGGGAGAATTAACATATTTTCTTGGTTTGCAAATTAAACAACTTCAAAATGGCATTTTCATTAATCAAGAAAAATATTGTAATAATTTAATCAAACGTTTTGGAATGGAAAATACTTCTGCCAAACCAACTCCAATGAGTACAACAACACATCTTGAAAAAGACAATGACAAAAGTGTTGACCAGAAACTATACCGAAGTATGATTGGATCATTACTATATTTAACTGCAATTCGTCCTGACATAATGATAAGTGTCTGCTTGTGTGCTAGATTCCAAGCCAATCCAAAGGAATCACAATTAAAAACAGTGAAACGTATATTACGTTATCTCACAAACACAAAGGATTTTGGTCTGTTCTATCCTAAAGAGTGTCCGTTCGAATTAGTTTCATATAGTGATGCTAACTTCGGTGGTTCTCAAACAGATCGAAAAAGTACAAGTGGTACGTGCCATTTTATTGGAAAATCACTTGTATCTTGGTTTAGTCAGAAACAAAACTGTGTTTCTCTTTCTACATGCTACTTTGGCTTGTATTCAAGTAATCTATATGCAACAAACACTTAAAGATTTCAATATAAATTTGATAAATTCAACTATATATTGTGGCAACTCTAGTGCTATTAACTTGTCTAAAAATCCTATCAATCATTCATGAACAAAACATATTGACATTCGTCATCATTTTCTTCGTGACAATGTTGAAAAAGGAACAATAAATTTGAATTTTGTTTCTTTTGAAAATCAGTTGGCTGATATTTTTACAAAACCTCTTTTAGCAAATGTTTTTATCAAACTGAGACGAGAGCTTGGTATTGTCTCTCTTAAAAATCTATGATTTTTTTATGAGATATTAAGATTTGTAACTTTGCTTCATAACTTCTTGATAATAGATAACTATTACTAAATTTCATAATCTCAAAATTTCATTTGAATGATATTAATATTTGTTTCTTATTCTTTAGTTCATAATTTTTTTAATACTTAACTTATACCAACATTAGTCATTGCTTTTGCAAAACCTTCTGTTTGATTTTTATATAAATATTGTTTTGCAAAAGTTGCTTTGATTACTGTTTTTATAATCAATATTGATATTTTGAATTTTTAATATATACGTGTTTTAAATGTAATATTGATTTTAAATATATATATATATATACTGATTTTATATATATATATATGTTGTAATAAATATTTTAATAAATATTCATATTTTGAAAAATATACATATATAATATGTTAGGAATATTATATTATATGTTAAAAAGGTATTTGCATGTTGCAGTTTATAAAAGAACATATCGTATTAAAATAGAGTTCATAGGTTTACACTACATAGTTCATAATTTTTTTTAGTAGATAACTTAATAGATGTTCTTTCCCCACCTTTTATTTTCTTTCCTTTTTAAACGAATGAGTAATACTAACTAAACCTTTTCAACCACATATTCCTTTAACAGAAAGTTCTAAATATAAACTTTTGCTCCTCTATTTATACGTACAAACTCAGTCTCTCCTATTACTAAATTCTTTTTTATTATTATTACCAAAGAAGTTATTGCAATGGATTTCAAAATATTTTACCTCCTTCTCTCAATGGTATGCAACAACAACTCCGACTCGGACAATTCTCCATCGAGTTATTCTACATCTTCTATCGAAATTTTGGCAACTCCAACACCACGTGAACAGGATAAACCTCATCCTTCACGCGAACATTCTGGTTATACGCCAGAAAAGAAGAAATCTCGATGGTTTCTTTTCTTCGGTTCTCCAACAACCTAAGAAAAGATATCTGACATTCATCATTACCAAAAAAAACAGTTGGATTTGCAGCGAGAAATGTATTTCGAACAGAAATTTAACGCCAAACGACTTAGTTTTATTGAACAAGTGGCATTAAAATTCTACGGTACATCTCCAAAGAAAGATGTAGTTCAACCATCTACTTCGAATCGATGGGAGCCGAGTCCACGGCGTCCTCCGGTTTCTCCAAATTCTTGGGAACGTCAACCGTATTGGTCTCCAATACGACCATACACAGAGATAACCAAGATAGAACCGGAAGAATGCAAAACTCCGAGTGATTCGGATAGATGATTTCTTTCATCTATATTTGTTGTTGTTGAATAATCATATTTATATTTTGTAAATCATTCAAAAATTATTATAAATCACAAATATATGTAACAATGTCTTTATCAAAAAATATATGGAACAATGTCTGAAATACATGTTTCAGACGTCTGAAATAGATGTTTCAGACGTCTGAATATTGTTGAAGAATTTTTTCTTCACTCAGATTCAGACGTTTGAACACTCTATTTCAAACGTCTGAAAGTACCTCAAATTGCATTGTTTTTCTTCTGTTTAAAATTTTTCAATTTCAGACATCTGAAATTGAAATTCCATACGTCTGAATCCAACTGGCGATTTAAAATTCAAGGGGTTTTTTAAATTTATCCATCCACCAACCACCTTAATTGCTTTCATCTTCCACTTCATCTCCTACTTCATTCGAACCAGCACCTTTCTATCCTCCAAAACTCCATTTTTTATCTCTTCATCTTCAAACTTTTTTTACAAAAATCTCCAATGCCTCCAAGAACAAAATGCTCCAAGGGCTCCAAGCACTTCATTTACACCAAATATAGATCAATGGTTATGGAATGATGAAGCAAAGAAAAGATTTGCTCAGATGGATAGATCTGGTTTCTTCCTGGGAGCTTTTGTTAAGTTTGACGAATTTGAACCGTACAGAATTCAACAAATTGCTCGCTCAAGTGGGTTAGAATCTCTCTTATCCTTTTCTGCAAATAATATTAAGATAAATCATCTTTTGGTTAATTATTCTATGCAAATATGAACTTAAACCATCATCATCCCCCTAATAGAGAGGACTGTATTTGGACTTTGGCATGTGGTGTTAAAATCTATCTTCCGTTAGTTCGTCTTGAAGATATTTTGCAATGTCCTTCATTCGGAATAGATTTGGATGTGTTTCACTCTCTTTGGATCATAGAAATGAAGTCTCTCATAGATTTCTTTCCGACGATATCACTAGGCTTACCTCTGTCCAACTCCGACCACAAGCCTGTATTCTTCATTGAGCTTTAATTCGTTCCGTCTTACCGAGAACCGGAAGTTTTGAAGTTATCAACAAACGCAACTTCCAAGCTTTGTATGCCATATATTCAGAACAATCTATAAATTGGGGTCGTGTTATTCTTGAGGAGTTTATGGATGTTTATCGTCGCCGTCGTTATAAAACTTTTCATTATGGTGCATATATAATGAAAATTCTTAGAAATTATGGAGTAACTTTTCCAGAAATAGAATTTTCACCTATAAAGGAGCTAGGATCCAAAACCTTAGGTCTGATGAACTTGCCTAAGCGTCCACAAAACCTTGACTTTATTTCTTTCCAACAATGGATCACAAAACGGGATCAAAATATACCTCAACCTCATCACCACATTGCTCCACAAGCTCCCGAGCATGATGATGATAATATAGAAGTGCTTTCCCTTGAATTAACACCTAAACAAGCCTTTGTTACAATTTCTCAAAATCAGGCTAAGCTCTATACCAAGATTGATAGATTAGAAAAGCAAACCAATAAGAAGTTTAATTCTATTCGCGGCTTCCTAAACAAGGTTGGGAACGTATTGGTTGCTCATCTTCCACTTCTACCGATGTCTTTAATCCCGCACCTTTTCAATGGTCATCTAGCTCTGGTACTAACAATGATGAAGATGATGATGGCGATGATGAAGAAGGTGATGATCATCCTAGTTCATCTTTCTAAAATTGGTGGTAGTATGGAACTTTCATTTCAATATCTCGTGACAAATCTTTTTGCACTGTTTATTTTAAAATTCCTGATGTTTATTTTGGTATGTAACTTAAACATATGCTACTTCTTCTTTTGGTATGTAACTTAAACAGGTGCTACTATTTTTGGCTTCTTGTATCTTGTGATGATTCTGATGCTTCCCTGTTCTACTATTCCTTGTTTATATTTTACACTTTCTTTTTTTGTCGATGTCAAAGGGGGAGATATACAGGGGGAGTTTATATTAAAGGGGAGCTTATAGTAAGGGGGAGTAAATATATGTTTATATTGTGTATATATATAGTTGTCATCGTCAAAAAGGGGGAGAATGTTGAAACTTCGTATTTACGATATTTCGTAATTACGATATTTTGACTATAACAACTATATACGTCATTATTGTATACTAACTTGTTTTTACAGGAATCAATCAAAGACCGGATTCAAATGAGCTTCGACTCTTAAGTATGTATCGAGTCTGTGTCTAGAGTATAAAATATGTTAAAATCTCTCATATATGATATACACTACATTATCATTTCATATATTTTCTTTAAAAGAAAATCTCATTTTTATGTTACATTCAGATGTCTGAATGCTTCTATTCGGACGTCTGGTTCTGGAAATTTGAATGTTGTAAACTACAATATTCAAACGTCTGAAAGTTATATTTCAGACGTCTGAATATGACAATTTTTTGCCTATTTTCTTTCTGTTTTGATTTCGTTGCATTTCAGAAGTCTGAATTTTTAATTTCAGACGTTTGAATATTTACAACGGCTATTTTTTTTGAAAAGACATTTCCATTCATGAAAAGTTGCGATCTTTAATCCAACAGATAATCATAACTCTTGATAATAACTCTTCATGAACAATTGCAACTATTTATTATCTATATAAACACATTAGAATCAAGTTTTAAAATCACCAATTCTATTGATTATTATTCTATTCTTGAAATTCTTGATTCTAATACTTTTGTTCCTTCTACATCATTCAAATTTATTTCCTACTTCCTTAATCTTCACTCATTTACACATATATCATAAAGGAGAAAGATTATAGGAAATTTGTACTATCAAGAGACAAATTCGTGTTATTAAGAACACATTGTGTCACATACATTCTGTATAAGTTGAAGTCCTCTTCGGCTGTTGAGGCGAAATCCTGTTCTGCTGCTCAGGTCCCTTGTTCGGCTATTCAAGGGTTGTATAAACCTATTCCTCCGGGTCAAGTGAGGATTGTTGTTAGTGAAATTTCAGAAAGGAGTCTGCGACTGGATGTAGAATGGGAAGTTCGAACCAGTATAAAAATTTCTGGTATGTTTGTTTTATTTTTACTTACTTTATATTGCTATAGTTAATTTTCGCACTTGTTTAATATAATTGCATATAGCACGATCCGCACAGTAACTTTTAAAAATATGTTTCATAATGCTATAAAAAGGATACTAACATTTTTTTAAAATTGATACCATGTTGTATATATATTTCCAGTTTTGTACTAAATCATTTTAAAAGATACGTTGCATAATAGTATACGAAAATGGTACTAATTTGTTTCAAAATCGATACCATGTTGTATACTTTTCTAGTTTTGCATAGTGCTATATAAAATTATTACTAACTTGCTGAAAATTTGATACCATTGTCATAAATTTCCAATTTGCTAATAACTAATATTAAAAACATATCATGCAAAATGCTGTAAACAAATGTATTAAATATTTGTAAATTTGATACCATGCCTTATAATTTTTCAAAATGCTAGAAAATAATACTAAAAAGATTCTATTCATTGTGAACTGGTAGTCATTATATTATAAACTAATATTGTTTATAATTGTACCTAATTTATCTCCATTCGTCGAATTCTTTGTTTCCGATAACTTTCTTTACTTTTTATGCTTTTTTGTTTCAATTTTTAGATAACGTTAGCATATAACGTAATAATTTGATATTGCTAGTGTAATGACCCGAAATTTCGTACATTTTGTATTTAATACTTGAATTATTTATATTTGAATCTTTGATTCAATATGATTAAATTGATTTAGTAACTTGTTAAACCCTTTTAACTAATAATTAATTATGGTAAACTTTATAGGATCGAATTAAACCTGGGGAGGAGAGGGGGTAAATAGGTTTATAATAAATTCACATAATAATAAAAATTGCAGCACATATAATGACAAAGTAAACGTGGAAGTAAAAGCGACACACAAATTTACCTCACTTTGGAAAAACCAGTCTACTGTTACCCCTAAGGTTTCTACTATGAATTAAACAATCGACGCTTGCAGACCCACTAAACTTGCGACCAAACGCTAACCTGATTGTTATGACCTTACGCTCAAATCACTTCCACAACTCAATTCCGAATTGTGAATTCTCGAACTACGCTTCATAGTTCGTACCTTAAAAAACTTGTAATTTTTTTTTGAAAAAATACAATTAAAATAAAATAAGCAACACTAATTAACTAATCTAAAGTTCAAATGTATGACCCAGAAATACTGGAATAAAAAATATGTGCTTAGCCAGTTTTCATTTGTTCCATTTAAGGCCGTTCTTCTTTCCTCTTCATTCACGAATTAGGGTTTCTGCCTTTGTTTGAAGCTGTCGATTTTACTTGTCAATTGATCAAAGTAATTTGTTAACCTTAATTGCCTTGCTGATTAATATTATTGCTCTGATTTGCTCTCGGTTGCTTCATTGTCAAGTTGATTGCTGTCAATTTGGTATGCTCATCAAATTTTGCCCCTTTTCAATTTAATTTGAACTTGATCGATTTGCCGACGATGATAATGGGTGGTATTTATAAGGATTGAATCCCTATATTTCTATTGAAATTTTCAATTTGAATTTTTCAACTTCTTTACTTGGTCGTTCCATTTTCTAATGGACGATGGTTTAATTTCTGACTATTCTATTCTAATGTTTGTGTGTATTAGAATTCTTTGATATATACGTTCGAATATATTTTGAACAAATTTGACCCTTGATTGAAATTAATTTTGGCCTTGAAATTCTCTGAGATTCTAGGTTTTGCCTTGTTCATTTTATGCCATTGCTACTTTTCACTGTTGTTTGTGTTAGCCTTGTTGCTCTATCGTGATATGATGTTGATTTGCCTGAATATCGAAAACGTTTATGTGTGTGTGACTTACTAGTGTGTGTTTTTGCCTAAGTATGTGTGTACCGATGCCTTGTAGTTTCTGGCTTGCCTCCATGTGCCTGAATCTTGAAAATGTTATTGTCCCCTTGCTTGTAATATATGTTGAGTTTCCTGAAAGTTTGTACATCTAAGTTCATCTGCTTATGTGCATTGCTCCATTTTGATATACTATATGTGTGCTTACATGCATATGTGTTCTATATGCACTTGTTCACTCTCATTATATTGTATTCTAACCCTCTGTGGACACCATGTATGCAAGTCCAGTATCTTGCCTAAGTTGATGACTTGTAGCCTTGTGACGCTATGTTAGTGTCCATTGAGTTGCTAATCTTTATTGCACCTGAGTGTTTCTTGTTTGTGCCTGTGATGCCTGTTTTTATATGTATATGTTCCTTGAATTGTTTCAATTGTGCAAGTGTTTGGTACTTATCCCTTAGTGTTGTGCCTGTATGCATGTAACCGTGTTATACACTAATTCAACCTGTTTATGTGCACACTGTTGTGCATGTGTCTATGGCCTGATTTGGTTGCATATGCTCTTATGAGTCTTGCTTTGAGTTTCATGTTGTTTTAGTTTTTCTGTGTTATGCACTCCGATCTGCATCATTACTGAATTGTTCCGTGTGCATGAAGTTGTATGTTCATGTGTGCACTTGAGTGTTTAACCCTCTTTGTGTACTTATTTTCAGTTTGACCTTATGCATGAACTTATATTGTCAGGCTATGACTGTGTACGTGTTTGTGGTGTGTATGTGACTCACTTAGTTTTTGGGATTATATGTGTAATTTGCTGGCTTGATCTTATTGCTTGATGCACTTGTGTTGAGCTGAACCATGGCTGCACCATATCCACTGCTTGATGCACTTATGTTGAGCCCTTGTGCTTGATCTTTGCATTTATCCCTAAAATTTATTGATGTAAGTGCATTTTGTGTATGTATGGCCTTATAACACGTAATATAGTGATACATTGTGTATGTCATATGCTGCTCATGTATATTTATTTTTGATCCTAGTTTTAAAATATGAAAACAAACAACCTAATTAACTGAGGCAACATTATAATTATTCACATTCTTATTTTTTCAATTTCAATTTGTTTCTTTTTGCTTTTTACTATGTTGTTTATCGTTTGACAGACAAAGTAGAATACTGGAAAAGCAATTGGAGCTAGAAGATAGCAAATCAAACTCGAATGAGTGAGTGAAATGAGTGATGTATTGGAGAGTGAGTGATTGTTGTATATATGAGAGTGTAAAATAATATTGTATATGAATGATATAAAATTTAGTGGAAGCTATGTTGTAAATGTGAATTGAAATGAAATATTTGTTTAAATGAAATTGTGATTCGTTTATTTCAATCTGTGATGTTGCAATAGTACTATAACAAACTCGTTTAAGTATACGTGTATGTGTATATATATGTTTATTACCATCAAAAAATATCATAAACTATTGTATTTTACAATCTTCCCCTTTTGATGATAATAAACATATTTTAAGATTTTGTATCAACCAAACGTGTTTGATGTGTGGTGATCAAGCTCCCCCATTTGTATACTCTTCCTACAACAAGACACCCCTACACCGATGCACGCAATTTAAAAAAATGAGAAATTGATTTAAAATAATTACAAAAACAACCATCGAAGAACAACTCTTGAATATTAGTAGGGTTATTACTCAACCACCAAAATCTTAACCTCTCACCCTTTTGTTATCATAAAAATATAATAATAATCGAAATACTGATGAATTTTGATTAAAATCACAAAATCTTGAGAGAGAAATATATATTGCAAATTCTAATTAATCAAACAAAAGTCATAATATTTTATTTACCAGAGACAAATTCCACTTTAGAGTAATGATAGTATTATGGTAAGGGGAAATTTGTACAGTGACAGCAGTGTGGTATTTATAATAAAGGAATTTTTTTGATAAATTAACCTTCTAAATATTATACAAAAAAATGTTAAGCACTTTCTAACCATGCATAACTGTTAGACTTTTAAATACGGTTAGTAGCTACTTAAAAAAAGAATGTCAAGTATTTTCTAACCATGCATAACCGTGAGAACTTTTAAATGAGATTAGAAACTACTTGAATATTTATCCCTCTCTTGTATACAAGTCTTATCCATGCATAACCGTGCAGACTTTTAAATGAAAGTGGAAATACATATATAGAGATTAAGGTAATTCACCCATGCATGGCCGTGAGGACTTTTAAATGAGGGTGAATACCTTGGGATAAAATTATATATTACGACAGAAATTATTTCCATCCTTTGAAATAACAACTTCTATACTCTATATTAAATTTTGATGTATGGATTGGAAGAAAAATGATATTACAAGAAATGATCATGAAATATATACCGATCAAAAAATATTATAAAATTCGTTTAATTTTATGAAATTTTTAACACATACTTCCTCTAGCTATGAAGTACAATTTAATCACTACTCATCACTTTCTCAAACACTGTTAATATTTTGAAAATTTTCAAAAGGTTTAAGCAGTCAACTACCATCTATTTCAGAGTAAGTCCCTTATCAAAATAAACAAGAGTTTTTCCATCAAAGTAAAATTTCGAGTTATTCAAAAAAAAAAGCTAAACCCAAAAAATTTAAATCTATTTTCTACAAGGGGTTTTGAGAAAATGATGACTGCTGATTTGAAAATGCACATATTGATTCAAATGAAGTAATGTTTAATACTACTTGTACTCTAGTTGCCCAAAAATGATATTTTATTAACTAAGCAGACTGTGTCCTACTCGACATCACTCGAATTGATTTTCAGATTTTTCAAGAGGGTAATTTAATACTAGATAGAGGCAAGAACATTTCTATCAAGCAAAAACACACACATTTCTCCAACCATTAATTTGTTAGTTGTGAATAAGACAATGAAAGCTAATCGTTCTACCAAAGCAATTGAAAATTCATTTTTGATAATTCGGTCCATTTGAATCCACTATTTGAAAGCTATAAATCCGCATTTTTATTTACCACAAAATATAAAAGTTTTAGACATTCAAAATAACTACTCACAAAAAATGATAATTCGGCCAAAAATAATGACTGAAATACTATAACTTGTTTGTATAAATCACGGAAATCTTTCAAGTAATGTGCTGAAATATTTGTTATTTTTCAAGATATTATAAAATGGATCATCAGAAACTGAAAATAGTATCATTGTAATGTTATTAATTAGGTTTATAGAACTTCAAGAATTTCAAATTTTGGAGTAAATATGTTCAAGTTATGATCGAATTACTACATCTGTGTTAAGAAATTCTAAAATAGTTTTCAAATCATATTCCGAATGATTTGCAGTTTATCAATGCTTTAAGCTCAAATTCTGGAAAAACACAAAACACAAAAATTATATAATTTTTTATCTATTTTACAAAACATCTTTAATTAATCGATGTTAGGAAGCTCAAGATATGGTAATTATAATATAGCAGTGTCAACAAAAACAGAACTAACAATAAGAAAACAAAACATAGTTTAGAGATCATACCTTTACTTACCTTCGATGTCATGATATCTACAATGTGTAGATCTCCACATCGTTCTTCTAGGCTATGATACATCAAAAAAAATTCTCATCAACCATATAGAACAAATTGAAATCTGTCTCTATTGAAGTTGTTCCATAGCCTGCTTTTGTGCCTAAATTTTGAAAGAAGCGAGTGGCCTAATAAAGGAAGTAGGACCCCTTTCATTTCCAATCAAAATCATTGGTGCCCAAATTTGTTTAGATGATAAACCATTAATTTTAACATTTGTACCCTTAGGAATCCAAACTTGTTTAAATTTAGGAAAATTTGTATTCGTACCTTTTGGAAACCAAATTTGTTTAATGGTTTTGTGTTTGTTTTTGTATTGATAAATATTATCCATGTGTCCTATATTGCCACATTTTATGCATATGGGTGTCACACTTCTCCCCATAGTTGTATTATTGGTCGTTTTTTTTATATATTGGCACTTTTTCAAATCCAAGTTCTTTTCTATTCATCGTGAAAAATTGGTTTTCTAATAACATGTTAAACGATTTTTCTACAGTGGAAATTTTTTGAACAATCAACCTGAGTTCATTAACTTTGGATTTTAAAAGATTATTCTGATTTATTAGCTTAGAATAATGACTAATGACATTCTCTCTCTTTTCAAAACCATTTATTTTTAAGGTTAAATTTTTATTTTTGAGTTCTTTTATTTCTCTAAGTTCCGAGCATCTTAGTTTCAAAGAGTTGTTATTTTTCAAATTCAAGTTTTTCAAAATCCTTGATTTTCTTTATCTCGTTTTCTAATTCATGATTTATTCAAAGAATTTCAGTTTTTCTATTTTTCAAAATCAAATTTTCGGTTTTAAGGGTTTCGAAATTTTCTTTGACCTCATCTAATTCTCTTTCAAAATTTGCAAATTTGGAATATTTGGACATCTTAATACTTTCTAACTCCTTTTGTATACTGTCATTTTTTACAAATCAACTCGGTTTCTTTTTTCACCAAAATTAGAATTTCCATTTCGGGCTTTTGAAAATTCCCATGAAAACAGCAAAATCTTTTTTGTAATTCTAACAATTTTGCAATTAGGATTTTTATTTTTCTTAATACTTTTAATCCCATTTTCCAAATCATCATTTTTATGAAGCTATTTAGATTTTTCTCTTTTTAACTTGTTATTTTTCATCTCAAGGTCACCAATATTTTTAATTAATTTTGGACACAAGAGAAATATATCTTTGAATGAAAAATCACTTATCTCGTCAGCTATTGTATCTCGTCACTGCCTTCATTATCCAAACTATCTTTTGAAAATCCTATCAAGCATTGAGTCGATTTTAGGGAGTTTCTGGCTGTTGTTGTCTTTTTCGCTGTATATTGTGTAACGTCCCGCCTTTTCGCACGATTTAAATCGAAAAATGTGCCAATTCAAACCATACGGAAGAGCGGATTGTTATGAGGTAAATAAGAAAAACAAGAAGAAAGAAAACAGAATCTCACATCGGAAGGATAAAATATAATAATCAAATATACAGTTTATAAATCTGTTTACAAAACTATTCATATAATACATATCAGAGTACACATACCAATAACAATGCAGCGGAACAGTGTGTAGTGCACTAGTATAAATAATGATAATATAAATCTTCGTCTTCGTCCTCCAGAGCTAAATCTTCCAATCCTGAAACGCTCGGACTGACCCGAGCGAATTTGAAAAGACAAAAACACTCGAGTCAGAACTAAAAAATCTTATGTGAGTTAAATTAACAGAAATAAATATGAGTGCAGTAACTCAAGAGATGCTCGGGATTTACATCTCCTAAGGATCCGTTAAACTATTTACTATGTAGTATATTGAGCTATTATAATAGTGTCTAATTGTAAAATAAACTTACTTTTAAATAGTGTTAAGGAGTGACCCAATATCCCCCTTAACACAATAATAGTCCCAGTAGTCCATCCAATATCATAGTCCCTCCTGATCGGGAAGCCACCAGAGGATACCACACGGGCCACGGGAGAAATCCAAACTCGTACAAGGCGCGATAGGGTAGGTGACACGGCATAACTAGGCAATGCCAGGGTAGATATACCAATTACGCTTCCGGGTCGGTGGTAACGCGTAGCGCGCAGCTACCGCCCACCTCGAGCCACACCTCCAAATAAAATCAAAAGTGGCCACCGAATCAATTCAAAAGTCAAAGTATAATATCGAAGGGATGTGTCCGATCAAAGATGCTACCTTATTAACCCGTCGATCGCTCCTGTTTTAGCCACCTTATGCCAACTCACGGGAGTTGGGTCCACGTATTTACCTTACAGGAAACGCCGCCACCAACCTACTTCATTCTGGAATCTCCACCGCGTACATGGTTGTTAAAGTGGTTTTCGGAGTTGGCAGAGAGTTTGACAACTTCCGATCCCGGTCTCTTCAACAACCAAACGTTATTATAACACCGCGGTCTTTAAAATAGTTTATACTTTAAAACCAGAAAATAATTATCCATTTCAAAACCCATAAATACGATATTATTTCCATTTCCAAAATAACTCATTTTGATATTATTTTATAAAACCCAAATCAATGATATAGAATAATATAGTTGATTTCATATTACTTTATAAAGTAAATAAATTTCATGGATTTACAAATTCATTCATTTAAAATTTAGCCTATATCCATAAATTTTAAATACACTTTCAGTTAAGTAAACCACTTCAATTTCAATATATTCCTAACTTTGAGTATTTAACAATTTCAAAACTTAAGGTTAGAAATCCTATTCAATAATTTATCGTCTTATTATTTAGTTTTGAAATATTCATAAACTAAATCCATAAAATAAAACTCAAAATTTCTAACAAATAATATTTCCTTCAATTTATTTATACTAGAAATATTCATTTAATTTATTTTGAATAAAATCCAGTTATAAATATCATACCCTTGAAATTTCCAAGCGTTAATAAGTTTTACATCAACTTATGGAGTGAAATTTTTAAATAAGTTCCATTCAAATAAATTTCAAATTTTATCATCCAATCTTAATTGACTTAAATCATTAAAACTCCATTATTCAACTTATTTATTTTATTTAACAAATTTATACATAGCTTAAATTAAAAATTTAACTATATATGTATATGAAAATAAGATTTTTATGAAGGCCAGAATCAGGATTGGAATGTGGGAGAGTAAATTTGATTTCAGTGGTTACTTTCCCACTGACTGGCCTTAGATCTTTTATTTCCTTTTTTTTATTTTCTTTTTGCTCTTCTCTCCTTTCTGTGCTGTCCTTTTCTTTTTCTTTCCTTATGTGTTTTTGTCCAGTGATGTTTGTGTGTGCCTTGTGACTTGAGCTCGTTCTAGTCACCTTTGTTTTTTTTCCTTTTCTTTTTTTCTCTTTATCAATAAACTGGTAGGGGACCAATTAACCCCGCTTGCCTTGCAAAAAAAAAAATATAAGATTTTTATAATATCAAATTAAATATTTATCAAACCGTATCCTATCCAAACCATAGAAAATTATTTCAAAATATTTTTATATATATATACCGCGGTGCCTGTATAAAATTTTCTATCCTATGGTCAAGTGATACAGATATTTATCATTTCAATCCGCAATTTAAAAATAAAAATGCGATTGTATATCATTTCAAACCACAATCCCAATGAAATGAAAATGCATGATAACTTGCCATTTATATAAGATAGAACACATCATCCATTCACCCAATATCAATCATCAATTAATTTATTTCAATCATCACCAATTTAAACAAACATCAATATATAGCATATAAAATATAACAGGTAATAAATAACAGTTATTAACTAACAGTTTATATTCAATAATAAATTAATAACTTTTAAACTGGAAGTTTATATGCAAATAAATAAATTCTAACTGTCAATTTATATACAATAATAAAATTAATTAACAGTTAAATTAAATAAATGCGATTTAACAGAGATGATGAATAAACATGCCAAACAGCCATAAATAAATTTCTACTCATATCTTAAGTCAAATTAACAGACGTAGGAAGTTTTAGAAGTTGTGAGTGGGTTAAAACACCCACCTTTTGAATTTAAATCGAATTTAAACCCAAAAATTTGACCGTCTCAGAATTCATCCAAACCAGCGTCATCAAGTCCGGAACTTCAATACGATCCTAACGAAAGAAACCGCGCGTGAAACGGATATCGTATGTGGAAGTTATAACGATTATTGTGACTGAATTTTAATTTAAAAAAAAAAGTAAAAACATCTCACCCATGCCACATCACCACCTCAACTCTCCCCTACAGCAATTCACGCACTTTCCAGATAACACGAACACGCCGCACTTAGCTCAAAGCCGCCGCCGTTCCAACCTTTGCGCCACTAGCCCACGCCGACCCTCCTGAAGGCCGCGACCCCTGCTCCTCCCCCCACGTCACCACGCGACCAAGTCGCGTCATCCAGTCGCCAAAATTTTGCAGCCGCCACCATGTTTTATAAACCCTAGCCAAAAATTCCCGACGATCCAACCGTTGATTCTCGAAACAAACCACATGGATCGACTCCCCTCAGTCCGCTCTGCAAAACCCAGAAAGGGTTCGCCGATCCGACGACTTTGATTGCGACCATGATGAACGACCGAACTTCTTTGATTTTTTTCTGGTCAAACGACAAAATGAATCGAAAAACGAATTACACCATTGAATTACGTTCGTCAATAGCATCAACATATATTTTTTTTAAGAATTTTCTGAGGCCTTTGAAATTTTGACTTTGGATCTGATTTTTGAAATTTGAGTTTAGATCTAGCGTTTGCAGCCATTGGGAAGAGAAAGAGTTGAAGAAATGAATGCACAAACAAATGAGAATAGATGGAGGCTAGGGTTTATAATTGGGTTTATATAGGTAGGTTAGAAATTTGAATAGATGGATTGGATAAACAAACGTGCTAACGCTAACGTGGTCCAAAAAGCCCGTTCTGATCCCAGAACGAAATTGGGTAAACCCATATATCCAAATAGGTGTCTCAAAATATTTTAAACGCAATGGAAAAGGTTTCAGGTTTAAATTGTGTCGTATGAAGAAGTTATGCTAAAATCAATATTTTCAAATTGATTTCAATTGATTTCAACTTCATAAATTTTAAGGCGTTTCGAGTCCGTACGATCGAACGACAAGTCTGATCGCTACAAAACATGAAACATAATTATAATTCACCGTTACAGATCCAATGAAACCGGTTTCATCGAAATCCGAGTCAGTGTCCAAAATGTCTATTTTTATATTAATTAAATAAATTAAGAATAAATCAATTAAATCAAATTTCGCGTTAAAATTACGAAATTACGCAATCCTTATCACTTTAAAATTCTCAAACATTTACAAAATTTTTAAATGTAAAATTTGAGTTGATAAATTCATAAATTCAAATGTTAACCTTATTTTCAATATTTATTAAAATTTGAAATTATAACATAAACTCAAAAATCCATTTATAAAAATTCTCAACCCTTGTTATACGAGCCTTATTACAATAAGAATGTAGCTAACATTTCTTTAAAGTCTTGGTTCCTAATATCCACCCATTTTGACTTAATTTCAATTAACATACAAATTAAATCACCTTTGATTGCAATTAATCCTATCATTACCATTTAAATTCCAAATAAATTAATAAATAAATCAATAATAAGTTAATTAAATCAGATTTACAATCCAACTTTAATTATTTGCAAAATTTGTCAGTTTGGATTACTTGGATAATTTAGAATCCTTTAAACATCTTCCTATATCAATTTATCATTGAAAAATTCAAAATTTAGAATATTAGAGTACATTTTCAATTTATCCAGAAATTTAAAACTTAAATTCTCAAGGAATTTATTTATTTAGGTTTTAAATCCTATTATTCACTAAATTGTCATCTCATAGTTACAATTCACATTGGTTTGTATTTATTTCATTCACACCTTTAGTTATAGCGAAAATTTCTCATTAATACGCATTAAAGTTCATTTAATTCCAACTGCTTCCTAATTTCCATTTCTAAGTCTTAACGCACTCTATATTAACAACTTCTAAACATGGTATTACTTCTCATATTAATGTATTAACATTTAATTTATAACGTATTACTTCCCTAGTTATTACTTTACTTCTTCTCGTTTTAATTTCACAATTAAACATAATTATTTAAGTAACGCTTATAATAAATACGACCCTGTAATTACTCAACATTTAAACGAACGTTATTTCATTTTCCATTAGTGTAACATTTCTTGATCTTGTTATCACTTATTAAAAATTCTAATTCCATTAACACATAAGTAGGTAATTTATAATATATGTTTACGAGTCATATGTTACAAATTTTGAATTCATCCCAATTCCTTATTATTGACTTAAATTAGCATTACTTACATTGCATTAACATTGTTACTTAAAATCTCTATCCAATTGTAATTAATACTCTAAATAAATACACTTACTCCTTTCGTTATTTTATTAATTACAATTAAGGCACATCTAATTATCTTTATTGGTAAATGAGTGAATTTACTAGTAACCCAACTATTATATCCTTAATTATACTTGTATATTATTATTTTACCCTTTTAATTTCCATTATAAATATATGCACACATACAAATTAAGATTCTAAATCCAATTAATTATTCCATCAAATCCATTAATTGCTAACTTTAATTATTGCAATTCATTATCTAACATAAATTTTTGAATCTATTTCCTAATTTTTACATTTCAATTAATTAACACCTTACAATAATTTGCAAATAAAAAGGGATTGTACTAAATAAAATTATTTATTTTCATTGATGAATTCAATACTTGCCTTTAATTACTTATTTCTAACTTTATATCCAAATGCAACAATTCTCACTATTTATAATTAATTGCGATATAAAAAATTTATTTGTAAAATTTAACTACCCTTGATACATCAAATTTCAACATTCGCTTTCATATAAATTAATAGGATTTTTATTTCTTCCTAAATTTAAATTATAATCTTATTAATTCTATTCATTTTAAACATCGAATTTATACGGGTCGTTACACTCTCCCCCACTCAAAACTTTTCGTCCACAAAAAGGAAAGGAATGGAAAAGAAGAATTAAGAAATCAATATACCTTATTCAAACATTAACTTTATAAACAACTAAATTTATAAAATTAATTAATTTAGATAAAATATATCAATTTATTATTATTATTTTTTAAATTAATATATCTCTACACGGGAAAATATATAAAATAGCGCTATAAAACGTAATCCAAAACGTACCTATTTGTCGCGCAATTAACTCTAAATTTATGAAACCAAATGCAGTAGCAATTGCTTTCATATCCTGCATTTTACTTGTATAATCCAAAGGGTTAACAATTTATATAAAATGAAATATTTATGTGGTTCAAATTTACTAACAACAAATCAATACAACAACCATCAATTTCAACCAACAGCATACACAACAAATACAAAACAACCATTCAATCAAACAACAAATAGTTGTTCGGGTTCAAAACCTTTAAATTGCACATAATGAAGAATAAACTACTAGCGCATCATTTGCTCAACAGCCTTAGACAAAACTAAATAGATTATTTATTCATCCAAACAATTTCAAATTTCTTTACCCAACCAACCATAAACCAAATAATAACAATACCAACTAACAAATCAAATTAACTTGTTATTAATTTTATTTCGTCCATTAGTTATCTGATTCTTTTCATTCATATAACAGTTCATCTTTTATTTTCATTTATTTCTTTCAATTTTATTTAGAAATAACTTCAACCCTATTTCTTAAATTTACAATTTCTCTTTATTATATTACATTCATTTATTGTCATTTACTAATTACTATTATTCATTCATTTATTATCGCATGACCTCATTTATTTACACTTTAATTACTTAAGTTTATAATCATCTATTAGTCATCCTTACCTTTAATTATATTTACTTGGTAAAATTTCTATTATAACTTAAGTTTATAACATTAAATTCTCATTTAACAGCAATTTCATTGAATACTTTTACTATTTCAAATTTCTACTTGTATAATATTCTATTACAATCTCTTATTAAACATTTCAACTTTTAATATTTGGTAAGTCGTATATATGCTTTTTAATAATGCAATTGAAAGTTATACAAGTTTTTCTTAATTCTTTTAATTCATTCATTGTTCAATAAATTTTTACCTTTTGTCTTATAAGTTACCATTTCAACCTCTTTTTATTTCCTTTATACTTGGCATTAAATCTCTTACCTAAATTAGAGGTTTCAATTATTAATTACTTACCCTTTATTTCACTACAATAATTGAAACAATTAATTATGGAAATTTAAGAATTAAATACCGGGTTAAAATTTTCAATTTATTTTAAAACAATGGATAAATATATTCTTACAATTTATATATCGCTAATTATATTTAAAACAATTCAAAAGTTATATATTTTTCAAAAATGAATCTGCAGTAAAACTACTACAGTGGCCTTTCCCCTTCGAAACTCGAAAATGAAAGTCGATGATGCGGCAGCCATCACCGAATTTATTTTCCAGCGACAGAGAAGAAAGTACAAAACTTTTTCTCCAAAATCTTCTTTAAAACAATTCTTCCGAATTATACTAAATATTTATATTAGAAAATACTTATAAACAAAATTATTATATTCCAAAATTTATTCGAAAAAATTTCAAAACCCCGGATCTTAAGTTCTAAATTTCCAAATTTCATTTATTTTGTTTTTCAATCTTATTTCTATTATTATTTATACACTTTATTACCTAACAACCAATCTATTTTAGCCAAATATAGATATCATTTGAAAAAAATTATTTTATATATAGAAAATATAATAGGCAAAATTATTTCATTCACCTATATTAAAACAAATATTATGTCGGTCTGTCCTATTAAGTGTTTAGAAATCCCTATTGATGTCATAGCGTCCCATGCATCAACCAGAATTTATAAATACAAAACGGAACCGATTAACACAATATTAAAACCTTTTTATAACACTAACAAATACGCTCTCATATATATATATATATATATATATATATATATATACACACACACTCAGCGACTCCCATAGGGTATTACTACCCTATTAATAAAGAGTCAAACTCCACAAAACTAAGGTTTATCGCTAAACCAAAGCTCTGATACCAGATGTAACGTCCCGCCTTTTCGCACGATTTAAATCGAAACACGTGCCAATTCAAACCATACGGAAAGGTGGATCGTTATGGGGTAAATAAGAAAAATAAGAAGAAAGAAAACATAATCTCATAGCGGAAGGATAAAATATAATAATCAAATATACAGTTTATAAATCTGTTTACAAAACTATTCATATAATACATATCAGAGTACACATACCAATAACAATGCAGCGGAATAGTGTGTAGTGCACTAGCATAAATAATGATAATATAAATATTCGTCTTCGTCCTCCAGAGCTAAATCTTCCAATCCTGAAACGCTCGTACTGACCCGAGCGAATTTGAAAAGACAAAAACACTCGAGTCAGAATTAAAAGATCTTATGTGAGTTAAATTAACAGAAATAAATATGAGTGCAGTAACTCAAGAGATGCTCGGGATTTACATCTCCTAAGGACCCGTTAAACTATTTACTATGTAGTATATTGCGCTATTATAATAGTGTCTAATTGTAAAATAAACTTACTTTTAAATAGCGTTAAGGAGTGATCCAATATTCCCCTTAACACAATAATAGTCCCAGTAGTCCATCCAATATCATAGTCCCTACTAATCGGGAAGCCACCAGAGGATACCACACGGGCCACGGGAGAAATCCAAACTCGTACAAGGCGCGATAGGGCAGGTGACACGGCACAACTAGGCAATGCCAGGGTAGATATACCAATTACGCTTCCGGGTCGGTGGTAACGCGTAGCGCGCAACTACCGTCCACCTCGAGCCACACCCCCAAATAAAATCAAAAGTGGCCACCGAATCAATCCAAAAGTGAAAGTATAATATCGAAGGGATGTGTCCGATCAAAGGTGCTACCTTATTAACCCGTCGATCGCTCCTGTTTTAGCCACCTTATGCTAACTCACGGGAGTTGGGTCCACGTATTTACCTTACAGGAAACGCCGCCACCAACCTACTTCATTCTGAAATCTCCACCGCGTACACGGTTGTTAAAGTGGTTTTCGGAGTTCGCAGAGAGTATGACAACTTCCGATCCCGGTCTCTTCAACAACCAAACGTTATTATAACACCGCGGTCTTTAAAATAGTTTATAATTTAAAACCAGAAAATAATTATCCATTTCAAAACCCATAAATACGATATTATTTCCATTTCCAAAACAACTCATTTTGATATTATTTTATAAAACCCAAATCAATGATATCATTTTTTTTATTTCAAATATATTTCTTTTCCACAATCATATTGCTTTAAAACTTATAATAATTGAAGACCAAACATTGAATTATAACTTTCAAACCATAATACTTCGAAAATTCATAGTTTTAAAACCATAACTTCTAAAACTTGAATGGTTTGGATATTCAACAGTATATAGAATAATATAGTTGATTTCATATTACTTTATAAAGTAAATAAATTTCACGGATTTACAAATTTATTCATTTAAAATTTAGCCTAAATCCATAAATTTTAAATACACTTTGAGTTAAGTAAACGACTTCAATTTCAATATATTCCTAACTTTGAGTATTTAACAATTTCAAAACTTAAGGTTAGAAATCCTATTCAATAATTTATCGTCTTATTATTTAGTTTTGAAATATTCATAAACTAAATCCATAAAATAAAACTCAAAATTTCTAACAAATAATATTCCCTTCAATTTATTTATACTAGAAATATTCATTTAATTTATTTTGAATAAAATCCAGTTATAAATATCATACCCTTGAAATTTCCAAGCTTTAATAAGTTTTACATCAACTTATGGAGTGAAATTTTTAAATAAGTTCCATTCAAATAAATTTCAAATTTTATCATCCAATCTTAGTTGACTTAAATCATTAAAACTCCATTATTCAACTTATTTATTTTATTTAACAAATTTATACATAGCTTAAATTAAAAAATTTAACTATATGTGTATATGAAAATAAGATTTTTATAATATCAAACTAAATATTTATCAAACCGTATCTTATCCAAACCATAGAAAATTATTTCAAAATATTTTTTTATATATATACCGTGGTGCCTGTATAAAATTTTCTATCCTATGGTCAAGTGATACGGATATTTATCATTTCAATCCGCAATTTAAAAATAAAAATGTGGTTGTATATCATTTCAAACCGCAATCCCGAATGAAATGAAAATGCATGATAACTTGCCGTTTATATAAGATAGAACACATCATCCATTCAACCAATATCAATCATCAATCAATTTATTTCAATCATCACCAATTTAAACAAACATCAGTATATAGCATATAAAATATTTTAGGTAATAAATAACAGTTATTAACTAACAGTTTATATTCAATAATAAATTAATAACTTTTAAACTGGAAGTTTATATGCAAATAAATAAATTCTAACTGTCAATTTATATGCAATAATAAAATTAATTAACAGTTAAATTAAATAAATGCGATTTAACAGAGATGATGAATAAACATGCCAAACAGTCATAAATAATTTTCTACTCATATCTTAAGTCAAATTAACAGACGTAGGAAATTTTAGAAGTTGTGAGTGGGTTAAAACACTCGCCTTTTGAATTTAAATCGAATTTAAATCCAATTTAAACCCAAAAATTTGACAGTCTAAAAATTCGTCCAAACCAGCGTCATCAAGTCCGGAATTTCAATACGATCTTAACAAAAGAAATCGTGCGTGAAACGGATATCGTATGTGGAAGTTATAACGATTATTGTGACTGAATTTTAATTTTAAAAAAAAGTTGGCACATCTCACCCATGCCACATCACCACCTCAACTCTCCCCTACAGGAACTCACGCACTTTCCAGATAACACGAACACGCCGCACTTAGCTCGAAGCCGCCGCTGTTCCAACCTTTGCGCCACTAGCCCACGCCGACCCTCCTGAAGGTCGCGGCCCCTGCTCCTCCCCCCACGTCACCACGTGACCAAGTCGCGTCATCCAGTCGCCAAAATTTTGCAGCCGCCGCCATGTTTTATAAACCCTAGCCAAAAAATCCTGACGATCCAACCGTTGATTCTTGAAACAAACCACATGGATCGACTCCCCTCAGTCCCCTCTGCAAAACCCAGAAAGGGTTCGCCGATCCGACGACTTTGATTGCGACCATGATGAACGGCCGAACTTCTTTGATTTTTTTTGGTCAAAGGACAAACTAATCGAAAAACGAATTACACCATTGAATTACGTTCGTCAATAGCATCAACATATATTTTTTTGAGAATTTTCTGAGGCCTTTGAAATTTTGACTTTTATCTAATTTTTGAAATTTGAGTTTAGATCTAGGGTATGCAGCCATTGGGAAGAGAAAGAGTTGAAGAAATGAACGCACAAACAAATGAGAATAGATGGAGGCTAGGGTTTATAATTGGGTTTATATAGATAGGTTAGAAATTTGAATAGATGGATTGGATAAACAAACGTGCTAACGCTAACGTGGTCCAAAAAGCCCTTTCTGATCCCAGAATGAAATTGGGTAAACCCATATATCCAAATAGGTGTCTCAAAATATTTTAAACGCAATGGAAAAGGTTTCAGGTTCAAATTGTGTCGTATGAAGAAGTTATGCTAAAATCAATATTTTCAAATTGATTTCAATTGATTCCAACTTCATAAATTTCAAGGCGTTTCGAGTCCGTACGATCGAAAGACAAGTCCGATCGCTACGAAACTTGAAACATTATTATACTTCACCGTTACGGATCCGATGAAACTGGTTTCATCGAAATCCGAGTCAGTGGCTAAAATGTCTATTTTTATATTAATTAAATAAATTAAGAATAAATAAATTAAATCAAATTTCGCGTTAAAATTACGAAATTACGCAATCCTTATCACTTTAAAATTCTCAAACATTTACAAAATTTTTAAATGTAAAATTTGACTTGATAAATTCATAAATTCAAATGTTAACCTTATTTTCAATATTTATTAAATTTTGAAATTATAACATAAACTCAAAAATCCATTAATAAAAATTCTCAACCCTTGTTATACGAGCCGTATTACAATAAGAATGTAGCTAACATTTCTTTAAAGTCTTGGTTCCTAATATCCACCCATTTTGACTTAATTTCAATTAACATACAAATTAAATCACCTTTAATTGCAATTAATCCTATCATTACCATTTAAATTCCAAATAAATTAATAAATAAATTGATAATAAGTTAATTAAATCACATTTACAATCCAACTTTAATTATTTGCAAAATTTGTCAGTTTGGATTACTTGGATAATTTAGAATCCTTTAAACAACTTCCTATATCAATTTATCATTGAAATTCAAAATTTACAATATTAGAGTACATTTTCAATTTATCCAGAAATTTAAAACTTAAATTCTCAAGGAATTTATTTATTTAGGTTTTAAATCCTGTTATTCACTAAATTGTCATCTCATAGTTACAATTCACATTGGTTTGTATTTATTTCATTCACACCTTTAGTTATAGCGTAAATTTCTCATTAATACGCATTAAAGTTCATTTAATTCCAACTGCTTCCTAATTTCCATTTCTAAGTCTTAACGCACTCTATATTAACAACTTCTAAACATGGTATTACTTCTCATATTAATGTATTAACATTTAATTTATAACGTATTACTTCCCTAGTTACTACTTTACATCTTCCCGTATTAATTTCACAATTAAACATAATTATTTAAGTAACGCTTATAATAAATACGACCCTGTAATTACTCAACATTTAAACGAACGTTATTTCATTTTCCATTAGTTTAACATTTCTTTATCTTATTATCACTTATTACAAATTCTAATTCCATTAACACTTAAGTAGGTAATTTATAATATATGTTTACGAGTCATATGTTACAAATTTTGAATTCATCCCAATTCCTTATTATTGACTTAAATTAGCATTACTTACATTGCATTAACATTGTTACTTAAAATCTCTATCCAACTGTAATTAATACTCTAAATAAATACATTTGCTCCTTTCGTTATTTTATTAATTACAATTGAGGCACATCTAATTATCTTTATTGGTAAATGAGTGAATTTACTAGTAACCCAGCTATTATATCCTTAATTATACTTGTATATTATTATTTTACCCTGTTATTTTCCATTATAAATATATGCACACATACAAATTAAGATTCTAAATCCAATTAATTATTCCATCTAATCCATTAATTGCTAACTTTAATTATTACAATTCATTATCTAACGTAAATTTTTGAATCTGTTTCCTAATTTTCACATTTCAATTAATTAACACCTTACAATAGTTTACAAATGAAAAGGGACTGTACTAAATAAAATTATTTATTTTCATTGATGAATTCAATACTTGCCTTTAATTACTTATTTCTAACTTTATATCCAAATGCAACAATTCTCACTATTTATAATTAATTGCAATATAAAAAATTTATTTGTAAAATTTAACTACCCTTGATACATCAAATTTCAACATTCCGTCTCATATAAATTAACAGGATTTTTATTTCTTCCTAAATTTAAATTATAATATTATTAATTCTATTCATTTTAAACATCGAATTTATATGGGTCGTTACATATTGCATCGAGGATGTTCCAAATTCCTGTGCAGCTAACTAATGAGAGATATAGTTAAATTATCTCTATTAATTAGAGAATAGAGTTATGCATAACAAGTGCATTAATTAAAATATATTTCTTATCTACCATATCACACCCATTTTCAATAATATTTCAACATTTAAAATTAAGAGATTTTAAATAGAAGTCCATTTTTGATTTTCAGTTTAAAAAATTTATTCCATCAAAAATATAAGGACTAACACTAGACGGCTCTCACTAGATTTACAACTAAGGTTAGACATTTTTATTAGCAGCCTCGCTCTAGTACCACTTATAGGATCGAATTAACCCTAGAGGTAGGTGAGTAGGGTTTATAATAAATTCACATAATAATAAAAATTATAGTACAGTTAATAACAGAGTAAATGCGGAAGTAAAAGTGGCACACAAGTTTACCCAGCTTTGACAAAACCTACATACTATTTTCCTAAGGTTTATACTAGAAATCAAAATAGTTGATGCTTACAGACCCTGTAAACTTGCAACCCTTTCCAACCTCATTATTTTAACCCTATGTTTAAAACTCTACCACTACTCAGCCCCGAGTTATGAATTCTTAAACTATGCCCGGTAGTTCGTACCTAGTTAAAAACTAGAGTTTTACAAAAAAAAATTAAAGTTCAATTAAAAAATAAGCAACCCTAATTAACTAATTTAAAGTTACAAAGGTGCCGGTCCAAAAATAGAGAAGAAAAAAAAATGTGCTTAGCTCATTTCCTTTTATTCCATTCAAAGCCATTCCAATTTCCACTTTATTCACGAATTAGGGTTTCTGCCTTTGTTCGAAGCCGTCGATTTTACTTGTCAATTGATCGAAGTAATTTATTCACCATGGTTGCTTTGCTGATTAATCTTATCTCCCTATGGGCCTAAATCTTAAAATTGATACTTGTCCCCTTGCTTGATGTATATGTTGAGTTTCCTGAAAGCTTGTACATCTGAGTTTATCTGCCTATGTGCATTGATCCATTTTGATACACGTTGTGTGTGCATACATGTATGTGTATTTTATGTGCACTTGTTCACTCTCGCTATGTTGTATTCTAACCCTCTATGTACACCATGTGTGCAAGTCCAATATCTCATTGATGACTTGCAGCCTTGTGACGCTTTGTTAGTGTGTACTGAGTTGTTGACCTTCATTGCACCTGGGCATATCTTGTTTGTGATAGTGATGCCTTTTTCTATGTGTGTATGTTCCTTGAGTTGTTCCACTTGTGTAAATATTTGGTTCCTATCCCTGAGTGTTGTGTCTATATACATGTAAATGTATTATGCTCTGATGTAGCCTGTGTATGTGCATAATGTTGTACATGTGTCTTTGGCCAAAGCTGATTGCACGTGTCCTTGTGAGTCTTGCCTTGAGTTTCATGTTGTTTCAATTTTCCTATGTTGTGTACTTTGATTTGCATTATTGCCAAACTATTCTATGCGTTTTTGAGCATCTGTATGTGCATGTAGTTGTATGTTCATGTATCCACTTAAGTGTCTGACCCCCTCTGTGTGCTTGTTTTCATTTTGACCTTGTTTATGAACTTCAAATGTTATCTGGCTATGCCTGTGTACATGTTTGTGGTATGTATGTGACTGAATTGGTTTTTGAGATTGTATGCTACTTTGCTGGCTTGATCTTGGTTCTTGATGCACTTTTGTTAAGCTGAACCATGCCCGCACCTTACACTACTTAATGCACTTGTGTTGAGCCTTCGGGCTTGACCCTTGCATTTATCCCCGAAATTTATTGATGCAAGTGCATTTTGTGTGTGTACATCCTTATGGTATACAACGATACACTGTGTATGTTATATGCTACTCATGCACATTTACTTTTGATTCCAGTTTTAAAATATGAAACAAACAACCCAACTAACCGAGGCAACATTATATTTAACAACATTCTTATTTTTTCAATTGCAGTTTGTTTCTTTTTGCTTTTTACTGCATTGTTTATTGTTTAATAAGCAAACTAGAATACTGGAAAAGCAATAGGAGCTAGAAGATAACAAATCAAACTCGAGGGAGTGAAATGAGTGATTGTATTGGAGAGTGAGTGGTTGATGTATATATAAGAGTGTAAAATAATATTGTATGTGAAGGATATAAAGTACAGTGGAAGCTATGTTGTAAATGTGTACTATTTGAATTTGAATTGAAATAAATTATTTGTTTAAACGAAATTGTAATTTGTTTATTTCAATCTGTGATGTTGCAATAATGCTATAACAAACACATTTAAAAATATATATGTTTATTATCATCAAACATAAATCATAAACTATTGTTTTCTATAAACTTTTTTTTGAAATTTGTTTACAAAAATAAATACTACGAAGAAATATCGATTATGTGATCGAAAATCATTTTATCGGTAAACAACTTTTTTCTTGTTAAAAGTTGTTCAAAATTTTTGTATATACACTAAATAACTTAGGAGAATAGTAATTAGCAATAAAATAATTAGCACTAAATCACTTTTTGGGAACTTCTAGAAAGTTGAGTGGAGATAAGGGTGGAAGAATATATTTTCTAAGGCATGGTGGGGTAGAAAGTAAGTATATGGAGGCATTAGGGGGTGAGCCTTCTTGGATTGAAAGGAGGGGTGAGTGGAAGGTTTTGAAACACTACTGGAAGCCTATACAAGGCAATGTATGGCTTATTTGATCACTATTACATTTTTACAAAATTGTAACAAGCTCTCTTCACTCTTTCTCACTTTGTAAATTCCTAAGAACAAATTATTTCAAAACAACTCCAAACTTCACCAAGCTCTAATATATGGCCTAAAACAACATAGAAACACCTTTTGGAAAGTCAGAGATGGAAGATTTGGTACACAAAGCCCCAAACTAGCTAGGGTCATGAGCAATATGGATCATTTGTGCCTTTGGTCGTCATAGAGGGTAGGAGGTTTTATGGTTGTTTGGTTGAGGTAGGTAAATGAAAGCTTAGTGTAAGCTTGCATTTAGTTGTTTGCTTGGTTTTGTATGAGCTAACTCATCATTTAAAAAGTACATCAAGTTTATAATTCTTGTTTATATTATAGTATTGTTTGACTATATATTATTGCTTATTCTCTTATGATTGTTGCTTTAGAAAGCAAATGACATATGCAATTGATAGATTCAGAGTCGTATGACTTTTTTCGTAGCCTTTTAAAAAGGCACATAGTGTTTGGTTGGACTTTGATTTGAATAGAACTTTATTTGGTTATGGTTTTGTAGCGATAGTCGTTATAAACGCACTTTGAAAATTCCTTGTGTTCGGCATTTTCTATAGAAATTTATAAAGAGATCCTTAGCCATTTCTCATCATATTTATAATGTATAATGTATATATTAGTTTATGTAAAAATATTGGATGCTAGCAAATAATTTAAATTACCCTAGTTTATACCTTTTAACGGCGCTTAAAAATAGCATTTTTTAAATGCGGTCTTTTCTGTTATGAATTTTAAATGTTTAAAAATGACTTTAAACTTAAGTACCTTACCTTAATATTTTAACAATCTTTTCAAACATATATTAGAGTATTTAAAAGTGGTTTATAATTTATATATATTTTTAAGAATTAATTACGAATTAAAAGGAAGAGGCTTGTTTATAAATAAAGGAAAACATGTTATTTTTGAAGTTATAAATAAAAAGTTAAATAGTTCTTTTAAATAATATTTTTTATAGATGGTTTAAACCATGTTATAAGTATTTTAAAGTATATATGAGGTATATATAGTTATGGAAAATTAGTTAATTATTTTATTAAGAATTAAAAAGCTTATGTAATGTAATATCTTTTATATTATTTTTAGAATTTTATTAAATATCTTAGCTTTATAAATAAAGTAGTGCATATATATATATCAATTTTAAAGGTTTTTTAGTAAATATATAAGTTAAGTTTTTTACAAAAAAATAAAAGAAGTTACAGATTATAACACTTATGTTATAATAAAGGTTTTGTAAAGTTAATTAAAACTATGTCACCTTGGTTCATAAGTTTAGATATGCTTAGATCTTTAAAATGAATATTTTGAAAGATAATGATATGATTTGATTTTGGATTTGTTGTGACAAAGTGTTAATAATATTTGTCTTTAACGCTTTTTGATTATACTTAGTAATATAATCAGATTTTTTAAAAATGTTTAAAGATAATTACAAGTGAAATAGTTTTGGGTATAGTAAACATGTTTTAATGACATTTATTTTAACCTATTTAAAGTATACTTGAGAAAATGTGAAATCTTGTTTAATATTTGTGAATATTCTTAAACCATTTGAAATTAGAATATGAATACGGTTCTAGGTATTGAACAAAGTGTGAATGAATAGTGGAAGAATATAAATGAATAGTGAAATAGTAGTATACATGTGTATATCTTTATAAAGGTATTTTAAATAAATACACACACACAAGTATTTGCAAAGAGGTTTTAATTAATAAATGGATTAAACATATAAAAAAAGGATTAGAAGCCGCTTGTGTAACTTAATCATGCTTTGTGTGGCTTAATTAATCATGCTATGTGTGACTTAATCATGCTTTGTATGACTTGATCTTACTTTTTGTGCGTTTGCTTGTATATGGAAAGTATTTAATCCTATACTTAGCACTAAAAGCCGATACAGTAGATTTATTCTATCTGTAAGAGTTTAGACCGATATTCGAGTAGGGTTAATAGTGCTCTAACCTATCAGCTTTACTCTTGACCGATGGATGGTATGAATTGAGAAAGTTAGAAACATGATAAGTATACGAGACTTGGTTTCCACATACGATCGTCTATTTGTATTTGAGAGTTGATTAGTCGAATATGGAAATTGAACAAATTAGCTTTAGAAGTATATGTAAGCATCACATATTGATATGATTTGAGATCCCCTAAGGAGGACTCATTCGTATGAATAATCTCTTGCTTTAAAAATGTATATAAATGAGATCCCATAGGGAGGACAAATTTATATCGCTCATTTACTTCTTAAAGAGCCGCAATTGAGTTAATCGAAAATTCATCCATTTAGTGTCGAAGAGTCTAGGATTGGTGAGTGTTTTACTTACTGAATATCACTTCAGACTAAGATACGGGTTCTGTGTTTTGGAAGCGGTTGTGAAGTGGAATGTTATAGAGTTGAACTATCAATCATAAGGTTAAGTCCGAGAGAGAGATCAACTTTAACATTTCAGACTAATGTTATAGAGCTGAACTGTTTGTCCTAAAGTTAAGTCCAATGGAGAGGTCAACGGTAGCATTCATCACACGACTTATATTAGGATTGTAATAACTTGCCCATCGTAACACCAAAAAATCATCGTCTTATATCAATGTCTAATTTTCTAGTACCACAAAAAATGGTTTATTGAGAAAAGAAGGAAAGAAGAAGAAACAAAACACAATATCTAGGAATAATGATGCAATCTCACATCGTAATGATAATATATAATATACTGAATATACACGAACAAAATTAGATAAACAATATATAAGAGACTACACTGGAGGAAGTAACGGATAAATAAATATCAATACAGAGAGTCAAAATAAGTCATCTAATATAATGTATTATATACAAATGACATCTGTCATGTACTACAATAAGATCAAGTATATAAATATTCAATTGTCGTCTTCACCTATAAAGATTCAGCTGCACCACTCCCAAACTACTTAATCGAGTACCCGAAAGTTGTCATGACATAAATAGAAAAAGACAAAATGTGGGTCATACTTAAAGCATGGTGTGAGGGATCTATCTCAAATACTATATATGAAAACTATATACAAATAAACAGGAATTACTAAAGCATAACCGGTCCTCTCTACAATCATGTTTTCAGGGGTAATCTAGATTGTCCATAAAAAAGTAAAGTAATCCTATCCAAAAGATAGAAAATCATACCATAACATCCTCTTCTTCTATAATCAACAAATCAGCGCAACTAATATAATGTGACTGAACGTAACAACATATCCTGATACACGTAACACAACATACAAAGGTAGGGTAATCATAATATAAGTCTATCGTGAAGTACACAATGATAACTAATATAACAACATAACATCAGCCAATTAACTATACACACAACATAGAAATGAAAGGAAACCAAATGATACAAATTGATACCCAACATTACTGACAGGTGAAGCCCACTACGGACATCTATTGTGATCCAATGATTTTTTTTGAGGGTCCAAAATGAATAGAGTCGGTACCTAATTGTACCATAGACCCCAAGCCACAGCCTCTGTGATTAGTCTCATGTAGATCTCATTGTGCCCTCTAAAGTAAGCTTTGGTGATATATGATCTCTACTCTATTTACTTGAAATCTATATGAGCCACATCGTACCCTCTAAAACAAGCTTTGTAACATCTAGCCCACTCATATATGTTGTCATCCTATGTGAATCACACAATACCCTTTGAAGCAAGCTTTGGTGAGATCTAGTACCCTTGTTGATGATCGTCATCGTTCCCTCTTTCTAGTCATCATGCATTTCTCAAGTAACTTGTGTACACCTCTTATTAAAAAGAGAATAGCTGTCATGTCTCGCTTAGTACACCATCGGGATCATAGGGATACCGATGCCATATAAATATACGCACACATCAAATATAACATCGTGCAATCTAATATGCCTATTATGAACGAAGACTGATATTTCATCATCGTCTACCTAGCCGGATGGCCTCTACCCTAAGACCCATAATTAGCACGGTGTCTAATATAAGGCCACTACCATTCATCAAACATATCTACCACAAAGTCAAATCCAAGGGGAATGGCTCAATCGTACATGCTCACCAAACGTGACCACATAACCAACCATTACGTTGCTATCATGTCCGATCATCATAGATCGCACAAGTATCACTATACATTACATCCGAACCTCAAGCTTTGCCTCGATCGCCTTCTTGACCACTTATCGAATGCCTTAGCGATCGTTACCGGTCGCTAATACGTTTCATTGCACCTACATTTGGATCTCGTGCTTCACTTTGCATCCCAATTTCCCAAGAAGCCTGAAGCCTCTCCGAAGTCATGCCAAGATCCTACGAAGAACCACAATCGAACGAGGGAAAATCCCTTAAATTCATTTGTTGCTTAGGGGTTCAATCGACTATGGGTGTCATTCAGTCGACGAGCCTACTCGATTGAACCCAATTTCCCCAACCTTCTATTTTGGGCTCCCCATTTAGACTAATTTTTCACACATTCAATCGATTGAATTTCATATTCAATCGACTAAAATTGTCATGTTCCAGGCAATGAGCCTTGAGTACGAAGGAATCTCCCAAACGATCGTTGATTCATGGGCCATTTCTTTCGACGCTTCGTTCAATCAATCGCCTTGCTTCCATAGCTTGCCTCTACCGCATTAGACCTCTACAGCGGTTCATTATTTGATTTATTGGGAGAGGTCTCTTAAGTATTCAGAAACCGATCTCGATAAGAATCCCGCCCCTTTTAATATAGAGTCTCCCCAGGATAATTTCAACGACCTGGGCTTCTCTGACATGCCCAACTAACTCAACTAACCTTCTCGCCTCATGTGATGCTCTCACGTGTGTCGATACACTTGCTCATGCATGCATATGTACACACATATATGCAAACATGTAAACCTTCACAAATCACATTTTGAGCTTCACCAGAGCCATTACTTGACCCGGTACTCTCTCATGCAACTTAGCACACTCAGTGGTCACTATGCTTACATGACATTGCCAGTTGCATGTTTATACACATGTGTAATGAATCACAAAAATATATTCATTCGTTCACACATACACAACAATTATTAACAATTTCAATTACAATTCAAGAATCGTATTTATTATTATATAACCTCAAATGAATGTATATGCATACTTACCCCTATCCATATGCATACATGTATATTTGGATAAGGATTTGATTATTTAATAATCGAATCTTACCTCTACTTATCAAATCCTTTCTGTTAAAGTTCAATATCGTTGTCTACTATTTCATAAAATTATCCCTTTATTTTATATAAATCATTTTATGCTCTTATAATACTTAATTTCTTTATTAAGAGTTAAGTATTATATAATAATTATCTTATAAAACCGTATAATCACCTCAAAATTTACTGCTTACTATTTTATAAAATCTCATACTTTTATAAAATATTTCTTTTGTATTATTTTATAAAATTCATATCTTTATAAAATACTATCTCTATTTTAATTTATAAAATCTCATACTTTTATAAATACATTGTTTATACTATTTTATAAAACCTCATTTTATTTTGTAATATATATCTTTGTTATTATTTTATAAAATCTCATTCTATTTTATAAAGTATATCTTCATTCTTATTTTATAAAATCTCATTCTATCTTATAAAATATATCTTTTACTTATAAAATTATTTTCTTACTTAGATAATATTTATAAGTACTAACTAAGCTCGTTAAGCCTCTACTCAATTTGATAATAAGTATAGAGCTCATAACTCGCCTAATTAGCTTGTTATTTTCATTCTATAAAATATTCCTTTTTTAAATGATTAATGTTCACAAATATTAATTAAACTTTATTAGGCCTTTAATAATTTCAATAATAAGTGTAGAGCTCTTAACTCGCTTAGTTAGCATACTAACTTTACTTAAATCACTTCAAATAGGTTAATTAGTGCCTTCTAATGATATGCACGTCATTACATTGCAAAATTAATCACTAATCAAATCAAATATCACACACAATTAGGCCTGTCAATGGGTCGGATTTGTCTGGGTATTATAAAACCCGGACCCACGTCCAATTACAATAATTAAAACCCGAGCCCGGCCCGAACCCGTAGGGTATTTCAACCCAATATCCGAGCCTGGCCCATCAAGCTTTTTATGCCCATTAGGTAATAACCGTATACCAAACTCAAAATATTTATGTTAAATTTATATTTTAAAACTGCAATTTGTTAAAATTTGTATACTAATAATGTTAACATATAAAGTGGCCGGTGATGTAGTTAAGTTAACAATAAACGTATGCAAAAATATGTACATGTAAACAAACAAAATAGTAAATAAATAACATACACACTCATGTTTTGATACGATGGAAAACTAATAGTCAGGTCGGGCCCTAATCGGGCTGGGTTTTGATAAAACCGTACCCGACCCGGGTCCTAATCGGGCCGGGTTTTGATAAAACCATACCCGACCTGGGTCGGGCCTATGTCGGACTTGGGTAGTAAAATGCAAAAACCTTACCTGCATTAATAGGGTGTGTTCGGGCCGGTCTCGGGTCGAAACCCGTACCATTGACAGGCCTACACACAAGAATCCAATTAACTTAAAAATCTATTCTAGAGCTTACTAACATTTTCAAACATGATGATCAAGGGTCGAAACAATTGATTAGCTAATGGAAACATGTTTATAACATGAATACAAGTCTAAACCATAACGTAGAATTCTCCAATCACATAACTTCACAATTATTACTAAACTAATATACGAAGTATGACAAGTAAATTAAACTGGAGAATCATTCCACTCACCTCTTCTTCCCAAACCATGCTCCAAATCACCAAAACTCATGCTTCCCATCCTCTTGAATTTTGAAATAGTGCTCCAATGTTAAATTCATGCCAATACCTTAATGGGATTTTTGAGAATGAGAAAAGAGGATTTATGGCGATTTTTATTTGAATTTAGGAATTTTATTTAAGAAATTTAGGGCTTGGAGATTAGAAGTGGATTAAGGGTAATTAGAGAGGGATTAAGACAAGATGAAGAAGAATGAATGTGAATGGAGATGTGGGAATGAAACAATGATGGGGTTAGCTACATATAGACAAGCTAACGGGACTTATCCCAAATCCATTTCTTTCTCTAAAAATCACTATTCACTACAAAATTTCATCAACTCCAAATATAACCAAGTCTATACTCATTTGACTCGTGTTAGTAAAGCGAGCTCAACTACGATATTTTGAGTCCCAATTCACTCGTTTGTAAAAGTCAAGTATAAAGGACGTGCCGTTAATTATTGATTAAAATATTTAAATTAACTATTTAAATATTCAATCATCAAAATTACAAGGTGTTACAGGATCGTTGTAGAGATTCATGGACTATTCTATATGCTAGAATCCAAAGAGAGATTCTTGTTTTGTGTGAGTGATGAAAACTCGGGTGAGAGATTCCGAATGAGACCTCGACATCAAGAATGATAGAAAACAGAATAGGATGCACATCTTCGGGTTTAGCTAACCCATGGTGGGGTGTATCAACTCCAAACATCTAGAGATGCTTACATATGTTGTATGTGGGAGTTAATAATATTCGGGATCACATACTAGGCATAGACTAATTGTGCTTATCTTTGATACACATTTTATCTAGAGATATGCATGGTTTCAGTAGATAGCTTTTGACCCTTGTCAGGAGATCCACTTCAGTTTGCTAGAGGCATCTCCATGGAAAATCCATATCCGTATGTATCCTAGCTATTTTGGTTGTGCTTCTAATATTGTTATGTTGTGAGATGCAAGCAACACAACTATTTTTTGATATATATTCTCCGGCATAGACATTATCTATTATATCACCTTATATACTTATTATAGGGATGGTTGTTTAGAGGGGATAACTGTTATGCTAACTCGTGTGGTCTCAAAAGTACTGTTATATGTTGATCACATATTTCTTGAGTTTCTCACACCAGACTATGCTCGACTCGTGGTTTTATATTTCCCTTATTTCCATGGGTGCTCCATTAAGTAGTATGGAAAAGATGGGCTTTCGTTGATATTCTTTGGAGCTTGGGAATACAAGATGGTTGCTTTCACCTATGATAGTATTCTTATTTCCACTGCATTATTATTATGTATACATCAGGATTTGTAAGGACATGTTGTTATAACTATCTAAGCTGATGGTAGTACCTATGATTATAATTCTAAAATGCTATGTATCCTAGTGTGACAGTTTGTACTCTCTTTTGATATTATATGTTATTGTTCTGGTGGTGAGATTATGATATTGTGTCCTCTTCGTTCTTATTCTATTTCCATTAATTCATTTTATTTTTCCCTAACAATTGTCTTTCCGACATTTAAATGCTCAGCACAGTAATACCAGACATTTGAGGGTCGGAAAGGCAAATCGTTACAGTTAGTATATATCTTTAATAATTTTATAGTATCATTTACATGTTGCACTATCTCCAATTTTTCTATTTGGTTTTCCTTTTGAATTATTTTTTCGTTTCTTTTCTTTGTTTGGCTTTCTAGATTTCGGTGTTATTCTTCATTCTTTTTCTCAGCAGTTGTTTTTTGCTTTACAGTTTTTTCATTTTTCTGTTAAAACATCAATGATATTACTATACAACTGTATTAAATTTGTTATACTAGATTTTATAGCATCACTTACCTTTTGCTCTATGTTCTATTTCATTTTTGGTTTATTTTCTATTTTGTTGGTTATTCATGTTAGAACTGACTCAGCACGTAGCGGAAGATATGAATGAATTTCAAAAAAAATTCCCTTATTGGATTTATATTGGGTCTATAAGGTCTAATTTATTCAGAATATTTAAAAATTCAATTTAAATAAAATCTCTAATTCATTTAAATTTATAAATTACAAATAGAATTTTATTTAATATATGTTCAATTAAATATGATAGTACACATATGTATAACATACATATATGTATGCATGTGCATGCATAACATAATAATTCGTGCAAAGTATAACATGTCTGTGTATAAATGTTGAAATTTTCATCGCATTGGGCATGTTAGCTCATCCTATATGTATTGAATATTATCCAAATATATGTATGTATGTAAACTTGTTATTTATATAAATATTAAAAATTATGTAAAATTATATGTATACCTATATACGTGTGTATAGATCTTTTGTTCATATATATATATCAGTGTGTGTGTATCATATGTGTGTGTGTGTGTGTGTGTGTGTATATACACTGAGACACACGCTATTGCATTAAATATATATAAGTTTGTATATCCAAAATATATTAAAAATCACTTTACATATATACGTATGTATGTATGAATTACAATAACAAAATTATTATTATTGTATTTCAATATATATATATACAAGTATATTTATAATATCTAAATATGTGTGTGTGTGTATGTATGTATGTATATTAATAATGAATTTAAAAAATATATACATTTTTAAACCTTTCAGATCGATTGTACATATTTATAATTTATTGCATTAATATGTATATATATTAATTAATTATCCGTAATACAACAAAATAATAATAAAAAGTATTTTAGTGTTATATTATTTGAATTTTAAAGTTTTAGAAAATCAAGCATGATATTTTAAAGTTATGAAATTTTTTCCAGAATTTTTTAGGTCAAAATAATATTTTTAATTAATTGATTGATTATGGCCATTTATTAAATTAGTTTTCTAAAAATATAAAAATTAATTTTTAAAATTTGATTTTTTGGTCTGTAGTTTATACGATGATTAAAAATTATAAATTAAAATTTAATTTTGTAAACATATTTTATTTTATATGACTTATTTAATTAGTATATTGATTTAAATAATATCAAATAATAGTATGCATGTGCGTATTTATGTGTGTGTGTGTATATATTAATTAATAAAATCATAATAATTAAAATAAAATTTATTTGACTGTGCATTTCAGATCTATATATTAAAATGCATTTTTTTAATAAAGTAAAACATACATATATAAACAATCTAATATGTGACAACATTTATGATAACTATAAGAATCTCGCCTAACGAGCAATATAATAATGATATATACATGAATAATATAATATTATCCAGCAATTATAAATCATACAGTGTAGTAAATACATACCTAATATTAATTCCTTAGAGCATATCTTATAATGATGAATTGTCTCTCCTTGGAAATCTTCTCTATTCAACAGGTTGCTAATCCTTTAACTGTAGACCTTTAGTTATCCAATAGTTATCACCTTTTAAATTGATTTGAGATGAATTTGTTGGAGCTCCTTGTTGATGAGGTCAGCTAGCAATGATAGGGAAATGGTAGTCAAAATGTTGTTTTTTCATTAGGGTTAGGGTTCCTTTATAGTAAAAGAAATAAAGAGAGAAATGGATCGCGTCTCATACCATTTCTCATCAAATCTCAATTATCCATCTCCACACCCCTCTTGCCTTTTTAGCCACCTCCTACAAGCCTTATTTCTACCGAAATAATATCCTAACATCATGGACTAATAACCTATTTAAGTCCAAATAAATATTATTAATTAAATCTAATTTAATTGCTTGTCGATATCGCATATCGATTGATATATTTATAAGTATTACAAACATATACAATAATATTTATTCATCAAATCATATTTAAAATTTTACAATTAATATTTCATATATATTAATTAATTTAATTAATTTATAACAATTATAACTATTTAAATCATTTAGCCTAAAGAGAATACATCATTTCGGTTGTACGACTTGCCAAGTGTAAATTCAATCAGCGATTAGCATCGAACTATTCGAATGTTAATGTTCACACGTCACTTAATAGGTGGTATCATTTGGCCATATTTATCACCTACATAGTTTCGGTAAAATCTAATTTTATATTATTAAGCATTACCAGGCTATGACATTTCTCTTCGTTAAAACTTTGGACTTATGAAATTTGGGTAATGGTCAAAATTCCAGTATCATCCATATTCAACTCTATAGTCCAAACACAAAGTCCTCGGTTCAATAATAACAGTAATAATAATTATTAACCGAAATGCTTCGGGTAGAGACTTTTACTCTGAGTTGACTTGAGTTGACCGTGATACTAAATCCATATAGCTGAGGAGACGAACCCTCGCTTGAATAGTGCTTCATTCCCAATACTTCCACTCAACTCAACTATAATCACTCAATGGACGCCATTCCATGATTTTACTATAATCAAAGTGGAGTTTTCATATCGAAGATCAACGGTATTCTCAAGTTAAGAGAAGTGTGTAAATCTGTCACATCGATATTTTCTATTTGAACTTAATTATATTAATATAAAACTATCGAGTGTGTCATTACCTAGTTATCCAATAACTATCAGTATGTAACCTCTTGGTGCCATTAGTAGTCATGAGTAATACACCACCCAGCATTTGAAGAGCGTTACATACTCTAGTTCAACGAATACATCGATATCCGGACGTGATGCATCTTGACTAGGAGCATTTAGAATAATATTTTTTCAATGTGATAGATTACACGGTTCCAATACTTCATAACTACCATCACAAAACATATCATTTATGGGTTTTTCTATTAAATATATTTTTAACTAAATTAATTAATATAACACATTATATCAAGTATGTAATAGAAAGAAAACACATTTTATTTTGAACAACATTGGTTATCGAGTTAGATATATGTAACAAATTACATAATCGCCCCTAGGCATACCTATAACTCTATTAATCTCCCACTTGCATTTAGGTTCAATTATTGAATCTTATTCCAACTTCTCTAATTGGTTCTTTCGAAAATAATTGAGTCAATCCCTCAGTGAACGGGCATGCTATTATGTTTCAACTATCTACTCCATCAATCAACTCTCTCCGACACTGATAAACTAACTTCATCATGTGAAACAATTCAGAGTAAGTCTCTTGACTTCTAGTGAGCTCTTAGTTTTGTTATGAACTATATCGTGATATTGTTATCATATAACGGTATTATGGGATTCTAAACATTTGGAACTGCTCTCGGCTCATGTGATGACCCAGAAATTTTAACAAATTAAATTGGAATAATTAATCGATTTTAAATTATCTAAAATTTAATTTTAACTTGAATTCAAGATATCAATATTTACTTGATAATTAAATCATTGAATTAGATAGCTTAAATATTGAATTTAATAATTGAAATTTGGTAAAATGCTGAATCTGGAATTTTTAAGCCTCTTTAAATAAATTGAAGCGTTATAAAATTTATAATGATAATACTGGAGATAATAGAATGGTTGAATTTCAATTTAAAGTTAATTTGTTCAGTTTTAAATAATATATCATTTAAATTGAATTTAAAAATAGCCTTCCGAGGCACAGTCTCGGAATTCAACGAAACTAGTTCCATTGGATCCGTAATAGTCAATTATTATTGGATTTCAGTTTTCGTAACAATCGGAGTTGTCGTTTGACCCTGGCAGCTCGAAACGCGTAGAACTATTTTAATCGATTTACATTAAAATTGATCGTTTTCTTCTGTAACTCGCGCATAAGATAAAATTGGCCTTCGAAACATGTTTCATCGTGTTTGGAATGCAGGTAAAACCTTATTAACGTTTGTCGGCATATCTGATTCGGGGTTCGGAGTTTCGCGTTATGCATCGGGATATTTTCAATATTATATTATTTTATGAGAGCGTACTCCAGAAGCTAATTTCCCGTATCAATATATATTTTTCCGTCCTCTCTCCTTTCAGTAGAAATGGAACTGAACCCCTCTTTTCTTCATCTCCCTTTACCGATTCATCTTTAAAAAAAAAGTATGGCCGAAAACCGTTCAAACTTAAATTGAATGGAAGGATCGCATTTGCGCGATCGAAAGAGGTGATTTTAGGCGCAGGTGATGGAGAAGGGCAGACGCATTCGCGATGGTTCGAGCATGATGGCGCCGAGTTCGCAACTCTCGCGACGACGACGCTCGATGTTGTAGTCTCGGCATTGATTGGGGGGGCCTTTGCTGGTGATGGAGTCGATGTGGCGTGAGCTGCAGCCAGTGAGGTTTCGCGTATGGCTCGCGAGATGTCGTCGGCAATCGAAGGGCTATCGTCGACAGCACCGAACAGTGGAGCACGATTTCAAATTCTGCATCTTTTATTTAGGTGAGTAATCTTCACTGATTTGCTGTTTTGAATTTGAAAGAAAATGTTTTAAATGTGAGGGAAAAATTAGTAAATCAGTTACATTTATGAGTTGTTAGTTAAATCATTTTGGATTGTTAATCAATGATTAAGTATTAGTTATTCGAGTGATTAAAGATAAATTTAGTTAAAGTCTATCGATTGATGACATAATTAGAAATTAGATAGTTTGTAATTAAGAAATAATTATCGAATCAATTTGAAATCAAGTGACTAATTTAAGTTAAGTACTTTGAGAAGTAATTTAAGAATGAGTGGGTGAATATAGCTTATGAAAGATCAATGGTTAAAGGTTATTAAATGAATTATTGATGTAATTAATTTAAGGTAATTAATTCCCTTAATTAATTAAGGATAATCAATTGTGAAGTTTGGAAGGTATAATTACTTAATGTAATTTATAAAGTAAATTAAGGGATGGTTAATAAATGGAAGTAAGTAATTTAAATTTAAATTACTTGGTGAAATTGATAAGAAAAGTAAATACTTGGTAGGAGTAATTGAAGGTAAATTTATCCGGAGATAAATTGGCAAAAAAATTAGCTATCCTTAAAACAAATATACTGGTGATAATTTTAAGATGGGTGTATAGGAAATGGTAAGTTAAGGGAGTGTAACTAATTATTGTTAAGTAAACAAGATTTAAGTGATCAATATTGTGAGTTTAATTAATATAATTAATTTAGATATTTAATGATGTAATCAAAGACCGATTAATTAAGTTTGATTAATCTATAATAAATGACTTGTGAGGAATTAATTTATGTAAGTAATTAAGGATTAACGTAATTGAAATAGTTAAGTAATTTATGAAGTAATTAAGATTTCTAATTGGTTTGGTTGAGGATAGTGAATATCGTGAAGTTAATTAAAGATAATTACATGAATGCAATTGGAAGGAAATTAATCCAGAGTGATTAATTAAGATGAATAGGGAAGGGTTGACTAATTAATTGATTTGGAATTAATAAATATTGTATGAAGGAATCTAAACGAACGTGGTTAGAAATTCAATTAGAATCAATTGAATTTATTTGTATGTGAATAAGTATTGCTTAGGGATGACATGAGACTCGAAGAGACCGGGATCGGGTATAGGGAAGATACCCGAAAACACTTCGAGTTTAATATAAATTGATGTGAGAAATTGATGGGTTGGAATGGATGGATTTAAATGAAACAGATTATTTAATCTAAATTTTTGCACATAGAATACTTATTCAAAAAATAAGTTATGACTATGACTATGACAAAGTGTGACTTTGTAAATTGATGTGTGAAATAAAGGGGCTGGGAATTTTATCTGAGCTTGGTATTAGAAATAGATATGTGAAATAAGTGTTGCCTATAGCAAATTGTGAATTGTTTAAATTGATATATGTTACCCCGGATTTATACAAGTGATTTGCTTTGGTATTCCATGTTAGTTAGATTTACTCACACTGGTTTCCAGCCAGACCCGGGTGTTACTTTGGTGTAATGCTCGGGTCAGACCGAGTGTTACAAATTTTCAGGTAGGTACGTTCTGGAGCTCAGGAGGCGAGCTGGATGGCAATATCGTATAAGTATTCCGCTATATTTATATTATTATTAATTTGAGACTTGATAATTGTAAATATTCAGTGACTGTATATAATGTGAAACTCTGATTTATATTAAATGTAATCGACAGATATAGTATTCTTTTGTAAACTGTATTTATTTATTATTATATTTTATCCACTGCGAATGTGAGTTGTTGATGTTCTGTTCTTCTTCTTCTATCTTTTTCTTCTTTTTCATAACTATCTGAAATTTTCGGGTTCGGAAATTTCGGGTTGTTACATTTGGTATCAGAGCTGAAGGTTAAGCGAGAACCTTGGCTCTGGTGGGTGTACTCATTAAGGATAGGGTCAATAGTACTCTAGAATGAGTTGAGTGTATATATTATATGAGAGCGTACTTGTTATTTTCTTATAAAGATTTTAAATGATTTTATATAAAAAGTATATTTTGATATATAAAGTAATATTTCCTTCTAATAAATATTAAGGTGATTAGTTGTTAAATTATTGGAATTAAAATTTAGAAGTAATACAATACAATCAAATTGAAATCCTGAATTGGAATTAAATTAGGAGATAACAGAAATACAACCAAATTAAAATTAAATTAACTAAAAATGAGATTCTGGGATTAGAACTCAAAAATTAAATTGTTTAAAAACTTTAAATAAACAAAGTTAATTTGGTTTAAAAAGTTAAACCGACCTTTGAGAATTCAACTCGAATTTATATAATTCGAGATGGTTTAAAAGTGAGATTATAAATTGAATTAGAATTCCAGAGAATATTTGAAAATAAAGTAAGATGAAATTCCAGAGTAATGTTAAATATGAATTGGACGGATTGGGAATTTGGAATTTTTGGGAAAATTTAAAATTCCTTTGGATTTGGAAGTGGTTTCCAAAGGTTTTGGAAAATAATAGTATTATTTCAAAAAATATTTTTGTGTGAATTTGAAATCAGGGAGATTTGAAATTAAAAATATTTGGAAATGTTTTTAAAGAAATAAAAGTATTGAACTCATTCGGTCACTGGAAAATAACGTCGGTGATGACTGCAGCATCATCGATGTTTATTTTTGAGTTTCTAAAAGAGAAATTGCTACCCAATTGTTTTAAATTGGAATTGTTGGTGAACTGGGTTTGGTTTTGAAATTCGAAGGGATAATTGAATTTGCCAAAGAATTTTGAATATAGTTGAATTCTAAGGAGGTATTGAAATTTTGGAAATTGGTTTAAACTCTGGAATCTTGATTAAATGTTTATGGAATAATAAAATATATTGGTTAAATAAAATGTATAACTCCAAGTTAAAAGCAAAGTGTGAATGTAATTGATTTTAAATAGAAGTTGTAAAATTTAAATTATAGTTAAAGTTGTACAAGTTTAAAATTCAAATGGAAAATTTGTATTGGATTAACTGGAAAAGGGTATTGAACTTGAAGTGAGTTCAATTGATATTAGTCCTGATTTATCTGAATAATTTGGAATTGTAATTAAAAGTGGAATTGGTTTAAGATCAAATGGAATTTGATTTGAAGTTGGAAGGAAATTGAGAATCAATTCAATTTGAATTGAGAATGAATCAAGTCTAATGGAAATTGGAGTAAATTAAATTGGGATTGGGTTAATTTAAATGGAGTGGAAATTTAAATTGAATTGTTGGGGAAGTGAACAGTTTTCACTCTAGGCCATTTTCAATGTAAATTGTTTTGATATAAATAGTTTTAAATCTATTTTCTTATCTATTTACTATACAACTTTCTTTTTAAAACCTAAACTATTTTATACTGGTTTTGCCACTACTTTTGGGACTCTTTAACTATTTTACAACTGTTTTATAAACTAGTTACTAATTTTCAACTAAGTTACGAATTAATTTCTATTTTACAACTATTTTGCAATTATTTAAGATTTCTATAACTATTTAACTCTTTTCCAACTCTTTTGCAATTAGTCAATTATTCTACAACTATTTTGCAAACTATTGATTATTTTCCAACTACTTATATATTTTCAAAATTTTCAAGCTATTTCCTAAATATAAACTGGTCGGAGTTCAAACTGTTATTGATTAAATACCCAACTGGGATAAGAATTGAGGTAATAATCCAAATGAGGATTAAGGCAAATGTGAATAGGTGAATGGAAAATTAAAGTGAATGTGAATAGAAAGGAAATTGATATTGGAAAGAGTAATCAAATGTGAATATTTGATTTTGGGTAAACAAAGTTATATCTTTGTTATATATTCTTCCCTCGTTGAATCTATTGCTGGAAGAAAAGGATTTTAGAAGTGTTTGAAGTATAAAAGGAATTTTATACTAGTTTAAAGTGATCCAAGGTTTTAAAAATTATATATATCTGTATATATATAAAGGATCTATGAGGATTTTGGAAAAGGTTTTGGGAACCTTTGAATTTGGAAGGGCTTTTGATTTTTGGGTAAAATCAATATTGAATTTGGAAAGCCTAGTTTGAGGATTATCGGTTTTGGAATAATCGATTTTGTGTAAAGGAGCTTTGATGAAATTCATACTAGGTGTATGATTTGAAAGATATTATATGTGTACAGTATAAAGTGTTTTGATGATAGCTCTGGGGAAAAAGGCGCTCCCTTGGAATGGACTTCTCAGGAGTGCCACTAGGTGGCGCTGCCTTGAGCCCCGGGGGTTCTAAAGTTGATCCTGTGAGGAGTCCGGACAAAACTAGTTCCTGAGGATTATGAGTAGTGTATACCATAGTGGAAGTCGTGTGTGCCGCTGAGAGCCAACAGTCTGCATTTGATTTTATATCGGTAGACTGCGACCTATGGTATAACATAGCGGAAGTCGTGTGTGCCGCTGAGAGCCAACAGTCTGCGTTTGATTTTATATCGGCAGACTGCGACCTATGTAGGAGTGGAGAGGTTTCATTTTGGCAGCGAAATCAGAGGCCGCGGAGAGCCTGCAGTTACATGGACTTTTGCTGCGACGGCAACGTAACCCTGGATGTAACTGTGATCTGTTGTGTGAGATCCATGGCGTAATCGAGAGGCCGCGGAGAGCCTGCAGTTACATGGACTTTTGTTGTGACTGCAACGTAACCCTGGTATGTAACTGTGACCATGGATGGGGTGATGATTTCCAGAGCATTCTCACCAAAGACATTTCCTCTATTTTCAAAAACTGTTTTCTATTTTTAATAAATTTATTTTTTTCAAGTATTTTCACTGGATGTTGAAAACGGGTTTACCAAGTACTTATAGATTTTTAGTCCTACGCCTGATCAACGTATGATTGAATTTCTGTGAGAACAAGGATGGACTGGTTGAGACATCAAGTTATAGAAGTATTTTTATAAAGAGCTATTTTATTAAGTATGATGTGAATTTAAAAGCATTTCTAAAATTTTAAATAAAGGTGTTGGAAATTTTGGGAAAAATAAAAAGGAAATCCAAACTAGAATTTCAATGAAGAGATTTGTAATTAAAATCGAATATTGATTTAGAAATTGAAAATAAGCTAATTGGTTAAATAATTGTGTGATTGAGTATGTTAATAAAATTTAACTTGGGTAAACAAATGGATTGGAGATTAATAATATTTGGTAATGAATTTGAATTGTAAATAGAATTCAACTTGGGTTTGATAATGAATTGAATAAGTGAAGATGCTATAAAATAAAAATAAAATAGAGTTGGATTGAAAATGTGATGGTTTGAACTACAAATAAAATTCAAGGGTGATTTGAATAATGTTTAATGAAATTTGCAGGAAAATTGGATATAAGAAAAGTGACTATAATAGCAATGTTTTGAGTTGCAAAACAAAACCTAAGTGAATAGAAATGAATTGAGAGTGGCCTTGTATTAATAAAATAAATTCGATAATGAATTAAGTAAGTAAATTAAAAATTTAAAACGGGATAATTGAGTTAAATAATAAATGGATGAGGTCTGATTGAATAAAAACTAAATCAAAGTTGTGATTGGAATTGGTTTTCAGACTGAACTTAAATTTGGTGGTATACTAATTTGAAGCATAAATGAGTTCAGTATGTGGTTGGATATTATTTTGATAAATTGAGAAGATGAATTAAAATTTAAATTTAAATGGATGGGCTTACTAAATCTAATGGAAGTTGATTAAATGTGAATCAAATAAAAGTAAACTTAATTTTGATGTTGGAATAAATTAAAGTAAATTAACTTAAGTTTAAAAATTTATGGGAGCTTGGCTTCGAATAAGGGTGAAAGCCCATTAAATAAAAACTTGGATTGAATTAATTTGGGAAATGGTTATTAATTTATAAGTATTGAATGTGCCAAGCTCAACAAATTGTTTGAATAAAATCCAATGCGGAGATGAAATGAAATGCAATGTATGGATGGTAAATAAATTAGAAATGAAATTAAATTAAATTCAGAATGAGTTGAAAATTAATTTAAAGTAGAATATAAACTGAAATGGATACTCTTTGAAGCAAGTATCGCCGATTATATATAAAAACAATTGTCGTTGTAGCAAACAGAAGAAATTAAAATTCTTTGGGTTGAGAGAGATTAAATAAATTGGTTCTGAATCATTTGAAGTGAATATGAGCTTGATTGGATTAAAAATCAATGGAATGTAAGAAATTGAGTTGCAAACCATTAAAATTGAATAAAATGGTTTATGAACTGATTGAAAGCAATTAAATTAGCTTAAAGGTTATATAGATTGCTTATGGAAAGCGTTTTGGTGCTTGTTGCTTATGATATTGTGTTTAGCTATTAAATATAAGTGAAATGCTTGTGTTTAGCTATGAAAAGTAAGAGGGACGCAAATAAATTTTCTATATATGACACTTACATATTTAAATTGAGTAAGTACAGGTACCTGAAGGCGTTTGGCTGGTTTGGATTGCGCTAATTGCTTAAATTAATTAGCTGCTTGCTTAAAATGCTAAATAAGGTACGCCTACGCAATAAAAATAGGAAATATGAACTGTTTTTGCTTTTTTCCGACCGTGTGGGTCGATGTATATATATTTATATCTCTTGTCAAATTGCAAAAGCTCCTCCGTACAAAGGAGACTCTGCCAAAAATTTTCGAAAATTTTGGGAGTTAGAAAAATTTTGAAATTTTTGGGAAAATTTTGTTAACGACCAAAACAATTTCAAATTGGGAACTTAGAGTAAATTAGTAGAACTGATATGAATTAGTTATAAATGAACGGTAAAGTTTAATACTCTGAAATAAAGACAAATTGAATTCATATGGGAATGAGAAAAATTATTTTGAATAGAAGCAAATGTGAAAGCTTCTGCAAGGAAATGTATACAGTGATTTGAAGGTTACGATTGGATATTGTTGTTAAATGGAATATGCAGGTATTAAAGGGAAAAGAAATTGGATTTGGTTCCAAAAGATAAAATTGAATTGCCCGACTAAAAGGTATGTATTAAAATTTCTGAATGAAATTGGATTGGGTTTTTGATGTAGCCACTTGGCTTTTGGTTTTCTTTTGGATTTGGGAGCCCGTGGAGGCCTTTTGTAGTACCGAGCTAGCCGCGCAAAGGAGACGCTGGCAAAATTTTCCGGGAATTTAGGGAGTTAGAAAAATTTTGAGAAAATTTTGATAATTCGAAATTTGGTTTTAAGATTAAAATTTAAATGATTGAGAAGAGAGTATTGTTTGATACTATAAAAGGGTTTTGGTAAGTTGGATAAGGTGATAGTGGGTCTTTAATAAAGAATAGTTGGTAGGATGTTGAATTGTGAGTTTTGGTGATAGTAAACGGGTATCGGACCATTCTTCCTATCTAGTAATTTTGGGGACGAAATTCTTTTAAGGGGGAGAAATGTGATGACCCGGAAATTTTAACAAATTAAATTAGAATAATTAATCGATTTTAAATTATTTAAAAGTTGATTTTAAATTGAATTTAAGATATCAATATTTACTTGATAATTAAATCATTGAATTAGATAGCTTAAATATTGAATTTAATAATTGAAATTTGGTAAAATGCTGAATCTGGAATTTTTAAGCCTCTTTAAATAAATTGAAGCGTTATAAAATTTATAATGATAATACTGGAGAAAATAGAATGGTTGAATTTCAGTTTAAAGTTAATTTGTTCAGTTTTAAATAATATATCGTTTAAATTGAATTTAAAAATAGCCTTCCGAGGCACAGTCTCAGAATTCAACGAAACTAGTTCCATTGGATCCGTAATAGTCAATTATTATCGGATTTCAATTTTCGTAACAATCAGAGTTGTCGTTTGACCCTGGCAGCTCGAAACGCGTAGAACTATTTTAATCGATTTACATTAAAATTGATCGTTTTCTTCTGTAACTCGCGCATAAGATAAAATTGGCCTCCGAAACATGTTTCATCGTGTTCGGAATGCGGGTAAAATCTTATTAACGTTTGTCGGCGTGTCTGATTCGGGGTTCGGAGTTTCGCGTTATGCATCGGGATATTTTCAATATTATATTATTTTATGAGAGCGTACTCCAGAAGCTAATTTCCCGTATCGACATATATTTTTCCGTCCTCCCTCCTTTCAGTAGAAATGGAACCGAACCCCTCTTTTCTTCATCTCCCTTTACCGATTCATCTTTAAAAAAAAAGTATGGCCGAAAACCGTTCAAACTTAAATCGAATGGAAGGATCGCATTTGCGTGATCGAAAGAGGTGATTTTAGGCGCGGGTGATGGAGAAGGGCAGACGCATTCACGATGGTTCGAGCATGATGGCGTCGAGGTCGCAACTCTCGCGACGACGACGCTCGATGTTGTAGTCTCGACGTTGATTGGGGGGGCCTTTGCTGGTGATGGAGTCGATGTGGCATGAGCTGCAGCCAGTGAGGTTTCACGTATGGCTCGCAAGATGTCGTCGGCAATCGAAGGGCTATCGTACTAGGGTTTCGACATCTCGACAGCGCCGAACAGTGGAGCACGATTTCAAATTCTGCAGCTTTTATTTAGGTGAGTAATCTTCACTGATTTGCTGTTTTGAATTTGAAAGAAAACGTTTTAAATGTGAGGGAAAATCAGTAAATCAGTTACATTTATGAGTTGTTAGTTAAATCGTTTTGGACTGTTAATCAATGATTACGTATTAGTTATTCGAGTGATTAAAGATAAATTTAGTTAAAGTCTATCGATTGATGACATAATTAGAAATTAGATAGTTTGTAATTAAGAAATAATTATCGAATCAATTTGAAATCAAGTGACTAATTTAAGTTAAGTACTTTGAGAAGTAATTTAAGAATGGGTGGGTGAATATAGCTTATGAAAGATCAATGGTTAAAGGTTATTAAATGATTTATTGATGTAATTAATTTAAGGTAATTAATTCCCTTAATTAATTAAGGATAATCAATTGTGAAGTTTGGAAGGTATAATTACTTAATGTAATTTATAAAGTAAATTAAGGGATGGTTAATAAATGGAAGTAAGTAATTTAAATTTAAATTACTTGGTGAAATTGATAAGAAAAGTAAATACTTAGTAGGAGTAATTGAAGGTAAATTTATCCGGAGATAAATTGGCAAAAAAATTAACTATCCTTAAAACAAATATACTGGTGATAATTTTAAGATGGGTGTATAGGAAATGGTAAGTTAAGGGAGTGTAACTAATTATTGTTAAGTAAGCAAGATTTAAATGATCAATATTGTGAGTTTAATTAATATAATTAATTTAGATATTTAATGATGTAATCAAAGACTGATTAATTAAGTTTGATTAATCCATAATAAATGACTTGTGAGGAATTAATTTATGTAAGTAATTAAGGATTAACGTAATTGAAATAGTTAAGTAATTTATGAAGTAATTAAGATTTCTAATTGGTTTGGTTGAGGATAATGAATATCGTGAAGTTAATTAAAAATAATTACATGAATGCAATTGGAAGGAAATTAATCCAGAGTGATTAATTAAGATGAATAGGGAAGGGTTGACTAATTAATTGATTTGGAATTAATAAATATTGTATGAAGGAATCTAAACGAACGTGGTTAGAAATTCAATTAGAATCAATTGAATTTATTTGTATGTGAATAAGTATTGCTTAGGGATGACATGAGACTCGAAGAGACCGGGATCGGGTATAGGGAAGATACCCGAAAACACTTCGAGTTTAATATAAATTGATGTGAGAAATTGATGGGTTGGAATGAATGGATTTAAATGAAACAGATTATTTAATCTAAATTTTTGCACATAGAATACTTATTCAGAAAATAAGTTATGACTATGACTATGACAAAGTGTGACTTTGTAAATTGATGTGTGAAATAAAGGGGCTGGGAATTTTATCTGAGCTTGGTATTAGAAATAGATATGTGAAATAAGTGTTGCCTATAGCAAATTGTGAATTGTTTAAATTGATATATGTTACCCCGGGTTTATACAAGTGATTTGCTTTGGTATTCCATGTTAGTTAGATTTACTCACGCTGGTTTCCAGCCTGACCCGGGTGTTACTTTGGTGTAATGCTCGGGTCAGACCGAGTGTTACAAATTTTCAGGTAGGTACGTTCTGGAGCTCAGGAGGCGAGCTGGATGACAATATCGTATAAGTATTCCGCTATATTTATATTATTATTAATTTGAGACTTGATAATTGTAAATATTCGGTGACTGTATATAATGTGAAACTCTGATGTATATTAAATGTAATCGACAGATATAGTATTCTTTTGTAAACTGTATTTATTTATTATTATATTTTATCCGCTGCGAATGTGAGTTGTTGATGTTCTGTTCTTCTTCTTCTATCTTTTTCTTCTTTTTCATAACTATCTGAAAATTTCGGGTTCGGAAATTTCGGGTCGTTGCAGCTCAGTTATAAATTAGTGCATTTATATTCATAGACATTATTTTTATTGCGGTGCGATTCAAGATGATGTACTTACCATTTTTCATTAAACCAACCGTGGACTTTCATTTGGAAGATTTCCAACTTAAATATTCTTAACTTGAATTTATTATTGACATATTATGCTCAATATTACTTATGAAGTTTGAGTCTGAATCTTCCTTTATAATGACTTCATTGTTTCTGTAAACAATTCTCTAGTATTTTATAAATACACGAGAATACCTCAAACAACCATTTAGTGATATCTATTTCGATTTGATATTTTCTACAAGTATCGAATATATAAACAAATCATGATATTGTAGATAACATAACGTATGACAATTTCTATTGCCAATGCATGATGAATCCATCTTACATGTTTTGTATTAAACATTTAATAAGGTAGCATTGCATATCGTTTGGGACATTCCTAATGCAACCACCCTATTATCACTTTTAAATGGAATATTTAATTAAATTTAAAATATTAAAATATAGAATTTTGAAACTTAAATAATCATGTTTTAGATGACAAATAAAAATGATAAACTTATTTTTAGAATTTGATTACAAAATCAAGAAGTTTGGATTCTCATCGAAAAGTGACAAAAGTCGGTTTTCGATAAATTGGATATACGTTCAATTTTTGTTTTTAAGGGTAAACGATTCTTTTTTACAATTTTTATATAGCGATATTAATTGATTGATAAAAGTTTTATAACTTTATAAATGCTTGTTTTATAGTGTTTGACAAATATCGTTGCATTTTGACAAATCGACGCCGTATTTTTACAATTGGATTTTAATATTATTAAATATGGTTTTATAACTAAAATAAACTTGTTTTAATTATTTAAATATGATAGGAAACTTTTTTCAAGTTTTGTTTACATAAATAGATTAAAAACAGAAAATGTGACCGAAAAATATTTTGTCAAAAATCAATGTTTTGTTCAATATAAGTTTGGTAGAAATTTTGCAACTTAAATAGTTATTATATAAACACATTAACAAAGATATAAACACCCCACTTATATCGACTAAGGATTAATTAATCTAAGTGTTTAGTTAAGTAAACAAAAGTACAAAAAGAAGATAATTTCACCAAATCCAACACAAGTCAAATCAAATCACATCAAAATCAAAACAAATCTTTAGTTTAATCTACTTTTCTATCCAAATACATCCCTTATAAGTAAAGATGACATAAATTAATGAAGTGATGTAATGATGGTAAATGTTGAAAAAAGCATGTTTACTAAAAGGTTAAGGAAGGGTATTTTTGTCAAATTACATTCCTTAAAGGATAAGGATTCTAAGGCTATAAATATGGACCCTTATGCTTTCATTTATTCACACTTCCATTCATTATTTCTTAGCTTCTCCATCTTCTTATTCTCTTCTTTAATGGCTTCTTCTCTTCTATTTTGTTTCTAACATTCTTAAAAACATATCAACCAACTTCAAACTCTATCAAACTTCGCCAAAGTTCTTATATCATCATTTAAACATAGTTTAGCGTCAAAAAATTTGAAGAGTGATGGAGGAGGGGATGGAACCTATAAATGCCGAGCCTATAGGGATGGAAATGGTGTTGGCATGTGCAATGGTGATGGAGGAAGGTGACCATGAGCAAGGAAGGGGAAGGAGGTCATAGGCATGTGATTTAAGAGGAAGAAGGAAGGCTTTGACGATGTTTTAGTGGAGTAGATGATGATTACTTGAATATAACTATGGTTTAGTGAAGTGTTGTTGGATAAAAATGTTAGTAGGAATAATTAGTTAGAGGCAAAAGTGAGCACTCACATTTAAATTTACTAATTAATCTCTAAATAATTCTAAGTTTAGGATATGAAAATATAATATATATTGAATGATTAAATGTGTGATTACTTGGTTGAAAATTTGTTTGAATATATGGATGTTAATATAGATGATTACTTGGTTTGATAAATGATAAGAGAAATGATTAGTAATTAACCATAGTTAATTAAATGAGAACTAAATCCATATAAAGATTTGTATGTAGTTGTTTAGCCTCTTATTGGTATTAAACATCTAAGAAGATTGAAATTGATATTATAATAATATATATTTTTAGGTTTGAAATGAAATGGAAAATGAGTTTGAAATATGAAAAGTATTTGTTCGAATGAGTTTCAAATGGTTTAGAAATTTTCTATAAACATAAAAAAGTTTTTCCATGAGGTTTGAAAAGAAATTGAAAAACAAGTCAAAACTAGTTGTGTTGCACAACGGTAGTTCATGCCAAAGAAATCAAATGAGTATATGAATGGAATATAGCCGGAATTATTAGAGATAAGAATTTTTCGGACTATTGTATCTATAGTTTTTAAACGAAGAAAGAATTGAAATTGATTTAAAACGAATACTTTTAAAATGTTTAAAAATATGAAATAAATTTTGTAATTCTTTTAAAATGTTTTAAAGGAAATTTGAGTTTTATAAATCAATTTTCAAAAGTTAGAAAAGTCATTTTGATCAATATAGCTTTTAAAACACTTTTCGCAGCAGTTTTATAACTTGTGAAATATGATTTTAAACTTCAACTATTCTTTTTCATATCTTTTATAAATGGTTTTTAAAAGAATAATTAAGTGTTTTAAATAATGATTTAGAAGTTTTATAAATCATTTCTAAAATGAAGATTAATAACTAATTAAATATGCAGAAAAACCAGTATATTTGTTCCACTTGTGAGATCTAGAAAGGTAAAACGGTGTGTGTAACTGTAACGCCCCGAAAATTTTCGTTCTTCGAAAATTCGACATCGATACTCACTTTATCGACTGCCGAGAAATCGAAGGCCGAAAACCGAGATGTTATGGTTTTTTTTTTTAAAAAGAAAAAGAAAAGAAAGAAGAGAGAAGAGATAGGAAATAGAGAGGAAAGAAGATAGACAATTTTTAGAAAACAGAGAAAGAAAACAGAGAATTTGAAAAATAGAAGATAGAAGAATTTTGAAAATAGGACGGGACAGAAGAAAACAAACAACAGAACAACATCAGAATCTCACAATTCGCAGTGGAACAACATATAATAATAAATGAATAATCTTTAAACAAAGAACTACAGTTATTACATTTCATCATATTTCATTACATCATATCATCAGAGTGTACAACAACATACAACATCAAACAGTGCAGCGGAAAAAGAAATACTATATAAACTAGTAATACGCCATGCCATCCAGCTTGCCTCCAGCAACTCCAGAATATCCAAAATATCCTGATAAACCCAACTCTTAACTGCCCGTGTGGAAATTGGTGGGCACCCAGAGTTTAGGAAGGAAAACAATAAACTCCGAGTCAGTCATGTGACTGGTGTGAGAACTCAAAACAGTTTATTTATCTTTAAAATCAAAATAGAGGAATATTTTTAAATTCAATTCGCAATGCTTTTAAAAATGAGACTACCATAAGACCTCCTGCCACACACACAATGCAAACGCAGACTTGGAGAAGATTTCTCCTTATGATAGTCAAACATGCTTGATACGCATTTAAAAAGAGCATTTGATATTATTATTAGTGCATAGTGTAGGAAAAATTCATTTCGAAAGTAGAATATAAATCTTAGCCAGCATAGGTACCATTATATTATGCCTACTAATAGCTACCATATTAGATGGCAGGTTCTACAACTAAAACCGTACAAGTCTCGTATTGTTTCTTTGGATTTCCAACAAATGGTCAGGCCAAGGAACTTCCCATTGCCACATGAGAATGCCTCTGGATGGACATCCCCGAGAACCAAACCGGATCTCTACCAACACAAGGCCGGGTTACTCCTAACTGAGTAACAACTGACCGAATATGCCATCCCCCGGTCCTTTGGGACCTTTATCACCGAGCGCTCGTAATCAATTCACATAATCATAAAGTGTTTTCAACATGAGTAAGTATCTGGGCTCCATACCATGATACCACCCTTTTCCAGAAGGAAATGGACACATCCTAAAGGGTGCTACCCCTCATAACCTTGCTGCTTCTTTCCTGTTTTGACCATTCACGGGGTGTGAGGCTCGACGAATTCACGTCCACAAAAACATACTTTATACAAAAGCCATGCTTTGGGTCAACAAATGATCAACACAATGATCACAAGGATAGACGATCAAATAAACGATCCTATCACAAATAATCAACACAATGATCATTTCAGCATCACTCAGCATATCACATTACCAAATTGGGAATATATCGCTGATAGCTTCAACTATATAACCTTTGAGCACATACGTCTCAAAGAAGGGTGTTAAGCAAAGAATAAATTCTTCGCCACCAACAGAAATATATTTGAAAGAAATCGGCTTTATATCTCAACTTGTAATGTCAAACATACAATCCATACAAGTCTGTTCCGGGCTCGAACAAAACCGAAGGCACTTCTTACGAAGCCCTTGCAAATCCGGGTATTCACAATCCCGATCGAATTTCCCATCACTTAGGAGATCTCTATACCAGGAGCTACCCAGTGCAGAAACAATCGATAGGTCATCCTATCGCTTTTGCAAATACTCGGTCTTCAACACCGATCTTCAAATGCAATTCATAACGACGTATCACATATTCGGAGTGGGTTATACGACCCCATGGTCCTTTCCCGGTTAACCCGAATAGTGAGCGCTTATTCAAAAATAAGTGTGCATTCAAATTCAATCAATTCACATCAAATACCCATTCAAAGGGAAATACTGATAGTCGGTTATTGAACTATCAATGGATATGCATACATCACCAGATTCCAAATAATTTTCCAAATTATTTATTTTCCAAAATATCTTTACAAGATATATTATTTCAACACTTCAAAAATAAATCAATATTTATTTTTAACCAATTTCACTTTTCACATATAAATTCCATAATGAATTTATATTTCAAAATATTCGTGCATATACGATTTCAATTATTCATTTTCAATTTATCTTCAAAAAGATAAATTCTCAAAATATTCACTTTATATCGGAAAACAATTCCATACTTATTTATTTATAAGTAATTCACAAATCTCTTTTATTTTCAACACTTAGAAAATATTCAATATACTTAAATCGAATTAAGATATATTTCATTATATTAAGAAAATCCTTTCTTAAACATATCTACTTGGGCCAAAACGAATGTTACGTAAAACATCGTTACGACAACCCAAAATCACTAGTATAGGGATTCGAAATTAAAATAGATATATAAATCCCAATACTATTCAAAACATTTCCTTTCGGAAATCATTTACTATAACAACAGTGTTATAGTCCACTATTTCCTTTTATTTCTCGAAAACGTCTATTTCAACAATCAATGTTGAAATCTATGGTTTCGAATCTCAACACATTTTAAAACATCGTTAGATCGTTTTAATTCAATTTAAACATCTCATTCAAAACAATTTCTTTAACATATCATTCACTACTCAAAAACGTGAATATACTTCTTTAACAAATTCCATCTTTTTATTCATTTTAATTCAAAGAATTATTCACTGTCTAAAAACGTGAATATAACTCTATTTCTAAGTTATAACAATTAACTTATCAAAATAAGTCGTTTGCGAATTTATAAAACAACGTTCATAAATTCCATTTCTATTTATATATATAAAAACTTCCTTTTTATAAATTCCTTTATTAACATATTCCAGTTTATAACTAAATTATAAACTAAACGTTCATATTATAAGTTAACTACTTATAAACGATTATTTCACAAAATCGTTCCTTAGAATTTCATAATTATAAATCTTATAACTTATAAGATTCATTTATTTATCCAAAACTATTATTTTAACAACATAATAAATTTTATAAACCTATTGCTTATAAAATTCCATTTATGACTTCACCGTATAAAATTCTATAAATTTCATTCTATTTATGAAATTCATTCACAATTTATTCTAACACTTATAAAAGCTCGTTTTATAATTCCTACGTTCTAATTTATAAATTATCAATTTATAAATCTTTAATATAAATCAATTTATATTTTTCTTTTAAAACGTCTTTAAATTCCTTTTTATAATTTCCTTCATTCTGATTTATAAAATAATCAAATTTTATAAATCCTATATTTAAACTTTTATAACTAGTTTAGAATCCCAATTTAAACTCTTTTATAAAGTCATTGATTCCTTATTTTCAAAAATCAGCTTTTAACTATATTTCTTAAAAATCATAATTTTTATAACTTTAAAACTTATAACGTTTATTTATTTGAAATGGATCAATTCCAAAAATATAGTATATTCCCAAAATCACTTTTAAAAATCATTTTTAAATCCCAAAATTTGGGTCCAATGATGCTACACACCAAATAGTCAATCACGACTACAACGATCCATCATATATCGTATATGATAATCAATCAAATATCAAAATATCTGAAATCAAATAAAAACTGTTGAGGAATCCTGTTGGATCCCTCCAACCTGTTTTCCTGCATCCACAAACATTAGCACAATACCAATTTCGTTCCAGTACGAAATTATCGCGGTATATGTTCTTAATAAATATTATCCGCTTAATAACGGCGCAATAGGGTCTCATCCGCTAAACAAAAAATGCGGGAAATCAATAACTGCAATATATACATATGCCAATATATATATATTGATATTATATATAATACCAATTTCACTGTTTATGAAATATTCGCGGTATATGTTTTTATTAAATAACATCCGCTTACTAACGGCGCATAATGTCTATTTTAACAATCAATAATTAACAGTCATCATTCAAACATGCATTCAAATATTTTAAATCTAACTATTTAAAATAAAATCGAAATCTATTCGATTGAGTGAGAAGTTCTCACCTTGGTTTTAATTTCCGTTTTAGCTTTTACTTCGAATAAAATTAAACGCGCGTTTAATTTTACCCGAAATTCTCACTAACTCCAAACGACTCCAAACCAACTCCATCGCGTAGTGCTCGTCCATACGATTCCAACGCAACTGAGTTTGCATTTTTTCGACCTCGTATGAAAAAGTTATGTAATTTACAAGTTTGTACACGTTATATATAAACTTTACAACATTTATTCAACTATCTTCATACCACAGCAAATCCTGGCCGTAAGATCTGCATCCAAGGCCTCTCCTTCATCTCCCTCAACTCACGTATTTTCATCTCCAGGCATCAAGAATTTTTGCCGAACCCATCATATAGATTAGGGTTACATAATACTGCAAACACACTCGACTAGAACTCGATCGGGGAACTCCATTGCGAAGCCCCTCTCCACAACCATGCTCGGCCCCCCCTAGGTGAAGCTCGGCCTCATGTGCTGCGTGGAAATGCGTGCGCAGGCTCCAGTGAATGCGGCCCCCTATACGCCACCACATCGCTCCGTTTCACATCACAGCCGTTGAATCTCTAGCTCTCGATGCGCTCTACCTCTTTGTAGTTGATGGCTTCGTGAATCGATGAATGGATTGAGAGATTTTGAGGGAGGAAGGAAGAGCATTTTCGGCCATCCATTATGTAACTGGTGGCTGCGTTTTTAGGTTTAGGGTTTTTCTTTTTTTTTTTTTTTTTTTGGATTTAAGGTGATATTTATAAGAAAAGCAAGCGTAAACACTATTCATCCCGGGAATTCCGAACTCCGATTTAGACGCCGTAACCAGCGTACCTAGGGTTTATCCCGCGTTCCGGACACAATGGAATAGGTTTCGGAAGCTAATTCGGAAGTATGTGCGAGTTATGGCTGCAAATGCTCAATTTAAATTAAACCGATTTAAATCGATTTCTAGGCGTTTTAATTTGTACCGGACAAACGGTAAATCCAATTGACTTGAAATTTGAAACCTTACAATAATATCACATTACGGATCCGATGAAACTGGTTTCGTCGAAATCCGAGACTTTTTGAAAAATGGCTATTTTGACTCGCCAAATTTAAATTAAAAATAATTCGATGCGTTTCGAGCTGCCACGATCAAACGATAACTCCGATTGACACGAAAATTGAAATCCGGTAATAACTAACTATTACGGATCCAATGAAACTGGTTTCGTTCAATTCTGAGACTGTTCAAAAATTGGCTATTTTACAGTCAATTATTAAATATTAAAATATTCAATTTTCACAGATTAACTTTTAATTCGATTTTAAAAGTTCTAAAATATTTCTATAACTCCAGTATGATTAAATAAAATTTTCCAAATTATTTTCAATCATTTTTAACTCAATATTCAATTATTTTCATAATTTAACATATTAAATTATCGATTTAATTATCCAATTAAATCCAATAATTCAAAATAAAATTTATTCGACTTATAAATTCAATTATTAATATTTAAAATAAATTAAATATTCAAATTTTAATTAAATAAAATTCTGGGTCGTTACAATCTTTCCCCCTTAAAAGAATTTCGTCCCCGAAATTACAAGTAAGAAAAGTTACAGAATCTATTAATTTTCCAAAATTCATAATTAAACTTCTTTCAAATCTTTACTAAGTTTTCAAATCATACTTAGTTATCTTTTTCAAAAACAATTATATCATTTAACTTTCAACTTTAAAAGAAAGTTTAAAGTTTTCAAAATTTTCCAATTTTTCTCAAAATTTTTCTAACGCCTTAAATTTTCGGAAAAATTCGCCATAGTCTCCTTTGCGCGGCTCGATCCGAAAAAAAAAATGACAGTATATATATCACAAATATACATCTCATCAAGTAATGAGGCATCCCGAAGGGAAAAAAGTATAAAAGTACGATATTTAATCCGAGATATGTACCTTATATTTTATTAGCAAGCATATACAGCTAATATAGCGCTAAAGCGAGCTCCAAATGCGAAGCAAACGCTATCCGCACCTACTAAACTCAACAAACAACATGAGAACATGCACATATGCAAATAATCTCAATATACAACATATATCTCATAATAACTATATATGTCACATAGCAAATGCAACAATAGAAATATATATTCAACCATCAACCAATTATCATTCATAATCAATAATATTCATTCATATTCTCATTAATATTCAATGAAATGGTATTCACTTTAAATCACATTTGATTTATTTACATTGGATTTACTAACATTCATTCTCATTCGATTTTAATTAGTTTGCATTCACTAATTAAATCCAATTCACTTTCAATTCTATTCAAATTTATTTACTCCTTAATTTGAATTTCAATTACATAGCTTCCAATTTCATTAATTCACTTTCATTAACACTTAATGAATTATATACAATCATCTAACAATCATATAACAACCAAATTCCTTTGCTTATATTCATTCTTGGTTCAACTCCTTAAATAAAATTGATTTCCATTCAATTTATTTAATTAACTTTTTTTTTCAACTTCCAATAATATTAGAATTTAATGAATTAACACTTACATTCATTATTTCATATCAACTTTATTCACATTCAATTGATTATCATTCAATCCATTTATTCAATTCAATTACAAAGTTGAATTTCATTTATATAACTCAAGTTCATATTCATTTAATCCACTTGATTATTTACAACTCATATTCATAAATATATTAACTTCTTATATATATAAGTTTATTTCACAATTGTAAATCACTTTAATTATACTTCAATTCTTATAATTCTTTTACTTATACAATTACTCTTTATTTAGATTATTCAAACAACCTAACAATCAACTTATATACACTTTAATAATTCTGAAAAATCATTCCTTTACATATAAAATATAATCAAGGTAAAATTATTTCATTTACCCAATTTTAAAATCAATATTGTGTCGAATTGTTCTATTCAAGTGTTTAGAAACCCCTTCGGCTCAGTTTCGAGGCTGTGCTGACGAAAGTTCATATACCACTCAATAAACCAATCATCACAATATAAAACAATTTTATATTCACTAACAAATACGCTCTCATAGCTATTATTACACTCAAACTCATTCTAGAGTACGGCTGACTCTATCTCTAATGAGTAATACCCAACAGAACCATGGTTGTCGCTTAACCATCAGCTCTGATACCAAATGTAACGATTGCGGTCACAACCGGTAGGCTTTTCAACCATCCCAGCCCCACCGTGGCTTACACTGATATCCCAAACTTGCTTTTACGGCCAGCCTTTCGACTGTCACAGCTTACGCCTAACCAACCCCCTAAAAGAGGATGTGTGGGAGTAAGAGTCTCCCGTTCGCCACCAAACCGCGAAGCGAGAACCCCCCATCACATAGCCCAATAGCTTAACAAGACTGGTGTGAGAACTCAAAACAGTTTATTTATCTTTAAAATCAAAATAGAGGAATATTTTTAAATTCAATTCGCAATGCTTTTAAAAATGAGACTACCATAAGACCTCCTGCCACACACACAATGCAAACGCAGACTTGGAGAAGATTTCTCCTTATGATAGTCAAACATGCTTGATACGCATTTAAAAAGAGCATTTGATATTATTATTAGTGCATAGTGTAGGAAAAATTCATTTCGAAAGTAGAATATAAATCTTAGCCAGCATAGGTACCATTATATTATGCCTACTAATAGCTACCATATTAGATGGCAGGTTCTACAACTAAAACCGTACAAGTCTCGTATTGTTTCTTTGGATTTCCAACAAATGGTCAGGCCAAGGAACTTCCCATTGCCACATGAGAATGCCTCTGGATGGACATCCCCGAGAACCAAACCGGACCTCTACCAACACAAGGCCGGGTTACTCCTAACTGAGTAACAACTGACCGAATATGCCATCCCCCGGTCCTTTGGGACCTTTATCACCGAGCGCTCGTAATCAATTCACACAATCATAAAGTGTTTTCAACATGAGTAAGTATCTGGGCTCCATACCATGATACCACCCTTTTCCAGAAGGAAATGGACACATCCTAAAGGGTGCTACCCCTCATAACCTTGCTGCTTCTTTCCTGTTTTGACCATTCACGGGGTGTGAGGCTCGACGAATTCACGTCCACAAAAACATACTTTATACAAAAGCCATGCTTTGGGTCAACAAATGATCAACACAATGATCACAAGGATAGACGATCAAATAAACGATCCTATCACAAATAATCAACACAATGATCATTTCAGCATCACTCAGCATATCACATTACCAAATTGGGAATATATCGCTGATAGCTTCAACTATATAACCTTTGAGCACATACGTCTCAAAGAAGGGTGTTAAGCAAAGAATAAATTCTTCGCCACCAACAGAAATATATTTGAAAGAAATCGGCTTTATATCTCAACTTGTAATGTCAGACATACAATCCATACAAGTCTGTTCCGGGCTCGAACAAAACCGAAGGCACTTCTTACGAAGCCCTTGCAAATCCGGGTATTCACAATCCCGATCGAATTTCCCATCACTTAGGAGATCTCTATACCAGGAGCTACCCAGTGCAGAAACAATCGATAGGTCATCCTATCGCTTTTGCAAATACTCGGTCTTCAACACCGATCTTCAAATGCAATTCATAACGACGTATCACATATTCGGAGTGGGTTATACGACCCCATGGTCCTTTCCCGGTTAACCCGAATAGTGAGCGCTTATTCAAAAATAAGTGTGCATTCAAATTCAATCAATTCACATCAAATACCCATTCAAAGGGAAATACTGATAGTCGGTTATTGAACTATCAATGGATATGCATACATCACCAGATTCCAAATAATTTTCCAAATTATTTATTTTCCAAAATATCTTTACAAGATATATTATTTCAACACTTCAAAAATAAATCAATATTTATTTTTAACCAATTTCACTTTTCACATATAAATTCCATAATGAATTTATATTTCAAAATATTCGTGCATATACGATTTCAATTATTCATTTTCAATTTATCTTCAAAAAGATAAATTCTCAAAATATTCACTTTATATCGGAAAACAATTCCATACTTATTTATTTATAAGTAATTCACAAATCTCTTTTATTTTCAACACTTAGAAAATATTCAATATACTTAAATCGAATTAAGTATATATTTCATTATATTAAGAAAATCCTTTCTTAAACATATCTACTTGGGCCAAAACGAATGTTACGTAAAACATCGTTACGACAACCCAAAATCACTAGTACAGGGATTCGAAATTAAAATAGATATATAAATCCCAATACTATTCAAAACATTTCCTTTCGGAAATCATTTACTATAACAACAGTGTTATAGTCCACTATTTCCTTTTATTTCTCGAAAACGTCTATTTCAACAATCAATGTTGAAATCTATGGTTTCGAATCTCAACACATTTTAAAACATCGTTAGATCGTTTTAATTCAATTTAAACATCTCATTCAAAACAATTTCTTTAACATATCATTCACTACTCAAAAACGTGAATATACTTCTTTAACAAATTCCATCCTTTTATTCATTTTAATTCAAAGAATTATTCACTGTCTAAAAACGTGAATATAACTCTATTTCTAAGTTATAACAATTAACTTATCAAAATAAGTCGTTTGCGAATTTATAAAACAACGTTCATAAATTCCATTTCTATTTATATATATAAAAACTTCCTTTCTATAAATTCCTTTATTAACATATTCCAGTTTATAACTAAATTATAAACTAAACGTTCATATTATAAGTTAACTACTTATAAACGATTATTTCACAAAATCGTTCCTTAGAATTTCATAATTATAAATCTTATAACTTATAAGATTCATTTATTTATCCAAAACTATTATTTTAACAACATAATAAATTTTATAAACCTACTGCTTATAAAATTCCATTTATGACTTCACCGTATAAAATTCTATAAATTTCATTCTATTTATGAAATTCATTCACAATTTATTCTAACACTTATAAAAGCTCGTTTTATAATTCCTATGTTCTAATTTATAAATTATCAATTTATAAATCTTTAATATAAATCAATTTATATTTTTCTTTTAAAACGTCTTTAAATTCCTTTTTATAATTTCCTTCATTCTGATTTATAAAATAATCAAATTTTATAAATCCTATATTTAAACTTTTATAACAAGTTTAGAATCCCAATTTAAACTCTTTTATAAAGTCATTGATTCCTTATTTTCAAAAATCAGCTTTTAACTATATTTCTTAAAAATCATAATTTTTATAACTTTAAAACTTATAACGTTTATTTATTTGAAATGGATCAATTCCAAAAATATAGTATATTCCCAAAATCACTTTTAAAAATCATTTTTAAATCCCAAAATTTGGGTCCAATGATGCTACACACCAAATAGTCAATCACGACTACAACGATCCATCATATATCGTATATGATAATCAATCAAATATCAAAATATCTGAAATCAAATAAAAACTGTTGAGGAATCCTGTTGGATCCCTCCAACCTGTTTTCCTGCATCCACAAACATTAGCACAATACCAATTTCGTTCCAGTACGAAATTATCGCGGTATATGTTCTTAATAAATATTATCCGCTTAATAACGGCGCAATAGGGTCTCATCCGCTAAACAAAAAATGCGGGAAATCAATAACTGCAATATATACATATGCCAATATATATATATTGATATTATATATAATACCAATTTCACTGTTTATGAAATATTCGCGGTATATGTTTTTATTAAATAACATCCGCTTACTAACGGCGCATAATGTCTATTTTAACAATCAATAATTAACAGTCATCATTCAAACATGCATTCAAATATTTTAAATCTAACTATTTAAAATAAAATCGAAATCTATTCGATTGAGTGAGAAGTTCTCACCTTGGTTTTAATTTCCGTTTTAGCTTTTACTTCGAATAAAATTAAACGCGCGTTTAATTTTACCCGAAATTCTCACTAACTCCAAACGACTCCAAACCAACTCCATCGCGTAGTGCTCGTCCATACGATTCCAACGCAACTGAGTTTGCATTTTTTTGACCTCGTATGAAAAAGTTATGTAATTTACAAGTTTGTACACGTTATATATAAACTTTACAACATTTATTCAACTATCTTCATACCACAGCAAATCCTGGCCGTAAGATCTGCATCCAAGGCCTCTCCTTCATCTCCCTCAACTCACGTATTTTCATCTCCAGGCATCAAGAATTTTTGCCGAACCCATCATATAGATTAGGGTTACATAATACTGCAAACACACTCGACTAGAACTCGATCGGGAAACTCCATTGCGAAGCCCCTCTCCACCACCATGCTCGGCCCCCCCTAGGTGAAGCTCGGCCTCATGTGCTGCGTGGAAATGCGTGCGCAGGCTCCAGTGAACGCGGCCCCCTATACGCCACCACATCGCTCCGTTTTACATCACAGCCGTTGAATCTCTAGCTCTCGATGCGCTCTACCTCTTTGTAGTTGATGGCTTCGTGAATCGATGAATGGATTGAGAGATTTTGAGGGAGGAAGGAAGAGCATTTTCGGCCATCCATTATGTAACTGGCGGCTGCGTTTTTAGGTTTAGGGTTTTTTTTTTTTTTTTATTTTGGATTTAAGGTGATATTTATAAGAAAAGCAAGCGTAAACACTATTCATCCCGGGAATTCCGAACTCCGATTTAGACGCCGTAACCAGCGTACCTAGGGTTTATCCCGCGTTCCGGACACAATGAAACAGGTTTCGGAAGCTAATTCGGAAGTATGTGCGAGTTATGGCTGCAAATGCTCAATTTAAATTAAACCGATTTAAATCGATTTCTAGGCGTTTTAATTTGTACCGGACAAACGGTAAATCCAATTGACTTGAAATTTGAAACCTTACAATAATATCACATTACGGATCCGATGAAACTAGTTTCGTCGAAATCCGAGACTTTTTGAAAAATGGCTATTTTGACTCGCCAAATTTAAATTAAAAATAATTCGATGCGTTTCGAGCTGCCACGATCAAACGATAACTCCGATTGACACGAAAATTGAAATCCGGTAATAACTAACTATTACGGATCCAATGAAACTGGTTTCGTTCAATTCTGAGACTGTTCAAAAATTGGCTATTTTACAGTCAATTATTAAATATTAAAATATTCAATTTTCACAGATTAACTTTTAATTCGATTTTAAAAGTTCTAAAATATTTCTATAACTCCAGTATGATTAAATAAAATTTTCCAAATTATTTTCAATCATTTTTAACTCAATATTCAATTATTTTCATAATTTAACATATTAAATTATCGATTTAATTATCCAATTAAATCCAATAATTCAAAATAAAATTTATTCGACTTATAAATTCAATTATTAATATTTAAAATAAATTAAATATTCAAATTTTAATTAAATAAAATTCTGGGTCGTTACAGTAACCAAGGCTAGGGATGGAGCAACCGGTGCCCTGAATTTACATGACCTCTGTTTTCTCTTTTTAGACGAGGGTGGAAAAGATCGAAAGGGGAGCTCAGATGCTTTAAAAAGGTCATATTAAGGTTTTCCTAAGATAAAAGGAGATTTAGAATTCTCCAAAAGTTAAAAATGTTAAGTATAAAAGATTTAATTTCAAAAATTACAACTTGGAATATATAGAAATAAATCTTCTTATACATGGTGTTAAATTCCGAAGAGGGAATTCGTACTATTCGTGGAAATTAAAAGGTGATTTCACCATTATTCTGCCCATAGTACTTACTGAATATGGAAATTAGTATTGAGTGTAATCAGTATAATTTCAATGGGTTCCTTTTTCTACTCAATATTAATTTGTTTGGGTTTATAGCAAATGATGTCTTAAATAACATTTTTTGAACTGTTTGAAAGTTGTGAAACCTTTGGTTAAGATTTAATGAATAATTTGGAGATGTTTTTCTAAATAAAAGGTGATGTGATTTGGAATTATTCCAAGTTTTAAAATGGTTTAATTAACCAAACAATTTGATAAATGAGAATTAATGATTTTATATACTGTTAAGAAGATAGATGGAATAATTTAAAATAATACGTCTCTCCGAGATATTTACGACTAAATAAAAAGACGAACTAAGTTGAATGATGATTGATAATCACATACGAACTTATCATATTTTTAGCGATGATTGGTTTGGACAAAGTGGGGTCGGATTTGGGTAATTCCTATCCGAAAACCACTTCAAACCAATGTATACATTCGGAACTGAAGACATGTTGAAGTTGATGATTATTGAAGATGGGTTATCTTCAGAATGCAGGGATTGCTATCACGAGTCCCAGGAGTTTACCCCATATTATATTTATATGGCAGCGGTGTTTGCATTCTGAAACCTGCATTGTATTGAAGACCGAAGATCTTCATAGCGGAAGGACTTCTTATTGACATTCTTTGGGTTGCTCCCAATATAGAAATATTTATTAGCAGTGGTCCAATCGTGTTTTAAAATCTTCGTAATGCAAGGACTACTCGCTACTGATCCTCGGGGTGATTCCCGAAGATGTAGTAGGAGGAGTGCCTTTGGTTTCATTCAGTCCTCTAGAATGAACTTGTATGGACGAATATTTGACATTGCGTTTCTAAGATCACAACGTTGACTTTTCAAACGTACATCTTCTTGGTAGCGGAGAATGCAACTTCTCATAGCTTAGCAACCTTCCTTGAGACGTACGAGTTCAGAGGTTATATGATCGTGAAAGTCAATGGTGATCGAAGGAATGACAATATGGCATTCAAAGTTGAACCTGATATGATAAAAGCGTGGCTTGGTGTGAAATAAAGCATGGCTTTGTAGAAGTTAGGCGCAGCCTCACGAGCCTCACATTTCAGGAATGACACGGGATATTATGTGGTATGCAGGACATATTTCGTTCTATCAGTTATGAAGAACGAAAGGCATCTGTTGCCTTAAGATGATGAAATGGACAAGTATTGGAGGCTGGCGGAGGTCGTGTAAAACCACTGAGTAATACTCCGTTCCATAGTCTTGTAGCAAGTGCAGTTTCAAGTAGCTTGCTTGAGAAAAACGATAAGGCTTCCAAGGGAACAATGTTTGCTATGCGTGGATCGAAGGAAAAAGCTACTAGTTCCTATCACGTTGGAAATCCAATCCTAGTACGAGCTTTACGGTCTTGATTGTAGTCCCAAAATATCTGTATTGCTTTGCAAACATTTTAGCTACCCATTTTGGTATCATATATTCCGTCCGCTGTATTCTATAGACCTAGTCAGGATATTTACTATAGTCATGTATTGATACTTTCTTTGTTTATATTCATTTGAAAGTGTTTTAAAACCAAGGTCATTAATTATAATATCAAAGTGATTTTCCGTATAAAGTATTTTGTTTATCACAAGGTAAAAACCCATTTGTGTTTATGTGTGTGCGTGGTCTTATGAAATACCCTTATTTTCAAAGGTTTTTGAATGACATTAGCATTAAAAAATTTGAGTATCTCATGCTAGTTTATCAAGCCTAATCCGGATATTTTCATACTTGGGTCTGATCCAAGTAGTTTCAGGTTTAGTTCAAGATGCTTGAGTTTCCAGAGGAGAGCTGGAGATTTTCATCTATGTATGGACATATTCTATTATCCACTACATCTATTGCGCTTGTTTTTATTTTTCAGCATTTCTATAGACAATGGGTTTATAATTGTCTTGGCAGAATCCAGGTTAGACTCTGATATTATATTCAAGATTTTCCACTGTAAAGATTATATACTGAAATAATATATGTTATTCCATTCGTGTGAGATTCTATTCTATTTTTATTTTCTTTTTCCCCTAACAATCGAGCTTTTCGGCACTTGGATTTGTGGCACGAGGATGTATTAGTGTCGATTTTCGAGGGTAGAAAATCTTGGTCGTTACACCTAATATCTTTTATACTTACTATGAAAGACATCACTTATAAATCCAACATTGAGTATTAAAACAACCAACGCTGGTTTTAATAGGAGTACATCGTTAATAATCAATAGTATGCCATTTACTTATTGTTTAGAAATATCTATGTACCAATTAACGTTATTTCTTATAAGCACACGCTTTCTCTGCATTTTTTTTGACAGTTAAACTATTTGATATTCCTATCAAAACATTTGTTGAATTTTGATGCTTGTTGAACGATACTTTCGTATCTGTTCTTGGATCATATTGAAAAACTTTTAAACCTAAATATCGCTCCCACTGACTTCGAGACACTTTGGATGTTATGAGCGAACATTCTATTTTAAATCATCATTTAGAATTTTTCATTTTAGCATGTATGTATCGAACATAAATTCATACTAAGCAATAATTTGGTGAGTTATCCAAACCAACTTGAGCAGATCGAATTGTGAATCTGTTATGTTAATTTCAAAAATTAAAATTTACGATATTATTCTTATCAATATGGCCTACTATATTTCAACTGCATTTTTCTTTCCCTTAATGACACATTTACGGCCAAAAGGATCATATTATTTTGGATACAACTATCAAAATCATATTTTTGATAACATAACTAGAATCTACGATTCATACAAGATCATTGCTTGCAATTATTACATGCAGTTTCTCGACTCGCTCACCTGCTGGCTTCTTAGCCAAGGATATATAGGAGTTTCTTATAAATCGATATCTCGTATGGTTTTATAAACTATTATTTGGATGATATTAATTTTAATCTTGTGTGCTACTCTTACGTGCACAACCTTAGTGAAAGAAATTAACTCAACTTCACTCACAATTAATTGTGCTTTGTCCAACAAAGTTTTACTACTTCTTATCAATATATCATTATAGGGAGAAGTTACTGTTGAGAATGAATCTTTGTTCAGGTACGTTTGGAACTCTTTCCAATATACTTACTCACGAGATCAAATCGAATCAATTATTCTGCATTTTATATATTTACTTACGTTTTATATTCTATGAGCTTATCTTACACTTATACATGTGTATCAAATACACAGGTCCATGTCTGTGATGACTCATCAGTGAATACAACAAAGTATGTGAAAACATTTTGGTATTAATAGACTTATGATTGTATACATCAATATGAACCAATCTGAAGAGTTCATTAACTCTTATGACGCTCCCACCAAATGGGTACATAGCCCTTAATTGTTTGAGATATAATTAACTACTAATATATGATTCATTATCATAAAATAAAAATTATTTCTTAAAACTACGACTTAGTCTACAATTCCAAAATAATTGTAAATACTTTTAGATACTTCATTATTTTTCAATGCATCACTTTTGTTGTGAAAGCAAACAACACATTATAGTTTTATTTCATAATGAATATAATTCACATTGAAATATAATTACTTCTAATTTTCAATCGACACCGAATATAGTCATTATTTCATAAATAATGTTTGCTATATTTTATGAAAACCATTTTCATAATTTGATACAATTAATAAGTGTTATACGGCATGCTCCCACTATTTCCACCATTACTATACCAGCATAGTAAATTCGGTGTCCATCATTCACTTAATATAGGTTATTTATTTAATACGCTGTAACTAGTTTACAACGGAGTGTTCTTTGATCAAATATCCTAAATTCAAAGAAGTAAATCTCATAGAAAATAATTTTCTATATGAAAATATAATTTGGAGTAGAAATCATATTTCTTATTTCAATATTAAGTATCAATTATTATTTTACAATTCTCGTTTTCGATGTTTCTTTATGAAGGAGAAGTGACCATTCATTCTCTTCGTCCCATCTATACCTTTGATCATGTCTACTCTTATACATTCGTTTTCTTTCTAAATGATTAAACCATTCAAAAGAAAATCCCTACTACAACATCATAAGTAATTCTTTACCAAAGTGTACTCGAACATCCTTAACATTTAAGGACATCATATATGTTGCACTTTGCTTATATTGATCAGGTTGACATTTCAGTGATCGAATTCTTAGATCTTTTTTCTAGTTTTGATCAAGCATTTCATTTAACATAATAAGACCATTTTTGTAACCCTTCAAATTGAATACTCAATCTCAGAGTACTGTTTATTGGCTTATTTCAAATGAACTAACTTTATCAAAGTATCGTACATTATGAACTATGACTGTTTCCCACATAAAGCCTATATGTGAAAGTATAAGGATCAAATATCCATAGTCTTATATTGCATTTGAGTTTGGAACTCATAGAATGCAATATACGGTCTCGACTAAATAAACACATTAGTGATCAAATTACCAATTGTATTTTATAGCTGTAAATTCAGCCACTTTCATAGGTATTGAAACATTAACATGCAAGAAGCATTTATTAGTAAGCACACGTTATATTTCTATTTGTCAATTTTTATTTCAATTCAATAGGATATCTTAATTGATAAATGTTTTATCAATCATATTAAATGCACAAATTTATTAATGTTGACATAACATATGTTCTTACAATTTTAGAATAGTTAAATGTTATTATTTCATTTTTCTAATAAGGCCCCCACTAGTCTTTTATGTTCGCCAAACCTGAAGTCGAACATAGAAGTATTTCGACTTCACTCGTGGATGTTACGACTCATTCATCTTGGAATTCTGACGTTGAGTCTACTTAACAAGTCACAGCTCCACGGACGATGATAACTCCTTACCAGTTGTATCATATACGGCTCCTAATCCTTGGATATCTTGTTCTAATTCCGCTTTGATCTTGAGTCTTCTCAACAAATCAAAATGAAATTATTCACTCATAACTACCATATCGCGATGGCCTTAGTATATGTACCTTGAGTCTACTCAACAAATACAAATAGTCATCTTATCTCGTCTATTCAATATATTAATGATACTACACATAATATCCCCAGCTTTAATCTTCTCGACAACTAAGGAGTATGCAAGTAATTTATTAATATATATATATATATATATATGGTAGAGGACAATATTACATTGAAAATTCATAATCTTTAATATTGAGTATTATCGACGTATGGAATAATATAATTCTTTATGAATTACTCTTGTGATTCAAGTGTCAGACACATCTGAAATCATGGTATACGTACATTTACATGTGTATTTGTTCCTTAAGTCTGTTTAGGGTTTCTTAGATGTTCCACCTTTAGTTTGTTATATAAGTTTTATTATCATGTAACTTTTATATTTCGTATTACTTATATAACAGTCTTACATATAACTTTACGTTAATTGTTAATTAACATTTTAATTAGTTTCATATTAATATAGCATTTATGTTCATTATTTGTGATATACTATAGCTTTTATAGTACTACACATTTATCTTATTTATGCGTATATTCATTTAATCAATTAACTTTTAATTTATTTATTTAATTAATTAATTTTTTAATTAATTTTATTTAATTAAACAATTTTAATTAAATTATAATAATTTCAAATTTAATTCATATACATACATGTATACTTATGTTATTTTGAACATTTTAAAACAACATAATAAATATTATAATATAATTCATGTATACATTTATTAATTAATTAATTAATTTTATTAATCTTATTAATAAATTTTAACAAAATTAATTTTTATTTTCAAACATTTTGAATTTTTTATTATATTATAAACTTTATAATAATTTGTATATCTTATTTTAAATTTAACTTTTAAATTTAAAATCTTATATTTTAATTCTCAAACAATTTTGAAAATAAGCCCAAGATCCAACTCAAATTTGGTCTTTTTTACTAGGGACAACTATTGAGTATGAACTTAATAGCCAACCCTAACATGACTAATTTAGACCACATGGGCTATTGGGCTTAGAAACTATTGTTGGAACTAGAGTTGGTCGCAGTGGAAGATATGAGTGAATTTAAAAAAAAAAATCCCTTATTGGATCCATATTGGACGTATGAAGTTCACTTTATTTAGAACATTTCTAAATTTAATTTAAATAAAATCTATTATTTCATTTAAATTTATAAATTATAGATAGAATTTTATTTAATTTATATTCAATTAAATATAATAGTACACATATGTATGTGTGTGCATGTGTAACATAATAATTCGTGCAAGGTAAAACATGTTTGTGTATAAATATTGAGATTTACATCGCAATAGACATGTTAGCTCATCCTATAAGTATTGAATATTGTTATATATATGTGAACTTATTATTTATATAAATATTAAAAATTATATAAAATATCTGCGCGCGCGCGCACGTATGATGTATCCTATATGTAAAAATATTAATGAAGTTACAACAATAAGTGTGTATGTATGTATATACATGAAGAGGAACTCTCTTGTTGAGAGGAACTCCACAACAATGGAGGAAAAGGGGACGGTGTACGATCTGTTTTTTAATTTGTGTATTGCTGTTGACACCCCAATTTTCTCTTATAGCCACCTACACCGAAGACTACTTCAAAATAATGTGCTCTTCTCTTCCTAACACCGTTTATTTTTCTCTCTAAATCAAACGACAACCCAATCGACTACAAAGGACCGCAATACTGTTCGGTTACCTCTGATCGTTTTCCATGAATGTGTTTCGGTTGCCAACGGCTGTGCGGCGTTAAATCACCGAAAAATTGTTGAAGCAAACGGTTGTTTATAACCGAGTGAAGGAATATGACATTGGTGGCAAAAACACATACAAAAAATTCATTTCTATTAAAACTACAATGGTGGGCTAAAAAGAAAATTGGGGTTCAAATAGCAACAGGAGCACACTTTAATTTTTGTTCCAACGTATCCAACAGAATACAACGAAGGCAAACAGATCTAGTCGACTACGCCTTACTTTAAAAAGATAGTAGACATTATCGGTTGTGAGAGCAAAATTGGTTACAAAAGCGAATATGGGATTGCTGGGCCATGGAAATCAATGAAAGCCATCATACGCTGTTGTTCCTTTAGTTCAGAATTAGGTTGAGTTCGAGAAACGTTTCTCCATCATTTTTGAAGGCAATAAAGCAGATCAAAGCGATACGACGACATGAAATTAGGGAACAGATCGGAGATTAAGGGTTCAATTGAAAAGTCGACGAGCACGACAGGAAAATATCCAACGTCGAGAGAGAAAATCGTGAACCTTGGTTTTCCTTTTTCGATCTCAATTCTAGCTGAACCAGAGACGCATTATTGATCGATTTCGAAAATGAAATCGAACTCAGCAAGTTCCTGCAAAGACGTTTTATTTATGCCCAAAATCAAGCTTGAGATTAAGATTAGTCTAGGGATGCAAATTGGTTTTCAAATATGGTTTCATAAGACACTTGATTATTCGTCTGTGGCTTCCATTGTTCTATCCTCATCCTAAAATACCAAATCAATTTCAAGTTAGGAAAGCAACCCCTTCTTACTTTGTTGGCAGTGGAATAAAGATTTGGGCAAACGGGTATGTAGATTTCGATACTGGTCTAAGATTTTGGTTCGTAATGTTCGACGACAATCTTGACAAGGGTGCGTTCCAGGTTAAGGGAGAGACCGTGAACCCTGGTTTTCTCATAACACGACCTTGAATTCAGATCTAGGGCCCTTAGATTTGTAAAGAGAATAGTCCTCTACTGCTAATTGGAGAAGAGAATAGTCACGTGAGATTATTCACATGAATTGAGCGGTTATCCCACTTGTAAAGAGACGTTTCACGTGGTTGAAAAGGAACCGTCCTCAATTGCTAATTGGGCCACATCTTTGCAACGTGGGCTGCATTTGCAGACATTGTTGAGGCCATGAAAAGTTGGGCTTCGACACTGGTCTTACTAGCATTATCTGGTACCGGAGACAAAAGCAATAAAATAAAATGATGCAAAGAATGGTGTCAGTTAACTTTGACGGCTGCGGCATTTGGTTGAATATTACAAAGAACAATGTCTTTAAGTAGTCTTAAATTAGAACGTGCAAAGATGTATTTTTATTTTATGCAATTTACTTGGCCTGTCATTTCTAGGCTACTTTATTTGAGTGTGCTATTTAATTTATGTAAAGGCAATAAAAGGAATCCATTTTCGAAAAAAAATTATATAAACATATAAAGGTTTTTTAAAGTCATTTTACACACACACACACATATGTGTGTGTGTGTGTGTGTGTCTATATATATATGTATGTATGTATGTATGTATGTATGATTTACCGTAACAAAATTGTTACTATTATATTTGAATACATACATGCATAAATACATACATACATACACATACATACATACATACATATATATATATATATCTATGTGTGTGTGTGTATATGTCTATGTGTGTATATATATATGTATATCTATGTGTGTATATAAATATATATGTGTGTGTAAATACCTTACCAAATCGATTGCATATCATATAATAATTATTTGAAATACAATAAAATAATAACAAAAAATATTTTCATGTTATATTATTCGAATTTTAAATACACATGCTTTAGGAAAAAATAATTTTATTTCGTAAGATCGCACTACACATAAATACAAATAGGTTTTTATCTTACGATAACCAAAACCTTTGTAGTTAAGATTAGTGATACTATTATTAATGTCCAAGATTAAAAATAAAAATATAACATAGTTGAAATGCTCGCATCTCACATTCCAGTATTTAGCACAACTAAGTCCGTAAAGCACATATTGGAAAATGGATTCCAATAGTGGCAAGGTAAGGGCTACTTTTTATACATTACATCACTAAAAAAAATTACCAAGGCTGCAAATCTTGCACTTCTGCCAACACAGAACCAGCCTACCCCTTCCTGGATAGTACCAAATATAATTATCTCTCGGTTGCGATCAACAACCGTGCTGGTCGAAGCATACATCCAAAGAAATATTGATCTAGATTAGGGATGATCATACCTTGATGGTAGCGAACCACATAGCCCTGCTGCGTCTTCTATTTTTTTAGTCATTTCTGAGTGTGAGGCTTGAAACACGATTATCATTTTTAGCAAATCCATCTTGGAATGCCAACACCACCCTCTAGGCAACAAATGCGATGTCAGCACTCATCCATAATAGTTGTTCCGGGATTAAACAAACACACTAACCTTACTACGTTCCATTTCGGAATCATCTTCAAGCTGTGTAGTTGAAGCGCTTAGCGCTTCTATAGCGATGGACGTGCAAAAAATTATAGTAGGGATACAGCGAGGATATACGGAAAAATAGCAGAGGTGCGAAAAGCTTAATATAAAATATTTAAAGTTAATGTATTCTCATTTCACATCATTTATGTAGGAAAGAGAATAATTGTTTAATCTTATATAACAAAACCGTAGAATATCTTGATTTATACAAACTAGATTTTGTGACTATAATAGATTTCTCGCTTATATTGAGCACTTATGTCTTAAAATAAAGATCCTTACCGTATTTTTATTAATTTAGTTCAAAAGAGCATAGCCAATTTAACCTTTACATATTGTTGCTAAATCGGGTGCTCAAAAACCTAGATAGCAGGTGTAGTATAAAATAGCGGGATTTAAAGCGAATCTAATGTTCAATAGGGATAAATTGAAGTAGCGTAGCAGTTGAAAAGTACAATGCGCTATAAGGGGATTTATCGGGGATTTAACTGCATGACCCTCAGGATAGATAGTACAATTCTATATCTTGCTTCATAAAAATTCAGATCAAGAATTGTTTGTTAGTTTGAAGTGGCTCGGATAAACCGTACTTATCCAAAACCGATGCCTCTGAACTAAAATAATGAATTCCAAGCTGACTTAATTTCATTTCTTTTAAAGTATATGAACAAATATAAGAGTCTTCTTTGGGGAATCTCGAATATACTCTTGAAAGCGAACTATGTTTCATGGAAATGAGTCCTACCCTAAGGATCTTAAATCGTATGAAGTCGTGAAGCCTTTATATACTTCCTAATTCAAAATCGGCCAAGTTGCCGATAGTGGACAAATCACTCTCAGGTTTAAGTAATTAGTTTGCATATGGAAAATCAGACATACTCATCATCACCTTTCGATTTCAACATGTGATATCCCTCGATTAACAATGAAGTCATTTAAGTTAGGGTATTATTACCTATCAAACCTTGACTCAGCAACATTCTTAAATTCTCACAGATAGAATCGGGCTTCCATACCTCGAAATTTAGTGTCAAGTATAAGATGAAGTACTTTCCATGTACTTAATTAATCATGACACGTGTATAGAAATTAACGCTCTTATACTTATCACGTTTTCGACACTTCAACTCCTCTATCCCTCGCCCAGAAATGAAGCCAAGTTAGTCAAAGCATTGGTTTCTCCTGGCCTTGCCTCAGTTAATTAACCACTTTGATTCTAGATGTTATAGAAAAGGAAAGTTTACCCATCGTCTTGTATTCCTAAATATAAGACAACTTACTTTCCATGAATGTGTCAACATTTTAGCACTACTTTCATATGTGTTTTGTGAAAGGTAGTGCAGATCGTGCAATATGGTAATATACTAAATATGTATGAGATTAAAGCAAAGATAGTAGAGTAAAGAAAAAAATAAAAGCGAGCACACCAAGATTTTTATACTATTTCGAACTTGCCGTTCTATGTCCAGTCCCAGACTCCTTTTGAAATTTAACTAATCAATAACCCTCACTTAACCCTCACTTAACCCGGAGGAATATGTATCTAACAAACTTTTGAGAAGCAGAACAGGATGCCTCATCAACTGAAGGAGACTTCACAATGCCTGAGTAGCAGAACAGGACTTCTACTAGTATATAAAATTGTCTGACTAATGTGTTCTTGATAACACAGACATGTCAATGTGTATACACCCTTTCTATAATCAAATCCTCAAGTATATGAGTGTGTGTGCATATAAAAGGAAGACTATTGCAATGAATCAAAGAGTATAAATATGAATTCAAAGATTCAAGCAATGAAGATGGTTTGATTGCTTTTGAATGCAAGGAATATAGAGAGTAAGTAAGATCAGTAAATTATTCAAGAATCGGTGATTTGGAAAATGATTTCGATGTGTTTATATAGTGCATAGATAGACACAACCTTTGGTTAAGAGATTCAATCAATGGATGCAGCAATTACTCTTCGAATTGGATTGAAACTCTTTGCGAGAGGAAGCGTCCATTCAAAAAATATAGTCGTTATATGCCGGTCAGTTGATTGAGTTCAGAAGCTCAGTTGACTGAAATTCAAATTTATCTGTGTGTGTGTATATATATATATTCTTTGTTCACTGTGCATTTTGCACCAGGTCAGTCGACTAACCTGTGCAATTTTGCACAGTGAATTTTAATGCATATACAAACAAAAATAATTTGTTTTGTATGCAAGTGTAACTACATGAGGAATGATTTTAAAAGTATCTAAACATATCTAAGACTCAAAAATATAATAAATAATCATATGAAAACTAGTTTTGAAGTCACTTCTCTTTGTAGTTTATACCATGTATATGTTACTCTCTTTTTGTTGATATCGCCATATAGTCTTTGTTAATGCTCCTTGTCATGAATCAAAATTCATGATTCAACATTCTCCCCCTTTTTGATTGATGACAACCTGTAAGTGACGAATTGATATACAGTTGAAATTATATAATAAAAGTTATATATTTCTCCCCCCTAATGTATGACGATAGTGTAATCTGCATAAAACTTATTAGTAGACATTTTTCTCCCCCTTTGTCATCGACAAAAAGGAGTAGACATTTTTCTCCCCCTTCGCCGTCGACAAAAAGAAGTAGACATAACCGGTAAAGCATAGAATAAGCATAACTAACATAACAAACCAAGACGTAGCTACATAATGTATCGTAGGAAAAAAAAAGAAAATAAATTTCCATAAACCAAAATAACACAAGGCTATTTAAGTACAAGCCTTGATAGAAAAGAAAGTTGAGTAAAAGAGAAACGAAAATACCATATCCAAATATGATAACACCTAACTATTCATCGGCATCCCTGTCATATTCTTGTTCAGGAATGGTAGGAGACTTGCCTGGAGATGATGCTGCACCACTATGTCCACCTCCGCTAGTTTTGCTAGTGTCTGTGCCGGTGTGATCCTCTGATGTGCTCCAGGTAAATTGTGGCACAGAGCATTTTCCTGTAGATGGCATGGTCGAAGTAGAGGTAGAACAAGAAATAATATCCCATAAGATGGAGAAAAACTTTGATTCTGTCAATCTTTTTATCAACCCTTTTCAAACGTGTGTCGAGAACAAGTTGGTTCCAAGATAAAATCTCAATAAATTGTTGAGTTGAATGGCTGGAGGTTGCAAGTTGGATCTCGTCATCTCTAGAATGTGATAGAGGAGTAGGTGAGCGACGTGGTTGAAAGGAAGGACCTTGATCTTGTTGACGTCGCGCACTTTGGCGTGCTTTCTATGCATCGTAATCCATAATAGGAGGAGGAGTAACAAGTAATTTCATGGGACTTAAAGTTCTCATGTTTATAACACCAACATTTGACACTTCAAAATCGAGAAATGGCACTTCCAAGTTAATAAGAAGATGCATAGTATTATTCCCCAAAATAGATCACATTTGTTGTACCAAGAGTTTTAAATGACCTTTGTTGTACCCTCATGTGTAATTTGTAAGGTACGCCAAATATTGAATGCAATGGTGCATAACATGACACGTGAAAATTTATTTTTGTCCAAAGAACAAAATAAAACGTTCGTAGCTTTAGCATTATTTGATGCTAAGGTCTTTTGTGCATCAGTCCAAGTGTTCATAGCAGTGGCAGGTACTTCATATTTATCTTGTGTGGCTGACCAAATTTCAAGACCATTAGCTTCCATAAAAATTCTCATACGTGTTGACCAATATGCATAGTTAGATCCATTAAAAAGTGGGGGTCGTGCAGTGGATTGTCCTTCTTGAAAAATACTTGCCATATTAAATTGATTCAAAAATGTGTTACTGTTATTTGATCAAAACCTTGCTCTGATACCAATTGAAAGTCTATACGAGTGGGTCGTATATGATATATATGCAAGTATGAACAACTAACTATATAATATAACTAGATAGATAATAATAGCAACGTAAATTAAAATAATCACACCAGGATTTTATACTGGTTCGGACCTTCCGTCCTACGTCCAGTCCCGAAGCTCCTCTTCGAATTTTCCTTTCAACTAACCCTCACTTGACCCAGAGGAACAGGTTTTTAATAGCAGAGTTTCTTTGTTAAGAATGTGTTCTATAACACTGATATTGACTATTGAGTACAAGTGCTTCCAATATATATATATATATATATATATATATATCTAGAGGATATTGAATGATGAATTCTGAATATATGGAAGTGTTAAATACAAGTAGTTGATTGCTAGAGAACAGGTATAAGTCAGAGTATAGGAAATAAGAGCATAAGTAAGCAAGGTGAGAAAACTTTTTGCATTCCTGGTGCTATTTATAACGAAGAGGATTTTTCTTGTATAGTTGCATCTGTTGTAATCTTCCTAAAGTCGCTTTTGATGGTGATAAAGGGTTGCGATAAAGAGAAGCAGATGTGTCCTTTCGAATGTGACAGTTGCTCTTGAAATTGCTCAGTCGAGTTCAAATTCAGACGTCTGGAGGAATGTTTCAGACATTTGATCTTCATATATTTTTTGTGTCTGGTTGCTATTCAGACGTCTGAGTTTATTATCAGACGTCTGGTTCCTTCTGAATTGTGAACCAGAGAGTTTAACTAGACGTCTGAGCTTATTTCCAGACGTCTGTTTCCTTCTGAATTGTGAACCAGAGAATTTATCCAGACGTCTGAGCATATGTACCAGACGTCTGATTTTCTCTGATTTGCAAATCAGAGAAAAAATTCAGACGTCTGGCTATTGTACTCAGACGTCTGAAAATGTATATGATGCTTTATTTGTGTCTGTGCCATTTCTATTCAACTTCTACCGATTTGATGTCTTTTGATACTTCTCTTGAGTCTTGTTTTTGTCTCTTTGGTGATGTTACTCTATCATCTACCTGTAAATATAGATATATATATATATACACACACACACACATTCGATTTCCATTGTATAGTTGTTATCATCGGAACCATAGAGTTGATTTCCTAATAATCTCCCTTTTTTTTTATGATGACAACTATTCAATGTACTTATATATAGATTAAAAATCTCCCCATGAATATGTGCTTATTTTTATTGTTTTATGCTTATATTTTTGAATTTCTCCCCCTTTGACATTATCAAAAAGAATTCGTAATAATTAAGCTAATCGTCAAAAAAGAAAATTTTCATTAATAACATAAAGGAGTTACATTCAAGGATGTGTACAAAAACATAAACAACTACGATTCCTAATTTTTAGAGTTTCTTTGGAGAAGATTGATTTGGATCACCCTCCTTTGGTGAAGCTTGATTTGTATCACCCTCCTTTGGTGAAACTTGATTTGAATCATCTTCCTTTGGTTCTTCTTTGGTAGAAGTGCTAGCTTTTGAAGGAGATGTTAAAGCTTCCTTTGGAGGTTCGTCCTCAAATAATTTGGAATGTTTTACATGAGGAGAAGGTACAGGGGTTGCCCAATCGTCAGAAGGTGGAGTTGAACCACGAACCCTTTGAACACTTCTTCAAGAACCGATAGAACAGTTGAAAGAGAATCTTCAACCGTGGCTAGTCGTGTAGCAAACGAAGTTTCAAAGCTCTCAATTCGGTTAGCCAAATACTTTGATTTAGAGATAGTATATGTTGGTTCCGGAGAGTGAGATCTCGAATACTTTCATTTGGATTTGTTTCTAGTCAAGTTTCTAAAATTTCTTCTTGTCCCGGATAATCAAAAGGTTTAGGAGGAGGAGGAGTAATTTCTCGTTGTTGCTCTTCTTGTTGAGATGGAACAATGGGTGGTTGAGGAGGATTTTCAACTCTTCTGGATTGTCGATAATGCGTCCAATCTTCAAAGGACATGAATTCTGGAGGAATTTTAGGTAAGTGCATCAAGGAAAAGAATTTTGTGGAAGCGTATTTTGGCGAAATTTCTTCGAACGTCGAGAGATAAGAAGGAATATTATGTGAACGAAGAAGTCTCATAATATAGGTAGGATAGATGATCGACGACCTTGATCGAGTCCAAAAGTGTTTGAGCACGTCGAAGATAAATTTTTCCCAATTTACTCTTGTCCTACTAAATATAGCATATAATGCTTTATGCTCCAATTCAGTAACTTGCTCATGACTACCCATTCTTGGAATAATTGTATTAATTAACATCCGTGTTAGGAGTCGAGCTTTCGGACGTAAATACTTTGAAGCAAACTTGGGCATTTCGTCTTCACAGATTTGGTGAGTAATAGTATTTCGAGGCTTGAATCTCATATCTGGTATGTTGTGTAAGTCTTCCCCGGTGTCGGAGCAACCTAGGGTTCGTTCTATCAAACCAGGGGTCAAACGAATCATATTCCCGTATATACTAGACCAAAGCCAATTGTCCTCGTCCTCAGTGTTCCACACCGAGGTACTATCTAGATTCGCATAAAATAGAAAAATGACTAATTGGTCTACTTGGATATCATTTGATGTAAAGTTAATTAGAGTCTCTAATCCGGCATCTTTACATAACTCATCCAATTCATACATAGTTAAGAGATTGTAAAAAGGTCCTATGTGAAGTTTCTTTTTCTGGATATCTTCATAACTTTTTATAGAATGCGGAGCTCTATTCATCCACCGTTCAATTTGGTCGTCCGAGCAAACCTGGGGATTCGAAGATGTAGTCGGTTGATCTTGCTTTCTTTTGGACATTTTAGGATTCTTAGAATGAGGCGGCATCGTGGTAATATTTGGTGTAGGATAGTGAATTGGAGCGAAAATTTTCTTTGAGAAAATCCTAGGAAGTAATAATTTTGAGATAAAAGAAAAAAAGTGACGTTATCTGATCGATTTTAAATGGTCGATTGGGAATCAGACGTCTAGATTAGAAATCAGACGTCTGGTTTGCCCTAATTTTTGTCCAGAGGATAAAATCAGATGTCTTCTTTGTGAACCAAACGTCTGGTTTTGAGCATAGTTATAAAATTCTAGATACAGTGAGATTTTTCAGACGTCTGGAATTGAAAACAGACGTCTGTTTTTGTTTAATTTCAAAACAAAAAACTAAGGCAGACGTCTGCTTTGCTACGTTTCGAATATCCAACAAAGACACCTTCATCGGCTTTTGGATCAAACTTTTCTAAATTATCTTTTGTATTTAATATAAAACATTTTGAACCAAAAGTTTTAAAGTATGATACTTTAGGTTTTTTACCAAAATTTTTTTCAAAATAAGTTTGTTTAGTCATGGGGCGAATAGTTACTCGATTTAGTACATAAGAGGATGTTGCAATAGCTTCAGCCCAAAAGTTTTTTGGTAATCCACTACTATTTAGTAATGTTCGTGCACATTCTTGTAATGTACGATTTTTTCTTTCTACGACACCATTTTGTTGAGGTGTATGAGGAAAAGAAAAATTATGAGTTATACCTTTCTTATTGCAAAAATTTGTAAAAAGATCATTTTCAAATTCTCCTCAGTGATCACTTCTAATATTTTTAATTTTTAAATTCATTTGAGTTTTAATTCTTTTAGCAAATATTTTAAACATACCAAAAGTATCACTTTTATGTTTTAAAAATAAAGTCCATGTATATCTTGAAAAATCATCGACTATTACGAACATTTTTTGTTGTGATTTATAGACCGTACTTGTGTTGGACCAAATAAATCTAAATGTAATAATTCTAATTGTTGTTTTGTAGAAATATTATTTTTAGATTTAAACGAGCTTTTCTTTAGTTTTCCAATTTGACAATCATCACGTAAATTTTCTACTTTGTAATTTATTTAAGGTAATCCTCTTACTAACTCATATTTTGCCAATTTATTAATACTTTTAAAATTGATATGACAAAATCGTTTATGCCACAACCATGGATCATCGTGTTTGACGGTTAAACATAAGTTTGAATTTTTATTTATATTCATGTTTAATACATAAATATTTTTGTTTCTAAATCCTTCAAAAATGAGTTCTTTGTTATTATCTAAAATATTACATCTATCTTTTTCAAAATTTATTTGAAAACATTTATCACATAATTGACTAATGCTTAACAAGTTATGTTTTAAAATTTATACTAGTAAAACATTTGTAATAATAGGAGAGTTAGATATACCAGAGTCGATGACTTCTCCAATTCCTATGACATATCCTTTTGAATTGTCTCCAAAGTTTACCGTTCCACCATCGATGTATGTTATATTTGATAACATTTTTGAATTTCCGGTCATATGCTTGGAGCAACCGCTATCTAGTATCCATTTCTCCTTATTTTTTATTTTGGGTACCTACAAAATAGAAAATGTTTTAATTGGTACCCATATATTTTATTAGGGTCCTATTTGTTAGAGGAAGGTAGCCATACCAAGATGGTTTGGTACCTTTATAAATATAATTTTTATTATAGACTATATTTTCTAAGTAATTATTAAGATGCTTTTGTCTAATCAAATTATTATTTATTTTAGGAGTCCAAATTTTCATATTATTGGTATTCAATTTAGTCTTAGACAAACTTCTAACTTTTATATGTCTACTATTTTTAGCATTGTTTTCTTTTTGTTTAAAGAATTTTTGAATCCTATTCCATTTCTATTACCTAATGGTTTTGAGGTTTTGATAAGATTTTCCAAATCTTGTTTACCTTTATTAAATTTTGACACATTATTGGTTATTTTATCTAATTTTTCTCTCAACTCTATATTTTCAATTTTCAACAATTCAATACTATTTTTAAAATCAATATTTTCTTTTAACAAATTTTCTTTTTCTATAGAAATATTCTCACTTTCTATCATATTATTTTTGATTTTTTGTTGAGATATTTCAAGTTCTTCTTCCAGAATAATTTTTTCATCTTTCAACATTCCTACCTCAAGTCCTAATCTATTTATTTTGACTATATATTCTTTGTTCAATTTTTTTTATTTGTCTAAATTTATTGTCTAGTTCCATGCTAAGTTCTAATAGGTCATCATAGCTAATTTCAGGACATACCTCTTCAGTTTGTGCCATAAAACATACATTAGCTTGTTCTCTGTCACTATCGCTATCACTTTCAGAAGATGAAGAATCTGAATCATCCCAAGTTACTTTGAAATCCTTCTTCTTCTTGAATTTTTGAATTTTGTTATTCTTTTTGTCATTATTGAGTTTAAGGCAATCCTTCTTCATATGTCTGTATTGATCACATTCATAGCACTTGATTTGAGATATGTTTGTTGTGTTGGACTTCCCTTCTTTTTGAAACTTGGCCATCTTTCTAAATTTCTTGAATCTATTATATTTCTTGGCAATAAAAACTATTTCTTCTTCATCTAGATCAGAGCCATCATTTTTTATTGCTGGAAATGCTATATTCTATTTCTTCGAATTTATTTCCTTTCGTGCCTGCAAGTTAGCTTCATAGGATATTAAATTTCATATCAACTCTTCAACTTTGAGAGTGGAAAGATCATTAGCTTCTTCTATAGTAAAACCATCCTTTCCCAATTTGATGTCAAAGAGTTGAGTATTCGAGATATTAAATCAAAATCAGTGAATTTAACTCCTAATGCCATAAGATCATGTTGGATAGTTTGAAATCTAGAATACATGTCAACAATAGTTTCATTTTGCTTCATTTTGAATGAAGCAAATTGGTTTTGCAGAATCGAAATCTTAGTTTGTTTGACCTTTGTTGTACCCTCATGTGTAATTTGTAAGGTACGCCAAATATCGAATGCAGTAGTGCATAACATGACATGTGAAAATTCATTTTTGTCTAAAGAACAAAATAAAACGTTCATAGCTTTAGCATTATTTGATGCTAAGGTCTTTTGTGCACCAGTCCAAGTGTTCATAGCAGTGGCAGGTACTTCATATCTATCTTGTGTGGCTGACCAAATTTCAAGACCATCTGCTTCCATAAAAATTCTCATACGTGTTGACCAATATGCATAGTTAGATCCATTAAAAAGTGAGGGCCGTGTAGTGGATTGTCCTTCTTGAAAAATACTTGCCATATTAAATTGATTCAAAACGTGTTACTGTTATTTGATCAAAACCTTGCACTGATACCAATTGAAAGTCTATATGAGTGGGTCGTATATGATATATATGCAAGTATGAACAACTAACTATATAATATAACTAGATAGATAATAATAGCAATGTAAATTAAAATAATCACACCAGGATTTTATACTGGTTCGGACCTTCCGTCCTACGTCCATTCCCGAAGCTCCTCTTCGGATTTTCCTTTCAACTAACCCTCACTTGACCCGGAGAAACAGGTTTACAATAGCAGAGTTTCTTTGTCAAGAATGCGTTCTATAACACTGATGTTGACTATTGAGTACAAGTGCTTCCTATATATATATATATATATAGAGGATATTGAATGATGAATTCTGAGTATATGGAAGTGTTAAATACAAGTAGTTGATTGCGAGAGAACAGGTATAAGTCAGAGTATAGGAAATAAGAGCATAAGTAAGCAAGGTGAGAAAACTTTTTGCATTCCTGGTGCTATTTATAACGATGAGGATTTTTCTTGTATAGTTGCATCTGTTGTAATCTTCCTAAAGTTGCTTTTGATGGTGATAAAGGGTTGCGATAAAGAGAAGCAGATGCGTCCTTTCAAATGTGACAATTGCTCTTGAAATTGCTCAGTCGAGTTCAAATTCAGACGTCTAGAGGAATGTTTCAGACATTTGGTCTTCATATATTTTTTGTGTCTGGTTGCTATTCAGACGTCTGAGTTTATTATCAAACGTCTGGTTCCTTCTGAATTGTGAACCAGAGAGTTTAACTAGACGTCTGAGCTTATTTCCAGACGTCTGTTTCCTTCTGAATTGTGAACCAGAGAATTTATCCAGACGTCTGAGCATATGTACCAGACGTCTGATTTTCTCTGATTTGCAAACCAGAGAAAAAATTCAGACGTCTGGCTATTGCACTCAGACGTCTGAAAATGTACATGATGCTTTATTTGTGTCTGTGCCATTTCTATTCAACTTCTACCGATTTGATGTCTTTTGATACTTCTCTTGAGTCTTGTTTTTGTCTCTTTGGTGATGTTACTCTATCATCTACCTGTAAATATAGATATATATATATATACACACACATTCGATTTCCATTGTATAGTTGTTATCATCGAAACCATAGAGTTGATTTACTAACAGAACTATAGTAGACTTAGGTTTAGAAATATCTCTCTTATTTTGCTTGATTTTGGTGGAGCTACTGATTTCTTAGTGTAACCTAGTCCTTTCTTATTTGAGACAGACTGAGAGGTTTCAATAATTTTAGATAAGTTTTCTCTGCCTTTATTAAAGTTAGACACGTTTCTAGTAATATCGTCTAACTTAGTTTTGAGACTAGTTTTATCTAATTCGATCATTTTAACTTTTGATTTTAGCTCATGATTTTCAGAAACAAGAGCATCATTCTTTTCTTTTTAAGTCTCAATTTCTTGACTCAATAAGGTAAGTTGAGAATTAACATTACAAAATGAATCTTAAATTTTCTCAAGTTTTTCTTCCAATATTTTCTCCTCATCTTTAAGCATATCTCATTTGAATCCTACTCGATTTTGATTTTCGAGAGCTTCTTTATATTTTCTTTTGATATTTTTGAAAGTATCTAATAATTCATAATTTATTTCAATCATGTCATCAAAAGTAAGATCATTTACCTCATTATCAGTAGCATGACGCAGACATTTGCTTGTTCATTTTCTCTGTCACAATTACTTTGGAAAGACGAAGAATCTGAGTCATTCCATGTCATCGAAAATGCCTTCTTTTTGAATTTGTCCTTTCCATATTCATTTTGTTTTTCCTTCCTTCGTTCTGGGCAATCTTTTTGTATATGACCCTTCTTATGGCAATTGAAGCATTCAAATACTGAGGTTGATGGCTTATTGTTGAAGTTTCTTTTGCCATTATTTTGATTTCCTTTGCTGTACTTTAAAATTTTGAGCTATGAAAGCTAAATCTTCGTCCTCTAAATCTGATTCCTCTTGTTCTGCATGAAATGGAATATTTTTCTTGTCTTGTGCTTGAATTCTTTTTGTCTGTAAATTTACTTCATAGGACATTAAATTTCCTAATAACTCTTTCGGTTTCATGGTAGAAAGGTCGTTTGCTTCTTCAATAGCTAAGACTTTTCTTTCCCATTCATTGGTTAAAGAGTTTAGGATTATGGGCACTATATCAAAATCAGAATACTTTTCTCCTTGTCCTATTAGAGAACGGTAAATATCTTGAAATCGGGAGTACATATCATTTATGGACTCTTCTTGCTTCATTGTGAAATTTTGAAATTGACTCTTGAGCATAGATATTTTGCTTTGTTTAACTTTGCTAGTTCCTTCATAAGTAACTTTAAGTGTTTTCCATATTTGATATGCAGTGTTACATATGCTATCTCGGTTAAATTCATTTTTATCTAATGCACGAAACAACATATTCATTGCTTTAGCATTAGCAGTAGCATCTTGTTTTTATGCAGTTGTCCATGTAGAATAATCAGTAGTGGGTGCAGTATATTATGCTTGTGTAACATTTCATGCATCAAAACCATTAGCTTGCATATAAATACGCATTCGTGTTGCCCAATGGTTGTAATTCATGCCATTGAATAGTGGAGGTCATGCAGTAGATTGATCTTCAATAAAATTAGTATTAGTTACAGTGCTTATGCTGGTGTTGTTTTCCATATTAGCAAAATATCAAATAACTATGTAATGGTTATAAGATGCCTGCTCTGATACCAAATGAAAGATAGTGTGGATCGTGCAATACGGAAATATACTAAATACGTATGAGATTAAAGCAAAGATAGTAGAGTAAAGAAAAAAATAAAAGTGAGCACAACAAGATTTTTATACTGGTTCAAACTTCCCGTTCTACGTCCAATCCCAGACTCCTTTTGGAATTTAACTAATCAATAACCCTCACTTAACTCGGAGGAATAGGTATCTAACAAACTCCTGAGCAGCATAACAGGATGCCTCAGCAATTGAAGAGGACTTCACAATGCCTGACCAGCAGAACATGACTTCTACTAGTATATAAAATTATCTGACTAATGTGTTCTTCATAACACAGACACGTCAATGTGTGTACACCCTTCCTATAATCAAATCCTCAAGCAAACACATAAATTATTACAACTAAATACTTAAATTATAATGATGTTTTTAAGTGAGCTTTTACTCAATTAAACAAACAAAAATTTCACCCAAGCTACCGCGACCATGCAAATAACACACAGACCTAGCTTCCATATACAAAATTTGCTTTTAAAGACCTAGGGAACCATGTTTGGTCTCGGCCATGGCTAGGAAGGGCTCGACCAAGGCTTCCAAGGAGGGTTTTTGGTTTGATTTGTGTAGATAAGTGATATAGAAAGTGATGGTAATGATTTCAGGAACTTGTTTATGGATTTAAAAAGGAAAATAAGTTTTTTTTCTAAACTTTTCTTAAGAAAAATGATGGAGAAGAAGTGCGGAAGAAAGTAAGAAAATGGAAATGGAAATGAAAATGAAAAATAAGGAAAGAAAGAGAGTGTGTTCTTTTTATAGAAATTGAAAATTGGTTAAATACTGAACTAACTCTCCTTAATTAAAGCAACCACCCTCCTTTCAAATTTGACAAAACAACCTCCACCACGATGATAAAGAATGCCCTCCCTTATGTCACATTAAACTATCGCATCTCCTTTTTCTAATTGTAACATCTCGCATCTTGAGGCCAAAAGCTAAGCGCTACATATGCTGCAGACATCTATAGTATCAACTTCTGGTAACAAAATACGGTAATGCTAATGGTGTTTATTATATCATAACCACTTGAATATGAAAAAAATCATAGATTTCAAAAAACAACATTTTACCGATTACATTTCAAAAAAATAATTCATATCCAACTTACATAATTCCATAACGTTTCCTAGTTAAAGATCAATTATAACCATTACAAAAATACGCCAAGAGAGACATGTGACGATGCCCCTTGGTTGATCAAAGCAGTATAGTCATATCTGATTTCATATACATAATGGAAATAAATAGAATAAATTGCAACTCCTAATTAGCTATCCGATAGCCACTACTCATCTTTGGAAGCTTTATTCATCAAAACTAAAACCTGTAAAGCTCAACTCTCGGCCTACTCAAATCAATTTTGAGCACCCATGAGTTTAAGGGGAAAACAAAAACTTCGAGTCAGACATAAAGTCTGGTGTAAATAATACTGTTACATCTCGGTTTACTGGTATTAAGTGAGACCACACCGCTTAGCGGAATGAGTTTCCCCTCACTAATATCCTCTTTAAAACATATATTTTGCAAATCTTTTCCAGTAACCAAATTGGTTAATCAAAATGGTTATAATAATGATAATAAAAGCAATTTCTGTTAATCTATAATCAAGTAACTAATGGATTATTTGTCCACAAGTAATAAATGAACCATATGTCTGAAAGCTGGGCTGACTGCCCGCAAACTGGACAAACTGTCTACAAAATGGACTAACTGTCGCAAACTGAACTAACCATCCACAAACTATTTTCTTTAGGTTAACTACCCTTTATATTTATCCTTGAAAACCCTTTTAAAATGATTTAACCTTTTAAGTCATACTTATACAAGGAAAATATATCCTTAGCTTTATTCTAACCTATTTTTCCATGTTACATATATTCTACTCAAAATAACGTTGACGAATTTTAATGAGGATTAGATGTTCTTCCAAAACAAGTTAAAAAACTTTTTTAACATGAAAACACTTAGGCTATATTGCCTAGTTATACATTCTAAATCTTTGTTTAAAACCTTTAAACAACCATTTCGAAACCATTTAAAGTACTCCTTTTGAAACCAAGTAAAACCCTTTACTTAACCTAGGCTGAAAGGCCAAATCTTTCCTTTCAAAACCATTTAAATTCTTCCCTTTAAAGGCATAAAAACCTTCCCTTCGAAAGTCTTTAAAATCCTAGATAATCCTTTTTTTAATTTTATATATTTGCTCTAGAAAATATAGGAAAAACCTTTCCTTTCAACCCTTTCGAAACCCTTGTGAACCATTCCTTCGAAATCATTCAGTAAAACCTTTCGAAGGCTTCAAAACCAATCTTTCGAAAGCACTTGGTTTTATTTAAAACATATGGAAACCTTTTGAAACCATTCAAAAAAATTGCTCCTTCGAAACCTTTGAAAACCGTTTCAATCAAAATTCTTTGGATTATGCCTTCAAGTAGAGAAAAAGGATCAGAAACCCATTAAAGTCCAAAGAAATCCTTTCGAAATCATTCCTAAGTAATGAAGTGATGGTGCCAAAACAGTCTCTTCAAAAGTATTGGAGATGTGGCCAAATTTTAGAAAATAAAGCAACCTCTTTAAAACCATTTGGGTCGAAAGGAAGGAAGCGATAACTAAAAGGTTTCGACTTGGTTGGAAGCAGTCATTTTAAACAAAAGCGCAACCCAATCAAAACCATTTCATTAAATCCATTCGACCTAGTCGAAAGCTTACCAAGTCGAAAGCAAGCATGCACATTTTCATATTAAAAGCAAAGTAGTACTTCAACCCTTTCGGAACCCTTGGTTTCCACCCTATACTTCTGCCTACATCCAATTCACTACGTACTAGTTCTCTGATACCATGTGCATTAGTTTCGACAGTGTCGGAGGCAAAAGCCTGGTGCCGAAAGCATGGAAACAGTAAAAATCATGTAGATTGGTTGCAAGTTTCTCCTTTTTAAAGGTACTACCAACTTTCCAGAATTAACAATTTATTTTTTTAACTAAAAGCCGTTTCTTTCACAAATATATAAACAATTTAATTGTCATACCTTAAATAATTTTATATACCCATAAAACACTTAGGAAAATTCTATAAAATTTCAAAAAATCACTTTTAATATGCTTTCTAATATATATTAATTTCAGACCCAAACCAATTATTATTTAATCGTAGATAATTTATAATCCAAAACAACATTTTCTTCACCAGAAAATTTATATAAATTCCACAAAAATTCATAAAATTTTGAAAATTGAAAACCATCTCCAAACTAATATTTACGATCTATATAAAAATTCGCAAAGCATTTGCTGTCATTTAATAGAGTTTTTGTTTCAAAACATGTCACAAAATATATATGAACAACCATAAATCATCAACAATAATATATAATCATTCCATCATTCAGAAACATGGCAAATCAATGCAAAATATTTCGTATTTCATCTTAAAACTGAAAACAAAAGAAATATGAGATGTAAACGTTATTCAGCTTAGCTTTAGACATTAAGGAGAATGAGATATGAATGGATTTTATTTGAATTAGCTTCTTCCTTAGCTTCTCTTAATCTTCTTCCCTTTTTCCTTATTAATGGTGGCTGGCCTCAAGTTCAAAAAAAATTGATAAATGAAAATGAACGTGTGTGGGATATACGGCCAAGGGTTTAGGGTATAAGGATGGTCTCTTTCCTATCTTACCCCTCCTCTATTTCATGTTAACTCTTATTTTAATTCATTGATTAAATGGAACGGCTACCCTTAAAAAATCAAATCTCAATCCCCTAATCAAAACATTTTTTTTATTTATAATGTTAGTAAAAATATGGGGTGTTACAGAATCCCCTCGTCAAAAAGTTTCGACTTCGAAATTACAGTAAGGGACAAAACAAATCAATCAAAAAGGTAAAACATATCATCAAATTAGTCATGATACGTATCTCTGATCCTGCTCGCAATCTTCCAAGTACATTCCCTGTCATCGTTGCTCCATTGGACTTTAAATAGGCTGATTGTCTTGGTTCTAAGCCTTTTCTCATCTCTCGCAACAATGCGAATCGACTTTCTCATGATAGTCTCAAACTGCTCGGTAGCTCAACACCATATGCGAGTTTTCCAATCCTCTCAACAATAGGAAAAGGTCCAACGAATCATGGTGCTAACCTTCCTGATTTCCAAAATCCAATCACACCTTTCATCGGTGACACTTTGACGAAATCCTAATTTCCAAAATCCAATCACACCTTTCATCGGTGACACTTTGACGAAATCCTAATTTCCAACTGAGAACTCTAAATCTTTTCATCTTCTTTATGCATAAATCTTCTGCCTAGACCGAGCCTCCTTCATTCTACCCCGAACGACCTTAATATTTTCTGCAGCTTCCCCAACCAAAGCTGGACCAAGAACCATCCTATCCCTGGTCTCTAACCAACATACGAGAGATTTGCATAGCCTCCATACAAAGATTCAAATGGCGCCATCCCAATACTAGTCTGATAACTGTTGTTTTCGACTAAATGCATATGGTTTTCCCATGATCCCCCAAAATCTGATACAAAAGCTCTTAACAAATATCCCAAGATTTTGTCAACTCTTTCTGTTTACCCATCTGTCTGCGGATGGTAAGCGATACTCATCTTGAGTTTGGTTTTCAAAACTTCCTGTAGACTCTTCTAGAAATCGCTAGTGAATAAGGGATCTCTATTACTTACTATACTAATAGGAATCCACGCAGTCTAACCACAGCTTTCATAAACAACTTTGCTAAAACATGTGTCGTTTTAGTTGATTATAATGGAATGAAATGGAAACTCTTGGTCTGTCTGTCCATTATGACCCATATACTTTCATTTCCTCTGTTCGACCTTGGCAACCCGTTAATAAAATCCATAGAAATAGAATCCTATTTCTATACCGGAATATTTAATGGCTGAGGCAACCCATTTGGATTCTGGTGTTCAACCTTTGCCTGTTGGCAAATCAAGCACTGCTTTACCCATAAGCCAATATCCCGCTTCACACCTTCCCAGAAGAAATTCCACTTCATATCCTAATACATCTTAATTCCTTCTGGACGAATAGAGAACTTCAAACAATGACATTCCTCCAAGACTTCTTTCCTTATGTTTCCCACACTCAGAACACATAATCCTTCTTTTTTCTCAACCACCTATTCTGGTCAAGACTGAACTCTTTCAAGCCATTACTCTCCATTCCATATCTTAACTTCCTAATCCATTTAGCTAATATCGGATCTTCCTCCTGTTTAGAAGCAATCCTTTCGATCATCACTGGTCGAACTTCCAAACAAGATGACACTATGGTTTCTCCGCTAGACTCAGCCTTAGATCTCCACTGCACTCTGCAATCTGCTAATGATTCCAAATCTTTCTACTCAGCAATCATTGCTAATACTACATTCTGATGTTTCCTTCTAAGTGCATCTAAAACTTTGTTGCTTTTCACTGGTGTGTACTCAATTCCAAAATCATAGGCGACAATAAACTCTAACTACATCTGCTGTCATATGTTCAGCTCCTATTGAGATAACAAATACTTCAACGACTTATGATCTGTATATAACTCAAGCCTCTCTCCCTTAAGGTAATGTCTCCACACCATCAATGCAAAAATTATTGCAGCTAATTCCAAATCATGCGTCAGATATCTAACATCATGCGTTCTAAGCTATCTAGAAGCATAGGCAGTCACTTTACCTTTCTATATTAGCACAGCTCTTAATCCTGTTCCAATGCATCTATATAAACCACCAAATCCCTATTTCCTTTTGGAACAACCAGCAAGGTGCATGGGTCTATAAGTGTTGCAAACTATGGAACGCTTCCTCACACTTATTGGTCCACACAAACTTCACATCCTTTCTCCTTAGCTTGGTCATTGGCGTTGCTATCCGCGAAAATTCCTTAATGAATCTCCTATAATAACCAGCTAATCCAAAGAAACTCTTTATCTCGGTCACCGTCTCGGGTCTCTTCCAACTATTTACCGCTTCAGTCATAGTCGGATCTACTGACAATCCTTTCTCTGAGACTACATGACCCAGAATCTTCACTTCCTTCTTCCAGAAATGACATTTTGAAAACTTCACCATTAGCTAATGTCGCATCAGCGTCTCAAGCACCACTCTAAGATGAACTTCATGCTCTCTTTATCCTTAGAGTATATCAAGATGTCATCTATGAAAACCAATACGAACTTATCCAAGTGCTCTTAGAAAACTCAGTTCATCAAATCCACAAAGAAAGCCGATGCATTAGTCAGTCCGAACAGCATAACTAACCATTCGTATGACTTATATCTGGTCCTAAACGACATTAATGGTATATTATCCTCTACTATTCTGAGTTGATGGAAACCTATTGCCAAATCTAAACGAGAAAATATCTTGGCTCCACTCAACTGATCGATCAATCGTCAACTCTGTGCAATGAATATCGATTATTTATCATCCTCTCATTCAACTTACGATAATCGATATATAGCCTTAACTATGCATCCGTCTTCTTAGCAAACACTACGGCTGCTCCCCAAGGTGAAACTCTTGCCTTCCAATTCCATCAACTGCACCTTCAACTCCTTCATCTCTGTGGGAGTCAACATGCTTGGCAGCCTACTCACTGGTTTTGCTCCCGGAACCAAATCTGTCCTAAACTCAATGGCTCATTACGGTGGCAATCCTACTACAAGCTCAAAAACATCTGCGAATTCTCTAACCACGAAAACTCATCTCATCTTCCAACTCCATAACACCCAAAAAATCATTCACCTCACCACTAGAACTTTCTACGGTATAAACAATCCTATCTCTACAACCAAGGTGTCTAAGTGATATTTTCCTATCCTAGCAAAATATCCAAGCATCGTACTCACTTAATCAACCTATCCCAAGAATAATTCCGTACCCCAAACACATGCAAACTGCGAACAAAAGCATGACCTAACAAGTCAAACTCTAACTGGTCACATCTTAACCTTAGAGTTGCATACCCTCCTATTGGATTCGCAACGCATAAGAAAGTAAATATAGAACAGACATCTCTCTCTGCTCTAATTCATCAAACTTTCAAATCAGAACTGACTGTTCCATCGCAAACATGAACCACTCCTGGAACCTTCCCTTAAAATCTGTCGATGTCAAGGTTTCCTCATCCACACCAGCCGTCATGCTGTTCCACCAAAACAAAGCTGCTCCTTGAAGTTGTTTCGAAGAAAGCCTCCTCTTCTGCTCATCATTAAGCCCTAAATCTGCAAAGATTCTCTCACAGCGCGACAACCAATTTTCCACCTCTATAGCTTCCTCTGTTCCCAGAAATAGCTTCCCTCCAAGTTTAGCGTAATCTCCGCTCAGCATAGCATAATGGTTAACTACCAGAACTTTCGAAACTCTTACCCCTGCAGCATCCCTTCTACCACTCCAGCTGCAATTCCAGTTTGCATCATATTCACAAAAAACATAGCTCCTATGTCCATCTACGAGACTCCAGCACCCACATTCTCTACTTGTGCCTGACCTTGAGTTCTCCTCGCATTAGGTCTAGCATTCCCATCGGTGCCCCTCTTGGGTTGACTCTTCCTCTTCTACCATCCATATCTGTATTCAAACCTCATGAGATAGAGAACAATAGCCTAACAAAGATAGGAGACTAGAGACAAAGCTTATACTTATATATAGAAAATACAAGTACCTTATAATAGCGTTATCCCATACACCAACTTACTCTAATTCCTTAGGATTATGCTTTAACTATTTTTAGGTTAAATTTTTTCATAAATCTATGCTCTGATACCAAGTTGTAACATCCTATATTTGGAGGCCAAAAGCTAAGCGCTACAGATGCTGCAGTCGTCTATAGTATTAACTTCTAGTGATAAAATACGGTAATGCTATTGGTATCCATAATATCAAAAGCACTTGAATATGAACAAAATCACAGGTTTAAAAAAACAACATTTTACTAATTACATTTCAAAACAATAATTCATATCCAAGTTACTTAATCCCATAATGTTTTCCATATAAAGATCGATTATAATCATTTCAATAGTACGCCAAGAGCGACATATGATGATCACCTTGGTTGATCAAAGTAATATAGTCATATCTGACTTCATTCATACAACGGGAATAAACAGAATAAACTGCAACTCCTAATTAGTTATCCGACAGCCACCTGCTTATTTTTGGAAGCTTTATTCGTCAAAACTAAAACCTGTAAATCTCAACCCTTAGCATACTCAAATCAATTTTGAGAACTCGAAAGTTTAAGGGGAAAAGAAAAACGTCAAGTCCAAAAAATCACTTTTAGTATGCTTTCTAACATATATTAATTTCAGACCCAAACCACTTATTATTTAACCGTAAATAATTTATAATCCAAAATAACATTTTCTTCACTAGAAAATTTACATAAATTCCAAAAAAAAATCTAAAAAAATTGAAACCCATCTCCGAAGTAATATTTTGGTCTATATAAAAATTCACAAGACATTTGGATGTCATTTAATATGCTTTTCATATCAAAACATGTCATAAAATTTATATGAACAACCATAAATCATCAATAAGTATATATAATCATTCCAACATTCAAAAACACGGCAAATCAATGCAAAATATTTTGAATTTCATCTTAAAACCTTTAAAAAAAGAAATATGAGATGTAAACATTATTCACATTAGCTTTAGAGATTGAAGAGATTGAGATGTGAATGGATTTGATTTGAATTAGTTTCTTCATTAGCTTTTCTTAGTCTTCTACCCCTTTTTCTTGTTAATGGTGGTCGACCTCAAGTTTAGAAAAATTTATAAATGAAAATGAATGTGTATGGGATATATGGCAAGGGTTTATGGTATAAGAATGGCCTCTTTCCTATTCTATCCCTTCTCTATTTTATGTTAACTCTTATTTTAATTTATTGGTTAAATGGCACGGCTACCCCTTAATAAAATTAAATCAAATCTCAATCCCATAATCAACACACTGTTTTGTTTTATTTAACTAATTAAACATCCTAAATAATGTTACCGAAAATATAGGGTGTTACACTAATATCATTTTATAACATTATTTTGTATTTTATTATTTTTAAATTAAAAATAAAAGTCCACCATTTTTAATTACTCAAGTATCTTTTTAAACTTGTTTTTACCTAAACTATTAAATTTCTAAAGTTGTTCTTTTATTTGTAAACATGAACATATGTACACTAGTGTGGATAACAAGTTCTAACAACTTTTGGTCGATGAAAAGTTGAAAATCCGAAAAATGATTTTCGTTCACATCTTCGAATTTTCTCCGAACTACTTATTTTTGTAAACAAAATTATAAACAAGTTCATTATCATTAGTTATTACACAAAAGAGTTTATTTGAGTTATAAAATCCATTATTTAATCATTTAATTTTTTTATTAAATATTATATTTAAAGTGACTAAATTACAATTCATTACTCTCCCTTAAAAGAATTTTGTCCCAAAATTTAACATACAAAGAAGATACTCCAAAAGAATATCTATTATATACAATGAAACACATACAAAAGAGACACATGAATGAGTAGCTACACCATAAGTGGTGAGTACATTATCGACACACTAAGCAAGCTACTCGCTTACAACAGCTCGGGATAATCCCCTCTCATGCTATCCTCGGTTTCCCAAGTGCATCACTAAAACCCTCGCTCCATTGAACTTTAACCAACCATATGACCTTATTACACAATTGTTTTATATCCCAATCAATAATGCAAACATGATGCCTTATTATGGTCAAATTCGACACTACTCCTAAGTCTTCCTGAACAGCTGACTCGATAATTATTGTTGGATCGTGTACATATTTTATTAAATTTGATACATGGAAGACATTATGTACGTCCGACAATCTCTCGGGTAACTCGACTTAATAGGAAAGTGGCGCAATCCTCTCAAGAATCTAAAAAGGTCCAATATGGTGAGGTGTTAACTTTCCAGCTCTCCTAAACCACACTACTTCTCTTATCAGAGAAACCTTTACAAAAACGAAGTCCCCGATGAGAATTCCAAACCTCTACACCTCTGATCAACATAGCTCTTTTGTCTATCCTGAGCTTCCTTCATCTTCCTTCTAATCACAACCACCTTCTCTTTGGCTTCAAGAATAATATCAAGACCAAGTACTAATCGATCCCTGGTTTCAATCCAACATGATGGTAATTTGCACGACCGTTCATCAAGAGCCTCATAAGGTGCCATGCCAATACTTGCCTAGTAACTATTGTTATAATAGAACTCAACTAAATGAAGATGCTTCTCCTATGATGCTTTGAAATTCAAGATACAAGCTCTCAAAAGATCTTCCAAAACCTGGTTCACCCTCTTTGTCTAACCATCAGTCCAAGGATGATATGTAGTGCTTAACCTTAGCTTCGTTCTCAGACCTGGGTGCAATGCTTCCTAAAACCGACTAGTAAAAGATGGATCTCGATCGCTTGCAATGCTACTTGGAACTCCATGCAATCGGGTAATCTCGTTCACGAAAATATCTGCTAAACTTGTTGCAGTCCTTGTCGGCTTCACTAGAATAAAATGTGTGCTTTTGGTTAGTCAATCAATAATATCCCAAAGTCCTTCATTACCCTTCCTTAATCTAGGAAAACCGTCTATAAAGTTCATCTAATACTTTCTCCTCTTTCTAACTTGGAATCTCAAGTGGTTTAGTAGCCCAGCAGCCTGTTGATGATCACCTTTGATTTGTTAGCAATTTGCGCATCCGCTAACATAAATTGAAAGGTCCCTCTTCATCCCTATCCACCAAAACACCCGCTTCATATCACGGTACATCTTAGCAACCTCTGGGTGGATACTTAGTTTGGATTTGTCGCTCTGTTCTAAAACTTCTTGTCTAAGACCCACAACATCCAGAACGCATATCCTTCGGTTCATCTACAATATCCCATGGCTATATATCTCAAAGCTCGAATATCATCCTTCTTCAACTTCTTGCATAAACTATACCAGATGATTATCTTCGCTTGCTTGCAAACCTTTCACGGAGTGTTGTATTACCTTCCAAAAGAGCCAAAACTACATTTCTACATAGAGCATGAGCTACCACATTGGCTTTCCCAGGTGCATATAAAATATCAATGTCATGTACTGCAAGAAATTCTAACCATGTCTCATGTTTAAATCCTTCCGCATGAAAAGACACTTCAAGGACTTGTGGTCCGTGAAGAGCTCGAAGTTTTCATCTAATAAGTAATGCCTCTACATCTTTAATGAAAACACAACAACTAATGATTCCAAGTTGTGAGTAGCAAAATTACTCTCATGAGGCTTATAATGCCTACTAGCATAAGTAATAACCATCGCATATTGCATCAATACCACACCCAAACTTATGCCATAGGCATCTGTATACACTATCAACCCTTTAGCTCCATCAGAAATAGCTAAGACCAGTGTGCTGCATGCTTCCTCACACTTCAAATTCCAGATAAACTTAACATCCTTCTTTGTTTAATTTGATGAATGAATCTCCTATGATATGCTGCTAATCCTTAGAAGCTTCGGACCTCTGTAGGAGTCTGCTATATCTTCCAATCTTGAACAGTCGCTACTTTCTCTGGATCAACTGAAATACCATCCCCAACATAATAGTCCATGGAACCTTACTTCCGATTGCAAAAAATGACACTTAGAGAATTTATCTCTCAAAACGTGTTTTGTTAACATTTCAAGCACAACTTCCTAATGGCATTTGTGATCCTCCTCGATCTTAGAATAAACAAGAACATCATCTATGAAGATCAACATAAATTTATTAAGCACATCTCTAAAAACTCGATTCATGAGCTCCACAAAATAGGCGGGTGCATTGGCTAGCTAAAAAGGCATAATCAACCACTTGTAAAAACAGTCTGGCCATCTGAATGCTGGTGAGGGTATACCATCCTCTGCCATCCTCAACTGGTGCAATCTTGTGGCAAGATCTATTTGTGAGAATACTCAAGCACCATGTAGTTGATTGAACATGTCGTTTATATAGGGTAAAGATACTTGTTCTGAACCGTCTGCTTGTTTAGCTCATGCTAATTAACAGAAAGCCTTATAGAACCATCTGACTTTGCAACAAAACGTACAACCTCTCCCAATTTAAACGACTTGACCTAATTAGTCCATTTCTCTACAAATCATGTGTCTGATTTTTTAACTCCTCATTTTCACTTAGATCCATCTTACGAGTAGGATAAATAACAAGTTTCCAACTAGAAATTAAGTCAATACGAAACTTAATCTCCTGTTGTGGAGTTAGATTGAACTTCTTCAAAATCATCTGGAAAGTCCTTAACAATTAATATCGACCTTGACTCTTTTTAAGACGAGGTACACATGGGAAGCTACTCATTAACTTGCTAGGCTCTTCACACGATACTTCAATAAATTTCCTAGATTTTGCTTTTTAAATATATCATCCTCTTAACATAATCTATGACAGCTTCATTTTCCATTAGCTAATCCATACCAGCTAAAACATCAAACCCATTAAAATCAAGAACAGACAAGTTACATGAAAAGTGTGGGCATGGTAAGTAATTCATAGATCTTCACAAATCATGCATAGATAAGTTGCACCACCTACAAGGTTAGACACACAAATATTGGTTTCTACAATCTTTGGGGAAAGTTTTAATCTATCAACTAATCTTTTATAAAACTATGGAAAGTCCCAGTATCAAAAAATACTTGAATAAAATTCCATTAACATATAAAGGACTGTCAAGAACTCCTTTAACTTTCACGTCCTTTGAAGTTGATGGTTCCTCTTTGATAGCATAAACTTTGACTTGCTCCCCTTTTTTCACACAGTGGACAATCCTTCACCATATGTCATGGTTGGTGGCAATTAAAGCAGAGTGTCTTTTGAACCATTAGAGTAATAAGTCCTGCTTGCTGCTTTTGAACTTTGTAATTCTTATAGAATTGTGAAATATGGCCTTTCTGCTTACAAATCTGCAAATGTAATCCTTGTAGTAGTTTTCCTGAGCCCCTTCCTGGGTTTCCTCCTCGCCGCTTCTTTCCTTGCCGATTGAACTTTCTCTTATCCGGGTTGTTTCTATTGTTTCTTGGTGATGCTGTCGGCTTCTTCTTCTTAAGAACTTCATAACGCAAAACCATATCTATGAGGTTCATAAAAAATACTTTCAAGTGAGCAGTCATCTTCTCATGAAATTATTTCCTCATCCAAGCTACAAACATCTCATTCTTTTGAAGAGCGGTATTACTAAGTCCCGACCCATAGCTCGATAACTCATCGAACTTAGTTTCATACTCAACCACGGTAATTTCACCTTCCTTAAGATCCAAAAAAACATCTGTAAAGATGGGTCTTTCCAGTTTCAAGCATACACTGATCTTCAAATACCTACTTAAAACTTTCCCAAACAAATTTATCCTCTGGGACATTCACTGTAATTGAATCCCACCATGCTGAAGCTTCCTCTTTTAATTGCCAAGATGTCAGGAAGTGATTTTTCTCATTAGAAATATTAAGCCCCTTAAAGATCTTCTCATAAGAATGAAGCCAAGATAGGACTTCGATAATAGACTCTATGCCCTTGAACATCTTCCCTCCTAAATTGGTGTAGTCATTACACGAGGATGCAAAGTTAACACGGGGTTGCACATGTGCTGCCTCTTCTATACTCCACCTTACTTAGAGCATGACCATTGCAAGATCACTGAAAGAACACCTTCACGCTATAGAGCTAATTGAACAAGCCATCAATAAGAGGAAGTGGATGCTTTTTCATTATCTCATTTAGCTCACGATAATCAATATACAATCTCAAAGAGTCATTCTCCCTAGTGGCGAAAAATATAGGTGCATCCCCCTAAATATGCTTTTATGAATGAACACTCGCATCAATTGCTCATCCGCTCGCACCTTTAGTCTCCTCTGCTCTTTGAACATCATATGATTTAAAGACATAACTACTGGTGTAGCACGTCTAACCAGATCGATACAAAACTCTATCCTATATAGTGGTAATCAGGTCACCTCATCGAATGTGTCCGGACACTCTCTAGCTATAGGCACATGTGTCAAACCATCGTATGAGATGTCAAGCAAATATAGAAAACTAACCATCACCTCATCATCATGCGGGTTTTCGAACACTACCTTCTGCTCATCTCAGTCCCACTCGTCATCAACGGCCTCTCGCAATCCACTACTATTCCGTACCCCTTCAGCCAATCAATTCCCAGACAATAGTACCAAACCTAACTAAATCTGAAGCAATTAATAACAAATAAACAGACAAACATACATGACTTGATAAAACAAAGTTTCGAAAAACCATGTATAGCCGAGTGTAAACAAACCATGTAGTAACATTCGCTATTTTGAGAGCCGATACCAAGCGCTACAAATGTTGTAGTCATCCTTAGTATTAACTTCCGACAACAAAATGTGGTATGTTACACATTTATAGTCTGGTTGAGCCTCCAACAAGGTTCGTCATAATTTAAAAGCCGGTTAACAATTTTAGATCTCAATTCTAATCTACTACATAATACTAGATATGAAAGAATGTGAAACCCCAACGTCAAATACAACACGTATTGAAATGCCATAAATGGATAGCATGCCCTAGATAGTGATGCCCCTTTTCCCTTCTCTTTCATCGATGAAGCACACACGAAATCAGAATGGCATTCAACGCATATGCTTCCATTATTTGCCCCTACTCAACTAGTTCGGGGCAATCCTACATACTAGGTTCAGGCTTTGAAGTCATAAAGCCTCTTCGATCAACTTCTCGAAGCTCTTGTCAAATGAGCAATCAATCACTTCCTAAGATGATTGCCTAACCCAATGTAAAAAAATTCATTCATTCTGTATGGAGTATCAATGGAAGATAGAATGCACTTTGAAAGAACATCGAACTCAATCATACACTCCGACACAAACATATCTCCTTACTTCAAACCAACGAACTCCCTAACCAACACTTACTTCTAAAAAGTCTAGATAAATTTCTTCGAAGCGGACTATGAACTAAACCCAAGTAAAACGGTCCTCAGGATTCAAAGCTATAAGGAAACCCCATAAGTTCATTTTTAATTCTTGGATTTATCTAGAGGTCAACTGCTACCTTACTGCGTCAACTAACTCCAAGCCATCGAAGGTCCTTTCGCGAACATTATCCTATCTTTCACCTTAATAGCCAACCCCATTCCAAAGAACGATCTGCCTCCTAGACTCACATAGGCATTCTACAACTCGACAAAGTTGACTCTAGGCGTTTGCACTTGAGCACCATAATCATTTAGAGTAACAGAGACATTCTAGAAAATGATTCGCACCATCTCTACGAACATATTCTATAAATCAGGGTTTGGTGGTCCCCGTTTCTGCCCAATCCTCTTCTTTGAAGATGAAGTCAATAACAGCATTTATCGTATGCCAGGTCATTCTTAATACACAATAAGACCGACAGTCTCTCATAAAGGAAAGACTACATCAATAGTGCTTGTGTGTGCAATACAACTTATATACTATATATACTACTATATAGTTTTGAAATCAAAATATACAACAAATATACACTCTCTCGTATATAGGTAAACTCTCAATCCAGCCTAAGGCGACAACTCCTACCCTATCTCTTCTGGACCATGGTATCACCTCAGGTTAATCACGTAACCTAAGCTCCTATACAAAATGTGTCGGCCGCCCTACACCACCATGCTCATATTACCAAATAGTGCATTGTTGGAGCATCCGGGTGGTGTAGATGATTAAAAGGAAATAAATAGAAGTAAAGATGAGGGATAGAAAAGAAGAGAAGGGAATAGAAGAAATAAGAAGGAAATAAAACATCACACAATCACATGACCTGTTGTATATCTCACAGTACATCAGATAAGATATAATAGTCATCACAGGTATAAAATAGCGAGACAGTAATAACTATATAAGCTACATAATCAGAGTACGTAGGCTCATATAGTTATAAAAAATAGTAATAGAGTTTATACAACTAAATAAACTCAACCGACAAATTATCCCTAATAATAGTAAGTCAACACTGCGATGGATCCACAGTGTCACACAGCAAAATAAACAATAATAGTTCAAAATATAAATATGAGAAAGCATCACCATCTGCTAGTCTATCTGCACAGCTCCAAGTACCATTTACACCTTTTATCTAGTCTACTTACTTAAGAGCACCCGAGATAATAAGAAGCAAAGCATTAAACCTTGAGTCAGACTATAGTCTGGTGTGAGCGATAAATAATATCAAAACACTATAAAAGTTGGTATAGTATATGGAACAGAGGGTATGGAGAATCACGACCTATCCATGCAACCATAAAATTAGAACATAACACAAGATATACGCTACTCTATATCATAGTCGTCGTGGATGTACTATACATCAAAGTACTAAGGGTGTCTAGATATCGGCATCGATAATATCTACATCGTGTGACATCCCTAAAATGATAAACAACCAAAGCAAGCATGGCATCCATCATCCATCCTCGAATTCACTCACACAGTGCGTCGAATATATGATACTCGTATGGCCACCTCTACAGAATAAGGACTACCCAATGTCCCGGTTTTTCGGTACTTGAATCCATGCCACTCAATAGGCCAGAAACTAGTGCGCACTCCATAGCATCCCAAGGTACTCGGATCGAGACATCATGTGATCCGGGGCATACTTCATAGCCTAAGTGAGCGTCCTCACATACCCTTGCTTTATGAGTACACCTTAAAACCTATAAATATCAACAATCCCTTTGCACACGTCATCCATAGCAGAGCTCATCCAGGAACTGTCCTACAACTCACGTCTAAAGTCATCGTAGTTGGGAACTACTATGATCAATTATCATAAGCCACATGGTGTCATCATATGTCTCGTAACCCACCTCCAAGTGTCCCCCTTAATTTGACTCATCGCCGCATACTCCTCCTCCCGAAGTACAGTTATCCATCGTCGAAGCCATCACTTCCTATCAGGGGATCATCTTCGTCGAATCACGAAGTCATCGCGTCGAAGCATCGCATCCTTGCTTCAGTGCCAAACCGCCCGTCGAAGAGCCATAACATCAAAATCAAATATCAAACGAACCATCACGTCATGCTCTTCGAAGTCTCTTCATCGTCAATGTCAAACTAGCCAAATTGCCATCTTCAATAGTGGTGGATAACGATCACTCCAGAGTATTCGATGATGATCACTTTGGTTGTGTACTTAACCAAAATGGTTAAGTACAAACCAAATGAAAACATCCAACGTGTTCCCAGAACTTCAAAGTGCATAAAGTCCACCATGCTTCATCTTTTTATCAATCTGCATGCACAACACTCTATGCACGAAGTCATATTATATAGGATATATTCTTATCCTATATCGCCTTCAAACGTTGTTTTCAATCAACAGCCAAAAAAGCGGATATGCAACCAACAAGTATAAAAATGCCTATAATATACCTATATCAATAATAACACAATACAATAATCCAAAGCAACCAATGGGGGATAAATATCAGTAATATCCTAAATCTATCAATATCGTCAAAATAGTGCATCAATGGAAAAATGTGATATTTAATTTAAACAATTTTACAATGCTTTTAATTCTTTTTTTAAATAATATATATGTTTAAGTATTTTAGAAATCACGTTTTAAAATTAGAAATCATATCAAAACGTCATTTTAATACTATACTAGCATTCATAGTATGGCGAGATAATATCATACTCCAACCAAATTTGTCCAAACCATCATTAAGTGGTAGAGCTCTCCATCACGAGTGCAACGTAAGAAATGTCATCCAATATGGAACTCGTATGCAAAAGTTATGAATTATATAATTTTGTGGATTATTTAAATAGTCAATTCACTTAATTTATAATTAAATCCCTTAGTTACCTTAATAGAGATTAAACTATCTTCTTCAAGTCGCCAATGCATGTATCAGTATCCATTGTCGAAACTTCATTCCTCGATTTCTCCTTCGATACTCGATGAATCTCGATGCCGTCTTCACCAAATTATCCGTCTACATGAGCTATTCGTCTTGGTACCAACATGACAAATCCAGGTTGGCTACCTTGATTTGCGACCTGATGGGTCCAATGCCGCCAAACAAAAAATTTCACACTTGCCTATGGTGGATCGCACCTGACCAAATCGCATGGGGAGGTACCAACCACGAAGAGAAACCCAATGCCATTGGTATCGTGGCCGATCTCGCCTTCATTTGATAGCAAAATGAAACCCTAGTTTGCAGCTACAAGGGGTGTACTCGGCTATGTGCAATTGCACACTTTAAATCGGTATAGGTTTGTATATCTCGATCATGCAAATCCAACGGAACAAATTTCATGATTTTAGGAGGCCTAGATTTCTTGGTTTTGATTTTTGAATGTATAAGGAAGTGGCGGCCAAGGTTTACTGAAAGAGGGAATGGAACAATAGCTAATCAATGAGAGAGAAGAGTTTTAATTTAAATAATAATAAATTATTCTCTTTTATTTAATTTCTCAAATAGAACGATCGTGCATTTTGAGCTTGCACAATCAAATGGGACGTACAATCGCCACGAAACTCATCTGCGCGCACCACCTCATTTTTTCGGTCCCGATGATATAAATTTCCACTACCCAAGACTGTGCTTTGAGATGATAATTTCACGCTTTTCGAGACAGTTTTGACCATTGGATCTTCCGATCTCCGAATATAACGATCCTTATATTCATTTTAGTTCGCAATGTCGATATGAACTCAACAGAAGTGCTCTCGAGTCCTAATTCGATCATATGCATAAATCATTTTTCAAGACCATCGATTAATTAATGATTCAATATTTTATTAAATTATTTAAATATCCAATCATTAAAAATACGGGTCGTTACAGGTATAGTCTTTGCACAAGGTTGCAAAGTTAACACGGGGTTGCACATGTGCTGCCGCTTCTACCACTCCTACCTTAGTTGGAGCTTGACCATTGGTGGTTGTAGTACTGCCATCTCTACTTCCTCGCATTCCTTTATTACTCATTTCTTACAACCGGAATATAGCAAGATAACTTTGGAACGCATAGGCCAAATAACTTAGGAAAAATGGTATTAAACCAAACATATAAAGGTTGATCAAATTAACCTGAATAAATATATATACGGATAAAATTATAAATATGCACTCTCATAGACTAGAGTCATTCTATGTATCATCAACCCTGTTTATAATGAGTTGACCCCACTAAAACCTAGGTGTTCACTCAACCTAAGCTCTAATACCACATGTAATGTTCATCTTACTTACTCTTAAAGATGATATTTAATACATCCACGATATTCATGTGCCGATCATTTAGGCATCCGAAAGATAGGTCGTCGGCGTAAAAGAAAAGAAAAGACAAGAAGAAACATAGAATCTCACAACAAATGGAAATCGTATATAATATTACATAAGACAGTGCATACAGCTACTTCCAAAAGTGAAATGTCCGAGTTACAATAAGTATAAATTTCAGTCAGGGACAATTATAACTGCCTACCATCACAACACTGATACATGACTATATAAAAACAATGGAAATAAATATATAACGGTTAAGCCTCCTGCATCATGTTCCTTTAAAATGCATCCGTAAGAACTTGAACTACTTGGCTACTCAAAAATTAGAGTACCCAAAAGGGAAAGAAATAAAAACTTCAGGTCAGACTTGAGTCTGGTGTACGTAAACTTAAAACATATGCTTTAAGAAAAAAAGGTATCTCGTAAGACCGCACCACACATAAATACAGATGAGTTTTTACCTTACGATAACTAAAACGTTTATACTTAAGATCAGAGATAATATCACTTATGTCTAAGTTCGAAAATAAATATATAATATAGCTGAAATGCATGCAACCTACATTCCAGCATTTGGCACAACTAAGTCCGTAAACTATGTATTAGAAAATGGACTCCAATGATGCTAAGGCAAAGGACTACCTTTCTTACAACACATCTCTAGAAAAAAATGTACCAAGGCTGCAGACCTTAAACCTCTACTAACATAGAACTAGCCTACCCCTTCTTAGATAGTACGAATATAATCATCCCTCAGTTGCGATCAACAACCGTACTGGGCCCGAAGCATACATCCAAAGAAATATCGATCTAGATCAGGGATGATCATACTCTAACGGTAGCGAACCACATAGCCATGCAGGATCTCCCCTATTTTAATTATTTTGGGTGTGAGGCTTGGGGTAGCGATTGTCATTTTTAGCAAATCCATCTTGGAATGTCAACACTGCCCTCTAGGCAACAAATGCTATGTCAGCACTATCCATACAAGTTGTTCCAAGATCGAACAAACACACCAACTTTACTACCTTCCATTTTGGAATCACCCTTGGGATAGGTGGAACAACTCCATAACATTCATCACGATAATTCAGATCATGAATTGTTTGTTAGTTTGCAATGGCTCAGACAAACCGTACTTATCCAAAACCAGTGCCTTAAAATTAAAAAGATGAATTCCCGGATGAATTTATTCCAGTTTTTTTAAAAGTATGCGAACAAATATAAGTCTTCTATGGGAAATCTCGAATATATATATATTCATAGAAGCAATCTACATTTCATAGAAATGGGTCCTTCCCAAGGGATCTCAAACCGTATGAAGTTGCGAAGCCTTTATATACTTCCTAAATCAAAATAGGTCAGGTTGTTGATAGTGGACAAACCACTATCTAGTGTAAGTAATTAGTTTGCATATGGAAAATCATACAACATATACATATCACCGCTTTTCAATTTCAACCTCATGTTATCCTTCGATTAACAATGAAGCCATTCAAGTTGGGGTATTATTACCTCTCAAAACTTGACTCTACAACATTCTTAAACTCTCACAGATAGAATCGGGCATCCATACCATGAAATTTAGTGTCAAGTATAAGATGAAGTACTTTCCATATACGAAATTAACTCTCTTATACTTATTGTGTTTTCGACACTTTGACTTATCTATCCCTCATTCGAAATTGAAGCCAGGTAAGTCAAAGAACCGGTTGCTCCTGGCCTTGCCTCTTAGTTAAGCACTTAGATTTCAGATCTCATAGGTAAAGAAAAGTCTACTTATCGACTTTTAGTACTAAATATAAGATGACTTACTTTCCATAAATGTGTCAACATGTTAGCACTACTCTATCATATTTGTTTTGTGTTACATAATGGCACTGACAAAGAAATTCCCTATTTAAAAGTAAAGTCCTTTTAAAATAGCCGAAAACCAACTTTATAAACTTATTTCCAATTTTCAATTTCAAAATTATTTATTTTAGTCCAAAGTTTGATTTAACAACAATTTTCTTTTATACAACCAAACACCTTTTTAATAGATGTATTCCAAACCACTTTTAAAACATCTTCGTAAGAATTTTGAAAATAAGAGCTGGGTTGGAAAAAATCATTTAAAACAACTTTAGGAAGGTAAAGTAACAAACCACTTTTTAAACAAACCAAGGATTTTCAATGTTGCATAAAAACAAGTCATCAAAAAAGTGGCTGTTGCTAAGCATATACAAATTCCATCACATCTTACATAGTATGTAAAAATGTAAATAAACATCCACAAGGCGAGGAACTCCTTGGAGTGCCTCTGCAAAAAATTTCTCGTGCAAATCATTACATATGCACTTCGAAGCGTATTGTCACGACCTATTCATTACGGTCATCTCGACTTCTTTCCTTTTGCTAGTCCCCGATCTAAATCCTATGTGCCGTCCGCTTTCAAGTGGGAAACCAAACCAAACAATAATAATTACATACAATTATACACTCAAGCAAACATATGAATTATTACAACTAAATACTTAAATTATAAAGCTGCTTTCAAGTGAGCTTTAGTTACTTAAACAAGCACAAACTTCACCCAAGCTACCGCGACCTTGCAAACAATACATAAACCTAGCTTCCTTTTACCCAAATTGCTTTTAAAGACCCTGGGAACCATGTTTAGGCTTGGCCTTGGTTAGGGAGGGCTCGGCCTAAGCTTCCAAGAAGGGTTTTTGGTTTGATTTTTGTAGATAAGTGATGTAGAGAGCGATAGTAATGATTTTATGAACAAGTTTATGAATTTAAAGAAAAAAGAAGCGTCCTTTGTAAACTTTTCTTAAGAAAAATGGCGGAGAAAAAGTGAGGTCGGAAGTAATAAAATGGAAATGAAAATGAAAAATGTGGAAAGAAAGAGAGAGTGTTCTTTTTATAGAAATAGAAAATTGGTTAATTACTAAACTAACTCTCCTTAATTAAAGCAACTATCCTCCTTTAAAATTTGATAGCACACCCACCCCATTATGATAATTCACCCTCCATCCCCCTTATATCACATTCAACTATCACATTTCCTTTTTTCAATCTCCTTTTATAACATTATTTTGTATTTTATCATTTTTAAATGAAAAAGAAAAGTCCACTCTTTCTTAATTACTTGTATCTTTTTAAACTATCTAAATAATTCAATTAATAAAGTTGTTCTTTTATCTTCGTATGTGCACATATGTGCACCAGTGTGCACAACAAGTCCCAATAAATTATGGTCGATGGAAAGTCGAAAATCCAAAAAATGTTTTTCAGTCACATTTTCAATTTTTCTCCGAACTACTTATTCTTGTAAACAAAATTCTAAAACAAGTTCACTATCTTTAGTTGTTACTTAAAAGATGTTTATTTGAGTTATAAAATCCATTATTTAATCTTTTAAAAAACATATTAATATTCACATTTAAAGTGACTAAATCATGGATCATTACATAGTTTATTTAAGCCCAAATAAATACTATTAATTAAATCTAACTTAATTGCTTTTCGATATTGCATTAGTATAAATATATACAATAATATTTTTTTCTCAAATCATATTCATAATTTTATACTTAATATTTCAAAAATATTAATTAATTTATTAATTTAATAAATAAAAACTAATTAAATTGGGTGGTCTAAAAAGAATTTATCATTGTGGTTGTGTGATTCGTTAGTTGTAAAATTAATCAACGGCTAACATCGAACTATTTGAGTGTTAATGTTTATATGTCACTTAGCAAGTAGTATGACATTCTGATCAAATTTATTGCTTACTTAGTTTCGGTAAAATTCAATCTAATTATTAAGCATTACCCGATTGTGATATTTATTTACATCAATTCTCTTCGTCAAAACCATGCCACTTTAGACTTATGGAATTTGCTAATGGTCAAAATTCTATCATCGTCCATATTCAACTTTATAGTTCAAACACGAAGTCCTTGATTCAATAATAACAATTATTATTAACCGAAATGCTCTGGCCAGGGACTTTGACATTGAGGGTGCCGTGACACAACACCATATAACTGAGGAGACAAATCCTCTCTTTAGTAGTGCTTCACTTTCAATGCTTCCACTGACCCAACTATAGTCACTCGATGGATGTCATATTATAATTTGATTATAATCCTTCCAAATTGAAGATCAACGGCATTATTAAATCGAGTGAACTGTGTAAATCAGCTACATCGATATTTTCTGTTTGACCTTAGTTATATTAACCAACAAAAAACTATTAAGTGAGTCATTCCATAGTTATTTAATAACCATCAGTACGTAACCTATTGGTTTCCCTCACAGTCAAGAGTAGTACACTGCCCAAAATTTAGAGAATGTTACGTACTCTAGCCTCAATGGATACATTGATATTCAGCCGCGATGTATCTTGACTAGAACATCTAAAGCGGTATATTTATTTTCACAGTGTTAAATTACTCACAGTTACAACCATTTGTAACTACTATCACAAAACATATCATTTATCGATTTTCTATTAAATACACTTTTAATTCAATTAATATAACACATTACATCAAGTATGTAATAGAAAGAAAACATCTATTATTCCTAACAAGATTAGTTATCGAGTTAGATATATGTAACAAATTACATAATTTCACCTGTGGCATACCCCTAATTCTATCAGTTCATTTCTCCTTTTTGTTATTCTTTATAAATTTTCTTGTGGCCTTCTTTAACTTGCGGGTTTGGTGATTTTAGTTTCCTAGCATGCGCCTTCGTCGTCTGCGATTTTGAAATGTTTTGACCTAGGTTTTTGGCGTTTGGAATTGGATGCTGGTGGCGGATTTTTGCTGCTCATTCGGTAGCCGTTAAAGTATGCAGTTCTATTGATTTGCTTCTCGTTTGAGAAACCATTGTTACATTGATTTTTAATTTCGGCATTGAATTGGATAAGAAGTTTGACAGTGAAGAGAATAGTAAAGAAAGAAATGAAATATGAAAGTTTGTTTTTGGAGGGGGGATGATTTACTCGATTGTGGGCCGCGGATGTGTCTTTGTAGCAAAAAAAATTTGATTTGTGTCCTTATGGTTAAATTATTAGGACAATTTTTTTTCCCTTTGACGGGTAATGGTATCATAATGAGAGCATTTACCATAACAGCCTAGGTGTTGCAGCTTAATAATGTCTTAAAATTGTTCTCGTCTTACCTCATTGTTCTTATTTGAATTTGTCAGTCATTAGCTTAGCTTCTTATTTTTCTCACCACCTCCTCTCAGCCCATTTGATAACAAGGCAATGGTTGTAAACAAAATGAACTTCGGCTAAGTCACGTATTCTGTCACTATTTTGAAGACGTTTCCAAGTTCTGCTTCGAGGTGCAAGCTGTTAAACAAACCCACCGCCTCTACGATAAAACAACCTCTCTTTGTTTGATTTTGAGTATTGATCCGACTGCACAAACGGATTCGACTCAGCTGCACTCAAAAACATTGCTCGGTTTATTTTGTTGAAAAAAAAATAGGTTTTGTGGAAGAGAATTGGCTTCCACAAAAGAAAATGTCGTTCTGCTTTTGATCTCATATATCAATTAATTAAAATAGACTGTATACAAGGTCAAACGTACTACTAAGTGTAGGTCGACGTTGACTCAAAAATCGGATCTGAAATTTTACCGTTTCAAATAAAACAACTGTTAGAAAACGTTTAATAATTTCATTCAAAAATATAAGTGCTATACCACAACAAGCCTAAGCCCGGCCCACGTAAGGTCGGGTCGATCGGTCGGCGCACGCACGTTTATGTTTGTCAAGTATGGTCTCCCTTCTCACAAAAGAGCATTGGGTGCCCAAAGGGCCCAATTTAGCTTCTAAGAACCAAGTACATATACTTGAATCTTTTCTATAGTCCTACAACGTGGCACTATTCACATATGAGCATTTACACTTATTCATTTTTGAATAATTCACTTAAAATTTTAAAAAATTTTCCAACAATCCCCCACTTAAATTTGTTAAAAAATATTTTTCTTTTGAGCAGCTTTTGAAAAACATAAGATTATGCGTAAACAAAGGTGTCTATCGACTTGCACCATTGCATAGTGGATAAGATTCAGATTTTACTAGAGTGACACGTAGTCTTGAACTCTATTCCTGACTTCAAACCACATAAAATCTTTCTAGAGTGCTATAAAATAAGCCAGGGCATTTATGGGCATGCAAGTCTATCCCAGTTTAGTGGATGATATAAAAAATTTGCCCAAAATTCCATAGAAACGGCCATATTTCCATATCCACATAGGTGAGTTTATCAAGAGTACTTCTGAAGATAGGTACTCCACTCTATATAGAGTATGGATCTCATTAAGAGTTTCTATTAACTCATCCTCTAAGCACTTCAGGAATACATACTTCAAAATATATAAAAATAGCATGTTCAACTCATATAACTTCACAACTTGTTCTTACCCATTGAACCTAGTTCTTGAGATCTCCAGTCATTATGTCGGGTTACCATTGTGCGTGATTCAACAATCAAAGGGAAATAGTCCCATTCTTTTAGAGGTTGTAAGGACTTACTCTCTGGCTAGTCCTTTCATCAAATAATCGGACAAATTCTCATCACTACGTATGTGATCTACTCTAATGGCTCCTAAAGAGAGCAGTTTTTTTAACAGTGTTGTGCTTACGACATATCTACCGTCTCTTACCATTGTAATAACAGTTCTGTACTTCAACAATATCAGTTGTACTATCGCAATGGGTCAACATAGTTGATATCGTTTTTTCCCATAAAGGAATCTCAGCTAGCAGATTACTTAAGTAACCTGCTTCTTCACTAGTTGTGGCTAGTGCTATCATTTTAGACTCCACAGTGGACTGAGCCAAAATAGTCTGTTTTTTTAGATTTCAAAGAAACAGCTCCACTAACAATGCTAAATAGCCATTGGTTGCTTTCGAATCATCAAATAAAGTATTCAAATCTGCATCGGAGTATCCTTCAAGGACAGGTGGAAAATTTTCATAATGTAACCCAAAATTCATAGTTCGTTTTAGATATCTCATGACCCTTTCGATAGCATGCCAGTGCCCTATTCTAGGTCTACCAGTAAATCTTCATAATAATCCTATGGCATAAGAAATGTCGGGTCTAGTACAATAAGTGGCATACCAAAGGCTATCAATGATGCTCGCATAATCATATTGTCTTACACCTTCACCAGTGTTCTTACATAGTTTTACACTAGGATCGTGTGGTGTACATGCAGGTTTACGATCAAAGTAGTTGTATTTCTTTAGTATCTCCTCAATACAATGAGATTGATCCAAAGAAATTCCCTATTCTGACCTAGTAATCTTAATTCCAAGGATTACACTCGCTTCACCTAGATCTTTCACATCGAAGTTGGCACTTAATAAAGATTTTACATTGTTTATAGCATAAATGTTTGACCCAAAGATATGTAGATCATCTACATATAGACATATAATAGTGCAAATGTCATTATCAGATTTACAATAAATACATTTTCACTTTCATTAACTTTAAAACCATGCGATATTATTAAGTTACCAAATTTCTCATGCCATTTCTTAAGTGCTTTTTTTAAACCATATAATGATTTATCTAATTTGCAAACTTTGTATTCTTAACCATGAGTTACAAAGCCTTCAGGTTGGTCCATATAAATTTCCTCTTCTAATTCGCCATTTAAAAAGGCATTTTTAACATCTATTTGGTGTATTATTAAATTATGAATAGATGCTAGTGAAATTAGTATTCAAATGGATGTAATTCTAGTTACAGGTGAAAAAGTGTCAAAAAGTCGACAATTTCTCTTTGCTTAAACCCTTTAGCTACTAAACGAGCTTTATATTTATCAACCGTTCCATCAAATTTTAATTTCTTTTTAAGTACCCATTTACAACCTATAGACTTAAAACTAGTTGGTAAATCTACTAAGTGCTAAGTCTTATTGGATTGTAAAGAATCTATTTCATTCATTTATAGCCTCTCGCCAAAAATCGACATCTAAAGAAGATAAGGCTTCTTGGAAGTTTAAAGGATCCTCCCCTATAGTAATAGTGAAAAAATATGAACCATAATCTTTTGTAATTCTTTCTCTTTTACTTCTTCTAGGTTCGTTTTCAGAAGATTCATTATGTTCTGTTCTAATAGGTATAGTGTTACTTGATGTGCCCCCACTATTCCTTAATTTAAATTGAAATCTCAATTCATAAATATCAGCATCATTAGATTCTATTACACTGTGGGTATTCAAGTCATAAAATCCATATGCTTTGCTATTAAAAGCATAGCTAATAAATACACATTCATATGCTCTACTTGCTAATTTTGTTCGCTTAGGGTTGGGTATACGAACATATGCTAAACATCCCCCAGTTCTAAATAACACACATTTGGTTTATAATTTCTTAAATTTCAAAAGGTGAAATTTTTCTTTTTGACTTAAGGGTCCTATTCAAAACATAAAACATGGTCAATAAGATTTTCCCCCGCCAATGTGATGATGCACCAGAAGTAAGTAAAATACCAACTACCGTTAGGGCCAAAATTGGTCATTAACACCCAAACGCCGTTGAAAGCACCAATTCACAGTCACAAATAACTAATAGAGTGTATGTAGAGAATATAAATATGAAGAACAATCAAAATTAAAAAGAAAGCAGAAATAACAGAGGATTTATAGTGATTCGGCTGACTCTAGCTACGTCCACTTCGAAAATTTCCTTTTTATTAATACCAAAATCAACTACGGTTACAATTCGGAGTTTTTAAAACAATATCGGCAGAGTAGAGTTAATGGAGAAGATGAACGAAAATAGAATGAAGATCCCTTTTCTGAAGCACCGCCTGCTGTATTTATAGGCAAAATCACGGTTACTGGGATTCTCGAGTGATCCGAGCCCACCAAGACCCAATCCCTTCCTTTAATATACCGACCCTTGTTGTTTATGCCGACCCGGAGTAAACCTATCATTAGCCTAAAGTAATAGCTTCACTGACTAGAAGCAGCATGTTTCATGACTCCAAGTGCAATCCCTGGCCGATCCCCTTTTGTTTCCTATAGTCTTGCCTTCATAACCGACTCGAAGACAAGAAGTTTCCGACCCTAAGTAATTGAAAATGGGCCGACCCCTTGAAGCAAAAACATGCTAACCCCTTTTCCAAGCCGCCGACCTAAAGTGGTGCTCTTACCGATCCGAAGAAGATACCGACCCCTCCGAATTGTGTTGATCCTATGTGGCCCGAAGAAACCATTCAAGTGACCAGAAGAAAATTGCTTGAAAACCTGAAGCAAACCCACAAGCGACTCGAAGCAAACTCCATACATCCCGAATCACCTCGACTTTTTCTCAAAACTCATATTTCGAGTATCCCGCGTCTTTTGTCCATCGATTATGCTGGATCTCAGCTTCATAATGACGTTTATCATCCGAGATCGGTCATCTATCCATCCAGTCGACTCAAACCCATCGTATTCCAGCCTCGATAACTGAACAATCGATTTAGTTAAATCCATCTGTCTACGTCCTTACCAATAGACGGGTTAACATTTGCCCCTTAAAACATGCCTTGCTATTGGAAAGTGTATTTTGAATAGCTTTAAATCCGATATCCAAAGTTCCAACTCCATTCATTATCAAGCAATTCCATCCAAGTTCGATAGCCAAATTCACGATTGTTCCGAGTCGTTATCCAATTCTAATTCATTGCAAATCCATTAACAGAATCCATGACCCCTCCAAATCATTTTATCCAAGTTTGAGACCTCTCGGGATATTGTAATCCAAATCTGAGACCTTGCCGGGTCCTATAATCTAAAAGCGGGACCACTTCGGGTCCTTAGCCAAGGTCGAGACCTCACCGGGTCCTTTGCCAAATCCATAGCTGTTCAAAATTGAAATCCGAATCTGTAACCTCTCTGGGTTCTTGCCAAGCGCAATCCGGACTCGACGACCTATGTTAAGCAATGCCTTGGTGTTTTCGGTTCAGTGTCCCTAAACGTTGAGTAATGACATGGCTTAAGTCCTAAGCCGAATCCCAGTCGCTCCGGACCCTTGTAGAGCATAGTACATGCTCGAGGACCTAAAATAACAAGTGATAAATAATATGGGGCCTTAGTCCTATGCTGAATCCTGGTCTATTTGGACCTTTGCCGAGCATAGTCCACGCTCGATGAACTGAATAAGCTGATCCGCCATGTTCAGACAAAGCGACTTACCCCTTACCACACATAATCCATACCCGACGACCTTTTAAACAAAAACAAGATAAAAATCCAATCAAAGTCCAATTTGAAATCCAGATCAGACCAAAAAACCAAAAATCCATATCAAAAATCCAAACCAAAAGACTAACGTCCCAACCAGTATCCAAATCAGAAAACAAATAAAACTAAGAGTTCAAACCAAACTCCAGAACCAAAACAAAAAAGAAATTGTCCAAACCAAAAGGAAAAAACAGATTTCACGAACCATAGCGTCATGATTTATCATCACCTCAGAGCATGCCTAGAGGATATCTCTGTCCCCATACATGAGTAAGTGACTTACCCGTTTGCCCAGAGTTCATCACTTATTCCAAACCATCACGATTATTTGATGACCGATCGACCATCATTCCTGGGCCTTGCACCTTCCTTATTTGAGGTAAATGGTGGCTGCTCCTATTCCACCGTAGCATTTCGAGTTCCGACATATTGCCGCAAGACCATTCCCTACATGCTCCTTGATTATGTCTTTTAAGTGCCTGCAGTTGTTGGTTTCATGTCCGTCCAGGTCATGAAAGAGACAGTGCCTTCCGGATGCTCTCTTGCGTTTCGAGTGTTCCCTCCTTGCCGGCCTTCGATAAGGAAGGCGATCTAGAGTTTCCATGAATATCCGCTCTAATGTTTCATTTAATCCTGTGTAAGTAGAGAATTCTGGTTCTCCTCGGTACTTCCATGTCCTGCCAGATTCGCTATCCGACTTCCTCTTTCCATTATCCTTATCTTTACCCAAGCTTTCACCAGATGGTTCTTCTTCCTTAACCATGTTTACTCCAAACATGCATCTTCTTTTCGAAGAAACCTCATAGATTTGTGAAAGAATTTCCCGAGATCCATTGGTGAATCCCGTATTAACGATACTTTGAAATTTGAATTATCCCTGACTCCTGATACTGCCGCCATCAGAACCATTGATGGATCTGATCGATCCACCAAAGAAACTTCTTCATTAAACAAATTTAAAAAAGTCCTAGGTGATTCTCCCATCCTTTACTTCATCGATGTCAGTGTCATCACATTCTTCGGCCTCTTGATGTTAACTTAAAACTGTTTCAATAACTTGTCCATCAATTCTGTCCATGTTCTAATAGATCCATCTCTAGCTACCTGAACCACATAGCAGCTATATTTGTTAAGTATAAGGGGAAATACTGGGACATAACCTCTTCTGATGCCCCCAGCACTTCTATATGTCTTATGTACCTCATCAAGTGGTCGGTAGGATTCGTTTTACTATTGTATACTTCTAGAGCAGGAAGCTTGAAATCGGGTGGATTCCTAGCCATTCTAATGTTACAGGTAAACAGACTTTTATTTACTCCCTCCAAATCTCAGTTTGCAAGACCTACGCAAATAGTTCCCTTGATAATGTCAACTAATCCAGTGTTATCTTCCAAAGATTGCCCCCATATCCATTTCCGAACTGCCCTCCAAGTCCTCGAGGGAATTCCGGTACATACTCCTCATCACGCACTCCTGTATTTCTATTGGAGCGGGGCTGCGCAGCGCCATCTGATACCCACCCATGGATTGGTCCAGCATTACCTGGCGGTGTGCCCCCGAGTCTGGGTCCATCCAGATTAATAGTTGTTTGCTGACTGGGGGCTGCCCCCGGCTGAACCACTCCATCTGCTTGCCTGTTGAGTCCTTATGATCCAGCTCCATGGATCTGAGCTCCTGCAACTCCAGCTGTTCCTGCCTGTCCAAATTGTCTGAGAAAGGTCTACATCATTTCCTCTTGCCTTTTCATCAACTACACTTGCATGGAATCCATCATAATCTGCATCTCATACCTAGTGATTTAGATGGATGCTAGATCTGATCTAGCTTCAGAAGAAGCCTCCTTATCCCTCCTGATTGCTCCTTTCTGTCACTTGTTTCCTTGTCGATGGCCTAATCAATGTTCCTCCTAGAATTCGAGTTCCTAAGCATTCAAAATCAATATCTTCGATCCGAAATCCCTGAGTGCTAGCTTTCTCGGTGAAGACACCAAAATGTTGGCGCCAAAATTGATGACTAACACCCAAACGCCATTGAAAGCACTAATTCACAGTCATAGATAACAGATAGAGTGTATGTAGAGAGTATAAATATGAAGAACAATCCAAATTAAAAAGAAAGTAGTAACAACAGAGGATTTATAATAGTTCGACTGACTTTGGCCTACGTCCACTCCAGAAATTTTCTTTTTATTTATATTAGAATCAATTATAGTTACAATCTTGAGTTTAAAAAAAATAATGGTAGAGTAGCCTTAGGGGAGAAGATGAAGGAAAAAAGAATGAAGATCCCATTTCAGAAGCCCTGCCTGCTATATTTAGAGGCAAAATCCAAGTTACCGGGATTCTTGAGAGATCCGAACCCACCAAGACCCAATCCCTTTCTTCAATATAATGACCCTTTGTTGTTTCTGCCGACCCAAAGTAAACCCATCATTGGCTCGAAGTAACAATTTCATTGACTCGAAGCAGCATGTTCCATGACTCTAAGCACAATCCTAATGGCTGATCCCCTTTCATTTCCTACAGCCGACCCTATATCTTCATATCTGACTCGAAGACAAGAAGTTGCTGACCTAAAGTAATTGGAAATGGTCCGACCCCTTGAAGCAAAAACATGCCGACACCTTTTCCAAGCTGCCGACCCGAAGTAGTGGTCTTGCCGATCCGAAGAAGATACCGACCGCTCTGAATTATGCCGATCCCATGTGGCCTGAAGAAACCATTCAAGCGACCCAAAGAAAACTACTTGAAGACCCGAAGCAGACCCACAAGCGACTTGAAGCAAACTCCATACACCCCGAATCACCTCAAATTTTCTCGAAACTCATATTTCGAGTGTCCCACGTCTTTTATCCAACGATTATGCCAGATTCCGGATTCATAATCATGTTTATCATCCGAAATTGATCGTGTATCCATCCATTCGACTCAAACCCATCGTATTCCATCCTCGATAACCGAGCAATCAATTTAGTTACATCTACCTATTCATGGTCTTACTAAAAGGCGGGTAATTCAGTTAACGTTCTATTTTTCCTTTCAGCTTTACCATTCATTTCAGGTGAATGTGGAGCAGTTCTTTCATGTATTATTCCATACGAGTTGTAAAAGTCAACAAACAAACTTGTTTCATATTCAGTTCCTCTATCACTATGCAATCTTTTAACTTTCTTATTAAACTGATTTCAATTATGAAAGATTTAAACATCTCAAATGCATCACTTTTATTTTTCATAAGGTATATATAGGTAAAATCAAAGCAATCATTAGTGAAAGTGACAAAGTAGCGGTGTCCATTTCTAGTCAGAGTGCCATCAAGCTCACATATATTAGAATGAATCAAGTCTAAGGTTTTTGATTCTCTAATTACAGATTTATGTGGGGTTTTAGTTATTTTTTCTTGACTACAAAAAACACATCTTTCAAAATCATCGAGTGACATATTAGGTATTATACCTAAGCTACTTATGTTCTTTATTATTTGTTTATTAACGTGACATAGTCTAGAGTGCCAGATATTAAAATCACACAACATAAAAGCAGAAACAGACATTTTGTTACATTCAATATTCAATTTAAACATACCATTTGTTGCGTAAACCCTACCTACAAACATACCATTCCTAGTGATGGTGTACATATCAGCCCCAATAGTCTGTGTAAACCCAGCCTTATTAAGAAGATAACCTGAAATAAGATTCTTTCCCATCTCTGGAGTGTGCATGATGTCTTTCAGAATGACAATCTTTCTATAGGTAAACTTCAGTTATATGCTTCCAATCCCAACAACAATAATGGTGTGAGAGTCTCACAACAACACTTTCTTGTTCTCAGTCTCCGTGTATGTTTCGAACATAGCACGATCATAGCAGATATGACATGTAGCACCGGTATCTACCCACCAATGCTCTAATCCGCCAATAAGGTGAATCTCATCAGAAATTATAGCCGTAAGAGGTTCCTCAGTCAGGTTAGCCTGTGGTGTAGAGCTTGGCCTATTCCGACACTTGCATGACATATGACCTGGTTTTCCAACAATAGTAGCAAAGAAACAACTGTCTAGAGTCATTATTTTGAGGTAGTTTCTGTTGACCTGTATGGTTTCCTTGCAAATTTTTTTTGCTGCGGTTCTGATTAAGCTTGCCGTTCTGATTCTTAAAGCTTTTGGGATTTGGTTTCAGAAATACAGCTTTCTTAGTATTGCTTGAAACAATAAGCACTTCTTCCTTCATATACTATTTACGAGATTCCTCCTCAATTCGAAGACGTGTTAATAGAATTTTTAATGACAATTCCTCAATTTAATGTCTAAGATTATTCTTAAAATCCTTCCAACTTAGAGGTAACTTATCAATCAAAAGTTCCACTTGAAACTGTTCATCTAAACTCATCCCTTCGGAGACGAACTCATGAGTTATTTTCTGAATCTCATGAGACTGCATCTCTACTGACCTGTCATCTATCATCTGATACTTGAGGTAGTGGCTGACGGCAAACTTCTTTCCTCTTGCTCCCTATATATCGTACTTTTTCTGTAGCGCTTCCCAGATCTCCCTTGTTGTTTTTTCAAAGTTGTAGTAGTCATAGAGATCGTCGTTGAGTCAATTGAGGATGAAGTTTTTGCAAAAGTAATCCTGCTCTGTCCAGATAACTCCTTTAATTTCTCTATCCAGGCTCTCAGCCGATCTATGTCTTCTTCATCGGGTCTGTTCGATAACTGCGGTTTATCAGTCGCTAGAAAAGCGACCACCTTCCTCATTGTCAAAAAGAACTTAATCTTCTGCCTCCAGCGCTTGAAATGAAGGCCCTCGAATCTGAAGGGAGCAGCAGACACCATGGGGACCTGGAAGAACGTTACAAGGGCAGTGGCATCCAAATCTACAGCAGAAGTCATCATTGCTGGTGATGTCTTCTATTTGTTGTACACAGATAAACTTTGGCTAAGTCGTGTACTCTGTCATTGTCTTGAATACATTTCAGCGTTCTACCTAGGGGTGCAAGCAGTTAAACAAATGCTGCCGCCTCTAAAGCAGCCTCTTTTTGTTTGATATTTAGTATCAATCCGTCTGCACAAAAGGATTCGACTGAGCTGCAGTCAAAAACACTGCTCGACTTTTTTTTGGTGAAGAAAAAATAGTTTGTGGAGAAGAGGAATGGATTGCAGAAAAAGAAAATTTCATTCTGCTTTTGATCACATCTATCAATTAATTAAAATAGACGGAATACCGGGCCGAATGTATTACTGAGCCGTAGGGAGACGTTGGCTCAAAAATCGGATCTGAAGTTTTACCCTTTCTAATAAAAGAATGGTCAGAAAACGTTTAATAATTTCGTCCAAAAATATGAGTGCTACACCACAACAAGCCCGGGTCAGGTTGGATCGAGTCGAGACGGTTGGCATGCGTGCATGTGGTGATCAAGTATGGTCTCCCTCCTCACAAAAGAGCATCATTGGATGCCTAAAGGACCCAATTTAGCTTCTAAGAATCAAGTATATATATACTTGATTCTTTTCCACAGTCCTAAAATGTGGGACTATTCATATAGGAGCATTTACACTTATTCATTTTTTAATAAATCACTTAAAATTTTAAAAACGTTTCCAACAATCCTTCACTTGAATTTTTTTAAAATATTTTTCTTTCGAGAAGCATCTGAAAAACATAAGATTGTGCATAAAAAAGGTGTCTTTTGACTTGAACCATTGCATAGTGGATAAGATTCAGTTTTTACTAAAGTGCCACGTAGTCTTGAACTCTATTCTTGACATCAATTCATATAATTTTTCTAGAGTTCAATCAAATAAGCCATTGCATTTATGGCATATACGTCTATCCCAGTTTAGCAAATGCTATAAGAATTTTACCCAGAATTCCATAGAAACGGCCACATTTTCACGTCCACATAGGCGAGTCTATCAAGAGTAATCCTAAAGGTAGGTACTCCGATCTATATAGAGTATAGATCTCATTAAGAATTTCTATTAACTCATCCTCTAATCACTTTAGGAATACATGCTTCAAAATATATAAAAATAGCATGTTCAACTTATATCACTTGACATCTCGTCATTAGGTCGGGTTACCATTGTGCGTGACTCAACAATATAAGGGCAATAGTCCCATTCTTTTAGAGGTTCTAAGGACGTTCTCTCTGGCTAGTCCTTTCGTCAAAGGATCGGGCGAATTCTCATCACTTCGTATGTGATCCACCTAACAGCTCCTAAAGAGAGTAGCTCTACGACGAATCTGTCTTCTTTTACCATTCTGTCTTCTTTTACCATTGTAATAACGGTTCTGTATTTTTGCGATAGCCATGGTACCATCGCAATGATTCAACACAACTGGTATCTGTTTTTCCCATAAAAGAATCTCAGCTAGTAGATTTCTAAAGTAATCTGCTTCTTTACTAGTTGTGGCTAGAACTATCATCTCAGACTCCATAATGGATTGAGCCAAAATAGTCGGTTTCTAAGATTTTCAAGAAACAGCCCCACCAGCAATGCTAAAGATATAACAACTGGTTACTTTCGAATCATCAGATAAAGTATTCCAGTTTGCATTAGAGTATTCTTCAACGACAGCTTTAAACTTTTCATAATGTAACCCAAAATTCATAGTCTATTTTAGGTATCTCATGACCCTTTCGAAGCATGCCAGTGCCCTATAGTAAATCTGCATAATAATCTCACGACATAGGCAATGTTGGGTCTAGTACAATCAGTGGCATACCGTAGGCTGCCAATGATCCTCGCATAATCAGACTGTCTTACACCTTCACCAGTGTTCTTAAATAGTTTTACTAGGATCAAATGGTGTACATGCAGTTTTTATGGTCAAATTAATTATTTCTATAGTATCTTCTCAGTGGAATGAGATTGATCCAAAAAATTCCTTTTTCCGACCTAGTAATCTTAATTCCAATGATTACACTCGCTTCACCTAGATGTTTCATATTGAAGTTGGTATTTAACAAAGATTTGACATTGTTTATAGCATGAATGTTTGACCCAAAGATAAGTAGATCATCTACATACAGATATTTAATAGTGCAAATGTCATTCTCGGATTTATAGTAAATACATTTATCACTTTCATTAACTTTAGGCCATGCGAAACTATTAAGTTATCAAATTTCTCATGCCATTGCTTAGGTGCTTGTTTTAAACCATATAATGATTTATCTAACTTGCAAACTTTATGTTCTTGACCGTGAATTACAAAGCCTTCAGGTTAGTCTATATAAATTTCCTTTTCTAATTCATCATTTAAAAAAGCAGTTTTAACATCCATTTGGTGTATTATTAAATTATGAATGGATGCTAGTGAAATTAGTACCCGAATGGATGTAATTTTATTTACATGTGAAAAGTGTCAAAAATTGACATTTTCTCTTTTCTTAAACCCTTTAGCTACTAAACGGGCTTTATATTTATCAACTGTTCCATTAGCTTTTAATTTCTTTTCAAGTACCCATTTACAGCCTATAGACTTACAAGTAGGTGGTAAATCTACTAAGTGTCAAGTCTTATTGGATTGCAAAGAATCTATTTAATCATTTATAGTCTCTTGCCAAAAATCGGCAGTAAAGAAGATAGCGCTTCTTGGAGGTTTAAAGGATCCTCCTCTATAGTAATAGTGAAAAATCTGAACCATAATCTTTTGTAATTCTTGCTCTTTTACGTTTTCTAGATTCGTTTTCAGAAGATTCATTATGTTCTGTTCTAATAGGTATAGTGTTACTTTATGTGCCCCCACTGCTCCTTAATTTAAAAGGAAATCTTAATTCCTAAAAACCAGCATCATTAAATTTTTATTATATTGTGTGCATTCAAATCATAAAATCTATACGCTTTGTTATTAATAGCATAGCCAATAAATACACGTTCATATGCTCTACTTGCTAATTTTATTCTCTTAGGTTCGGTTATACGAACATATGCTAAACTTCCCCAAGTTCTAAAATAAGGCACATTTGGTTTATAATTTCTTAAGATTTCAAAAGGTGAAATTTTGCTTTTTGATTGGAGGATCCTATTCAAAACATAACACACGGTCAATAAGATTTCCCCCCACCAATGTGATGATGCACCAATATTAAGTAAAATAGCAGTTACTAATTCAGTTAATGTTATATTTTTCTTTTCATCTTTACCATTCATTTCAGGTGAATATGGTGCAGTTCTTTCGTGTATTATTCCATGTGAGTTGTAAAAATCAATAAACAAACTTGTTTCATATTCAGTTCCTCTATCACTACGCAATCTTTTAACTTTCTTATTAGACTGATTTTCAGTTTCAGTTATGAAAGATTTAACATCTCAAATGCATCACTTTTATTTTTCATAAGGTATAAATAGGTAAAATCAGAGCAATCATCAATGAAAGTGATAAAGTAGCGGCGTCCATTTTCTAGTCAGAATGCCATCAAGCTCACATTTATCAGAATGAATCAAATCTAAGGGTTTGATTCTCTAGTTACATATTTATGTGGGGTATTAGTAATTTTTCCTTGACTACAAAAATCACATTTTTCAAAATCATTTAGCGACATATTAGGGATTATACCTAAGCTACTCATTTTCTTTATTAATCGTTTATTAACATGCTATAGTCTAGAGTGACAGATATTAAAATCACACAATATATAGTAGAAACAGACATTTTATTACATTCAATTTAAACGTACCATCGGTTGCATAACCCCAACCAACAAACATACCATTCATGGTGATAGTGTACATATCAGCCATAATAGTCTGTGTAAACCCATCCTTATTAAGAAGATAACCCGCAAAAATATTCTTACTCATCTCTGGAGTGTGCATGACGTCTTTCAGAATGACGGTCTTTCTAGCGGTAAACTCCAGCTCTATGTTTACAATCCCAACAACAATAGCGGTGTGAGAGACTCCTAACAACACTTTCTTGTCCTCGGTGCCCGTGTATGTTTCGAACATAGCACGGTCATAGCAGACATGACGTGTGGCGCCAGTATCTACCCACCAACCCTTTGATTCGCCAACAAGGTGAATCTCATTATAAATCATAGCCGCAAGAGGCTCCTTAGTTAGGTTAGCCTACGGTGCAGAGCTTGGGGTGTTCCGACATTTGCATGCCATATGACATGGTTTTCCATAGTTGTAACAAAGAAACAACTACCTGGATTCATTCTTTTGGGGCGGTTTCCATTGGCCTCTTTGGTTTCCTTGTGAATTCTGTTTGTTGCGGTTCTTATTAAGCTTGCGGTTCTGATTCTTAAAGCTTTTGGGATTTAGTTTTAGAATTACGGCAGTTTTAGTATTGCCTGAAACAACAAGCACTTCTTCCTTCATATCCTATTTACGAGATTCCTTCTCAGTTCGGAGATGGTTTATTAGACTTTTTAATGAAAATTCATTAATTTAAAGTCTATGATTATTCTAAAATTCCTTCCAACTTAGAGGTGACTTATCAATCAAAACTACCACTTGAAACTGTTCATCTAAACTCATACCTTCGGAGATGATCTCAGGAGGTATTTTCTAAAGCTCATGAGACTGCATCTCTACTGACCTATCATCTGTCATCTGGTACTTGAGATAGCGAATGACGACAAACTTCTTTGCTCCTGCTTCCTCTGTATCGTATTTTTTCTATAGCGCTTCCCAGATCTCCCTTGCTGTTTTGTCAGAGTTATATTAGTCATAGAGATCGTCGCTGAGTCCATTGAGGATGAATTTCTTGCACAAGTAATCCTGCTCTGTCTCGATCTACAACTCCCTTGATTTCTATGTCCAGGATCTCAGCTGGTCTATGTCTCCTTCGTCAGGTCTATCCGGCAGCTACGATTTATCAGTAGTTAGCACATCAGCCACCTTCCACATTGTCAGAAAGAACTTCATCTTCTGCCTCCAGCACTTGAAATGAAGTCCCTCGAACCTGAAGGGAGAAACAAACATCATGAGGACCTGGAAGAGCGATGCGGGGGCAGCGACATCCAAATCTGCAGCAGAAGTTATCGTTGCTGGCAACGTCTTCTTATGTTGTAAACAGATGAACTTCGGCGGAATCGTGTACTCTATCACTGTCTTGAAGACGTTTCAGCATTCAGCTCACGGGTGCGAGCAGTCAAACAAACGCCTCCGCCTCTAGGATAAAACTGCCTCTCTTTCTTTTATTTTTAGTATCGATCCGTCTATACAAACGGGTTGGACTCATCTTTAGTTAAAATCACTGCTCCGTTCTTTTGTGAAGAAAAAAAGATTTTATGGACAAGAGGAATGGATTGCAGAAAAAGTCGTTCTGCTTTTGATCTCGTCTATTAATTAATTAAAAATAGACAGAATACCGGATCGAACGTATTACTGAGTCATGGGGTGACATTGGCTCAAAAATTCGGATTTGAAGTTTTTGTTTCAAATAAAATAGCAGTCAGAAAACTTTTAATAATTTCGTCCAAAAATATAAGTGCTACACCACAACAAGCCCAAGCCCGGGTCGGGTCAAGTCGAGTCGGTCAGCGCACGCGCGTGCGTATGTTGATCAAGCATGATCTCCTTCCTCACAAAAGAGCATCATGGGGTTTCCAAATGGCCTAATTTAGCTTCTAAGAATCAAGTAAATAGATTTGATTCTTTTCTATAGTCCTACAATGTGGAACTATTCACATAGGAGCTTTTACACTTATTCATTTTTTAATAATTCACTTAAAATTTTAAAAACATTTTCAACCGTCCTCCACTTGAATTTTTTAAAAATATTTTTCGAGCAGCTTTTGAAAAACAGAAGATTGTGCATAAACAACGGTGTTTTTCGACTTAAATCATTGCATTCTGGATAAGATTCAATTTATACTAAAGTGATATGTAGTCTTGAACTCTATTCCTGACATCAAACTACACACAGTCTTTCTAGAGTGCAATCAAATAAGCCCGTGCATTTATATCTATCAAGAGTACTCCTGAAGGTAGGTACTCCACTCTATATAGAGTATAGATCTCATTAAGAATTTCTATTAACTCATCCTCTAATCACTTCAAGAATACATTCTTCAAAATATATAAAAACAGCATGCTCAACACATATCACTTCACAGCTTGTTGTTACCCATTGAACCTAGTTCTTGGGATTACCAGGCATTAAGTTGGGTTACCTTGTGACCACCAACGATTTGGTTAAGCGAAGATATTTATGACCATGTAAAGGATTATCCAAAGATACATGAAACTGGCGAATAAATTAAAATTCAAGGTAAATCGATGATTCATAATTGGTGTAAACAAAGTATAGTTTGGGAGTTGCCTTTTTATAAAAATCTCCTAATTCGTTATAATATTGACGTGGTGCACAACAAGAAAAAATATGTTCGATAATATATTTCACACATTTCCGAATGTCAAAGGAAATACTAAAGACGATTTGAAATCAAGACGTGATATAGAAGCAATATGCAACCGTCATGAACTTCATATGAAGCAAAATGACACAAAGAAACCCAAAGCATGCTACAAGCTAGAGAGTAACCAAGTTAAAGTACTGTTAAAATGGATGAAAGGATTAAGATTTCCTGATGAGATTTCCTCTAATCTTCATAGATGTGTCGATTATAAAAACGGTAAACTGAGTGAGATGAAAAGTTATGATTGTCATGTAATGATGGAACAATTGTTAGCTGTCGCTTTCAAAGAACTTTTGCCCATAAAAGTTTGGACAGTTGTAACAGAACTTAGTTTGTTTTATAAGGAGCTTTGTTCAACTACCATAAAAGTTGATCTTCTACATAAACTTGAGGAAGAAATTCCTATACCACTCTGCAAACTGGAGAAAATATTTCCTTCTAGTTTCTTTAATGTAATGGAGCATTTACCTATTCATCTTCCGTTTGAAGCACGTCTTCGAGATCCTATACAATATGGATGGATGCATCTGTTGGAAATGTATTAATATCGAGTTGTTAAATTTTAGTTTAACCACATGTTATAAAATTTAATCATAATTATTCTTAAAATGTACTTAAATCATCTAAAGAAAAAAGTGAGACAAAAAGCACGAGTTGAAGGTTCGATATGAAAATCATATATCGAAGAAGAAGCTTCGTTCTTTTGCTCCCATTATTTCAGTGACCGTATGAACTTATCTTTTGAAAGTGCGACACAAAATGATGAGGGCATTGAACAAAGTTCTTCTGAATCAATGCAATCTATTTTTAAACAAAAGGGATGCCAGGCTGGAAAATATGTGCAAGTATGGTTAGACGACAGAGATTACCATGTGGCCCACACATGTGTTTTACTTAACTTTGCAAAAGTTGCGCCATTGGTTAGGTATTATTGAATAACACGTCTAAAATTATTTACTTAAATACCACATGTGTGTATTAATTATAATGCAATGTTTTATTTGTATATGCAATGTCAAATCCTCCTCCTCTCTCTCTCTGGTGATGTCTCTTTCCTTCCTCTAGCCTTAATGTTTGTATTTTCTATCGGATTAGACTGATAGAAAATCATCGATAAATTTCAAAGTAAAATAACCGCAAGCGCACAACGTACAATTTTAGTACGTGGCGAGTATGGGTTGATCCGTAGAGAATTGCTGATTAAATCTCTATTCAATCAAATTAACCAAGATTTGAGATGTTTAACCTAATTACTAAAAATCTCAAAAACCAACAACTACAAAGGTGAATGAAACTATGAGAATAAATGATAATTTAGAGATAATTCCACTCTCTAGATCATATAGTTCAACAAAACATGAAATTATGATCTCTATTTTTTTGGTCATAAATGAATTTAAATGATGTGTTTATTATAAGTATGACATATTTGTGCTATTAGTTAGCTCAATATAAGCCATCAAACTATAACACAACCTTTAAATCACTTTTAATTCTCATGAAATATGACAACAAAGTCGAAAGCAAAATCTATTTTTAAGTATGGTCTATTAACTATTAATTAGAAATATAGACCATCAGATTTTAATTTCAACGTTCACTTCATTACCATCATCATATGTAAATGAAAAGGTAATTATTGTTTGTAATTGTTTAAGCATGGCCTATTTGTTATTAGTAACATAGACTATCAAATTCAACATGAAACAATAAATCACATTAACATTCATTTAAGCACAAAAGAGAGCAATAATTATCAAAATGTTGAAGCTACATAATTAGAGAGTTTCATTACCTCTAAATTGAAGGGGTTTGGCCTCTCATATTTGTTATTAAATCAACAAATGTAGCTTGCAACATGAATAAAAAAGAAGAGGAAAAGAGAGCTAATTAACAAGAAATAAAACTAATCTACTTGCATTAAAATCAAACTACACTACTAGTATGAAAGGAAATAAAGAAGAAAAGAAAAGAGCAATGTATTAAAGTTGCGTAAAAACTAAATTACATGAAATAAGAAATGGCTAAGTAGCCACGAAAAGAAAGAGAGTTTTCGTTTTATTTTTGATCTAAACTAATAAGATAAGAGGAAGAAAGTCTAAGAGAGACTAAAGAGGAGCAGGGTTACATGAAGCATAAGGGGTATTTATACAAGTTAGAAACTCTAATCCATATTTTTGGATAATGCCTAAACTACCCCTCTAAGAAGCATGGTGGCCAAAGCTTCAATAATCACCCATTAAGTGTGCATGAAAGTGTAGTGGCCATTAGCGTGTGGATTAGCTTCTAATTTGTACATGAAGGTGGGTAGGTGGGTCCTCCATGATTCATGAAATGAATTATTTTCATCTCCATTCCTTTGTATTCACTCTTGTGCATGCATATATCTTCATGAAATCACTTGTATATGAAGCCAAATTTTTATAAAATAATATAGAAATTTCCAATTAAATTTTCTCAAATTAATATATGCAAAAAATGACCATTTTGCCCCTATATGGAGATGGATATATGGCGATTTGAAAATAATTTGAATTTTGGTTTAAACAAGTTAAAATACCCAATATGATCATTTATTTAATTTAATTAGGTTAAATATGGTGGTAAAAATATACACATTTACATACACATCAAATACCCCCACACTTATCTTTTTATTCATCCTCGAATAAAGAAAAAAACTAAGATAAGTTCGTTTTCGTAGGGAGCACGATTGCATTGAGCGTATGCAACAAGCCGTTAAACCTCCGGGTGTCCCCAGTAGGACGAGTGTTGTCTCGTGAGGGTTTTCAGCTGATACTACCCATAAAATCCAATGTAGGATTACAAAGATTTATTTACAAAGAGATGAATGTTAGTTATTGAAAATATTTACAATGAAGGATTCACTTTTAAATCGACACAAATAAGTTAAATATAGATCTGTTCATTATCTTGAAAATTTAAACCATTTACTAATCAAAATTTCCAATAAAAACGAAGTTATCAAAGAAATATACTATATTTTAACTAGTTGTTTTGGTTGATAACACAATGTGACTATGAAATAGATCTTTTGTCGATTATCAAAGTTTGTCAAAGTGGTATTTTCATTTCTTTTCAATAACAAGTCAAATAAGTTAAAATAGTGTTTGGATTTCATTTACTTACTCCCCATTTTTTTCTTTTGAAAATTTTATTGATATTAGCAATATATACATATGCCTAACTCGGATAATCTAAGGCCAGATATATTACCCATGCACTGTCTTGCTAACTTATGTGAGGGGAATACAGAGCGCGGCAAGTGTACACTTGTCGACTTTAGGCGTTATTTAAAAATAATTTTTACATACACACACCTAACTCAGATAAACTGAGGCCAAATATAGCGATCGTGCACTACTTTTCGGACTTATATGAGAAGGGTACAGAGCATGGCGAGCGAACACATGACTCTAGGTGTTTATTAAGAAAAATACATATATATATATATAAGAATTTTTTTGTTTTTTTTTGCTTTTGGTTTTCTTTTTGAAGAGAGAGTTTTGAAAAATCATCTTAGCATCATTTAACTTAAAAGACAAAAAAAGGTTATGTCCTTTTATTTGAATTAACCACTTTCTAAAATAAAGATTTTCAATTAGCATATTTCATAATTAACACTATGAACCTTCCTATATACTAGTTAAACCATGTTATTTGCAATCAAACTTCATTTTTATTTTTGTTGAGACAAATAAATTTTTCAAAAATTTCAATTTAATTAACCAAAACCATATATTTATCCTATAGCGTTTCTTTAAAAAAAGATCAAAATGCTTAAAAAAAATTGTTTTTTGATATATTTTTTTGGAAAGAAAATATTAGAAAAACCATGAAAAATCGAAAATGATGATGAGCTGTGTCCCCGTAGTCAACCCAAGTGGAAGAAGAAAAATAAAACAAAAAAAAGACCTACATTTACATGAATTTGATTTTGATTTTTAGTGCTCGTTCTTTCCCATAATTGCTCGAGAATGCTACTTCATTGCTGAGGTGGCTCCATCTATCGGTGCCGCTTCTGTATTTCGGATCTTCTTGCTCATGCGTCTACGGCTGTGTCTATTGATGTTACTCCTTTTGGCAAAGTTTCAACTTTACTTGCTCCTCTTTCCCCTAGCTCTGTTTCTGGCAACAACGATTGCAATATTTTGGCTGATAGTTTAGCTTGTGCCATTCTTGGCATTAAGGCCTCTCCTCCTGAATACTTGTGGTCGTCTCTGTTTAAAAGTATGCTGGTTAATGTCAGATCATATGTTCCTTAGCATTTTAACATGGATTTCAATGGACAGCCTGATCCCCCCCCCCCCCCGGGCCGTCTGATGTTATTGATGCTGGTATTTCCTTCTGGAAGGAACATTTTATTGGCTTCTTCTTAGATGACGCCCCGCCTTTCTACTTGGTAAAAAGACATACCCTAAGGGCCTGGTTCAGTTGAGATTAGATGTGACAATTCTCTATATTTCTTCAAATTCAATTGTCTTGTAGAGCGATCTTGAATTTTAGAATCCGATCATTTGATTATTGATGGAAAAGTGTTTATCATCACGCAGTGGACCCCTTCAATTGACCTTGCTTGAAGCAGATTCTTTCAATTCCAGTTTGGGTCCCTCTGTCCAATATTTCTTGCGTTTTTCAATCAGTGGGCATAAATTAGATTGTTAGCCATGTAAGAAAATTGATCGGTTTTGACATATCTACAAAGAGGCATGACCGCCTTGTGTTTGTGAAAAACCTTGTTGTAGTTTCCTCCTCTAAACAACCGCCTAACTGTATCTCCTTCCTCCTTGACGAAGACGGGATTTCCCATGTTTTTGTCAATTACCAGTGGAAGCTTTAATCTATGATGATTGTCATTCCTTGGGTCATATTTGCTTGGCCTTCTTAATCCTCTTACCTCGTCTGCCGAGCCAAAAAAATCCCTCTTCCTAAGCCTGTGTCGTTTAAATGGAAGGTCAAAGCTCCTCTACCTTCTCATCCCAAATCTCTAGATCTTCCCATTTTTGTTCCCTCTTCCACTTCTCCTGACGATCCGGCTTCTCCTCCGCCCGATTCTCCTGTTTGCGCCCCGCTAGCCAGCCCTGTTCCTTTATGTGATTCCCCTATCACTGCTCTTAAGAAGAAATTTGTGTGTGCTATTATTTTTGATCCTGCAGGTGTTGAAGGCATTGCTCTGGTGCTAGCTGAAAAATTAGCCGAAGGTACTCAACAAGTTTAGAACAAAAGAGCTGGGACTCGAACCCATAAGGATGGCTGTTTGTGCTTCCACTCAAATTGAAAGGTTTTCTCTGTATGGATTTCAGACGATGAGAAGGATGACGGGAACTCTATTATAGGTTGATGGATGGTGAGTTTGTCCTCTACAATGATGGTGAATTCTGTGCCAACAACAAAGAGATTCTAACTGCTCCAGACTGGAACCAAAAATATATCTTCTCGCCACGCACTCCTGAATATTACCTGGAGCTCATTGGATGGTTCCGCTGTGCACGGGAATTTAGTTATGTTGTCTCCCTGGTATATTGTATCTGCTTTTGTTATGACATTGTTGGTATCTGTCGTTCTGTTTTGAGGTAGTTGAGCCTAGTTCTGTTGTACTTATTTGTTGATATTGCTATATTGCCAAACATGTTGACAGTATTATTGCGTGTGGCCATCTTTCCCTGCACTTCTGTACATTCTTTTCATATTTTTACAGAGCCTAGTTCTGTTGTACTTATTTGTTGACATTGCTATATTGCCAAACATGTTGACAGTATTATTGTGTGTGGCCATCTTTGTGGCCATCTTTCCCTACACTTCTGTACATTCTTTTTATATTTATACATATGCTTAATAGGGTTGTATGATCCTCGGCTCATACACCCTTTACACACACACATATATACATATATACACATATATATACATATACGTATACATACACATACATATATACATATAAGTATGTGTATGTATATTTACATATATATATATATATATATATATATATATATATATGTATGTATATTTACATATATATATATATACACACACACATATATATGTATGTATAATATTGGCAAATTCTATTTCAACACAGGTAATTACTTAGTAGCCCCTTAAAATGAATAAAATTTTAAAGACTAAAATTTCCTTAGAAAGTTGTGTGCTTTCTTTCTTCTCAATTTCATTATCTTCTTACGTCAGTTTCTTACGCTTGTTTCCAAATCAGTGAAGAAAAAATTCAATTTTCGACTACTAAGTTATTTTTTGGGTTTACAGACTTTTCTAATTGTAGTTCTGAAGAAAATATGAATTGGGTTTCTAAATCAGTGAAGAAAAAATTTAATTTTTCACTGCTAAGCTATTTTTTGGGTTCACTGACTTTACTAAGAAAAAATTCAATTTTTCACTGCTAAGTATCTAAATCAGTGAAGAAAAATTCTAACCCTAGTTTCGAAATCAGTGAAGAAAAAATTCAAATTTTCACGTTTTGCGTGATGGGAATGGTAGTTCTGGAAATGGTAGGAGACTGCTAAATTATTTTTTGGGTTTACAGACCTTTTTTAATTGTTTGGGGGCTACTAAGTAAATACTCGGATTGAAATAGAATTTGCCTAAAATGTTTTTTAGAGTTTCTTATCATAAAGTAAACCACATGTCTGCAAAAGCATCGCATTATAATACCAAGTTTTTGCAACAATGTGCTATAAAGCAAATACCATACACAACATTCACTTATTGAACCCTAACCGTAAAATATGGAAGCTTTAGTTTTTTAGCATTTATAGATAAAATGTCGTCCTAAAATATTTATCTTCTATTAAAAGATAAAAGGTACTTTAGTGTTTTTTTCAATAGCAAGTGCATAAAATCTAGGTTTTGATAACCTTTTGAAGCTGATGCGATTCCTTTCACAATAATACATCTTTTTGCAAATTACCTACAAAATTATTATTTTTCTCAACAACGTCAAACATAGTAAATTAATAAAAAATATCCAAATCATTTTAATCCTGATGTATATTTTACTGTTCTATCTTGTAATCAAGAATAATAAACTAACGAAGGTTGGTTGATAACTTCTTTTGCACACACACAAAAGGAAAAAAAATCAAGGATGGACCGATTGCATTATCTTGAAGAATATATGGGCTAAAGTCGACAATGGGAATACGTAAAAGGAAAATATTACAAATTATATTCATGAATATTATTACCAATGTTATATGTCACTGGTATAGGAAAATTCAATTATTCTCCATTTTTTCTAACCATCGTTATCGAATGTCCGTTCGTAAACATAGAAAAGCAAAAAAAGATCAAATATCTAAAACTCTAACTAAATTTAAATTAAGAATAAGAATTTGTTATTGTGTTAGTTCTGGTGCAAATATAGAGTTTTCTTTTTGATGTCTACGGTAAACCTGTTAGGTTTGAATATTAATTTTCTTTAAAGAAGCTATGTTCAAAGATGTGATCTAGAAGAAGGATATATATCAAAATTATGAAATAATTTACAAAAAGTAAACAACCAAGAGATTGGTGGAATTCCCATTAAGTAGATAAAAGAAAACTATATATTTATTTTGATTAATTAGATAAAAGGGAACTTGATGCCTCTACTACAAATAAAATTAATATATGAAAAATTATAATACAATCATTAAAAATATAAAAGCACTAAGGGAATTATAAGTTATTACGATGGAGGATGACGATGGAATGATGGGTTGGTACTTATTTCGTAAATGTATATTAAATATCTCTTCTTTTTTTATATGAGAATTGAAATAGTGTTGTAATTATTTTTTCTATAAAAATTATGGATGAATAAAAGAGTAAAATATGGAAAGTTAATTGACATTTATATTGGTACTAATGGAATAATATTATTAAAGGGGAAGATTAAGCTTGGGTAAAGGACACGACATGTTAATGTTGGTATTTTAAATAATAGTATTAAAATAGGCAAAACTAATTTTCAACTCTAAAATATTTATGCTTAATCTTTAAAATTCATTGTGTCATCAATTGTTTTGATTGACATGTTAAGGTTCTTATTTTTCTTAAAAAATAAACTTTTACATGGATAATCCCTAAAAAAGGTAAAAAAATCATGGGATCAAAAAGTGCCTTAATAAAGGCTGAATTAAAAGGTGATGGAGCGGTAACATACATTCTAACATCCCTAACTTACAAAAGTAGGTTTCTTCTTCTTCTTTTTTTTTAAAAAAAAACTTTAGTTACGGATAATGCATCGTTCAGATGTAAATAAGATGTTGAAATAGATTAATATTTGTTGGAGATTGAACATCATTACTACGCAGTAGATTACATAAGATAACAATAGGAAATAAATTTATATCAGTGGTTGAATGCAAATAAACAGGGTCAGTCCAAATTATATTTACGTGTTGCATGATACCAACCGTTGAAATAACTTATCTTCTCATAAAACTATGACTCTAGGACTTTAGAGATATAAATAAGTGGTTTTAAATACATAAATGAGGTAAGATGAAATGGAACTTGAATGCTTGGAAATAAAGTGAATTGCATGAAGTGGGTTATTTTTGAAACAAAAAAGTGAGTGAGCACAATTCAACAATTCAAACTTGTGACTTCTTTGAAAATATACTGGATTAAGGAGAGTAGAGTATTTAAATTCTAAAATTAGGAGAAAATAGGAAAAATATCGCATGAGATAGGATTTTTGAGATACATGGTGCAGCATAATGTTCTAAACAAAAGATTATCTGCAAACCATATAAGCTTTTATAGTAGATGCACAAAAGAAAAGGAACAAATGCTAAAAACTACTGAGGCTGAACTTCTGAGATCAAAGCCTGGTGCTGCGCAAAATTAAGAACACACTTTGTATGTAAGAAGAAATAAACGTAGACGAGCATTGTGATTTACAATGATCACACGCACAATTCAAGCGTTCCTTTAATAGCATGAAAAGCATAGCAAAAACGAAGCGTAAGAGATACAGTGATCTGAAAACTGGAAATGTTCTACTATTCTATCCAGAGCGTTGTTGCTTAGCAGCGATCCCTGTAACAAGTATAGAAGCTTCTAAGTAACAGTAAGACTGAATCATACTATTCTGAAATTAACAACATGCATGCAGCAACCATATAAATAATATTATACGAAACACTTTAGAACAGGGATTTCTGAACAATGATTGTATTTTGAATTGTGTAGCTCGAAGAATACATCCAGCTGGAGTAATTCCATACCCAGAATAAAGCCTGGAAACTGATTGCCTACACAAATTGTTGAATGAATATGAGATGAGAAGTAACAGCATAAGAAATGGTCATTGTGTTAAAGACAATTCTATTCATTAGTTTTCAAATCCGCTTCCACTCCCCGACAAATCAACCAATCTAAAACTCTCTTTTTTCTCCTACACCCAAAGGCACCAATATACCCTTACACAGCTCTTCATTCGGTGTTTCTTTTCTTCATCTTTCTTTACCTAATCTCGCTCCTAAAAATAAAAGATTCCTAAACACAACTAGAGGTAAGCATATAGGCTTTGCATTTTTGGATTTACTTCATTTATCGCGACATATAGAGATATAATTGGATTTGATGCGAGCAATAGACAATAGTGGAGTTTGGATTACTTAGAATTTGGTGAATTTTTTAGAAGTCAAACATTTTGTATGGGTTTGAAGGGTAGGGTGGGGGTAAATATAAGATGGGGTTGGAAAATATAGCGAGGTGTGAAGGAGGAAACCAAACTATGTCAATGAATACCCGAAAAATCCGAAATCTGTCCACATCTATACCCAAAAATCGAATAAATATCCAATATTCAAAAAAACGGGTATGAATGCGGATATGAAGACATCCGCATCAGAATTTTATCTGTTTGGTTTTCGTCAAGATTATAATTTATATTATGTGTATTTTAATACAACTAAAGGTATTTGTATTTGTTTTATTAAGTTTGTAGTTTATATTATATGTATTTAATGCATATTAATTATTATATTTATCTTGTGTATGTTTATAATCAACGGGATTGAAAAGACATGTCAAACCAATTTTTTTTATTTATATTTCTTGATTTATTGACAATCAACGGATATGATAATTATCTAATATCTGTCTGTATTTGCTGATACAAATATACAAACATGATTTCGGACGCAGATGCGGACATGTCACTATCCGCATCCGAAAATATCTGTTTACATGCCTATATAAATAGAATTGACCATGTATCAAAAGCCCAAAAGTAAATAGGTATAGTTCCTCAATGTGATCTGAGTCCATAGTCTCAGAGTGCTACAATTTAAATTAGGACAAATTTTTGAAATGAGCTTGCAAAAATAAGCTATAGCAATTATGGGCCTTGGCCAAAACTAATTGTAGAAATATTTCTCTTTTATATAGCTTGCATATGTATGGAATGCGCAAGCTATATTTTTTTAACTTCCGCATTTCTGAAATGCGCATGCATTATTTTTTAAAAATAAACATTTGCATTTAATATATGCGCAAATGTATAATTGTATTTGCGTATTTATGGAATGCGTAAATACAATTTCGAATCTGAACTAGACAACAAACCCCCTTTTATCCTCATTTCCTTTTTCCCTCTTCATCTTTCCAAAATCCAAATCCAATCTCCAACCTCATCCAATTTCAATTCTAATTCTAATTCTCAATTTCAATTCCAAATCAAGCTTCAAATAATTAGTTACTTTATCAAGAAATGGATCATCCTCATCTTCTCAAACTAAAGGTAAAAAATTTCAATTTTTGGATTAGTCGATTTTTTGGTTATAACTTAGTTTAGGCATTATTGTAGTTAATTAATTCAACATTGAAATGCTAGTTGTTGCAAATTGATATCGAAAACTCTACTTTTAATTTTGATAGTCAGTGAATAATTGGGTGTTAATGGCTATGTATTGGATGAAATTTTTATAGAATTGCCACTTGGGGACCCGTTGATACAAATGTTCTTTATCTTCAACAAAAATATAGAAGTGAAAATCAATAGCTTATAGAGGTATTTATTTTATATACATTGATTTTTAATTGAAAATGCAATGTAAAGTATTAATTTTTATTTTTCATTATAAATTAGAACGTTCAAACAATTAAAACTCGTAGACCACTCTAGCAAGCTTAAAGAAATAGATTATAAAGATCATACATTGGAACAAAACTTAAGAATAGCCAGTTTTGAAAAACAATGCAAGTTGAGTACATTAGACTAAATCACCATTTTCTTACAACATTGTGTGATCGTAGGAAGTCTGAAACAAATATTTTTCATATATAAAAGTAGGTGAAATGACTGACATTATGTGATGTTTACTTTTTATTTGGTTTAGCCACAGACGGTTTTACGGTATATATCGATAATGTGGAATATGATTATATGAAATTGTCATGATTTACTTAGTTTATTTTCTCCTTCGATTGCCGTAAAATCTAGAAGTGACAAGTATGACTTAGGTTTAAAACTGAATTTCAAGAATCACTTGGAGCTGATACAGCAGAGATACTTCGTTGTGGTCGTGCTGTTATTTTGTACTTTTAAACTGAAGGTTTTTCCTGGATCATTCAAAAGGCCGATTTAACTTGAAATTTTTGTCATCTGTGGACGATTTAGCATATTGTGGTCAGTATTCATGGGTAGTGCGGTACATTATTGTTTATATGACGAGTTGATAAATATTGCAATACAAGAAACAAAATTATTAAACAGTTCTGCAACATTGCTGCAATTATGGTCTTTGTCTCATTTAACTGTCCTGCTATACCAATTTCTACCAATTTAGATCCTTATCTTCCATACGGTGGTAGGTAGTATTGTGCAAGGAGTTGGTGTGAAACTCCAAAATTGTACAATTTTACCGAAATGAATTGGATTTATTAGCGGATATATGCAGTAACTTGGAAACCGTATTCGTTGAATAATGCATTTTATGGTGCTAATGTACAATTTATATTTCCAGTTTCAATCGCTAAGGGTCGACTAATCCTATTTTGGAACACCAAAAAAACAGAGTGTTGCATCACCAATATCACCATATAATTGCAAAAACAGAGTTCAATATAGCCAACATAACACCATACGTATCACCAATATAACACCGTATATCACCAATATAACCAATATCACAACATAACCAACATATTTTACCAAAAAAGACTAGAGTTCAACATTACATATCAACCCACCATCAAAATAGAAAACAAGTCTAGAGCTCATCATTTCATACGTAGAAATAACTTGACGATTACATATTTTCTTTTTATGACCTAAAGCACCACATTTGCTATATCTATTCTGCCCGGATAATGATGTTTTATCCATGAAAAATATTATTCAAGCTGACGTGGACGTCTTGAATTTCTGCACACCCGTGTTGGATGTATATAAGAACATACGTAGATATCCCAATAACGACTACCATGTACATGGTGGAATAAAGAAGCATAAGCAGCAGTATGCTTAGCTGTTGTCTACCACGTTGAAATTAAATCAAAATATCTCTATTCGTGCCGCCTGAGCCACACGAACATGCTGCTAATAAATGGAAGCACGAAAAATAAGCTAACAACTTAACAAGTGCAAGTTTTCTTTTTATGACCTAAAGCACCACATTTACTATATCTATTCTGCCCGGATGATGATGTTTGATCCAAGGATTGAGGTTTCGGCCGTTACCCCGAAATTTCAAGGGTATCGGACCGTTACCGCTCGTGCACGATCCGAAACCGACAGTCAAAATGGGTTTCGGATCTAGGGCAAAAAAAAAGAATCGAATCATTTTTGCTTAGAAAAATTAAAACCATCAGTGCGAGATGAAGACCGAAAGCAACCAAAAATCAAAAGAAATCGAATAACATATCAAATCAGAAACTTTATTCACCCAAGCGTGAATCAACAGGGAAAAGCGAATGATTAATTCAAGCTGAAAGCCTATAAAATACAGTACTTCAATTACATACTCACAGCACGGTAACTTCTTCTTCCTTATCTGAATTCGACGTCGCGATTCTTCTTCCTTATCTGAATTTGACGTCGCGATCGCGATTCTTCTTCAGACGCTTTCGTGTTTTTTTTTAAATCAAGAACTGGAAATCATGTTTTCGTATTTTTATTTTTTTTAATCGTGAACTGGAAATTGCGATTTAGGGCTGGGAATGGAAACGTGAATTATGAAAGAGGAAGGGGAGATTGTAGGCTGGGCTGAAAATTTGAAACGAGTTGCGGTTTGATTAAGTTTTATTATTCAATACTTTGGGTTGGGCTGTTTATATTTAATAAATAATTTAGTTAAAGGAGTTTGCTTAATTTAGTTTAGCTTGTTTGTTTAAATAGTAAATGCAATTTGATTGTTATAATAATTGTTCACACTTTCTAATAATATTTTCTCAATTTACAGGTATGCTATGGAATACCAAGCAAACACTACAGAAATCGTTATCAGATTGTTTATTAACAAACTACTGAAAGCCAAAATTTGGACCACAATCGAAACAAAACCGAAACTTTCGAAATCATCCGAAACTAAAAAAAATTAAAACGGCCGAAACTGAAACGAAAACCGAGTTCTCGAACCTTGGTTTGATCCATGAAACATTTTATTCGAGCTGACCGTGGACGTCTTGAATTTTTGCGCACCTGTGTTGGATGTATATAAGGACATCCGTAGACATCCCCATGACGACTATCATGTGCATGATGTAATAAATGAGCATAAGCAGCGGTACACTTAGCCATTGTCTAATATATTGAAATTAAATCAAAATATCTCTATTCGTGCTACCTGAGCCAACGAACATGCTGCTAATACATGGAAGCACGGAAAATGGTCTAAACTTGGCATCTTGCACGAACACTTGGCTACACTATCACGCCGTATAAGCAAGCATATGTACATCTTTTACTTGTCGTTCTATTATACTACATCTCTCTACAGACAAGTGTCTTGATTCTCCATTCAACTTTTTGCTAATGTTTCCCACTTCGGTGTCAATTGAGACGTCCATTCTTTTCCTTGAGTTCGATATTCGTAAAAGTAATGGTTTAAACGATGAAACGTCCATGCAGCCAATGATCTAACGAATAAATTCCTTGTCCTTCCAACACAGCATTAAAACTTTCATAAATATTCGTCATCATATTCAATCTTACGCCACCATCATGACAGTCCAATTTGATTTTTGATATTTCAAACTTTTTTCAATCCATGCATCGCCTTGTGGATTTACAGTCTTCAATTGTTTTCTTAGTTCATAATATTTTACAACCTCCAACGTCGTAGCATATGCATGTAGCAAATTTTGAAGCTCATCCGAACCAATCCCGACTTTCTTGAAATTTGCTTTAATATGCCGAGTACAATAGCAATAATGATGTTCGATTGGTCATGCTTCTTTGAGCGCACATGTAAATTCATTTCATACAATCTAAGATAAATGCAATACATCATCAATTACGTACAAAAGGAATATAATTCCGTATGCAACAAATAAACTAACTCCAAGTTTGCCAAGACTCTGTCTGCACAATAGCAAAGGCTCACAGAAAAAGACCTTGATTATAGTCTACACCAGCAGCTACAGGTAACATACCAAGATACTCCATATAAATGAGTGTCATTAATAGAAAGTACAGCACGACAGTGTGTGAAATCATCGATTGATGGTCCGAAAGCCCAAAAAGCACCATAAAAAAACCATTAGTGTGAATAACATCATATACAGTTTCAGGGTTGTTGCTTTGGACCACATTAATATATTTTAGCAATTCTGCACACGATGATTCTCAATCTTCATAAATTATTGCAACCGCTTTCTGTAGTCCTTGTCAAGCTTGAGAATATCTTACTTTTATATTAAACATATTCAATATTGTCTCATGAACTGTTCTTACAGTCATATTTGTTTCAGAATTAATTAAGGGAAGTTTTTACTACATATAAACTTTGATGTTGCTTGTCGATGGTTTAAATTGATGGTTGCATTTAAACAAGTGTGATCCCCACCATATATTTTTATTTTCCACCAATTTTGAGATTTTCTCGTGGATGGGATAGCATGCACTCTCCAAGAACATTTTTCATCCGCATAACATCGAACCGTATATAGATTTGCACGCGATTTCACTACTTGAAAAGAAACTAAACATTTAATCGTGCATTCACATAATTGTTCAATGAGTCTCTTTAATTTCAAAAATTAATCCAACCCGATGTCGTTTTTCAACACATTCTCTTCCGAACACTTCCACTTCCAACTGAAAGTCATCAATAATGGATTTCGCCATCATTGTTAAAGTACATAAATAATCGGCTAGCGAATCTTCATATATGATTTGATCATCAGCAGCATTTACATCATCACCATGTTGATTATCTTCATATATGATTGTATCATTATTAACCTCCATGTTATGGACTCGAGTTCTATCTACATCATAAGCACAAGCTATTTGCATGCTATCCAGTTGCACTTCACTATCGTTCGCATTATCAACGTTATCATTATCGTCATCGCCAACACGACCAATGAATGCTTCCTTCTACTCGATTCATTTGGAAACTACAAGTACCAAAAATAACGATAAGGGTGAAGTGTGCGAAGGTAATTTAAAATGAAAATACTACGGTAAAATATTACTCACTTGACGACTGTTTGAGATTGATTTGAATATATAAAGTTATGATCCATATATTGTGCTTGACTAGACGAACCTCCAACCATTCTGCTATATATCTATTTAATAAATTTGTAAACTCTCTACCGTGATGAGTTGTCATAAAAGAAGTGTTGAACATTGTGTTTCTTGAAACTGTGTAGTAGGTAAAGGCTTCCATTGATATTGCAGACTGATGTGTTTCTACAACATTAAAGTGTTTTGTTTTCGTACCAAACTTTTTAACACTCATTCCAACAGAAAACGTAGAATTCATATCATCGTCACATTCCACATCATAGCGGATGAACCATCAACTTTAACTCATTTCATCACTATTTCTAAATCATATTCAAGAGGATTAACTTTGTCACTTCAAATGCACGTTATTTAAGCTCTCTAAAGCTACAATTTTTTTAAATTTTCGATCCTTTCCTTTACCAACGACATACCTAGATTTACCGTTTCCATCAGCCAACAATTCTCCACCGTGGTAAAATATAGTTGAAACCGTTGACATTATTTATATAAAAAAAATTAAAACACTAAATTCAAAATCTTGATTTGTGAAAAACCCTAAACTAAAATTTTCAAAATTAATATACTGATTTGCGAAAAAGATGATGTTTCGTTAGACAACCTTCGATCAAAAGCAAGAAGATTGTGTTTCCAAGAGTATAAGAAACGGGGGAGAAAATAAATTGGGTTTTGGTGAGATGGAAAGAACGGAATGGAAACGGAGAAGAAAAGAGACTGTTCCTTAGATAAATTTTGAAGAGTATAAGAAACGGGGGAGAAAATAAATTGGGTTTTGGTGAGATGGAAAGAATGGAAACGGAGAAGAAAAGAGACTTGTTTATTTCAGCTCCGAAATTGTATTTGCGCATTTCATGGATGTGCAAATACAATATATACACTTGCGCATTTATGGAACGCAAGTTTATTTAAAGATAACAATGTTTGCGCATTCCATAAATGAGCAAATTTTTTTTAATAGCTTGCGCATTTATATGTAGGGCTATTATGGCAATGGTTACCATTACCATTTTGTAAATACCATTACCGTACCGTTTTTACTGGTAAACTAAAATTGTTTACTGTTACCGATTGACTGGTAAACCAATAAACTGGTAACTGTTACCATTTGTCTAGAAAAATAATAAGTTGATATATTTTTACACCGAACTACATTATATATCTCATTAGGTCACTTAATAAAGAACATAGAAAAGAAGTGTTATCATCATTTGAGTTGAATTACTGAAATGAATCGAACTATTTTCTTGCTTTTAAATCCCCGTAACACAACATCTTACATGAATATCAATGTAAATGAACAGACTGGTAAATTACCGTTACCGTTGGTTTTGAAAAAATATTGCCCATGTTATACCGTGGAAAATGGTAAATTTACCGTTACCATACAGATTATACTAGCATACCAACTTTATTTTAAAATGGTTACTGATTGACTGGTAACTGTATGGTAATGGTAAATTTACTAACAACCCTATTTATATGCGCAAGCTATATAAAGGGAGACCTACTTTTGCAATTAGTTTTCTAAAAGACTTATTTTTACACGAAGTTTTTTTAGCAAGCCTATATTTTAAATTTGTCCTTTAATATTGCAGCTAATTGTGTCCTGATCTGAAATCCTCCTCCATTCGAAATTCCAACTAAATTCTCTATTATACTTGCTCCCAATTTCCTCCTCCTGCGTACTATACTTATCCTCAATGTTCGAACTATATGAAATAATCCCCACAGCAGTGTTACTAAACCATAATCCTAAACTTAATACATACACTATTATGCCATCACATAATCAAATTTACCCCGATAACCAATTCTAATACTTATTTTCCTCTTTCACCAAAGCCTGAAGAATCATATTACAAAAATTGTGTTATTTTGGACTCAAAGAACCTTGAAGAAGAGATTCTACACAGGAATCAGAAAAAAAAAGATTATATAACCAAGAAATATTTTTTCCGAGAGAATAATAGGTAAGAAAAGCCGAACACTCGAAAGCGAGAAATAATTACAGAGCAGCTTTGCAGAGATATCCAAAAAGGACTTCTTGCATATAACACGAAACTGCCAAAAATGAATGTTGGAAAGCTCAAGACACAGAATGTTGTGAATGAACAAATGTGTGTTTTTTGTGAAGTCTTACGGTTCATCAGAGACATTATTTGTTTAATTCATGTGACTTTATAAGCTACTTGTGGCTTTGCTGCAAATTGCACTTCATCCTGAGCCCACAAGTCATATTTTGATAATCAACTATGGTATCAAAGTGAGGCCAAAAATTGATAAAGAATGCTTTTTTAAAAAGAAGTTGACAGATATTGTTAACTTAGCATTCTGTAGGAACATATGGTTCAAAAGAAACACAATAGATAAAAAATATACCAATTTTTGATATATTAAAAGTCCTTGTCGTTATTAATGTTGAGATTTGGTCAGGTGATTTGAAGAAGAAAAAGACTATGTTGTTATTGCAAATGGTAGTACAATAGACTCAGTTGATAGCAGATTGATAGCTAAGGTGGTCTGGGCTAGAAACGATGAAGAATAAAAAGACTTACACAGAGTGGTGTTTTTTGTGCATTGGTAATATGAAATTCTGTAAATATGAAGTGTGTTATTGGTAATGTGTGTATTCATTATGTAGCAAGAAAGATGGCTCTGTAGAACCAGTTAATGGTGGTAATATATTTTTCTGGCTGAGATAACCAAGAGTCTGATGGACATCGCTCGTGCATTATATCCTATATGGAAAACTTGTCCATTTGGCTAAGAATATAATGATACAATAAAGTTATGCTGGCAGCGTATGACAACGTGAAATAAAGAAATAAGTTGAATATGCAGGTGCTATTTAAGTACATATATGTGGACGAAAATTTTGAAACTTACTATTGCAATGAAAATCAGTTTTATGCTGAATAGTCACAAACGTGAGACCTTCCAAGAATAAGAACACTCTGATATATGCGCATTTTCTCCACCATTAGTGGAAGCATCAAAATTATTCCTTGCCCTGATAATAAAAACACTTGCATTAAAAGTGTTGGGAACAAAATATGTATATGCAGTTGAATAAAGGCATACAGCTGTAGTAAAAAAAAAGGTAATTATGCAATTCTAATGCGCAAAATAATCAACATAGATTGGTAAAAACAATAATTAGTGTCCCAAAAATGCTAGTTAAAAGTGAGATGTTTGCATATAACAATTGACAAGACATCGAGACCAAAATTGAATTGTGTAAAATGAGTTTTCATAACACAGTCACAACTCATCAATTCATTATGTTGCCATTATTCAATCTAATAAAATGAGTTCTCTAGCCAGACAATGCATAACTCATCTTAATACTCTGCATTTAATTGAACTCAACAGAAAGGTCTGGTTTTGAAACTGCCCAATTTGACATGCTGCGGGCGAGTAAGGCAAGTTGCATAAAAATAGCAATGACATATACACTAATGAGTTTCACTACAAAAATAGAACGCAGTCGGCAACCAATACTCTGATTGAGAACAGCATGTTACAAGTTTTCTCTCTTACCCAAAAAAAAGAAAAAAGAAAAGAAAAGAAAGGGGGGGGGGGGGTGTTTGAAAGGGGGGAGGGGGGTGTGGTGTACTGCTGTTGCTATGAAATGCACAGTATCAGTGGTATGTTTGTTTGAGCATCAACACAAAACAGTATTCATTCCAGACACATTAATAACTTACACGCATGCATTACGTTCAAAAAATACGGAAGTTTTAAAAATCTAACTCGTTTCAAAGAAAAGGAGTAACAGGATCTATGTTATCTCATTCCATAACAATTTCATAATTATATATTAAATTCTCCAACTTCCTTCCCAATATATATTTTATCCTATAAGAATTTGTTTTTGATCTACTTTAAAAAGTGTTTTCATCTATGTTGAAATGTGCATCAAATCTTAAAAGTGTTTATGTAATGTTTTCAAGCACTAACCATCCAAACGTGGTTCTAATTAACAATGCCAACCGTACACAAAATTCTAGCTTCTAATATTAGTTGCTAATAAATATCCAAACACTTTGTATTCTATTGCTGTCAAAATTCCTTCTTTTCGTTTTCGAACATCTGCAAGTACTTGAGCATTATTATTTATCTATAGCGTTCTCATGAATCATTCATGAATATCATTCAATTATTTATTTTAGTGATTAATACATAAATTGAAAAAAAGAATGTACACAAATTCGAATTCTTCTTAATAGTTATCTCATGAACATTTGTTCAAACTGTTTGGCTATTATACCTCTTTTTTCTTTATTATTCAGTGACCAATTCTCAAAATAAAATAGAGATAAAAAATCTAAAAAGCTTTTGTCAAAACTCTGAACATTATGAAACCACTGGAAAAATTAGACTACATCCCTAGTTCATGTACATCCTTACATTTTCAAATGTACGGATAAAATTCCCAATTTGATTCGCAGACGTGTCACATGGATCCAGTATGCTCTAAATTTGTACAGCATAGGATAATAACAGTAAAGGATAAAATAACTATTTGCTGAATGAAGCTAGCTATCGTCTATAGAAGAGTGTATTAACGCTATAACTAAAGCTACAAATAACATGATACCAAGGATGGTGTCTGGTTGCACATATCCGTCACAAATGGTGTGTAGCTCCAAATCATTCGTTAGAACTTTATTATAATTTGTGCCTCATCTTGTCCTTAAAACTATGTTATGTTCAATAAAAATAAACGAGGAAAGTTGTCTCAAGCACTTCAAAATAATCATTTTTTCAACCCTATTTTTATAATAAGTCTCGAATGAGACTTAAAATTGAAATAAGTTTTTTTTTTCTTCGGTCTAAAACAAAGATTTTTTTTCCTTCTATAAATAAATCACCAAGTTTTAAATAGGGCATTGGCCCCATCTAAGCAAAGTTTGGCTCCACCCCTGTGCATATACAGAGGCATATGCAGAGTCCAACGTCACTAGATGCCAAGTTTTATTCTCATTTTATTTTATTTCTACCAAATGTTAGATAATTCAGAATAGTCGGTGTTCTAAAGCTTAATTGAAATGTTTGAACATTGTCATTAGTTGCAAGTGAGGCTATCAATGGATACCTAAAAAATCCCAAATCCATTTGCATCCATATTCAAAAAAATGAAGAAGAAGAAAATATCTGAAATCATGATAGTGTCAACACCTCAAAAATTATCCGTTTGTCTTTCATCAAGATAACAATTGAGAAATTATGCATGTTATAGTCTATAAAATGATTGATATACCATGATATTCATATTATGTGTATAGATGAATATTTGTTATCCAAAAGTATTTTTTTTTTATCATCGCATTTTTAAAGTCTTATATTTATATTAGTGTTACTACTGAAAAGGATGCATGTTGGACCAAAATTTTCCTTTCTTTTTAAGTTTATTAACCATGAGCAGAGCGGATAAATATCTAATATCCAAAAATAATTAATGCAGATATGGCACTATCCACATCCGAAAGTAACATTTTGCAGACCTAGTTGCAAGGCATAAAACCAATCCTCTCCTGTAGTAGAAGCCGGACCACAATTAACTACAAGTATTTAGATCCTACTTAAATTATTATTAAATAAAGCAATACAGTGCTAATAGCTATTGGACATGGGGATCCTATTGAAATTGCTTTTATTTATTTTTTTATGAGCATATTTGGGCAGGTGCGTGACACACACACACACACAATATGTCAAACTCGGTTTCTTATACTAATTTTCATGGAAATTTATGAACGGTATGGCTTCGATCTTTTTTATGTCCGACGTGACATGTTGGATGCACCTTTCACATTAAATAAAAGCTCATTTTAGGTGTGACATAAGATTATACCAGTTGAGGGGCTATTTTGGGCCTGCAACTAATTTTAAAATTTCAATTTTTTTTTTACTTTATTTCCATTTGAATTGAACAAAATAAAAGAATCTGAAAGTACATTAAATGTTAAGGAAAAAATATGTAAACGACATTTCACTATTCTAAGAAATAAAATAAACAATATATATTGTAGTCTATAATACCTGAAATTAAATAATAATAATAATATGATACAGTTCATACTTTCTTCCAGCTAACAAGCGGAAGCATAAGTTTGTTCCTTTGAGTCCGTATATGTGTGTGTGCACGCATAAGACCACTAAATTACTACAAATGCTTATCACTAATTCCACTTCCAACTTCTCCTGCAACGCTTAGCGCAAATGCTTTATTCCTTCAACACTGGTTTTGTGAACCTCCTTTAGCGAACTTGTTCACAAAGCATCCACATTAACATTTGGGCGTTTTAAACAAATGAATTATGAAATCCATATAAGTAGACAAATAAAGTTGTATATACTAAGAATGCTTTGTAATAAAAGCAAGGATAGCACATGCAAATGGGGTTGGCTCACAACTGATGTGGGTATACAACATAAACAGTGCAAATTTTTGAGAGGAAAGCTCAGTGAAAAAAGATATTAACAGCTCTAATTTATATTAAGCTACTTTAATTAACCTTAACATAAACAAAAAGGAGAATAATACCTCACGGAACCCCATAAAAGTAACATTTATATGCTTCTCAAAATAGATCAGAATACAATTTTTTGCCATTGCCATGAAGATTCGCGCTGCGTTTTCCAATTTACCCTTGGACTGATTGCATAAAATGCCTTCTTCCTACCTTTGTTCCTCTTACTCCCAAATTCTTTCTTACTATAGTCGCAATCGCTGTTCACTTGCAAACCACCATACTTATCAGTAGAATTTGTTATTTTACTCGAGTTTTTCCTTTCAATCCACTGATTGAATTGTTCTTCTGGAAATTGATTGACATTATTAAGCTCCGGAGCTCGTTCGTCCTCATAGTCCCACCCAGTAGGTTGATTTTGTATCACCGCTTCATTACTGCACTGATTTTTTATTATGTCATCCCCCCATCCAGTAGGTTTGATATCAATATATCTATCAGTGTACGTAGCTTGATTATCGTATTCTTCGTCTCCCCATCCGGTACCCGGAGCAGTGTCAACAGCAGGCTGATATGAATCCCAGCATATATTTCTTCCACCTCCGATTTCATCATTGTTTATGACACTCTTTTTCCATTGCCATGAAGATTCACGTTGTGGTTTCCAATTTATATTCTTCCAACCTTTATGTCTCTTACTCCCAAATTCTTTCTTACTATAGTTGTAATCCCTATTCACCTTAAAACTGCCATAATTATCATCAGAATTTATTTTGTTGCTCAGATTTTTCCTTTCAATCCACTGATTAGATTGCTCTTCTAGAAATTGGTAAGCGTTATTGAGCTCAGGAGCTTGTTCATTCCCGTAACTCCACCCAGTAGGTTGATTTTGTATCACTGCCTCATTATTGTACTCACTTGTTATTATTTCATCCCCCCACCCAGTAGGTTTGATATTAATATATTGATCAGTGGCTTGATTATTATATTTTTCTTCACTGATTGTTTCTGGAACTTTATATAAGTCTTCAAGTAGTTTAGGATCAACTACTGCATCATGATCGATAAAATCGATATATTCATCTGGGCTCGGCCAAGGGATGTCGCAAGGAAGATCATTAATCTCCGCCCAGTAACGAGCTTTTCCTTTATCAAAAGCTTCTTTTGCACCCGAGTCATCCCACTTATCAATTTTTGGGTATAGGTATGTTATTTTCTGGGTCTCGCATATCTTTTTCCATGGCATTTTGCATATCGATGTGCAAAACTTCTTTTCCCAACGCGGAAAAGATTGATATCCTTGTTCTGAATCAGAGTAAGAATTTAAGGAAAAATCAGGATAATGTTATGAGCAGCTTATGAAACAATAAAAAAAATCAGATGAATTAATTAGACTGAACAACATGTATCACTAGATAGAAGCAGAAGATATTTAAAGGATAGTACGCCTATTAGTCACAATGTATGATTGTATATGACATCGTATTGCTATATAAAGCTTGACGTGGTCTGTGGTCATATGCAGGCGAGTGCGAAAAGATTGTGGCTCGTGTCATTTTTTGTCATTTGGCCCATGTCACCTTTCATTATTTCCTTTTTCATGTTCAAATCCATCCATCAATTCATACGAAAACATAATTTTATAATATAATATCTTTCTAAAAGCTCTGCTCGACACCTACAAGTCTAGAGGTGGCCACGGCTAATGACATGCATATAGTATGCTAGAGATACTATATAACATATATCGTTTGTATGGATATACCAAATAAAAAATCTTTTACAACAAATTCAGAATACATTCAAGTGGCCCGGATTTGGCTCCCATATCAGTGAAATTTCTTACTACGTTGCCATTTCCACTTATTTGCATTAAATTTGTTTTTTCCGTAGAGAATTTTCATACTCTCCATTGTATTCGATTCTAGCAATTAATCTTATCCTAAACATTGACTTTAGCAAATTATTATAGATTCTGAAATTTCATTTCGAATAGTAATTTTCCTTAGTTTATATGTATCAGCATTCAAACATCGTCATTAGCAAACATAATATTTGTGCCGAAGGTGAACATTTCAGATACACACATTTGTAAAAGATTCAATTAGTTCCATTCATATACATTTTAATTGGAACACACACACACCCCCCCCCTTTTAATTATACACACGCGCGCGCGCACACACACACATATATATATACACATACATACATACATACATATATATATATATATATGCCTAAATTATTGCTTCCACCCTAAACAATCTGTAGATGATGAAGGTAGTATACTTAGTCCATCTTAATGACATATAATATGTTATCAACGTTATCATCTTTGTGCATTACACAAAAAATCAAAGAGAAAAAAAAGATCTACACATCTAACTTAGTAGGTATCCAAATAAATTGGCTGAGGATTGGATCTAAGGGACAAAACTCGTATAGGAATGAGCTGAATCACACATTGATTCCATATGAAACTACCTGACAATGTCAAATAAAAAAAAACAAAAAAAACATGACATATAAATCAATGTCCTGATTCAATTTCCATAGTTCTCTAGGATTCTACCATGTTTATGACCAATGTTTGTGTATGACCATGACACGATTAGCTTTGTGGCTTGGTGTATTATTAGTTTATTGTCTAGGTTTATTAATTATAGATATGTGACATTTTTATAGATACTGTAAACGTTATACACTCTTATAGAGTTAAATCATATATTTGTTGAACTTTTTCATGTTAGACAAATTAATTTGCAAGTATCTCTTGGAAACTCTAAATAGTAAATTGATTACAGCAAAAAAAAAAGGAACAACGAAACCAGTTTATAATTGTTAATATTGATTTATCAATTTGTATAACTGTATCAAATAAAATTTTACAATGTACAAGATTAATAAAAAATACATGATAAGGCCAATCAATCCTTCACTTTACCATGAGTAAAGATTCGGTGTTTAAGGTTTGATAAATAAGTCAATAAATTGAATTTTGACTTTTCTAAATACATTGTAATATTTATAAAATAGAATTCACAGAAGTTGACTAAAGTGGATTATAATCAAAATATAAGCTTATTCCACGAAGTATGCCAAGTGTGCATATTTCAAGCTGTCATATACGAACTCAAATGACCGCCACATAGAAACTTTATTGTATACTAGATGATCATGTAAAGTATAATAAAATAAAATCAATCGATAAAGGCTATATGAAAATTATTTACTATTTTAATTTTTTTTTTTTAAAAACACATTTTAAAACGAGCATAAGATAATAAAAAATAACTGGTGGTAACATGGAATTACACATAAGATGTGCACCTAGGTTCCACTTGGGTTCCGCAAGGAAGTTCCATTGTACTGCTCATGAAAGGTTTTGATAGTGCCCAAAACTTGAAGGTCTGGTTTTGAAATGTTTCCATGACATGTCCTTGAAATTTAATTATTCGTCAGTTTAAGAGTTTCTCATAAGGATAAAATTTCACGCACCCATATAATAAAAATGTTTTATCTCTGCACAATGTGTATAAATTATTTTTCAAAATAATTTAATTTATATAAATTGCAGAGACATAAATCATTTTTATCATAACATGAATGAAACACAGAACCATATTTCTTCGATGCTATGGAAAAAAATTAAAGAAAAAAATATTCATTAGTTGAATTGATGATTTTATTTTTTTTCAATAACAAGCACAAAACAAGAATTCATAAAATCAAAATTTCTGCCATGTAAAAGAATTAAGCACGGATGAAAAAGTTGAAAAAAACTCAGAGAAAAATAAATTATATTTTACTATGCTATACAGCAGAATTTAACATCAAATAGAAAATATATAATGTTTTGAAACTTATCGAAAAAAAAGATTTAATGAGAAATTCTAATGGTGTAAAGATTAGATCTGCCGTCATTTGAAGGAGTTTTTTTTTTTTTTTAGTTTTTGAAAAGAGTTTGAATTAGGGGGAAAAAAAGAACCAAACAGATAACTGGGTATTGTTGAAATATATGGATGAGTAAACATGTAAGTTAACATCTACAGCTAGAATATATATTATTATCGATAGTAGAATTGAATAAAATTTTGAGAACCTTCAGAAACCGTTTATTTGAAGGATTGAAAAGCACACCTAAAACTACTCTACATCAACTTTGAGTGGTGTCACAACCACTCAGAACCAATGTTTAGAACAACTTTGCAAGTAATGGTTTACTCGGTGCTTAAAAACGGAGTAGCCCGTACATGATCAAAAACGATGAAACAAGTCTCTCAGATGGAGCTCTAGGCTTCACAACAATCTTTTACCTAAGTAATATTTTATGTGTCATTTCCACAAATTCTGCCATATAAGTATTACAACTGACGACTTAAATGCTAGTCTTTATCTTAAAAACTACCAAGTATCACAATGGAATGTCCCCACAAACTTAGTACATGTACACCAAACTAAACTATGGTATTTTTCTCTCCACTAGTTGCACATGGAACCATTCTTTGAAACGAAGGAGCAGATGATGGACACCGTTCAAACGATCCCATTGTTGAGGCATTAGAAAGCAAGTAAACTAGAGGAATCCATGATTTACAGATACAAGTCAAAAAATAGGTTATTATAATGAAAATATATATGCAACGTTACCACTCAGTCAGTACTTACAGAACGTATGAAACAAAATTCAGCATCCTCTAGACCTTATTTTGTATTATATTCCACATACAGAAGTTAAAACCTAAGTTGCTTAACCTTTTCGCATTAAATTTATTGGATTCACACCACAATAAAAAAACTCAAATATTTTGCAAATCATAACGATGCAATTTGTACGCCACATAATCTAACAACGGAATACATGTTTTACTGCGCAGGTTGCTCTATAAAATGCCATGTAACAGCAGGAGTACGATTAAATCAATCAAAAACAAAGGAAGTTACAGAACAATCGTTAAAGCATGGCAAAAACAAATTTATACAAGCATATTCTAAATTAGAAGGGAAATCGGTCACCTTGAAATTGGCCTGATCTCGGGATCCTATTTTTGGTATTCGTATATCGGGTCCTTGGATTCTGACCTGCGAGCTCTATTCCTCTTCCGTTTTCCATTATTGTTTATACGAAGATGAAGAGTTGTATGGATTTGAGAGACCAAAAGAAGAAAACAGAAAAAGAGACATAAAAGAAAAGTAGACAAGGGTGGAGGCGACGCGTGGGTTGGAAGTATGCTAAGCCTCGTCCACAGGTTTGTTTCCCGCTTCGCCCGCATGGGCCGTAAACTTACGTGGTGTCCGCTTTTGACCAGTATCTGGACAGTTTGAGTTTTGAAGAATTATAGCGCATATGAAACCCATGTTTGAAGTAAGTCGGTGCCGACCTAACTAGACTTTATCATCTTTGGGATCTTTTGATAATCTTTGTTAAACTTTTCCTGTCTCGGCTAAGTACAAAATAATTTTATTTAATCATTCGATTTTGACTTAATACAAGGTGATATCATCTAAATCATTATATCTTTGGTCGGTACGGAAACAATGCATTGAATAGAATAAAGCCATTTGTTTTATATTTTTATGTATTTGGAAGGACTTTAAATAATGGTAAAACTTATTCCCCTCAACCCACACATCCCCTCCCCTGTCGCCAAAAAGAATCTTATGGATTGAATACAACATGAACTTTGAAAAATACGTCGCATTATGAGTTTGCCCTTGGAATGATGGTTTTTCATTTAACACGTTATATCTCAGAGCATTTTAAACTTAACTTACAACATAGTAGTTTATATTGATTAACTGACCTCAAACGAAGAGAATTTTGTGCTTAAGGCTCATATAACCACAAGCGCTAAGATGGAGAAGAACAATATTAGTCGTGTATGGCGTTGGCTAACTCTAGGGTGTGCTTAGAATTTGGATAACATCATCCCAAGTTGCCAATGGACATTTTTTTTTTTTGAGTTACTTGCTGAGAACTATGTCAATCTTCGCGTGGGTTGGAGCTAACATTTCAGAAACTAGAGATGACAAAGGGGATAATGCCCCCCTTAGGGATTCTGATTATCTTTGTTTCTCTCGGGGGCATTAGCATCTTGAGAGCTAATCTTGTTACGTAATTTTTTTACGGAAGTTATTAGGATAAAAAAACATCAACGTACGACTGGAATGAATCAAAAAACATCGATATTTATTATATGATAGCTTTTTATTTATTATGTAATAAACTGTGTCATCTTAACTTAAAATGAATGATCTTCAGAGCCAAAAGCATTTATCCAATACCCAATCGATAAACGACATTGAAAGTCATAAACAAAAGTTTTATTCTCAAGGTCGAATGGACGAACGAAATTAAAGGCCAGAACAATGTTGCGGCTTATTTTTTTTAACCAAGTAAGTCAAAATGTTTCCTTTTTGGTTGACTGTTGAAACTGGTCCAGCACGGAGCGGATTAAATAGGTGAATTTCAGAAAAAAATTACCATTTAGATCTTATCGGGCCTATGAAGTCTAGATTGATCTAGATCCAATCTACATAATTTTAAATAAAATCTTTATTTTGTTTTATTTATTAATATAAAGATTTGAATTTGTATATATTGTGATATATAAAGTGTATTTATGTATAAAATAAACAAATGTGTAAGTGTACACGCAACATACAAGTATGTTCATGGTTTAATATGCTCATACATAAGCGTTGAAATTTATACCATAATGTACACAGTAGCCACTTTATATACATATTTGTTATAACACCTTACCTCTATATCCATACTACCAAAGGGTATTACTAGACAATACCGTCCGATAATACGGAGAATGAGCCGGTATTGGACTGTCACACGTTGTGTAGTTAAATCCCCTTAAAATTCTGTATAGCGCTCAACATTTTTCGACCACTACATTTTTTCAATTTAGCGCTATTAAACGGTAGATCATCTTCAAGCCCCGTTTTCTACTACATCCGCTAAATCAATGTTTTTAGCACTCGCTTTAGTAACACTGGTATAAAAAGTTTGATTTGACTAGTTTTCTCTTAAGCCAAATCAAAAAAGTTTGGGCAATAACCTAATTTTAAGGCATAAGTGTCCAATATTAGTTTGAAATTTATTGTAGCCACCAAATTTTGACTGCATAATTCATGATATTCTTCGGTTTTGTAAAATAAGATCAAAAACAATTTCTTTTCCTAGATAAATGATGTGAGATTGAGAATAGATTAACTTTAAATATTTGATTTATATTCAATGAAGCTTTTTGCACCTCCGTTATTTTCTGTTATTTCTTCACTTTATCCCCGCTATAATTTTTGCATCTCCATCGCCATAGAACCGCGATCGCTTTAACTGCATAGGTCACACGTTGTAACGACCCAGAACTTTGGTCATTTGATTTCGAATATTCAATTAGTTTTAAAATATTAAAATATTGGTTTAAAAAGGTTTAATAACTTGAATTCAAATATAGAAATTATTTAAATATTTGAATTGTGAACTAACATTTGAATAGTGATTTAAAAATCTGGATTTCGAATTGAATATTAATTCCATGGATTAATGGCCTTATTTGACTCTTTTTAATTAATAAATAATAATGATGAGTTCATTTATAAAGTTATTTACAGTAAATAATGGTTTGAATAAATAATCAAGGAATTTATTTTTACGATACGATTTTTATTGATGTATTTTTAATTTAATTTATTTGATTTTTTCATAATTTTTAATTTGAAAATTCTTTAAATTATCATTTGATGATTTTTCGATAAATGACGGTGTTTTTGGCGATTTTACAAAATACGGTAATCAGTATATATTATTATTGTTTTGGGACCGTGTCGCTGCTCTGAGCGCAACCGTATTTTTGTTTTATCCTTAGGGGGCCGTAAGCGAACAATAATCTGTGCGGCGAATTGCTGACAATCGCAAATTAAAATAAGTCAAACCCAAACAATCCCACATGTTTTCCTCTTCCCTTTATGCATCTTGTTCCATCGATATACTGATCAAAGAAAACGAAAAAAAGCAAGTTTAAAAAAATTTTAAATTCAAAATCTTCAAATCCATTCATCGAAAAATTATAAAGTAAATATCCTTGGAATCCTGGGAGACAGATCTACAAGTTGATATGGATTTTAAGGGTGTTTGGCGGTTGAATAAGTGGATGCGATAGTTTAGGTCGCAAGGAGGGAACCGGGGTTTGATTTTTCTTTTTAGTCGTGCGGTTGACGATGGGCTAATCGGTGAATGGAGTGTTAGTCGAGCGGAGGAGCACCTTTGTGCCAATTTTGGTGAAGCATGGCTCAAAAATGGAGGGTGCGACATATGAGGAGGCGTGCGTCAGGTTTCAGGTCGTGATTTGGAACAGAGGATCGAGTTCCATCTTCTTGGGTGCCATGCGTAGCATTTACGAAGAGATGAACACTGGTGGTGTCGGTTGGTTGAATCGGGGTCAAGGGAGGAGTATCAGGTGCACAGCCATGCACCATGAATGGGTACCAGGTGGTGTTTTTTTTGAAAGTAGATGAAGTTACTATTCATACAAAGGGATTTCGCATTAAATTCCATATTAATGTGTTCAATTGTATAGGTGAGGATATGTATGTATGTATGTATGTATGTATGTTATGTATGTATGTATATATGTATATGCATGTATGTATGTATGTATGCATGCATGTATGTATATGTATATATGTATATGTATGCATGCATGCATGCATGTATGCATGCATGCATGTATATGTATAAATGTATATGTATGTGTATATACACGCGTATGTATATGTGTGTGTGTATATGTGTGTGTGTATATATATATGTATGTATGTATGCATGTATATATATGTATATATATGTATGTGTATGTGTGTACATATATGTGTATGTATATGTATATTTTTTTGTGTGTGTGTGTTTATTTGTTTTTAAAAAATAACTGTAGTGAATATGTTGGTTATAAAATGCAACATCTCTCTCATGCGAGGTCCCCGATCGAGATGAAACCTTTTGCGTTGCGCTTGTTATGAGGTGGTTTGGTTGAATTTGAGATTAATGAAAATATGGGCTAAATCAAACGTTGTTCGATTCTAGTTTAAACGGAACGCTTCGACGTCAAGTAGAATTTTGGTGAGTTTAACTCATCTTTTTGGTTAATCGGTATGATATATATGTATAGTAGATTAAATTTTACTATTTATGTTGGTTGAAATTATTGGCTGATTTGGTTAAATATCTGCTTTTGAAAAGCGTTTGTCATTTAAAATTGAAATACATGAAATTAAGTAGAGAAATCAGGATTTCTCACTGTAGTGATTTTCATTTCCGGTTGTATATACCTGTGATTCTATTTCATTTTAACCATGTTATATAGATCGTTAATTGCATAATCTTAATTTTAGCATTATTAGTTATGATATCGTTATATGTTCAAAACTTAACCCCTGTAGTGATAAAAATCAATAGCAGCTTTGGTTAAGTGCTTTGGTGGTAATTGGCCTCCATTTAGTATTTTAAAATGCCAATAATTGCCGTTTTGGCTTGAAATTGGTTTTTGATTCGCAGATAAATCTAACCTTTGGATTTTTTGGAATATTTTTATTTAAGCGGACTTTGAACTCATCTATTTTTACCCAACCTTTGTATTTATATTTTCTAAATCATTTAGAAATGTTTTAAAGTTGTTTAACTATTATTTAAAAATATTTAAAAAAAATATATTTATATTTAATTGTTTTCAAGTTATTTATCAATATTTCAATATTATAAAAGGTTATTGTTTTAAATAATTAATATTGTTGGAAGATATCAGCAATTACTATTTATCGGTAATATTTTGGAATTTATAATAGTTATTTTTTAATAATGTTTTGAAATTAATAATAATTATTCATTAATAATGTTTTGAAATTTATAATCGTTATTTATTAATAATGTTTTGAAATTGATAATTATTATTTATAATGTTGTTTTGGAATTTATAATAGTTATTTATCAATAATGTTATCAATAACGTTTTGAACTGATAATTATTATTTATTAATAATGTTTTGGATGTTAATTGTTATTTATTATAATAATGTTTGAGGACTAATTATTATCGATTTATTAATAATGTTTGAAATTATTAACTATTACTTTTGTAATGTTTTGAAGTTAACAATTATTCTTTATTAGTAATGTTTTATTATTAATAGTTATTATATAATAATGTTATGTAGTAAATAACAACTATTTATTTTTAATGTTTTGAAGTTATTAATTATTATATTAATAATGTATTGGAGTTAATAAATTATTTTATTAATGATATTGGAAAGTTAATTTATTTTTTATTTAAGATGTTTAAAGTAAATAAATTTATCTGATTAATTGTATTTATAAATAATAAATTGATTTATAAAAGGAATCTCATTTATTAAAAGGGATTTATTAAAGTGTTTATAAACGAAAATAGGGTTTGGATTTATAACGATTTTTAAGGGGCTTTGTAAAGGATTTTTATAAAGGTGTTTTAGAAGGGATTTTTATAATGGATCTTTTTAAAGTAGTTTTATAAAAGAATTAAGTTTTATAAATGATTTTATAGATTTATATAAGGAGTTTTATAAATAGTTTTATTGATTTATAAAAGAGTTTTGTAAATGGTTTTAGAAATTTATAAAAAGAGTTTTATAAATTATTTAAGAGATTTACGATAGAGTTTATAAATGATTTAGAGATTTACAATAGGAAATTATAGATTATTTTAGAGTTGTATAAAAAGGAAAATATAAAAGAAAATGAGAATGATTTCCAAAAATAACTTCTTAACAATTATGGTCGCATGGAAACATCTCTCCCATACTTAACACTAGAAAAGGGGATCTTTCTCATTTTATGAATATACTCATACCGTTGAGATAAGTATATGCATATTTTTTCAAGTATTAAAATGAGTATAAAGGGTTTATGGATATACATTTGTAAAAGTATTTTGATACAAGTATTTACAAAGTGATTTTTATTAATGAAGGATTAATTAAAGAGGTTAGTGGTTGCTTATGTGCTTAACCAATGTTGGTTTCTCTATGGGAATAAATATTTGATTGGATTGTTGTATATTGGATAGTTAAATAACCAACTATCAAATCTTGGCCAGTTTTGACTTAGGAAGTGAATAAAAGCTTCACGTGCTTATATGGTTTGAGTTCCTTCGGGAGAACTCATTTGGATGAAACGTCTATAGATTGAAGGGATATACAAGAGATCCATTTAGGACTCTGTTATAGTCCGCTTACTTCTGAAAGAACCGAGAATGAGTCGATAAGAATTATCGGTTGTTGGTTCGAAGAGACCTGGATCAGATATGTTATCCAAAAACCACTTCTAGCCAACTCAAGAGCTTTAAACTAGAGATATCTTGAAGAGTATGGAATCGAAGACGGAGCTTTTGAAGTGCAGTGGCTACTTACTACTAATCTTGAGGGTGATTCCAAAATGGATGTAGTAGATGTAGCGCCTTCGGTTTCGTTCATACCCAGAGCAAACTTGTATGAATAATGTTGATATTGCATTTCTACTTGGAGGTTTGTATCGCCATTCCAAATGGAAATTGCTAAAGGAAGGTAAATTGTTACCTCATGAGCCTCAAACCCTAGAATTAACTCAAATATGGTAGATGCAGCAGGGTCATGCAAATCGCTCCCATAAGGGTGTGTCATCACCTCTAAATTATCATATTATGGAATTGGTTGTGCATGAGAGTTCATATAAAGATTGGGAACAACCAGGGTGATGAAATATTCGGTACTATCCAGAAAGTGGTAGGCCGATCCTGTGTTGGTAGAGGAGCAAATACTTCAGTAGACCTCGGTACATTTTATCTAGAAATGTACTATATGGAAGGTAGTCTCTTACCTTGCCATTGTTGGAATCTATTCTCCAATACGTGCTTTATGGACTTAGTTGTGCACAATTATGTTGAAATGTGAGATGCAAGCATTTTAGTTATTTTATATATTTATTTTAAACCCTAGACATTAATATAACATCAAAAGATTTCTTATAGAAATTTTTTGGTTACTGTAAGGTATAAACCCATCTGTATTTATGTGTGGCGTGGTCTTACAAGATGCCTTTTATTTTGAAAGGGTTTTATAATTATAGAAATCAATATAATTTGGTTGAGTTTTCTCACGCTGGTTTATCAGACTGATTCGGGCATTATTTTCTTATAATGCTAGAGTTAGCCCGAGTATGTTTCAGATTTTGTTCTAGAAACTTTGGAGCTTTAAGAGACGAGTCAGATGCCTCTAAGACGTATTCACGTATTTTATTTCCACTGAATTTCTTATTTGTATTTATCAGCAATTGTAAGGACAGACTGTTATAACTGTCCAGGCTGATAATAGATTAGTATCTCCGATTGATGTATACATGTATATTATAGTTTTCTTTTGTAAAGACCATTGTATATACCATAGATTATTCGGTATGATGTGAGATTTTGTTCCGTCTTTCTTTCTATTTCCTAACAATCCGTCTTTCTGGCACTTTGATGCTCGACATGTTAATACTATAGATGTATTAGTATAACTTTCGAGGATCGAAAAGGTGGGTCATTGCAACATGGTATCCAAGCGTAGGTTGAGCGAACACCTAAGCTTTGGTGGGGTTAACTCATTTGAGATAGGATAAGTGAGACCATATAATGAGTTTGAGTGTGTTTGTGTGTGTGTGTGTGTGTGTGTGTGAGCGTATTTGTTAGTTCTATAAAAATGATTTATATTCTGTTGATTGATCTGTTGTGTGGCTTGTGAATTCCGGTAGGTACAGAAGGAATAACTGCATCGATAGGGGTTTCTAAACACTTAAACAAGGCAAACCGATATAGTATTGTTTTGAAAATTTGGTAAATGAAATAATTTACCTAGATTTTATTTATATATAAAAGAATAATTTTAAAAAGATTAATATTGTTATTTATGATGTGTTTGGTTGTTAGAGAATGATAATATTTGATTATTATCATTTATTGTTTGATTGTTTGTTATGAGCATTTATCGTTTGGTTAAATCAAATACGAAGACCTTATGAATTAAGTTTCACGATTTGACTATAAGGTATTCGATGATAATGTTGGGTTAAAATTAAATTTTAATAAAGGTTGTTTATGATAATCTAATCAAAGATAAGCAATTGTGAAATGTTTTATGAAAATGAAATTATATAAGTATAATTCATAAGCATGGTTTACAAGTAAAATGGATTTAAATTGAAAATTTGGAAATTTAAACATTGTATTTTGGAAATTGTTTTTCAAAGTTTTATGAAATTGATAATGGTATTATTTTGAAAGTATTGGTGAATAAAAATATTCCGAACGGATTTTAAAAGGAGGTAGAAAGCATTGAACTCACTTCGGTTGCTAAAAATTTGTTCTGGTGATGGTTGGAGCATCATCGACATTCATATTTGAGTTTCTAAGTAAGAGATTGCTACCATATTGATTGGTTATCGAGTTGTTTGATAAAACAATTTTTTTTTTGAATTACAAAAATAAGATCTGATATAAAAAGGAGATATGATATTATTATTATTTCAAAATGATTTCAAAACAAATGGGTGTTAGTTTTTGAATTTTTAGTTAATTGATATTATGAGCTCATGTATCTTATCCGTTAGGATAGTTTGGTTTATGTATCTCGTTTTGAGATGTTGTTTGGTAATTTTCATTTATTAAAAATGAAATGGAATTTTTGACGATTTTGGACAGTCGAAAATTTTCGAGTTGGTATAAATTAGAGTTATGTGTGTTGGTGAAAATATAAGATAATAAGCATTGGTAATTTATAGAGAAGTATTAAGTTAAAAAATATGAAATTTTGTGTATAACTGGATATAGGCGAGTATTGTATTAATATGAACTTAAGTTTTGAAGTGATAATAAACATAAGTTGGATTTTATAAGATGTTTATAAACTTAAGTAATAATTTTATGAAATGGTTCTAGTATTAATTGAAATACTATTGGTGCAACCAATTATGATTTAGCGTGAATGTGAATAAAATGAATTTGGAATAGTTAAGACAACAATTGAATAAATACATAAGTTGTACGTAAATCATTTTATTTGCATAACCTGTTTATCTAGATTCGAGTATGCGATTTCAAGGTGTTTTATACCGATTCAAGTTAGAATTTTTTACGATTCTTGATGGAAAACACTTGATACAGTTTTTTGTTTGATTCTGAAATTTTCTATCATAGTTTATGACTATATAAGAAGAGCAGAGGTTTTTAATCAAGGAATCAAATTGAAGTTTGCACTAGGAAAGTCGAGTGAGCGATACTAGCTCAAAAGTGAAATTTGTGTGATCGAGCAAGCGATCAGATTTGATATTGTATACTAATGATATATGTACATCGTACGAGCTTTAATATGATTATATGTTTGTTATGGGAAAATGAAAAATTATATGGCTATGAATTATATAGTTAGATATCATTTGTAAGTGAGTTGCAAGCTCATGGAAGCGAAAGCTATTTGATACTTTTGGTTTCATGAGTAGAGTTTAGTTGCCCGACTAATATGTACATGTTTATATTTTTGTTTGGTTGATAGTTTTATGCTCTGGATGTAGGAGGCCACTTGGCTTTTGTTTTCTTTTGTTGGTTTGAGCCTGTTATGGCGATTTGTTGTTTTTTCGATCGAGCCATGCAAAGAAAGTGCCGCCAAAATTTTCTGCAACTTTAAAAGTCTTAGAGATTTAGTGATACATTTCAATTTGATTTTTAAAAGTTCAAGGGTTGTGAGACATTTTTCTTACTTTGGAATTTCGGGGACGAAATTCTTTTAAGGGGAAAGAATGTAACTACCCGAAATTTTTGGTCATTTTTTTTTTATATTTAATTAATTTTAAAATTTTGAAATATTGATTTAAAAGAGTTTAATAACTTGAATTCACATATAGAGATTATTTAAATATTTGAATTATGAATCTAATATTTTAATAGTGAGTTAAATATATGGATTTTGAATTAAATATTAATTCAATGAATTAACGGCCTTATTTAACTCCTTCTAATTAATAAATAATAACTGTGAATTTATTTTGTACAGTAAATAATGGTTTGAATAAATAATTAAGAAATTTATTTTTATTTTTATGACATGACTTTTATTGACGTACTTTTAATTTAATTTATTTGATTTTTTCATATTTTTTAATTTGAAAATTCTTTAAATTATTGTTCGATGATTTTTCGACGATTATGACAGTGTTTTTGATGATTTTACAGAATACGTTAATCAGTGTATATTATTATTAATTTGGGAGTCGCGTCGTTGTTCTTAGCACGATCATATTTTTGTTTTATCATTCGAGGTCCGTAAGCGAATAATAATCTGTGCGATGAATTGCCGGGAATCACAAAATTAAAATAAGTCAAATCCTTAGCTAAACAATCCCACACTTTTCCTATTCCCTTTCTATTTCTTGTTCTGTCGATGTACCGATCAAAGTAAAGAAGAAAAAAGTAAGTTAAAAACTTTAAATTCAAAATCTCCAAATCCATTCATTTTAAGAATTATAAAGTAAATATTTGGAATCCTGGGAGATAAATCTATAAGTTGATATGAGTTTTGGGGATGTTCGGTGGTGAAAGAGTGGATGCGACGGTTTTGGCCACGAAGAGAGGAGCTGGGGTTTGATTTTTTTTGGCGTGTGGTCGACGATGGGCTAATCGGTGAATAAAGTGCTGTTGGTTGCATGGAGGAGCAAGTTTGTGCCAAATTTATTGAAGCATGACTCAAAAATGGAGGGCGCGACATATGGAGAGGCATACGTCAGGCTTCGGGTTGCAACTTGGAACAAAGGATTAAGTTCCATCTTCTTGTGTGCAATGCATAACATTTGCAAAGAGATGAAGGTAGGAGGGATCAATTGGTTGAATCGGGGAATGGGAAGGAGTATCAGGTGCACAGCCGTGCACAATGAATAGGTTCTAGGCGTTGTTTTTTTGGAATAAGATGAAGTTAATATTCATGCAAAGGCATTTTTCATTAAAGTCCTTATTAAGGTGTTCAATTGAGTGTGTGAGGATGTATGTGTGTATATGTTTGTTTAAAAATAATAATAACTATAGCGAATGTGTTGATTATAAAATGCAATATCTTTCAAATGCGAGATCTGATCGAGATGAAACTTTTGTTGGCACTTGTTATGAAAATATCTACGCGATGGAGCTAGTTTGGTTGAATTTGGAGTTAATGAAAATTTGGGTTAAAATCGAACGTCGTTCGATTTTAGTTCGAAACGCTTCAACATCAACTGAAATTTCGGTGAATTTAACTCACCGTTTTGGTTAATCGGTATGTATATATAGCAGATCAAATTTTACTATTTGTGTTGGTTGAAATTACCAGCTGGTTTAATTAAATATCTTTTTTTGAAAACTGTTTGTCATTTAAAATTGAAATACAGGAAATTATGTAGAGAAATCTGGATTTCTCATCACAATGATTTTCATTTCCAGTTGTATAGACCTATTGGTTCTATTTCTATTGTAACCTTGTTATATAGATTGTTAATTGCTGCATCTTAATTTCTAGCACTATTAGTTTTGACACCGTTATATGTTCAAAACTTAACCCCTGTAGTGATAAAAATCAATAGTTTTGGTTAAGTGCTTTAGTGGCAATTGACCTCAATTTAGCATTTTTGAAATACTATTAATTGTCTTTTTGGTTTGAATTTCTTTTTAATTTGGAGAATGATTTTAAATCTAACGTTTGGATTTTCTATGATATTTATATTTAAGATGATTCCGAACTCCTCTATTTTACCCCAAACTTTTTATTTATCTTTTCTAAATCATTTAGAATGTTTTAAAGTTGTTTAACTACCGCTTAAAAGTGTTATTTAAAAATTGTTTATTTATATTTAGTTGTTTTGAAGCTATTTATCAATATTTTAAGAATTTTTTTTAAATAATTAATATTGTTCGAAGATAATCAACAATTAATATTTACTAATAATATTTTGGAATTTATAGTAGTTATTTATTAATAAAATTGTAAAACTAATAACTATTATTTATTAATAATGTGGTGGAATTTATAATAGTTATTTCTTAATAACATTTTGAAATTAATAATAATTATTTATAGAAATGTTCTGGCATTATAGTAGTTATTTATTAATAACGTTTTGAATTGATAATTATTATTTATCAATAATGTTTTGGAAGTTAATTATTATTTATTATAATGTTTTAAGATTAGTAATTATTTTTTTATTAATATTGTTTGAAATTATTAATATTACATTTATAATATTTTGAAGTTAATAATTATTATTTATTAATAGTGTTATGCTATTAATAATTATTATTATTTAATAATGTTTTTAAGTAAATAATAATTATTTATTTCTAATGTTTTAAAGTTACTAATTATTATACTAATAATGTTTTGGAGTTAATAAACTGACGTTGGAAAGTTAATTTATTATTTATTTAGAATGTTTAAAATAAATAAATTTATCTAATTAATTGTATTTATAAGTAACAAATTAATTTATAAAAGGAATCTCATTTAATGAAAGGGATTTATTAAAGAGTTTATAAACGAAAATGAGGTTTGGATTATTTTTAAAGGGCTTTGTAAAGGATTTTTATAAAAGGGTTTTAGAAGGGATTTTTGTAAAGGATCTTTATAAAGAAGTTTTATAAAAGAATTAAGTTTTATAAAAGGTTTTAAAGATTTATAAAGGAATTTTATAAGTAGTTTTATAGATTTACGAAAGAGTTTTATAAATGGTTTTAGAAATTTATAAAAAGAGTTTTATAAGTTGTTTTAGATATTTATAATGAAGTTTATAAACGGTTTAGAGATTTACAACGAGAATTTATAAATTATTTTAAAGTTATACAAAAAGGAAAATATAAAAGAAAACGGGATTGATTTCTAAGAATAACCTCTTAACAATTATGGTGGTATGGAAACATCTCTCCAAACTTAAACACTATAAAAGGGGATCTTTCTAGGTGTTTTGAATATATTTATACCGTTGAGATAAGTATATGGATACTTTTACAAATATTGAAAGGAGTATAATGGGTTTGTGAATATATCTTTGTAAAAGTATTTTAAAGTAAGTATTTATGAAGTGAATTTTTAGTAATGAAAGGGTTAACTAAAGAGGTTAGGGTTTACTTATGTGCTTAACCAATTTTTGTTTTCCTATGGGAATTTTTTGATTTTATTATTGTATATTTGAAAGTTAAACAACCAACAATCAAATCTTGGCCTGTTTTGACTTAGGAACTTTGTGTTTTCATACAGTTTGAGTTCCTCTAGGAGAACTCATTCGAGTGGAACGTCTCTTGCTTTATGGGATATATTAGAGAATTCATTTGGGACTCTGGTACAGTCCACTTACTTCTAAAAGAATCAGGAATGAGTCAACTTAAAATTATCAGTTGTTGGTTCCAAAAGACTGGAGAGGATGTTATCCGAAAACCCCTTCCAACCAACTCAAGCATTTTGAACTAGAGACATCTTGAAGAGTATGGAATCGAAGACAGATATTTTAAAGTGCAAAGGTTACTTGTTACTAATCTTGAGGGTGATTCCAAAATGGATATAGTAGAGTTAGTGGCTTCGGTTTCGTTTTGACTCAGAATGAACTTGTACTGATGAATATATTGGAATTGCATTTCTACTTAAAGGACAATGTTAGCATTCCAAGTGGGAATTGGTAAAGAAAGGTAAATCGTTACCTCATGAGCATCGCACCCAATGGATAAAATGTGGTAGATGCAACAGGGCCATATCTTTCGCTTCCATAAGGGTTTTTCATCACCTTTTAGATTTTCATATTATGGATTTGGTTGTGCATGAGGGCTCTTTATAAAGATTGGGAACAACCAGGGTAATTACATATTCTGTACTATCTAGTAAGAGGTAGGCCGGTCCTGTATTGGTAGAGGGAAAATGCGTTTGTAGCCCTCAGTACATTTTATTAGGAATGTACTGTACGGAAGGTAGTCCCTTACCTTGCCATTGTTGGAATCCATTCTCCAATACGTGCTTTATGGACTTAGTTGTGCCCAACTATGTTGAAATGTGAGATGCATGTAGGATCGTTTTCACCTTAGAGAGGGAGATGGGTGAATAGGGTGTACTAATAATAATAAAAATTAATCCAAAAGTAAAAAAACAATAATAGAAAGTAATGTCGTATAGATCACACATAAATTTACCCAGCTTCGGTAATAACCTGCCTACGTGCCGCCCCCAAGGTTTCTACAAGAAATTAAGTACTGAGAGGCTTAAAAACACACGTAAACTTATGACACCCGCTAACTTGACTAACATAACTCTAAGCTCAAAACCCTGCCACAACTCAACTACCGAGTTGCGAATTCTCAAACTATGCCCTGTAGTCTGTACCTAGTTACATAACTAGAAATTAACATATTTTTAAAGAAGAAAATTACAAATAAAAACAAAATTAAAAACCAAAACCCTATTTTTAATTGAAGCCCAATAATTAAATAAAGCTGGCCCACTTTAAATTATATCTCAAGAAAAAATAAGGACGTCTCCCCTTTCTTTTGTATACTTTGGCTGTTATTTTCTTTCTGCTCTTTACAAATTGGGGTTTCTTCAAATTGAGGCGCCACTTGTGATGATGATCGATTGCAGTGCGCTATTGCGTTGATTGGATTGCCAATCAACTTTGTGGCTTTGAATTGATCATGGTCGCTCCAATGATGAGTTCAAATGATTTAAATTTGGTATGTGAATTTTTGCCCCTTTTCGATTTTTACTTAAGCTCAACTTTATGCTCTGTTTATTTGCTTGGACTCAAACTCATGCTTGCCGATGATGTAAATGGGTTCAATTTATAGGGATTAAAGCCCAAAATTCTTATTCGTATATTTCTTTTTGATTTTGTTAATGAATTCCTCGCCATTCGATTTATGTTTGAACGATGCGATGAATTCTTGACTTTTTCATCCAATGCATTTGGTGTGAATTGTCAGTTCCGTTCATTACTCTTTTGACTTCGGCACTTGAAATGTTTTGAGATAATATATTGTTGAGCCTTTGACTTGTTATCATGTTATCATCTGTGAGTTCTGTAGGATCGATTTCACCCTAGAGGGGGTGAATAGGGTGATACTATTAATTATAAAATGCAGAATAATAGCAGAATAATAAATGCAGAAATAGAACGACACATAATTTATCCAGCTTCGGGAAAACCCTGCCTACGTGCTGGCCCCAAGGTTTCTACTAGAAACTAAGCAGTCAGACGATTACACACGTAAACTCGCGACACCCGCTATCGACTAGCCTTAACTCTACGCTCAAAACCCCGCCACAACTCAGCCACCGAGTTGCGAATTCTCAAACTACGCCACGTAGTTTGTCCCCTAGTTACACGACTAGAAATTACAAGAGTTTAAAAAGAAAAATACAATTTAAAGCAATTTAAATAAAAACAAAGCCCTAATTTTAAATCATACAAGCCCTAAGAAATATGGCCGGCGCAAAATCAATTAAGAATTCCTCTTTGTTTTTCTTTTATAATATGTCGGCCTGATTTGCTCCAAAAAAAATGGTGGCCTCGTGTTTATTCTTCGTCGTTCCAAATTAGGGCTTTATGGGAAATTAGAAGTCGCCGGTTAAATTGATGTCTGATTCTTCGATTGCTTTCTTCGGTTGATTCGTTCGCGGCTTCAAGTTGTCGAGTTCTTTTACTTAATTGAAAGGTTGGTATGTGAAATTCCTTTTTCGATTTATACTATACTTGACTTGATTCGAGTTCCTAATTGCTGTTGTGATCTGTGATATGCTTGAACTCGAATTCCGATTTGCCGATGATGTTTATTATTTATATAGGGTTCGAATCCCTATTTTCTCGTTCGTATATATTTGTTTGAATTTGTCAATTGATTTACGTTGGCCATTGATCTTCGTTTGGATACTTGAGATGATTACTGACTTTTCCAATTTACTTGAATAACACGGTGTTGATTTTGAACTGTTCATTTTTCTTGGTCATCACAATTTCGATTCTGGTTTGACGATGTTGATTTAGTTTGTGAAAAAAAGACACCACAGTTTCGATTTCTGTTAACTTTGGTCACTTGATTTGATTATGTTAATTTTGGCATTAGCTTGTTTACTGCCTCTGGTCATTACAAATGGCTTTGAGTTGACTTTGCATTTTCTTTGTGTACTTACTTCGGCCATTATGTCTCTGACCTGTTCATTGTCACCTGACTTCGACTTTGGTAAAAAACTGTTAATGTCTCTGTTGTATTTTTAACCTGATGCTTGAATACAGTTTGTCACCATGTTGTCTTCATGCCTTTACATTTAACTTACTAAATGTTGTCACTGCATACATGTTCATCATGTAGTTCACTGTATTGGTTCGAGTATATGCGCAGTTTCACTTTGTTACTGAACTATTTCTGGTAACACTCGAGTCTTCTTGCATCGAGCTCTGTCCACTGTTCTTCGAGACATATAGTTCATGTATACATCATTGACTTTTTCTTTACTTGAGTTCGAGTTGCTGCCATTTACTGCTGCATTGCTTCATTGATACATATATATGTCTAGATTAGTGCAGTGTGCATTCGAACTTGAATCCGCAACCTTCATCATGTATACACTTTGATAATCATGTTGCCAGCCTTGCGTATATATGCACATGTTCTATTTTACTTTGGCATTGAATCAGATCTTCTGGGTCTGGTCTTTGATGATGCTTGATTACTTGTATATTGATATTGAGCCACTGTTTCACTGTTTTATGTACTTTGTCCATGTTATACTGTTCTTTGATCAAAACTGCCACTTGATGCTTGGTGCCTGGTCTTTGATGTATCGAGTTGCATCACTGGTCTTTGCATTTGTTTTTATTTACTTCGAGACAGTTTCAGTTGCAAGTGCATTTGTAGATTAGCTCTTGTTTGGTTTTTGGTGCACTTGCTTGCTTCCCTGACCTGTTGTACTATAAGCTTCATGTGTACTTCTGGTTAGCATATTTAGCTTGGTTGTCTTGAGCACATTTGTATATATGATGCTTTGACTGTTGAGGCAGTGGCATTGATATTTGAATCTTCATTTGCTTTTCATTATTGAAGCTATACTTTCATTGGATATTGAACTTGGTTGATGAACTTGAAACTGTAACTCTAGTTCCATATCTGACCAGCTACATTTTATTCTTGTGCCCGTCACCTTTTCATTTTTGTTTTCACTTGAACTTCATCTTGATTTTTGGAATTACACCTGTGTTGAATCCAACTTTAAAGCTCGGGTTTGACCTTGTGCTCGTTTGTGATTTCACTTGAGTTGAACCTGACTTTGATTTGGGTTTGACCTTGTGCTCACCCGTCCCTGCAATTTTATCAAGTGTATATCGGTGTGCATGGCTTTATGGCATGTATAGCGATACACTGTACATGTCACAAGCTGTTCGTGTATGATGAATTCAAAACTAAATGATGACAAACAACCTAAATAACCGAGTCAAATATAATTTTCAAAATTCGAATTTTATTTTATACTGCAAAAATATTTCCTTTTCAATTTTACTGCATCAATATTTCTTTTTGCAGATTGCTCAGATGCTGGATTCAATTTGGAATGAAGTTGAAGATAAAATACGAGTGAATGAGCAATATGTAGTGAGGTGTATTTGTAATAAATTGTGATGTAATCGAATTTGTATTGTATTTGTATGTGTATAGTGAGAGCTTGAATTTGTACTATTTAAAATTGTAATAAATATCTGTTTGAATAAAATATTCGTTTGAATTTATATTCCGTGTTATTTATTTTATTCAGCAAATATTTATTTAATTATGTGAAAAATATAATAGTACATTAACAAATACATTTAAATGAATATATATATATATATTTATTATCATCAAACAAAATTCATATAATCGCATATTCAACAATCTCCCCCGTTTGATGATAACAAACATATATTTAAGATTTTGAATTTGTTAAATGTATTTGATCATTCAATTTGCTCCCCCTATTTGAATGCTTCCTCTCTACACAAACCTCCACCTTCATTTATGCATACAATTAAAAATATGCAAATGAGTCTAGATGCAAATAGAAAATATTTAACCTTTATTTGTCAAAATCTTAACTTTTCTCTCCCCCTTTTGTTATCAGCAAAAGAGTAATAGTGTTAGAAAAATGGAGATAAAGTGATAGATATTAATACAACATTAAAACTCAATGAATATAAATATTAAATTTCAATAAAAAATCAAACAAAAATCATAAATACTTTGTTTGGCGCATATTCCACTTTTAGAATGATGGGAATGATGTCATCATATAAAACCATATAGTTATGTCTATTTGTGGTATATTTGTATCAGGAATTTGAATATCTACCAAACATGCATAACCGTTAGGACTTTTAAATGAGATTAGTAGTATTCCACTTTTATTTAAAAAAGAATGAACTCAAGTATCTTCTAACCACACATAACCGTGAGGACTTTTAAATGGGATTAGAATCAACTTGTTTATTTAAAAAAATCAATTTTGATATGCGTTCCATACATGCATAACCGTGAGGACTTTTAAATGAGCATGGAAGCATATAACAAAATCCAAGTAATTCACTCATGCATAACCGTGAGGACTTTTAAATGAGAGTGAATACTTTGGATTTTATTTTATTATTATTATTATTATTTTAAAAAAAATATAAAATGAAAAATGAATGATTCCTATTTAAAGTACCACATATCGACAAACTATATTGAATTTTGATGAGTGATGGACGTTAGAAATATGATAGAAATAGAGATGGTCATGGAATTTTTACCAACAAAAAGTTTTATAACTCTTGTTTAAATTTCTGAAGAAATTTACTAATTATACCGTCTCGAGTCATAATATATGATAAATATCAACACTCATCACTTTTTCAATCACTATTTATCTTTTTGATAATTAGTAGGGAGTCAGATTAGTCAATGTTATAATTTAAAAATTAAATTCAAAAATAATTATAAAATCAATTTTTTTTTAAAATAACTAATCTGAAAACAAGGTCATAAATGATTTTCCAGAGGGGTTTTATAAGAAAAATTTCTGCTATTTGAAAATTATTTAAAATGAAAAATATGCAGATATTTTCTTTGGAAAACGATGCAGTTACTAAATGTCTCATCATAAATAACGTTCCACTAGTAATTTTTCTATCAACTAGATTACCAGTGTAATCTGCATCTGAATTTCTCTTTCCCTCAAGATTATCATTGAATGTTATGGACCAAATCATGAAGTGTGCAACAAAATGTCTCAAAATCATTTTTAACAAATTTTTAAATGACATTCTCTTGAATTTGAACTGAAACCGTGTAAATAATCAAAAACCGTGAATATAGAGTTAGCCATAAAATAACCAAATGTATTATCATCCAATAAAACACTATTATTAACCCAAACTAATATATATATGAAGTAATTCAAAGACTCTACATATTTTTATAGTGTTCTTGGCATAAGAATATAATTGGCCAACAATTTTGAATAAGTCAGAATCAAAATCATCATTATTTCATTATCACATTATTGGCTGATTTAACTCAGATTACGGTGCAGATTATCACATTTAATATATCGTTCAAATAAATATACCATTACCTGTTTTACCTTTACGATATTTTTCTTCATTGCACGTTGTGATTCTGTCACCTTTATACTAGGCTAAGGAACTTTGCTTTGTCGCCCGTTGTGTTTCTGGAACAGCCAGAATCCAGATAACACTGTTGTTGTTCCTTAGCCTGCCACCACTCCTATACGATAAAAGATTTTTGTGACCTATTTATTTTTATAGGTCCATGATTGTTAGTGGCAGAATATTTTGAAAAATAATTTTGTGGAGACCCAAAACTATTTATATATGTTCCTTTTGGCACCCAGATTTGTTTAACTTTGAGAGATTTTATATTTGTGCATTTTGGAACACAAATTGGTATAGTTTTCACGTGTTTGGGTCTATACCAACAATTGTTTTGATTGTGTCCAAATTTTCTAAAAATTGTGCACATTGAGTTGACTTGATTAATTTTTCTTTTAACAGGTTCAGTGATTATATCCAAGTCCTTGTCTAACTTATTAACAGTTTGTTTCCCTAAGAGCATATTCAACGATTTTACACTTTTTGAAAATTTATCTATAGTCGTTGACAATTGTTGGACTTGTGTTTTGAGAGTTTCATTTTCGTTTAATAATTGTATGCACTTTTTAATAGAGTTCTCTCTCCTAGTATTTTCACTTTCCTTTAAAATCAAAATTTCATTTTCAAGCGATTTAATTTTAATTTCTGATTTTTTAATTTCTTCTTCGAATGTTGGACACTTATCACACTTAGGGCACTTGTTTTTATAGTTTTTAACTAATTGTTCAAGCTGTTCATTTACTTCTATCAAACTTCTCTTTGTGATTCAATTTTAGCATATTTCTCCCTAAGTCTTTGAAAACAGCCGTTTACTTCGTCGAAATATATAAGTAATTCTGAGCGAGTGAGTTTTGATACCTCGCTTGGCTCGTCATCGTCGCTATCAGTTATATTACCTTGAAGGCACATATCTGCTTTCTCACTCTCACTGCAAGTACTTTGATTATCTTCATCACTTGTATTCCCCGTGGCTGCAAAATTTCTCCTTTTTGATTTATTTTCAAAGTCGCGTCGATTTTGGGGACAATTGGCTTGATGTGTCCGGGTTGGTTGCACTTATGACAGATGATTTTTCTCTGTTCTGTGTTATCCAAAACTTTGATTATTCTGGTTTTTAATTTTTGATTTAGAGCTGGATTTCCATATTTGTGGTTTACCTTTTTAATTTCTTTATTACCATTTCCAACTTTGCTGCTCCATTACCATCGTCGTCGTCATCACTTTCAGTTGTTCCTTTGAGAGCTATTGATTTCTTTCGAGTATCTCCTCCTTCACGCCCTTCCTTGAATTTCATTTCTAGCTTATAAGTGGTGAGATTTCCGATGAGTTCTTCAGCTTTCATTTGTTTTAAATCTTTCGATTCTTGAATAGCAGTCACTTTTGCTTCAAATCTTCGTGGAAGGACTCTGGAGATTTTTCATACTATTTCAAATTCCGTGTATGATTTTTCGAGAGCTTTTGATTTGTATACGATATTGGAAAGCCGTCCGTACATCTCTTTAACATTTTCTTCCTTGGCCATTGTGAAGTTCTCGTATTCGCTGCTTAGCATGGCAAGGCGAGATTCGTTGACTTGCGACGTTCCTTCGTGAGTCACTTCGAGTGTGTACCATATTTCCTGTGCAGTTAGACAATGTGAAACAATATAAATTCAAATTGATCCAATGAACAAATAATCGTATTCATAGCTTTGGCATTAGAATTCTGTAACTCATTTTCTTGATCTATCCATTGATCCTTCGGTTTATTTATTTCCTGATTATTTACAATTGTAGTTGGTGCTATATACCCTGTCTCAACAGTATCCCAAGCGTCAATGGTTTTTAGAAAAATTTCCATCCTATTTTTCTAGTAAGCATATTCACCATTGAACATTGGTGGTTTAACTATGGATTGACCATCAGCAAAAGCATTATTAAAAGAAGCCATTTTAAAAATTCAAATTTTTAAAACAAAAATTGATTTTTGAAAAAAAATCGAATTTTAAAAACAAAAGTTGACTTCTATTCCTAGCTCTGATACCACTTGTAGGATCGATTTCACCCTAGAGGGGGGGGGGGGCGAATAGGGTGATGCTATTAATTATAAAATTATTGTGGAAGCTTATAAAATTATTTCAACATAGATATATCATAATAATAGCAGCACAGATAATAGCAGAATAATAAATGCAGAAATAGAATGGCACAGAATTTACCCAGCTTCTGCAAAACCCTGCCTACGTGCTTCCTCCAAGGTTTCTACTAGAAATTAAGCAGTCAGACGCTTACACACGTAAACTCGCGACACATGCTATCGACTTGTCTTAACTCTACGCTTAAAACCCTGCCACAACTCAGCCACTGAGTTGCGAATTCTCAAACTACGCAACATAGTTTGTCCCCTAGTCACACGACTAGAAATTACAAGAGTTTAAAAAGAAAAATACAATCTAAAGCAATTTAAATAAAAACAAAACCCTAATTTTAAATTACACAAGCCCTAAGAAATATGGTCGGCTCAAAATTAAATAAGAATTCCTCTTTGTTTGTCTTTTATAATATGTCGGCCTGATTTGCTCTAAAAACAATGGCGGCGTCGTGTTTATTCTTCGTCGTTCCAAATTAGGGCTTTGTGGGAAATTAGAAGTCGCCGGTTAAATTGATATCTGATTCTTCGATTGCTTTCTTCGGTTGATTCGTTCGCGGCTTCAAGTTGTTGAGTGCCTTTACTTAATGGAAAGATTGGTACGTGAAATTCCTTTTTCAATTTATACCATACTCGACTTGATTCGAGTTCATAATTGTTGTTGTGATCTATGATATGCTTGAACTCGAATTCCGATTTGCCGATGATGTTTATTATTTATATAGGGTTCGAATCCCTATTTTCTCGTTCGTATATATTTGTTTGAATTTGTCAATTGATTTGCGTTGGCCATTGAATTTCGTTTGGATGCTTGAGATGATTACTGACTTTTTCAATTTACTTGAATAACACGGTGTTGATTTTGAACTGTTCATTTTTCTTGGTCATCACGGCTTCGATTCTGGTTTGACGTTGTTGATTTCGTTTGTGAAAAAAAACACACCATGATTTCGATTTCTGTTGACTTCGGTCACTTGATTTGATTATGTTAATTTTGGCATTAGCTTGTTTACTGCCTCTGGTCATTGCATATAGCTTTGAGTTGACTTTGCATTTTCTTTGTGTACTTACTTCGGCCATTATGTCTCTGACCTGCTCATTGTCACCTGACTTCGACTTTCGTAAAAAAATGTTGATTTCTCTGTTGTATTTTTAACCTGATGCTTGAATGCAGTTTATCACCATGTTGTCTTCATGCCTTTACATTTAACTTACTGATGTTGTCACTGCATACATGTTCATCATGTAGTTCACTTTATTGGTTCGAGTATATGTGCAGTTTCACTTTGTTACTGAACTAGTTCTGGTAGCACTCGAGTCTTCTTGCATCGAGCTCTGTCCACTGTTCTTCGAGACATGTAGTTCATGTGTACATCACTGACTTTTGCTTCACTTGAGTTCGAGTTGCTGCCATTTACTGCTGTACTGCTTCATTGATACATATGTATGTCTGGACTAGTGCAGTGTGCATTCGAACTTGAATCCGTAACCTTCATCATGTATACACTTTGATAATCATGTTGCCAGCCTTGTGTATATATGCAAATGTTCTATTTTACTTTGGCATTGAATCAGATCTTTTGGGTCTGGTCTTTGATGATGCTTGACTACTTGTATATTGATGTCCAGCCACTGTTTCACTGTTTTATGTACTTTGTCCATGTTATACTGTTCTTTGATCAAAACTGCCACTTGATGCTTGGTCCCTGATCTTTGATGTATCGAGTTACATCACTGGACTTTGCATTTGTTTTTATTTACTTCGAGACAGTTTCAGTTGCAAGTGCATTTGTAGTTTAGCTCTTGTTTGTTTTTTGGTGCACTTGCTTGCTTCCCTAACCTGTTGCACTATAAGCTTCATGTGTACTTTTGGTTAGCATATTTAGCTTGGTTGTCTTGAGCACAGTTGTATATATGATGCTTTGACTTTTGAGGCAGTGGCATTGATATTTGAATCTTCATTTTCTCTTCATTATTGAAGCTATACTTTTGTTGGATATTGAACTTGGTTGATGAACTTGAAACTATAACTCTGGTTCCATATCCGACCAGCTACATTCTATTCTTGTGCCCGTCACCTTTTCATTTTTGTTTTCACTTGAACGTCATCTTGATTATTCCAATTACACCTATGTTGAATCCAGCTTTAAAGCTCGGGTTTGACCTTGCGCTCGTTTGTGATTTCACTTGAGTTGAACCCGACTTTGATTTGGGTTTGACCTTGTGCTCACCGTCCCTACAATTTTATCAAGTGTATATCGGTATGCACGGCCTTGTGGCATGTACTGTGATACACTGTGCATGTGACAAGCTATTCGTGTATGATGAATTCAAAATTAAATGATGACGAACAACTCAAATAACCGAGGAAAATATTATTTTCAAAATTCACATTTTATTTTATACTGCAAAAATATTTCCTTTTCAATTTTACCGCGTCAATATTTATTTTTTGCAGATTGCTCAGAAGCTGGATTCAATTTGGAATGAAGTTGTAACTACCCGCCCTTCTACTACCAGAAAGACGCATCATCATTTAGAAAGAAAGGGGTAGAAATAGAAAGGGATAGAAAAGAAAGAACAAAAAATCTGAATCTTACAGCGGAACAGAACAAAATATAATATATTACATATCTATTAGATAGATTTCATATATCAGAGTTATACAATATCAATACATATGACAATCATACATACATCTGTTACTATATACATCAGAGATACAGTACACATCAACTAACACAGCAGAACTAGATAGATATCTACATACGTCTGGAAACTCCTGCTCCAAGCTCCTCCAGAATCAAAATCCAAACCTATCACTTGGCTACTCGTAAAAATTTGAGTACCCAAGAGTTTATGAAAAACAAAATATAAACTCCAGGTCAGACATGGGTCTGGTATGAGTAAACGGTTTAAATTGTTTAAATTTTGAAAATCTTTTAAAACAAAGGTATCACGTAAGACTCCCCACAAATAAATACGGGTAAGTTTTTACCTTACGCTAACCAAAACATTTTATAGGAAATCCAGTGATATTATAATAGTGTCTAGGGTTTTCAAGTAAAATACAGAAATAGCTGAAATGCTTACATCTCACATTCCAACGTAGTTGGGCACAATCAAAACGTACGGCGCTTATTGGAAATTGGATCCCATACAATGGCAGAGCTACTGGGGTACCGCCCGTCACAGTACGTGGTCTAGATCACTGTACCGAGGAGCCACCCTAACTCCCCTGCAGCACAAGGCCGGAACCATTCCTTACTGAACAGTCCCGAACGAGATAACCCCGCAGTTGGTGCGCATATCCAACTGCCCACACAGCCGAAATAAAGGGACATCTAGACAGGGGTATATCTCGTCCTGCTTGGGCATGACCCACCTAACCTTGCTGCACCTCCCCTGTTTTAGCCATTCCCAGTTGATGAGGCTTGAGGCTGCGATTACCTTTACAGGACATGTTTCTTAGAATGCTCATCGTCCTCTTGACAATGTGCTGAAAACATTCAATCCATACAAGTTCGTTCCGGGTTCGAACGAAACCGAAGGTATTATCTCGTCACACTCATTTTGGAATCACCCTCAGAGTCAACGATGATAACCCTTGTATTCTGAAAACACCATCTCGATCTTCACTTGAGAATTCACGACCTATCGTTTAATTTTGGATCGATAGGTTTATCAATAATGTTTTGGAAGTTAATTATTATTTATTATAATGTTTTAAGATTAGTAATTATTTTTTTATTAATATTGTTTGAAATTATTAATATTACATTTATAATATTTTGAAGTTAATAATTATTATTTATTAATAGTGTTATGCTATTAATAATTATTATTATTTAATAATGTTTTTAAGTAAATAATAATTATTTATTTCTAATGTTTTAAAGTTACTAATTATTATACTAATAATGTTTTGGAGTTAATAAACTGACGTTGGAAAGTTAATTTATTATTTATTTAGAATGTTTAAAATAAATAAATTTATCTAATTAATTGTATTTATAAGTAACAAATTAATTTATAAAAGGAATCTCATTTAATGAAAGGGATTTATTAAAGAGTTTATAAACGAAAATGAGGTTTGGATTATTTTTAAAGGGCTTTGTAAAGGATTTTTATAAAAGGGTTTTAGAAGGGATTTTTGTAAAGGATCTTTATAAAGAAGTTTTATAAAAGAATTAAGTTTTATAAAAGGTTTTAAAGATTTATAAAGGAATTTTATAAGTAGTTTTATAGATTTATAAAAGAGTTTTATAAACGGTTTTAGAAATTTATAAAAAGAGTTTTATAAGTTGTTTTAGATATTTATAATGAAGTTTATAAACGGTTTAGAGATTTACAACGAGAATTTATAAATTATTTTAAAGTTATACAAAAAGGAAAATATAAAAGAAAACGGGATTGATTTCTAAGAATAACCTCTTAACAATTATGGTGGTATGGAAACATCTCTCCAAACTTAAACACTATAAAAGGGGATCTTTCTAGGTGTTTTGAATATATTTATACCGTTGAGATAAGTATATGGATACTTTTACAAATATTGAAAGGAGTATAATGGGTTTGTGAATATATCTTTGTAAAAGTATTTTAAAATAAGTATTTATGAAGTGAATTTTTAGTAATGAAAGGGTTAACTAAAGAGGTTAGGGTTTACTTATGTGCTTAACCAATTTTTGTTTTCCTATGGGAATTTTTTTATTTTATTATTGTATATTTGAAAGTTAAACAACCAACAATCAAATCTTGGCCTGTTTTGACTTAGGAACTTTGTGTTTTCATACAGTTTGAGTTCCTCTAGGAGAACTCATTCGAGTGAAACGTCTCTTGCTTTATGGGATATATTAGAGATTCATTTGGGACTCTGGTACAGTCCACTTACTTCTAAAAGAATCAGGAATGAGTCAACTAAAAATTATCAGTTGTTGGTTCCAAAAGACCGGAGAGGATGTTATCCGAAAACCCCTTCCAACCAACTCAAGCATTTTGAACTAGAGACATCTTGAAGAGTATGGAATCGAAGACAGATATTTTAAAGTGCAAAGGTTACTTGTTACTAATCTTGAGGGTGATTCCAAAATGGATATAGTAGAGTTAGTGGCTTCGGTTTCGTTTTGACTCAGAATGAACTTGTACTGATGAATATATTGGAATTGCATTTCTACTTAGAGGACAATGTTAGCATTCCAAGTGGGAATTGGTAAAGAAAGGTAAATCGTTACCTCATGAGCATCGCACCCAATGGATAAAATGCGGTAGATGCAACAGGGCCATATCTTTCGCTTCCATAAGGGTTTTTCATCACCTTTCAGATTTTCATATTATGGATTTGGTTGTGCATGAGGGCTCTTTATAAAGATTGGGAACAACCAGGGTAATGACATATTCTGTACTATCTAGTAAGAGGTAGGCCGGTCCTGTGTTGGTAGAGGGAAAATGCGTTTGTAGCCCTCAGTACATTTTATTAGGAATGTACTGTACGGAAGGTAGTCCCTTACCTTGCCATTGTTGGAATCCATTCTCCAATACGTGCTTTATGGACTTAGTTGTGCCCAACTATGTTGAAATGTGAGATGCATGTAGGATCGTTTTCACCTTAGAGAGGGAGATGGGTGAATAGGGTGTACTAATAATAATAAAAATTAATCCAAAAGTAAAAAAACAATAATAGAAAGTAATGTCGTATAGATCACACATAGATTTACCCAGCTTCGGTAATAACCTGCCTACGTGCCGCCCCCAAGGTTTCTACAAGAAATTAAGTACTGAGAGGCTTACAAACACACGTAAACTTATGACACCCGCTAACTTGACTAACATAACTCTAAGCTCAAAACCCTGCCACAACTCAGCTACCGAGTTGCGAATTCTCAAACTATGCCCTGTAGTCTGTACCTAGTTACACAACTAGAAATTAACATATTTTTAAAGAAGAAAATTACAAATAAAAACAAAATTAAAAACCAAACCCTATTTTTAATTGAAGCCCAATAATTAAATAAAGCTGGCCCACTTTAAATTATATCTCAAGAAAAAATAAGGACGTCTCCCTTTTCTTTTGTATACTTTGGCTGTTATTTTCTTTCTGCTCTTTACAAATTGGGGTTTCTTCAAATTGAGGCGCCACTTGTGATGATGATCGATTGCAGTGCGCTATTGCGTTGATTGGATTGCCAATCAACTTCGTGGCTTTGAATTGATCATGGTCGCTCCAATGATGAGTTCAAATGATTTGAATTTGGTATGTGAATTTTTGCCCCTTTTCGATTTTTACTTAAGCTCGACTTTATGCTCTGTTTATTTGCTTGGACTCGAACTCATGCTTACCGATGATGTAAATGGGTTCAATTTATAGGGATTAAAGCCCAAAATTCTTATTCGTGTATTTCTTTTTGAATTTGTCAATAAATTCCTCACCATTCGATTTATGTTTGAACGATGCGATGAATTCTTGACTTTTTCATCCAATGCATTTGGTGTGAATTGTCAGTTCCGTTCATTACTCTTTTGACTTCGGCACTTGAAATGTTTTGAGATAATATATTGTTGAGCCTTTGACTTGTTATCATGTTATCATCTGTGAGTTCTGTAGGATCGATTTCACCCTAGAGGGGGTGAATAGGGTGATGCTATTAATTATAAAATTATTGCGGAAGATTATAAAATTATTTCAACACAGATATATCAAAATAATAGCAGCACAGATAATAGTAGAATAATAAATGTAGAAATAGAACGACACAGAATTTACCCAGCTTCGGGAAAACCCTGCCTACGTGCTGGCCCCAAGGTTTCTACTAGAAACTAAGCAGTCAGACGCTTACACACGTAAACTCGCGACACCCGCTATTGACTAGCCTTAACTCTACGCTCAAAACCCCGCCACAACTCAGCCACCGAGTTGCGAATTCTCAAACTACGCCACGTAGTTTGTCCCTTAGTTACACGACTAGAAATTACAAGAGTTTAAAAAGAAAAATACAATTTAAAGCAATTTAAATAAAAACAAAGCCCTAATTTTAAATCATACAAGCCCTAAGAAATATGGCCGACCCAAAATCAGATAAGAATTCCTCTTTGTTTTTCTTTGATAATATGTCGGCCTGATTTGCTCCAAAAAAAATGGTGGCCTCGTGTTTATTCTTCGTCATTCCAAATTAGGGCTTTATGGGAAATTAGAAGTCGCCGGTTAAATTGATATCTGATTCTTCGATTGCTTTCTTCGGTTGATTCGTTCGCGGCTTCAAGTTGTCGAGTGCCTTTACTTAATTGAAAGGTTGGTATGTGAAATTCCTTTTTCGATTTATACTATACTTGACTTGATTCGAGTTCCTAATTGCTATTGTGATCTGTGATATGCTTGAACTCGAATTCCGATTTGCCGATGATGTTTATTATTTATATAGGGTTCGAATCCCTATTTTCTCGTTCGTATATATTTGTTTGAATTTGTCAATTGATTTATGTTGGCCATTGATCTTCGTTTGGATACTTGAGATGATTACTGACTTTTCCAATTTACTTGAATAACACGGTGTTGATTTTGAACTGTTCATTTTTCTTGGTCATCACAGTTTCGATTCTGGTTTGACGATGTTGATTTAGTTTGTGAAAAAAAGACACCACAGTTTCGATTTCTGTTGACTTTGGTCACTTGATTTGATTATGTTAATTTTGGCATTAGCTTGTTTACTGCCTCTGGTCATTGGATATGGCTTTGAGTTGACTTTGCATTTTCTTTGTGTACTTACTTCGGCCATTATGTCTCTGACCTGTTCATTGTCACCTGACTTCGACTTTGGTAAAAAACTGTTAATTTCTCTGTTGTATTTTTAACCTGATGCTTGAATACAGTTTATCACCATGTTGTCTTCATGCCTTTACATTTAACTTACTAATGTTGTCACTGCATACATGTTCATCATGTAGTTCACTGTATTGGTTCGAGTATATGCGCAGTTTCACTTTGTTACTGAACTATTTCTGGTAGCACTCGAGTCTTCTTGCATCGAGCTTTGTCCACTGTTCTTCGAGACATATAGTTCATGTATACACCATTGACTTTTTCTTTACTTGAGTTCGAGTTGCTGCCATTTACTGCTGCATTGCTTCATTGATACATATATATGTCTAGATTAGTGCAGTGTGCATTCGAACTTGAATCCGCAACCTTCATCATGTATACACTTTGATAATCATGTTGCCAGCCTTGCGTATATATGCACATGTTCTATTTTACTTTGGCATTGAATCAGATCTTCTGGGTCTGGTCTTTGATGATGCTTGATTACTTGTATATTGATATTGAGCCACTGTTTCACTGTTTATGTACTTTGTCCATGTTATACTGTTCTTTGATCAAAACTGCCACTTGATGCTTGGTGCCTGGTCTTTGATGTATCGAGTTGCATCACTGGTCTTTGCATTTGTTTTTATTTACTTCGAGACAGTTTCAGTTGCAAGTGCATTTGTAGATTAGCTTTTGTTTGGTTTTTGGTGCACTTGCTTGCTTCCCTGACCTGTTGTACTATAAGCTTCATGTTTACTTCTGGTTAGCATATTTAGCTTGGTTGTCTTGAGCACATTTGTATATATGATGCTTTGACTGTTGAGGCAGTGGCATTGATATTTGAATCTTCATTTGCTTTTCATTATTGAAGCTATACTTTCATTGGATATTGAACTTGGTTGATGAACTTGAAACTGTAACTCTGGTTCCATATCTGACCAGCTATATTTTATTCTTGTGCCCGTCACCTTTTCATTTTTGTTTTCACTTGAACTTCATCTTGATTTTTGGAATTACACCTGTGTTGAATCCAACTTTAAAGCTCGGGTTTGACCTTGTGCTCGTTTGTGATTTCACTTGAGTTGAACCTGACTTTGATTTGGGTTTGACCTTGTGCTCACCCGTCCCTGCAATTTTATCAAGTGTATATCGGTGTGCATGGCTTTATGGCATGTACAGCGATACACTGTACATGTCACAAGCTGTTCGTGTATGATGAATTCAAAATTAAATGATGACAAACAACCTAAATAACCGAGGCATATATTATTTTCAAAATTCGCATTTTATTTTATACTGCAAAAATATTTCCTTTTCAATTTTACTGCATCAATATTTATTTTTGCAGATTGCTCAGATGCTGGATTCAATTTGGAATGAAGTTGAAGATAAAATACGAGTGAATGAGCAATATGTAGTGAGGTGTATTTGTAAATGATAAATTGTGATGTAATCGAATTTGTATTGTATTTGTATGTGTATAGTGAGAGATTGAATTTGTACTATTTAAAATTGTAATAAATATCTGTTTGAATAAAATATTCGTTTGAATTTATATTCTGTGTTATTTATTTTATTCAGCAAATATTTATTTAATTATGTGAAAAATATAATAGTACATTAACAAATACATTTAAATGAATATATATATATATATATTTATTATCATCAAACAAAATTCATATAATCGCATATTCAACAATCTCCCCCTTTTGATGGTAACAAACATATATTTAAGATTTTGAATTTGTTAAATGTATTTGATCATTCAATTTGCTCCCCCTATTTGAATGCTTCCTCTCTACACAAACCTCCACCTTCATTTATGCATACAATTAAAAATATGCAAATGAGTCTAGATGCAAATAGAAAATATTTAACCTTTATTTGTCAAAATCTTAACTTTTCTCTCCCCCTTTTGTTATCAGCAAAAGAGTAATAGTGTTAGAAAAATGGAGATAAAGTGATAGATATTAATACAACATTAAAACTCAATGAATATAAATATTAAATTTCAATAAAAAATCAAACAAAAATCATAAATACTTTGTTTGGCGCATATTCCACTTTTAGAATGATGGGAATGATGTCATCATATAAAACCATATAGTTATGTCTATTTGTGGTATATTTGTATCAGGAATTTGAATATCTACCAAACATGCATAACCGTTAGGACTTTTAAATGAGATTAGTAGTATTCCACTTTTATTTAAAAAAGAATGAACTCAAGTATCTTCTAACCACACATAACCGTGAGGACTTTTAAATGGGATTAGAATCAACTTGTTTATTTAAAAAAATCAATTTTGATATGCGTTCCATACATGCATAACCGTGAGGACTTTTAAATGAGCATGGAAGCATATAACAAAATCCAAGTAATTCACTCATGCATAACCGTGAGGACTTTTAAATGAGAGTGAATACTTTGGATTTTATTTTATTATTATTATTATTATTTTTAAAAAAATATAAAATGAAAAATGAATGATTCCTATTTAAAGTACCACATATCGACAAACTATATTGAATTTTGATGAGTGATGGACGTTAGAAATATGATAGAAATAGAGATGGTCATGGATTTTTTACCAACAAAAAGTTTTATAACTCTTGTTTAAATTTCTGAAGAAATTTACTAATTATACCGTCTCGAGTCATAATATATGATAAATATCAACACTCATCACTTTTTCAATCACTATTTATCTTTTTGATAATTAGTAGGGAGTCAGATTAGTCAATGTTATAATTTAAAAATTAAATTCAAAAATAATTATAAAATCAATTTTTTAAAAATAACTAATCTGAAAACAAGGTCAAAAATGATTTTCCAGAGGGGTTTTATAAGAAAAATTTCTGCTATTTGAAAATTATTTAAAATGAAAAATATGCAGATATTTTCTTTGGAAAACGATGCAGTTACTAAATGTCTCATCATAAATAACGTTCCACTAGTAATTTTTCTATCAACTAGATTACCAGTGTAATCTGCATCTGAATTTCTCTTTCCCTCAAGATTATCATTGAATGTTATGGACCAAATCATGAAGTATGCAACAAAATGTCTCAAAATCATTTTTAACAAATTTTTAAATGACATTCTCTTGAATTTGAATTGGAACCGTGTAAATAATCAAAAACCGTGAATATAGAGTTAGCCATAAAATAACCAAATGTATTATCATCCAATAAAACACTATTATTAACCCAAACTAATATATATATATATATATATATATATATATATATATATATATATATATACATGAAGTAATTCAAAGACTCTACAGATTTTTATAGTGTTCTTGGCATAAGAATATAATTGGCCAACAATTTTGAATAAGTCAGAATCAAAATCATCATTATTTCGTCATCACATTATTGGCTGATTTAACTCAGATTACGGTGCAGATTATCACATTTAATATATCGTTCAAATAAATATACCATTACCTGTTTTACCTTTATGATATTTTTCGTTATTGCACATTGTGATTCTGTCACCTTTATACTAGGCTAAGGAACTTTGCTTTGTCGCCCGTTGTGTTTCTGGAACAGCCAGAATCCAGATAACACTGTTGTTGTTCCTTAGCCTGCCACCACTCCTATACGATAAAAGATTTTTGTGACCTATTTGTTTTTATAGGTCCATGATTGTTAGTGGCAGAATATTTTGAAAAATAATTTTGTGGAGACCCAAAACTATTTATAAGTGTTCTTTTTGGCACCCAGATTTGTTTAACTTTGAGAGATTTTATATTTGTGCATTTTGTAACGCAAATTGGTATAGTTTTCACGTGTTTGGGTCTATACCAACAATTGTTTTGATTGTGTCCAAATTTTCTAAAAATTGTGCACATTGAGTTGACTTGATTATTTTTTTTAACAGGTTCAGTGATTATATCCAAGTCCTTGTCTAACTGTATTAACAGTTTGTTTCCCTAAGAGCATATTCAACGATTTTACACTTTTTGAAAATTTATCTATAGTCGTTGACAATTGTTGGACTTGTGTTTTGAGAGTTTCATTTTCGTTTAATAATTGTATGCACTTTTTAATAGAGTTCTCTCTCCTAGTATTTTCACTTTCCTTTAAAATCAGAATTTCATTCTCAAGCGATTTAATTTTAATTTCTGATTTTTTAATTTCTTCTTCGAATGTTGGACACTTATCACACTTAGGGCACTTGTGAAGTTCCGTGTATGATTTTCTGAGAGCTTTTGATTTGTATACGATATTGGAAAGCCGTCCGTACATCTCTTTAACATTTTCTTCCTTGGCCATTGTGAAGTTCTCGTATTCGCTGCTTAGCCTGGCAAGGCGAGATTCGTTGACTTGCGACGTTCCTTCGTGAGTCACTTCGAGTGTGTACCATATTTCCTGTGCAGTTAGACAATGTGAAACAATATAAATTCAAATTGATCCAATGAACCAATAATCGTATTCATAGCTTTGGCATTAGAATTCTGTAACTCATTTTCTTGATCTATCCATTGATCCTTCAGTTTATTTATTTCCTGATTATTTACAATTGTAGTTGGTGCTCTATACCCTGTCTCAACAGTATCCCAAGCGTCAATGGTTTTTAGAAAAATTTCCATCCTATTTTTCTAGTAAGCATATTCACCATTGAACATTGGTGGTTTAACTATGGATTGACCATCAGCAAAAGCATTATTAAAAGAAGCCATTTTAAAAATTCAAATTTTTAAAACAAAAATTGATTTTTGAAAAAAAATCGAATTTTAAAAACAAAAGTTGACTTCTATTCCTAGCTCTGATACCACTTGTAGGATCGATTTCACCCTAGAGGGGGGGTGAATAGGGTGATGCTATTAATTATAAAATTATTGCGGAAGCTTATAAAATTATTTCAACATAGATATATCATAATAATAGCAGCACGGATAATAGCAGAATAATAAATGCAGAAATAGAATGGCACAGAATTTACCCAGCTTCGGCAAAACCCTGCCTACGTGCTTCCTCCTAGGTTTCTACTAGAAATTAAGCAGTTAGACGCTTATACATGTAAACTCGCGACACATGCTATCGACTTGTCTTAACTCTACGCTCAAAACCCTGCCACAACTCAGCCACTGAGTTGCGAATTCTCAAACTACGCAACATAGTTTGTCCCCTAGTCACACGACTAGAAATTACAAGAGATTAAAAAGAAAAATACAATCTAAAGCAATTTAAATAAAAACAAAACCCTAATTTTAAATTACACAACCCCTAAGAAATATGGTCGGCTCAAAATTAAATAAGAATTCCTCTTTGTTTGTCTTTTATAATATGTCGGCCTGATTTGCTCCAAAAACAATGGCCGCGTCGTTTTTATTCTTCGTCGTTCCAAATTAGGGCTTTGTGGGAAATTAGAAGTCGCCGGTTAAATTGATATCTGATTCTTCGATTGCTTTCTTCGGTTGATTCGTTCGCGGCTTCAAGTTGTCGAGTGCCTTTACTTAATGGAAAGATTGGTACGTGAAATTCCTTTTTCAATTTATACCATACTCGACTTGATTCGAGTTCATAATTGCTGTTGTGATCTGTGATATGCTTGAACTCGAATTCCGATTTGCCGATGATGTTTATTATTTATATAGGGTTCGAATCCCTATTTTCTCGTTCGTATATATTTGTTTGAATTTGTCAATTGATTTGCGTTGGCCATTGATCTTCGTTTGGATGCTGAGATGATTACTGACTTTTTCAATTTACTTGAATAACACGGTGTTGATTTTGAACTGTTCATTTTTCTTGGTCATCACGGCTTCGATTCTGGTTTGACGATGTTGATTTCGTTTGTGAAAAAAAAAACACCATGATTTCGATTTCTGTTGACTTCGGTCACTTGATTTGATTATGTTAATTTTGGCATTAGCTTGTTTACTGCCTCTGGTCATTGCATATGGCTTTGAGTTGACTTTGCATTTTCTTTGTGTACTTACTTCGGCCATTATGTCTCTGACCTGCTCATTGTCACCTGACTTCGACTTTCGTAAAAAAATGTTGATTTCTCTGTTGTATTTTTAACCTGATGCTTGAATGCAGTTTATCACCATGTTGTCTTCATGCCTTTACATTTAACTTACTGATGTTGTCACTGCATACATGTTCATCATGTAGTTCACTTTATTGGTTCGAGTATATGTGCAGTTTCACTTTGTTACTGAACTAGTTCTGGTAGCACTCGAGTCTTCTTGCATCGAGCTCTGTCCACTGTTCTTCGAGACATGTAGTTCATGTGTACATCACTGACTTTTGCTTCACTTGAGTTCGAGTTGCTGCCATTTACTGCTGTACTGCTTCATTGATACATATGTATGTCTGGACTAGTGCAGTGTGCATTCGAACTTGAATCCGTAACCTTCATCATGTATACACTTTGATAATCATGTTGCCAGCCTTGTGTATATATGCAAATGTTCTATTTTACTTTGGCATTGAATCAGATCTTTTGGGTCTGGTCTTTGATGATGCTTGACTACTTGTATATTGATGTCCAGCCACTGTTTCACTGTTTTATGTACTTTGTCCATGTTATACTGTTCTTTGATCAAAACTGCCACTTCATGCTTGGTCCCTAATCTTTGATGTATCGAGTTACATCACTGGTCTTTGCATTTGTTTTTATTTACTTCGAGACAGTTTCAGTTGCAAGTGCATTTGTAGTTTAGCTCTTGTTTGTTTTTTGGTGCACTTGCTTGCTTCCCTAACCTGTTGCACTATAAGCTTCATTTGTACTTTTGGTTAGCATATTTAGCTTGGTTGTCTTGAGCACAGTTGTATATATGATGCTTTGACTGTTGAGGCAGTGGCATTGATATTTGAATCTTCATTTTCTCTTCATTATTGAAGCTATACTTTTGTTGGATATTGAACTTGGTTGATGAACTTGAAACTATAACTCTGGTTCCATATCCGACCAGCTACATTTTATTCTTGTGCCCATCACCTTTTCATTTTTGTTTTCACTTGAACGTCATCTTGATTATTCCAATTACACCTATGTTGAATCCAGTTTTAAAGCTCGGGTTTGACCTTGCGCTCGTTTGTGATTTCACTTGAGTTGAACCCGACTTTGATTTGGGTTTGACCTTGTGCTCACCGTCCCTACAATTTTATCAAGTGTATATCGGTGTGCACGGCCTTGTGGCATGTACTGTGATACACTGTGCATGTGACAAGCTATTCGTGTATGATGAATTCAAAATTAAATGATGACGAACAACTCAAATAACCGAGGCAAATATTATTTTCAAAATTCACATTTTATTTTATACTGCAAAAATATTTCCTTTTCAATTTTACCGCGTCAATATTTATTTTTTGCAGATTGCTCAGAAGCTGGATTCAATTTGGAATGAAGTTGTAACTACCCGCCCTTCTACTACTAGAAAGACGCATCATCATTTAGAAAGAAAGGGGTAGAAATAGAAAGGGATAGAAAAGAAAGAACAAAACATCTGAATCTTATAGCGGAACGGAACAAAATATAATATATTACATATCTATTACATAGATTTCATATATCAGAGTTATACAATATCAATACATATGACAATCATACATACATCTGTTACTATATACATCAGAGATACAGTACACATCAACTAACACAGCAGAACTAGATAGATATCTACATACGTCTGGAAACTCCTGCTCCAAGCTCCTCCAGAATCAAAATCCAAACCTATCACTTGGCTACTCGTAAAAATTTGAGTACCCAAGAGTTTATGAAAAACAAAATATAAACTCCAGGTCAGACATGGGTCTGGTATAAGTAAACGGTTTAAATTGTTTAAATTTTGAAAATCTTTTAAAACAAAGGTATCACGTAAGACTCCCCACAAATAAATACGGGTAAGTTTTTACCTTACGCTAACCAAAACATTTTATAGGAAATCCAGTGATATTATAATAGTGTCTAGGGTTTTCAAGTAAAATACAAAAATAGCTGAAATGCTTACATCTCACATTCCAACGTAGTTGGGCACAATCAAAACGTACGGCGCTTATTGGAAATTGGATCCCATACAATGGCAGGGCTACTGGGGTACCGCCCGTCATAGTACGTGGTCTAGATCACTGTACCGAGGAGCCACCCTAACTCTCCTGCAATACAAGGCCGGAACCATTCCTTACTGAACAGTCCCGAACAAGATAACCCCGCAGTTGGTGCGCATATCCAACTGCCCACACAGCCAAAATAAAGGGACATCTAGACAGGGGTATATCTCGTCCTGCTTGGGCATGACCCACCTAACCTTGCTGCACCTCCCCTGTTTTAGCCATTCCCAGTTGATGAGGCTTGAGGCTGTGATTACCTTTACAGGACATGTTTCTTAGAATGCTCATCGTCCTCTTGACAATGTGCTGAAAGCATTCAATCCATACAAGTTCGTTCCGGGTTCGAACGAAACCGAAGGCATTATCTCGTCACACTCATTTTGGAATCACCCTCAGAGTCAACGATGATAACCCTTGTATTCTTAAAACACCATCTCGATCTTCACTTGAGAATTCACGACCTATTGTTTAATTTTGGATCGATGTGGTTTTCGGAATATCAAATTGACACCCGATCCCGGTCTCATCGAAATCCAAACGCCATTTTAAAGGCCAAGTTGTCTAATTAACTTAAACAGTTTAATTCAATGATTGAATTTATATAACATTTACCATAGATAAATCATACACAATTGCCATGGATATATTACAGCATATCAGTGAGCATCATAGAATATCATCAATAAACATCACAAACAAATATTCTACACATACAACATCCATAAGCAATCATCTTAAATTTTTATTGTGATTAATTTAATTATTTGAGAGTTAATCTCTTAACCCTATTTAATCACTTATTTCCTTTCAAATTATTTAATCAATAAATCATTTCTTAATTAATATTTATGTCATAATTACTTAATTATTTTATTCACATTATTTAATTAATTACTTTCTTAATCAAGTTATCTAACTTTAATTACTTGAGTAATTATTTATTAATTATTAATTAACAATCTAAATAAAGCGGATTACCTATTTATTTACCGCTAATTATTTCCTTAATTCTTAATTAAATTACTTCGATTAATTAACTATTAATCGTTCATTAATTAATTAAGTGGTTAATTACAATTTCACTTATTTCTTATAATACACTACTAATTAAAATTACAAGGTAATTACTCTTAGTTACTTCTGAATCCAATCAATTAATATTGATTATTCACTTAATTAACATTTAAGTATCAATTATATTACTAACTCCAACATTATTTGTTAATCTATTTAATTTTATTACTTAATATTAATAAGATTTTAAAACATGGTTAAGCTTTAACAAAAGTAATTAGTTAATTTTAAATAATTAATCACAAGCTAAAACTGATGTTAAGCCTTAACTGGATAATTAATACTTGAATTAAATTTTTACTTAAATTTTAAACGGTATTCACTTTACTGTGAAAATTTGCTGAAACCTTTATTCACTAACATCCTTTATATTTCAATCGCAAAGAACCCGATGCCTCCCTGATAAAACTCGCGTAACTCTTCAAGCAGCTCATCCAATCCACCGAGTCACAAACCCAGGTATGCAACTTCATCTTCTTCTTGTTTTTTCTAAAGTTTACACTTTAAACAAAAGTAGGCATTAAAACTACAGTTAACTCACGCGCAAACACAGGAAAAACACGAAGCACTCACCCAAAAAACCGAGAATAAAATCGCGACAGTGCACCTCTCCTCACTGATACGCCGCCACTGCCGTACACGTGTACGGTGGCGCACGTGGCTCCGGCGAACTTCCGAGGCTTCAAGCAAATCCTAATTAGCACGGCATTGGAAAATTTTAACTCATATAACCCTTTAAAATTTTATTACGAAAAAAAGCAGTTTGAACGAAAGAAAGACGAATGACCACTCTGAAACAAAGCGTCACACCACCAAAGCACGGTCCAACGGAGGTGATGGAAACTCGACCACACCTCGTCAATGTCCCCAGCAATCCTCCACCCAAGCCTCGAATCACTCGATCACGTGTACGAGTCGAATCCCATATTTTACTAGCATGAACACAAACCCGCAGTAAAACCCTATGTCGATCTCGTATCCAAATTCTATGCAATGGAAAAATCAGTGAATATTTTTCTTAAGATCACTAACCTTTGTACTAGCTTCAATCTGAATTTCAGCATTTTATATTGAATCAAATTCGAGAATTTGATAAAAATTAATTTTTTATTCAACACCGAATTACTCCTGAAATACTGAGCTAAAAATCCTCATTCAATTTTTAAAAATCATAAATTTTAGTCATAATTCAAGGTATAAATTTGAATTAGCTTTTCATATGATTGAATTTACCTATGTTTCCTTGATTGACTGTAAACAGAAAAAAATTATAAGTTACTAATATGTTGGAACAGGTTTTACAAAAAAAATCTGATTGAAGTTCAAGCAACAAGTTTTGATGAAAAACAAATTTAAAACTTACTATAATCAAATGAAAACAATTCAAAGTTTAATTGTTTTCATCCTGTAACACATAGCAGAGAAACAACATCTACAATATTCCTATTACAGCTTGTATGAAATCTCAGATACATATCAAGATAAAGCATATACAACACATATATAAATCCCATGAATTATCTTACCGATTTAATTAACTTAAGCTTGAAAAGTTAAGTTTACTCACTTTCAAATAACAGTTGGATAGAAAACTCTTTGATGCCTTGAAAACTGCAGTTGAAAACTGCCTGGTGCTTTGTTCCTGAATCTGCCCTTCCTTTTAAATTTGAATTTGTTTCTTTTTTTCTTGTTTTCTTGTTTTTGTTTTTCAGGTATTACTATTTCCCTAGTCGAACTAAAAGAAAGGTGTAGATATATATAAGAGAAATGGTATGTAGAGGAAGGTGGTAACTGGACAAACACTTTCTTGTTTTTTTGTTTTTTTGTTTTGTCCAGATTTTTTTTTCATAAGATTTGCACTATTTCTGAATTGACAAAATGTAGGCTGAGATATTAGCATTAAATGTTTTGTTTACCAAATAGGTTTACATACTCATTATATTCAGCTGCTCATAAATATTCGTATACAATTGTGTTGTACTATGCATAAAGATATTGGTTTGTTACTTATCATTTTGCAGGCCAACAAAGCTTGTACATGAAGCTATTCATTTGTTCTTATTTGTTTTGAATCTTAATTAGTTTTCATAGTTATTAAAATATTTGCTGCTCATAGATATTTATGTAAAAGTATATACTTGCAGGTAGGTTATATGACCTGTGTTTCTTTGTTTCATATTTGTAGATAAATTTGGCTTATGAAGACATTTGTATAAAAATATTTGTTTTGACAGCTTCTAGTTTGTATTTACAGACAACACTTGATCTATTATATTTATGAATACTTGTTCTGTTACTAGTTTTCAGTATACATGGTTATCAGATTTACTTATAATCTTGTGTCTTGTAAGTGAAGATAAGTTGTTTTGTTATTTTTGTTTGAGCATAACATTTGCAGGTAGATATTCATGTGTGTATATGAAGTTAATTTGTTTTATTGTTTTATACATTATGCTTATTTTATTTTACGCTCTCAAATTAACAGTTTATGTTGTATGCTTGTTTATCTATGTTATTTTATTTTGTACTTTGTTTTTATCCTACCCTATACTTTGTTCTTATTTTAGTTTTATACAATTGTGTTTTAATTAACTTTAGATTATGCTGTATGTTTAATCCTTGTTTCCATTTTTTTATATTTCTAACTAATAATATTTAAGTTATATTCAATACGGTTTATTTATATTCATTCCTATTTGTATTTTATCAATAATTAAGTTATATTCATATGTTAGACTTATTTTTATGTTGGTAGAATTAAATTTCATTTCAAACATTATCATTCATATGTATACTTACCAAATATTAACAAAGTAAGGTATTTTAATTCAATCATAAAAGACAAATTTTATTATGGATATTATTGAGATAATTTATTTAAACTTTCAAATCAATTTCCTTTTTAAAAATACCATTTATATAAACAATGGCAATTATTTCAAAATCATATCCGTTTCAAATGGATAAGTATACATTTTATTTAAATTGATTTGAATATTTATTAAAATAAATAGGGCCAAAATCCAGGGTCGTTACAGAAGTTGAAGATAAAATACGAGTGAATGAGCGATATGTAGTGTGGTGTATTTGTAAATGATAAATTGTGATGTAATCGAATTTGTATTGTATTTGTATATGTATAGTGAGAGCTTAAATTTGTACTGTTCAAAATTGTAATAAATATTTGTTTGAATAAAATATTCGTTTGAATTTATATTTTGTGTTATTTATTTTATTCAGCAAATATTTATTTAATTATGTGAAAAATATAATAGTACATTAACAAATACATTTAAATGAATATATATATATATATGTTTATTGTCATCAAACAAAAAATCATATAATCGCATATTCAGCAAGTTCCATTCTTTGCTTGTAGTATTCGAATTGGAGATAATATTTTGACTTATCGAAAAAAACACTTCAACACTATTTCGATTTGCAAATTCTTTTTGAATTATGACCCACGGCTTCATGTAACCTGTTGACCATTTCTTGACTTTCGTCGAACTGCTACTTCACTGTCATTTTCTTTAATCATATCATGTTCACAAAAAAAAAATTGTCACCATGTACATACATACACACACGCACATACATACATACATACATACATACATACATACATACATACATACATATGTATAGGTGTGTGTGTGTTGTGATGCCTAAGCTCTTGGTTTGCTTGATGTCTCCACTGCTCATATTGTTGCATTACATTTAAATTATCATGTCTGAATGCATGCATTTTTGTCTGGTTTCATGTGAACATGCTACTGTGCTGTAGTGGTTCCGCTTGCATGCTGTCATGTGGTCTGGTTTGGCTACATTACTAGTTTTGGTCTAGGTTGCATCAGCTTGTATGTGTTGTGATCTTATTATTTGTCCACTTCATGTAGCTTTCATACATGTCTGGTGCACTTGTCCATGGTTTCATATGAATGTGGTGTTAGTCCTTGAGATGATGGTTTTGATGACAACAACTTTAGAATAGGATTATAAAAAATGAATACTAACATTATAGTTTAGAAATATATGTATATGCAGGATTTAACCATGCAAGTACCAAGAAGGAAGACTGTACAGTATAGAGATTCAAGATATCAAGATTGAAGACTCATGAGTATCAAGAACATCAAGATTATCAAGAGTTCAAGATTTCAATAATAAGTAATTTAATTAGGAATTTTGTTAAAACTCCTAGAAAAGCACCGGCATCTTAAAATCCAATTTATTCATGGAATGGAATACACTTCGAGCCTGTTAAAGGGATGGAACCCTAAGTAGGATGGAACCTACGAAAAATCTAGTGGAACATTGTTTTGTATTCGCTAACCTTTTATTCAAATGTTTTTACAAAATAATATCCTATTTTCAAAATGATTTCAAAACCTTCCTTTTAAAGAATAAAAAACATCTATCCTAATTTTAAATATTTTAGCCTCAGAATAATCTTTATTTTCAAAATCAAATTATCCTTGTTTTTAAACTTTCTTTTAATAATAATATATTTAACTTTTAAATATTTATACTTAGATTTAAATATAAAATATAGTAAAATTTTATATATACCAAAATATTATTCTCTATACTTATTTATGTATTTAACTATAGTTAAGTATATTTATAAAGTTAAAAATAGTTTTAATATAAGATAGAAGTTATTTTCAAAGAAAAACAAATCACCAAAATTTTCTTTGGGATGTCGACATGCCCAAGATACCCACGTCGATATAGTGGCAGTTGATTTCAAAATTTTGAATTTCAAAAGAAGTGTATATTCGTCATATCACTTCACGAATGGACATGGCTGTTGTTCTTCTATAATTAGGGGCTGTTTTGAACGAATTTCAATTCATAATTTTCTGTTTTTCACTCCTCTTCTTCTTCCACATTTCTTTATACATATTCTTATCATTACCCTACAGAAATCAACATTGAATCTAACTAGATCATTTCTAGTTTGATTCTCTGTCACTATCTCAATAAGATCTCAGTGCTATTCAGAGTTACAAACTTTTTTGTTATCAATTTAGCGAGAAAAAGTGTGATTGTAGCCTTGAAAATCAATCAAGCGAGAAAACGTGTGATTGTGGCCTTGGAAATCAATCAAGTTGGAAAAGGTGTGATTATAGCCTAGGAATCAATTGGGTGAACTTGTTGCCCCTGAAATCAAGTATCTCTACCTAGAGGATTGTGAATCTGGAGTGGTGTGCCTCATGGCCTTGAAATCGAGGGTGTAATTGTACAATTGCTTTTGAAAGGAAATCCGTACTTGTATGCGGGACTGGATGTAGGGCAACTCCGAACTAGTATAAAATCCGGTGTGTTCTTTCCTTTACTGCTTTTACTTTATTTCTGCATCTGTGTTTGTTTCTGTGATCATATCTGTGTCTGAATATTGCATACATTTGTGTTCAAATTAAAAAAAACTCAAAAAGATTTAGTAATTCCTTTAAACACTATTCACCCCTTCTAGTGTTAATCCTATCCTTAAGATCCGTATTCCGCATTTCTCACATGTGGTCTTGAAGTCTTGCATAGTTGCTTTGTACACGTCTGAATGCATGTTGTACTAGTCTTGTTCTGCTTCGAGTTAACTTACCGGTTGCTTCGAGCCAGTTTATGCCTAAATTGCCTTCATATCTTCATTCTGCTTGCTTTATGATAAACTTGTGTTGCTGGCTTCATGTGTACATTTGTAATGACTTGTAAATTTGAATAATTTTTATTTATTTTTATTAATATATTTAATTGAAATTTTGTGAAATTTTAAAAAATAAAATTTTGAATTTTTTTTTTTTGATATTTGGAATACGTCTGTTTAAACATAGCAAATGGTAAATTTTCATCAGAAAATATGCAAGTAAATTTTGTTGTGTAATTCTATTTCAATTCCAATTAGTTAAAAATCAATGATAATAAAATGTTTTCCAACACTAAATATTTCCTACAGAAAATTTGTGAATCATCTTTTGAGTGAGAGGTCATATTTTTGTTTCTTTAAATTTTGACTGTTATTGCTCCGTTTATCTTATTTCTGGCAAATTAGCAGCATTTTCGGTACCGATTATCGACTTTTGATAGGATGATCGTACCATTGATATCTGTATACCGTTTTGATCATCTCATTGTGCTGATCTTTACGGGTTCAATTCTGTGTTTTGAAGTTCGGTACGCGGCGGAATCTGCGTACCGTATCAGTACTAGTTCCGAGCTTTCTGGTTTGCTTATGACCAGTGGTTTATCCATCGAAAAATGTATAGCCTTTTGCATTTATAATTCTCTCAACGTGACTATCGGTTTTCACTGTCTTCAAAATAACCTTTGATTTTTCATATTCCTTCCATTTAAAAGAAAATTACAAATGGCACATCATTATTTTTTTCGGTCTTTTCATTCTTTTACTTCATCAACCTATTCCTCTTCCTTAATTTCGCAACCTCCCCTTCCTCTTCTCTCGGCCTCGCTCATCGTCCCAGCCTCCTCCATGATGTGCTGTTTGTCGACCACTGCCACCCATTACAACGTCGCTTTCCCGTCTTTTGATGCAGATCACCGATCAGCCGACGCCATAGCAGCTCGACCGAGCTTCTTTTCCCCACCATCTCATCGCCCAAGACACGCAACTCAGCCTCTCGTCCAAAACCTCTTCCGTCTCTTTTGAATGGTATGTTTGTTTATATATTGTTTATATATATGTATATATATATATATATTGTTAGGCTGTTATAAATTAGTTATGAACTATATATTATATATTGAGTTATTTTGTTTACTTGAATATTAATATAGATTTGTATTTTTGCTACGTTATTTTCTTTCTTTTGTATATATCTCGCTGTTAAGATGCGAATGAATATAAGGTTCATATGTAATATTTTAGTACTATATTATATACACAAGCTTATCATTTATGAGTTATAAAGTTATTGTATACAGTATGTATACAATATAAATTATATATTACATTTTTCTTATGCGTAAAGTTTATACAATAACAACATATTTTATATATGCATAGACTCAGTATATATATATGTACTTTAGTTGCATTCATATTTTCTTTTGCTCGGTTTCAAGCCTGCATGTATATTTTTGGTTATGGCATTTTGTATATAGTGATTTGTTGTGTATATATATATATTCACATAAGGTTATATATATAGTTATATATATTAGTCTGCACTTTTATCTTGAAGTATACATGTTGAAGGTAATTTGCATATAGGTTATACATACATACATACATACATACATACATATATATATATATAAATATATTTGTCTATGGTATATATTGTTTTGATAGTATAAAAGTCTGTTCGTTTATATATATATATTGCCAATATACTATTTTATTTATTTTATAGTGTATATGATAATATATATTGTTTATTTGTTTATATAAATTATGTTAATGATTGTTTAAAGTATTGATACAAAGCTTATTAAATTTCATGCATAACTTATATATATTCCGTAGCCTGCATATATATATATATATATATATATATTTGTTTCGTATGTATATTGCATGTAAGTTTGGTAGCTATCTGCACTATATATATGTTAGTTTATATGTATCAATTTAAGCAAGCTTACATAAATTTCATTATAAATGTAAATTTTAGAGATATAACATGTATGTGAATATTTTCCATTTTAATAAGTGTGTGTGTGTATATATATTTCAAATATATATTGCATGTATATGTTTGATTTTGTGTTTTAATTTGAACCATGAAGTTTTGAAATACATGTACATTTAATCTAATATGGTTTTGGAACTTAGAATATGAATTATAGTTATATATAGTTATGCATAAGTCCACTTGTATCAATTATCTACATCGATCCAGTTCTGATTTGATTTCGCCTATTTCGATTTATCATCTTTGTTCGCCTAACTTGTGCCCATCTTACTGTGCTTGGATTAGTAACTCAATTTCAATGTCCGTGTCTATGTTCGTATCCGTGTCGTCTCCTGCTCTCTAGCCTCGAAAGGTGAGCAATCACTCACGATTAACGTTCTTATATTTATTAAATTTGATTTCAATTGAAACGACAATTGAAATATGTTGTTGTTAGTTATTTACATTGCTATATATATGATGTTATCTATATCTGTTCACCTGTGACATCTGACACCATTATATATTATTTATATTGATAATATATGCCTGTTATATTATTATTGTATCTTCCATCACTCTACAAGTTCCCTGTTAGTATAAAATTCACTATGGGTTGAAATGATACATACCCGAACAATCTGTAGAATAGGAGAAAATCGTTGTGGGTTGAAATGATAAATCCAAGCGATTTTCATTGAATTGGATCTGGGATTGTGGATTGAAGTGATATATACCCGTATATATTTAAATTGCGGATTGAAATGATATATATCTGCATCACTTGACCATAGGATAGAAATTATATATACAGATACCGTTGGTTAAAGTATATATATTTTGGAATGATTACCAAGGATTTGAAATTTAATCTATTTAAGAATTATACTTAAATAAGCTTGATTCGAAACTTATTAAATTTGGGGTTTTAAAAGATGTGATTTTCATAATTTGATTTTGGTTTAAAGTTGATTTAAATGAATATATCAAGTTTTGAATAAATTGAATATATCAAGTTTTATTTAAAGGATATTGGATTTATTAAATAAATATTTCAAAACTATATAATAGCAAAGTGAATTTGATATATATGTATATATGGAATAATCAAATTTAGTTTTGAAGTTGTGGAATATTTAAAGCTTTGAAATATTGAAATTGAAATGGTTTATTTTGTGGTTAAAGATATGTATTTGAAATTTATATAATTTGAAATGGCTTATTGAGAAACTGTATTGAATTGAAATTAATGATTTGAGATTTGATTAAATCTGAATTTTGGAATTTGGATTGATTTGGAATTGATTTATGAAATTTATAGAAGCTATTTATTACAAAGTATTTTTAAATTATATTTAAAACTAATTTATATTTTCATATAAATCATTTTAATGTAAACCATTTTAATATAAACTATTTTAACTTATAACTCTTTTATATAAACTATTTTATCATGTATACTATTTTAGTATCTAAACTGATTAAGTGGTGGAAGTTATGTTTTCAAAGTCATGAATTTCAAAGTATTATGTTTCAAAAGTGTTATAATTTCAAAGTATTTTGGTTTCGAAAGTGTTATAACTTTGAAATGCTATGATTTTTGGAAATGGATATATTTGAAATAGGAATGATATCTTATTTGGTTTTGAAATGGAAGTGAAATCGTATTGATATGGTTTTTGAAATGGAAATGATATTTTGGTTTTGAATTATAAACTATTTTTGAAATGACCGCAGTGTTATAATGATGTTTGGTTGTTGAAGAGACCGGGATCGGAAGTTATCATACTCTCTGCCAACTTCGAAAACCACTTTAATAACATGTACGTGGTGGAGATTCCAGAATGAAGTAGGATGGTGGAGACGATCCTAAAGGTATATTTACGTGGACCGTCATATGGATGCGAATGGTTGGAAATATCAGGTTGTTACAACATTTGTGCACTTGTACTTGTCTCTGGTTGTATACATACCTGGAATGCACTATATCCATCTGCCTTGAGTCCACTTCATGTTGTATGTTGTATGCATTCATGTTGACTTTGTTCATGTCTGAAGCCTGTTATTATGACTTTGTTCTGCATTTTGAAATCCTCTGTTCTGGATTTGTTGAGTCTGTTGTCACATGTGGAACTGGCGTATTGAGTTATAGTGCCTTGGCTCCATTGACTTGTTTTCATGTTGCATGTTGAGTCACCTCTGTTTTAATTTGAAGTCTTTGCTTTGTACTTGGGGTTTGGTCCTTTTGTTCATGTTGTCTGGTTGTATTCGTGTTGTTTTAATGTGCATACGATTTGAATCCAGCCTTGGCTCCGGTTTGACCTTGTGCTCACCTATCCCTGTAGTTTTAACAAGCAAGTGTATATCGGTGTGCACGGCCTTGTGGCATGTACAGTGGTATGCTGTGCATGTCACAAGTTGTTCGTGTAAGATGAATTAAAATAAAATGATGACGAACAACCCAAATAAGTGCGGCAAATAATATTTTCACAACACACATTTTGTTGTACGCTGCAAAATAATTTTCTTTTCAATTTTACCGCGTCAGCATTTATTTTGCAGATAGTTCAGATGCTGGATACAGGCTAGAATAGATTTGAAAATCAAATACGAGTGAGAGTGAATATGTAGTGAGGTGAAAATTGTAAACTGAAAATTGTGTTGTAATTGAAATTGTATTGAAATCGAATATGTGTAAATATAGTGAGAGCTCAAATTTGTACTATTGAATTTGTAATGAAATGTTTGTTGTAATAAAATATTTATTTAAATAAGAATTATGAGTTGTTTATTTTATTCAACAAATATTTATTTAATTATGTGATAAAATAAAATAGTACAGTAATAAATACATTTAAACGAATATATATATATATATATATATGTTTATTATCATCAAACAAAAATCATAGACTATTGTATTCTACAATGCAATCATTTCAGCTATTATATTTATTTATTTTAAACCCTTGACATTAATATAATATTAGAAGATTTCTTATAAAAATGTTTTGGTTATCATAAGGTAAAAACCCTTCCGTTTTTATGTACTGCGTGGTCTTATGAGATACCTTTTATTTTGAAAGGGTTTTATAAATATAGAAATCAATATAATTTGATTAAGTTTTCTTATGTTGGTTAACCAAACTGATCCGGGTGTTATATTCTTATAATGCTCGAATCAGCCCATGTATGTTTTAAATTTAGTTCTAGGTGCCTTGGAGCTTCAAGAGACGAGCCAGATGCCTCCAAGACGTATTAACGTATTTTATTTCCATTGAAATTTCATATTTGTATTTATCAACAATTGTAAGGACAAGCTATTATAACTGTCTAGGCTAATGATAGATTGGTATATCTGGTTGATGTGTGTGTGTGTGTGTATATACAGTTATTTGTAATGACCATTGCATGTACTATCGATTATTTAGTACAATGTGAGATTTTGTTCTGTCTTTTCTTTCTTTTTCCTCAACAATCCCTCTTCCTGGCACTTGGATGCTCAGCGTGTGAATACCGTGGATGTATTAGTGTTGACTTTCAAAGATTGAATAGGTGGTCGTTACGCATGTGAATATTCCCTTGGGCTAACACTAGTACATATTTCAAATAAATCATGATCAACTCCCCTATACATGCATAGTATCAGCACAAAGCAATAAACATGTGCATTTCTAGGATAGAACAATACACAATATAAAACAAATAGCATAGAGAACACAGAGTCATCAACGCAATGATAATGTATAACAAAAATATACATAAGTCTTAGTGGGATATAAAATAGGTCAAATTCCTACCATCTCAAAAGAATATAATGCATAAATCCAATATATACTTCTCAACATTATCAATATACATGAGGATACATAAATAGATAGTGGTACACCAGTAAATTAATAAAGTAGTCTCCATCTACTCCTAATAATCAGAATTTGGTCTCTTCATTCTTGAACATGTAATGTCTCAGAATGACCCGAGTATTATATAAATAACGCACGAGTAATAATATATCTAGAACGTAGGCATCAAAAAACAGCAATAACTATATATCCTAATGTGGCATGTAGATGACCCAATATATGTATGACACCATACCACTACCATTCACATATCATCATCCAATCATTAAATAATTGAATAACACATCAGAAAATATAATATTAAAATGGTTGAAATATCACATATCCAACTATCATTAATGCACAAATTCATCAAGTGTCATACGAGCAAGCACCCAGCTATGCCCAAGATTATCTCTCAGATAATTGTAAAGTAGACATTCCCGGGGTCCTCCACACTCAACATGTACAAAAATACATAAACAATCAACCAATAAAAATGTGTATGAGATACAAATATGGCATGCTCTCTATAGCCAAGGTCATCTCTTAGATAACTATATAAAATATAGGTAAGGGGCCAACTCCAAGTTCTCAGAACCTCTAGCTATCCTTAATAGTAGTATAATCGACGTGTACGGGATTACACTACTTCATATAATCATGGTATCATGAATAATCCAAAAGATTGATGATCACATAATAATAATATAGAATTTCAACCTCATAGTAATCGACTTGGCTCTCAGCCAATGAAATAAGTATACAGTCTCTTAGACCCCTAACAATCTACTCAACTCTCAGTATCGTGGATAGTCATTAGAACTCTCAGTCCTATATGCTCTTTGCGTCATAAATAACTATTTCAGCATCGGTCAATGACAAATGACCTGATCGAATCTCAACCATAAACACAATGATCTAACATAAGTAAATAAGTATATGAATATATCATCTCATCAATAATAACCAGACGAGAGATTGACAGCTCAGCATGCTCCACGAGCCTTCCTCACATGGTCTTGGTGCTACTCCTACAGTCTTTAGTTGCTTCGGTGGCTATCGTTATCCAGCATCCATCAAGTGCAAGACTACGCCATGTGATGGTCACGAACCTGCATGTGCCCCTAATGGTAACAGACTACTGGCATATGTGACACAGGGGTAGTCTTGGCCTTGGTTCTCAGCCATACACATAAAAAAGGCGTGTCACAGAATTGGGGAGCGACCCTACAATCAGGCCACTAGGATGGATACTGGCCTAATCTGATTTATTTCATGTCATATAATAGAAGTACACTCACAATAGATAGACATTTATAGCTCTCGATCTGCTTACTCTTGGTTCGCATCACCATAAATATGATACCATATGTGCTCAACCTTGTTTGAGTGATATCTACTTATAGAAAGTAATCGAACGAATATTAGCACAAATGTCCTTTACCACCTGGTGTCACTCGCCCTTTTACTCAGTACTTGTAATCTACACCCACATCATATAATTATTTCATACAATGAGTCAAAGGAGTAATCAAAAAATATATTATTGAACGTTCCATATCGAATGGTGTTACTAATCCATTTATTCAACATCATCATTACATAGAGCTTAAAACATAACACAAATCAAATATTCCATATGAGGAGTCAAGAGAGTAACCATAAAAGTATTACCAAATTTTCTATACAGCTTGGTACTGCAAAACTGTTTACTCAAAATTATCATCGTATTGAATTTCACATAAATTTCCATATAAATCAAACTATATATATATATATATATATATATGAAAAGGAATTTATATCTTAAAACCATTTGAAAATGTTCCACAATTTGGTTATCTTTAAAGTCGGCTTATATACTCAAAATCTTTTTTCGAAAATATTCTTGAACTTTTTTTTATTAAATATGCACTTACTAAAGAAATTAATTATTAGAAATATTACTAAAATGCTTCATTTATACTTATATCGATTCTATATATTCCAATACTATTGAAAATTCTCTATTTTCATTTTCAAAAGCATTACGTCTTAAATAATTTTCAATAAATCATCTTATTTTCCACCCACTTTTGTTTATCTGTAAATGTACCTCAATCTAATTTTAAGGCACCGTTAATAGTTTTCTAAAGGCACTCAAATATTTTGAAACATGAAAATTAATAAATCCAAAAATATAAACCATGGAGCAAAATTCTTCGAAACACCAACCAATCTTCTAAACAAATTTATCATGTGGCTCGGGTCGAATTCCATCGAACTTCAGCCATCCACAACATTGCACACACTACATATAAATAAACTACTCAAATCAAAAAGCATTCGAAAAGTGTTTCCTTTGCATTTTGACATTATAACATACACAAAATTTCTCCATCAACAAGAAACCATATCTAATATCACAATAATTAATCCAATATCCAAAACAAACATTTCAACCATTTAATTCGATCAATAATCAGGATAATATATAGCAGGAAGTGAAATATAGATATAAAAGCGAGTGTGAGAACTTGCCGATTTGAAGAATAGAAGAGCACATGCTCTTCCTGCCACACTGTCGTCAAATGTCAGCTTGCGTTTCCATGCATATACAACACTTCTTTGCGAGCACCATGTCGTTGCACTACTACGTCTTCACGAAGTTCACACATCCCATTAGCTAACCGTGGACAATACCGGCCTTGCCTTTGACATCATGCGCCCCTTCCCCCATGCATCGTGGCCTCCTCATTTTATCGGCAACACTTCTAATGCTAGGCCTCCATCGTCGTGTGGCTCCTTTCATTTTTCATCGCGATTTTTATTTTGAAAATTTTATGGTGGGGGTTGGGGCTATCGATTGGAAATGATCCGGGCATAGGCTGGTTTAAAGTAAAAATAAAGGAGAAGAGGAGAAGAAAGGGTATAAGCTTAATTTTGGTTTAGGCCTTTAAATTGTTATCCAATTTAATTTTTTATTAATTTTATTTTCATTCAAAATTTAAATTTTAATCGTTGACATTTATTTATAAATATATTTCATCTAGTTTAAACTAATTTACACTTCATTCTACAAATTATATTTTGATAATTATTTAATTTCATTAATTTCAATAACTATTTATTTTTCACTATTTTTTTTTGGCATGGCCGACAGTTTTATAGTGGACCGACCACTTTTATTACGAACGTAATAAAGTTGAATTACAGAAGTAAGGTAGAGACACCTTAGCTACAATGATAGATAGAATAAACATTACAGCACAGGAGTGTGACAGTCATGTCACAGCTACATGATATAAATAACTAGACTAGTTCTCCTCCGTAGAGGAAGAATCATCAACAACCTCATCAACTCGTGTAGAATCTAGAGGACCACACCCCTGAAGACCAAAGAAGGGGCGGAAACGAGTAGCAAGAGAAGGAACATAACTATCAACGTCAGAGGAGTAAATGAAAGATCGATCCCAGGCAGTGTCAGCTAGGATAACAGAATTCATTTCAGCATACGAACCATCCAAATCAAGAACCAAGGAATCACCAGAAATTCTGTAATGGAGGCATCGAAGGTCCAATAGATCATCAGATACATATCTAAAGTAGGAGTCATCCACAGGGTTGAATCTCATATCTAAATGACGATCAACCTAACAATGTTCAGTCTCGGCCCAAACAACAAGAGGCGGAGAGGGATCCGGCTCAGCAAACAGAACAGAAGGAACAACAGCAGGAACTGGGGACGCAGGCCGCACTAAGGTAAGAGAAGGACCAGGGGCAAGAGCAACCAGAGAGACTTTGGGAACCCATTTCCTAAGTGGAGGCCGAGGCAGAGGAATCTTAGGCGCAGCTGCAGATACAACAGAGTGCAAGCAAGCAGATGCAACATGGCCAAAAGAGTGACAGGAGGAACAAATGTCAGGGACCCATCCATAACGAACACGAACATCCACCACATGACCAACAGCTAGCTGAACAGGAATAGAGGTTGGAAGCAGCTTAAGGGGAGAAATCTCAATCAGCGCCTTGGCATAAACTAGATTATCACGCGCAACTGTATTAGAGTCAAAACAAATCAATTTACCAACATTGCATGCAAGCCAATTCAAACCAAGAAGAGGTTGAAGAGCAGATGGGATTTGAGAGAAATAAACCCAAACAGTGATAGATAATACTTGTTCACGAGCACTAGCAACCGTCGGAGTCCAGGGGGTAATAATAAAAGGCTAACCATCAATGAAGGTTGGCTCAGACTCAAGAACACGACTACGTTCCTCAGGGGAGGAGAACAAAAGGTAGTACAAGGAATCAACCAACTTAACTCTAAGACCACCTTGTAGTCTCCAGACCCTACGACAAACAGCAGCCGCATCATGAAGTCGATGTTTAGGGTCCAAAAAGAAACCAACTACATATCCTGACCAAAAGTCCAAACCGGCTTGCATTACACTGGGGGGAGGGATCTTCACTCCATTTTCCTCAACGATTTCGAAATCAACTGGTTCATAAACTCCTGCGTTACGGGGCATTGATGTAAAAAGGGAAGACCAAGATTTGGGTACTGATGGGCAAGGATCAGCAGGGCGACACTCCTCAACACCAGAAAAGGCCTCAGGATTGGGGCACTGTGCAACAAAGGGAGAAGAGACCGCATGCATGATATCACCAGGAGTTAATTCATTGAGCACAGGGACTACATTGTTATTGACATTATGCCGAACAGATGGAGTTCCACTAGCTGAACCAAATTTGGAGCAATCAGGCATATCCAAATGATGCCTAGGACTACCCTCAAAAGAAGGTAGATCAGGAGTTGCATCACACAAAGGGGAAACCAAACATTTAGCACTGATTATTGGTTCAGATCCCACTACTGCATTGATACAAACATTTGACTTGCAACATTCTGACTCAACAGACTCATCCAAGCCAGAGATATCACCAAACATACCACCATATACACGGTCCTTAACCAATGAATTCGAAACTTGATGTCCCAAAACGCAGCTGGGCTTATCACCGTCACACGCAATGGAACCGGACATTGGGAGGATTAGCGATATACCTGAATTTGACGAAGTCGTATTCCCCGTAGAAAAACTGGCTGCTTCATCTATTGCATCACTCGAGCAAGGGCTGGTAGATAGAACTAGGGGGACAGATTGTTAGCACGGAGGGAGGAAATTCTTTGGATGAGTGAAGGTCAGGTCGAGTGGCATCATCAACATCTATGGATCTATAACAACGGCCAGAGCGTGTAGATGAGGGGGAGGGGAGACGCTGAGCAAAGAGAAAGGGAGGGAATGGGGACATGAAGGGGGCGGGAGAATCGGAGAGAGGAATTAATTCACGGAGACGAAGAAGAAAGATACGCGTCCACAGGGAATCGCCTGGTGCCCATTTTTTGATGATTTGGAAACTTTGGATCATATAAAATTATTTACACTATTAAAAATATTTTATATTTAACTAAAACTTCTAATCCAGTTTCATTATAATATCTAAAAAGGAATTATTAAAACAAAATCTTTTATTAACTAGACTTCAAATATGTAAGAATTTATCTTTAACATAATAATTATCAGAAAAATCGAATTCCTATTTAATTAAATTGATTTATTTATATAGCGTAGAAAGCAGGGTTGTTAAATTTGCCATCAATTATTATTTTTATATTAATATAATATAAAGTACACTTATATATATATAGACATGCATATATACATATATTGATAAATACAAAACAATTATGTATAAATTAAAAAATATAAACCAATTCAAACATTTAATATTTAAAATAGCTTAGGATAAATTCAAATTTAAATTACATATCTAGATCCAAAATAATATCTTTTTTGAAAGTCAAATTCAAATTTAAATATTATTATATTAATATATAAATATATACACACGTACGTGTATATACATATATTAAAATTAATTTATTCGCACATGGATTATTGCATTCTCCTAGATTTACATTAAATCGATCTCCTAGCATCGCAACAGCTTGGACTATCGTTGTTTTTGTTAGTTTTGATTTGATGGAGCTTTTATAATTTTTGGACAAGAAACAAAGGTGGGAGATCACAACCGTGTTGGGGCAAGGAGAAATAAAGACATATAAAGTGAAGGGACGTATTTATTTAAATAGGGAAAGGGAGGAGACAAATTCTTTTCCATAAACTAATTCCCCATTTACTAACTCTAGATTTATATTAAGAATTTAAACATAAAATATCCCTCCATTACCAAGTCATGGCCGACCATTAGATAGTTTACTTGGGCCATCAAATCATTCCAAACCTATTAAAATTAATATCATTTAAATATATTTATATGCGTACTAATATACTCACTTGATTAATTAGTACACACACAGAAAATTAATAACAACGCCCTATATAAATCAAATAATCAATTGATTAATGTTCATAAATATTAATTAATTTTAACTAATTTATAACAATTATAAATCAATTAAATCATGTGGTATTTATAAGAATCACCAATACTATTGTGCGACTCATAGATGTAAACTCAATCAATGATTAATATCAAACTATTCGAATGTTAACGTTCACTCGTCACCTTAACTAGCATGATAGTTTGGTTGAATTAATCACTTACACATTTTTATCGGTAAAGTCCAATTCTACTATTCAAATAGTACCCACTAGTAATGATTGTTCTACACCACTTCCCTTTATCCATACTATATCACATTAGTCCTTGTTTCAATAGTAACATTTATTATTAATCATTCTGCTTTGGCCAGAGACTTTACCTTTAAGTTGACTAAAGTTGACAGTGATACTAATCTCATATAACTAATGAGACAAATCTCTATTTAACCATGTTTTACTTCCAATGCTTCAACTTAGACCCAGTTGTAGTCATCTGATGGGCATCATGCCACCGTTTAACTATAATCAGATTGTAGTATCCACATTGAAGTTCAACAGTATTCTCAAGTCGTGAGAAGTGTGTAACATCGTTGCTGTGAGAATTAGGATTTACCTTGGTTGTTATTGACCAGGTAGAAACTCTCGAGTGTGCTATTCCATAGTTATCCAAATTATTAGTACATAAATCAAGGTGCCTAAATAATTATGAGTAATACAATGCCTAACTTTTGACGAGTAATACAATGCCTAACTTTTAGTTGCCATATGGCATTGTTTGGGTGGCCATTCTGAAATGCAGGTTTTCTTCCATGCAAGGATAATTTGCCTTCTGTCATTGCAACTATTAGAAAAATTAGTAATGTTTTTTTATGCAATGGCTATTAAGATCAATTATGGAGATTTTATTAACTTTTATTTTATTATTTAATACTAACATATAAAAGTTCTATATGTTCTTCTTGTTTTACTTTATTTTCGCAATAGTACATCGCCATTAAAGCTCTCATAATTCTTCAAAAGCTTGCCCTTTTGTAACGACCCGGATTTTTCGACGTTTGATTTGGAATATTTAAATGGTTTTAAATATTGAATTTGAATTATAGATTGATTTTGAATATGGAAATTTGGATTTTTATTAATTTATAATTTAAAAATAGTGATTTATTGAATAATTTAATTTTTGAATTTTATAATTGAATATTGGTTAAATTATTTTATCTTGAGTTTTAAGCTCGATAAAAATAATCCAAAAGGCTTGTAAAATTTATATTAATAATAATGAAGATAATAAAAGTTTTAAAATTGAATTTAAAGGTGATTTATTCAATTTTAAAAAAAATTGATGAGTTGACATTTGAAAATAGCTATCCGGGACACAGTCTCAGAATTCAACGAATCTTGTTCCATTGGATCCGTAATATTATATTATTATTGGATTTCAAATTTCATAGCATTTGGAGTTATCGTTTGATCATTTGAGATATAAACACGTTGAAATTTACATCGAAAATTTAATATAATAATTGGGTCTAAAATGCTATCTTCTCCATACGATCGAATTGAGATTGGAAACCTTTTCCATTGCATTCAGAATAGGAGTATAACATTATGAATGCCTAGCAGCATGCCTCGATAGAGGTTCGAGATTCTGAGTGGTGTAAATCGAGATATTTTGAATTTAAAATAGATATATATTTCGATACTTCACGTCAGCTATCCCTTCTTTCAACTTAATCACTGTATACTTGTCCTATAACATGCTATCGCCACTTTTATCCCTTAAATCACGAAATCCCCCTCTCCTTCATTCAAAATCAGCAGAGAAGAAAAAAATGATAAACTAAATTTGTGGCCTCCCTTTTAAATTCGCAAACCAAAAATCAACTCCTAAAAAAGAGAATGGTGAGGTGTTCTTGAATCGCTCGAAAATTTAGAGCTCGCGCACGAAGAATTGAAGTGTTGTCGCGAGAAGGTTGTCATGAGGAGAAGAGTATCGTTCCTAGGGTCGCGAGGTTCGTGGCCGGGCGTGTGGCCGATGCGCGATTTTGGGAAAGGCAATCGAGTGTGGAGGTTGTTGTGGATGTTGGAGCAGTAGTAGAGAGGTGATGGCATGCGTGTAGGCATTGGTGATATGGAAGCCCAATTGGGTTGCGTGGACGCGACGACACTAGAAAGAGAGGATGGACGCGAGGGTAGATGGTGCAGCATCGTTCGATGGTTGGGTTTCCAGGTGTGGGTCGTGGTCAGCACAGGAAAGCATGTCGTGGCATGGCGGCGGCAGCAAGAAGGAGGTAGCGGTGCGGCGATTTGAGGACAGTGTGATGGTTGGTTCCAGCTGTACGCTGTAGGCAGTCTCGATTAGGAAGGAGGTCATGTTTTGGAATTTATTTAGGTAATTTCTTAATTAACGAGGAAATCAAATTTAGTTAATTATACTAATAAAATTCAAATTTCTTATAAATGTTGTATCGAATTCATACAAGGTTGCAATCAAAACAAAATAAATTTTTGGCGTGGCACTCGTATCGACAAGCACTACACAAACGATTAGTAATTCAAAAATCAAAGGTGAGAAAATTTTCACTATTTTTTGGATTGCTAGATTTAAATTTTAAATGGTTAAAATAAATTCTGGATGTTGGGTTAAATTGATTATCTGTTGAATGATATTATATTATATTATATATATAGTATTTGGAGTGATATTCCCGCACATTATAGCGGATGAGACCCTATGCACCCTCCATAATAGCCGATGACCCTATATACTGAAATATCCCCATCGAAATGGGATTGGTATTTTTATATTGTATTAACATCTGTAGATGCAGGGAAATAGGTTGGAGGGATCCAACTAGATTCCTCAAATTTATTGTTTATTTTCCATATGTGGTGATATATGATTGGTGTAGAATAATCTATTATAGATAATTGTAGTGATTGGAATTATTGGATGATATTGTAGCATTGGCATGAATTTTTATAATTTAAAAACTATAATTTATTTAAATGTATGGAATTAAAGGGGACTTGATATAATATATGTATATATATATATAGGAATTGGAGTTATTTTAAAAGAAATTGAATTAGAAAATATAATTGATTTTTGGGTATACTTAACTATCGTGAATTTTTAAATGGAGATTTTAAAAATGACTTATATAAATAATGTATAAATGGTATCTGGGAATATGAAAGGGAGTAAAAATCAATGTTAAAATAGATTGGAAGTATAAACGAAATTTATAAGAAATGAATATATATATATATAATGGAATTTTATAAATACGATATTTTTAATAAACAAGTAAAACTCAAGTAGTTTATAAATTTATAAACGATGTTTAAGATAAGGAAAATGATGGTCAGTTGATAATCTGGAAATACGAATTTACGATGTGAATTGATATCGAGTTAAGGTAATCATTAAGAAAGAAATAGAGGAATCTATTGTATTTAAATTCGAGAATGGTGATAAAATTAAGGTATAATTGATGTGATACGAATCGAAAGGAATTTTAAACTGGATTTGGAAATATTGGATTTTTTTTAAAATAGTTTTTTGTCGAGAAGTTAAAGGTTTATAAAAATGGGATTCTTAATTACTATGCTATATGTTTTAAACTATTTTTTTAGATTAGAATATTTTGAAAGATTAGTCATTTTAAATGTTGCAAATTTATTGAAATAAATTCTAGTTTTATTAATCGGCTTTGTGTAAATTAATTAGTTATTTAAAAATGATTTGGAAATGAGTTATTGATGTTATTTAAAATGTTTTGATATTTTGAATCTACTTAAACGTATTTTTACAAATTGACTATTATCTTTTGAAAATACTTATTATATATATAGGTTAAAGGGTTGAATTTATTTATAAATCTTCTCGAGGTTGAAAGCGGAGTTTGTCAAACATGTATGATTTTAGAAGAGAAATCTTATAGTGGAATTTTTGGAGCTTGAAGAGAAATTCCAAAGTGTAAAATACGAGAAAATTCAGAAAAAATGAATTAGAATTCATAAAAGAAGTTAAAAAGGGTATTTGGAGATATAAACAAGTGCATTCGACTTTGGAAATATTTAGGGGTTTACAAATAAAATTTGTAAAGGATTGCGAGGATAGGAAATAAGTGGGCTGTTTCCTGAATACGGGGATAAAAGATCTTAGGAAATAGATCTATAAATATTCCTAAGTATCGAGTAGGAAGAATTTGAAAATAGTTAACTTGGAGATTTTGATTATTAGGAATATTTTCAAAAGATGAATTATAGTTGGAAGAGAGAGAAAAGTATTCTAAGTATTAAAATGGTAAAACATCTTGTTATGGATACGAGTGTTGAAATTGTTTTCAAATATAGAGTATTAAAGGGATTGAATATATATATATACACACACACACATTGATGAAGATGTCTGAAATAAATAGTTTGGAAATTTATAAAATAAGGCCTAGTGTTGCTTGTGGAGGTTATTTGATAGTTAAATAACCGACTATCAATATTGGCCAATTTCGTTAATCGTTTCGAAGAGACCAGGATCAGATTTAATTTTCCAAAAACCACTTCAATCCGGTTTGAACATTATGAATGAATACCGTAATTGATGGAGACATTGATTCGTTTTATCCAGACCTAGGACAAATTGTATGGACGAATGCTATCAGAACATCGTCATTGGAGGACGATGAGCATTCGCAGTAATATTTGTTCTTGAAAGTTAACTCTATACTCGAACCTCATCAACTGGGAATGACTAAAACAGGGGAGATGCAGCAAGGCTAAGTGGGTAGCACCCAAGTAGGGTATGCTATCAACTTTCTAGATGTCCTCGGAAAACCTATTTATTTTGGATCTGGTTGTGCATGGAAGGAGCACTTGATAGTAAGGGTGAGAACACTCGGGGTGATAACATATTTGGTCTATACAAGTCAGGGGTAGGCCGGTCTTGTGCAGCAGTGGATCCCGGTGTGGTCCTTGGTACATTGTTTAGAGGTGTACTGTAGCGAGCGGTACCTCAGTGGCCTGGTCATTCGATGGAGTCCGTTCTCCAATAAGCGTCGTACAGTTTTGATTGTACCCAACTATGATGGAATGTGAGATGCAAGCATTTCAGCTACTTTCTATATACTTTCTATAGACACTATTATAATATCAGATGATTCTGATATAAATTGTTTTGGTTATCATAAGGTAAAAACCCTCCATGTTTATTTATGATGTGGTATTGCGAGATACCTTTGTTTTCAAAGGGTTTTAAAAAGTTAATAATTCAAATTGAGTGTGTTTTCTCACGTTGGTTTTCCTGACTGACCCGGATGTTATTTTATTATAGTGCTTGGGTCAGACCGAGTACCATAGATTCAGGTCAATATAATATGGAGCTCAGGAGACGAGCTGGAGGATTTCTAACGTATATCACGTACTTGTTTATTTCCGCTGTGTGAGGATAGGTTATTATAACTGTCCAGTTTGATGTATTAATTTTTGTACTCTGATGATTGTAAGTATAAACAGTTATAGATTCTTTGTATAAAATCTGTTATTATATATTATATTTTGTTCCGCTGCGATTGTGAGATTCTGTGTTGTTGTTTCTATTTCTTCTTCAATCTTTTATTCTTTACTCTAAAGATTCGTATTTCCATCCAATAAGAGTTGAGTTGGTGTGAAATATCATCAACTCAAAGGGGTATGGAACCGCGGGCCTTTACATTTGGTATCAAAGCTAAAGGTTAAGCGTGAACCTTGGCTTTGGTGGGGATTACTCATTAGAGATAGAGTCAGTGGTGCTCTGGAATAAGTTTGAGCGTATTAATAGATATGAGCGCATATTTATTAGTAAATATAGAACGGTTTTATATTGTGTTAACTTATTGGTTGAGTGGTATATAAATTTTTATCGAATAGTGGGACCCCACTAAATCAACAGGGATTTCTGAACACTTGAACGCGATAAACTGACATAGTATGGTTTTGAAGCGGGTAAATGAAATAATTTTACCCAAATTATATTTGGATATAAAATAAATAAATTTCTGAGAATTATTATAATGGTGTGTTTAGTTATTATTACATAATCAAAATAAGATTATAAAATTAGAAATGGTTTATATAACCAAATAGAGATTGTATAAATATAAAATATACAAATAAATTAAAACTAAAAATGGATTCATACCATATTTTCGAAAAAAATAAATCCCGAAGATTTTGGAAATATTTTCCGAAGTATTTTGAAATAAATAATAGGATTATTATTTTGGAGTCATTTTTATATAAAAAATGGTTTTAAATGGATTTTGGAAATAATATAGCACTTAACTCACTTCAGTCGCTTGAAAAATATCCCGGTGATGACTATAGCATCATTAGGATTCATTTTCGAGTTTCTAAGTGACGAATTGCTACCGAAATTAATTTGTTCGGAAGAACAAGTTTTATTTTGAAGTTTCGAAGGAAATTTGTTTGGATAAAAACCAGGGTTGGTTTAAAATTTGAAAAGTGTGATTTTGGTATATTTGTGATTTCAAAACGATTGAAATAAAAACCGGGTGTTTGAATTCTGGAATCCTTATTTAAATATTTTAGAAATCATCAGAATAAGTTTTAAACTTATAAATTGAGAATGATTCTAAATAGGGAAGAAAAATATGGAATTTGAGTTTTGGAAATGAATTTTAACTTGAGTAAAGTGAAAATGGATAAAACTAAACTTAAGCAAAGAAAATTGAAAAAAATAAAACGAATTGAATTTGACTCATGAAAGCTAAATAGATTGAATTGGTAAAAGAAATTTTTTAATTTCGCATAAGCAAGTTAAAGTAATCAATGAATGAAGTGATTATAATAAATAGGTTTTTAACTTAAGTGAGTTAAATTAAATTGAACGAATTAAAATTTGACTTAAGCCAAGTTAAGTAAACATTGGGTTGAGTTTGGATTGAATTAAAATAAAATTGAATTGAGTTATAAATGATTTTGAATGAAAAAAATAAACTTCAATAGCTTACAGAAATTGAAATGAATTGAATAAAATTATACTTGGGTTATAAATAAATGTATAATCTCAAGTTAAAAATAAAATGTGAATTTACTCGAGTGTAGAATTTATGAAATGAGAAAAATAAGTTGTGTTACTTATAAAACTGAAAAGTGAAATAAAAAAACCCAAAGTAAAAAGAGTTTGATATTTTAAAAATGAAATAAAAATACAAACTTGAATTATAAAATAAATTTTAACTCAAGTAAATTGGTTGAAGTGATTTTTGAAATAAATATCGCTCATTGAATTATAAAGTGGAAATGAACTAACTGGATAATTAATTAGTTAATTGGATATAAAATGGATATTAACTGGTTGAATAAATTTGGATTGTGAGTTGAAAATGGAATTTGAAAATGAAACTTGAGTTATAAAAAAAATTCAACTTAGATTGTCAGTGAATTAAATATGGCCGTGGATATTATTTTAATGAATTGAGTTCGGAATTAAAATTGAAGTGGATTGGATGAATGAACTAATCAAATTAATTAGTAAATGGAATGAAAATTGATTGAATAAAAATCAAATTAGTAATTTGAATTGGAAATTGTTTATAGAAGTATAAACTTAAGTAATGGAGTTGAAATAATTTGGAGTAAATAAATTAACTTATGTAAATATTTTAAAGGAAGCTTGGATTAAATTAATTTGTGAAATTGATTTTTGCATAAGAAAATTTTACATTGATGAAAATGGAGTAAATAAAATTATACAAATCAAATGAAAAGTAAATAAATTGATTTTTAATAAATTTGGAATGGATGTGAAATTGTTTGGTTTAAACATAAATTGAATGCATGTAAAGTGAGCTGGAAACCATTTAAAATTGAATAAAATGATATGTTGATTTATTGAAAGCAATTAAATAAGTATCCGAACCTTATAAATTGCTATGATATATGTTTAACATACTAGTTTATGAAACTTATGTGTTTACACATTTAAATAAATGAAATGTCAAGGAAGTTTATAAATTCAGAATTTAAAAATAGTGATTTATTGAATAATTTAATTTTGGAATTTTATAATTCAATATTGGTTAAATTATTTTATCTTGAGTTTTAAGCTCGATAAAAATAATTTAAAAGGCCTATAAAATTTATATCAACAACAATTAAGTTAATAAAACTTTTAAAATTGAATTTAAAGGTGATCTGTTCAATTTTAAAAATAATTTGTTCGAATTGACATTTAAAAATAGCCATCGGGACATAGTCCCGGAATTCGACGAAACCAATTCTATTGGATCCGTAATATTGTATTATTGTCGGATTTCTTCTTTCGTAGCATTTGGAGTTATCATTTGGTTGTACGAGATATGAACGCGTTGAAATTTACATCGAAAATTTAATATAATAATTGGGTCCAAAAAGCTATCTTCTCTATATGATCGAATTTCAGAATAGGGATATAACATTATGAACGCCTAGCGGCATACCTCGATAAGGGTTCGAGATTCTAAGTGGTGTAACTCGAGATATTTTGAATTAAAAATAATGTATATATATATATATATATATTGCAATACTTCACGTCAGCCAATGTAACGACCTGTAAATTTTAACTGTTTTTATAATGTGATTAATTGAATTTTAGTGAAATTTTAAAAATAAAATATTGAAATAAAAATTTAATATTTGAAATGCGTCTAGTTAAACATAGCAACTGGTAAATTTTCATCCTAAAATATGAAAGTTTATTTCGCGTGTAATTTTATTTCAATTTAATCAGTTAGGAATTGATGAAAATAAAATATTTTCGAAACCTGAATATTTTTACATAGAAAAATTCTTAATCATCTTCCGATTGAGTGGTCATTTTTCGTTTTTCCAAATTCGGACTTCTTTAGCTCCGTCGGTCTTATTTTTCTACGTTTTTGCTGCATTTTCCGCTGGTAAAAAATTCAATTTTTTGTAATTCAATCGTACCGCTGATATCTGTATAACGTTTTGATCGTCTCGCCGTATTGATCTCTGCAGTATACTCGTTTCTGTGTTTTGAAGTCCGGTTCAGAGCAGAATCCATGAAACGGATGACCGTATCGGTATTCAATACTTTACCTTTTAGTTTTCTGGTGACCATTCATTTTCCAATGCCAGAAAACCAACGGTCATTTGCTTTTATTACTTCATAGATTACCATGCTGCACAATTCCCATCTGTTAAAAATTTTCATTGGTTCACTTCGGCATCCCTTGCTCACTGCTACCCTGAAATAAAGTATATATTTATTTTGCCTGGAAACTTGCTCCACTACTTCTCTTTCTTTACCTGCAAACCCTTCACATCTTCTTTCAAATTCTACACGTTACTTTCTTTCTCTATTCTTATATAATAATATATCATACCCATAACCACCTCCTCCAGTTTATCATCCATCCGACCTTCACCTTGAAGCCGCAATCTCTGCATGTCCAACAACCAAAGATCCCACGTCCGCGTTGTCTCCAGCAAGGTCATTAGCCGCACCTCCTCCCTTCGGCCAAAGCAACACCCCTTCAAGCCAAACCACCCCACCGAGGCTAGCAAGTCGCAACCACCCATGCGTGCAACCGAAGCCACAAAACCATGGCCACAAACGCTGCCGAGCTCCTCAGTTCGACGCCGCCGAACACTGCCTTGTGCCGTGACCTCCTCCCCTCCCTGATGCCGCCTGGCCGCACCGTGATATATGGCCGCTCCTAGCAGCGCCGAAGCCTGCTACTTACCGACCTTGAAGCCGCTGTCCCGATCCTTATCACCTCCTCCAGCTTACCACCCGCGGTCTTCGTCCTTGCCGAACAAACCTCGCCAAAGCCTATAACCCATCCTCCCCCTCATGCGCTCCTCTTCCTGTAGCAGCTTATACCAACAAGGTAGCCCGACGAACCCATCAGGCCGCCACCGTCCCCCATCGCTTCACCCACCATCTACGCGAGCTCCACCTTCATTCAATCCCCTATCGCGTGCCAAAACCCTCAGTCTTTCGCTGCCGACTTACCATCTCCAACCATTCCCTCCTCTCTCTGATTTTATTGAAGTAAGTATATATATATATATATACGGTTAATATATCAGATTTTGTTTATATTGTTAGTCGTATTTATATATTTCATGCTACTGATTTCCATATATTATATGACAAAGAGGATATAGCTTTATGTTAGTTGTGGTATACATATCTATATATATTACATTATGATAGAAAATAAAATGTTATATGTATGTTGCGCAAGCTATACAGTTTTCATATGCTGCTGATATAAAGTTTGCATATGATTTTGGTACCATTTTTTTATTAAAAAACATATCTATATGGATGTCACCTTCAATTTATACCGATATATATATATATATATATATATATATGCTATATGGTCTGTAAATGTAGTTTATATAAATTTTTATATAATGTTAGCTATATATATGTATATATCTTTCTTTTAATAGTTGCAGTTTGAAAAAAATGTGTAAGTTGTGATAGTTTACTTTATCGTATAGGCTGCGGCGGTCTTCTTTATATATATGGCAAGGTGTATTATTTTAGTTTAATCATTTACATGGAAATATAGTTGTTTAACTGTAGCAGGCATATTAGAGCTTACGACCTGTTCATTTTGTCATTTTATTTTATTTTTCCAGTTTTTCAGTTATATAAAGGAAGTATCTTCTGGATATTAACTACAAATATTTGTTATTTATAGAATCCTGTTTGTTGAATATATTATATATAGAAGTATTTCATATATAATTTCAATAGTTTACAAGTTATATAAGTTTCTGTTGTTATATGGATATAGCAATACGCAAGTTATATAATATATTATACATAGATAAGAATTTTTTTTATTTCTATTAAGTTTATACATATTATAATAAATCGTTTATATTGATTTGATAATAAACATTGGAATTTAAAAATATATTTGCTGTTTTTATCAAACTGATCCTAATTGTCGTATTGATTTTAATAAATTATTAATAATAATATAATTTATATTTTGTTTCCGTTTTATCAAACTGATTTTTGATCCTTGATTTTCTATCTATCGACTTTGTTCGTCAAATTCGGGCCAATCTAGTTTTGCTTTGGAAGTTGTGTTTGCATTTCGTAATTCAACTTTTGTGTACTTATCAGTGTGCGTATCCATGTCATCTTCTGTATTCTCTAGCCTTGAAAGGTGAGCAATCAGTCACGATTTACGTTCTTATATTTACTAAATTTGATTTCAATTGAAACGACAATTGAAATATGCTTCTGTTAGTTATTTACACTGTCATATATATGCTATTACCTGTATCAGTTCACCTGTGACAACTGACACCATTATCTGTTATGTATATTGATGATATATGCATGTTATATTATTATCATATCGGTTATCACTCTGCAAGTTCCCTGTTAGTATAGAATTCACTATGGGTTGAAATGATATATACCCGAATGGACTTTAGAATAGGAGAAAATAGTTATGGGTTGAAATGATAAACCCAAGCGATATTCATTGACATTGAATTTGGGATTACAGGTTGAAATGATATATATATACCCGTATATATTTAAATTATGGATTGAAATGATAAATATCCGTATTACTTGACCATAGGATAGGAAATTATATACAGACACCGTTTGTCTATATATATAAATATTTTGAAAATAATTTCTATGGTTTTGGAAAGAAATATATGGTTTTATATAAATATTGATTTTTAATATTATATAAATGATTATTTTATGTATAGTAAAATTCTTGATTTTAAGATATATAGTGAATTTGATATATTTATATATGGAATTATCAATTCTTGTTTTGAAATGTTTGAATATTTATAGCTTTGAAAGTATTGAAATTGAAATGGTTTATTTTGTGGTTAAAAATCTGTATTTGAAATCGATATAATTTGAAATGGTTTATTGATAAACGGAAATATATTAAAATTGATGATTTGGGATTTGATTAAATTTGAATTTTGGAAATTGAGTTGATTTGAATCGATTTATGAAATTGGAGAAAGATATTTTATTATATAAGGTATTTTAAATTATATTTAAAACTATTTATGTATGTTACTTTATAAATTTATTTCATATAAACTATTTTAATATAAATTATTTTTAATATAAACTATTTTAAATTATAACTATTTTATATAAACTATTTTAAATTATAAACTATTTTATTATATCTACTATTATTTATATTTGAATAGTTAAGTGGGAAGTGTTATGGTTCCAAGCATTATGATTTCTAAATTTTTGAATTCCTAAGTATTATGATTAACAAAGTGTTTGATGAAAAAATGTTGTTTAAATTTAAGTAAATTATTAAATCATGTTTTGAAATTATTAATAATTAAATAAAATTCAATTCTTTAATAAGTGAAATTAAATTCTTTAATTGGTGAAATTGAGTTTCGGTAATAATTAAGTTTTGAAATTTGTTTAAATTAAATAAGTAAATAAGTGAAATTAATTTTCCTTAATAAGGAATAAAATCTGATTGATAGAAATTAATAGGAGACTTGTAATTTAAAGAATTTAATTTGACGAATTTAGTTTAATTCAATTCATAAGTTTTGATATAATGTAGGTAAACTTAAGTGATTGATTTAATGAATTGGAAATTCTAATTGGAATTATTTTGAAATGATAAATTTACTTAATTTAAATGATTACTTAATGAATCCATCAATGAATTTAAATTGTTTTGAATGTTAAATTAACTTAATTTAAATGATTATGGGATGAAACCTATATATGAATTTAAATCAATATTTGAATTGTTTTAAATTAAAATTGAAGTTGAATTATAGGGTTTTGAAATGGTAAATTTGGAAGTTTTGAAACGTAAATTATACAAATTGATATAGAAAGACGAATGAAATGTTGGCCCAAATTCTAAGTGAGATTGAAATTGATTTGGTTTTCTGAAATTTATTTAACGACCAATCGGTGTAATAATTACGAAAGTTATTAAAGAAACCGGGATCAGTTATGGACATACTCTCTGTCTAAACCGAAAACCACTTTAATAACTATACGCGGAGTGTGATCCAGAATGAAGTGGTTGGAATGATGTATGTGATGACTGAAGAAAGAGAACGATAGTGGATGACCTTGACACTTGTGTCAAATTGGAAATGACTAAAACAGGAGTCGTGCCGGGCCAAATGGGGTCAGCCACCCCGAGCGAACACACTTCTTCGTAAACTACTCATTACTTGTTACTGATTGGTGCGCACCCTTGAATTGGGAGTGTTGTTTCGCGGTGTTGCGATCGTTGCGGCGATGCATTCTCACCAATCCGGATTAGGCAAACGGTAGTTTCACTACCTTGGGTATTGCCTCATGTGCCTTGTCATACTTGTATCCCTATACGCGACCACTATGATTTTTTTTTTGTGTTATACCTATGGAGTACTCCCTGATAGCCCACTAGTTTACGGTGGAGTTTACAGTGCTGTATAGACCATGACGCTTATATAAAATGTGTTAAGGGGGATAATGGTAACGTCTTAACGCTATTTTGATACTTTATATTACTGATAGGCATTATCTATTTAGCGTATATTACTACACAGTAGATAGTTTAACGGATCCTTAGAGAATGGTTATCCCAAACATCCTTTGAGTTACTTGTATTTCAGTTGTTATTTTACTTGAGTTGGATCTATTGATATATGAATGTTAATCCTAACTCGAGTGTTTTGTGTTTTGCTTTACGCTCGGGTCAGACTGAGTGTACCGGTATTAGAGACTCACCTTTGGAGTTGGAGCTTCGGATTGGAGATCCAGCTGTCTATCCAGCTTTCAGATCTTCAGTTGATTCTAGTGATGTATTCTGATTCTTGTATTTGACTATTGTATTCGAGACTTCTGTTGTACCTTATTTAACTCTGATATGTATATAGTAGCTTCATGAACTACTATCTTTTGTTTCCGCTGCATTTATTACTCTGTGTCTGTGATCTGTGATTATTTATTACTGTATATGCTGAGTTTTGCCAAATATAAACTTACAATCTGGTATTTTGAGCAATTCAATTTCGGCATGTTTGGATGCGAATGGTTGAAAATATCAGGTCGTTACAGCCATCCCTTCTTTCAACTAAATCACTGTACACTTATCCTATAACACGCTACCGTCACTTTGATCCCTTAAATCACGAAATCTCACTCTATCCTATAACGTGTTACCGTCACTTTGATCCCTTAAATCACGAAATCTCACTCTCCTTCGTTAAAAATCAGTAGAGAAGAAAAAAATTCGATGAACTAAAATCGCAGTCCCCCTTTTAAACTCGCAAACCAAAAATCAACTTAAAAAAAGTGAATGGAGATGCGTTCTTGAATCACTCGAAAATCTGGAGCTCGTGCGTGAAAAATTGAAGGGTTGTCACAAGAAGATTATCGTGGGGAGAAGGGCATGTTCCTAGGGTCGCGAGGTTCATGGCCAAGCTTGTGGACGATGCACGATTTTGGGTAAGGCGATCGAGTGTGGAGGCTGTAGTGGGTGTTGGAGCAGCAGTGAAGAGGTGATGGCACATGTGCAAGCGTTGGCGACGTGGAAGCTTGGGTGGGTCTTATGGACGCAGCGGCACTGGAGGGAGAGGATGGACGAGAGGGTAGATGATGCAGCATCATTCGATGGTTGGGTTTTCAGGTGTGGTTCATGGTCAGTATAGGGAAGCTCGCCGTGGCGTGGCGGCGGCAGCGAGAAGGAGGTAGCAGCATGGCGATTTGAGGATAGCATGATGGTTGGTTCTAGGCTTTGAGCAGACTCGATTAGGAAGGAGTTGATGTTATGGAATTTAGGTAATTTCGTAATTAATGATGAAATTAAATTTAGTTAATTATACAAATAAAAATCAAATTTCTTATAAATGTTTTATCAAATTTATACGAGGTTGCAATCGAAAAAAATAAATTTTTGGCATGGCACTCGTATCGACAAGCACTATACAACGGAATAAATTGGAACGATTAGCAATTTGAAAATCAAAGGCGAGAAAATTCTTACTCTTTTTGGATTTTTAGATTTAAATTTTAAATAGCTAAAATAATTTCTGGATGTTGGGTTGAATTGATTATCTGTTGAGCGATATTACATTTTATATATAGTAGCATATATATAGTATTTGGAGAGATATTCCCGCACATTATAGCGGATGAGATCCTATGTGCCCCACATAATAGCGGATGACCCTATATACCGCGATATCCCCCTTGAAGTAGGATTGTTATTTTTATATTGTATTAACATTTATGGATGCAGAGAAACAGGTTGGAGGGATCCAGCTGGATTCCTCAAATTTATGGTTTATTTTCCATATGTAGCGATATATGATTTGTGTAGAATAATCTATTATAGATTATTGTAGTGATTGGAATTATTGGATGCTATTGTAGCACTGGCCTGAATTTTTATAATTTAAAAACTATAATTTTTTTAAATGTATGGAATTAATGGGCACTTGATATTATACACACACACACATATATTGGAATCGAATTAGAAAATATAATTGATTTTTGGGTATACTTAACTATCGTGAATTTTTAAATGGGTTATATAAAATAATTTATAAATGGTATTTGGGAATATGAAAGGGGGTTAAAATCAATGTTAAAAATAGATGGGAAGCATAAATGAAATTGATAAGAAATGAATTTATATAACAGAATTTTATAAATAAGATTTGTTTTTTTTTGAATTACCTAGAGAACCAAGCTTCGCTTGTAAACTCTAGGAAAGTATGTGCCTGCCAAACACATACTTCGGGTACTTGTTACAGGGTTGTCAGTTTCGGGGCTCGAACTCGTGACCTTCGATCACGCAGTCCGGACCATCAACCAACTCTTGACCTTTGATCATGCTTGGGATACCTGATAAGCCCTTGGAGCTCCCAGTTGCTACCATAATAATGGCTGGGAGAACTATAGCTGGAAGCTGCATAGGAGGAATGAAAGAGACTCAAGAGATGATAGATTTTGCTGGAAAGCATGGTATAACCGCTGATATAAATAAGATTTGTTTTATAAACAAGTAAAACTCAAAGTAGATTATAAATTTATAAACGATGTTTAAGATAAGGAAAATGACGGTTGGTTGATAATTTGGAAATATGGATTTACGATGTGAATTTATATCGAGTTAATGTAATCATTAGGAAAGAAATAGTGGAATCTATTTCTTTTAAATTTGAGAACGGTGATAAAATTGAGGTATGCTCGATGTGATACGAATCGAGAAGGAGTTATAAACTGAATTTGGAAATATTGGATTATTTTCAAAATAGGTTTTTGTCGAGAAGTTAAAGGTTTGTAAAAATGGGAATTTTAATTACTATGCTATATGGTTTAAACTATTTTTTTAGATTAGAATACTTTGAAAGATTAGTTATTTTGAATATTAAAAATTTATTGAAATAAATTCTAATTTTATTAATCAGCTTTGTAAATTAATTAGTTATTTAAAAATGATTTGAAAATGAGTTATTGATGTTATTTAAAATGTTTTGATATTTTGAATCTACTTAAACGCATTTTTCAAATAAACTATTATCCATTGAAAATACTAACTTTGTATATATAGTTTAAATGATTGAATTTATTTATAAATCCTTTCGAGGTTGAAAGTGGAGTTTGTTAAATGGTATGATTTTAGAAGAGAAATCTTATAATGGGATTTTGGGAGCTTGAAGAGAAATTCCGAAGTGTTAAAATACGAGAAAATTCAAAAAAAAAGAATAGAATTCATAAAAGAAGTTGGAAATGGGTATTTGGAGAAACAGATAAGTGCATTCGACTTTGGAAATATTAAGGGGTTTACAAATAAAATTTGTAAAGGATTGTGAGATAGGAAACAAATGGCCTATTCCTGAATATCGGGATAAAATATCTTAGAAAATAGGTTTATAAATATTCCTAAGTATCGATTAGGAAGAATTTGAAAATGGTTAACTTTGAGATTTTGATTATTGGAAATATTTTCAAAAGGTGAATTATTATTGGAAGTGAGAGAAAAGTATTCTAAGTATTGAAATGGTAAATCATCCTGTTATGGATAAGAGTGTCGAAATTGTTTTGAAATATAAAGCATTGAAGAGATTGAACACACACACACACACATATATCTTGGTGAAGATGTTTGAAATAAATATTTTGGAAATTTATAAAATAAGGCCTAGTGTTGCGTTTCGAAGAGACCGGGATTGGATTTAATTATCCAAAAACCACTTCGATCCAGTTTGAACGTTACGAATGAATACCGTGAAGATGATGGAGATGGTGATTCGGTTTGTCCAGACCCATGACAACTTGTATGGACGAATGCTATCAGAACATTGTCATGGGAGGACAATGAGCATTCTAAGTAATATTTGTTCTTGAAAGGTAACGCTTAGCCTCGAACCTCATCCACTGGGAATGACTAAAATTGGGGAGATGCAGCAAGGCTAAGTGGGTTCCACCCATGTAGGGTATGTTATCACCTTTCTAGATGTCCTCAGAAAACCTATTTATTTTGGATCTGGTTATGCATGGAAGAAGCGCTCGACAGTAAGGGTGGGAACATCCGGGGTGATAACATATTCGGTCTATTCAGTTCAGGGGTAGGCCAGTCTTGTGTAGCAGGGAATCCCAGCGTGGTCCTCAGTACATTGTTTTAGAGGTGTACTGTGGTGGACGGTACCCCAGTGGCCCAGTCATTCGATGGAATCCATTCTCCAATAAGCATCGTACGGTTTTGGTTTTACCCAACTATACTGGAATGTGAGATGCAAGCATTTCAGGTACTTTCTATTTACTCTCTATAGACACGATTATAATATCAGATGATTTTGATATAAATTGTTTTGGTTATCGTAAGGTAAAAAACCTATTCGTGATGCGGTCTTGCAAAATACCTTTGTTTTCAAAGGGTTTTGAAAAGTTAATAATTCAATTCGAGTGTGTTTTCTCAGATTGGTTTTCCATACCGACTCGGGTTCTATTTTATTATAATGCTCGGGTCAGATCGAGTATTACAGATTCAGGTCAGGATGCTATGGAGCTCAGGAGACGAGCTGGAGGATTTCTGACGTATATCACGTACTTGCTTATTTCCACTATGTGAGGACAGGTTATTATTACTATCCATTTTGATGTATTGATTGTTGTACTCTGATGATTGTAAGTATAAACAGTTAAAGATTCTTTATATAAAATCTGTTATTATATATTATATTTTATTCCGCTGTGATTGTGTGATTCTGTACTGTTGTTTTTTACTTCTTCTCCTATCTTTTCTTCTTTACCCTAAAATTCGTATTTCCGTCCAATTTGAGTTGAGCTGATATGAAATATCGACAACGCAAAGGGGTATGGAACCGTGGGCCTTTACACTTTTATTTTTAAATTATACAGTCCATATTTTTAATCTTTTTAAACACAATTTTCTTATTATTAATTAGAATTTGGCACATGTCCATCTATCGTTGAATTAACTTTATGCTTGGATCATCTTCACCGATCTTTAAGTTGGAACCTTTGATGTTTCATAAAACTGTAACTTAGTTGTGGTTAATCTCGTATAGATATATAAATATTTGGGATGATTTACTTTTATCTTAGTTGATATTTTGTTTATTATTATCGAAGTTTTCTCGCCCAACAACTGTTAATTTGGTATATTGTTGTTTACAATCGGGCATAGTTTTGACTTTGATTATTATTAACTTGTTTATGTCATATGTTAGATTGGTGATCTAACATTAATTACAACATTTGCTTTAGTATACATTGTTTTTTATTTTTGAAAATGCTTTTATGTTTTTTAAGGGCAATCGATTTGGGTTTCAAACTAAAATATCCTAGCTTGATATGACTATTGCTTATATAGCTAATATGTACACATGGCTGAGTTTTATTTGGTTGATTTCAATCGATTTTTGCATATTGTTATCATTGTAAATATGAAGCATAGATATATTTTGTTTAGAGATAGTTATTTTCACTTTGTTTTACTTTCAAGGCTTAGTTATTTTCTTACTTTGACGTAAACTTTTCACACTTTTGGTCCTTCTTGATCGAAAATGCACTCGTTGTTGACCAAGCAATCAGATCTTGATCAAATACCTTTGGATCATGGTTCAACCAGAGTCGAAAATATAACCCTGAGACCACTCGACAAATGGTATGCTTCTTCGGAAGGATTTTTCACTTGGGCAATGGAATACTTAACGAATGGGATTTCACTTCCACTTACTCCATTTTCCACCGATTTGCTTCAATTCTTCAGCCAAAACCCATTCCAAATCATGCTAGTTTCCTATAACACTCTTTCTACCTTAATGTCGTGTAGCACTTAAGGGATATGAAAAGATATCTGATCAGGAAACTGATTACCTTTTCGACCTTCAGGATGCCAAAACAGGAGCCCCGTAGACTACTTGTATCTTAAGATAAAGAAAAAATAGTCTTTATTGAAGCTAGCTAGTAAAGTAACTATTGAAAGATGGTTCTTTGTTCAAGCTTTTCATCCTTGGATTATTAGTACTTTTTCGAAAGCAAATGATTTTTTGTTCCATCTTAAGTAATTTTGTTCCAAAAATTAAATTTATGATTCTAGTTTTTCTTTTATTTTTCAGATAAACCAGGAAAGCCTCAATATTCTAATGAATTTAAATCTTATTTCAGCAACATTTCAGCTGTTCTAATTAAGCAACATCAAAGGCATCAAGTATTAGGGAAATTCTATTCCAACACATATTTTCGATTAGTAGCCCCCCAAAATTTTAAAAAGAACGTACACCCCCAAACTTGCATAGTACCCCCCGCTTATTCCAAATTTTCCCTAGATCTTATCCCGTCTATCTTACTCACATAATCCTTCTCCCCACGCAATTATTCGCCGATCATCTTCTCCTCACGTAATCATCTTCTTTATCTTCAAATCCTTCTCTCAGCACGCGTGGCTTCAACCTCTCCTCCTCATCACGCGTGGCTTCAACCTCACCGGAGCAATAAGGTAAGCTTGAACGTTAGTGAATTTAGGGTTTATTTGCAAATCATGTGAATTTCTTGTCGAATTGTTTGATAGATAGTTTGTTTGCAAATCGTGTGTTATTTTATAGTGTTGAATTTAGGGTTGAAATTAGGTGTTGAAAGTCGATTATAGGAAATCGGTATTGCAAACGATTTTTTTATTTCAGCCTACCATGCACTGAAACTACGTGGAAAAAAATAACACCCACGAAGATCTTCTACATGGATGGTATTTTTTCCACGCAGTGGTTCAACGTGGAAAAAATAACATCCATACACTAAAACTGCGTGAATGGTATTTTTTTTTCCATGCAGTGTTTCTACGTGGTAGCTATTTTTTCCACGCAGACTCCCTGCATGGAAAAATGCTATTCACGTTGGTTATACGTAATTGTTGCTGATAACACTAACAACAACAACTTTTTTTGCTTCATCGTTTGTTGGTGTATGTGTATTGTCGTGCTAACTAGAATTTTGTTTGATTATTTTTATGTGGGTCGAAATCAAACGAGGGCTTCTGAAAGAAAGCGGAGAATGGAGAAAGAAGCCAAAGGTACTAGTGCAGACGTGAACGAAGAGCACGAGACAGGCGCAACTAACTTTCAGATTGTTGTAAGGCATGATGAGGGGCAACATGAAGAAGGAGATGGGGGAGATGGGGGAGATGAGGATGGTTCAGACTCATCGGGAGAAGAGGGAGATGACACAGAGGATGATTCAAAGACGGGTGCTGATGATGGGACAGATGATGAGCTCGAGGTAGAAGGTGAAGTTGAAGAAGATGTAAACGAGAGAGGTGGACCAAGAATCAGTGATGTGATTAGAGAGTTTGATACTCATGTTTCTTCTATGATACGGATTGGTCAGGTATGCAGCTATTATTATTCTAAACAATACATTTTGAATTACCATGTTTATTAAATGTAAATTTTATTTATGTAGGAACGATCACCACTCACATGTGTCAACCATGCAGAAGGTATCAGAGTGGAGGATTCCAGATAATGTTATCAGATTCAAAGCGATTATTGACTCTTCTGGCTTGTTTTCCATTGTTAGCACTTTCTACAAGAGTGTTAACAAGAATTTGATATCAGATTTTGTAGAACGATGGTATCCTGAGACTAGTACCTTCCATTTACCATTCAGTGAGATGACTATTACTCTTGATTATGTAGCTTCTTTATTACACATTCCAGTCGAAGGTAAACCTGTATATAGTATTTCATACGAAATGGAACAAGCAGTTGTATTGTTTCAAAGTATCTCGGCCTTACTAAAGCAGAAGCTAGGATGGAAATGAATGGGAAAGTTGGATATAAACTAAGTGTGTCTACGTTGGTTGATAAATTTGAAGACGTGAGCGATGACTGGACTGATCGGGCAATTAGGTGCACCGCTCGTGCTTATCTTTTATTCCTTCTTGGCAATACATTATTTGCCGACAAAAGTAAGTCTCATGTGCACATATCGCTGTTGGATCTATTAAATTTTTTGGATATTGTCAACACTTACTCTTGGGGTTCCACAACACTTGTATTTCTCTACAGGCGGCTTGGATTAGCAACCCGCATGGGTGTGAGACAGATTGCAGGATTTCTTTACTTACTGGAGTCATGGGTATTTGAGCATTTTCCATGCTTTCATCCTTCCACAAATCTGTACTACGAGAATTTACCCCGTATTGCTCGATGGAATCCATCTTTAGGAAGTGGTGCATCGGTCATCGACCTACGTATATTCCTTGATACTATTCAAATTGAACAGGTAATTATCTTCATTTATTGTGTAATATCAATAATTACAATGAGTTTAATTCCATCAGTAATCAGTCCATTACATCTTTGAACAGTTATTTTTGATCCGTACATCTTTGGACGACGCTACCATCCATTTCATGCTATATCTTGGTACAGCGGTTGCATTCTCTGCCTTAACGTTGTGGAGCCATATCATCCTGATAGAGTACTTAGGCAGTATGGCAGAGTTCAGAACATTCCTATGGCTCCTATTCCTCCAGTAGCAACAAATGCACATAGAGGTACAACTTCAACTACATACACTTGGGTGCGCTATCAGTTTTTGGAAAGTATATGGGAAAATTGGTACCATCATGTAATTGCAGTAGGGCATAGATCAATACCATTGCAGCAGTCTTTTTGAGTTGCACGGATGATTATATGGAGTGGTACAGGGATCACAGTGTTTTACGAGTTCACAATCCCATACGCTTACCTGCTAATGTATTGATTGGAGCATCACATTTTCAGCCTACCTATGACCAACTCTACTAGGTATGTTACATGTTACATTTTACTTTCCTGCTAAAGTATTGATTGAGCATTTAACTTTAAAACTAATTTTTTCTCCAGACTCTGCATGATGTGCACGGCCTTTTGGATGAAACTAACCCTCAGGTTGCTAGTGCCCGAGTAGCTAGTGAACACTACATACGCCGTCAACTTTAGTATGTCGTATGGTTGTATTATGGTGAATGTTTGACTTCACATATGTTGACATATATAATGTGGACTGGTTGTATTTTAGGGCATGTTTGATTTCACTTATGCTGTCATATGTTATGTGGGTTCGACATTTGAATTCGTTGTTGTAATGGGTGAAAGGACGGCTATGTTGTACGTATATCAACATTATATGTTAATGGTATTTTGTTTTCTAGTGCCAGATTTGCTTATTTGAATTCTGCATTTTTTTGATTCTTTGTAGTCACCATGCACTGACAAAACGTGGATATCTACATAACCACATGGAGCCAGCCCAAGGAAGCCCCATTCATAATTTTTTTAGTTTCTGTTTTTACCACGCACTGACAAGATGTCGTTAATTACCTAACCACGTAATGCCTATATGTGGTTTGTTGTTTAACCACGTACGGTGCCAATGTGGTCTTGGTACTATCTGTAACATTCCGAAAATTTTCGACTTTCGAAAATTCAACATCGATACTCACTTTATCGACTGCCGAGAAATCGAAGGCCGGAAACCCGAAATGTTATGGTTTAAGAAAAAGAAAGAGAAAGAAGAGGAGAGAAAAGACAGAAAATAGAGGAAAATAGAAAATAGAAAATAGAACGGAACTGAAAACAACTGAACAACAATACCAGAATCTCACAATTCGCAGAGGAACAACATATAATAATAAATGAATAATCTTTAAACAAAGAACTATATCAGTTATTACATTTTATACATTACATTTCATTACATCATATCATCAGAGTGTACAACAACAACAACATCAAACAGCGGAAAAAGAAATACTATATAAGTAATACGCCATGCCATCCAGCTTGCCTCCAGCAACTCCAGAATATCCAGAATATCCTGATAAACCTAACTCTTAACTGCCCGTGTGGAAATTGGTGGGCACCCAGAGTTTAGGAAGGAAAACAATAAACTCCGAGTCAGTCATGTGACTGGTGTGAGAACTCAAAACAGTTTATTTATCTTTAAAATCAAAATAGAGGAATATTTTTAAAGTCAATTCGCAATGCTTTTAAAAATGAGACTACCATAAGGCCTCCCGCACACACACATAATGCAAACGCAGAATCGGAGGAGATTTCTCCTTATGATAGTCAAAGATGCTTGATACGCATTTAAAAGAGCATTTGATATTATTACTAGTGCATAGTGTAGGAAAAATTCATTTCGAAAGTAGAATATAAATCTTAGCCAACATAGACATTCCGAACTATGCCTACTATAGCTACCATCCAAACAGTGGGGCGCCACCATAAGTGAATGATAGGTTCTACAACTAATACCGTACAAGATCGTAGTGTTTTTTTGGATTTCCAAGAATGATCAGGCCAAGGAACTTCCCATTGCCACATGAGAATGCCTCTGGATGGACATCCCCGAGAACCAAACCGGATCTCTACCAACACAAGGCCGGGTTACCCCTAACTGAGTAACAACTGACCGAATATGCCATCCCCCGGTCCTTTGGGACCTTTCACCGAGCGCTCGCAATCAATTCACACAATCATAAAGTGTTTTCAACATGAGTAAGTATCTGGGCTCCATACCATGATACCGCCCTTTTCCAGAAGGAAATGCACATATCCTAAAGGGCGCTACCCCTCACAACCTTGCCGCATCTTTCCTGTTTTGACCATTCACGGGGTGTGAGGCTCGACGAAGTCACATCCACAAAAACATACTTTATACAAAAGCCATGCTTTGGGTCAACAAATGATCATAGAAATGATCACTAGGATAGACGATCAAATAAACGATCCTATCACAAATAATCAACACAATGATCATTTACAGCAACACTCAGCATGTCACATTACCAAATTGGGAATATATCGCTGATAACCTTCAACTACATAACCTCTGAGCTCGTACGTCTCAGAGAAGGGTGTTAAGCTAAAAGAATAAATTCTTCGCCACCAACAGAAATATATTTGAAAGAAATCGGCTTTATATCTCAATTTGTAATGTCAGACATACAATCCATACAAGTCTGTTCCGGGCTCGAACAAAACCGAAGGCACTTACAAAGAAGTCCTTGCTATCCGGATAATCTCTAATCACGTCCGGACTTCCCATCACATAGGGAGTCTCTATACCGTAGCTACTCGGTGCAAAGACAATCGACGAGTTGTCCTTTCGCTTTCAAAAAGATCCGGTCTTCAACCCGGTCTTCAAATGCAATTCATAACGACGTATCACATATTCGGAATGGGTTATACGACCCCATGGTCCTTTCCTGGTTAACCCGAATACTGAGCGCTTATTCAAAAATAAGTGTGGCATTCAATTCAAACAAATCACATCAAATACCCATTCAAAGGGAAATATTGATAGTCGGTTATTGAACTATCAATAGATATGCACACATCACCAGTTTCCAAATAATTTTCCAAATTATTTATTTTCCAAAATATCTTTACAAGATATAAAATTTTCATACTTCAAAAATAAATCAATATTTATTTTTAAACAAACTCTCCTTTCCTTTTATAAATTCCATAGTGAATTTATATTCCAAAATATCCATGCATATACGATTTCAATTATTCATTTCAATTTATCTTCAAAAAAATAAATTCTCTAATATTCACTTTATATTGGAAAACATTTCCATACTTATTTATTCATAAGTAATTCACAAATTTTATTTATTTTCAACACTTAGAAAATATTCAATATACTTCAATCGAAATTAAGTATATATTTCATTCTTTAAGGAAATCATTCTCTTAAACATATTTATTTGGGCCAAAACGAATGTTGCGTAAAATATCGTTACGACAACCCAAAATCACTAGTATAGGGATTCGAAATTAAAATAGATATATAAATCCCAATACTATACAAAACATTTCCTTTCGGAAATCATTTACTATAACAACAGTGTTATAGTCCACTATTTCCTTTTATTTCTCGAAAACGTCTATTTCAACAATGAATGTTGAAATCTATGGTTTCGAATCTTAACATATTTAAAACATCGTTAGATCGTTTTAATTCAATTTAAACATCTCATTCAAAACAATTTTCTTTAACATATTATTCACTATTCAAAAACGTGAATAAACTACGTTAACAAATTTCATCCTTTTATTCATTTTATTTCAAAGGATTATTCACAGTTAAAAACGTGAATATAACTCCATTAACAAGTTACAACAATTTACTTATTAAAATAAGTCGTTTGTGAATTTATAAAACAACGTTTATAAATTCCTTTTCTATTTATTTTATAACAACTCCTTTTATAAATTCCTTTATTAACCTATTCGATTTATAACTCAATTATAAACCAAAAGTTCACATTATAAGTTAAATGCTTATAAAACGATTATTTTACAAAATCGTTTCTTTGAACTTCATAATTATAAGTCTTATAACTTATAAGATTCAATTATTCATCCAAATATATTCTTTAAAAAATTTCACAAAATTTATAAATCTTACTATTTATAAATTTCATTTATAACTTCACCATTTATAATTTTATAAATTCCATTCATTTACAAAATTCATTTTCACTTCATTCAAACACTTATAAAAACTCGTTTTATAAATTCAACATTTCAATTTATAAATATCCATTTATAAATCTCTTAATATAAATCAATTTATATTATTCTTTAAAACGTCTTTAATCTCCTTTATTATTTCACCATTTTGATTCATAAAATAATTAAATTTTATAAATCCTATATTTCAACTTTTCATAATAATTCAAAAATCCAATTTAAACTATTTTATAAAAACATTAACCCATATTTCTCAAAAATCAATCTTTTAACTATATTTCTCAAAAATCATAATTTTTATAACATTAAAAATTATAACGTTTATTTATTTAAAATGGATCAATTCCAAAAATATTTTATAAACGTATACTTTCAAAAATCACTTTGAAATCCTTTTAAAATTCCAAAATTTGGTCCAATGATGCTACATACCAAATAGTCAATCACGACAACAACGATATCATATATCGATATGATAATCCATCAAATATCAAAATATCTGAAATCAAATAAATACTGTTGAGGAATCCAGTTGGATCCCTCCAACCTGTTTTCCTGCATCCACAAACATTAGCACAATACCAATTTCACTCCAGTACGAAATTATCGCGGTATATGGGATTTAAAATATTATCCGCTTAATAGACGGCGCAATAGGGTCTCATCCGCTATACAAATGCGGGAAATCAATAACTCCAATATATACATATGCCAATATATATATATTGCTATTATATATAATACCAATTTCACTGTTTATGAAATATTCGCGGTATATGTTTTTAATAAATAACATCCGCTTACTAACGGCGTATAATGTCTATTTTAACAATCAATAGATATCAATCATCATTCAAACATGCATTCAAATATTTTAAATCTAACTATTTAAAATTAAAATCGAAACTGATTCGATTGAGTGAGAAGTTCTCACCTTGATTTCAATTTCGTTTTAGCGATTTATTTCGAATAAAATTAAACGCGCGTTTAATTTTACCCAAAATTCTCACTAACTCCAAACGAATCCAATCCAACTTCATCGCGTAGTGCTCGTCCATACGATTCCAACGCAACGGGTTTCGCGCGTTTTTGACCTCGTATGAAAAAGTTATGATTTTTCAAAGTTTACTCGAATTTATATACATAAATTTATAACATAATTTATAATTTTTTTTAACCTACAGCAAATCCTAGCCTTTGATTTCTTCTCCCTGCAAATCATTACCGCACATATACTTCTTCTCCAACATGCGTGACTTCTACAGGTTAGCCGAACCCAATTTCAATCTTAGGGTTTAATTTATGCAACCATTTCAAGCGATTTGAACACGATCAGGACCTCTCATCTCGAAGAGCATCACCACTACTAAGCTCGGCCTCAAGCTCATAGAGCTTGGCCCCCCTTACAGCCTTGAAATGCGTGCCAAACTGTAGATGAACGCGAGCTAATTACTCCCACTACGTTGCTCTAAGCACGATCAACTCCGTATGAAATCAAAGCTCTCTCTATCCTCTACAACTTCTTAGTTGGTGATTTCGCGTGAATGTTTGTAGATTGGGAGAGATTAAGAGATGAATTCGACAATTTCTGGCCGTTCATATTGATGGTGGCGGCTGGCTAGGGTTAGGTTTAGATAATTTTTTTTTTATTTATGAGAGGGGGTGTTGGTCTATTTATAGGAATTTGAACGAACACTATTCATCCGGAAATTCCGAACTCCGATTTACGCGCCGAAACTAACGTTTCTAGGGTTTATCCCGCGTTCCGGACACAATGGAACAGGTTTCGGAAGCTAATTCGGTCATCTGTGCGAGATATGGCAATAAATGTCCAATTTAAATTAAACCGATTTAAACGATTTTCTAGGCATTTTAATTTGTACCGGACAAACGGTAAATCCAATCGACACGAAATTTGAAACCTTACAATAATATCACATTACGGATCCGATGAAACTAGTTTCGTCGAAATCCGAGACTTTTTGAAAAATGGCTATTTTAACTCGCCAAATTAAAATTAAAAATAATTCGATGCGTTTCGAGCTGCCACGATCAAACGGCAACTCCGATTGACACGAAAATTGAAATCCGGTAATAACTAACTATTACGGATCCAATGGAACTAGTCTCGTCCAATTCTGAGACTGTTCAAAAATTGACTATTTTCACTAGTCGATTTAAATATTAAAATATTCAATTTTCACAAATTAACTTTTAATTCGATTTTAAAAATTCTAAAATATCATTCTAACTTTAATATGATAAAATAAAATTTTACAAATCATTTTCAATCATATTTAACTCTATTTTCAATTATTTCCATAATTTCACATATTAAATTATCGATTTAATTATCCAATTAAATCTAATAAATCGAAATAAAATTTATTCGACTTATAAATTCACTTATTAATATTTAAAATTAATTAAATATTCAAATTTTAAATAATAAAAATTCTGGGTCGTTACAATCTTCCCCCCTTAAAAGAATTTCGTCCTCGAAATTATCAAGTAAGAAAAGTTACAGAATCTATTAACTTTCCAAAATCCATAGTTTAAACTTCTTATAATACTTTACTAAGTTTTCAAATCATACTTAGTTATCCTTTCAAAAACAACTACTATTGTTTAACTTTCAATTCCTAATCCAAAGTTTAAGTTTTCAAAATTTTTCAAATTTTCTCAAATTTTTTTCTAACGCCTTAAATTTTCGGAAAAATTCGCCATAGTCTCCTTTGCGCGGCTCGATCTGAAAAAAAATGACAGTATATATATCACAAATATACATCTCATCAAGTAATGAGGCATCCCGAAGGGAAAAAGTATAAAAGTACGATATGTAATCCGAGATATGTACCTTATATTTTATTAGCGAGCATATACGGCTAATATAGCGCGAAAGCGAGCTCCAAATGCGAAGCAAACGCGATCCGCACCTACTAAACACTCAACAAACAACATGAGAACATGCATATCATGACAATAGTATCGATATACAACATATAGCAACATAATAACTATATATGCCAACATAGCAAATGCAATAAAAGCAATATATTCAACCATCAACCAACTACCATCCATAACCAACAAATATTCATTCATATTCTCATTAATATTTAATGGATTGGTTTTCAATTTATTCACATTTGATTCATTAACAGTGGATGTTTACTAACATTCATTTTCAGTTAGTTTATATTCACTAATCCATATTCAAGTTGGTTCACTTCCACATCAAATTCAATTCTATTTAAGATTCACTTAACATCCAATTGGATTTCAATTACTTTAGCTTTCAATTTCATTAATTCTTAATGAATTATAAACAATCAACCAACAACCACATAACAACCAATGTTTATTTATTTCAACCAAATTCCTTTGCTATATTCATTCAATTTGGTTTAATTAAATTGATTTTCATTCAATTATTCAACTTCCAATAACATTAGATTTTTAATGAATTAACACCTATATTCATTATTCCATATCAACAAAATTTACATTTAATTGATTTACATTCAATCCATTAATTCAATTCAATTACAAAAGTTGAATTTCATTTATATAACTCAAGTTCACATTTATCACTTAACTTTATTAATTTACTTTGATACCAATATCAACTTCATTCAACATATCTTAAGTCATACTCCATTTCTAAAGTAAATTTCCATTTAACTTTAATTTCATTTTTATTTTACAACTCATATTCATAAATATATTCATATAGTTTCACTTCTCATATATAAGTTTATTTCACAATTGTAATTCACTTTAATTATAATTCAATTCTTATAATTCTTTTGCTTATACAATTCTTCTTCAATTTAGATTATCCAAACAACCAAACAATCAATTTATATACACTTTAATAATTCTGAAAAATTATTTCCTTTATATATAAAAATATAATCAAGGTAAAATTATTTCATTAATTCAATTTTAAAACAATATTGTGTCGAATTGTTCTATTCAAGTGTTTAGAAACCCCTTCGGCATAGTTGTCGAGACCACGCTGACGAAAGTTCATATGCCACTCAACAAACCAATCATCACAATATAAAACAATTTTATATTTACTAACAAATACGCACTCATAGCTATTATGACACTCAACTCATTCTAGAGTACTACTGACTCTATCTCTAATGAATAATACCCAACAGAACCATGGTTGTCGCTTAACCATATGCTCCGATACCAAATGTAACGTCCCGGAAATTTTCGACTTTCGAAAATTCAACATCGATACTCACTTTATCGACTGCCGAGAAATCGAAGGCCGGAAACCCGAAATGTTATGGTTTAAGAAAAAGAAAGAGAAAGAAGAGGAGAGAAAAGACAGAAAATAGAGGAAAATAGAAAATAGAATGGAACAGAAAACAACTGAACAACAATACCAGAATCTCACAATTCGCAGCGGAACAACATATAATAATAAATGAATAATCTTTAAACAAAGAACTATATCAGTTATTACATTTTATACATTACATTTCATTACATCATATCATCAGAGTGTACAACAACAATAACATCAAACAGCGGAAAAAGAAATACTATATAAGTAATACGCCATGCCATCCAGCTTGCCTCCAGCAACTCCAGAATATCCAGAATATCCTGATAAACCTAACTCTTAACTGCTCGTGTGGAAATTGGTGGGCACCCAGAGTTTAGGAAGGAAAACAATAAACTCCGAGTCAGTCATGTGACTGGTGTGAGAACTCAAAACAGTTTATTTATCTTTAAAATCAAAATAGAGGAATATTTTTAAAGTCAATTCGCAATGCTTTTAAAAATGAGACTACCATAAGGCCTCCCGCACACACACACAATGCAAACGCAGAATCGGAGGAGATTTCTCCTTATGATAGTCAAAGATGCTTGATACGCATTTAAAAGAGCATTTGATATTATTACTAGCGCATAGTGTAGGAAAAATTCATTTCGAAAGTAGAATATAAATCTTAGCCAATATAGACATTCCGAACTATGCCTACTATAGCTACCATCCAAACAGTGGGGCGCCGCCATAAGTGAATGATAGGTTCTACAACTAATACCGTACAAGATCGTAGTGTTTTTTTGGATTTCCAATGAATGATCAGGCGAAGGAACTTCCCATTGCCACATGAGAATGCCTCTGGATGGACATCCCCGAGAACCAAACCGGATCTCTACCAACACAAGGCCGGGTTACCCCTAACTGAGTAACAACTGACCGAATATGCCATCCCCCGGTCCTTTGGGACCTTTCACCGAGCGCTCGCAATCAATTCACACAATCATAAAGTGTTTTCAACATGAGTAAGTATCTGGGCTCCATAACATGATACCACCCTTTTCCGGAAGGAAATGCACATATCCTAAAGGGCGCTACCCCTCATAACCTTGCCGCATCTTTCCTGTTTTGACCATTCACGGGGTGTGAGGCTCGACGAAGTCACGTCCACAGAAACAAACTTTATACAAAAGCCATGCTTTGGGTCAACAAATGATCATAGAAATGATCACTAGGATAGACGATCAAATAAACGATCCTATCACAAATAATCAACACAATGATCATTTACAGCAACACTCAGCATGTCACATTACCAAATTGAGAATATATCGCTGATAACCTTCAACTACATAACCTCTGAGCTCGTACGTCTCAGAGAAGGGTGTTAAGCTAAAAGAATAAATTCTTCGCCACCAACAGAAATATATTTGAAAGAAATCGGCTTATATCTCAATTTGTAATGTCAGACATACAATCCATACAAGTCTGTTCCGGGCTCGAACAAAACCGAAGGCACTTACAAAGAAGTCCTTGCTATCCGGATAATCTCTAATCACGTCCGGACTTCCCATCACATAGGGAGTCCCTATACCGTAGCTACTCGGTGCAAAGACAATCGACGAGTTGTCCTTTCGCTTTCAAAAAGATCCGGTCTTCAACACCGGTCTTCAAATGCAATTCATAACGACGTATCACATATTCGGAATGGGTTATACGACCCCATGGTCCTTTCCCGGTTAACCCGAATAGTGAGCGCTTATTCAAAAATAAGTGTGGCATTCAATTCAAACAAATCACATCAAATACCCATTCAAAGGGAAATATTGATAGTCGGTTATTGTACTATCAATGGATATGCACACATCACCAGTTTTCAAATAATTTTCCAAATTATTTATTTTCCAAAATATCTTTACAAGATATAAAATTTTCATACTTCAAAAATAAATCAATATTTATTTTTAAACAAATTCTCCTTTCCTTTTATAAATTCCATAGTGAATTTATATTCCAAAATATCCATGCATATACGATTTCAATTATTCATTTCAATTTATCTTCAAAAAAATAAATTCTCTAATATTCACTTTATATTGGAAAACATTTCCATACTTATTTATTCATAAGTAACTCACAAATTTTATTTATTTTCAACACTTAGAAAATATTCAATATACTTCAATCGAAATTAAGTATATATTTCATTCTTTAAGGAAATCATTCTCTTAAACATATTTATTTGGGCCAAAACGAATGTTGCGTAAAACATCGTTACGACAACCCAAAATCACTAGTATAGGGATTCGAAATTAAAATAGATATATAAATCCCAATACTATACAAAACATTTCCTTTCGGAAATCTTTTACTATAACAAAAGTGTTATAGTCCACTATTTCCTTTTATTTCTCGAAAACGTCTATTGAAATCTATGGTTTCGAATCTTAACATATTTAAAACATCGTTAGATCGTTTTAATTCAATTTAAACATCTCATTCAAAACAATTTTCTTTAACATATTATTCACTATTCAAAAACGTGAATAAACTACGTTAACAAATTTCATCCTTTTATTCATTTTATTTCAAAGGATTATTCACAGTTAAAAACGTGAATATAACTCCATTAACAAGTTACAACAATTTACTTATTAAAATAAGTCGTTTGTGAATTTATAAAATAACGTTTATAAATTCCTTTTCTATTTATTTTATAACAACTCCTTTTATAAATTCCTTTATTAACCTATTTGATTTATAACTCAATTATAAACCAAAAGTTCACATTATAAGTTAAATGCTTATAAAACGATTATTTTACAAAATCGTTTCTTTGAACTTCATAATTATAAATCTTATAACTTATAAGATTCAATTATTCATCCAAATATATTCTTTAAAAAATTTCACAAAATTTATAAATCTTACTATTTATAAATTTCATTTATAACTTCACCATTTATAATTTTATAAATTCCATTCATTTAAAAAATTCATTTTCACTTCATTCAAACACTTATAAAAACTCGATTTATAAATTCAACATTTCAATTTATAAATATCCATTTATAAATCTCTTAATATAAATCAATTTATATTATTCTTTAAAACGTCTTTAATCTCCTTTATTATTTCACCATTTTGATTCATAAAATAATTAAATTTTATAAATCCTATATTTCAACTTTTCATAATAATTCAAAAATCCAATTTAAACTATTTTATAAAAACATTAACCCATATTTCTCAAAAATCAATCTTTTAACTATATTTCTCAAAAATCATAATTTTTATAACATTAAAAATTATAACGTTTATTTATTTAAAATGGATCAATTCCAAAAACATTTTATAAACGTATACTTTCAAAAATCACTTTGAAATCCTTTTAAAATTCCAAAATTTGGTCCAATGATGCTACATACCAAATAGCCAATCACGACAACAACGATATCATATATCGATATGATAATCCATCAAATATCAAAATATCTGAAATCAAATAAATACTGTTGAGGAATCCAGTTGGATCCCTCCAACCTGTTTTCCTGCATCCACAAACATTAGCACAATACCAATTTCGCTCCAGTACGAAATTATCGCGGTATATGGGATTTAAAATATTATCCGCTTAATAGACGGCGCAATAGGGTCTCATCCGCTATACAGATGCGGGAAATCAATAACTCCAATATATACATATGCCAATATATATATATATTGCTATTATATATAATACCAATTTCACTGTTTATGAAATATTCGCGGTATATGTTTTTAATAAATAACATCCGCTTACTAACGGCGTATAATGTCTATTTTAACAATCAATAGATATCAATCATCATTCAAACATGCATTCAAATATTTTAAATCTAACTATTTAAAATTAAAATCGAAACTGATTCGATTGAGTGAGAAGTTCTCACCTTGATTTCAATTTCGTTTTAGCGAATTATTTCGAATAAAATTAAACGCGCGTTTAATTTTACCCAAAATTCTCACTAACTCCAAACGAATCCAATCCAACTCCATCGCGTAGTGCTCGTCCATACGATTCCAACGCAACTGGTTTCGCGCGTTTTCGACCTCGTATGAAAAAGTTATGATTTTTCAAAGTTTACTCGAATTTATATACATAAATTTATAACATAATTTATAATTTTTTTTAACCTACAGCAAATCCTAGCCTTTGATTTCTTCTCCCTGCAAATCATTACCGCACATATACTTCTTCTCCAACATGCGTGACTTCTACAGGTTAGCCGAACCCAATTTCAATCTTAGGGTTTAATTTATGCAACCATTTCAAGCGATTTGAACACGATCAGGACCTCTCATCTCGAAGAGCATCACCACTACTATGCTCGGCCTCAAGCTCATAGAGCTCGGCCCCCCTTACAGCCTTGAAACGCGTGCCAAACTGTAGATGAACGCGAGCTAATTACTCCCACTACGTTGCTCTAAACACGATCAACTCCGTATGAAATCAAAGCTCTCTCTATCCTCTACAACTTCTTAGTTGGTGATTTCGCGTGAATGTTTGTAGATTGGGAGAGATTAAGAGATGAATTCGACAATTTCTGGCCGTTCATATTGATGGTGGCGGCTGGCTAGGGTTAGGTTTAGATAATTTTTTTTTATCTATGAGAGGGGGTGTTGGTCTATTTATAGGAATTTGAACGAACACTATTCATCCGGAAATTCCGAACTCCGATTTACGCGCCGAAACTAACGTTCCTAGGGTTTATCCCGCGTTCCGGACACAATGGAACAGGTTTCGGAAGCTAATTCGGTCATCTGTGCGAGATATGGCAATAAACGTCCAATTTAAATTAAACCGATTTAAACGATTTTCTAGGCGTTTTAATTTGTACCGGACAAACGGTAAATCCAATCGACACGAAATTTGAAACCTTACAATAATATCACATTACGGATCCGATGAAACTAGTTTCGTCGAAATCCGAGACTTTTTGAAAAATGGCTATTTTAACTCGCCAAATTAAAATTAAAAATAATTCGATGCGTTTCGAGCTGCCACGATCAAACGGCAACTCCGATTGACACGAAAATTGAAATCCGGTAATAACTAACTATTACGGATCCAATGGAACTGGTCTCGTCCAATTCTGAGACTGTTCAAAAATTGACTATTTTCACTAGTCGATTTAAATATTAAAATATTCAATTTTCACAAATTAACTTTTAATTCGATTTTAAAAATTCTAAAATATCATTCTAACTTCAATATGATAAAATAAAATTTTACAAATCATTTTCAATCATATTTAACTCTATTTTCAATTATTTCCATAATTTCACATATTAAATTATCGATTTAATTATCCAATTAAATCTAATAAATCGAAATAAAATTTATTCGACTTATAAATTCACTTATTAATATTTAAAATTAATTAAATATTCAAATTTTAAATAATAAAAATTCTGGGTCGTTACACTATCCACATTGGGCCACCCCGTACTAGAACAAAATTCATGTTATTTCATACGTGGTACTTCCAACAAAGCAAAAAAATACAACTTGTTCATTGCCGCAAAAAACATTGTTTAAACTTAAAGATTCACGTTTTATTCAACATTTCATTCAAGAAAATTCAAAACAGTGACACACAATGCAATCCAATCATTTAAGAACAAAGATATTTGTAGTTACTAAGCAATAACAACTTGCAAACATTCACTCAAGTTTGTAATCCAACTACAAAATGGTGCCACGACTAATTAGTGGTACTGGATGTTTAGGCTCTAGTTTTACGTGTGATTGGCAATGTGTAATTTAAGTGTGAATGAAAGTAATTGAAATAGTTGTTAGGTTTAATAATCTGTAAGTTGTGTACTTGAAAAAAATGATCTTAGTTAACAAAAGCTAGTGCAATTTCAGTGCGCTGTATTGGTGGAGGCACTTTTCCTTTCAACGGAGGTATTGTCAATAGAAGTCTTTCACTAATGTTGAATACTACAACGTTATATCTAGTAGTAATAATATAACCAACATCGGGCATTGACATCCACTTTTCCCATGGCGCAAAACCTTCATCTTCATGCATAAGGCTTTTAAAAAGGAAAGCACTTCTATCGTGCTCTACGAGCACGCGTTCGTATAAACTCCGACTTTCATATAATTCTTCATATAACTCCCTCCTAATTTGACTCCAGCTTGATTCTCCCATGTTAGTCCTTGAGATGATGGTTTTGATGACAACAACCTTACAATAAGGTTATAAAATATAATACTAACATCATAGTTTAGACATATATATATGCAGGATTTAACCATGCAGGTACCAAAAATGAAGACTATACAGTATAGAGATTCAAGATATCAAGATTGAAGACTCATGAGTATCAAGATTATTAAGAGTTCAAGATTTCAATAATAAGTAAACTAATTAGAAATCAAATAAACATCTATCCTGGTTTTAAATACTTTTAGCCTCAAAATAATCTTTATTTTCAAAATCAAATTATTCTTGTTTTTAAACTATCTTTTAATAATAATACATTTAACTTTTAAATATTTATACTTAGATTTAAATATAAAATTATAGTAAAATTTTATATATACCAAAATATTATTCTCTATACTTATTTATGTATTTTAACTATAGTTAAGTATATTTATAAAGTTTAAATTAGTTTTAATACAACACAAAAGTTATTTTTAAAGAAAAACAAATCACCAATTTTTTTTTGGGATGTCGACATACCCAAGATACCCATGTCGACATATTGGCATTTGATTTCAAAATTTTGAATTTCAAAAGAAGTGCCTATTCGTCATATCCCTTCATGAATGGACATGGCTGTTGTTTTTCTATAAATAGGGACTGTTTTGAACGAATTTCAATTCATATTTTTCTGTTTTTCACTTCTCTTCTTCTTCCACATTTCTTTATACATATTCGTACCATTACTCTGCCAAAATCAACATTGAATCTAAGTAGATCATTTCTAGTTTGATTCTCTAGCACTATCTCAATAAGATCTCGGTGCTATTCAGATTTATAGACTTCTTTGTAATCAATTTAGCGAGAAAAGGTGTGATTCTAGCCTTGAAAATCAATTAAGTGAGAAAAGGTGTGATTATGGCCTTGGAAATCAATCAAGCGAGAAAATGTGTGATTGTAGCCTAGGAAATCAATTGGTGAACTTGTTGCCCCTCAAATCTAGTATCTCTACCCAGAGGATTGTGAATCTGGAGGGTGTACCTCGTAGCCTTGAAATCGAGGGTGTAATTGTATAGTTTCTTTTGAAAGGAAATCCGTACTTGTGTGCGGAACTGGATGTAGGGTAGCTCCGAACTAGTATAAAATCCGGTGTATTCTTTCCTTTATTACTTTTACTTTATTTATGCGTCTGTGTTTGATTCTGTGATCATATCTGTGTCCGAATATTGCATACATCTGTGTTCAAATTAATATAAACTCAAAAAGATTTAGTAATTCCTTTAAACACTATTCACCCCCTCTATAGTGTTAATCCTAGCCTTAAGATCCGTATTTCGCATTTCTCACATTTGGTATTAGAGCAAGGAGAAGATTTATGTCTAATGACTGTTGGCTAAAAGATACCAGATAATCATTCATTAATCAAGAATAAAAAATAGGCATATAATGGAAATCGACAATGAAATGGCTTCACAATGCCACTGGTTTCATGTGAATCCATCAAGAAATGACCTAGTTATGGTCAAATGAAGTTTTGGTGAACAAAGAAAAAAGAAAGCAAAACTGTCAATGGAATTCTTCAAATTGCATCCAAATATTTGAGTATTTTGTCCAAACTTCCTTTCCAAATTGCAGTCCTTGTTTCCACGGTCGTTTTGATGGGTGGATCATCAAATTCCGATCAAAATTGAGTGAGATATGACAGTTTGATGTTAGCTATCCAAAACTGAAAACTATGTACATGATTTTCTACATTTCTCCTACTGTTCTGCCTGTTGCACCAAAACCAAAATACTATCCAAATTCATCCCCAAACTATTATTGGATCGTAACCCTTGCCTTCCTCTTCGATTTTCCGCTGGTTTCATCTAATTCCGTTAAGAAGCGAAGGAGATATACCTTCTAGAAGTTTGATGGTGAATAGAAAAACAAAAGAAGAAGAAGAGAAACTTTTATGAAAAGTGGTGACTGTTGGGCCTATTTTAAGTAGTTGAAGTGTCCATTCATTCAAAATTCAAATTCAAAGTTTTGGTGCCAAGTTGGTTAATCTACTAAATCATATGTATCTTTCTCATACGGTCTTCAAATTCAGCAAATGAATATACTACGCTGATCAGAAAAATGAGTCCGTCGCAATAGAACAGATCTTTCGTCAAATTCTGAAATATATAAATATGTGGTTAACGACAATGGAAGTACAACAAAGTTAGAAAGATGGAGTGCAAAAAGTGGTACGCTTTACTATTATTTCATCTTTATTGTTGCATTTAGGAATATATATTTATGCATTTAGTTAGGTATAGAAATTTATCTCTTTTATAAGTTTTGATATTTTGGTCCATATATCTACACACCATAGTATAAATATCGATATACCAGTCTAATTTTTTTTAAAGTCTTTTAAAATGTGTTAGCTTTCAAATAAAATCTTACTACTAAGTTAGTACAACTATACTAAGTAGAAAATCATATTCTCATTTCATGATTTCAACTTTTATAATGTTGTTTTTACTTCTCGTACTCAATTTTTTTAAAAAGAAATTAATAGAATAAATTTAGAATGTTAGAATAAGGCTCTATTTATAGATTTATTCATTTAACAAGATTGTGCCACATCACATGACACTTGTCATATAAATAGATAGTAATATACATGCAAAATGACACATGTCATTACACTTGTCATATAAATAGATAGTAATATACATGCAAAATGACACGTGTCATTACACTTGTTCTTTAATAAAAGCATTTTTACATGCATAGTGCCAAGTGTCTTTGCATATGTCTTTTCATTATTATTTTTTATATATTTCAAGTACTTTAATTATATTAATTACTATAAAAAAATTGGGTCAAAAATCAATTATTTACAGCAAAATCATGTTAAAAAAAGGCCCAGAATTTTAGATAGCATTTCCGAAATGCTGTCTTTGCTTCTGTTAGATTGCAAATATGTTTTTATAGTATTTCTGTGCTTTGAAACGCTGTAGTGTTTCAGAAAATTTTCACTACATTTTATAGATGCCGCAAATTCGGTTTTATAATATTTTGAATATTTTTTATTGCAAATTTTTTTATAGCATTCTGCAAATGCTGTCTTTTCTGTTTGAAACTTTAAGTTATAAAAAATATATGATATTTAAACTAAGTAATTTTCTCTATTTTTAGAGTTATTTTCTAACTTATATTAGAATATTTTTAAATTAATTTCATGTTTAAATACTTTTTTTGATAATTAATTAAAATTTTTAAATGTAAGAGGTCTTAATATGACACATGCTTGTTTTAGTTGTTCAGTCTTTGTTATTTAATATTTCATTATGATATTTTTTTAAAAAGATGTTTAAACATGGTTCTAAATATTTTAATCAATGATAATTTAATATATAGGTTTTAATTAATAAGTTTAGTATTTTATAAACATGAAAGTCTGGATTCTTAAAAAAACAATTAAGTTAAAAAAAATTCAAAACAATTAAGTAAAGAGGGTATTAATTTTTATAAAAACCATATTTGATCATATATAGTTTAAGTCCATATTTCTTAGCATTTGATTTTAATATTAAGTTTGATTACTACCTTTCATGAATATGTTATAGTTTTAATACCATTTATTACCTTTAAACTCTTGTCATTACTACACTTTCAGCCACATTCATTAGTTTCCTGAACCTAAGTCAAGTAATTGGTGTGTATTACCCTTGTTTGGTTGAAGTGATTTATAACAAATAGCTTGACATATGTATACATACGTATATATATATATATATATATATATATATATATATATATATATATGTTTGTCAATTAGATATTACTTATCACTCATGTTTATCTTATAATCTGGATGTCTCTTACCATAGTATATATATATCATCGTATCATTCTGCATATTATTATTATTATTATTATTATTATTATTATTATTATTATTATTATTTTACTTCGTTATCATTTTGTTTGATATTCATATCATTATGCATCCTATTTCATATCACATTTCATTGCATATTACATCATAAATTACAATGCATGAAATATCATAATCATCTGCATCACAAGTTGCACTTCATTTTGCATATTATCTCATGCTACATTGCATATGTTATACATTTCATACTGCATTACAAACTACATATTGCATACATGTACACATGACAAATGTATTTTATTTAGGGGGAGTTTGTAGTATTGTCTTATAGTATAGGATTGTTAGTTTTTGATTCGTTTGGTATGTTTTGTTTGACTTGATTGACTTGTTTGATTTGATTGACTTGTTTTAATTGATTGACTTGTTTGACTTAATTGACTTGATTAACTTGTTTGACTTGATTGAATTATTTAACCTTTGATTTTTTTAACATGATTAGATTTGATGTGTGAATTGATTGGATTGTCTGAGATATGCTTATACATATTTATGTATTGAATAATTATAATATAATTATATTAATGTCTTTCACATTCCATTTACTATACTTTGTTCTAGTATTAGTTTAAGGAGGAGTTGTATAGTTTTATGGTTTTAGGATGGTTTTTGTTGATGACAAAGGGGGAGAAATATAAATAGGATAGCTAGGCATAGATTAAGGGGGAGTTATTAATTTTAGGGGGAGTTAATAGGATAAAGTAATATTTTATAAACAAATGTTGTCATCATAAAAAAAGAGGAGATTGTTAGTCCTTAAGATGATGGTTTTGATGACAACAACCTTAGAATAAGATTATAAAATATAAATACTAGCATCATAGTTTAGATATATATGTATATGCAGGATTTAACCATGCAGGTACCAAGAATGAAGGTTGTACAGTATAGAGATTCAAGATATCAAGATTGAAGACTCAAGAGTATAAAGATTATCAAGAGTTCAATATTTTAATAATAAGTAATCTAATTAGGAATTTTGTTAAAACTCCTAGAAAAGCACTGGCATCTTAAAATCCAATTTATTCGTGGAATAGAATCCACTTCGAGCATGTTAAAGGGATGGAACCTAAGTAGGATCGAACTTACGAAAAATCTAGTAGAACATTATTTTGTATCCGCTAACCTTTTATTCAAATTTTTTTATAAAATTATATCTTATTTTCAAAATTATTTCAAAATCTTCCTTTTAAATGAATCAAAAACGTCTACCCTGGTTCCAAATACTTTTAGCCTCAAAATAATCTTTATTTTCAAAATCAATTTATCCTTGTTTTTAAACCATCCTTTAATAATAATATATTTAACTTTTAAATATTTATACGTAGATTTAAATATAAAATTATAGTAAATTTTTATATATACCAAAATATTATTCTCTATACTTATTTATGTATTTTAACTATAGTTAAGTATATTTATAAAGTTTAAATAAGTTTTAATACAAGATAGAAGTTATTTTCAAAGAAAAACAAATCACCAAAATTTTCTTTGGGATGTCGACATACCCAAGATACCCAGTCGACATAGTGGCAGTTGATTTCAAAAATTTGAATTTCAAAAGAAGTGTCTATTCGTCATATCCCTTCGCGAATGGACATGGCTATTATTCTTCTATAAGTAGGGGCTGTTTTGAACGAATTTCAATTCATTTTTTTTTGTTTTTCACTCCTCTTCTTCTTCCACATTTCTTTATACGTATTCTTACCATTACTCTACCAAAATCAACATTGAATCTAACTAGATCATTTCTAGTTTGATCCTCTATCACTATCTCAACAAGATCTCGGTTCTATTCAGAGTTATATTCTTTATAATCAATTTAGCGAGAAAAGGTGTGATTGTAGCCTTGGAAATCAATTAAGCGAGAAAAGGTGTGATTGTGGCCTCGGAAATCAATCAAGCGAGAAATGTGTGATTGTAGCCTAGGAAATCAATTGGGTGAACTTGTTGCTCCTGAAATCAAGTATATCTACCCAGAGGATTGTGAATCTGGAGGGTGTACCTCATAGCCTTGAAATTGAGGGTGTAATTGTACAATCGCTTTTGAAAGGAAATCCATGCTTGTGTGCGGGACTGGATGTAAGGTACTTCAAACCAGTATAAAATCCGGTGTGTTCTTTCTTTTATTGTTTTTACTTTATTTCTGCATCTATGTTTGATTCTGTGATTATATCCGTGTCTGAATATTGCATACATTTGTGTTCAAATTAATATAAACTCAAAAAGATTTAGTAATTCCTTTAAACACTATTCACCCCCCCTTCTAGTGTTAATCCTAGCCTTAAGATCCGTATTCCGCATTTCTCACATCCCAAACCAAGCAAAGCCGCCACACACCAATATCCACAGTTACCATCTAATCGAACATAAAAAATATAAGTAACAAATGCCTTTAGCTCTAATGGTATCTGATGCAAATAAGTTCTCATGCAAATAGTTAGTTCTTCCAACTGGAAAAAAGTATGATATAGTACATTAATATAGTACTTATATGTGTACGAAAATAATATTCAGTGTACATACCTTTTTTGGTTTACAAATAGGAAGTTTATCGGTACGAGCCTTTTTTGAGGTATACGAACTTTGAGAGTACACACTTTCGACGAGCTCAAATGACGAAGGCATTCTTTTAGTTGAATTATTAGCACTTTTTTTGCTTTCTCTTCCACGTGTTTTTATTTTGCTTTTTGGAGATGCGAGAGATGACGTACGTGGTTCAACAACTTCCAACATCTTCCTATGAATTTGCATTTGGTAAGGAGTATCCATCCTTTTCACATCGTTTAATAGTACTTCCATTTTTTCTACTACTCCCACATCATTCTTTCCACTTATTTCAACAAGATGAAGTCTTGTCCAATGAACATCAATCATCTCAAACAATATTGCGGTACTAGGTCCAAGACGAGCTAACTCATGTGCACAAGGCAGTCCGCGTGTTCTACGAACGACACATCCACATAACAATTCTTCCTCACCAACTTCTTTTATTCTCTGTATTTCTGAGTGAATTCCCTTGATATAAAAAAATCCTAATAAATTTCTAAACTCTCATATCTGAAACATGTGCATTAATTTTGTTAAACTTTGCTCAAAGGATGCTTTAAGTTTGGTAAATGAGAGATCCAATGGTGAATGTCTCTTCGTCGAAGCCTGTTCAAAATTACATTGACAATTTGCTAAATGTTTCTTTAATTTTGAATGAGCGAATTCGGCCCTGTATATGACACAACATATGATTACTAAAACAATAATTACTAGTTGGCATAAATATTAACATGGTTATTAACAAAATTACCGAGTAGAAGTATAATTTCCAAAATTCTTGTAATCATCCGTCCATGCTTGAACAAATCGGTCTTTATATGTACCCAACTATGTCTCCTGAATATACTTCAAGAGTGAAGTATGCTTCACATACTTTTCATGTAATACTTGCAGATTCTCATTGTACACAACTAAATTTTTTGAACAAACAAGTTCATTCCAATCAAATAAAAATGACTTCTTCTCTTCAACTTTCATTCCTTTCATTTTTTTGCATATAGGTAAGAAGATTATTTTTAATGTGCCATGTGCATAACATATGTAGGAAGTTTGGAAAAACAAATCCAGTTGCATTAACTAGTGCTGTTTCTCTGTCAGAAATGAAGACTGATAGCAATTCAACTTCACAGTCAACCAAAAGAGATTTCAACCGTTCTAAGGCCCATATATAATTTTCCTCAGTTTCAACAACTAAGTATGCAATCGCGATACAGAATGTAAGATCTGTGCAAGTAACGCCAACAACCTCAAGTAAAGGCATTCTATACCTATTGGTTTTATATTTGCAATCTAGTATGGTAACTCGAGGAAATGTACGTAGAAAATCCAAGCTGGAAGGATGCGCTCAAAAAATATCTTAATAATATCTGTTCCATTTAACGTTTTATGGTGCTATTCAAAATAACCAAACCTTTTCAATTTACTAAGCAAATATTGAACTTGAGATTGACATGCTCGCTCGATCACATTTTGTGCTGGTATAACATTGTAAACTGTTTTGATGGTGGTCAAATTTGTAGGATCATTTCTTTTAAGCGTGTGTAAAATTTCTTTTGCTTTTACCATATTCCTATGCGTCTCAATAACTAACTTGGTCTCATCTTCAGTTAGTCGACCAATATACGAATGTCTTTTTGGTATTTTTTAATTTCGAATGATTATGAACACCATTAACAACATGCAATCGCCAATCATCTAAAGTAGGAAGTTTCTCACCTTTAAGTCTAAATGGGCAATTGCATTTTTTTGTACCGGTCATTCGGAGGTTCTTTGGGTTTTTGTCTTTTCGCTTCTTGTACACACCACTTCATTCATAAGAAAACATAATTCTTGGTTTTTCGGTTGAAGCACCAGTATCCGATTTCATGTTTATGATAACAAAACAAGAAGTTTTCTTGCATCACGAACCCAATCAACCAGTTTTTTTCTAGAACGAAATATCTGCATTAAAAATGTTTAAAAGAATGTAATTAATATTTGAACAAGTATGGATTTTTTTCCTAGTATAGATTTATTAAAACGTTAATCAACGTAAACTTACATCATAAGTCGTAAACTCATTTGAATAATCCAACACTATTTCATCGTACATTTCTTCATCACTTGAAATGGTACAATCTGCAGAAAACAAGTGTCATAATTATGAACATTAAAAAGGTGAACAGGAAAAAAATTATGAACTACCACGTAGGAAGGCTGCGTGGTAGTTGTGAAAACCACGCATAGTCTCTGCGTTGTTTGATCAATACCACGTGGTATGCGTGCGTTGTTTTTGAATAACCACGCAATTCCTTTCTTAGGTTTGGCCAAAAACCTAGTATCATCTGTACGTGGATTGTTGCAAATCCCATTGATCGAGTGATTTCGAATGTACTTGCAAAAAATAAAATAACTTATCAAAGAAATATTTTTGTCTAATAACCTGCTGTGATTACACTAGAGATTCATCATCCTCTTCAAAATCCATCATCTCCTAATTTCAAAACAAATTTTTTTCCAATGATTTGGAAAGTAGGGTTTTGAAGTTTATATGTTTTAGGCGCCTGAAAAAATACATAAGGCAGATAAATTGGAAAGAAAGTTTGTTAAGGGCATTTTTGTCTTCAGATAATTTTTTTAAAGGGGGGCTACTATGAATATATGGGTTGGAATAGAATTTGCCCAGGTATTAACAGTTGAGCACTTAAGGGCATATGACATTATGCCCCTAAATTCCACCTTTATGGTATATGCTCAATATAGGGGGTGGATGGAAAGGAAAATGAAGGGGATAGACCAACTGCCCCTGAAACTCGAACTCGTCTTATGGCTCTTCTTCTTCTCTAAACCCGAGGGTATACCTTGGATCTAACCTTATCTTTAGGAATTTTTTTCCATTTTGTATTTAGAAATATTTTTATTTTACATTAACTTGGACGAATGATATCTATACATATGTTTTAAATATTTTCTTATAGACATGGATGACCATGTTTTATTGAGTGAGGAGGTTGACATCCGAAAGGCTTTCAGTCAATCCCAAGGCCAAAGACGTCCTCCATTGAAAGGGGTTGTGGACTTGACTAAAAAGAAGCATAAAGCAACTTCTTCGAAGTAGAGGACATCTAATTCTCCCTATATTTTTGTTAAGTTGAATCCTATGCTCTTCCTTCTCAATATCCAGTCTCCGCAACTTTCTTATTCTAGACAACGAGCTATTGATTTAACCAAGGAAGCTATTGGGCTTTAGATTTCTTTGGTAATTAACTAAAATGGATTAACATTCCCTCCTCTTCTAATGAATGTGAAAAATATTTGAAGTTTGGTCTTTGAGATTCTCTTAGGGTAAATGATCACTACTTCTTAAAATATCTCAATTAACACATTATATATCTCATATTCGAATGTATATCAAACAGACAATTGATGATTTTTTGGTTCTCTTACAATCATTGAAAGTTTAAAGGAAACTCTCAAGGAGGCCGAAATCAAAAAAGAGGAAGTTACCACTCTTCGGCAACAAATCAAAGATCTTAAAAAAGAAGCTTAATAGGCTAAATATTTTTTAAGCAAAATGATGGAGTCTTGACGGCTAAAGAAGCCGACCTTCTCAAATTTCAAAAAGATATTAAGGCTAGTAATATTGAAATACTCAGGGTCCAAACTTATTTAAAGTCTTGAGACAATGAGGTAGTGAAGTTAAAAGCCGAAGCCGAAGGCCTCATTAACTCAACTCAGGCTAGAGATATGGCTAGTGGATTGAAATTATTTATTATGCTTCTGCCAAGAGTAGGGATAAGGGCCCACCTCTTACTTTCATCTACCTAGAAGAGATTGCATCGTAGAGGGAAGCTTTTTTTGCAAAAGATATGATGAATTAAAGAATGCTGAAAGTCCCAGTTCCTCTATAGCTCCCTCCATTGGTCCTCAGGAAGGAACAAAGGAAACCCCAACTAATACTGAAAAAATTGATAATTTTTAATGACTTGTGGCATATATTAACTTTGAACTTTTCTTATTCACATTTCTTTGCGGTTGTCTCATCATTCTATCATCTTCGCTTTCCATTCTTATCCAAACTAAACCGAGGAAGTCTTTCTTGATGTCCATACTCACTATAGTTTACTTTGGAGTCGTAGTATAACCAAACGCTATCAGTTGCTAAAGATAGTAAGCACTCTCAAAAGTTGCCTCCATGTGAGTGAAATTCTTAATATCGAACTATTTAACTGTCTTGAAGAAGTTAAAGAAACTCATGATGATACATGTGCTAAGGTTATTACATCCCATAGGAGCAAAGTCATTAGATTAACGAATCAAATTTTTAGTTTATCTGACAAGCTTAAGTTGTATCTCTAGATTGAGACGAGGTATTTTGAGAATTGACAAAGCTATCCAACAATATCTGAGAGATATAATACTAAAGCAAAAATGACTTGAATTTCTTCAAAAGTTTTATGGTTCCAAATTAAACATAACTTTAGAGGTTGTTCCTGGATTCAAGGGTATGATTCCTTTCCTCTAGCTACCCATTGCTGAAGGGGGAACCCATTGAAGATAACAGAATTTATAAACACATTCCTGTTATAATACCGATGCTAGAACATACAGATTCTTTCCCATATTGGTAACTAAGGCATGGCTATGCCAAAGCCTTTTATCGTGTGATTTACCTAAGCCCTCGATGAAATTTGCCGAAGCTAAGTCTACGAGTCTTAGAATAATACTCAATTCTAAGGAAAAATTGGTCTTTAGAAGTTTTAATGCATTATACTTTACTTTCCATATTGGTACTTATAATCTTTTAATTATAATGAAAAGCAGCTTTATCCCGTGGCTTTCGTTGTAAGGACTCTAGATGACCAAACTTTTTTAGCAATATGAAAGCACACATTTTCATTCAAAGGGCTTATAATGGTAAAGTTTCCAAAATGCAACTTCCTTAAGTGAAATTTGAGGCATATGGGACTCATTTGGCTTTCCCTAATCTAAGCTTGCTTCAGATGATTACCATTCAGAGCCTTCAAGTGACAATGAAACGCTCAAGCAATCAGTTAAAGAGCTTGAAGGACGTATTAAGTCTACTTCGTAGGTTAGACCACTTTCAGATCAAACTTCTGATGGACCTACTACTAATTAAGGCTTAGATAAACAAAACAAATGTTTGATCATCTCCTTCGAATTCAAGATTATTGTAAGTAGGTTCTTGAACCTTTAGTTTCTTATAGGGTCTCATTGGACCCACCTTTAGTTTCTAATGAGGGAGAACTAGACCGTATTATGAGAATAGTAAAAGATACAAGTTTCATATAGCTACATTTCCTACTCCTCATTCATTCATCATGGGTCCCATAGGTAGGCCTATCAATGGATGTTTTCGGATGCGGATAGTGTCATATTCGCATCCATGTTCGAAATCATTTTCAGATATTGGATATTCACATCCGCAGATACGGATGGATTTCAGATAATTATCCTATCCGCTGTTGACCGATAAATCAAGAATTATAAAAAGAAAATTTAGTTTAACATAAATATTTTTTAATCCCATTAATTGTATAAGTGCTAAAATTAACAAATATGATGATAATAAATAGTTTTGAGCAGTTAATAAGCGTTAAGTGTATATAATATAAACCACTAACTTAATAAAATAATAAACAAATATTTTTCACTGTACTAAAATACACATAATTTGAACTGTAATCTTGATAAAAACCGGACGGATAATTTTCGGATGCAGATGTCTTCTTATCCACATCCGCATCTGTTTTTTCGAATATCAGATATTTATCCACTTTTTGGATGCGGATGCGGACAAATTTTGGATTTTTCAGGTATCCACTGACAGCCCTACCCATAGGGTAAGCTAACAATGATCATAGTCGGCTTCCTACAGTCCCTTAGTTACTCCCGGAATTGTGACATTCATATCCATTGCATGTCGTAAATACGCTACAAGTCTATGCTATGTATTAGTCGTGACTCCTACTTTCCCTTGGTAACAGACTGTTGGTCCTTAAGTGACATCTAGACAATGTCTATAACGAGTGTATGACTCTCAGCCTACAGACTCAACAAACTGACATCATGTATTCGGGGCACGACTCACGACCAGGACCGCTAGGATGAATATTCGCCTATTTGGTGGGTCCTAATTACGCACTCTCCATAGTGGCGTGGACCCTATGACTTAGATTTGCAACAAATACTATCAACTAGACGAGTCCTAATAAGAGTAATAATAAGTAATCTTGACTTCTGTGTCCAAATGAGAATAACTCAGCATAATAAATCCTCGACTATCAGCACTAAGATTAAATAATAATACTCGGCAAGTTAGTCCTTGGAGAATAAATCTGTAAATTTCAATGTAACTCCAACTTGTTGCCCTTGTAAAGAAACTGACTCCTAACTACTAATCTCTATAATGTAGTCACCTCTAGACGATATCTTAAATTCCTAACCCATGATGCAATATAAGTGATATTTACTTACAAGAAGTAATCGAACAAATATCAATTAAGGAATCTCATACCACATGGTGTTGCTCGCTTATTTACATTGCTCAATAGTCAGTGGGTCCTAGCTACAAGACCTCTAACCACTATTTAAGGCTTCTGACATTTGTTGTCCAACTATTATAGCATTAATCGCCGATAAAATCGTAATCATGTAATAAAAAGTACCCACTCTACTTAATACCTTTTTATTAGAAAATAGGCAGACTATGGTCATTTAAGACCTTAACTAAGGCAGACCCATCATTTAAGACCTGTCCCTAAGGCGTGCCCCTAAATGGTACTATTATTATTTTGACTTTAGCAATGTAAGAGACTGTACCCATGCTAATTAATACTTCCCAGTGGAAAACAGGCAGTCCCCATTATTTTAGACCTATTTCTAGAACGTGCTCCTCAATGGTACTATATAGTTGCATTGCTTGGAAATCTCATTAGCTTACTTGATAGTTCTTTTATAAGGAAAGAGGATGACTTTATAGTCACTTAAAACCCCAAACTTGAAGCGAACCCTTCCCAAGATATCCACTCTCACTATTTGATTAAAATATGGCATCTTATTAAGTTACGTCTTTCAGTAGGAAGGCGGACCCTTCAGCCACTTAATACCTCCACACTGAAGTAAACCCTTTTTAGAGGCATCCTTATTTATTTATTTGGAATCTCACTAGGTTACTTAATACTTCTATTTAGGAGAGAGGCAGACCCTTCAGCCACTTAAGACCTCAACCAGAAGCCCTATGGAAGTATCCCTCACTACTCCTAATTTCAAATTTGGACAATTTAATACCTTCCAATTAAGAAAGAAAGTCCAATCTCTCATGTTGTCATGGGTCGTTGGATTAGTGATATCTCACATCGATAGTAAGTACACCCGATTGCTGGTAGTTTCAAAGTGAAGATTAATCTTCCATCGAGTGACTCTACTGACCTCGCATCACTAACCTACAAAGTCCATTTATCCATCCTAAGTATTTATTTATACTATCTTAGAGAGACATTGGACTTAGCTTACTAATTCCCTTTTTATTTAAGACAATAAATTACCTTAAATTTTTAATTACCCATGATTCCCCATTAATGCTCATAAAAGTCAATTTGTCCATAAAATCCTAATGGACATTTTTGAATACATTTAGTATGATTGCTAATTTCAATTTAGTAACCTTTTATATCTATTCCATTTTCATCGATTCAACTTCTTTATTTATTAATCCCATTAATCCATTTACCCTATCAAATTATTGCAACATCCATATTTATTGCCATTTATTAGAATTACAACCTTTTAAATTCTTTTCTCATTAGTTAATTATTCTAACGCGAATATTACGCCCTTATTAGCTTTTTGTTTAATTATTAGAAGTGTAGTAATTACGTACAAATATTTACCTTTATTTAATGTGTTTTGTTTCTATACTTTTACTAGAATATACTTTTTCTATGTTAAATTGTTGGAATCAAATCTAAATAGATTATTCATTATAATTTCCATAATTTATTCCAAAACAGAAGCTTTAACTTTAAAATATAAAAGATTGCATCATTCGAAATTACAAGGAATAATCATTTCTTTTTATTATTGAAATAAATAGTGTAAAACACAATGGATTCATATTTTACACAATTCTTTCTCTTTCTATTTGTGTCTATTCCTCGTTAGATCAAGCTATATCTTTCTAAAAGGGCAAGAAATCAAACTAATTTACAAATATTGAATGGATCTAAATTCCAATATTCCTGAATATTGAAAAGTTTATATTCAAAACAAGATTAGGGTAATAATCCAAATTCATAACATTATTATATAACCTATTTCAGATCTGGAATAAATTTCATCCAAATTAATATTCTAAATTCATACTTTTGGGACCGATTTCTAGATCAGGTTGTATACAATATTAAATCAATTCATAAACAAGAATATATAGGTGATATTTATTATATTAAGATCGTATACAATTCGTTGCCTACAACTCATATATAATTATCCAATTAGGCATAAAAATCAAGTAAACACCATGGGATAATTTTCATATTATAATAATCAATAAAATTTCACATCCACCTTTTAAAAGCGATCCAAATCTCTGAAGTAGAACCTTCGATGCATCTCCAAATTCTTTTTAACATAAGAGATATGTATAAAAGTGTATATACATACAATAGAATTATAATTTGAGAAGAGATTGGGGATTGAAAGAGAAAATATATATAAATACATAAATATATAAATTACCTCAAATACATTTATGGTTGATTCTCTTCTCTTCTCCTTTTTATTAAATTTCTACTCTTCTCCGACTTGTACGAATATAGATACAAATATATTATCTTTTATAATTTAGAAAGAAAGTTGAGAAGAAGAAATGGTCGAGCTTCGCTACTATCTCCATAAAAATATGAGAAGAGAATGGAGGTTTAGGCCTAAATTTATAGGCGCTAGAATCAACTAGAACCGTTCAATCGAAATATATTAAATCTGGGCCGTTGTGGCCTAGATTTACTAGAGCCGTGAGGTCACCGTCGGTCGATCGCTAGGGGTCAACCTTCCCCAATGATGGTTCGGCCTATGGTCCCAATTAATTGATAGAAAAATGCTAATTATTTCTTATTAAATTAATTTTGTTTCGAATTCGTTTTTCGTCCATTACTTCTTCGTTTGGACTCGGATTGTAAAACTCCAAATATGAAAGTTACTCAGAATTTTTCCACTAACACAAGGGTGCAAGTTGCGTGGTCAAATTTCATCATTTGCACAAATTCCTTTTTTGAAGCCTATATAATTTACTAGCTAATTAATTAAATAACTAACGTCAAATTATGAGATGTTACGACTAGTTAGTCCTTGGAGAATTAATATGTAAATTCCAATGTAAATCCAACTTGTGGACCTTAGAGAGAAATAGATTCTTGACTACTGATCTCTATATAAAATTCATCTATAAGTAATCGAATAAATATCAATCCAGGCGTTCCATACCACCTGGTGTTGCTCGCTTGTTTACTCAATGCTTGTAGATTACACTCAATAATATTCTATGCAACAAGTCCAAAGAATAACTAAAGAAATATTATCAAAAGTTGCATATTAGACTGTCACATCCCCCATCTCGTGGCCGAATCTAAGCGCTATAAATGCTGTAGTCATCTATAGTATTAATTATCGGTGACGAAATGTGGTCATGTTAATGGTATCTATTATATCAAAAGCACAAGAAATGAAATAAAAGAAAATTTTCACATTTCTTTTTAAATTCATAATTTCATATTCAGTACATAACCCCAAATGTTGCCTAGTTCAGATAAAATATAATTATTACAAAGTACTCTAAGAGTGACATATGAAAATGTCCCTTGGTTGATCAAAGTTACTAAATAGACCGTTATAACATCTATCATTACACGTAAAATTCGACACAGCAGAATAGACAAATAGAAAATCTCCTACATAGCTAATCTTTGTCTCATGCACATCTTTGGAAGCTTTGTTTGCCAAAACTACTAAACCTATAAACCTAACTCTCAACCTACTCAAATTAAATTTTGAGCACCCGAGAGCTTAAGGGGAAAACATAAACTTCAAGTCGGACAATAAGCCTGATGTGAATCATAATATGCCATCTCAATTAATTGATATCTAGTGAGACCATGTCATCGGGTGAGATAGGTTTTCCCCTTAGTATTACCATTTTAAAACATATCTTTTGCAAATCAAAATCCTGCAACCAAACTGGTTTAGATAAACGATATAAATAATAATATGCATGCTTGCAACATGGGTAATCATAAACAATCTATTTAAATCAAAGTACTATCCATCCCAACATCATAGTTTTCTCAAAATGACTATAACCTATGGCTCACTCAGGCCTGCTAGATCTATCAAACAACCTATTAAAAGAAAACTAAACGGTCTATCCAAAACTTACTATTCCTAGGGTCAAATGATCCTAATGGTTTTGCGGCCTCACCAATAACCTATCTCATCTTTATGTATACCTTTCTGTGTGTAAATTTACTTTTAGTCTTACACATGACAAATCCCTTCACACTAGAATTTTGGACTTATATTAGATATGACATACTAGCTAAAGTATAGAGCACTACCATACACCACTCCCATCCATTTTTCTAATCTCCGAGTCAATTTTATCCTATTATAATCTATCACGATCCGAAATCCAGCGATTGAAAAATCGACATCAAATACCTCACTTGTATTCGACTGCTGAAGATTCAAGCATTGAATTTCAGTTCAGATGGAGCTTATAACAACATTAGATGAATATAAACAGTGGAAAAAAATGAATATCATTAAATACAACACAGATACAATATGATACAATCTCCAATACAACATCGATCACTAAAATCAGAGTGATACAAATATGATACAACGATAATATGACAACAAAAACTACAACAAGTTTCCAACATACTTCACTTCGACAAGGTCTTCAAAACTCAACACTTCAAAAGATTTCCAAATCCAAAAGCTTTCCAAAAATCCGATAGCTTTCGAAAGACTTCAAAAACCAAGCTAGCTCGAAAAATACGGATAACCTGCTTCTAGGCTGCCCGTGTGGAAAATTATGGGCACCCAGAGTTTAGGAAAGGAACAATAAACTCCGGATCAGTCATGAGACTGGTATGAGTAAACAAAACAGCTGTTTGAAATAAAAACAGTTTATATTTATCAAAAGCCAAAAAAAAGAATTTGAAAGAAATCCGCAATGCTTTTTGAAAATGAGACTGCCATAAGGCCTCCCGCCACACACACAATGCAAGCGCAAATTTGGAGGAGATTTCCCCTTATGACAGTCAAAAATGCTTGATACGAGAAAAATCTTTTAGATATTATTATTAGTGCAGAGTGTGAAAATATTTTTCGAAAGTATAATATTAATCTTAGCCGGCATACGTACCATTATAGTATGCCTATTATAGCTACCATGTTAAATGGCAGGTTCTACAACTAAAACCGTAAAGGGCTCGTATTAGATGATTGGATTTCCAACAAATGGTCGGGCAAAGGAACTTCCCACACAAAATGGAACGCCTCTGGAGGGACGTCCCCGAGAACCTAACCGGATCTCTGCTACACAACGTTGGGTTACCTCTGTAACTAGGTAACAACTGACACGAGAATGCCACCTCTCGGTTGTTACAAACCTTTATCCAAAGCGCTTCTCAACCGACAACCACAAATAAATAAGTTTGCAACAGCCACAAAGTAAGTATTTGGGCTCCATACTATGATACCGCTTACAATCTAGAAGGAAATGGACATACCCTCAGGGGGCGTTAACCTCAAATAACCTTGCTGCCACGATTCCTGTTTTGACCATAACTGGGTTGTGAGGTTCGACGAAGTCTCGTCCACAAAGCTACACATTTTCATAAAGCCATGCTTCGATCAATAAATGATCAGCAACACTCATCATGCTGCACTACCAAATTGGGAGTATATCACTAATAACCCTCAACTACATAACCTCCGAGCTCGTACGTCTTAGAGAAGGGTGTTAAGCTAAGAGAATAAATTCTCCGCCACCAACAGAAATGTATTTGAAAGAAATCAGCTTTATATCTCAAATTGTAATGTGAGACATACAACCATACAAGTTTTTTCCGGGTTCGAACAGAACTTAAGGCACTTCCGAAGAAGCCCTTGCAATCCGGGCATCCACAATCTCGATCGAACTCCCCATCACATATGGAGATCTCTATACCAGAGCAACTCAGTGTAGAATCATTCGATAGGTTATCCTATTGTTCTCGAAGACGCCCGGTCTTCACCACCGTCTTAAATTGCTATCCATTTCGTCGTATCACATATTCAGAATGGGTTACATGACAAAAAGATCCTTTCCCGACTGAACCGAATGGTGAGCGCTTAATTTTAAAACATGTGGATATATCATTCACACAGATTCACAGGTTCAATGTGGGTTTCGGATAACCAACTGGAATCTGACTCGCTGTCGCATCGAAATTCAATTGCCATTTTATGGGCTAAAGGCTTTTCATATTCACACAGCAGTATATTCATCATAGATATCATAGCTCAACACAAAGCATTTCATATTATATAGCATCACATCATATATTAGAAATACCAATCCAACACACAACATTCAAGAACAATCAAACATCTTTAATTAAGATGAATAAATCGTGTGGTTTTAAGCTTATTAACCACAAAATTACTTTCATTAGTAATCTTAAATCAATAATTAATTTCATTAATTACAATTGATTAAGTCTTAATCACTTTCATTAATTAATCATTTCTTAATTAGTTATCTTAATTAATTAATCCTTAATTGTTAATTAATTAACTCTTAATTACTTTAATTAATTAATTAATAATTAATTACAAATTAATTAACCTTAATTACTTATTAAATTAATCTTTAATATAATTAAGTAATTACCTTTTAAAATAATTATATTAACAAAATCATTAATTATTTAATGAATCAAAAGATAAATTAATTACTTTGATTATCCTTTTAAACCTTGTTTAATAAATCACCTTTATCACATTAGTTACTTTAAAAGGTTAAGATTTAGTTTAAACAACATTTTATCTTAATTTTCTTTTAAATTACATTATTTATTAAATGTAAATAACTTTATAAAAATATTGCATCAAAACTAAATAAACTAAAATTTTATTTCTTTGAAAACATCTTACTTAAGTCCTGAATTAATTTAAAGCTTTACTCAAATCATCGTTTGAAAACATAGTTTAAAAGTGTTTAAAAGTTAGAATTTTTTTAAAGTAAAAACTGTTTTATATATTAGGCTCGAGACCTGCTTCGAGTCACTCCCGAGAACTTTGCTCGTTTGCTTCGGGTTTATCATAAATTCAACCCGAGTGCCAAAATTTTCAACTAAAAATTTTTCTATGTATTTTTACTTGGTGCTTTAGAATTTTTACTTGAGTTAACACTCGAGCTATCCCTAGTTTTCCCCGATACTTGCTTCGAGACAAACCCTTCTTCCCCAATCTTCTTTCCACCGACACAAACCAAAACGCTGTGCATATGCACAATCGAAAACGCCACCTCCGGCCAATGCCACGGCAACCCACCGATCGTCGCCGACCCCATCTACAAGTCAACGACCACCCAGCACCACAATCAATGGCAAAATCGAAAATCAACTGGCACCCAAACTAAAATTAAATCGCCTCGTATCGACGCCAAACATCACCAAAGGCCACGCGCTTTCGCCATGAGCTCCCCCTTGCGACCACGCACCGCCACCCATCACTCTGTCCAGTCCGATGCAAGCTAGACACCACCATTGCCTCGAGAAACAGTCGACCAAAACACATAGTTAAAACCCTAGTTCGTCGACCTACAAACACAACGATGATTTAAAAATTTGTTCAATAATTTTGTAATGATCCCAGAACTCCCTGTTAGGATCTACTATGATCGCGGGACAAACTTTGTCTCCGATCATCAGTATTTCATTAAAACTCGCGCCATGTTCATCTTCAAATTCTCATGGAATACGTAATTAAAAATCTTGATTTTAAACGTAAAAATCAATATTTTCAAAGACGATTTACATTATATAATCAAATTGAAAAATCAAGGAAATCAAAATTTGAGTGTAGATTGAGCTTGCAGTACTTTTTCTTATTCCAGACCAATATTCTTGATATTAGTTTATAAAATTATTTTTAAAATTCAGTTTTAGTGAATCTAAACACTTTTCATTTTAACACTTCGATCTAACCAAGACTAGAAGTAGAGAATTTTATTTTTGACAGGTTTTTGAAAACCTGAAACTGGAACAGGAGTTTGTAAATCTGTAAATGAACTTGACAGACAAGATGTATTCATATGTTCACAAATTCTTGCATGCAAACCAACATTCAAACTTGCCTACATCATGCATTCAAACACAAATCAGACATCAAGGCTTAGAAAGATTTACTCACCTATTAGCCTGAGAGCATAAAACAAAAACAGAGAGAAGCTTTGGAAATTGATTATTTGAACTGGAATTGCTATTTTAAACTTGATCTTGGATTTTATTTTACCTGCAACTAGTTATTCAAGGTTGCTTAGTTTCTGATGTGTTTATTTTCTTGATTAGCTAACAATTTGAAACTCAAATTTTTTAAAAGAAATTACCTTCAGCTTATAAAAATAGAGAAGTGTTAAATGTTGGATTTGAGAAAATCTGGAGATTGCTTTTGTCTGGATTTGATTTAAAAGGCCTTGATTCCTGATGTTAAGATGATGAGGCTTGCTGAGTTGAAATTGTTTGAAGTTTTACAGTTCATGTTTGCTGAACAGAGATGAAATTCCCAGCTTGAAATCAAAAGAATTGAAGAGGTTGTTCTCTTTCTGGTTTGTGAATTCAATTTGTTTTAAACTTGCTTGATGATCTGATTTGAGGATTTGAATTTTTTCCTAGATTTTTTTTTTCTTTTGAGCTTTTGAAAATGAGATCAAAAGAGTGAGAGAAAATAGTTTACATTTCTTGTATAAATTTTCTAAAAATTAAAATTAAGGAAGATGACACTTGTTCACTTCCATAATTTACATCTTAACACTTGTAAGTTTTCACATTATAAATGTTACAATTGTGCTTTTACATGAGAAAATATTAATACATTATTTTTAAATTGTTCTTTTATAAATACATTTTCTTTTATATTTATACAATCTTTTTAAAAGAAAAGGTAGAATACTAATTTATAAACTATACACATATGTTAATGTATTTGAATTCAAATTTTTTTTACTTAAGATATTTCATTTTTAAATTTAAATTCAAATATAAGTTCAAATTAAAATTCAAATTAAATTTCAAATTCATATTTTAAATTCACTCCATTCTACATACATATGTATATAGATAAAATATTAAACAAACAAACTCAATATTTCACTTGTTTTGAAATTTTAAAAATTAATTCAAATTGACTTCAAATTGAATTCCAAAAATTCAAATAAATTACAAATTTTAAATTGATAAATTTGGGGATGTTACAGGTTCCCCCTTAAGAAAATTTCGTCCTCGAAATTCGAAAGAGAGAGAAAGACAAGCAAAGAAGATATGAAGATATAAAAGATAAAATAGTGGCTTACCAGATTAAGTCGAGATATCCACTCTGTAGTTGGGATAGGACTTCTGCATATTATCCTCTGTTTCCCAAGTGCAGTCCTTTGGATCGCCACTCCATTACACTTTGACTAGTCTCACAATTTTGTTTCTTAGCTGCTTTTCCTCACGATCTACAATCTTTAACGGTTCCCACTTTACTGCCAAGTTGGGAGTGATCTCAAGATCCTACTGAGCTGCCTCTTCAATAATACTATCTGGGCCATGCACATATTTTCAGAGGTTAGAAATATGAAACACATTGTGCACGCCAGATAACCAGCTAGGTAGCTGCACTCGATATGCTAGAGGATCGATACTCTCCAGAATAGGATAAGGACCAATATAACGCGGTGCCAGCTTACCAGTTTTCCCAAATCTCAATACACCCCGCATTGGAGAAACTTTGAGAAATACAGAATCTCCAACTTGAAATTCCAAATCTCTTCTTCGACAGTCATAATAGCTCTTATGACGACTTTGAGCAGTTATTAACTTATTTTGAATAAAATCTACTTTCTCCATGGCTTCTTTGATTATATCTAGTCCAAGGACGAGTCCATCACCTGATTCGATCCAACATGCAGGTGATCGACACGGACGACCATATAAACCCTCATAAGGAGCCATTCAATACTGGCTTTATAGCTATTGTTATAAGAGAATTCTACCAGCTGTAAATGGTCCTTCCAAGAACCACCAAAGTCGAGAATACAATCCCGCAAATGGACTTCTAGAATTCGATTAATCCTTTCAGTCTGCCCATCAGACTGCGGATGATAAGCAGTACTGAAGTTCAGCTTTGTTCCCAATGCGGCTTGGAATGCCTCCCAAAATCTACTAGTGAAGATCGGATCACGATCACTCACTATGCTGCAAGGAATACTGTGGAGAAGGACAATCTCTTTTATATATAGCTCTGCTAAGCTTGCTGCAGTCCGGGTGCATTTCTTTAGGATGAAGTGAGCAGTTTTGGTTAGACAGTCCACTATAACCCAAATTGCTTCATTTCCCATCTTGGTTCGTGGCAATCCGTCGATGAAATCCATCGATATTTGATCCCATTTCCACTTCGGTACTTCCGAAGGCTGAAGTAAACCGACCACTTTCTTTTGATCGCTTTTAATTTGTTGACAGGTAGCACATCGACTCACATATATAGATATGTCCTTTTTCATCGTTTTCCACCAAAACATTCTTTTGATACCACGATACATTTTATTGACTCCTGGATGGATGCAAAGTTTAAACTTATGGCATTCGTCCAAAACTTCACGTTTCAGCTCCGGAATGTCAGGGATAAAAATTCTGCCTTTCAACCTTATAATTCCACTATTATCCATTCCAAAATTGGAATCCTCCCCTTAACGAATCCTTCCAAAGATTCCCTGAAGAAATTTGTCTTCTTTCTGTTTGCTGGAAATTTTGTCAAGGAGAGTAGGAGTGACAACAAGATGAGCAAGAATAGCATGTTTCCTGCTCAAAGCATTAACAACTACATTGGCCTTTCCAGGTGTATATAGAATATCTAGGTCATAGGATGCCAGAATTTTCAACCAATGTTGTTGTCGCAGATTCAAATCTTTTCAGGTGAAGAGATACTTTAAAGATTTGTGGTCGGTGAATAATTCAAAATTTTCACCTAAACAAGAAGAATTTATTTAGTATATATTAAGTTTAGTTGAACTTTAAAGTTTTCTTTTTAGAAAAGTTGAAGGAGATTCTTACCCAGAAGCTAATATCGCTAGATTTTTAAGGCGAAAATAACAGCCAAGAGCTCCAAATCATGTGTTAGGCAGTTTCTCTCATGTGGACGTAATTGTCTACTTGCGTAGGCAATTACCTTCCCATTCTGAATTAATACTGCACCTACCGCATCACCACAGGCGTCAGTATAGACAGTTAAGCCTTGGTTCCCGTTAATGATAGCGAGAAAAGGAGCAGTAGTTAATCTCTTTTCAATTCCTGAAAAGCTTCATCACATTTCAGAGTCCAATTAAACTTGGCATTCTTCCTTGTGAGCTTAGTCAACGGACTAGCTATCTTAGAAAAGTCCTGAACAAACTTTCGGTAATAGCTTGCTAAACCCAGAAAACTTCGAACTTCTTTCGAAGATGTGGGTCGCTTCCAGTCAAGAATAGCGGAAATTTTGCTCGGATCAACAGAAATCCCTTCTTCATTAACAATATGGCCAAGAAATCTAACTTCATTGACCCAAAAGTGGCATTTGGAAAATTTGACGAGTAGGATATTCCTTCTCAATATCTCTAAAATAATTCTGAGATGTTCAGCATGCTCCTCTTCGGTTTTGGAGTAGATTAGGATATCATTGACAAATACAAGAACAAATTTATTCAACACCTCCCGAAACACACGGGTCATCAAATCTACGAAGTACGCAGGAGCGATAGTTAGTCCGAAAGGCATGACTAACCACTCGTAGAATACATCTGGACCCCTAAAAGCAGTTAGGTGAACAAAATCTTCGGCAATTCGTAAATGATGGAATCCCTAGGATAGATCCATCTTAGAAAAGAATCGTGCACCATGAAGTTGATCGAATAAGTCGTCGATCCTAGATAAAGGAAACTTATTCTTGAGAGTTTGCTTATTGAGATCGTGATAGTCGACACACAATCTCAAAGACCCATCAGATTTTGCCACAAACACTACAGATGAACCCCATTCAGAAACACTAGGATGAATCAATCCCTTCTTTAGCAAATCATCGGTTTGCTTGACCAGTTCAATCCTTTCCCGGGGTGCCATCCTGCGACTAACATGAATGACATGACGAGCATTCGGAATTAAGTCAATTCTGAATTCAATCTCTCTATGTGGGGGTAAAGATTTCACTTCTTCGAATACATCGGGAAAATGCTGGACAATAGGAATGAACTCTAGACTAGGTTCTGGATATCCCAAAGTATACATCAGTGTATCCCTTTTTGGACTAGGGTCTTCACAAGAAATTTCAATGAAATCTCCAAGTTTTGTTTTGAACAGAATTATTCGATTTTTGCAATCTAATTTGGCTTCGTACTTCGATAACCAATTCATCCCGAGTAGTATTTCAAATTCACTGAAGTCGAGAACATAAAGGTTAATAGGAAATCGATGGCCAGAATACGAGATAGGCACTCTCCTACAATAGAGACACAGGTTTGCGGGACCACCCACTGGATTCTTCACACAAATAGGTTCATCGAGAAACTTAGGTTTGAGTTTTAATTCATTCAGATTTGTTGGGAGATAAAGCTATGTGAAGCTCCCGTGTCGAATAAAGCTCTAACGACTCTATCACCAACAATTAGGTTACCTTCTAAAACTCCCTTTCCTTCATTCGCCTTTAAAGTTGAGGGGTCATCTTTTATTGCACACACTTTTTCTATTTTGTGCTTGTTTCTTTTTCGGGCAATTCTTAACTCCATGACCTGTTTGGTGACAACAATAGCATTCCTTGGATCTTCGACTTGTCTTTACAAGTTGATCTTTCTTAATTTGTTTTTTTGGCTTCTCACAATCGTTTGCTAAATGGACTTTCTCATGACAGTTGTAACAAGTAATATTTCTGGCTGGGTTCTCTTGATTACTCCTCTTCTTCTCCTTGCCTTGAACCGGCCTCTTTCCTTCGAATTTTCTTTTCTTCCAATTCATACTACTTCAACTCCCCTTCTCTTCTGGAACTTTCTGCATATCTAGAGTAGCATATCGATAACCCATATCGATCAAGTCCGAAAAAAATTCTTTAATGTGGGCTGTCATCCTCTTGTGGCACTCCTTATTCATTCCCTAAATGAATCTTTCATTTTTCTTCAAGGGTGTATTCACTAGCTCAGGACCAAATCGAGACAATTCGTTGAATTTATTCAAATACTCCTCAAATGATAGACTTCCCTGCTTCAAATTTAGGAACTCCTGGTACAGTTGAGAGATGCCAGAAGATGGAATGTATCGCTGCTCAAACACTTCTTTAAATCGTCTCCAAGTAAACTCATCTTCTGACTCATCCCCAATAACTGTCTCCCACCAAGCTAATGCTCCCCCTTGGAGTTGCCAAGAAGCTATTAGCCGCTTTTGATCGTCTTCTAAATTTAATCTCCTGAAAATTCTTTCACAGGATCGGATCCAAGCTTGGGCTTCTACGACAGATTCCTTGCCAGTAAACGGCTTACCACCAAGTCTCGAGAAATTCTTATATAAATCATCCGAATTTGGCTGAGGTTGAGTAGGCACAATTGTTGTTGTAGGGAGTTGACCAGTTGCGGTTATATTTCCCCATCCCCTACCTTGTCCTTTTCTTCCGCTCATTCTCACTATCTGCAAATAGCAAGAAAACTTGATTTAGGCATACAGGCAAGATATCTTAGGGAATATCAACAGTTAAAAGGAATAGACCAAGAAATTTAGCGTTTCGGTCTCTCGGTTTATACTCATTCTAGGGTATACTTCACCCTATCTCTAATGAGCCATCTAATGTGTTATACTCCATAGCTAAAGTTCTTACTCAACCTTTAGCTCCGATACCACTTGTCATGACCCGAAATTCAGCGATTGAAAAATCGACATCAAATACCTCACTTGTATTCGACTGCCGAAGATTCAAGCGTTGAACTTCAGTACGGATGGAGCATATAACAATATTAGATGAATATAAATAGCGGAAACAAAATGAATATCATTGAATACAACACATATACAATATGATACAATCTCCAATACAACATCTATCACTAATACCAGAGTGATACAAATATGATACAACAATAATATGACAACAGAAACTACAACAAGTTTCCAACATACTTCACTTCGACAAGGTCTTCAAAACTCAACACTTCAAAATATTTCCAAATACAAAAGCTTTTCAAAAATCCGATAGCTTCCAAAAGACTTCGAAATCCAAGCCAGCTCGAAAAAAATGGATAACCTGCTTCTAGGCTGCCCGTGTAGAAAATTATGGACACCCAGAGTTTAGGAAAGGAACAATAAACTCTGGGTCAGTCATGGGACTGGTATGAATAAAAATAACAGTTGTTTGAAATAAAAACAGTTTATTTTTATCAAAAGCAAAACAAAAGAATTTGAAAGAAATCCGTAATGCTTTTGGAAAATGAGACTGCCATAAGGCCTCCCACCACACACACAATGCAAGCACAAACTTGGAGGAGATTTCTCCTTATGACAGTCAAAAATGCTTGATACGTGAAAACTCTTTTAAATATTATTATTAGTGCATAGTGTGAAAACATTTTCGAAAGTATAATATTAATCTTAGACGGCATACGTACCATTATAGTATGCCTACTATAGCTACCATGTTAAATGGCAGGTTCTACAACTAAAACCATAAAGGGCTCGTATTGAATGATTAAATTTCCAACAAATGGTCGGGTAAAGGAACTTTCCACATAAAATGGAATGCCTCTGGAGGGACGTACCCGAGAACCTAACCGGATGTATGCTACACAAGGCAGGGTTACCTCTGTAACTAGGTAACAACTGACACGAGTATGCCACCTCCCGGTCGTTACCAACCTTTATCCGAAGCGCTTCTCAACCGACAACCATAAAGCAATAAGTTTGCAGCAACCACAAAGTAAGTATCTGGGATCCGTACCATGATACCACTTATAATCTTGAAGGAAATGGACATACCCTAAAGGGGCGCTACGCCCAAATAACCTTGCCGCCATGATTCCTGATTTGACCATAAGCAGGTTGTGAGCTTCGACGAAGTCTCGTCCACAAAGCTACACTTTTTCACAAAGCCATGCTTCGATCAACAAATGATCAGCAGCACTCAGCATGCCACACTACCAAATTGGGAGTACATCACTAATAACCCTCAACTACATAACCTCTGAGCTCGTACGTCTCGGAGAAGGGTGTTAAGCTAAGAGAATAAATTCTTCGCCACCAACAGAAATTTATTTGAAAGAAATTAGCTTTATATCTCAAATTGTAATGTCAGACATACAACCATACAAGTCTGTTCTAGGTTCAAATAGAACTGAAGTCACTTCCGAAGAAGCCCTTGCAATTCGGGTATCCACAATCCCGATCGGACTCCCCATCACATATGGAGATCTCTATACCGGAGCAATTCAGTGTAGATCATTCGACAGGTAATCCTATCATTCCCGAAGACATCCGGCTTTCACCACTGTCTTCAATTGCTATCCATTTCGTCGTATCACATATTCGGAATGGGTTATATGACACAAAGGTCCTCTCCCGGCTAAACCGAATAGTGAGCGCTTAATTTTAAAACATGTGGATATATCATTCACATAGATTCACAGGTTCGATGTGGGTTTCGGATAACCAACTGGAATCCGATTCCTTGTCGCATCGAAATTCAATTGCCATTTTATGGGCCAAAGGGTTTTCATATTCACACAGCAGTATATTCATCACAGATATCACAGCTCAACACAAAGCATTTCATATTACATAGCATCACATCACATATCAGAAATATCAATCCAACACAAAGCATTCAAGAACAATCAAACATCTTTAATTAAGATGAATAAATCGTGTTGTTTTAAATTTATTAACCATATAATTGCTTTCATTAGTAATCTTTAATCAATAATTAATTTCATTAATTACAATTGATTAAGTCTTAATCACTTTCATTAATTAATCATTTCTTAATTAATTATCTTAATTAATTAATCCTTAATTTTTAATTAATTAACTCTTAATTACTTTTATTAATTAAGTACCCCTTAATTAATTAATTAATAATTAATTACAAATTAATCATTAATTACAAATTAATTAACCTTAATTACTTATTAAGTTAATATTTAATATTAAATAATTAATTTAGTAAATACCTTTAAAAATAATTATATTAACAAAATCATTAATTATTTAATAGATCAAAAGATAAATTAATTACTTTGATTATCTTTTTAAATCTTGTTTAATAAATCACCTTTATCACATTAGTTACTTTAAAAGGTTAAGATTTTGTTTAAACAACATTTTATCTTAATTTTCTTTTAAATTACATTATTTATTAAATATAAATAACTTTATAAAAATATTGTATCAAAACTAAATAAACTAAATTTAATTTCTTTGAAAACATCTTACTTATGTCCTAAATTAATTGAAACTTTACTCAAATCATCGTTTGAAAGCATAGTTTAAAAGTGTTTAAAAGTTTGAATTTTTTTTAAAGTAAAAACTATTTTATATATTAGGGTCGAGACCTGCTTCGAGTCATGCCCGAGAACTTTGCTCATTTGCTTCGGGTTTATCACAAATTCAACCCGAGTGCCAAAATTTTCAACTTATAATTTTTCTAAGTATTTTTACTCGGTGCTTCAGAATTTTTACTCGAGTTAACACTCGAGCTGTCACCATTTTTCCCCGATACTTGCTTCGAGACAAACTCTTCTTCCCCAATCTTCTTTCCATTGACACAAACCAAAATGTTGTGCACATGGACAATCGAAAACGGCTCCTTCGGCCAATGCTGCGGCCAGCCACAGATCATCGCCGACCCCCTCTACAAGTTTCGACCACCCAGCACCATAACAATGGCGAAATCGAAAATCAACTATTCGATCGAATTTCTGGCACCCAAACTAAAAACTAAATCGCCTCATGTCGACGCCAAACATCACCAGAGGCCACACACTTTCGCCATGAGCTCCCCCTTGCGACCATGCACCACCACCCATCCCCTGTCCAGTCCGATGCAAGCTAGACACCACCATTGCCTCAAGAAACAGTCGACAAAAACACAGGGTTAAAATCGTAGTTCGCCGATCTACAAACACAACGACGATTTAAATTTTTTTTCAACAATTTTGCAATGATCCCAGACCTCCCAGCTAGCATCGACTATGATCGCGAGACAAACTTCGTCTCCGATCATTAGAATTTCATTAAAACACGTGCCACATTCATCTTCAAATTTCTCATTGAATACGTAATTAAAAATCTTGATTTTAATCTTAAAAATCAATATTTTCAAAGACGATTTAGATTATATAATCAAATTGAAAAATCAAGGAAATCAAATTTTAAGTATAGATTGTGCTTACAGTACTTTTTCTTGTTCCAGACCCATATTCTTGATATTAGTTTATAAAATTATTTTTAAAATTCAGTTTTAGTGAATCTGAACACTTTTCATTTTAACACTTCGATCTAACCAAGACTAGAAGTAGAGAATTTTGTTTTTGACAGGTTTTTGAAAACCTAAAACTGGAATAGGAGTTTGTAAATCTCTAAATGAACATGCACAGACAAGATGTATTCATATGTTCACAAATTCTTGCACGTAAACCAATATTCAAACTTGCCTACATCATGCATTCAAACATAGATCAGACATCAAGGCTTAGAAAGATTTACTCACCTATTAGCTTAAGAGCAGAAAACAGAAAAAGAGAGAAGCTCTGGAGATTGATTATTTGAACTGGAATTGCTATTTTAAACTTGATCTTGGATTTTATTTTACCTTATTTTACCTACAACTAGTTATTCAAGGTTGCTTAGCTTCTGATGTGTTTATTTTCTTGATTAGCTAACAATTTGAAACTAATTTTTTTTAAAGAAATTACCTTCAGCTTATAAAAACAGAGAAGTATTGAATGTTGGATTTGAGAAATTTTGGAGATTGCTTTTGTCTGGATTTGATTTAAAAGGCCTTGATTCCTGATGTTAAAACGATGAGGCTTGCTGAGTTGAAATTATGTGAAGTTTTACAGTTCTTATTTACTGAAAAGAGATGAAATTCCCAGCGTGAAATCAAAAGACTTGAAGAGGTTGTTCTCTTTCTGGTTTGTGAATTCAATTTGTTTTAAACTTGCTTGATGATCTGATTTGAGGATTTGAATTTTTTCTCAGATTTTTTCGTTTGTTTTAAGCTTTTGAAAATGAGATCAAAAGAGTGAGAGAAAATAGTCTACATTTCTTTTATAAATTTTCTAAAAATTCAAATTAAGGAAGATGACACTTGTGCACTTCCATAATTTGCATCTTAACACTTGTAAGTTTTCACATCATAAATGTTACACTTGTGCTTTTGCGTGAGAAAAGATTAATACATTATTTTTAAATTGTTCTTTTATAAATACATTTTCTTTTATATTTATATAATCTTTTTAAAAGAAAAGGTTTAATACTAATTTATAAACTATACACATATGTTAATGTATTTGAATTCAAATTTTTTTACTTAAGCTATTTCACTTTTAAATTTAAATTAAAATACAAGTTCAAATTCAAATTCAAATTAAATTTCAAATTCAAAATAAAATTCAAATTCATATTTGAAATTCACTCCATTCTACGTACATATGTATATAGATAAAATAATAAATAAACAAACTCAATATTTCACTTGTTTTGAAATTTTAAAATTAATTCAAATTGGCTTCAAATTTAATTCCAAAAATTCAAATAAATTACAAATTTTGAACTGATATATTTGGGGATGTTATATAATCTATCCAAAAGTGATAAGAACAATAATCTCTTTATTAAAATTCTGGGCTAAATACCCTATTTATTTACTCGAAAACATACTTCTTTACAAATGATTTACCCTTTGAAATCATACTTTCAAAACAAGGAAAATTATAGCCCTTTACTTTACCCAAAATAATTATACCATTAAGTATGCTTTAATAAAACAATATTGGTGAAGTTCAAAATCATTTAAAGTTGTCGCTTCTCAAAACCATAGGCTTTAAGGCCAAACAATATAAAACTTTTATATTGATAAAAGCGGCAAGGTGTATAGCTGAAGAAGGTCTTCGCCCTTTAAAATAAGTTAAAGCCTTTAACTTTCAAAACACAAAGCTATAAGACCGAAAACAATATAAAGCCGTTATATTGATACACGTGACAAATTTGAAATCGACGAGGGTTTTCGCCCTCAAATATGTTAAAGTCTTTCATTTGTAAAATTCAAGGCCATAAAGGAAAAATAAATCAGTTCACATATATAAGTTGCAGCATATAATTAGCATCCCCAAGGGTTTGTATAATAGAAAAATATAACACTTGAAAATGAATAAGGTCGGTGTCATAGGGCCGAAGTGGACATCAAAACATGCGGCATCATTAGCAGCTATAAAGCACTTTGAAAACATAAGGGTTGGCAACATTCTAAAACATGCGACATCACTATTGCCGCTATAAGTCTCTTTGAAATCATTAGGGTCGGTGATACTATTGAAAATAGGTGGAAACACCATTTTATATAAAACGCGGAACTTAAGTCATGCGGCAACATTGACTTCGACAATGAGGTTGATGACTTCGAACTCCTTCCACTGTATTTAATACACTCCATACCAACTCAGGTTGATATCACGTGTATCACTATCGATTTTCTTCAAATTCATAACTACGAAGTGGTCAAAGGTGACGACGCGACGCTGCCGGCATGGCATTATCGTAATTAACATAAAAACTAAAAATTTGCTTATAATAGCAATTTTTTTCAACCAACCCCTACTGTTTATCAAAATCTTATTGGTTAACAAAACTTTATAAATTCTCTTTACTACAAAATTGCCGCATACAGGAATTTGAAGTGCGAAAACATTTTATACATTAACCCTTTATATTAATATCATAACAAAATGAATAAGCCCTTCTAGCTTAAATAATTTATTAAGCATTCTTAATCACATGGAAGAATCCCCCAAAAATCATAATAAATCAAACTTATTATCTTCTTTAACATATAAAAATTTTGTGGCCAAAATCATGATATAATTATTTTAAATAATTAAACCCGAAATAAACTATTTTTTAGACTTAGAAAATTCATAACTAATTCATACTTTCATGGAAAATTATGAATTTCGATACCCACTTCTTCTAACATCATGCTAAAATTTCAAGTCATTTGGTGTCATATGATAAGTTTTTCAACTCAAACATATCACTAAATTTCATAATTAAATTCTATAAATTCACCAAAAAGCATACAATCATTCGATCATAAAAAACATGGCATATCATCAAAACATTCTGAATTTTATCCTTAGAACCATATACAACAATCAAAACTTAAGATGCATCTATTGTTCACCTTGAATGGGTTAAGAAGGTTGAGATTTGTGTTGTTGATTGAATCCCCTAAGCTTTTATTTGATTCCTAGCTTTATCTTCTTCCTAGATCTATTGTAAATGGCCGGCCTTGCTTTACTCTTTTAATTTGTGAAAGTGTAAATGAAATAAAGGAAAAGAATACTAAGAGTATAGGTTTAGGAAATGCGACCTTTTCCCCTTTTTCCCTTAGCCTATTTCTTCTTCTTATTTAAAGTTTGATCCTTCTTACTAATTTATTCATTAGGCAAGACTCCTTATATAATTAAATCTTAAACTCCTTACCATTCAACATTATTTTGCTTAATTTACCCAATTAAATGTCCTAAATAATGTTAATCAAAAAGTTGTTATAGACTCTCCTCCTTAAAGAATTTTGTCACTGAAATTATGATAAGATACCGACATCAATCATAAAAGCATAGATGTAAAGCATATCATCAAACAAGTCAGGATAAGTGTCCCTTTGCTCTCCGTTTTCCAAGTGCATCTCTCTCATTGTCATTCCATTGGACTTTTACTAATATGACTATCTTGTTCCTTAGCTTCTTCTCACTAGCCACTATACGAAATGGCTGTCTAACTATAGTCCTGTTCGGTTCCACTACTAAATCTTTCAATGCAGTTGGAGTTATAATATTCTCTGGATCTTGAACACGCATCCTCAGATGGGAAATGTGGAAAACATTATGGATTCCTTCCAAACTGCTAGGTAACTCTATCCTGTAAGCGAGTTTCCCGATCCTTTCCATAATAGGAAATTATCCAACAAACTCGGCACTAACTTCTCTGATTTATGGAATCTCACTACACCTTTCATCGTTGATACTTTAACAAAAAACGGATCTCCAAGTGAGAAATCTAAGTCTTTTCATCTGGTATCTGCATAACCTTTCTGCCTTGATTGAGCTTTCTTCATTCTAGCTGAAATTAACTCAATCTTGTCCGCGACTTCTCTTATCATATCTAAACCAAGGACTAATCTATCTCCAGTCTCTAACCAATATATGGTAATTTACATGGCCTTCCATATAAAGCTTCAAAAGGTATCATTTTTGTACTAATCAGATAATTATTGTTATAAGAAAACTCGACTAAATGTAGATGGTCTTCCAAGAGCTAAGCTCTTAACAAATCCTTTAACAAATCCTCCAAGACTTTGTCAACACTTTCTGTCTACCCATCGGTCTATGGATGATAAGCGTTACTCATCTTGATCTTGGTATGTAAAACCTCCTATAGACTCTTCCAGAATTTCCTAGTAAATAAAAATTCTCTATTACTGAGTATACTACTAGGAACTCCATGTATTCTGACAATATTCTTCACGAATAACTTAGCTAAAATAGGTGCCACTCTTGTCAACTTAACGGGTATAAAATGTGCACTTTTAGTTAGTCTGTCCATTATAACCCAGATACTTTCATTTCATCTATTCGACCTTGGCTGCTCATCAATATAGTCCATGGATGTCAAATCCTATTTCCAAACTGGTATATCTAAAGTTGAAGCAATCCACTAGGCTTATGATGTTCGACTTTTGCTTGTTGGCAATTCAAAGACTATTTTACTCATTACCTATATACATATCCTGATACATATTAGTTCCTCCAAGATGAACAGTAAACTTCAGTCGATGACATTCCCTAGTAACATCTTTCCTTAGGTCACCAACATTTGGAACACACAATCGTCCTGCTTTCTCAACCATCCATTTTGGTCAAGATAATTTTTTTTCAAGTTATCAATCTCAGTTCGGCCTTCCAATCTTCTAATTCTTTCAGCTAGCAATAGATCATATCCGTGCTTAGAAGCAATTCTATGGATTGAATATTGGTCGAACTTTTAAACAAGATAACACTGCAGTACTCTAACCAGAAATGGCGGCCGATCTTAACTGCACACTTAAAGTAGTCAATGCTTCCAGATCCTTCCATTCTGCTAGCATAACTACCATTACATTATGATGTTTTCTATTAAGTGCATCTGCAACTTTGTTTTCTTTTCCCACTGTGTACTCAATTCCAAAATTATAACCAGCTAAAAACTCTAACCATCTCTTCTGTCTCAAATTCAACACCTTCTAAGTGAATAAATATTTTAGCGACTTATGATCCGTATACAAGTCGCATCATTCTTCCAAAAGGTAATGTCTCCACACCTTCAAAGAAAATATTATGGCAGCTAAATATAAGTCATGAGTTGGATATTTAACTTCATGCAGTCTGAGCTATCGAGAAGCATATGCAACCACTTTACCTCTCTGCATTAACATAGCTCCTAACTATGTTCACATGCATCAGTATAACCTACCAAATCTTGGTTTTCGTTCGAAACTATAACACGGCTGCGTTGGTCAATAAATGTTTTAGCTTCTGTAATGCCTCCTCATATTTACCAGTCCAAATGAACTTCACATCCCTCCTCATTAGTTTAGTCATCAGTGTTGCTATACAAGAGAAATCCTTAACAAATCTCCGGTGGTAACCAGCTATCTAAGAAAACTCTTTATCTCGGTTAAAATTTTAGGACTCTTCCAATTATTGACTGCTTCGATCATAGCTGGATCTACTGACAATCTTTCTTTGAGACTGCATGATCAAGAAACTTCACCTCATTCTTCCAAAAATGTCACTTCTAAACTTCGCTCTTAAATGTTACTGCCTCATCGTCTCAAACACTATTCTAAGATGAACTTCATGATCCCTTTCATCTTTAGAATATATTAAAATATCATTAATGAATACCAAACAAATCAATCCAAGTGCTCTTGGAAAATCTAGTTCGTTAAGTCTACGAAGAAAGCAGTTGCATTAGTCAATCCGAATGACATTATTAACCACTCATTCGAACCATATCTTATTGTAAACGCCGTCAATAGAATATCGTCTTCCACCATTCTCAATCGATGGAGCCCTGTCGCCAAATCCAACTGGAAAATACTTTGTCTCCACTCAATTGATCAAATAAATCATCGATCCTCGGCAGCATTTATCAATTCTTTATCCTCTTTTCATTAAATTTATGATAATTAATACATAATCTTAATGACTCAGCCGGTTTCTTCACAAACGCCATGGCTGCTCCCTAAGGTGAATTGCTTGGTCTAATAAAATTCTTTACTAGTCCACAAGCAGCACCATTAACTCCTTCATCTCGATAGGTGTCATCATGCTAGGCGGTTTACTCACGGGTTCAGCTCCAGGTACAAGATCTATTCGAAACTCGATAGCTTATTTCGGCGGTGGTTCTGTAATAGGCTCAAAAACATATGCAAATTCTCTAACTATGAAAATGCAATTCAACTCGTCTTCCTTCTCTATTACACCCAACAAAGCACAAACATCAAAATTCAGATTCTCCATTAAGTATACAATTCGATCAGTACTATTAGGGTGTCTTAGTGATATTTTCCTATCATGACAAATATCCTAACATTATATTTACTTAACTGGTTCATACCCAAAATGATCCCAAATCCCATGAAATCAAATACATGCAAACTGCAGGAAAATACATGGCCCAGTAATGCAAACTCTAAATGGTCACATCTCATCTCTAGAGTTGCATACACTTCTATTGGATTCACAACCCTCAAGGAAGTAACTAGGTATGAGGGTCTAGGTTACGCTTATCTACCAAACAATCAGATATGAGTGAGTGTGATGCACCAATATCAAATAATACTCTAACAGGTAAACCATGAATCAAAAGTGTACCTCTTATCACAGCTTTCCCTTTATCCTCAGTTGTTGGTCTCGATGTAGCCGGTTCCAATGCAAACACCTTTCCCTTCTCAGCTTTAGCTGGGTCCTTGGATTGGTTTTTATAATGTCCAACCTGGTCACTGTAAAAGCACTTGATATTCTTCCTTTCGATAATGTCTTTCCATCTCCCGAGCGACACTCATTCGTAGAATGCCCTTTCTTATCACACCTGTAACGCACAACATTTACACTTCCTTTTTAGATGCTTTACCCTTCTAAGCTCCTTTCTTCTGGTAAAACTTTCTCTTTTGATTATGTCCATCCCAACTCTCTGCTAACCGTTATTACCGAACAAAGTAAGCATCTGTTCATATCTCAAAGCCATCTCCATGACTACATCACATGGATCCCTAAGATGTGGTAAAGTTTCTCTAGCATGCTTAGCTCTCGGTCCATGGATGAATGCTTCATTTCTCTTAATCACTATATATACAGTAGCATATCCATATCGAGACAGCTCCTCAAACATTATTGCATATTCTATTCCTATAAATGATTCCCCTCTAAATCTCACATAGTCCTTACTCTGGACAACACAATTATTAAAAGCTCGTGCCTTCGAATTCACTCCTCCAGCATTTCCATCAACTAACCCAGCAACACTCCTACTTATATCATATTGACAAAAAACTGATACATTGCTCCCATATCAACCGGTGGTGATCCTGCACCTATGTTAGTAGTTGTTTATCGACCAAGGTTTTTCCTAGTGTTGGATCTGACATTTCCATTAGTAGTAGTGCTTCCTCTACTATGATTCACTCTTCCATTTCTACCTCCATTCTTACTTTACTTTTCAAATCTGCATTTGAACCTTAGTGAGACATAGACGAACGGTCTAAGAGAGATGGGAGAATAGAGATAAGGCGTATACATATATATAGAAAATACAAATATGCACAACACCAGAACTGTCATTTGTAACAGTTATAATCATTGGTAACCAAATTCCCAATGGTTATAACAATTGGTAGCAGGTACATTATAATTTTTTTTACAAGTTTAATAACGATTATAACCATTGGGAATTTTGGTCATTTCCAATGGTTATAACCGTTGGGAAGTTTCAAAATTCCCAACGGTTATAACCATGGGAATTACTTCACATTCCCAACGGTTATAACTGTTGATAATTTTTTAATTTCCAACGGTTATGACTGTTGGGAATTCCTTGCATAAGTCAATAGCGAAATTACCAACACTTATAAGTGTCGCAAATTTGGTATAGTTGAACCATATCTTATTCAGCATCTAATAGCATTTCTTCCAACTATATCTATACGAATTTATAACAATAGAAAACACGAAACTAAATTTCAAAACTAACATATCATCAAATTGAAAAAACAAACATACGAAATAATACATATCAAATTCTAAAAGTTCATTGTGACAAATTCAAATGTCACTACTACAACATATTTGAAGCTTACAAACAACGAACATGGCACCCCGGCCAAACTACAAAACCACCATCAACCAACTAGAACAATGTATAATGGCCATTTTGAGGCGCATCAAAAAGTGGCTCGTTTGGATCAAGAACATTCTCCACCCAAACAACCTTTTCTCCATCTCCAACCTCTTCAGAACACCTTGTCTCGGTTTGACCCCTTGCATTTTCTTGCATTGCAAATTCCTAAACTATATCCATCACTAAATCAATATCATACGCTATTTCATCACCTTCACAGCTAAAAATCAAAAGATCAGACACAAATGCTTCTTGCAGCTACTTCCCTATTCTTCTAACCACTTCTTGCAATGCTCACCATCATTTACCAATTTTGCAAGCTTCAAAAATTTGATAATGAAACTGCAAGAAATTGAAACTTTCCCTTTAAGTAGCAACAAAAGCACAGTTTCTAAAACTGCTCGGTTTCTAACGTCTCCTTTGTTTATCACCCCTTTAATAAAGCTTGGAATACCAGGGATACCGGTCAAGTTGTTTTCTTCATCTGCTAAACTCGCTAATTTTTGCAAGCATCCACATTTTGATAGGAGAGGGAACTGCAAAGTTGCAAAAAGAATAATTTAAGGATCCTATATACTTATTAGAAAAATGAACTGAGATCACTTGCTCTGATGAAATTCAAAACTTAGTTCACCTAAGCATGTGAGCCATTAGATTTATCCAAAACAGTCTAAATGCAGATAACATAGAACACTATCATTAACTTATCAAAGAAAACAAGGCTCTATATGCATGTAAGGCATTGGTATTAAAGACATACAATAACCAAGTAACTAGTAGAAGAAATTAAAAGAGGTTTATTAATTTTGCACCTATAAAATAATGAGAGATGTGAAAGCACTGTATACAAGCAATTATGAACTAAATAACGCTTGTTCAACAAAGAAGGACAAAATCGATACCTTGTGCAAACAAAACTTCACGCCTGCAATAATCATAGTGATATCTGTTGCCAAATCAGTTCTTACATATCTGTAATGGTTACACTGTTAATTTTTATTTTTTTACAAATTTTATTTAATGATATGATTCATAGCTGAAAATCAATATTAATACTTCATATTATTGTATTATAAAATATTTGAGTATAAGATGAAAAGACCCCAATGCTCTTTAATTTCAATTTTAAATTTCCAGAACAAAATTCATTATTCTCATACTCATAAAACGTAGTGAACTTTAAACAAAGCATTACCATGCTCATACATAAGCAACTTCTCGTCGACATCTTACTTTAATTCAAAATGGACTGGGATGAGCAAACATGTAAATTTCAAGATAATTAACACGGTTCACTCATTGAAAGATCAAATACTAACCCAAAAAATGGCTAAAAATTAATAAATTTGTTGGAAAAACCCAAAAAGAAATAATTATAAAAGAGAAAATGTCACAATTTTATTTTTGATGGAGGCACATAAGAGATTCCACATTTGTTAAGCACAGCAAGGACCCACTACAACTTCTTAATTAAATTAAACTCCTCTATTTAAAACATGGATAAAGTAGATCTTGAATAGTTTTCCTAATAACCGGTCATTAGATGCAAAAAATAGGTTACATAAACAAAATACCAAGATGGAAAAAATAATGTACTTTAAAATTGATAGCTGAAATAGTATGAAAATTAAATAATGATATGTGATGCCTAATGTACATTATGAAGAGTAAGCACATGCAAAATATATTTCTTAAATGACTGATAATGAAGAAATGGGAGAGAAAAAGCACAAACATTACCTACTTCTGCAAAAAAGAGAACGAAATTGCAGCATTCTAGTCATACTGGTGCTTTGTAGGCTCCTGTAGTTTCGATTTGATTAGTAAAGCATCTAAAAACAAGTATTAATTTATTAACACTATCACCATCCACAAGAACCATGATATTAATGCTTAAATTTATTTCAGGTCCAGGTATGCTACATTATTTTGCCTAGTAAAATCTAGCTTATCCACCGGTGCATTGGTGTTAATTTCATTTGGGCACATACAAAATTTCACTGTTTCATAAGATCATATTCCCATTTAGACAAATTTTGAATCTAATTAACAAATATCATTGTTTCACCATCACTTACCATGTGCCAGTTATAAAACTACTCCTAATTTAACCCAAACGTTTTAACTAAACTGTCGCACATTTATAAATTGAACAAAAAATTATTATGAAAAAAATTGATGTATTTGAAGTTCTGCTTGAAAAATAGCAGACATAGTAGTGTGATTTTTTTTACCGCATTCACTTTCTCGAACTTCTCTACCATGTGCATAACAATTGTATTATCTGGCCATGAAACTTTCTTATCTTTGGTATCTCTAATATGAATCAAATCAGATGAAGGCATCCACAAAAAACATCTAATTTTATCTGATGGCCTATCCAATTTTTCATTGCATTTGGACCTAAAGGGACTTCATTGAAAAGCTCATTTGGATCAATTGGCTCAATTCTTTCTTTGGCGACTACCTCATCATTCTTATTCCAATGCAGTAAATCATAACTGGCACCTGTTGGGCTGTGCTTGTTCTGCGGTTAATCAAAACCAACCTATATTAAGTATTAAATTAAAAATTAATTTTTATATGATGTTGAAACAATAACATATAATCAATTTTACCAATTGATATATGCTCTCTTCTTTCTAAATTTCTTTACCTTGCTTATTGTAACAACCCTAGATTTTTGACTATAAATTTCTTTAGTTTATTTTAAATTTTTCTTAATTGTTAAATTTCATCTTTAAATATTTTAAAATGATAATAGAATTTTTTTCAAAATTTACTGTATTTATTTCCTATTTTTAAAGGCTGTTTTCTAATTTTCTGCTATTTTATTCATTTTAAATTTCTTTATTCTATTTTTAAAATTTGTTTATTTGTTAAATTTCATCTCTAAATACTTTTAAAATAATAATATAATTTTTTTCAAAATTTACTGTGTCGATTTCCTATTTTTAAGGGCTGTTTTCCTATTTTCTGCTATTTTCTTCATTAAAAATTATATTTAAATTAAATTTTAAATATTTATTTTGTGAATGTACTTTTATTTTATGTTATTATTTATGTTTAAAAATATTTTAAAAGATCACATGAATTTTCTAAAATTTATTTCATTTAATTTCAAATTTTCTAGTCTAGTTCACCATTTTTAGCTATTTTCCTTAATTTAACTTTATATAATTGATAAATATTATATATATTTTTATATTTTGACAAAATTTCGAAATTTTATCTGGTATTATTATTACTATTAGAAAATAAAGTTATATGAATAAAATAAAGAAATATGAAGAGTTTTTGACTTTTGAATTGCCATTTGCCTTTTTGGATTCCACCTCTTCATTTCCACACAACTCTTAATTTCTTTTGTCATAACTCTCCACATCTTCAGCCGACCACTTCATTTTTCATTTCGCATATATTTTTACTCCTTCCTGAACAAAAAAATTTCGGCCTCCTCTTGCTTGGGAAGTTTGGTAAACTCTATTTTCTTTTATCTTCTTTTTTTCACTTATGTTGATTTTTCTAATTTGATTTTGCACTTGCTTCACCTCATGTACGGCCATGCCCCTTGCTGCCTAGCCGCCTCCACCACTTGATGACACACCACCAGCACCTCCTCCTCACCAGCTACCCAAGCCATGAACCCCCTTGGTGATGCATATCCACAAAAGTTTCAAAACACCCTTCATACTAGCCTAACCGAGCACCACTCTCATTCCATCACCTCACCACCCCCCTAGCCACCACCTACCACACCACCACCACCTCCATCACCTCCAGAACCCATGGCCACACCACCACAGTGGACACCACTCCTCTGACCGTGACACCTAGGGCCTTGGCCGAGCCCAATTCATGGCCCAAAACCCATGTGTATGCATGATTTTGTGTTCTTCCCTTCACACCCCTTTACACCATCATTCCAACATGTAGGACGAACCCATACTCACCCAAACCAGACCCAAACACCTGCAATTATGTTGTATTTCTCCTTATGGCTGAGCCTAGTAAAGGTTAAAAGCAAGTGCAAGCATTTATATTTGATTCCGTGCAGTCCATTCTAGTGTAGTTTTGATCGTAGTTGATTTGAAACTTATCGATGTTATATCGTTTTTGTTTGATATGTATCCAAGGAATTTGACACTTGGCTCCTCCATTTGAATCTGTATCGTGCTTTTGTGCTTGTGTAGATCCCGTTTGTGCAATTTGCCGTTGGTTCATCAGCTCAAACCAGTGAGTTATTCTCACCAGACAGTTTTACACTTATATGAATAGTAAATTGGTCGCTTGTGAATATGTAAATTGCATCACCATATTTTATTTTCTATGTCACTATTATATGATGTTCACACATGATTAAACACCTGTTATATCCTATGTTACATTAGAATAAGGGAAAATCGTTTTGGGATGAAATGATAGGCCTGAATGATTTTCAATTTATTTCATTTACTTGGGACTGCGGGTTCGAAATGATAAAACCCGGATTTTCTTTGTAAATTACGGGTTGAAATGATATATTACCCGTATCACTTTTCCTAGTGTAGAAAATTATATACAGACCCGTAGTTAATATATGTTTTTCTAAAAATTTTAAACTTATTTTAGAAATGTAAATATTAAAATATTTTGATTTAAATCTAATTAAAAATGATTTTTTTAAAATATTATTGATTTTCTGAATAATTATAAGTGAAATAAATTAATGAAAAAGTTAGAAAATTTTGAATGTAAGTTATTTTGGAAAATTTGATTTAATTATAATTGGAAATTAAGTTGAATATGAAATCATGATAAATTTATGATAATTTGAATTTAAACGAATTTAAAATTATTTTATATCATATTAATGATTTTTAATAAAGTTGAAATATGAAATGAATGAATATTTAAGTTGAAATTTTGAAATATAACTAAAATTGGAAATTCACGGAATTGACTTAAAAGTGAATTTTTAGTTAAGTAAATAAAAATAAAACTAAGTTATATTTGAGAATTTGAACTTAAGTGTTAGGTTGAAATTTAATGTAAGGAATTTAAAATTGAACATTGCAATTTAATAAGTGAATTAGTGTTAAATATGAATTTTTAAATGGAAATTTAACTTTATGATATCATGAAATTAAGGAAAATTACATGGTGTTTATAAAAGTAAAAGTGAGTGATTTTATTAGTTAAAAGTGATTTAAAGAAAAATATAATTATTGTGAAATTATATTGAAAATTTGAAGTTAATTAACTGCATTTTTGAAATGCTATTATTTATAATGTAAATGATAATACAACATTTGTAAATGCTGTAGTTGATAAGTGAACTAAATAGCTAAATTGAACTAATGGCTATTATAGCATCTTATAAATGCTATAATTGTTGGATTAAACTAAATTTTCTTTGAAACTAATGTAACTCTACTACAGCATTTTAAAGGCTGTCTTTTGTTAAATTGAACTGTTTTGAATATAACTTTCTGTAGCATTTTCCAAATGCTGCGAAAGTTGAATTTTCACTATTTTGCTAAAATTTAAGTGAATAAATGAACTTTGAAAGTTGAAAATTTTGGAAATTTAATAATTTAATTTTTTATGTAATAACTTCATTTTTAAATGATTTAAATAAAGCAATTTGTTTGGAATTGAACTATTTTGAAATGTGAATTAAAATGGTATTTTTAAATTGAATAAAATGAATATGTTTTCAAAAGAAATGATAAGTTTGATATTTGAAATGGATTTGAAATGATATTTGATTTTTGAAAAATAAATACCATTTTTAAATTATAACTATGGGTTATAATAACGATTGGTTGTTAAAGAGTCCGGGATCGGATATGGACATACCCTCTGTCGATACAGAAAACCACTTTAACAACTGTGTATGCGGTGGAGATTCCAGAATGAAGTAGGATGGTGATGACGTTCCTAAGGTACATTTCTTGGACCTAACTCCCGTGAGTTAGCATAAGGTGGCTAAAACAGGAGCGATCTTGGGCCAAAGGAGGTAGCACCTCTGGCTGAACACACTGCTTCGATACCATTCTATTACTATTGTGATTGTTTGGATGCACCCCTTGATTTTGGAGTGTTGTTCAGGGTGGGCGTATGTGGCTGCTGCGTTACCACCATCCCGTGTGCGTAATTGGTATATCTACCCTGGCATTTCCTTGTGTGCCGTGTCACCTACCATACTGAGCCTTTACTACGAGTTTGTGTTTCTCCCGTAGCCCGTGTGATATCCTCTGACGGTCACCCGGAGTGGAGATGGCATGATATTGGATGGAGTACTGGGACTATTATGTGTGAAGGGTGATATGGGTAGCCCGGAACACTATTTAAAAGTATGTTTATTTTACTGTAGACATTATTATAATAGCGAAATACTACTATATAGTAAATAGTTTAACGGATCCTTAGAGGATGGGCGGTCCCAGGCATCCTTTAAGTTACTTGTATCTTTATTACAGTTCACTTGAGTTGGTTTACATTATATAAGTATATATTGTCCTGACTCGAGTGTTTTGTGTTTTGCTTTACGCTCGGGTCAGCCTGAGTATTCACAGCTTTGGATTCTCTTCCTGGAGCTGGTCTTTCACTGGAGTTTCTGCTTATCTACATATTTATCTACTTCTGTTTCAGCTGTTCTAGTTTATCTCATGTATTAGTGAACTTCTATGTATTTGGGATTTCTATTATGTTGTTTTAAGACTGTATTATGTATTTGGTTTGAGACTCTGTTATAGTAGCTTCATGAACTACTATGTTATTATATATTCCGCTGCGAGTTATTCTGTTTGTTCTATGTCTGTGATTCTGTATATTTGATTTTATTTGCTCCAAATTTATTTACAATCTGTTATTTTACATCATTCAAGTCTGACATGTGTGGATTATTGTCGATTTGAATGGTACGAAATTGGGGGTTGTTATACTTACCAATGGTAACCTGTTGATATTCAAAATGTGTTTGTTGTATTATTTAGAAACAACAATAATCGATTTATACACACACATATTTGCAAAAGAAAAAGCCAAATGATATGCATAAAGTGATATTTAAAAAGAAAAAGAAGAAAACTAGCACTATAACAATAGCTACAATCCAAACTTGTAAATAAAATGCCAACATGTGATTTTTTATATTATATATATATATGCTAAAGGGTATAATGTAACATGCATCGTAGGCATGGGGTGTCTTAGAATAGAGGGATGGTAATCAATTAGCGGCTAGAAGATTATTTAGGTCGTCATTAAATATAAATTCTCAAAGCTATATAACATGGATGACTTGGGCATCATTAGAGGAGCAAAAAGGTAATCCTATACAAGCTGAAGATTCAGAATGGACATTCAGGCAGCAATGCTAACTCAATTAGATATTATAACACACAATTAATCAGAGCTTTTAGATATATGATCTATAGAATATTCATTATTTTGAGTTTTATATGTCATATAGGATCTAATTTTTATGCATGCTCATGCTTTAACAAAAGTTTACTGAGAATCAGAGCATAACTATATTCATACATTTGGATAATTCAAAAATGTATGAAGTAACTCAAATTTCCAAAACATACTTCTGCTTGCTTATTTCATTGCGTTATCTTAGAGTTCTAGCATCTTTAGAACACAAATCTGCTTGTTTATTTCATGAATAAATTGGTTGATACCTGATTTGATACATTTAACCATCTAAAATGACATGAATGTTTCTAGGAGATGATAATCATCTTTGCATTAAATGAATTATAGGTAGGAAAGAAAACAACAACTGTTAAAATATGGTTTTTTTAGATCTATTATTTACAATGCATTTTTCATCATCTTTAATTAAATTAAATAATTAGAAATAAGTTGATATGTTTTTAGCTAATATATTTGACTTATCCTTCAAATTTTCAAATCTAATAATGATCTCAAAAATTAAGTGTTTATGGATCCTTCTTTATATATATATCAGTGTGGGCATGCGTGCGTGAACATGTATCATTTTCCGTAGTTCAGAGAACTCTAAGAGGGAATAGTTTCTAGTGTTTGTTGTTCTGCCTTGGTATAGTATAAAAAAACTATTGCTCGGTTGCTAACAAGTATTCAATGGTGAAGCTTCTTTCATTTATATATAAACTAAAGCTCTTCAGTTTCCCTCACTAATTATCCATCCCTTTTCCATTACTCTTTACAAATAAGCCCATTGACATTATTTAATCGTCCACTCATCGATGCATTACATATGAATGGGAGCTCAATGGGGCATCCGTGTAGGTAAGTCAAATTTTTGATTTCTTTAATAATCAACTTACTCAGTTTTGATTTTTAATGATTTTGCATGATTTTACAGTGAAGATAGATTTCAGTGTGGACTCCACTCATAAATTATATGGAGACTTAATGATGCCTTCTTTGAGGTAGGCTTTTCTTTCTTCCATTTATATAAACTTATCATTTTCATGCATTTATTATATTTGAAAATAGATATACTATTCTAATTCATAAACATGGTTCATCTTTAGGTGTTTTAGAAATCCATTTTCATTGATTACTGAAAGGTATCATGTACACTCCTTGTTCCTCATAATTATAGTTCTAAACCCATTTTAGGAAATTGTATTCGGATAGAGCATTGCTATATGCATGCGATGTACTTGCTGATATCTTTGATCTCTATTATCCATTTTGTTTTACTTCACAATATATTAACAGGTGTCTCTTTTAGTTGTTGTATTTCTAGCTTTTGAAACATTTTTAAATATCATGTTCATCCATGAGTATTTTTTTAAAAGTGGATATAACTGTATAGGCGCACACACATATTTCAAAACTTGAAATGCTTCCTTGTAAAGTATTATAATTTTTACAACCAATATTCCAGTATAGTTTACATTTTTGTTTATTTGGCATACATGTTCTTCAGATATAGCTCTAAGCTATTTAAATATTTTATTACTCTTTTTACAGAAATTGTAGCAAGTGTAAAATTATTTATTAAGCTTACTAATGAAATAGTGTTGTCACAGTATTTTAAGTCATTGATACGGTAATAAAGCACATCATTGATACAATTTCTTGAAATACTGCATCATTATTATTTAAAGGAACTTTAGGCATTAATAACAAGTACACAACTGTACAATTATAATTTACAGATACAGTGAAGAGGTATGCTGCATATTACAATTTACAGCAAATCTTTTCCTTGAACTTATAAAATATAACGGTCGATTTCCCCACCGTTTGGCTGTGCTCGTTCTGCGGATAATCAAAACCAACTTATATTAAGTATTAAATTAAAGATAAATTTTTATATGATGTTGCAAAAATAACATATACCTGTAACGACCCAGAAATTTCCATCCCGAAATTTCCAGATAGTTAGTGAAAAGAAGAAAGAGAAAGAAGAAGAAACAGAAACTCAAACTTAAAATCTCACATTCGCAGCGGATAAAATATAATAGCAAATAAAATAACAGTTTATAAAGAAGAACTGTATCAGTACATTTACATTTTTACATCAGAGTTACAACAATTTCACAACACTGGACAGTTTTAAACAACAAATTTACAATCACAGAACAGATAAATAATCTGTTTCAGATACTATAATATAACACATCAGAAGCTCTCCATACGTTCCTGCTCTCCAGCTCGCCTCTTGAGCTCCAGAACGTTCTTACCTGAAAATCTATAATACTTGGTCTGACTTGAGCATTACATCAAAGTAACACCCGGGTCAGGATGGAAACCAGCGTGAATAAACTCATCTAACAAGGAATACAATAGTATGAACCCGGGTAACTTGCATCGATATACAATTTCACAATTTGTCATAGTCATCACCTATTTCTCACATCAATCTCTAAGTACCCAAACTTTGATTAAATGGTGCAATTCACTTAAATCATTCCTCTTCAGCCTATTAATTTCACATATCAATTTAAAAAGAATCGAAGTGGTTTGGAGTATTTACTAATAATCGACTCCGGTTTCTTCGAATTCAATGTTATCTAAACCCAAGATATCCAATTAAATACAATTCAACTTTAATTGTCGAATAACACATTTACACAGCAATTCATAATTGATTGATAATCACATTATCATCGTCCATCCAACATCATATCACAAAGAAATTCATATCAGAGATATCGGCCAATTCAAAGCACCCATCATCATTTAATCATTAATAAGCAAGATTGATCACTTCCATTAATTACATTAATTAATGGTCCTCTAATTATTTCCATTAGTTAATTATTATTAAATTTCATATAATAATTAACCTTTAACTTAATTACATTTATTAATCAATCTTGATTAATCACAATCAAAAATTAACTTTCCTTAATTACTTCATCAATTAAACCGACTCCTTGATTAATTATATAAATTTATTCTTCAATTACACTGAGTAATCATTACTTAATTTCTTCCATCAAGTATTTACCCTTTAATTACAACCCATCAAGTAATTTCCTTAAATTAGTTACATCCAATAATTATCCACTAATTACTTCACTAAGTAATCATACCGCATTAATTACCTTATGTAATTATACTTAACTCAATATCAAAGATTACTTTTAATTAATTAAACTGAATTAATTAACTAAAATTAACCACGTCAACTTAATTATACTGAGTAATAAATTCCTTTAATTACTTATTAAGTAATTATTCATAATAATTCCTTTATATTAAGTATTAACCTCTTAATTATTTATCACTTAATTTTTTTTCTTAATTGATTATCCTTGATTAATCAATCCTTAATTGTCACTTTTAAGTACAATAAGTAACTAGCCTTTAGTTAAATACACAAATTATTTTAAACTATCACCACTTCACATTTATTACATTTGTCCATAACTAATTACTCAAGTTAATTATTCGATAATCATTTACATTGATTAATTATCATTTACTTCCATCAAGCTCATTATTATCTAACTCATATTTAATTTCCTTAATTAATCAATACTTTAATTAATTACAGTAAGTAATTAATCTTTAATTACTTCATAGATATTTTAGCCTTAACCATTCATATAAATTAACTTTTAATTAATCTCCTTATTTATTTAATTATCCACTAATTATCCACTTAATTAACCTTAAGATAACCCATTTACCTATATCAATTTCTTAATTTTGATTTCCACATAAAATTTAAAACATTTACTTTGGGTCCAACCCAGTGTGCACTCAAGTTCCAGACCCGAGTATCTTCATTTTAATTTGAATAAGTTTAACTTGAACCTGGAACCAACATAACTAACTCGAGCCATAATTCATCTTCCCCGCCCTTAGCTGAGTTCTAGCACGAGCAAAAAACCCAAATCTCTCGTGATTGGCTTCGAGCCACCACCATTCCCTTATCTCAACATTAATCTGACACCACAGATTCTTGTGCACCGTGCACACCAACCCCTTCACTGCCGACCATCACTCTGATCATCATCCTGTCAACTACGTTCCCATCTAACCTATCAGCCTCGCAGAAATACAAACCACCATGGAAATCAAAATCGAACTATCGGCCCCCTTCTGAAGCAAAATCAACCTCCCAGAAATCCTCACCGACGACGAACTTCACCCCTAGAATACTCGTCCATCCTCCCAGAGCTGCTCCATAGCACGACGCCATGTTTCCCCCACATGCGATCCATTACGGCCTTTCCATGGCGACGCCAATGCCTCGAATTCGTCGACAACTCAAACTACTTGCTAAACCCTATCTCGGCTCCGACGATCCACTCTGACCATCGATAAAAACTCTAGCCATTTTTCCCAATATCCCCATACTCCAATTCATGTCCAACGACCATCATGATGACAATCACCTCACCGATTGTCGGAAATCGCCGAAACTCCAAAATCTATCATCTCAAGATATTTCACTAGGTATAATGTTAAAGAATATGATATCTACTTCTAAATTTATCATTTACTAATATGAATTCATACAGATAATCAAATCATGAAAAAAAATGATTGATTTTTGATTTACATTTGACAACTATTGTATTTCTTATTTACAAACTAATTGCTTATTATATATATATATATTTAAAACTATTTTAAGATTTGATGATATATTTTTGCAAACATTTCCTCTTTTATGATCATGGCTTGAATATATTTAGATAAGAAGATATAATTTTTTTTGGTGATCTTGAATCTGTGTAAACAACAGAGGCCAGTATCTAAATCACACAGTCATGCTCACAATATACAGAGCAATTTCAACTACATACCAGATTTTTTTAATAAAAACATCCATGCAGATCATCATTTCACAAGTTTATCACATGCAACAAGTATTCAACTAGATCTAATCTTTGAAAAGTTCTGTTTACTCACCTGCTTCTTAAGAACAGAGAACAAGTTTGATATTATTTTTTTCTCTCTACTTTCTTGGGCATGATGTTGAGATGAATTGCTGTTGCTTGATCTATAGATTGAAAACTTGAAGTTTGAATCTTTGTTCTTGTTCAGTTTTAAAAATCTGAAAGAATTTTGTTCAATTCCTATCTTTTCGTTTTACTTCAGGCTCTCGTTTCTCTTTTTCTTTTTAATTAAATTTTGAAGATGAAAGAAGACTGAAAGAAATAAAAAAATGTTTTGATCTGAAAATAAATAAAAGAAATCAGTTTTCTTAAATGTTTATCTTGTAATTTAATTTTTAATAGAAATAATGAAGGTTGACACTTGTTAAAATTTATGCTATAATAATTACACTTGTTGATTTGCTAATTCCTTTAAGCTACACTTGTTATTTGAGAAAATTTTATTTTTATTTTTAAATCATCTTTTTAAATAATTTTATAATCTCGTTTTAACCCTCTTTAGCTTATGTTTACAATACCGGTTGATACATGCTCTCTTCTTTCCTACTTTCTTTACCCTACCTGCCAATAGTTTGTTACCTGCTGATCTGCAAAATGTGTTTGTTGTATTTTTTAGAAGCAACAATAATCGATTTATACACGCACATATTTGCAAAAGAAAAAGCCAAACTATATGCATAAAGTGATATTTTAAAAGGAAAAAGAAGAAAAATAGCACTACAACAATAGTTGCAATCCAAACTTGTAAATAAACATGCCAACATGCATTTTTTTATAATATATATGCCAAAGGATATAAGGTAACATGCATTATGGGCATGGGGTGACTTAGAACAGAGGGCTGGTAATTTATCGCAGTTAGAAGATTATTTAGGTCATCACTAAATATAAATTCCCAAAGCTAAATTACATGGATGACTTGGGCATCATCAGAGGAGGAACAAAGCAATCCTATACGAGATGAAGAAGTTCCAAACTTGTATTTTCAGTAGGTTAAATTTATTTTCTTGATGATCACTTTGGTCCCGTACACAAATTTGACATGGTTGAAAAATATAGTAATTTTCTTATATCATAAAGCACTCTATTTTCTGATCAAAAGCTATCGTTGTATTCACTATGCTTTTTTCTATGCTTACATTCAACCAAACTGAAAGTTTATATTATAACCTCTACAACGGATAGATGTTGTGGACGACGCATCATGGGTTATGGGCTCAGTTAACATTTTCTACTTACATATGAAAATAGTGTAAGAAAAGTTGAAGCATTCAAAAACACACGCAATAAAGCTCATTTTAGACTCATATAATGAAATGTTTAATCAATATGGAAAAACAACAAAAGCAGTGACATCGCAAAAATATCGCTCGACCTCTGTATATTGTATTTTGGCATAAGAGAAATAATAAGCTGTTCCTAGAACCACACAACTGATGTCGATAAATTCAACAAATATTACAAAGCACTGCAAATAAGTAACAAAGAGGGCCATCTACTTTACTATGATAAAAAAGTTCTCGATGCAGTATAGAAATTAGCGTATATTCAGTAGGATGTTAAAACATTAGCTACATGGCTTTCATTACCACCGTATTACTCTACCATAAATTACATAGGTCACCAAAATATCAAAAGGACCGCAGTCTAACAAAAATAGAACTACACAAGTGAACAAAGCCAAATATCAAATTGAGTAAGATTTAAGGTTAAAGAGTCTGATTTAAAGTGCAATTTGATTAAATAAATAAAGCATGATATGCCTATTGAGCCAGAATAACATCACTAGAATACTAGTATAACAATATAGAAGAATGTGATCAAGTCTAATAGAATCAATATCCAAATTCATAATACAAGAATATGGACAAGTTCGACAGTTAAGATTTAACAGTTACATTGTGTGAATTGATGCATATGTTCAATCTAATAGATGCCTTCATCATATTGGTCTACATCATCATAAACTAACAAGAAAGTAAGTTGACTTGGTTACAAAAGTTACAACTTGAATAAAATATATTTTCTTTTACCTCAATAAATGTATTTGATTATATACGCTAATGACCACAACAAGAGTGGTGAGGTTTTATAATGATTTAGAAACTTCAGATCATAATCCATTGGTGTCATTAACTATGTTTAAAAAAACGTTACATATTCTATCATGCTTGCTAAATAAAGGAACATCAATTAAAAGGCATCATAAATACGTCTCTGAGTTTCGTTGATTTACAGTAATAAAAAAAGTTCTGAACATAAAATGGCTCGCTGAGCATAAGAGATGAGCGCACACCTCAACTTGGAAGAAAGATGGTAAGCTGAAACTGATATTACCACTGAAACAGTGAGATTTAAAAAAAAATATTGGTGCTTAAAAAAATGCAACAAAGGTTTGATTTTGAAAATCAGATAAATCAAATTAGATCCATAAAGTACAAAAAGATGTATTGCCTCCGGCTTACATACTTCAAACGTTTGGCAACTGTTTTTTGCCAATTGCGTATAAATCTTGGCATTTAATTTGCATATAAATGTATTTTGACATGATGGACTATTCCTTAAACCAAACGATCCAGATAGAAAATCCGATCAAATTTCTTAAACAAATTAAGCGTAATAAACAAAAAGAAGTGAAATCAAAACTACTTGCTTGCCCATTTAAAGAATAAGATAAGGATAGCTGCTTCTAATATTACGAACAATAAGATTCGTTCCTCTTATTACTCATCGCAAAAATATCCAAATAGTTCCAACCGAATTCAATCTACAAATTAGAAATGAATCTGAAGAAAAAAAACCCTAAATTGGATTCAAATAAGAAATGAGCAATTTTAATTTTACATACATAAACTACTCTCTAAAATAACGTACAAATTGAACTACTGCAAAACTATTTGATTTAAGGAATAACTACCTAAGATATTGATCGAGGTAGACAAAGAAACCCAGCTATTGATTGAGGCAGAGAACGACACCCTGATATTGATTGAGGCAAATACCAAAGCCCAGATATCGATCGAGGTGGAGAACGACACCATAATATTGATTAAAAGAATGAAACCCTGATATTGATTGCGAGTGGTGAAACCCTAGCTTAATGGATAAAGAGACGTGAAAAGTCAAACGAGGAATGAAAGAACCGTAATAGATGTTTTAAGTGTAAAAGTACATAAATTACAAATTTATCCTAATCACTTTAAATTTATTATGAAATCACCAAATTTAGTCAGGGTAATAGCCGTTATAAATGGTTGTAATGGAAATAACCATAATAAATTGGTAACGGTTATAACCATCAGAAATTTGAAGCAGAAAAGTGTTATAAAATGGACTATTTGGTGTAGTGATGTTACTATAACATTATCCCATACCCCAATCTTATTCTTTGGATCATTTGGATTATGTTTTCAAAAACTCTTTTTTAAATTCAATATTCTTTTGGTTTTACAAAAACCTATGCTTTGATACTAAGTTGTCACATCCTCCATCTTGAGGTCCGAAACTAAGCGCTACAGATGTCGCTATACTATTAATTTTTGATGACAAAATCCGGTCATGTTAATAGTATCCATAATATCAAAAGCATAAGAATATGAAATAAAAGAAAATTTTCACATTTCATTTCTAAGTCATGATTTCAGATTCAGTAAATAATCCCAAACATTGCCCTAGTTCAGATAAAATATAATTATTACAACATACTCCAAGAGCGACATACGAAGACGTCTCTTGGTTGATCAAAGTTACTAAATAGACATTTATAACATCTATCATTACACATAACACTCGATACAATGGAACAGACAAATAGATAATCTCCTACAAAACTAATCTTTGCCTTATGCACGTCTACAGAAGCTTTATTCGCCGAACTTACTAAACTTGTAAATCTTAACTCTCAACCTACTTAAATTAAATTTTGAACACCCGAGGGTTTAAAGGGAAAACATAAACTACAAGTCAAACAAAAAGCTTGGTGTGAATAATAATATGCCATCTTAATTAATTGATATCTTGTGAGAGTACGCTAGTAAGCGGAACGGGTTTTCCCATCAGTAGTACCTTTATAAAACATATTTTCTACAAATCGAAATCCTGCAACCGAACATAATTTATTCAATAACTATTATTTAGTTAAAATAAAACTTTTTCACAAAGATAATTTCATATTTACAATGTGCTAAATCTCAACTTTCTAAATCGAATTTTTATTTAGTTTTCATGATATATATATATATATATTTAAAACAGTCCAACAAAACATACATGCATATGCCTGGAACCACATAAAGGCCTTGCACCGGTCCACCAGTCGTGACCTGTAATACCATTCGTTCTAGGTTCTGTGACCATTTTTGGCACTTCGCGGCCGACTTACTTTGACTTCATCTACTACACAGCATTCGAACAACCTCATTACAGTCAAAGTCACCCACAATGCAATCAAGAAGACCATACTAAATATGTTCATCAATAATAGGCAAGCAAACAGCTTTAAAAACTTCAACCAAGCATACAATCAAACATTTCAGAAATAGATCCATGAGTGGAGAACGCTCACCTTAGCTAAGAGAAGCTCCAATCTTCCCATAGCACTTCATAGCATCTCCAAAAACCAAATTTCTCCCTTTCTCTAAAACTGTAACATGACATCAACTTGCTCAAAATCCAACTTTTATTTTTATTAAAGGTGTAGATCCTTATTGGGAAGCCAAGTTTCAAATTTCATGATTTATGGTAACTTATTTGATTTTGTATGAATTTTTGAAAAGTGGATTAGTGTTTTAATTATCATTGCTTTTGAAAATTTTGACCAAATTGAGTATTCAAGAGATGATTTCCTCAATGAATAGGGTAATTCTAGACTTAGTAAAGTCTAGATGCTTGAGGCATGGCTTTGTGCTTCATGGCCTCAACTAGTTACTTTCCTTTACTTCTCTTATTTCCATTTCCCACTAACTTTTACTTAGCCCAAATCAACTTCAAATTTCATTTAGAAATTAACTTTATCTTAAATTTATATTAATTAACCATTTTATAATTTTTATAAAATATTATTTCCCCTATTTTGACCCGTCTTAATTAGTAATTCCTTAATTACATTTTTAAGCCTCTTTATTTTATACATCTCAAACTCCTTGCATATGTAAATTAAATTTTTTTTATTAAAATAAATTTCTGAACTTTTTTAATTTTATTATTATTTAACTTTATAAATTTATTAACCACTTTTTAATTTCATTTTAAAATCATTCCAAACTCAAAACATCAATATACTTCAAAATAATCAAAATCATCATTTATCAATAATTCATAACTTCAAAAATATTAAACACGAAAATATTTCATTTCATGATCATTTAACGAACACTTTCTCGTAATAAAATTAAGCGTTGCTAATTAAATCACCTTTTGCCAAAACTCACTAACAAATATTTATCAACAAAATTCACATCTTCACAAAATACTTCATCATTAAATCCCAAATAGATTCTATATTTCCAAATCCTCATAAATCATAAAGTGTTCACATTTTTTTCATTAAAACTCATTTAATAATTTATAAATTCATTATTAGTTCAAATTAATTACATCTCAATATTGGGTTGTTACATACTTCTCCTTTTAATAAAATTGCATTCTCACAGTTTCCTGTGGGGGAAATCCATAACGGCTAATACTTCTTGATTTACTACACCCATCTATAATTAAAACAAATAACATCTAAGTCAATCGGAACACCCAACAATAACAATTATTGGACCCTTCGCTAGCTTCTTTTAATGATGAATCATCATCCTTTCCCATTGCCTATGGTCATAGGCTATTTGTCCAACAACTCAATTAGGACAATACCAATGTTTCACAACCAAAATTACACTTTAGATGTTTAAATTTTCGAAAAACTATGGAGTAATCTCTATGAAACGAGGTGTATTCCACGAATCCATAATACAAGAACATTGCAAGCATATTTATGTTAATAAATGCAAAGTCTTTTGGTTAACCTCAAGGCGTTTAAATATCTAGTTATCATTACCTTTCAAAACTTTACTGAAAATATTCATAAATCTCAGACCTCAAATTCTAGGAGAAACTCTTTATCTTCATGCAACATGTCCTTGTCTTTAAATCTAAATTCTACAAAACAAATTTCTATGTTTTCTAAAGCACTTGGAACAAAATTATATGGCTTACACTCATAACTTTTCTAAAATCACAACCCATAAAAATATATTATGGTTTAAATTATGATCAACAATTTTAAAATTTCAGCTTAAAATTTTCTAATATTTATAGTACTTCAAAATCCCAAAAGGTGATTAATGCAAAATTTATTATATATGGAAACACCTTATAAATGCTTGCAATTATTTCAAAACGTAAGTTCTTGTATAATTATTTTCAACCTCGTAACTTCAAATTCACCAAATTCCAAATGGGAGACTGAGTGCCACACACTACTCCAGAAAACGCTAATGACCATAGCTCATTTTCTACAGTCCATTAGTTACTCCCGGAATCATGGCACTTATATCCATTGCATGTCACAAACACGATTCAAGTCTACACTATGCATTGGTCACTACTTCTATTTGCCCTTGGTAACAGACTATCGGTCCATGTGACATTTAGGAAATGGCTCTAATGAGAGTAATAACTCTCATCCTACAAACTCAATGAAGTGACATTATGGATCTATAGCACGACCCAGCAATCAGGACTGCTAGTATGGATACTAGCCTATCCAGCAGGTCATAGTCATGCGCCCTCCATAATATTGTGACCCTTAGGATGTAGATTTCCAATGAATACTCTCAACTAGATGGGTCCTAATGAGAGTAATAATAAGTATCTCGATACCATGCATCAAAATAAGAGTATCTTAATACAATAAATCCTCGACAACCAGCCCAAAGAGTAAGTCAAAATACTCGGCTAGTTAGTCCTTGGAGAATAAATATGTAAATTCCAACATAACTCCAACTTGTAGCCCTTGGAGATAAATAGACTCAGTGTGACAGCCTGCAAATCCGAACCCCTTGAATCAACACTATTCTACCTCGATTAACTCAAGTGGCACAGAATTACAAACGATTAGGGTTAAAGAAGAAGAGATAGAAGAAGAAGAAACTAAAACAATATCAGAATCTCACAGTCGCAGCGGAATAAAATATAATAGTAAATATAGAACTTTACGCAAAATGAAATCTACTACTGTTTATACATCATATCATCAGAGTATTTCATACATCAACAATCACAAATCAGACCTACCATACAATCACAGTAGAGGATATATATAAGTACATATAATACGTCTCGGACTCCAGCTCCTTTCCTGCTCCATAGCAACCTATCCTGAACATATAATACTCGGTCTGACCCGAGCATTATAATGAAATAACACCCGAGTCAATCTGGAATACCAGCTGATACTAAATATGCATCCAACTTGATTATTAAAGTTTCAAAAATCCTTTGAAAAACAAAAGCATCTCGTAAGACCACGCCACAAATAAACATGTCGGGTTTTTACCTTACGATAGCTAAAATACTTTTTATAGAAATCCTCTGATATTATAATAGGGTCTATTTACAAATACTTATAAAATAGCCGAAATTGTTGCATCTATTAAATTCCAGCTACTAGCCACAAAAGTGGGTAATACAAACAAAACTCGTACAAGGCTCGTAGGGAAAATGGATTTCCAACAATGACTAGGCACTGGGGTACCACCCGTCACAGTACGGGGCCTAGATCACCGTACCGAGGATTACTCCCTTCATCCCCTGCAACACAAGGCCGGAACCATTCCTTACTGAACAGTCCCGAACAAGATAAACCCCGTGGTTGGCGCGACCAACCACCCACTAAGCCGCAATATATATAAGGGACATCTAGACAGGGGAAATATCTTGTCCTGCTTGGGCATGACCCACCTAACCTTGCTGCATATCCCTTGATTTTCAGTCATTCCCGATTGATGAGGATCTTGGGGCTAAGCGTTACCTTTATAACGTTTTCACTTAGAATGCCCATCGTCCACCTGACAATGTTTCGCAAGCATTCGTCCATACAAGTCCGTCCCGGGTTCGAACGGAACCGAAGGCACTACTCCTACTACATCCAATTTGGAAATATCCTCAGGATTAGTAGCGACTAGCCCTTGTACTTCACTGCTCCATCTCCGACTCTGAACACGTTTTTTGTACGAAACGTACAAATCGGATCGAAGTGGCTTTCGAGAAATAAATCTTTATCCCGGTCTCTTCGAAACGATCACGCATTGTCCAATATTGATAGTCGGTGATTTAACTATCAATTTATATTCATAAACATCCATAAGCATCCATCACACAATAAATAATTCCCATATTATTTATTTGCCTCAAATATCTTTAAAAGATATATTTCCAAAGTTTCAAAACTCATTTGAAAACAATTTCCCAAAAACTCTTCCTTTACAAGGTAAATCCTTTACCATATATTTCCATTGGAATAACCAAGTTCAAAACATTTAGATTTAAAGCAGTAAAAATACTTTATTCTGAAATATACTTTAAAATATGTAACTTTACTACTAATTATATACTAAAAATATAGTTTTAAAATATTTAAAGTTAAACCATTTATTAGGATATAACTCTTGATTTTTAAATAAGGGTTTTAGTTTAAACTAAACTTATAAGTAGAGTTTTTTAAGAAAAAACTAATACTAATTTCAATAACCTAGTTCAAAACTAGTCTTTTGAACAAATCCATTTGTAAAAATAATTATTAAGATATTTATAAAATTTACTATTGCTAATTTATAATAGTTACTTTTGAAAATAAATATTTTCAAACACTCTTTTAAACAGGCTTGAATTTTAAAAGCTTCCTTTTTATAAAATCAGTTTAAACTCGAACTTGGTTTTCCTAGGGAACTCATTTCCACTTAAACATCACAGAAATCCTTCTCACAATTTCTGTCAATTTATTTCAATTCAGGTTTATATTTTAATAACATAATCTTATTTTCCCATTTATCAACTAATAACTTTTCTCTTTGTTTACCATTCCAGATTTACTAATTTTCAATTTTCATTCCAAATGGATTTCAAATTTTAATTCTTTTAAATTCATTATTTAACAATATCTTTTATTTCTCTAAAATTCAATTTATCCATGTATAATTAAATTCTGAATTTATAGTTTATCCAAACATATTCTTTATTTCTTAAACCCAAATTTTATTCCTTTAAATTCTTTATATAACAATTTCTTTTATTTTCTTAAATCCCAATTAATCCCGTTTACAAATAAAATTCAGGATTTATATTTATTTCAACAATATCACAGTACAATTTAAACTCAGATTTATCAATCACAATATGAAAAAAGATCACAACATCAATTATAAAGATAATTATTACAATGTGTGGAATCCAGTTGGATCCCTCCAACCTGTTTTTCCTGCATCCACAAATATTAGAACAACAATATATATATATATATATATATATATATATATATATATCAATCCAGGCTGATATAAATAAACATTTCAACCAATCACACAGTTATTTAAATATCAACTACTTAAATCAGCTAACATTCCAGATGTGAGTGAGATTAACTCACCTTGAGTTTCGGCGAGCGTTCGAAATTCAAATTAAACCGAACGACGTTCGATTTAACCCAAATTTTCTACTTGCCCGGAATGACTTCGGATCTGCACCATCTCGTAGCACTCGTCTCTGCGATTCCAACGCTTCCTGTTTCGTCAAATTCCGATAACACACGAGCGAGATATTAAATTTTGAAGTTTGCATCTAAATTTAAAACAATTTTCTTTAATATAACTTATAACCTATATACAATCGCCGTAGGATTTGCTACACGAAATCACAGCCGCTCTCTCAATCTCCCTCTCATACGCGAGCGTCAGGCAATTGTCGAACCCAAAAATACGGCCTAGGGCTAGAAATCGCACCTCCATCCCTCGACCATTCGATGATCGGAACCCAACGTTTCGAAGCTCGTTGCCGCCTCCACACCCACCCCAGATGCGGCGAAGCTCAACTGTCCCTAAGGCTCGAAATTCGAGCATGAACGGCCACGAACGGCACCTCCAAGTGCCTCCTACGGTCGACGATAACCCAAAACAACCGTTAGATCTGAAGCACTCTCCGCGCTCTACGACATTCCGGAAGGAAATTTTCGCGATTGCTTGATGGATGAAGAGATAATTGGAGGAGAAAACGAGAGAGTTTCGACCATTGAAGAAAATGAACGGCGGCCCCTCATAATACTAGGGTTTCCTTGAAAAACGTGATGATATATATGTCTTATTAATATTATTTTATTATTAAAATCAATTTTAAATGAACATTCACAAACGAACTCCAAAACACACGTGCCGACAGGCGTTCCTAAGGTTTTTATGCGTTCCGGACACAATGGAACAAGTTTCGTAAGCTAATTTGGTCATACGTGCGAGTTACGGAATTAAACGATCAATTTCAAATTAAATCGATTAAAACGATTTCGATTCGTTTCGAGCTGCCACAGTCAAACGACAACTCCGATTGCTACGAAAATTGAAATCCGATAATAACTAACTATTACGGATCTAATGGAACTGGTTTCGTCGAATTCCGAGACTGTGCCCCGGAAGGCTATTTTCACTCGTCTATTAAATCAAGCGATTTTCAAAATTGTCGAAAACGCTTAGAAATTTACTTTTAAATTTTTTATTAACTTTACAATACATCATATATCATTTAAAAACACATTAACAATCATTTTGACTCATTTCGAATCAAAATCCGATTAATTGCATTTTTATATTATTAAATCCTATTATTAAATTAATATAAAATCCCAAATTCAATCTATTAACTTTTAATTTCTTCCAATGGTCCAATATTAAAACTCAAACCCAATTGGACCTAAATTAAATTTTAGAATCTAATTTTATCTCCATTTACACTCGAAATTACCAATTATCCCAATTCTAATATTGAATTAGTATTATTCAGTTACCAATTAAATTCCCGATTCAATATTTAATTATTGTTCTCAATTATTTGAAATTGAATAGAATTACTATAACTAAAAATTATAGCTTATTTTATTTCAAGATTCAATTTATAATCCATATTCAACATTTAAAATCAATTAAATGTTCAAATTCAATGACTTAAAAATACGGGATGTTACATTCCTCCCCCCTTATAAAAATTTCGTCCCCGAAATTTGCTAGGGTAGACAATACTCTCAAACTCACTTACTTACCCAATTTGCTTAGTTAAAAGCTTATATTTACTTTCTCAAAATCCTTTAGCTTAATCCCCATCTCATTTTCTTTATTTATTCTAAAGCTTTAATTTTGATTTGTAACTTTCCGAGGTAATTTCAGATTTTCAAAATCCCCAAAAAATTTCTAACTCCCAAAATTTCCGAAAATTTTTGGCAGAGTCTCCCCTGTACGGAGGAGCTTTCGCGATACAAACAAATATATATACATCGACCCACACGGTTGGAAACCAAAATATATCACAATATATATATCATTTCCTAACTATATTTGCGTAGGCGTACCTTTTTAGCAAATTTAATAGCGAGCAGCTAATATTACGCTTATACGCGCTCCAACTCTCTCGAATTCCTTCTATACCTGTACTATACTCAACAAACACATTAGTTTTCAAAGATTTGAACATTATAACAACATTTCCAATATAATGTAAGTCAACATATCAATTTCATAATCCATTCAACAACTTTGTATGATTCCATAAGTAAACTATATTTTATAACATGCACAAGTTCCTTATTTTAACTTATATTCCCAATTTGATTTACAATCAAATTTCATTTTAAACTTGAAACATTTGCATTTCTTTTATGATTCATTTCCATTCATATGCAAACATTTCTTATTAAAATGCTAATTCATTCCAATTGATTCAAAATCAATTTCATATGCTTCTTGAAACCAACTCACTTGTATTCATTTACAAACTCTTTGAATTAGATTCCAATTCAGTTCAATTTATTCAAAAATCAATTTCAATTGCTTGTTAAACATCTCAATTCCGAATACATATAATTTTCATGCCATTCAAGCAATTAATCATCACTTCAGCTTACACCCATTTAAAATTAATTCCAGTCTAGATTTATATTAATTTTATTCACTTCTACATGGTTCATAATCCAAGCATGCTTATTCCATTTCAATTATTAAATCAATCCTTATTCTCACCTTTCAAATTTATTATTCATCTTAAGTTAATTAATTAAATTTTTTATTATTTTTTATTATTATTATTATTATTATTATTATATTATTTTTTTAAAACCAAGTCTTGATTTTCATATTTCAAATCCATTATTCAACTTAAGTTCACTTTTATCATTCCATCCTGGATTTATTTACAACTCTTATATTCATATGATATCACAATATTTAATTTACAACCATTTCACTTACCATTCAACTTTATTTCCCAACCAAAATTTATCCAAGACAAAATTATAAAGCTTAATCACACCTATTATTCAACTTGCTTAAGTTCTTTCGCAATATTTTCATTATCTTCTTATAAATCAATTTTCATCCAAATCAATTCAAATCCATTTACAAATTTGAATGCTCTTTGTTATTTATTCAATCCATTTACAACTTTATTTTATTAACAAAGAGACCATTTAAATTATTTCACTCCTTGGAACCTACTTACAATTCAAACCATCATTATTATAATTCAATTCCATTTTCATTCACACTTCAATATTTGTTACCACAATTAAATCCCAATCCAAATCAGGATTCTTACTTACCTTCAAATTTTGACTAACTATCAAATTCTATCCATTACAATACAAATCCCAATTAATTATAATTCAATTTAGTCACTAACCTAATCCATATTAGGTGTTAATTCACTTTCCCAATTCATACTGAATTTATTTACAATACGACCATTTTCTAATGTTCAAAACAAGAACTGGGTTTCATTTTACCTTTCAATTTATTAACAAGCTTCCAAAATTGTATCCATTCCAGTATTATTTTCATTTAATTTAGCTTATACTAAATTCGTCTTCAAGCTTCTCTTTATTTAATTCAACTTATACTAAATTCTTTCTCAAATAATCCCTTTGAATTTAGTTGAGTCAAAAAAATTTATTCATACAATATCCTTTCAGCACAATTAGATTTCTTCCAATTCAATTCTTTCCAAATTTAGATTCAAGTTTTAACTAAATTCATTTAGCCATCTTGAATTCATTTCATTTTCCTTTACCATTTTAAATAAGAATTTAATTCCATTCACTTTATTCACAACACAATTGAATCTTGTTTTTAATTAATCTAAATTCGACTCAAGTCCATTTAGTCAAAGTTAAATCCAATCAAATCCAAATTTTCATTCTCTATATACAAGCTCAAAACTTGTTTACTAATTTAAGTTCATTCATTTCCTTTATATCTCACATTACCTTATTTCAATTTACATTTCATTAGAGATTAAGTTTGAATCCACCATACCATTCAACTATTCCCCAATTGTGATTATAATTTCATTTCTATTTTATAAGTTCACCAACTTATTTATTTCAAAGCTCATATTGCTCATTTCAGTATGTCTACATCTTATAATCACAATTTTAATTTTCTATATATATGCATCACTAAAGTTTTAAGGATACAAATCCTCTTTCAATTTAATTCCTTACACAATTTTAAATCCTCAATCTCAATTTATAAGTATACAACTTAATAACTTATGGGTACAATCCATTTCATAATGACCCACAATTTCAGACCAACTTACTTTTTCACTTAGCCCAAATCCATTTAATTCTAAGTCCCATTTTTTTTTTAAACTTATCCATGTTAAATTCAAATTTCCTACTTACTTCAATATATTTTATTCACTTCCAATTATTCAAATTAAATTTTTAATTCCAAGATTAAAATTTTCATTTCTTCCTTCTTATTAATATCTACTCCACTTAATAAGTTCAATAGTTAATTCATTTCAACTTTACACATTATTTAATTAAAATTTTCCCAGAATTCATTTTACCCAGTTTTTATTTCAAAGCCATTTTGAAATACATCAAATATATACCTATTTGATATATCAATCAAATCTTCAGATTTTTCCCAAAACCATTTGTTTATACCAAAACAAATTTCCCCATTTTTGGAATGTCCAAAACAACTGTTATACTCAACCAGTCCAAACAATATCATAACCAAGTATTAGGGAAGCAATCCATCACTTTAGAAACTCGAAAATGAATTCTAATGATGTGGCCAGCATCATCAGGATTATTTTCCAGCGACTGAAGTGAGTTCAATGCTTCTTACTTCTCTAAATTCATTTCAAAACAGTTTCCATTTAAAAATATTTCCCAAAATAATATTCCAATATACCCTTCAACACTTTAGCAAACATTTCAAATTTTCCCAAGAATTTAAATTTCCAAACTTTTATTTCCATTACATTTAAAATTCTTTCCAAGACTTCCGGAATTTAAATACTGGTTTAATTCAAATTTAGTTATCCTTCCCTTTATATAATTTTATACTCATAGAACTTTATTAGATTATAACCATTCCAACTTAGATTCTTATATTCATATTGTATCACCATCCAACAAATTCATCATTCCATTATAATTATTAAGTTCAAACCAAACATTTACTTCAGATTCATTACCTACCTGAAGTTTATATTATTATTGTCATTCTATTCTGAATTATTTACAATTCTTATTTGATTTAGATATCCACACCCAAACAATCAAACATATAATAATTTTAGAAAATTATTTCTCTTATATCAAAATATAATTTTGGGTAAAATTATTTCATTTACCCTCCTTAAAAACAATACTATGTCGGTTTATCTTGTTTAAGAGGTTAGAAATCCCCATCGATACGGTTGTACTTCCCGCACCGACCAGAATTCATAAACACTCAACCAATAAGTCAATATAGTATATATATATAAACAATTTTATATCCACTAACAAGTACGCTTTCATATCTATTAATACGCTCAACTCATTATAGAATACTATTGACTCTATTTAATGAGTAATTTCCCCACCAAAGCCTAGGTTGTCGCCAACCTAAGCTCTGATACCAAGTGTGACAGCCCGCAAATCCGAACCCCTTGAATCAAAACTATTCTACCTCGATTAACTCAAGTGGCATAGAATTACGAACCATTAGGGTTAAAGAAGAAGAGATAGAAGAAGAAGAAACTAAAACAATATCAGAATCTCACAGTCGCAGCGGAATAAAATATAATAGTAAATATAGAATTTTACACAAAATGAAATCTATTACTGTTTATACATCATATCATCAGAGTATTTCATACATCAACAATCACAAATAAGACCTACCATACAATCACAGCAGCGGATATATATAAGTACATATAATACGTCTCGGACTCCAGCTCCTTTCCTGCTCCATAGCAACCTATCCTGAACATATAATACTCAGTCTGACCCGAGCATTATAATGAAATAACACCCGAGTCAGTCTGGAATACCAGCTGATACTAAATATGCATCCAACTTGATTATTAAAGTTTCAAAAATCCTTTGAAAAACAAAAGCATCTCGTAAGACCAAGCCACAAATAAACATGTCGGGTTTTTACCTTACGATAGCTAAAACACTTTTTATAGAAATCCTCTGATATTATAATAGGGTCTATTTACAAATACTTATAAAATAGCCGAAATTGTTACATCTATTAAATTCCAGCTACTAGCCACGAAAGTGGGTAATACAAACAAAATTCGTACAAGGCTCGTAGGGAAAATGGATTTCCAACAATGACTAGGCACTGGGGTACCACCTGTCACAGTACGGGGCCTAGATCACCGTACCGAGGATTACTCCCTTCATCCCCTGCAACACAAGGACGGAACCATTCCTCAATGAACTGTCCCGAACAAGATAAACCCCGTGGTTGGCATGACCAACCACCCACTAAGCCACAATATATATAAGGGACATCTAGACAGGGGAAATATCTTGTCCTGCTTGGGCATGACCCACCTAACCTTGCTGCATATCCCCTGATTTTCAGTCATTCCCGGTTGATGAGGCTTGAGGCTAAGCGTTACCTTTAGAATGTTTTCACTTAGAATGCCCATCGTCCACCTGACAATGTTTCGCAAGCATTCGTCCATACAAGTCCGTCCCGGGTTCGAACGGAACCGAAGGCACTACTCCTACTACATCCATTTTGGAAATATCCTCAGGATTAGTAGCGACTAGCCCTTGCACTTCACTGCTCCATCTCCGACTCCGAACACGTTTTTCGTACGAAATGTACAAATCGGATCGAAGTGGTTTTCGAGAAATAAATCTCGATCCCGGTCTCTTCGAAACGATCACGCATTGTCCAATATTGATAGTCGGTGATTTAACTATCAATTTATATTCATAAACATCCATAAGCATCCATCACACAATAAATAATTCCCATATTATTTATTTGCCTCAAATATCTTTAAAAGATATATTTCCAAAGTTTCAAAACTCATTTGAAAACAATTTCCCAAAAACTCTTCCTTTACAAGGTAAATCCTTTACCATATATTTCCATTGGAATAACAAAGTTCAAAACATTTAGATTTAAAGCAGTAAAAATACTTTATTCTGAAATATACTTTAAAATATGTAACTTTACTACTAATTATATACTAAAAATATAGTTTTAAAATATTTAAAGTTAAACCATTTATTAGGATATAACTCTTGATTTTTAAATAAGGGTTTTAGTTTAAACTAAACTTATAAGTAGAGTTTTTTAAAAAAAACTAATACTAATTTCAATAACCTAGTTCAAAACTAGTCTTTTGAACAAATCCATTTGTAAAAATAATTATTAAGATATTTATAAAATTTACTATTGCTAATTTATAATTGTTACTTTTGAAAATAAATATTTTCAAACACTCTTTTAAACAAGCTTGAATTTTAAAAGCTTCCTTTTTATAAAATCAGTTTAAACTCGAACTTGGTTTTCCTAGGGAACTAATTTCCACTTAAACATCACAGAAATCCTTCTCACAATTTCTGTCAATTTATTTCAATTCAGGTTTATATTTTAATAACATAATCTTATTTTCCCATTTATCAACTAATAACTTTTCTCTTTGTTTACCATTCCAAATTTACTAATTTTCAATTTTCATTCCAAATGGATTTCAAATTTTAATTCTTTTAAATTTGTTATTTAACAATATATTTTATTTCTCTAAAATTCAATTTATCCATGTATAATTAAATTCTGAATTTATAGTTTATCCAACCATATTCTTTATTTCTTAAACCCAAATTTTAATCCTTTATATTCTTTATATAACAATTTCTTTTATTTTCTTAAATCCCAATTAATCCCGTTTACAAATAAAATTCAGGATTTATATTTATTTCAACAATATCACAGTACAATTTAAACTCAGATTTATCAATCACAATATGAAAACAGATCACAACATCAATTATAAAGATAATTATTACAATGTGTGGAATCCAGTTTGATCCCTCCAACCTGTTTTTCCTGCATCCACAAATATTAGCACAACAATATATATATATCAATCCAGACTGATATAAATAAACATTTCAACCAATCACACAATTATTTAAATATCAACTACTTAAATCAGCTAACATTCCAGATGTGAGTGAGATTAACTCACCTTGAGTTTCGGCGAGCGTTCGAAATTCAAATTAAACCGAACGACGTTCGATTTAACCCAAATTTTCTACTTACCCGGAATGACTTCGGATCTGCACCATCTCGTAGCACTCGTCTCTGCGATTCCAACGCTTCCTGTTTCGTCAAATTCCGATAACACACGAGCGAGATATTAAATTTTGAAGTTTGCATCTAAATTTAAAACAATTTTCTTTAATATAACTTATAACCTATATGCAATCGCCGTAGGATCTGCTACACAAAATCACAGCCGCTCTCTCTATCTCCCTCTCATACGCGAGCATCAGGCAATTGCCGAACCCAAAAATACGGCCTAGGGCTAGAAATCGCACCTCCATCCCTCGACTATTCGACGATCGGGACCCAACGTTTTGAAGCTCGTTGCCGCCTCCACCCCCACCCCAGATGCGGCGAAGCTCGACTGTCCCCAAGGCTCGAAATTCGAGCATAAACGGCCACGAACGGCACCTCCAAGTGCCTCCTACGGTCGACGATAACCCAAAACAACCGTTAGATCTGAAGCACTCTCCGCGCTCTACGACATTCCAAAAGGAAATTTTCGCGATTGCTTGATGGATGAAGAGATAATTGGAGGAGAAAACGAGAGAGTTTCGGCCATTGAAGAAAATGAACGGCGGCCCCTGATAATACTAGGGTTTCCTTGAAAAACGTGATGATATATATGTCTTATTAATATTATTTTATTATTAAAATCAATTTGAAATGAACATTTACAAACGAACTCCAAAACACACGTGCCGACAGGCGTTCCTAAGGTTTTTCTGTGTTCCGGACACAATGGAATAAGTTTCGTAAGCTAATTTGGTCATACGTGCGAGTTACGGAATTAAACGATCAATTTCAAATTAAATCGATTAAAACGATTTCGATGCGTTTCGAGCTGCCACGGTCAAACGACAACTCCGATTGCTACGAAAATTGAAATCCGATAATAACTAACTATTACGGATCCAATGAAACTGGTTTCGTCGAATTCCGAGACTGTTCCCCGGAAGGCTATTTTCACTCGTCTATTAAATCAAGCGATTCTCAAAATTGTCGGAAACGCTTAGAAATTTACTTTTAAAATCTTTATTAACTTTACAATACATCATATATCATTTAAAAACACATTAACAGTCATTTTGACTCATTTCGAATCAAAATCCGATTAATTGCATTTTTATATTATTAAATCCTATTATTAAATTAATATAAAATCCCAAATTCAATCTATTAACTTTTAATTTCTTCCAATGGTCCAATATTAAAACTCAAACCCAATTGGACCTAAATTAAATTTTAGAATCTAATTTTATCTCCATTTACACTCGAAATTACCAGTTACCCCAATTCTAATATTGAATTAGTATTATTTAGTTACCAATTAAATTCACGATTCAATATTTAATTATTGTTCTCAATTATTTGAAATTGAATAGAATTACTATAACTAAAAATTATAGCTTATTTTATTTCAAGATTCAATTTATAATCCATATTCAACATTTAAAATGAATTAAATGTTCAAATTCAATGGCTTAAAAATACGGGATGTTACACTCTTGATTACTAATCTTTATAAAAGAGTCACCTCTAGACGATATCATAAATACCTAACTCACGATGCAACATAAGTGAGATTTACTTATAAAAAGTAATCGAAAAATATAAATCCAAGTGCCCTTACCACGTGGTGTTACTCGCTCGTTTACTCAATGCTCGTAAACTGCACTCGATATACTCCATGCAACAAATCCAAAGAATAACTGGAGAAATATTACCGAAAGTCTTATATAAAGATGATACTAAAATTTCATTTATCTAATATCCTCATCACAAAGAAAATAAAATCAAACATAGAACACAATTCACTTTGGAAAAAAATTATTTGTAGAAAAATATTTTAAATGTTTTAAAATATTTATATAAAAATATTTTAAGTATTTTAAATATTATAGAAAATTCTTTAGTTTTCTTAGCCTTCTCTTTTTATGTTGTTTTATTTCGTGATTCTACTTTGTGCTTCTCTTTTATTTCATGTTTTCTTTTATTTCATGCAAGTAGATTAGATTTACTTTATAAAAATTAGTATATAATTAATTTTATGCAATTAGTTAGCTCTCTTTCTTTTTAATTAGCTTTTCTTTTCTTTTGGGTAATGCTGAAATTCATCTTTGTTAAAATGAATTCAAAGATGAGGGACTAAATCCCTTCAATTTAGGGGTAATAAAGCTCTCATGAATCTTGTAAATTCAACTATATGGTTTCATTTATGGTTTCTTATTTTTGTGCTTAATGTAAGTATCAGATGTAGATGAAAGTTTGATGTCTACAAATGAATTTGACAGCTTATGTTGTTAATCACAAATAGGCTATACTTAATCAATTGTAGACTCAAGTTGCATCTTCATTTAAATATTTGAATTTGGTAATGAAGTTAAAAGTAGAATTAAAATTTGATGTTCTATGTTACTTGATTTAAGATGGTAAATAGAACATGTTTAAAATAGATTTTATTCTAACTTCATATTCATTTTCATAGATTTGATAAGTAAGTTTGGTTGATGGATTAAAGTTTGACAGTTTATGTTTTTACTTAATATCACAAATATTCCATACTTAAAATAAATACATCATCTAATTCTATTTGTGTTAAAAAGAGAGAACATAAATTTAGATAGCAACCAAAGACACCGCATGTGCATACTAAGAAATACTAAAAAAATTCATAATTGTACACTACGGTCAGTGGAAAACCGACGATCTTGGTGCCACTAGTGCGAAAGCTGGTGCCTTTAGTAGCACTTTAAATTTAATATGTGTTGATTTATATGAATATGAGAGTGGATTTATTTCTAAGTTGTCTTTTAATCTCTTTTTACTCTAATTTTCTACAATTTTTTTGGTTAAAAATATTTTCAAAACATTTTGGATGGTTTGATTGAGTTATTTCCAAATATTTTCTTTCCCTATGGGATCAACATGTACTTGCATATGTACTAAAATTGTACGCAGCGCACTTATGGTATTTTATTACGATATAATTCGATGCTTTTCTAATCGATAAAAAATCCATTTTTGAATCAAACAACTTTTTGGCGCCGTTGCCAGGGAAAATAATTTAAATTTAATTTAATTCTTTGAATTTTTTTTACATTTGTTTTATTTTTGTAGTGTTAATTTTTCATAAAAAAAAGTTCACCTTCACCTTGTTTTCAGTTTTCATTTGCATTTGCAAGTAAAACTGCTGAGCATTTGCAAGTTTACAATTGTGCACTTAATTTCATTAAAAAAAAAATGTTACATTGCATTTTTAACCATTTTCACACATCTATACTGTTACATTGCATTTGTTACAGTTTACATTTCATAATAATAATTTTTTTAAAATTTATACTATTTTTGTTAAAAAACTATTACATTTGCAATGATATTTGTTCACTATTTTTTGTGCATTTCGGTTTTCTTGTTGTTCACATATTGTGCAATCTACAGTCTGTTTTTTTGTTTTGTTCACTTGTTCTTGTGCATTACATACCATCTTCCTCTACATCCAACATACACAGCATACTTCACCAAGCCGTAGCTCCTCCGTCAAAGTTTTCACTACCGCAACTTCTGCCTAATCACCTCATCTCACCTCGCTCATCATCAACTCAAACCTCTATCAACTGCAACAATAATCTCCACCAAAATTTCAAGAACAACTTTAAACTCCTACTTGCTACCAGTCACCCTTGCCACACTCAAAAACTTCATCACAAAACTGCCTCCGCCATGCTTCCTCATCTTCATCATAAAACGTTCTTGCTTCATCACAAAATGTCCTTGCTTCATCATAAAACTTCCTTGCTTCAACGAACCCCAAACCGCTGCTTCCAATCTTCTATATGACCAGCCACCAGCCCATGAAAAATCATTCACCACACTCACTGGAAACTCCTGGTTCAACATTTCCAACTCCTACAGCTACACAAGATAAGATGAACCACCCACTTCTGCAACCACAACCACCTAATTGTCTTCATCAATCCCAAATCAACCATCACCGCGAATCAACCCAAACATCAACATCGATGTTTGAGAATTTTTTGAGTTTGAGAATTTTGTTAAACTTTTACTTTAGGTGAGTTTTTATTTTAGTTTAATTTCGTTGGAATTTTTTTATTTATGTCTTCTTTTGCTGAAATTTTGTTAAACTCTAAAAAAAAAACTTAGTTGCTTTTGGTTTGTCCTTAGGAAATTGGGTTAGCTTGTAACTGGCTTATTGTTATTTTATTTTTTTGGGTGTAAATTCAATTTTCCTTTTCCCCCTTTTTTTTAAGAAGAAAAAGTTGTTTAACTTTAGATTTGATTTTTGCTTCTTTTTTCCTTTCTTTAAAAAGAAAAACTGTCTTGCATTCGTTTTGATTTGGTAAACGTTTCATTTTCACTTGGGTGACGATGAAAAAATTCTTTTGGTTTCGTTTTATCCTTACAAAAATCATTTTCAACACTTTACAGGTTGCAAATCGTAGCAAATCAATAGGCGAAGAATTACTTGCTCTACTCTGCTCGCCAAATTTGCGATAAAAAAATTCATTTCTTTTAAATAAATTTGCTAATAATTCTACGTGCTCTGGTATTGTGTTCTTATCTTTTTTCATTGCATTATTGGTTGCTTGCATTTATAAAAAAACAGAAACAAAATAGAATTTCATTTGTAGTTGCGTTGTTAATGCATGCTTAATTTCTATTTTGCATCATTTCACCTTTTTTTTATTTTCTGAGGACGCCATCCAAATTCACATAAGGTAGGGATTTCGCCACCTTTCCTTAGTCCATAAATTGCATTTCATTTTATAAAATTGAATTAAATAATAAAGGCTAATCGTTCGACTTAAGGGTGTCACAGGCCCATCTATGGCAAATTTGTATTTTGACAAGTTGATTTCTTTTACTTTTTCTTGGTGTCTAATGCAATGACAGAGTCACAATCATTTATAATTATCACGCTGATTCGTACAATATTATATTGATTGTTTCTCTGAAGTGACTTAAACCTTTAGCCGCATTATTACGATGATTTGTGGTGCACTAATAAATAATGTCTGTTACCTTGCTAAGAATTATTTCGTTGAATTAAGTCAAAGTGCCATGATTATTTAGAGTTAGGAGCTACTAAAGACAGAATTTTTTTGGTTAAGTCCTTGAATTCATTTAGTTGCATTAATTTCATGCATATATATATAAAAAAAATAAGAAATTAAAAAAAAACATTTTTCAACATAATTTTTTAATGTAGAAAAATCTAAAAAAAATCCATCTTATTTTCTTTTTCTTTCTTCCCTTAATCTTCTTCCTTGTGCATGAGTGTTTGGAAACGTGACATTTTAACAAACTGTTTAGTGCGAGCAGTCAGTCCTTCAACCATGGCTAACGAAAATCCTCCTTGCACTCTCATGGACAGAATTTTCCCTGATCGAGTTTCTGTCCTTTCTTGCATTACTTTACCCGTCCCAATGGATAATCATTTTGAAATCCATTCAACTTATATTAACACACTTTCAAAATTTGGCAATTTTTTGAATGATGATCTTTGTATCTTTTTAACGAAATTTGAACAAGTTTGTGCAACTATAAAACTTCAACAATTACACGAAGATGGAATAAAACTTAGGTTAATCTCATTCGCACTTACCGATGACACTGAAAAATGGTTGTATAGCTTGCCTTCGAATGCGATTAAAAAGTGGGACGAATTTGTATAAGTTTTCTTGAAGAAATTTTACCACTTGGAAAAAGCAACAAAAGTTCGAAATGAACTCTTTGCCAAACTTTTGTTCGATGGACTTCACGATGCCGCTTGGCAATTTCTCAGAAACTTAGCTGAAAAATCAACTCAATAAGTATGCTCTAATGAGAAATCAATTTACCAAGATCGAGCTCACATTCAATAGGGTCATCATTAGCTTTAGAAGTGAAAATTGATGCGATGATAAAAAAAATTGACAATTATTTTTCATCTAATCAAATGAGCCGAGCTTCTCAAGTCCAGTGCTATAAATGTAATGTTCCAAACCACACTGCCAATGAATATCCTTACTCTTTAGAACAAATCAATGCTTTTAATAAAGTTAAGAATGATCTGCTCTCTTCAACCTACAATCTCGATTGGAGAAATCATCCTAACTTCGCATGGAACCAAAACAATTCAAGTACGAATTTGGTTTGAGCATTTTTTCAAGCATTTTCGAACAATGCTTCGAATCTTTCTTTTCAAACAAATCAATTTCACTAAATCTTTGTGCCACCTTCTCAAAACCAAGCACCATAATCTTTTGTTCCTCTAGAAGACAAATGAATTACATCACGTGAAAAAAGTTTGGAAACTTTGGCTAAGGCGACCACTCAAAATCTTCAATCAAACAACAATTAGCAAAAAAAAATTAACATCATACATGCAAAATACGAGTCAGTCAATCTCTAAACTTAAAATGCAAATGAGTCAGTTGGCCACTACAATGAGTGAATAAGAAAGAGGTACGTTCTTGAGTTAACCCATTCCAAACCCTAGGAATCAAAACACAGGCTCAAACTTAGCTCATGTCATTCAAGATAGCCTTGTGAACGAATTTAAAGCTATCGCCACTTTGCGATACGGTAAACAAATTGATAACCCATTTGTTAGTCCAAAAGGCTTAATGGAATTTCCTCTCGACACTTCAAAAACTATGAATGAATCTGATCAAAACATCGAGTTGAACCTCGAACCAAATTCCGAGTCTAATTCTTTTTGAACTCAAATAGGTCGACCTATGGTGTTTCAAATTCTATTTCAACATCGACTTTGACCCAAGAAATTTTTTCGATCAAATGGAAAAGATTTTAGAAATTTTCAAAAAAGCAAAGTGAACATTCCTCTCTTAGTTATCAACCAACAAGTCCCGACCTGTGCCCAATTTTTAAAGGACTTGTACACATAAAAACGAAACACTCAAGACCCAAAAGTACTTATTAGCTGCTGGTCTAAGTTAAGTCTTGCCTTAATGTATTCCTGTGAAATACAAAGATCCTGGTTGCCCCATAATCCCATGATATGAAATAAGAAAATCAATAAATATTTGTTAGATCTAGGTGCTAGTGTAAACTTGCTTCCATATTCAATTTACCAACAGCTAGGTTTAGGTGAGCTTAAACTGACGAAAGTCACCTTCCAATTGGCCGATCGTTCTATAAAGAAACCAATAGGAGAAATCGAGGACATACTCATTAAAGTAGGAGAATTCATATTTCCAGCCAATTTCATCGTCCTTAAAACACAATCTATAAACAACCTTACGAGCCAAATTCCTTTGATTTTAGGATAATCGTTCTTAGCCACCTCAAATGCCTTGATCAACTGTTAAAATGGTTCAATTAAATTTTATTTGGGTAGCATGACCATAGATTTTAACACCATCAATTTAGAAATTTATCAAACGTACAATTCGACCAAACTTTGTAAGTTAGCGGTATTCATGAAAACTTTGAAAATGAAACAATTGACCTTAATAATGTACATGAGGCAAAGTATGAACAATTGTTTCAAGACATGCCAAACGAGAATGAAGACATGCTTTCCTTCGAACCTCTTGCAGTTGAGTCTGAAACTCAATTGATTTCTTTGGTTGAGAAACCTTCTAGGTTAATGCTCAAACGTCTTCCTTGTCATCTTAAGTATGCATACTTAAGTGGTAATAATACTTTTTCCATCACTATTTATACCGATATTTCTCTTAAGCAAGAAGCATCTCTTCTTTCTATACTTTCAAAAAACAAAGACAGAATTGGGTGATCCATTATGATATTAAAGGAATTGGCCCTGCAATTGTTCAAAATCGCATCCACTTAATTAGCGAAGCCATGCTTTCTCATGATGTGCAACGTAGGATTGACCCCAAAATGAAAGATGCAGTTTGAGAAGAAATTCTTAAGCTCCTTGATAATGGTATCATTATCCCATCTCCGATAGTTTATGGTTTAGCCTAATTCATGTCATGACAAAAAAGTTCGGCATTGCCATAATCACAAATGAAGCTAACGAACTCATTCCAACCCGTACTCAAACATGTTGGCGTGTTCGCATTGATTATCGAAAATTAGATGCTGCAACACGTAAAGATCATTTTTCTCTTCCTTTTGTCGACCATATGCTTGAATAATTAACTGACCATAAATTATATTATTTTCTTGATGGTTATTCTGCTTACCCAATTCCAACTGCTCTCAAAGATAAGGAAAAAATGACTTTCGTGTGTTCTTTTGGAAACTTTGCTTATCGACTTATCCCATTCGTACTTTGTAACGCCCATGCGACTATTCAAATATGCATGATTAACATATTTTCTAATATGATTGAAATCTTTTTAGAAGTTTTTATGGATGATTTCTCTATTTTTGGAGATTCTTTTCCTGATTGCTTACATCATCTCATGTTGGTTCTAAATCGATGCAGAGAGAAACATTTAGCTTTAAATTGAGGAAAATGCCACTATATGGTCAAACCAGCATAGTCTTTGGATATTCCATTTCAAATAAAGGCGTTGAGGTAGATAAAGCAAAAGTCAATGTTATTCAAGTCTACCCACTTCCATATCTGTAAAGGACATTCGATCATTATTAGGACATGCTGGTTTTTATCGAAGCTTTGTAAAAGACTTCGGTAAAATTGCTAGGCCCTTGACCACACTCCTAGTAAAAAAGCGATCCTTTTGATTTGATGTAACAACTCGCATATTTTACGATTGAGTATTTAAATATTTTATGTAAATATTTTATAGTTAGTCGGATTATAGTCCGAAAAGTTACTTTTAGCATACGGTCGAATTAGGACTCTAGACCACTTCCATTGATTTTAAAATGCCGTTTGCGATCTTTTTGAGTATAAACTTTGATATGTTTGAAGTTAGTGGAATTTTGCTACTTTTTCACTTAGGGCTTTGGTTGTGTTTCAGCCCATTAGACTCATGCTTCACCCCTCTTCTCCTCATTACTACATTTCTATTTTCTAATACTCAAGCTTCAGCAACAATGGAGAGAGGAATGAAAAATTAAAACTCCAAGTCTAATTTCCATTTACAAATCAAGTTCTAGCTCCAAATCCAAAGAGAACCTATTGGTAAGCATCATCTTCTCTTTCTCTAACTCATTCTCCTTTCAATTTCAGAAATTCCTAAACCTAAATTTGGGAATGTTCTTATTTTGAGCTTAGATTCAAGCTCATTTGGGTTGTGTTGAAGTGTGGTTGATTCTTCCTTTTCTTTCAAGCTTCTCCTTCATTGATTTTGTGAAAAGGTGAGATTTTTATCTCACATCTTTGTCTATAACTATCTTTGATTGTTGGGTATGAATTCCTAACACTTATTCATGTGCATTTGATTTGGATTGGTTTTGTGAATATTCCAATTTTTAGTGTTTTGGGTTCAAATCTTTAAAATCCTAACTTTGATGTTTGAACATGTTTTTGGTGATGCATCGAGGAGCCAATAGGACCGGATAGCCGATGGGCGCAATCCCCTAGCGTCCGTGCTCGACCGGTTGCAAATTGAGTGAGTTTGCACTTCAATTAAATATGGTAGAAAATGCAGGATTTGGGGTTCGGCCGACCGAACTCTCTGAGTCGATCGATCGAACCTGTAGCCGAAACCTTTCTGCTATTTTCGGTCGACTGACTCAGAGAGTTCAGTCGAACGACCTGCTCCTGTTTTCCTGTTTTGCCTATTTATGCTCATTTTTCTTTGCTTTTCCAATCTTAAATCGATTCTTCTTCTCGGATTAGTTGTTATCACCTTTGTTGACTTTGATAACTTCTATTTTTGGAATTTTTGTGTATTTCCACTTTGATGGATTCGATATCGATTTCTTTGGATTTTTATTCACGTCTTTGAATGTGAATTTTAGTGATTGATTGTTCCTACAATCATTTTTGTGATTTGTCACTTCAAAATACAAAAGTTTTTTATACTAGTAGTAAAAATCAAAATTCTTTCATCAAAACGATTTCAACACTATTTTATTACAAAGCTCGTTTCTTAAACCGTTTTCCAATCTATTAGTATATACAAACCTTTACCTCACTCGTATGAGAAATCTAATTAAACGGCTTAGTAAAACAAGTGGTATGAAATGTTTGCGTTTGCTTCCTCGGTTAATTTTTGGACTTGTTCGATTGAATCTCTTGTGATAATTTTATAGTGGAGATCTACACTTTGTTCGTAAATATTTAAGTTAAGCTAGTGGTTATGGGACATGAAGCTACGCTCATATATTTACTAGCTTAGTGTAATTTACACTTATCGATCAATGATGATCATTTTGTGATTTAGACTAGCAATGTGCGATGTCTCTTTGTCTGCGAGGGAGACTAAACCCCGTTTTTAGTGGAGCTTCGGCTTGGTGGGGTAGCGACCCATGGTCTTCGGGCCGTTTTAGTGGAGCGTCGGCTCATGGTCTTCGGGCCATTTTAGTGAAGCCTCGGCTCAAAATGAATGGTTAGCAACCATGGAATAGCTTTCCGTTTTGTGATACACGTGTTGGCGAGTTTTCATGCTCCCGTTCTAGTGACAGGCCTCTTTCCCCTTTTTTGTGATTTCTGGATTTCTATTGATTGATTTCTAGAATTTATGTTTCACCAATTTTCGTGATTTACATCGATAAGCTTTATCATTATTTGTGCATTGGTGAATTTGTGTGTCATTAACTTTTGTGATTGGCATTGATATAATTGTCAATATTTATGGTTTGGTGAATAAAAATAACGAGTATGACATTCTTCTGATCTTTGAGAAGATCCTTGTGATATTGATTAATCTATAGTTTATTTTCAATTACATACTTATCACAGTTTGGCATTATGGTTATTATACGTTTTTGTCATGTCTCTTATTCTATATCATTTCATCTGATATTTATAGTTAGACTGATCCGTTTATTATTTTCTTATTAAATAATACTCGGGTCAGACCGAGATATTACAGGTGCTTCTGCTTAACTTCTTATATGGGATTATTATCCTGAATTTTGGCAAACTACTTAGATTAGTAGGTTTTGGTTGTATACATTTGAGATATAGACTCATTGATGTATACTTATTCTTTTGTGTAGAACTTGTAATTATTATTTTGTGATATTGTGGATCTTATTTGACCACTACTTTGATATACACTTTCATGTGTAATATTCATATCTGTTTCCGCCTTTGAGATATCAACTTCTGTGACTGATTTATGTTATGCTTATTTCTATATTTGTTTCCGAAGATATTATAGCCACTGTGTAGTAGCTTTGAGTTTATATCAGCATGTCGGATTCCCCCTTTGAATGCAAATTTTTATCTGGCATATCGGTGCTCGCACAAAGCAATTACATGGATTGTCGCTCCTCAACAGCCTTATTCTCCGTGCTAGTTGACGGCATTACCCCGTAATGTCCTTGGCTAGCGTGGGTATAGAGGTGGGGCGTCACAGCTTGGTATCAGAGCCAAATTTCGGAACAATGTAGAATAATTTAACAAGGATCATCGCCCTAAGTCCATCTTAGGAGTTGTGCTTTAGGATTTAATTCGAGTCTTCGTGCCGACTCATCCTATTTTCTTTATGATTCCTTGTTTATCCATCAAGATTTCTTGATATCCATTTGGTGAATAACCTTTTTCTTCTTCTTTTCTAAAGGAAGAGAAATGGTTAGACCAGGCTGTCCCAACGTCGGTCAATCTAGTGCTACTCCCCAAGATGGAGTATTTATGTCTGCCCAGCAGCTTCTTGATCTAGTAAAGAATGCTCAAGCAGCCGGTTCTAACCCGAAGTCTACTCACCCTAAGTCTGGATTTTCACATTTGTGCAATGATTATACCAATTTGGGTGGGAAACCATTCAAAGGTTTTGAAACCATTATTGAAGTCCAGGCTTGGCTAAGAACATGCGATCGAGTCTTTTCTCGCATGAATCATATTGATCTTCACAGAGTCCAGTTGGCCTCAGTATGCTCCAAGAAAGAGCATTAGACTGGTACGAGCTTCTGATTTCTGAAATAAATGAAGCGGATCTTACTTGGGAGAAATTCTGAGAACGATTGGAATTAAAGTTTGTGCCAGAATCTGAGAAAGTGACATTGGCTCGTCGTTTCATTGACCTTGTTCAAGGTGAATCCTCTATGGCAGATTATGTCGCATCCTTTGAGTCACTTTCTAAATACGACGTCGAATACATAAACACCCCATTGAAGAAGAACCAAAGATTTGTCTGTGGCTTGAATAAAAATCTCAAGAAGCCTTTACTTCTAAAATTAGAAATTTCTTTTGATCAACTCATTGATATCGCTCTTCGACTTGAAGAGGCTGATAGAGTAAGTGATGTTGAGGTTGGGAGTGCTAAACCGAACTTCACCAACAAGAAAAGTCCTTATAAGTTCGAAGGTCCTTATCCCAACAATAAGAAAGGGAAGCAAGCCTCTCCGGCAACTAAGACTTCTACCTCAAGTGGTGGGCAATGCTACAACCGTGGTTCTAAGGACCATTATGCGAATAAGTGTTCAAAACCCCGTGCTTGTCGCTATTGCAAAAGCCCAATCCATTATATATCTTCGTGTCCCAAACTTCAAAACAGGAAGGAGGAAAAGCTAAAAGCTCTTAGTGACACTTTTCTTGGTCAAAGTATTTCTCATTCAATCCTTGATGACATTTTATTTGTGATTATCTTTTTCGAGTTCTTGTTGATATGAATCTTATTATTTTTATATCAAAAGAACTTGTTGATTCTTTTTCTTTAAATATTTTGGGCTTGATGACGTCTTTGAGAATTGCGAATCTGGTTGGTGGATCCGCAACACTCATTTGCTTTTTATTGATGTCGAGATTATTTTATGTGATTTTTCTCTCTTCGAGCCGATTTGCATGTTATGCGTTACTTAGGTTTCGGAAATCAATTTTTGTGAAAGGATTGGCTTAATCTTTATGAAGCCCATATCCTATTTTTCGAGTGGACTACTCATCCTCGACATTCTCAATCTGTTAAACAGATTTGTATTTTTTCTTTGTGATTCTGGTTCCAACTTGATGGCATCATTTTTATTCTTCAAACCCACAAGATGAGGAAAACGTTATTTTTCTCATTCGGGTAGTTTGTGGAATTTTCCGGTACTTTTGAGCTGTCTTAGGATTATCTCCTAAGAAACCTTTTGAGTTGTATTAAGGTCTTTTTAGTTCGACCTTGCCACCGATTTTCATTTGGCTACGAGTTGTGCGAGTTAGGATTCCACTTACCACATTCCGCACTCGTTATGATTCTTATGAATGACTTACTATGTCATTCAGTTTGTCTAGCTTATTTCATCCATTTTATAAACCGAGTATTCTATGAATATTTCGATGAGACTATTCTTGTATTTATTGGTTTTGGGTGAAAATAACAATTTAAAAATTTTACACACTTTTTCATAAGATTTATTTATAAGTTTAGTTGGATTTTGTTCTTAAACGAGCAAAGAATATTCTTAAAACCTTTTATGAGACTTTTTGTCATATAGAAGATGATTTTGTGATTGCATTTCCCATTTAGTGTTTTAAGAATCCTGGTCGATGTGCTCGATCAACGTTATCGATAGGAATTTCCTAAACGCTTAAATGAGACAGTCAGACAAGATATTTTGACTTGTAAAAATGTAAATTTTTCTAGAAAGATTATTACATAAAGATAAATGTAATTTTGAAAGTTTTATCTTTTCGGGAAAGAAGATTAGTTAAAAGAAATTCTTTCTTTTCGATACTCTTATTCTTTGTGATTCTCAATGGGAACCAAGACTTTATCTTTTGTACCAATGCTAGTCGTATCGGTTTGGATGTCATTCTCTTGCAAAAGAGAACATGCTATCTCTTGTGCTTCTAAATCATTAATGCCTATTGAGACTAGATATGCCACTCATGATCTAGTGCTCGTGGCTATTGATTTCGCTTTAAAAAATTTGGCATCATTATTTTGGGTGAGAAATTTGTTCTCTACCCTGACCATAAATCTTTGGAATATTTATTTTCTCATAAGGAACTTAATATTGGATCGAGTTCCTTGCATCTTATGACCTTGATATTCTTTGTATATTCCCGGAAAGGGGAACAGTGTTGCCAATGCACTTTGTTGTAAACAACAAGTGGTTGTTTCTTTGATGATGTCCAAATGGAATGATTATTTTACCAACATCGGACGTTTCGATATACTTCATTTTATTGAGCTTCATCTCATTTCTTGATGGGCTTGCGTCCGATGTTCTTTTATGGTGTTCGGTTCATTTGCCGTACCGGTTGTACTACGTCGGTGTTTCGAAATTATTCGAGCTTTGGTTCATCTGGCATACCATTATTTTACTACGCCGTTGTTCCAAATTATTCGAGTTTCTAGTTTCTCGGACGTACCGTTTTTATACTATGTCATTGCACCGGCTCAATTTTCTATTATTCATGACGTTTTGTCACGTCTTTCTACTATGGAAATTCCTTAGGGATTCCGATTTTTATTCTTGAGCCTGGTATTATTGAAGAAAGTGAAGTTTCACTAGATTTGACTTACGAGCAATATTCTATTCGCATCATTGCTTCAGAGGTTGAGTGCCTTCGAAATAAAGATGTTCCTTTTATGAAAGTTTAATGGTTCTCAAATCCTAAGGATTGCTCTTGGGAATCCAGAGAATTCATCGAGCAATCTCGTTCGGGCTTACTCTTTCGTGCTCTTTATGGTGAACTTCTTATTTCAAATTTTCTTTTGTGTTGATATGCTTTTATGGTTGTTACTCTTTATTTTTCTTCTTAAGTATTGCGAGGACGCAATTTCTTTAAGGAGGGGAGTCTGTAACAACCCGCAATTTTACGATTGAGCATTTAAATATTTTATTTAAATATTTTATCGTTAGTCGGATTATAGTCCAAAAAGTTACTTTTTGCATACGGTCGAATTAGGACTCGAGACCACTTCCATTGAGTTCAAAACGCTGCTTGCGATCTTTTTGAGTATAAACTTTGATATGTTTGGAGTTAGTTGAATTTTGCTACTTTTTCACTTAGGGCTTTGGTTGTGTTTCAGCCCATTAGACTCAAGCTTCACCCCTCTTCTCCTCATTACTTCATTTCTATTTCCTAATACTCATGCTTTAGCAACAATGGCGAGAGGAATGATAAATTAAAATTCCAAGCCCTAGTTTCCATTTACAAATCAAGTTCTAGCTCCAAATCCAAAGAGAAGCTATTGGTAAGCATTATCTTCTCCTTCTCCAACTCGTTCTCCTTTCAATTTCAGAAATTCCCAAATCTTCTTCTTTTGAGCTTAGATTCAAGCTCATATGGGTTGTGTTGAAGTGTGGTTGATTCTTCCTTTGCTTTCAAGCTTCTCCTTCATTGATTTTGTGAAAAGGTGAGATTTTTATCTCACATCTTTGTCTATAACTATCTTTGATTGTTGGATATGAATTCCTAACACTTATTCATGTGCATTTGATTTTGATTTGGATTGGTTTTGTGAATATTCCAATTTTTAGTGTTTTGGGTTCAAATCTTTAACGTCCTAACTTTGATGTTTGAACATGTTTTTGGTGATGCATTGAGGAGCCAATAGGACCGGGTAGCCAATGGGCGTAATCCCCTGGCGTCCGTGCTCGACCGGTTGCAAATTGAGTGAGTTTGCACTTATATTAAATAGGGTAGAAAATGCAGGATTTGGGGTTCGGCCGATCGAACTCTCTGTGTCGGTCGACCGAAGCTGTAGCCGAAACCTTTCTGCTATTTTCAGTCGACCGACTCAGAGAGTTCAGTCGACCGACCTGCTCCTGTTTCCCTGTTTTGCCTATTTATGCTCATTTTGTTTTGCTTTTCCAATCTTTAATCGATTCTTCTTCTCGGATTAGTTGTTATCACCTTTGTCGACTTTGATAACTTATATTTTCGGAATTTTTGGGTATTTCCACTTTGATGGATTCGGTATCGATTTCTTTGGATTTTTATTCACGTCTTCGAATGTGAATTTTAGTAATTGATTGTTCCTACAATCATTTTTGTGATTTGTCACTTCAAAATATAAAGGTTTTCAATACTTGTAGTAAAAATCAAAATTCTTTCATCAAAACGATTTCAACACTATTTTATTACAAAGCTCGTTTCTTAAACCGTTTTCCAATCTATTAGTATATACAAACCTTTACCTCACTCGTATGAGAAATCTAATTAAACGGCTTAGTAAAACAAGTGGTATGAAATGCTTGTGTTTGCTTCGTTGGTTAATTTTTGGACTTGTTAGATTGAATCTCTTGTGACAATTTTATAGTGGAGATCTACATTTTGTTCGTAAATATTTAAGTTAAGCTAGTGGTTATGGGACATGAAGCTAAGCTCATATATTTACTAGCATAGTGTAATTTACACTTATCGATCAATGATGATCATTTTGTGATTTAGACTAGCAATGTGTGATGTCTCTTTGTCTGCGAGGGAGACTAAACCCCCTTTTTAGTAGAGCTTCAGCTTGGTGGGATAGCGACCCATGGTCTTCAGACCGTTTTAGTGGAGCTTCGGCTCATGGTCTTCGGGCCGTTTTAGTGGAGCATCGGCTCAAAATTAATGGTTAGCAACCATGGAATAGCTTTCCGTTTTGTGATACACGTGTTGGTGAGTTTTCATGCCAGCGTTCTAGTGACAGGCCTCTTTCCCCTTTTTTGTGATTTCTGGATTTCTATTGATTGATTTTTAGAATTTGTGTTTCACTAATTTTCGTGATTTACTTTGATAAGCTTTATCATTATTTGTGCATTGGTGAATTTGTATGTCATTAACTTTTGTGATTGGCATTGATATAATTGTCAAAATTTATGGTTTGGTGAATAAAAATAACAAGTATGACATTCTTCTGATCTTCGAGAAGATCCTTGTGATATTGATTAATCTATAGTTGATTTTCAATTACATACTTATCACAGTATGGCATTATGGTTGTTATTCGTTTTTGTCGTGTCTCTTATTCTATATCATTTCATCTGATATTTATAGTTCGACTGATCCTTTTATTATTTTCTTATTAAATAATACTCGGGTCGGACCAAGATATTACAGGTGCTTCTACTTGACTTCTCATCTGGGATTATTATCCCGACTTTTGGCTAACTACTTAGATTAGTAGTTTTTGGTTGTATACATTTGAGATATAGACTCATTGATGTATACTTATTCTTTTGTGTAGCACTTGTAACTATTCTTTTGTGATATTGTGGATCTTGTTTGACCACTACTCTGATATACACTTTCATGTGTATATTCATATCCGTTTTCGCTTTGAGATATGAACTTCTGTGACTGATTTATGTTATGCTTATTTCTATATTTGTTTCCGAAGATATTACAGCCACTGTGTAGTAGCTTTGAGTTTGTATCGGCATGTCGGATTCCCCCTTTGAATGCAAGTTATATTTTTATCTGGCATATCGGTGCTCGCACAAAGCAATTACACGGATGGTCGCTCCTCAATAGCCTTGTTCTCTGCGCTAGTTGACGGCATTACCCCATAGTGCCTTGGCTAGCGTGGGTATAGAGGTGGGGCGTCACATTTGAATTCTGATTATGTCTCTTCTTTTAAATGTCTTAACAGTAAAATCATTTCTACTCTAATCATCTGCTCACCCAATTGGGATCTTCGCTTCGTGATTATGTATGATGCTTCTAACTTTGTGATTGGCGCTATCCTAGGTTAACACATCAACGAAATCCTTTACATCATCTACTACGCTAGTATGACTTTAAATGATGCTCAATTCAACTACACAACCATCAAAAAAGCTTCTACCTATAGTTTTAGCTCTAGAAAAGCTTAGACCTTATTTGCTTTTCTAGAATTAGCTAGCTTGCCTCTTGCAAGTCTCCGAAAGCTTATTCGTCTGACCTAAAAATCCTAACTCCAGACCAACTCAAATGAGTACCCAAGAGCTAGGGAGAAACAAAAACTTTGGATCAGACAAAAAGTCTGGTGTGAATAATAATATACCATCACAAACCAAAATAGATATCTAGTGAGAACATGTCGCTGAGTGGAACGGTTTTTCACCTCACTAGTATCATATCCAAATATGTCAATCATAGTCATGCACCTATAACCACAATGCGTAGACCAAACGTAACATGATTATATGCATGCATGCAATATGGGTAAGTTTGACCGTTCTATCATCCGAGTGTTATGCACACCCAAGGTTTACCTTTTGCAGAAAATGGATTGTCTGTCTCAAATCATAGTTTTCCTACGGTCACCATGAACCTAATGGGTTTTGCAGGCCAACCAATAATCTATCACTTTGACTCGAGCCAAAATATAAACAAATATCTCAAAATCTCCATATATGGTTAGGAGGAAAATCCAATTAAACAGTATAGTTAGCATATAGAGCTAGGAGTTTCTTTCTATGCATACACATCTTTTAGTCTCAATACTAACAAAGCCCTATGCACTGGAATTGCGGATCTTTACCAACCAGGGGCAAACGGCTGAAGCATAGGGCGCGGCCCAACACCAGTCCCACCTACAACCTTATATAGCTTTAAATCCACGGGTTATATCTTTTGATCAGTTTTAGGCATCCTAACACAATTGATCTATCTGATCTCATGGATGCAATTCTACTCACTCAAGAGTTGAGTCTGACCATACTCACCATTGGAACAACATAACCAGTAATTCTGTCCCTAAATTCCAAGATGTAGTATTGGGTAATGACATGTGAGTATGATAATGATAAATTATGTAAATTTAACCGATCAATTGATAAAAATAACATAATCATTCAGTAAAATATATTCAATCAATAGTCGCATACACAAAAAATTATTTAAGATTAAGTAATATTTTTCATTGGCAAAACTTTACACAAAATTGGGATATAACACCATCTATTTCCTTGAAACCATTTATCTTTAACATTGATAAACCACTTAAAATCATTCTTTAAAACAAGGAAAATATCACCAATTACTTAGCCAAAATCTTGTGCCAAAGCACTAACAACTTTATATTGCATTTAAAACATAAAATGCTACCTCTATGAAGTATAGGATGTCAACCATGTAAAGTTACAAGGGTTTCATAACTCTAAAAAGATGGCATCAAACATGATGCCTATGTCTAAAAAGATGGCATCAAACATGATGTTGTAAGTCTTAAGCCAAAGGATCTAGAGTTTGATCAACAAAAATGATATTGTAAGTTATCAGCCAAAGGATGTCGTAAGTCATCAGCTAAAGGATATCATAAGTTATTAGCCAAAGGATGTCGTAAGCCATCATTCAGAGGATATAGAGTTTCATCAGCCAAAGGGAAGTCGTAGGTCATCAGCTAAAGGATGTCGTAATTCGTCAGCCAAAGGATGTCGTAAGTCATCAACCAAAGGATGTCATAAGTCACAAGTTATCAGTCAAAGGATGTTATAATTCATCAGCTAAAGGGATATCATAAGTTATCAGCTAAAGGATGTTGTATGCCATCAACCAAAAGATATAGAACTTCATCAGCCACACAGGGATATGGCATTTTTGTAATTAGCTTGAAAACTGAATTATTTTCTTTTAAAGATAATACTTTCCATCAACTCTTGCTTTTTGTCAAATTTTTATTGGATAATAAATTCTCTTTTCATATTCTTTTCAAGTTTTGCTTGAAATAAGTTTTTCCTTCCCAAAATCATTTGCAAGCTTAATTAATAAATATCCTTAATTAATACTACTTTAAAACCCTTTTTAGCAAAATAAATACATAGAAAATCATAATCACTTAGGAAAAATTCCCAAAAATCACCAAAGATCAGAACTCATATATGCTTTCGCATATAAATTTTCAAGGCCAAAATAATTATTTAACTATTTTTAATAATTGAAACCCAAAATAAACATTATTTCATCCTTAGGAAATTCATAAAATATTCATACGAACTTGAAAAATTATGAAATTAAAAACCAATCTCCAAAATAATGTTTTAAACAACATATTCAAATTTCAAGTTAAATGGTTGTCAAAAAATAAGTTTTTAACTTTAAAACGCTTAAGAATTCTTCCATAAAAATTCCAATAACAATCAAACAGTTATGTAAACTATCCCCACATGATATATCATCATAATAATTCGAAAATCAAGCATAGATCCGAAAATAAACATAAATAAATGGGATAGGTACTACTATTCACTTTAGATTTGATAAGAGAGATTGAGATTTGATGTAGATTAGTTTCCCTAGGCTTTTCCCCTTGATTTCCTTAGCTTTCTTCTTCCTTTTCCTCTAAATAACAGTCGCCTTTCTTAGGTTTAGTTTCAATGTTTTTGAAGATGAAATGAGCCTGAATGAGAGAGGAATGGTTTAAGGAATGAATAAAGGAAATATTCCCAATATGCCCCTCTCATTACTTCCTTTCTATTTTATGTTCGAATCATTCTTATTAATTGATTACCTAAGGCATGACTCAAATTAATTAAAAATCTCATTCTCCTGATTCTCCACACACATTATTATTCTATTTAATTTGTCTAATTAAATCTTTTGAATAATTTTAATAACAATTGAGGGTGTTTTAGGCTCCCTTCCTCAAAGAATCGGTCCTCGAAATTACGATAAGGAACTCAACAAGCATATCAATCATGCAAACATATGTAACAAAAATATAATAGCAATTTGGCATATTCAACTAGCTAAATATTTATATAACAAATATCGGTCATGCCATCAAAACAGCTCAGCATAAGTATCTCTAATCCTATCTTCTGTCTCCTAAGTATAATTTTCTCGTTGTCACTTCAATGGACTTTCACTAACTTGACTGTTTTGTTCCTTAACCTCTTCTCATCTCTTGCTACAACATGAACTGGTTGTCTCACAAAAGTCATATCCGATTCCACTACTAAATCCTTCAATGAAGTCGATGCAATCGTTGTCTTTGGGTCATGCATAAAGTTTCTAAGATGAAAAACATAAAAACATTATGGACTCCAGCCAAACTATCCAGTAACACTATTCGATAAGCGAATTTCCATACCTTTCTATGATAGGAAACAACATAACATATCTTGGTTCCAATTTTCCTAATTTTCTAAGCCATATCACACCCTTCATCGGTGATACTTTAACAAAGACATGGTCTCCTATTCAGAACTCCAAATACTTACGTCTCTTATCCGTCTAACTTTTCTGCCTAGACTGAACTTCCTTTATCCTTGCATGGATCAACTCAATCTTCTATGTGGCTATTCTTACCATATATGGACCAAGAATTAATCTGTCTCTGACCTCTAACCAACATGCTGGTGATTTGCACGGCCTTCCATACAAAGCTTCAAAAGGGGTCATTCCTATATTAGTCTAATACTATTATTATAGGAAAACTCGATTAAGTGCAATTTCTCTTACCCTAACCCTCCAAAGTCTAGCGCACAAGCCCTAAACAAATTTTCGACAACTTTGCTAACTCTTTTCGTTTGCCCATCTATTTATGGATGGTAAGTGGTACTCATCTTTAGCTTGGTACCTAAAACTTCTTGCAGACTCTTCTGAATTTCACTAGTGAACAAAGTATCTCTATCACTGCCTATACTACTAGGAATCACATGTAGTCTTACAATAATATTCATAAACAACTTTGCAAAGGTAGATGTCGTCCTTGTTAAATTGACGGGAATAAAGTGTGCACTCTTGGCCAGTCTATCTGCAATGACCTATGCGCTTTGATTTCCCTTATTAGACCTTGGCAAGTCATCAATAAAATCCATAGATAAGGAATATCATTTCCAAAGTCATACCTCTAAAGGTTGAAGCATTCTGCTTAGTTTCTAATGCTCGGCTTTTGCATGCTGGAAATTCAAACATTGCTTTACGCATAAGCCTATATTTCCCTTCATTCCTTCCCTGAAGAAACTCCTCTTCATATCCTGATACATTTTCGTTCATCCAAGATGGATAGTAAACTTCAATCAATGACACTCCTTAAGAACTTCCCTCCTTAAATCACCAACATTTGGAATGCACAACTATCGCTTCTTCCTCGACCATCCATTCCGACTATGACTAAAATCTTCTAAATCATTAATCCGAGTTTCCTCTTTAAGCCTTCCAATTCGTTCAGCTAGTAAGAGATCATCTTTCAGCTAAGAAGCAATCCATTCGATCATTACTGGTCAAACTTCCAAACATGATAACATTACGGTATTCTAACTAGAACTAACTATTGGTCTTAACCTTACACTATAAGTAGTCAATGCCTCCAAATCTCTCCATTTGCTAACATAGCTAACACCACACTATGCTGTTTTCTGTTAAGTGCATCTGCCACTTTATATCCTTTCCATGGCATATACTTAATATCAAAATCATAAGTCGTCAAAAACTCTAGCTACCTTTGCCATCTCACATTCAACCCCTTCTAAGAGAATGAGTACTTCAAAGATTTATGATCCATAAATAACTCGAATCATTCTACCAAAAGATAGTGCCCTCACACTTTCAATGCAATGAGCACAGTTGCCAACTCTAAATCATGGTCCAATATTTGACTTCATGTGGCCGAAGCTGTCGAAAACCGTAGGCAATCACTTTACCTGTTTTCATTCACACAGCTCCTAACCTTGCCCGCATGCGAAAGTATACACTACTAAATCTTGATTTCCATCTGGAGCAACTAACACGGCATATTAGTCAACGAATATTTGGCTTTAAAAATGATTCTTCACATTTATTGGTCCAGACATACTTTACACCCTTTGTTGTCGGTTTAGTCATAGGTGCCGGTATATGAAAGAAATCTTTGATGAATCTCCGATAATAACTAGCTAATCCCAGAAAACTTCTTATCCCGGTCACAATCTCAGGTCCTTTTCAATTATTAACAGCTACAATCTTAGTTGGATCTCCTAATAACTCATCTTTTGAAACTACATGACAAAGAAACTTCAATTCTTTCTTCCAAAAATGACATTTTGAAAACTTCGTCTTTGATTGATGTTGCCTCAACGTTTCTAGCACTATTCTAAGATGAATCTCATGATCTCGCTCATTCTTAGCATATACCAGAATGTCATCTACAAACACTAACATGAATCTGTCCAAATGCTTCGAAAGAACTGGTTCATTAAATCCACAAAGAAGCAGGCGCATTGGTCAGTCCAGGGCATGACTAACCATTCATACGAACCATATCTTGTTCGAAACACCATTAGTGGAATGTTGTCCTCCACTACTCTGAATCAATGGAACCCAGTTGCTAAATCCAACTGGAAAAATACCTTGGCTCCACTCAACTGATCAAATAAATCATCTATTCTCGACAACGGATACCGATTATTTGTTGTCTTCTCTTTTAGCTGACAATAATCAATACATATCCTTAACGACCCATTCGGTTTCTTCATGAATACCATAGCCACTTCCCAAGGTGAAGTGCTTAGTCTAATAAAATTCTTTCTTTCTAAGTCCACCGAGTGCACCTTTAACTCTTTCGTCTTATTATGTGTCATTCTATTAGCAGTCTACTTACGGGTTCAGCTCTAAGTGTGAAAGTCAACAGCTCATTTTGATGGTAGTCCTGTAACTAGCTCAAAAACATCTGCATACTCTCTTAAAAGAAAAACCCTGTTCACTTCATCCTCCACTTATATTGTATCCAATAAAGAACAAACATCTAAACTCAAATTTTCTTCCAAGTACATAATTCGATCATGGCTATTAGGATGTCTTGGGGATATCTTCCTATCCTGGAAAAATATCCTAGCATTATTTCTGCTTAACCAATTCATGCCTAGAATAATCCCAAAACTCACAAAGTCAAACATATACAAATTGTAGGTAAGCGCATGACCTAAAAGCTCAAATTCTAGATGCTCACATCTCATACCAAGAGTTGCATAACCTCATATGGATTCGCTATCCTTAAGGAAGTAATGAGATATGATAATTTAAACTTTAACTTATCTACAAATCAATATGAGATAAAAGAACACGATGCACCAGTATCAAATAATACTTCAACAGGAATGACATGAATGAAAAGTGTACCTGTCATTATAGACTTTCCTTTCTCATCTGTGGTTGGTCCTGAAGCTAACGGTTCCAGATAAAAAACTTTCCCTTTTTCAGCCTTGGATGGTACTAGTCATTCATTCTTGTAAAGCCCCATATGGTTGCAGTTATAGCACTTCACGTTCATATTTACTACAACCTTCTTTCCATTACTAGAGTGACACTCTGGTACAAAGTGCCCATTCTTATTACAGCTATAGAAAACAACTTCGGCCTTCTTTTTGTTGGCAGCTTCACTCTTTCGAGCTTCCTTTTTCTTGAAGAACTCCCTCTTCTTTCCTTGAGAACTTTAGACCTTCACTAATTCCAAAAGTCAAAAGCATCTCTTTATTTCTTATTTCCATTTAGACCACTATATTACACTGATCTCTGAGATTTAGTATTGTTGCTCTAGAAATCTTCGGCTTTAGACCGCGGATAAAATTTGCACCTCTTGATTATAGTACCTATGGAAGCAAATCCGAACTTGGATATCTCATCAAATTTAGTTGCATACTCCAGCACCGACATTTCTCCTAGCTCCAGATCAGCAAACTTCTTAAACAAGGTTGACCTGGCTACCTCAGATAAGTACCTCTCTTAAAACCTTCTACTAAACTCAGCCTAAGTCAATTCTTCCTTAGTTACACCTATGGCTATACGTTTCCACCATTACATCACAGCTCCTTGCAACTCCCTGGAAGCCAACCTACTCTTCTGCTCGTCATTTAAACCTAAGTCATCAAAGATTCTCTCAAAGTGCAACGACCAATTCTCAACTTTAATAGCATCCTTTACTCCTAGAAAAGGCTTTCCTCTGAGACTGGTATAATCCTGGCTCAATTTAGCATAGTTGTTGCAAACCGATACCTCAAGATTAGAACATTTCCTCTATCCAAACCAGATGCAACTCCAGCTTGCATCATAGTCATGAAAAAATGATACATATTGCATATTATCCCACCTATTGTCAAGGCCATGATATCATGGATTTGGTAAAATGGATTTCATGATCATTAAGGCAGGAAGTTCGAAAAGATGATTATCAGGATCAAATATCAGTTATAAGCAAGGTTATATGTGATAGTCAAGAAGATTCAGACAAGTGGCATCTAAGAATTAGTTAAGTATGGATTGGAACTTCCACTAGGTAGGGAATAGATTAGATTACTTCCACTAGGTAGGGCATCAAATCAGATCACTATGGATATGAAAACTTAACTCAGTAGATCAACTCATCAATGATCAATCTGTTGCTCCAAAAAACAATTAGGGAACTATACAATCAACTCAGGAAACCAAGAGAAGGCAACATGGGGGACTCACCCTAGGGATCTGTAACAACCCCCATTTGGAGGCCCAAACTAACGGCTACGGATGTTGTAGTCCTCCATTGTTATTTATCCTCAGCGACTAAATGCGGTAATGTTAGATGCATTGATACAACAAAACACATGGATATGAATTTTTAAACCATTAAACAACTTTCTCATTCCATTTCAACCATGGTTCAAATTCATTATATAATCCTGAATTCAAGAGCCACATTCAAAGAAAATATAATTATTACAAACTATGCTAAGAGATACATATGAAGATGCCCCATTGGATGATCAGCGTCTAAAAATAGGCGATTAAACAACTTTGCCTTTACATCAAAACATAGCGAAATCAAATAGAAAAGAACTCCTAATAGCTAGCTTGCCTCCTGTACATCTTCAGAAACTTATTCATCGAAGGAGTGCCTGAAAATCCTCAATTCTCAATCTACTCAAAATCAATTGAGTACCTGAGAGTTTAAGAAGAAAACATAAACTTCAACTTAGACATAAAGCCTGGTATGAATAATAACCTACCATCTCGAACCATTTAGATATCTAGTGAGATCACGCCGCTTAGCAGAATTCCCCTCACTAGTATCTTACTCAAAAAAAATTCATATTAACCATATACTTTGCTCCTGCATCCATAATGGTTAAAACATAACAATTTAAAATATATCATGATGGTATGCCAACAAGTAAAATATCCTAAATTTACCATCCCCATTCATTTGACCATCTATCTCAATTATGGTTTCTAGGGTCATTATTAACCTGTTAGTTTTCAAGGGCTGATAATAACATGTTTAATCTTATGGACTACCTATCGAGTTTCATAGTTTTTATGGGATTACTAAGAACCTATTGGCCCCTGCTAATAACTTCATTCAATTATTTCATGGGTTCTACCTAAACCTATTGGTATCTCCAATAACTCCCCTTATATAATATAGTTTTCATTGGTTAACTATGAACCTATTGACTTACGTCGATGACTTTATCCGAATATAGTTTTCATGAGATCACTAAGAACTTATTGGGCCCTACCAGTAACTCCCTCCAAACATAGTTTTCTTGGGTTTACTACGAACTTGTCTAAACTGAAAACTTTTTTATTAGTCCTTGGGTGTCCTACGTTCTGATCTACCCAATCTCCTGGATGCAACTCTATTCATTCAGGAGTTAACTTAATTTATATTTACTACTGGGTCAACTTAGTTAATTATTCTGCCCTTACTCCCCAATATAAAGTTATGGGTCCATTATATAGTGAATATATTTATATAATAAGCATATATAAAAATACCAACATTTATGGTTTAATATCTTTGAAATCATTTTCACATGAAATTCGGTTAATCCCTTTAACCCATTATCTTTATCAAGGTAAACTTCTTCAAACTCCAAATTTAAAAGCATTTTAAAGCTCTTTTATAGTGCCATGGATTTTTCCTTTTAAAAATTAGATTTGTTCTTTGTTTTGGAAAACTAAGGCCTTCGAAACCTTAGATCTTTTCTCTCGAAACCATTGGATAACCTCTTTCAAAAGCATTCAAATATTCTTTTCAAAACATAAGCATGTGCCTTTCGAAACACTTTAAAACATCTCTTTCAAGTCCAAGAAAATAAACCTTTTGAAGATATTAAATCCTCAATTATTAATTCTTAGAAGCATAGCTTCGAAACCATTTGAAATCACCCCTTTCGAAAACACTGAATTTAATCTTAAACGTATCTTTTCTCATAAGTGAACACAAGTGAATGTACCCCTTTTGAAACTAATAATCTTCAAATAAAAGAGTTTGGGGAAAAACTGATGGTTTCGAAACGTCTTTTTGAAAGCATTAGTCTCTAGTAAAACCATAAGAAGGATAGCTTCGAAACACCTTTCGAAGCCATTGCCTTAGAAACCTTTAGTGTAAGTGGCTTCTGGAGCCCTTTGTAAAACTCATTCGAAAGCTACCCTTGTAAAACAAGAAGGCGGTAACCCCTTCGAAAGCTATATTAAAGCAATTTTAACCCTTTCGAAAACATTCTTTTGAAAACAAGGTAAGCAGCCTCTTTGGATAGTAAAAGAAAGGCCTCCACCCCTTCGAAAGCTTGGTTTCAACTCCATTCCTGCTGCCTTTCTCCAATCCAATGCATACCAAATCCTTTATACCTTGTGTATTGGTTTCGAATTGAATAGGGCAGAAATATAGGGTCGAAAGGTAGCTATTGGAAGTGCGAAATAATAAACTTATGCAAAACTTTTTAATTGACTTTTAAGTAATACCTTTCAAGTAACCTGCCTATTTGTAAAAATATGATTGGTTGCCATTAACTTTAACAAAATTCTAAAAGACTGCCGAATTTATTTAGGAATTAATTAAAATAATTAACAAAATAGTACTTCCCTTTAACAAAACAATTAAGACATTTAAGTCCTTCGTATTATTTAATTTAATTTACATAGTAAATTACTTAGGAAAGATCCTAAAAAATTATGGAAATTCACTTTTAATATGTTAACTAACATATGTAAATTTTAGACCCAAATTCCTTTACATAATTGTTGAAAAAAAATATGTAAACCCAATTATACATATCTTCTTTTGAAAATTCATAATAAATTATCCATGGCTTAGATAATTACAAAAATTTAAATTCATCTCCGAAATAATGTTTTTCATAACATATTAAATCCACATGGCATTCGAAGCCCATTATATACGATTTTGGCCTTAAAATCGAATAAATCCTTTTATCAAACAAACTTGTTCGAATATGAAACATCATGGAATTCAAGCATATTATCATAAATGATTTAAACTTAAACCCAAAATCAAATGCTCTTTAAAAACAAAAATGAGATGATTTTGATTATTATTCAGCTTGATTTGGATACAGACTTGAGATTTGATTTTGTTTAATTATCCTTGCTTGATTCCTAAGCTTTTACTTGAATTTTCCTCTTGTTTTCCCTTAGGTAATGGCCGACTTGCTTCTTAGTTTATGTTTTAGGATTTTTGGACTTATGAAATGAAAATAAGAATAAGGGTTTAGGGGTTAAGGATTATGGTGGACAGCTGTTCCCCCTAATACCCCTGCCTTATTCTCTTATTAGTTAACTTATAAAACCATTTCCATAAACTCATTCTTTTAAATTTTTATTTTGTTAAGCATAGTTATAATAAATTTTCAAATCTCAATCCCCTGATCGCTCTAATCTTTACATTATTCTATTTAATTTATCTAATTAAATCTCATGAATAATGTTATTTAAAATTAGGGGTGTTACAGAATCGTGGGGCCCCGCACCCTCATCCTAAGGGATTGACACCGATCCCTCCAAGTGGGCCCAATGAGGCCTACTTTCGAAAAGCGGGGTTGGCCCGGTCTGGAGGATCTGCATGTGGAATTTCAGTACTAGATATTTCGTCGTCTTCTCCTATAAATACATTATCATTAGCTCGGGGAAATGGGTATTCTTCTTCTCTCTTGGCTATACATTGCCATTAATGTCCATTTCTTTCTTTTTTAATTTATTTTCTTCATATATTATTCTCTACTTCATTTTGTTTAGACTTCGTTATTGGATTAGTGGTACTCTCATACTATTTAGATATTGACGGTCATTTTTGATGCTAACATTTTAGTGCTTTCATTAAGAGGACTTGCACCCGAGGATTTAGAAGCTAAGATCTTGGATTTGGAAGCTTGGACTTAGATCTAGGAAGTAATGGCTAGACAATCAGCATGGAGGCAAATGGTAGATACGAGTCACTATGGAGGGAGTCAGGAGGCATCCTCAGGAGCTGGAGCTAATTAACCCTCCATTTAACTAGGAACGAGATAGAGACTATGATGGAGGCGATGCATGAGTGGATGAGAAAAGGAGATAATGTGGAATTTCCTCATGTGAATTGGATGGGACGGAGCAGGAGCTACTGTTAATCAAGTTTGAGGAGTTGGAGCAGCAGGAGTTATAGAAAATTAGAATCAGGAGCATGGAAATGTAATTAACAGGTAGGAGGACAGATTGGAGCAACTGGGGGTGAACCATAGGAAAGCGGAAGGGATCGGTACCGATCGCCTTAGAGGGATCGACATTTATTCTCTAGGCTTGGGGGCACACCGCAGTCAGGCTGGATTGGATGTCGGTAGACCAGTGGTCGGTGTTGCACAGTTTGATGCGAATCGAAATGTGAATGCTCTTCCGGAGGAGTATGTTCCGAATTTCCCTCGATGAGTCGGGGGTAGGCTTCTAATATGGATCGGAGATCAACTATGGATGAGAATGAAAGGATGATTGAGCCGATACAGTGGATAATAAGAGGCGGTTGCCTAATCGGAACCTAAAAGATGTCAATCCGAGTCTATTTACTCCAAACATCAAGTAAACTAAGAACCTACCGGAGTTCAAATTACTGACACTTGAGGTGTACGATGGACGGTCTGACCCTACAGTACACTTGATGAGGTATATCCAGCATACGAAAGTGCTTGGGGCATTGGAGGAAGTCATGGCAAGGTGTTTTCCACTTTATTTGATGGAGTTAGTTGCGCTCGAGTTTAGGCAGCTGAAGAATGGTTCAATTGGAACATGGAATGAGTTCGTAGATTGGTTCATGGGACAGTTTAAGGTCCTCATTACGAGACCCAATAGCATAATAACATTAGAAACAATGCAGCAAAAGACATGTGAGTTCTTGAGGAGTTTCTTGACACAGTTTAATGCAGCCGTTGCTTCGGTAGATCGGCTAGATCCATCGATGGTCTTAATGACGGTGGTTTGGGATTGCCGATGAAACAGATTTTAATATTTCATTGGAGTGGGTTCCACCAGCGGATCTTGGATAATTTTTCCATGAAGCTGAGAGGTGCTGTGGTAGAAGGATGCATGAATCAACAAACAGTAAGTGAATGTTGTGCGAGGTGAAGGGCCATCTAGAGAAGGGTCCAAGAAGGATTAGGGAAAAAGGAAATTGGACGATGGTTATGATGAATTGAAAAGGAAAAAGATGGAAAGGGGGCCGAAGTTCTCCTCTTACACGGATTTGATGGAAAGTTTGAAACAGATTTATTTAGACACGAGGGGGCAACTCCTCTATTGAAACCGTAAAGGAAGGATCCTACAGAGCGGGAACGTAGGTTTTGAAAGTATTGCCTATTCTACGAACTGGATGTGCATACCATGGATGAATGCAGGCACTTACGGGATATGGTTGAGGAACACGTCAGGGATGGCAGGCTGCCACAATATGTAAAGATTCAGGCAGCGACGGGGGAACAGGAGCAATCACCTCCGCATCAAATGAAAATGGATTTGGATTGAGGTTACCGATCATTATCTCTTAATCGGGATGACATGAATTGAATAAATAATAGACTGCACAATAAAATGGCTATGTCACTTACACATGTACATGATTGAGGTCGACCACTAGGCATGCTCTGAGATGATGATAAACCATCTTGCCCAAAGAGGCAACGTTTGGTTTTTCTTATTTTTTGGTTGTAAGAATTTAAGTTTAATAATTATCAAATGGATTTGTAAGTGATGGATTAAGCCTTCGACTGGAGAGTAAAGGCCCGAAGGCCGAACAAAGGAAGTTAGTGTGGAATTGATCGCGTTATGTTCCTAATCGGAGAGTCGAGGACCAGAGTACAAGAAGTAAGTCGCTTTGCCAAAAAGCGACAGAATCAATTTACTTATCATTGTTCCTCTTCACTGAAGAGTGATATAATGGGGTTCAATAAGAGCTTAGAGAGGCTATGATTGTCTAAGAGGATCAAGACATCGCTATATACTCTAAAATGGCCAGAGTGTAGGGAGTTAGTTTCTTCATTGAAGAACAATAGGATTGACTAACTCGTCTTAAGTCCCTTCGCTGGATGCAAGTAGATCAGGCTTAGCAAGAGTCCGAATAGAGCATAAACTTGGATAATGATCCGGAGAGATTGCAGAATGGTTTACTAACTTCAAGGTTTCAAACGGTTATGAATTTGGATATTGACCCAGAGAGGTCATGGATTTGGATACCGATCCGGTGAGATCGAGGATTTGGATAACGATCCAAAGAGATTGTGGGTTTGGATAACAGTCCAGTAAGATGGAGGCTTCGGGTTTGGAAAACAATCCGTGAGAGCATGGATTCAGTTAGTGGTATTAGATGGATATGGATTTAACTAAGGATTTGGAAAGGTTTTGGAATTGGCTATCGACTCGAAGCAGTCATAGATTTCACTAGCAATCCCAAGAGATTGAGGATATGGCATACAAATACTAACTCCTGAGCAAACATAGGATGGCTCATGACGACTCGGTTTGGCAAAGGAATGGATTCTGGATTGGAATATTTGATTGTCGATGGATTTCGAACTTTGGATTTATGGAAATTCAAAACGCACCTTCCCATCGTAAGGTATGTTTTGGAGGGCAAAAGTTATCCTGTCTTTTGGCAAGGCAATGATACCATAGATTTGGAAAAGTGTATTTCATGATCATCAAGGCCCGAAGCTCGAAGTGATGATTATCAGGATCAAAGACAAGTTATAAGTAAGGTTATGGATGATAGTCAAGCAGATTTAGATGAATGACATCTCAGAATTGGTTAAGTATGGATTGGCACTTCCGTTAGGCATGGGATTAGATCGGATTACTTCCACTAGGTAGGGGATTGGATCAGATCACTATGGATATAGACACTCAACTCGGCAAATCAACTCATCAAAGATCGATCGATTACTCTAGAAAATACTTATCAAACTATACAAACAACTCCGGAAACCAAGAGAAGGCAACATGTGGAACTTACCCCAGGCCCTACTCCCTCATTCTAGGAAAACAACACCAATTGCCTTTATAAGATCAGCACCGATCCCTCAATGTAGGCCCAATGAGGCTATTTTCAAGGAACGGGGTTAGCCTGGTCCAGAGGTTCTGCATGCAGAATTTCAGCTAGATATTTCATCGCCTAGTTCTATAAATATAGGATCATTGGCTCAGGGAAAGGGATCTTCTCTTTCTCTCTTGGCTACAATCTACCAATTTTACTGCGAATTCAAATCATTGTGACTGTAATCAACTATATAAATAAGAGAAAAATCTTTGGAGCGGATGTTGGCCTGAGTACGTCAAACCACTATAAAATATTCGGTGTTCATTTATCTCTTTTTTAATTTGCTTTTTTTCATATTTTATTCTCTACTTCATTCTATTTGAACTTAGATATTGGTTTAGTAGTGTTTTCATACTATTTTGGTGTTGGGGGACATTTTTGATGCTACCAGTCCCTATAGATACTGGTGGGGTTCTATCACTCACATTAGCGCTTGCATTTAGATTAGCATTTGCTGGTCGACCCGAGTTCCTTTTAGTATTGGGCCGAGCATTTCCATTAGTTGTAATGCTTCATTTACCTAATTAACTCTACCATTTCTTGCTTCTATATCTTGCTTACTTGAAATCTTCATATGAGCCTTAGTGAGGTATGGTAAAACAGCCTATGAGAGAGGGATGATTAAAGCAAATACAAATACGTTACTATAGCGTTGTCCTATACACGAATCTTTTTCCAATTTATTTGGATTATGTCTACAAAATCTTTTCAAGTTCTACATAAACTTATGTTCTGATACCATGTTGTAACATCCCCATTTTGAGGCCCGAAACTAACGCTACGAATGCTACAGCCATCCATAGTATTAATTTCTAGTGACAAAAGGCAGTCATGTTATTCATATCAATAACATTAGGAGCACATGAATATGAAAATTTTCTAGACACATTTCATTAAATGAACTTTCCATTATATTTTAGAAATAAAATTTTTCATGTTCGTTACATAATTCCAGTCGATCCTACGTACAGAGAAAATATAACAATTACAAATAAATTCCAAGAGAAAAATGTAAAGATGCCCTCATGGGTGATCGGAGTCTAACAACTTGATTACATCCGTTCAAACATAGCATAAGCTAAAAAGTAGCACAGCTGAAATAAAAACTTCTAATATTTGCTATCTTGTCTCGTGCACGTCTTCGAAAGCTTATTCGCCTAACCGTAAAATCCTTACTCCTTATCTAATCAAATGAGTACTTGAGAGTTTAGTGGAAAAAACGAAAATTTAAGATCGGACAAGAAGTCCAGTGTAAATAACAATATACCATCTCAAACCAAAATAAATATCTAGTGAGACCATGCCGATGAGCAGAATAGGTTTTCCCCTCACTAGTAATTTATCCAAATATGTAAATCATAAATCATGCACCTACAACCACAATGGTTTAAATAAACACAATATGATCACGTGCATGCATGAAAATTGGGTAAGTCTGAGGACCATGTCATCCTAGAGTTATGCACACCCAAGGTTTACCCTTACCAAAAATAGACTGTCTGTCCTATATAATAGTTTTCCTAAGGTTACCATGAACCTAATGGTTTTATAGGTCAACAATAATCTATCAGGCTAACTTGGTTAAAACATAACCAGATATCCCAAAATCTCTAAATGCAATTAGGAGGAAAATCTAATTATATAGTACAACGAGCACACAGAGCTATGAGTTCCTTTTTATGGGTACATATCTTTAGTGTCACTAGTAATAAAGCCCTATGAACTGGATTACATTAACCAATCAGAGGCTACTGCTGAAGCATAGGGTGCGACCCTACACCAGCCCCACCTACAATCTTATCTTGCTTTAAATTTATGCATCATATCTTTTGATTAGTTTTTGGTATCCTAACACGACCTATCTAGTCTCCTGGATGCAATTCTACTCACACAGGAATTTATTTTGACCATACTCACTACTGGAATAACCTAATTGGTAATTCTATCTTTAAATACCAAGATGCAGTATTGGGTAATGAAATGTGAGTATGTCAATGATAAAATATGTAAATTTAGCTGATCAATTGATAACAAGAACATATAACAACATTCAGGAAAATATGTTCAATCCATAGTCACATACACAGTAAAATTACTTTAAATTAAGTAATATTTTCCATTGGGAAACTTCGGACAAAATTGGGCTAAAACATCATTTATTTTATTGAAACCATTTGTCTTTAACATTGATAAACCACTTAAAATCATTCTTTAAAATAAGGAAAACTTCGCCCATAACTCTTCCAAAATCTTGTGCTAAAGCAATAACAACTTTACATAGCATTTAAAACATAAGGTGCAACATCTAAAAAACATGGATGTCGACTGTGTAAAGTTATAAGGGTTTCGTAAGTCTAAAAAAAGGGCATCAAACATGATGTCATATGTCTAAAAGGATGGCATGAAATGTGATGTCGTAGGTCTAAAAAGATGGCATTAGAGATGACGTCATAGGTCTAAAAAGATGGTGCAAACATGATGTCGTAGGTCTAAAAAGATGACACCAAACATGATGTTGTAAGTCTTCAGCCAAAGTATATAAAGTTTCATCAACCAAAGGGATATTGTAAGTTATCAACCAATGGATGTCATAAGTCATTAACCAAAGAAAATCTTTTGTTACCAGCCAAAGGATGTCGTAAGTCATCAACCAAAGGATATAGAGTTTCATCAACCAAAGGGATATCGTAAGTTATCAGCCAAAGGATGTCGTAAGTCATCAGCCAAAGGATGTCGTAAGTCATTAGCCAAACGATATTGTAGGTCATCGGCTAAAGGATATAGAGTTTCATCAGCCAAAGTGATATGGCATTTTTGCAAATAGCTTGGAGACTGAATATTTTTCCTTTTAAAGATAATACTTTCTACCAACTCTTGCCTGTTGTCAAATTTCTATTGGATAATAGATTCACTTTTATATTCTTTTTAAAAAAATTTGAAATTTTTTTTACCTTCCCATAATCATTTGCAAGCATAATTAATTAATATCCTTAATTAATATTACTTTAAATGCCTTTCTTGCAAATTAAATACGTAGAAAATCATATTTACTTGGGAATAATCCCAAAAATCTCCAAAGATTGGAATTTATATATGCTTTCACATATGAAAATTTTAGAGCCAAAATAAATATTTAATTATTTTCAATAATTAAAACTTGAAATAAACACTATTTCCTTCTTAGGAAATTCGTAAAATATTCGTATGAACTTGGAAAATTATGAAATTAAAAATTCATTTTCAAAATAACATTTTACACTAAACCTATTTGAATTTCAAGTTAATTAAGATCAAAAACTAGGTTTTTACCTTTAAAACTCATAAGAATAATTCAACAAAAATTCTAATAAATTATCATTCGATCAAACATTGATATAAACTATCTCAACATGACATATCATCACAATAATTCAAAAATCAAGCATAGATCCAATAATAAACATGAATAAATGATATGGATACTATTATTCAACTTAGATTTGATAAGAGCGACTAAGATTTGATGTAGATTAATTTCTCTAAGCTTTTCCCCTTTATTTCCTTAGCATTCTTCTTCCTTTTCCTTTAAATAACGACCGACCTTTCTTTGGTTTAGCTTTGTTGTTTTCAAAGATGAAATGAGAATGAATGAGAGAAGGGTTTAGGGAATGGAAAAAGGAAATATTCCCAATAAGCCCCTCTTATTTCTTTCTTTTTATTTTACGTTCAAAACATCCTTATTAATCGATTACTTAAGGCATGGCCCAAATTAATTAAAAATCTCATTCTCCTTATCACAACACACACACACACACACATTTTATTCTATTTAATTTATGTAATTAAATCTCCTAAATAATGTTAATAACAATTAGGGACTTTACATCTCGCCTCCCAAGCGCACCATCTTCTTACTGTCAATGAGATCCTAATGAAAAACTCTTTTCATTTTTATCCATCTGGGTTTTGCCGATATAGGGAATATCTAGCCACTAAGGAAACTCCTTCGTTTTGGCCCAATCAAGGTAAAAAAATTTCTATCCCAAGTGAAAATTTTCTGTCAGGATGATCCATACTTGTTTAACTATTGTTTCGACCAAATCATTCGATGATGCGTCATGGATAGCGAAATCAAGAGTGTTCTTTCTTTTTGTTATAACCAAGCTTGTGTTGGATATTTCAGTCCTAAGTAAACCTTGCAAAGGTGCTCTAATGTGGCTTTTATTGGTGTACACTTTCGAAGACGCATTCAAGTTTAGTAAAGTATGTGATCATTGTCAAATATTAGGAAAAATCTTGAAAATAAACATTATGCCGTTGATTCCAATCCTAATATTGAAATCTTTGACGTTTGGGAAATTGTCTTTATGAGACTGTTGCCTAACTCTTTCGAAAATATTTATGTTCTCTTTGCTCTCGATTACGTTTCTAAATGGGTTGAAGCTGTTTTATGTAGAAAAAATAACCATAAAGTTATTATGAAACTCATAAAAGAAGATATCTTTTTCTAGCTTTGGCAAATCTCGCACAATAATAAGTCATAACGGAACTCATTTTGTAATCAATCTTTAAAAAATTAACGAGGAAACACCCGATAACCCACAAATTATCCACTCCTTATCATCCCCAAACTTATGGTCAAATAGAAGTTTCAAATCGACAAATCAAACAAATTTTGAAGAAAACTGTTAATAAAAATCGACAAGATTGGTCTCAAAAATTGATAGATGCACTTTGGGCTTACAGTAGTCCTTTTAAAATTAATCTTGGATTGCCCCTTAATAGATTAGTGTATGGTAAAGTGTATCGCTTACCTATCGAGCTTGAACATAAAGTGTTATGCGTAATAAAGTACATAAACTTCGACCTTAAAAAGGCTGGCGAAAATAGAAAATTGCAACTCAATAGAATAGAAAAGATTCGAAATGAAGGGAATGAAAATGCGAATATTTGCAAGAAAAAACAAAAGTTTTCCATGACAAGTCAATCCTAAGAAAACTGTTTTCGCTAAAACAAAAAAGTTCTTTTGTATGACTCTTGACATCATTTATTCCTTCGTAAATTAAAATTGAGACGGATAGACCATATGTGGTACATACTGTTTATCCACACGGTGCCATAGAAATAGAAAACCCTAGAAAGGATTAATTTTCATGGTCAATGGTCATCGTTTAAAGTCTTACTTGGAATTGGTAAGTGACAAAGAGAAGGATCTCATGATTCATCATGAGCCACACTACATCTAGTGAGGAAATTTAACCCCCTTTTGTAAATACGTACATATTCTTCTCCTTTACACTCATTATATCATGCATTTACTTAGAGATACAACCAAAGTCAAGTGTGTGTGTGGGAGGGTTGAATTCTCATGTTTATTTTGATTTCACATGGTTTGATTTTTGCATTTTCTTTCTCTTTCTTAAAAAAAATCAAATTTTAATTTACTATTAAATAGGCATGATAGAGTAAGCATACAGTTTTGGTCATTAGATTGAAAATTTTAGGAAATTATTTGTATTAATGAGTAATAAAATTAAAAGTTTAAATTACAAAGAAACTTTGATGTAACTGGTATATAGGTTGATTTATAGGTGATGGTTATAAAGTGTATTCTAAATTGCAAACTTTGTTTAAAAAAGCGGTTGATTCAAAGTACGTAAATTACCATTTTTAATATTTAAAGTTAAGTGCTGCTAAGATGATTTTTCATAACTCTGTCCTCAAATAATAATAATAATAATAATAATAATAATAATAATAAACACTGAGAGTTAGATGTATACACATAAGTTTGTAAACTCGTCATGCTCTGTACCCTTCTCACGTAAGCCTACAAGTCAGTGCATGAATGATATATTTAGCCTCGACATTCTAAGTTAGGTGTATGTGTATATAAAAAAGATAATTAATAAACACCTAGAGTCAAGTGTACACATCTAGGTGTGGCCACTCGCCACACTCTGTACTCTTCTTACGTAAGCCCGCAAGGCAGTGTATGAATGACATATACAGCCTTAGCATTCTAAGGTAGTGAATGTAGATAATAATAATATTAATATATATTTTTCAAATAGAAAGAGAGGGTAAGAAATTGAATCCCAAGCAATATCTTGACTTGATCGATTTGAATTGTTATATAAAAAATGAAGATACCACTTTGCAAGTTTTGATAATCAATTGAAGAAATTATTTCATAATTTTACTATATTATCAACCAAAAAAACAAGCCATGCTAGATTTCAAATGTAACGGTAACTTAATTTTTGTTGGAAGTTTTGATTTGTAAAGAATTGAAATTTCCTAATAATGTCCGAAACTTGTGTATTACTATCTCATGTTAATTTAAAGTGAATTATTCATTTTGTAAATAAAACTTGGACTCATATATTTCACATTAGAACTTTGCATTGCATTAAGAATTTCTAGGCAGTATCCGCTAAAAACCCTAACGAGATAATACTCGTCCTACTAGGGACACTTAGAGTTTAATGGCTTTTTGCATACGCTTAATGCAATCATGTTCTCTATGAAATTTGACTTATTGTAGTTTTACTTTATTCGAGGACGAATAAAAAGATATGTGTTGGGTAATTGTTGTGCACTTAAAAATGTATATTTTTACTCTCATACTTAACATTCTTCAATTAAAATAAAAGACATATTAGGGTATTTTTACATGTTTCGACCAATTTATAGAAGTTTTTCAATTCATTATTCTTTCATAATGGTAATTTTGTATATGCATTAATTTTGAGAAAACATATTTGCACATTAGTTTGATTTTGTAGGGAATTGAGTGCAAATTGGAAGAGGCTTTATGGATTCATGCATGCACATATTTTGAAAGCCAAAAAAAGAAGAAAAGAAAGAATTAATACTTCATGGAGGAGCCTACTTACCCATCTGCAAATGTGTAACGACTCGGAATTTAACTGCTTCAACTTGCGAATATTTATTTAATTTTATATATTCAATATATATATATATATTATAATGAAAATAAAAATATTTTCAATAATAGACAATGATTGTGAAATATTTTTCAAAATTTGTTTAATAAAATATATAGTTCGATGAAAAACAAAAAATATATTTTTGAATTTTCGCTAGCTAAAAGTTGTCGGAACATTCTAATCTCCGGTGGAAACATATGAACATCCAAAATGGAAATAAATAAGGGTATAATGGAATGTATATAGGTATATGTATATACGTATAAGTGTATGTATGCATGCATTTATACTAAGTACATAAAGTTATAAAAGAAAAAAAGATGCTTCTTTAGACATGATTTGGCACTTTGGAGGCTAGGGTACAAAGCATTAAATGCATATGCACATGAGAGGGGACAAATTTAAAGTTTTTGAAGGTGGAGGCAAGCCAAGCGAGGTTCTTGTGTGTAGTGGAGGGTAGTGTTTTAAGAGCATATATGTAATTTAGCTATGTCATTTTGTATAAAAGCAAATTCCTAACATTTTTTTTTTTCATTTCTTTCATTCATTATCTCTTTCATTTCCATTATTTAAAGCTTGATTAAGCTCTTCAAACATTTCCAGAGCTTCCAAAGTGTTTCAAGTTTTATATTTTTGAATTTTAAACTTTTTAAAATGATTTAGACTTAACTTCAATCTCCTCCTTTCCACTTCAAAATTTCCTCCATTTTTACTCCAAATTGTTTCGACCATAACTACTTTTATTCCACCCCAAATTTATATTTTCTTTTCTTCAAAACATTTATAAATACAATGGCTACAACTTTTCGTACATTACTTTTTTTTGATTTTGAACGTAGCTAGGCCAAAATAACAATTCTTTACAGAATGTTTTTGAACTTAGATTTTAAATTTCGAAAATGGTCCTCCTTGTTTCAGTAATAACTTCCACAAAATTTAATATTTTTGAGTAATTCTTTTTTTTAAATGATAGAGAAAAGAAAATTCTAAAACTTTCCATTTATCACTTTACCAAAATCAGAGAGTAAAAGGTCCAAAAGTCTAGTGCAAAATGACCCATTTTCAAGAAGAGTTAGTGGTTTTCCAAGCTTTTCGAGTGTTAAAGTATTTCCAGTTTTCAAAAGTTTTAGTGAGTAAACTTCTTAACATTTTGGAAAGAATTTACTTATATATTTTATGTGTGTGTGTGTGTGTTTATATGTGTTGGTTATGTGGTTATATATATATATATATTGTTTGCTTGGAATGTGGTATTATTTGGATATGTTTGTTATAAAAGTTGTGATGTCGATTATGTTTGGTTCGAAAGATATATGCTTGCTTATGTGATGATTATGGTTCAATAGACTTTGGGTTTATTATGATATAAAAGTGGAAAACAAGTTGGAAATTATGTGTATCCATAGCGATAGACGCTAAGGATGCAGTTCAGATTTTCAAAAATTTCAAATTTTAAGTTTATTTAAAAATGTTTTGGAAATCTTTTCAAACTAAGTTAGCGACATTTAAGTTAATTATAACTTAATTAAGTATGTTTTTATTAATCAATTAATTAATTAATTAATGATAACTGATTATTAATTAATTAGTAATTAAGGTAAAGCAATTAGTATTAATTAATCCTAATTAGGTAAGTTAGTCACCTATTAATTAGGAAGTTAATTAATAGTCAATTAAGTTTTAAAAAGGTAATTAATTTTTAATTAATCATGTTTATTTATTTATTTAATTTAAGTTAATTAATTAATTAATTATTATTTAAAGGTTAATTATTTATGTAATTATTTCTTAATTAAAGTTAATTTAAAATTTTAATTAATTATGATTAAAAGGATTTAAATTATTATTAAAGTTTTAATTAAATGTTATTAATTATTTAATTAAGATTAATTAATATTTAATTATTAATTAAGGTTTAAATTATTATTTAATATAATAAATGATTAATTAATATTTAATTACTAATTATGGTTAATTATTTTCATTTCAAAAAGTTTCTAAAATAAAAGCCGAGTATTTGGATCTTGTATTTTCTTAGGGAGGTAAATTCAAAATGGAATAGTGGAATCAGATATATGCATACACTCTTAGGACATAGTGGAGTATTATACAAGTTGGACCTAGGAGTAGTTTTATGAAAAGTTTTCATAAATAAATTAGTGGGAAATTGTTATTAGTAAGAATCGATGAAGTAAGTGTGTAGGGTAGACGTAGATCATATCTCCCTTCTATAGAGTTTCGATCTAAGATTCAAGTATATCACTTTGAGGTGTTAGCACCATTCCGAATAAGGATTTATTACTCGACTTTGACGGCGACCACTTGATGAGAATTCTTGGCGTGGGACCAAAGTTTTCTATCATAGTTACAACTATGTAAGTAGAGCAGAGGTTCCAAAGCAAGGAGCCTGATTGGTGTTCGCACTAGAAATTGGATAAGCGATACTATTTCGAAGGTGCAGTTATGTATCGAGTGAGATCGAATCAACTTTTGCATATGAATGATCTATGTACATCATACGAACTGATGTGTAGTGTTAAGTGTTTTTTAGGACCGTTTTCACAATAGAGTGGGGGTGAATAGGGTGAGACTAAAATTAACGTGGAAATAAAAATAATACAAAAAGTAACGCAGTAGAGATCACACACAAATCTACCCAGCTTCGTCAATAATCTGCATACATGCTGCTCCCAAGGTTACTACTAGAAATTAAGTAGTCAGACGCTTACATACGTAAACTTGAGACACCCGCTAACTTGACTAACCTAACTCTAACCTCAAAACCCAGCCACTGAGTTGCGAATTCTCAAACTACGCCTCGTAGTTTGTACCTAGTCAGACGACTAGAAATTTACACAATTTAAAATAGACAATTACAAAATAAAATAAAAAACTAAACAAAATCTAAACAAAACCCTATTTTTAGCAATTTAAGCCCAAATAAAATGGAGTCGGCCCAATATAGTAAATGATAGAAGACGCTTCTCCTTTACTGGTATATGTTGGCATATAGTTCCTTTTTCTCTTCAATCTGAAATTTAGGGTTCCATCTCAATTGAAGTTGCCGATTCAATAAATCGATTTAGCGTAATGATATTACTTTGAATTGCTTGGTCAATTGATTCCTTGCGTTGTTTGGGCTACGAATACTTCAATTTCGTCGAGCATGAATGATAAGAATGGTATGCAATTTTATCTCCTTTTCGATTTTGATTACACTCGACTTCGATTCGAATTTCGTAATTTTATTCAGTGCCTGCACTCTGATTTGCTTGAACTCGAATGAGAATATGCCGATGATGAACTAGGTTTTTATAGGGATTAAATCCGTAAAATTCTCATTCGTATATTTTTGTTTGAATTTGTCCATTTCTTTGCTTGGCCATACTTTTTTTGATCATATGATGTGATGAAATTGACTTGTTCATTACTTGACGTTGCTTAAATGTCTTTGTAACAACCCAATATTTTCAGCCATTCGCATCCACACATGCCGGACTTGAATTGCTTAAAATACCGCATTGTAAATAAATTTGGCGCAAATGAAATACAATCACAGGATTACAGACACAGAAATATCAGAATAACTCGCAGCGGAAATTGAAATACCATAGTAGTTCATGAAGCTACTATAACAAACTCTCAATACATAATACATAATATCAGTTTGAAAAACATATACAATACAAATCTCAAATGCATAGCAGTTTGTAAATACCAGAGCTAAAATAGAACAACTAAAATTGAAAGAAAACAGATAACTAGACAAGCAGAATCTCCAGCGATTCCTAGCTCCAGAAAAGAAATCCAAAGCTAAGCTGTAAATACTCAGGCTGAGCCAAGCGTAAAGTAAAACACAAAACACTTGAGTCAGGACATATATACTTATATAATGTGAACCAACTCAAGTGAACTTTAGTGGTAATGTACAATAACTTAAAGGATGCTTGGGATCGTCTATCCTTTAAGGATCAGTTAAACTATAAATTAAATACATCCCGTGGTTAAAATTTCAAAATGGTATTTTATACATCTAAATCAAATATCATTTAAAAATTCAATATCATTTCGAATTCATTTCGAAATATCATATCTTTCCAAAACCACATTCATTTTTATTAAATTTAAATACCATTCAAATCACATTTTAAAATGGTTTATATTTCAAATCAAAATATTCCATTTAAACCATTTAAATATTCCATTTAAACCAATTAAATATTCCAATTAAACCTATTAAATATTCCAATTAAATCATTTAAATATTCCATTTAAATCATTTAAATATGAAGTTATTATATTTGAAAATCAAACATCAAATTCTCAAAAATTTAGCGTTTTCAAAGTTCATTTATTTTTTTAATTTATCAAAACGGTGTAAATTCAACTTTCGCAGCACTTAGAAGATGCTACGAAAAGTAATGTTTTAAAACTACTCATTTAACAAAAGACAGCATTTAAAATGCTGTAATAGGTTTAGTTTAGTTTCAAATAAAATTTAGTTAAGTCCAGAAACTACAACACTTACAAGGTGCTGTAATAGCCATTAGTTCATTTTAGCCATTTAGTTCATTTATATCAATTACAGCATTTACAAAATGCTGTGATATCATTAACTTTAGAAATGATAGTATTTCAGGAATACCGTCAATTTAAATTCCAAACTTTCACTACAATTTCATAAACAATTAAAATTTATTTAAATCCATTTTAACTTGTAAAAATCATATTTTCTCACTTTAAAAACAATCATTTAAATATCCCTTAATTTATGATTTTACAAAGTGAAATTTTCACAAATGATTGTCAAATCTTTAATAATTCACTTATAAAATAAATGTAAAATTTTATAACATTTCATTTACTTAACATTTTAATTAAGTTTACCATTTCATAATTTTATTTAAATTCCATTTTATTTTCTTAACTTAACTTTCACTTTTAAAACACTTCACATTTTTTTCAAGTTAAGTTATACTTCAAATTTTAACTTTTAGACATTTATTTATTTAACTATTTTTAATTTATAGAAAATCAATAACACTTTATAAAATCAATCTAAATTAAAATTTAAATCAAATTATCATATTTTCTTACTTAACTTAAACTACATTTATAAACAAAATCATAAATTCCAAAATTAACTTATATTTCAAATTTCTACTTTACCATTTATTTATTACACTTATTAATTTTAAGAAAATCAATAATACTTTACAAAAGTCATTTCTAAATTAAATTTAAATCAAAATATCATAATATTTACATTTTTTAACAATATTTTAAAAAATTTTGAAAAATATATATAACCACAGTCTGTATAAAAATTTTCTCACCTAAGTCCAATGATACGGATAATATATCATTTCAATCCGAAATTTACAAAGGAAAAATCTGGGTTCTATCATTTCAAACCCGCAATCCCAAGTAAATGCAAATAAATAAAAATTGCTCAAGCCTACCATTTCAGCCCATAACGATTTTTCCCTATTCTAAAGTCCGTTCGGGTATGTATCATTTCAACCCATAGTGATTCTAATCTACAGGGAACTTGCAATGTGATAAACTGATATAAATAAATAGAATAGCAATATATAACAGTAACAGATGATATAACAGGTGGATAAGCATGGGTGAACATCATATGATCATAGTAATAGCAGTTATAACATGATAATCTATTTTACAGATTCAATTGCGATTAGTTTACTAGTTATATAAGTATAAATTTGTCTGGTGAGAATTACTCACCTGTACGAGCTGGAGATGACAACTAAATACACAAAACAAAGATCTTCAAAGGCACGAAAGCATGACTATGATTTGAGTGTGGGAGAGCCAAAGCTAGTTGCCTTGTCACATAGCAAACAAAACAATGTACAATATAAATTTCAATCCAAACTATTAACAAACAATGCAAGAAATATATGCACAACACAAAGCTTTTGCACTTGCATTCAACAACTTATGCTTCAGCCATAGGTTGGAAAAGCACCGCTATGGGATGGATTTGGATCAGGTTAAGGTTCATGTGGGGTCGGCCATAACAATATAAAGGAGTAGAGAGAAATGTGTGCATGTACACAAAACTACAAGGCACAAAAATGGATTTCTAGGCCATAAATGGTCTGGGCCAAAGCAAGGATGAGCACGGCCAGGTCTGGTGAGTAAATGGGGTGATGTGGCAGGATCTCAGGTTCAGGTTTGGCTGGTGGTGGTGGTGCACAAGTCGGCCAAGGTGGTGGAACAAGGTATGGAGCTCGGCTATGAAGTTTTAGTGGAGTTTTCTTCATTTTCTTTGGTGGATCATCAACTAATAGGCCAAGGCTATGGAAGGTCAGTGGGAAGGAGGGGATGCTGGCTGGTTATGGTGGTGCTGGAGGAGGGAGGCAAAACACATAAGTGTAGATGCAAGTGCAAAATCAATACAAAAACAATGGAAAAAAAAATGAAAAAATGAAAAATTTCACCAAACTTCTTCTCTTGAATGATGGACGATTGTTTTTAGGGTTTAAGGAATTGTTTTCATGTGAAAAAAGGTGGAGTGGTCGGCTGAAGAAAGTGTATAAGGCAACAAATTGAAGTGGTGTGTTGATTGGTGTTGAAAAGGTGAAATGAATATGAAAACGCTAAGCATATAAAAGGTCAAAACCTTTCAAATTTCCATATTTTCTTTTGAAATTTTAAATACATGTAAAATACATATAAATAAAGATAAAAAATAATGAATGCATAAAAATAAATAGATAAAATTTTAAATAAATATAATTAAATTAAGAAAATAGCTAAAAATTAGAAACTAGACTTTAAAAATTGAAAATAAATATACTAAGCTATGGAAAAATTATAACATTACTTTAAAATATTTTAAAATAAAAATATATGCCTAACATGTCATATAACACATATTAGAAAATAATATGACAAATAAAAATATTATTTATATAAATAAAAATAGAAAATTTTATTAAATAAAACAATTTACATACAATATTGTAAAAAACATAACTTTCATAATATAAATCGGATTTCAACGAAACGAAAAAGCAATATTCCTAAAATTTAATCTATTTTCATAATAAAATATAAAAATTCAAAATTTTAAATTTGAAAGTCAAAGTTTGACCAAATTGACCAAAATCCACATTTTCTGGAAATATTCTATTTATTCAGGTTTGGAATTATAATTCACACAAAAATCAAAATTTATATTTAAAATGACAAAATTTATCCATTTTAATAAATATAATAAAGTTTTTAAATCAACAATCCAATTTAAAATAATTAAAATATACAATTAAAATAATCACAAAATATTGGGTTGTTATAGTTTTTAAGTTTGTTTAATTCTTTTTGCTCCTTTGACATCGGCACTTTGAAGGTTGAGATAACCTAATTTGGTAACTTTACTTTCTGCTATGACTTGTTCATCGCATTATCAACATGTGACCTCTGATTGAATTCACTACAATATCAATGACTTATTCAACTTATAGCTGATAATTATCCACAACTTGATCATTTCTTTTTTTAAACCTGCTTCTTAACTTTGAACTATGACCTGCAACTGTTTTTACTATAAACATCTAAACATATGTGAACTACTTCACTGTTTGAAACATTTAAACTATTTTCTCCATGTATATACATACATACATACATACATATATCTGTTTATGTATGTGTATTCTGGCCTCACTGAAATCTGCATTGTGATTGGTTCCATTTGAATGCTTATGTACTTTATGTACTCGTGTCATTATGTTCTTTGAACATAGCATTGCCCCTGACCATATGTGCTTCCTTGTAATTGAACTCCCGCTTGCCTCTGAACTGAGTTGCTTTGAATCTGGCTGCATGTGTTGATGCTCTTGTATCAATTGGTGGTCTATTTTGGTTTTGGTCTGGTTCACCTCAGTTCTGAACTGATACATGTGTATGTATATATTTGCATATATGCATACATGTATCTTTGTACATTTTGTGGTCGGACTTGTTTTCATGTGTGTGTTGTATGTTGGCTGAGTCTGCACTGTATATTGATCTCCAATGATCTACTTCTTTGTGGTCACAACTGTGTTGTTGTAGTCTTGCTTGTAACTTGATTCATGTGCTCCTGACCATATTTGTTGTCACCTCATTTAAATGTTGAAGTTACGTTATTTGTTCTGTCCACTGCTCTATTACTCGAGTGCTTGCTTCCATGTGTGATTCCCTTGCATTGCTTCGAGTTGAATTGCATGATGCTTTGAGTTAAATGTCAAGTTCCTCATGTTGCATGTTGTTTTTATGTTGTCATGTTATTTTCATTTTAAGTCTGCACTTTCATTTTTCTTTTGGTCTTGTGTTTTCATGTGAACTAGGTTGTCTTGGTGTCTTTGCATCTATATCTTGTTGCATTGATTTGTTTTTTTGGAATTCATGCCTCATTGTGTTGTTATGCTCGAGTCTATTGGTCTTCATTTGCTTTTTGTTCCATGGTCTTCATTCTTGTACTTGTGCTTGTGGAATGCTTGGTCTGTTCTTGTTTGAGCCATCTCATGTTACTGTAGTGTTGCACTTGAATATGTTGCATATATATGTATTAGTGTGCTTCCTTTTTCTGCTTCTAATAAGTGCACTTGAGTTGAATCCAGCTTAGGCTTGGATTTGACCTTGTGCTCACTTGTCCCTGCAGTTTTAACAAGTAAGTGTATATCGATGTGTAGGCCTTGTGACATGTACAGTGATACACTGTGTGTGTTACAAGCTATTCGTGTAAGATGAATTCGAAAGAAAATGATGGCGAACAACCCAAATAATCGAGGCAAATAATATTTTCAAAACACACACTCTATTTTGCACTGCAAAATATTTTCTTTTTCAATTTTACCGAATCGACGTTTATTTTGCATATAGCTCAAATGCTGGATTCAGGCTGGAATAGAGTTGAAGATAAAAATACGAGCATTGAGTGTATATGTTGTGAGATGTAATATGTAAATTGAAAATTGTGATGTAGTTGAGATTGTAATGTAATTGAAAATGTAAATATGTAGTGAGAGCCCAAATTTGTACTATTTGAATTTGTAATAAAATATTTGTTTGAATAAAACATTTATTTAAATATGATTTCTAAGTTATTTATTTTATTCAACAAATATTTATTTAATTATGTGGAAAAATAAAATAGTATAATTACAAATACATCTAAATAAATATATATGTTTATTATAATCAAAAAAATCATATACTAGCATATTCTACAGTCTTCCCCTTTTGATGATAACAAACATATATTACGATTTTGACTCTATTATATGTATTTGGTTTTAAAGAATTCTATTAGCTCCTCCTGTTCGAATGCTCCCCCTATAACGAAGCTCCCCCTACACAGATGCATGTTGTTAAAACTGAAAAATTCATTAAAAATAACTTTGAATAAAAACACTCTCGAATATTAGTAAGGATATTAACCTCTCTCCCCCTTTTGTTATCATCAAAAATAATAATAGTAATTTAAATAGCTATGATTTTGATTAAAAATATAAAATTAAATCAAGAGGGAAATATTAATTTCAAACTACAATTAATCAAACAAAAATCATAATATTTTATTAATTAGAAACAAATTCCACTTTAGAGAAATGGTAGGATTATGGAAAATTTTATACAGTGACAAGAGTTTAGTATTTTCAATAAAGGAATAATTTGTGCATTTTCCCTTTGCACATAAAAAAAATCGTAAAACACTTACTAACCGTTCGTAACCGTTAACACCTTTAAACGAGGTTAGTAGTTACTTTTTAAAAAAAAGACATGTCAAGTATTTTCTAAACATGCATAACCATGAGGACTTTTAAACGAGATTAGAATATACTTGATATTTATCCCTTTCTTACATGCGTCCCATCAATGCATAACCACGAGGAATTTTGAATGAGAATAGAAGCTCATATATGGAAATTCAAGTAATTCACTTTTGCATAACTACGAGGACTTTTAAATGGAAGTGAATATTTTAGGATATAATTATTTTAAAAAAAAATTCCTTATTTTGAAATACCAAATTCTGCACACTATATTATGATGTATGGATTGACAGAAAGGTGAAAGTGATAGAAACGATCATGGAATAAGTAATAATTTTAAAATATTATAATTTTTTTTTAATTTTCATGAAATTGTAAAATTATACTTCTTCTTGTCATGAAGTATATTTTAATCACTATCCATCACTTTTCAAGCACTATAACAATTTTGATAAGTTCCTAAAGGTTCCATTAGTCAATTATTATCTTTTCCAGAGTAAATCACTTAACGAAATAAATTAGAAATTTTTACCATGATGAAAACCCAAGTTTAAAAAATTAAAATAAGTGAAAATCAATTTTTTGTAAGGGGGTTTTGTGAAAATGACTTCTAGTTGAAAATCAATATAAATAGTTAAATTATTGCAAAAATGATTTCAACATGAGATGATATAAAATACCACTTGTATTTGAGGTATCCATGGTGATATATAGTGGTATATAAGAAAAAACGTGTACTCCTCAACACTTGAATTGTTTTTTAAAATTTTCAGCACGTCCATCTATATCAAGCACAAGTAAGATAATCTATATTGATAAAAAACACACATTCACAAAATTCGTTAAAGAAGTTTTTCATGACATTCCAAAGTGAACCAATAAAAACTAGAAAGAGAGAAGTTGTAGCATTATCGGTTAGCTTTCTAGTACTTCAATAATTTTACAAATCAAAGTTGAGAAGTTCAGGATATGGCAGAAATACTTCAGCAATGTCGATCAAACATAGTTAACAATATGTGAACAAAATTGAGTAAAGAGATCTTACCTCACTTTCCTTCAACTCTGTGATATCTGAAATGCGATGATCTCCATCTAATCTTTATAGGCTAAGGAACATTTAAATTTTAGTTTATCAATTACCTAGAATAACTCGAAATCTATCTCCATCAAATTTGTTCCTTAGCCCACTTATGTGACTAAATTTTGGAGAAGGCAAGTGACCTAACTAAGGATATAGAACCACTATTATTACCTATTGAAACCTTTGGCACCCAAATTTGTCTATATAACAAATCGTTAGCATCTACAATTATACCCTTTGATTTTCAAATTTTTTTAAATTTCAAACCATTTATATTCGTACCTTTTGGAATCCGTATTTATTCAAAGGTTTTGTATTTGTATATATTTGACAATTATTCTTGCCATGTCCAATATTTCCACACTTTACACATTTGGGTATCACACTTTTCCCTTAGTAGTGTTATTAGTCGTTTGTTCATATTTTGACACTTTCACAAATCCAAATCCTTTCTATTTATTTACGTAGAGTTGATTTTCTAGGAGCATATTAAATGATTTTTATTAATGAAAAATTTCCGAGCAATCAACTCAAGTTTATTAACTTTGGATTTTAAAATTTTATTTTAATTTATTAGCTTCGAACAACAACTAATGGTACAATTTCTCTTTTCAAAATTATTCATTTTCAAGCCCATATTTTCATTTTCAAGCTCTTTAATTTTAGTCTCAATTTCTAGCATCTCAGTTTTAAAGAGTTGGAGATTTTTAAATTCAATTTTTTCAAAATCCTTGATTTTTTCAATCTCCTTTTCAACCTCGTGATTTAATCGAATAATTTCAGATTTTCTCAAAATCATGTTTTCTTTTTCAAGGGTTTTGAAATTTTAGTTGACCTCATTTAATTTGTTTTCAAAAATCACATATTTAGAACATTCCGACCTCTTAAAACTCTCCAACTCTTTTTGCAAAATATTATTTTTACAAATCAACTCAGTTTTTTTTCCTCCCAAATTAAAACTTTGTTTTCTAACTTTTAAAAGTTTTCATGAAAACAGGAAAATTCTTTTTCATATTCCAAACACCTTTTACAATTAGAATTTTTATTTTTCTTAATATTTTTAAGCTCATTTCCCTAATCATTATTTTTCTAACAAAGTTTAGATTGTTCCTTTTCAACTTATTATTTTTCATCTCAAAAGCTTCATTATTTTCAATTAATTTTCGATGCAAGGGAACTAAATGATTGAATGAAAGATCACTCTTCTCATTGGCTATTGAATCTTCGTCACAGCTGTCTTTTGCAAATCCTGTCAAGCATATTTATTTAACTGAGTCGATTGTGGAGGATTTCTCACCGTTGTTGACTTTTTCACCATATATTGCATCAAAAGTATTCTAGATTTCCTGTGCACTTTCGCAATGAGAGATATGGTTAAAATTATCTTAATTAATATGAGAATATAATATATGCATAGCAAGAGCATTAATCGAAGTATTTTTCTTGTCTACTATATCACAACCATTTTCAATAATATCCCAACATTTAAAATTAACACATTTTAAACAAAATTCCATTTTAAATTTCTAATTTAAAAAATCGATTCCATCAAAAATAGGAGGAATAATACTAGACCGACTCTCGCTAGATTTGCAACTTGGGTTAGACATCTACGTTATTATCCTTGCTCTGATACCACTTGTAGGATCATTTATACCCTAGAGGAGGGAGGGGCAGGGTGAATAGGGTGATACTAAAATTAATGCAGAAATAAAAATAAACACAAAAGGTAATACAGTAGAGATCACACGCAAATTTACCCAACTTCGGAAATAACTTTCCTATGTGCTGCCCCTAAGATTTCTACTAGAAATTAAGTTGTCAGACGCTTACACACGTAAACTTGTGACATCTGCTAACTTGAATAACCTAACTCTAAGCTCAAACCCTACCACAACTTTGCCACCGAGTTGCGAATTCTCAAATTACATCTCGTATTTTTTACCTAGTCAAACGACTAGAAGGTTACATAATTTATAATAGACAATTACAAATGAATAAAAAACTAAATCAAATTTAAACAAAACCCTATTTTTAGCAATTTAAACCCAAATAGAATAGAGCCGGCCCAATATAGTAAATGGTAAAAGATGTTTCTCCTTTATTCGTATATGCTAGCCATATAGTTCCTTTTTATCTTCAATCTAAAATTTAGGGTTCCTTCTCAATTGAAGTTGCCGACTCAATAAAACGATTTTGCGTGATGATATTACTTTGAATTGCTTCGTCGATTGATTCTTCGCTTTGATTGGGTTGCGGCTGCTTCAATTTTGTCGAGCATGAATGATAAGAGTGGTATGCAATTTTATCCACTTTTTGATTTTGATTACACTCGAATTCGATTCAAGTTTTGTGATTTTATTCAATTCTTGCTCTCTAATTTGCTTGAAATTGAGTGAGAATATGCTGATGATGAACTGGGTTTTATAGGGATAAAGCCCGAAATTCTTGTCCATATATTTCTATTTGAATTTGTCCATTTCTTTGCTTAGCTATACATTTTTTGAATGAACGATGTGATGAAATTGACTTGTTCATTATTTGACATTGCTTTAATTTCTTTGAATCGGTTTCGTTCTTTTGGCTCCTATGACTTTGGCACTTTGAAGTTTGAGATATACTGACTTGTTCCGTTCCTTTCTGCTATGACTTGTTCATCGTGTTGTCAACATGTAACCTCTAATTGAATTCACTGCAGTATCGATGACTTTATTCAACTTATAGCCGATAATTATCCACCGCTTGATCATTTCATTTTTGAAACCCGCTTCTTTACTTTGAACTGTGACTTGCAACTGTTTTTACTATAAATATCTAAACACATGTAAACAGCATCGCTATTTTTGAAACATTTAAACTATTTTCTCCATGTTTATACATACATACTTATATGTATGTATATATGTGTGTTCTGGTCACATTAAGGTCTGCATTGTGGCTGGTTCCATTTGAATGCTTGTGTACTTCATGTACTTGTGCCATTATGTTCTCTGACCATATTCATTGCCTCTGACAATATGTGCTTCCTCGTATTTGAACTCCTGCTTGCCTCTTAATTGAGTTGCTTTGAATCTGGTTGCATTTGTTGATGCTCTTGTATCAATTGTTGGTTTATCTGGTTGTGGTCTGGTTCACCTTAGTTCTGAACTGATACATGTGTATGTATATATTTGCATATATGTATTCAAGTGTATTTATACATTTTGTGGTCAGACATGTTAGCTGAGTCTACACTGCATATTGATCTCCAATGATCTGCTTCTTTGTATTCACAACCATGTTGTTGCAGTCTTGCCTATAGCTTGATTCATGTGCTCTTGATCATATTTGTTGTCACCTCATTTGAATGTTGAGTTTGCGTTGTTTGTTGTGTCCAGTGCTCTATTACTTGAGTGCTTGCTTCCATGTGTGATTCCCTTGCATTCTTCGAGTTGTGCATGTTGCTTTGAGTTAAATGTCCAGTTCCTCATGTTGCATGCTGTTTTTATGTTGTCATGTTATTTTCATTTTAACTATGCACTTTCATTTTTCTGTTGGTCTTGTGTTTTCATATGAACTAGGTTGTCTTGGTGTCCTTACATCTATATCTTGTTGCATTGATTTGTTTTTTGAATCCATGCCTCATTGTGTTGTTATGCTCGAGTCTGTTGGTCTTCATTTGCTTTTTGTTCCATGGTTTGCATTCTTGTACTTGTGCTTGTTGAGTTGTTGGTCTGTTCTTGTTTAAGCCATTTTATGTTACTACAGTGTTGCACTTGAATATGTTGCTATATACATATATGTATATTAGTGTGCTTTCTTTTTCTGCTTCTGATAAGTGCACTTGAGTTGAATCCAGCTTAGGCTTGGGTTTGACCTTATGCTCACCTGTCCCTGTAGTTTTAAGAAGCAAGTGTATATCGATGTGCATGGCCTTGTAATATGTACAGTGATACACTGTGCATATTACAAGCTGTTTGTGTAAGATAAATTCAATAGAAAATGATTACGAACAACCCAAATAATGGAGGCAAATGATATATTCAAAACGCATACTTTATTTTGCACTGAAAAATATTTTCTTTTTCAATTTTACCATGTCATTGTTTATTTTGCAAATAGCTCAAATGCTGGATTCAAGTTGGAATAGAGTTGTAGATGAAAATATGAGTGTTAAGTGAATATGTAGTGAGATGTAATATGTAAACTGAAAATTGTGATGTAATCGAGATTGTAATGTAATTGAAAATGTATATGTAGTGAGAGATCAAATTTGTACTATTTGAATTTGTAATAAAATATTTGTTTGATTAAAATATTTATTTAATATGAATTTTGATTTATTTATTGTATTCAACAAATATTTATTTAATTATGTGGAAAAATAAAATAGTACAATAAAAAATTCATTTAAACAAATATATATATGTTTATTATCATCAAACAAAAATCATATACTAGCATATTCTACATTTTTGGGATATGTTTGTGGTGTAATTTTGAGGATGAAATTCTTTTAAGGGGGAAGAATATAATGACTCGGAATTTAATTTCTTTGATTTGCGAATATTTAATTAATTTTTAATATTTAATATATATATTATAATTAAAATAAAAATCTTTTTAATAATACACAATGGCTGTGAAATAGGTTTTAAAATGTGTTTAAAAAAAATATACTTCGATGAAAAACATAAAATGTGGTCGGAAACTATTTTTTGAATTTTCGACTTTTCGCCAACTTAAAGTTGTTGAAACGTTGTAATCTCTAGTGGAAACATATAAACATTCAAAATGGAAATAAATAAGGGTATAATGGCATGTATATGGGAGTAAATATATGTATGTAATAATGTATGTATGCATTTATATTAAGTATATAAAGTTATAAAAGAAATTAATAAAATAAAGATGCTTCTTTGGACATGATTTGAAACTTTGAGGGCTAGGTTTCAAAGCCTTAAATGCATGCATACATGAGTGGGGGACAAATTTTGAGTTTTTCAAGGTGGAGGGGGACAAGCCAAGTGAGGTGTCATGTGTGTAGTGGAGGGTAGTGTTTTAAGGGAATATATGTAATTTAGCTATGTCATTTTATATAAAAGAAAATTTCTATCAATTTTTTTCATTTCTTTCATTCATTATTTCTTTTATTTCCATTCTCTAAAGCTTGATTAAGCTCTTCAAACATTTCAATGGCTTCTAAAGTGATTTAGGTGTTATATTTTCCCAATTTTAAACTTTTAAAATGATCTAAACTTAGCTTCAAATTCCTCCTTTCCACTTCAAAATTTCCTCCATTTTTACTCCAAATTGTTTCGACCATAACTCCTTTTATTCGACCCTAAATTTATATTTCCATTTTTTCAAACAATTTATAAATCCAGTGGCTATAAGTTTGTTGGGTCCTCCTTGTTTCAGCGATAACTTCCTCAAACTTTAATATTTTTAGGTAATTATTTTATCAAATGATAGAGAAAAGAAAAATATAAAACTTTTCCTTTTATCACTTTACCAAAATCATAGAGAAAAGGCCTAAAAGTCGAGTGCAAAATGACCTATTTTCAAGAAGAGTTTGTGGTTTTCCAAACGATAAAGTATTTCAAGTTTTCAAAAGTTTTGGTGAGTAAACTTCTTAACATTTTAGAAAGAATTTACTTATATATATACATATAAATGTATGTGTGTATGTGTGTTTATATGTGTTGGTTATGTATAAATAAATAAATAAATAAATATATATATATATATAAATGGTTGGCATGTATATATACAAATGGTTGGCTTGGATTGTGGTATAGCTTAGATATGTAGGTTATAAAAGTTGTGGTGTTGATTATGTTTGGTTCAAAAGATATGTGCTTGCTTATGTGATGATTATGATTCAATAGACTTTGGGTCCATTGTGAGATAGAAGTGGAAAATAAGTTGGAAATTACGGCTATCCATAGCGATGGTCGCTATGGATGCAGTTCGGATTTTCAAAAATTTTAAGTTTAAAATTTCTTCTAAAATGTTATGGAAATCTTCCCAAACTAAATTAGCGACACTTAAGTTGATTATAACTTAATTAAGTATGTTTTTATTAATTAATTAATTTATTAATTAATGATAACTAATTAGTAATTAATTAGTAATTAAGGTTAAGTAATTTGTATTAATTAATATAAATTAAGTAAGTTAATCGTCTATTAATTAAGAAGTTAATTAATAGTTAATTAAGTTTTAAAAAGGTAATTAATTTTTAATTAATCATGTTAATTATTTATTTAATTTAAGTTAATTAATTAATTGTTATTTGAAGGTTAATTATTTATTTAAGTATTTCTTAATTAAATTAAATTTAAAATTTTAACTAATTATGATTAAAAGGATTTAAATTATTATTTAAGTTTTAATTAAATGTTATTTAATTAATATTAATTATTATTTAATAATTTAATATAGGATTAATTAATATTTAATTAATTATTTAATAATTAATTATTGTTATTATTTATTTAATGGTTAATTTATTTCTTAATTACTTAATTAAATTGAGTTAAGATATAAAAAGATCAATTATGATTTAAAAAGGGATTTAACATATATTTTATAATTTTTAAAGAGTTTAAGTTTTGAATCTTTTGTTTTCCAAGAATCAAATTGTTTTAAATGAACTTATTTGCCAAAGATGGTTTTGAATTCATGGAATTCAAGTGTCAATACAACTAAGGAACCATATAACTGTGAATGAGCTATAATGTGGATTGTGAGATTGTGTAGACATGTGTTAGCAGAATGAATTTTTGTTTTGTTATAAATTGATTGTTTATTTGTTGTGTGGACATATGTTAGTAGAATAAATTCTTGTTCTGCTATAAATTGGTTATTTGTTTGCTGTATGGGCATGTGTTAGCAGAATAAATCCCCGTTCTACTATAAATCGATGGCTGGCTTGTTTATGTGGTTATGTGGACATATATTAGTAGAATAAATCCCCGTTCTACTATGAATTGATGGAATTGTTTGGACAACTGTTTAGCAGGACAAATCACCATCCAACTATAATGTTATTTGGGCATGTATATGCTAGTTAGTTCATATTGACATGTTATTCCCTAATTTGGACATGAGTGTATTTACATATATGTCGATCTATGTAAATAACTGTTAAGCGAATTGAAATGGAAACTAAATGGTAACTTAAATTAGTACCATTGAGATTGCTGAGCCTTTTTTTGAATTTACTAAGGTATGTTTTGAATTAGCTTTAATTCTCTAATCAATTTTGGTTTAAAGGTTATAATCGATTTTTAAATTCTATTATTTTATAAAGTTATTTTTAAATAATATCTTGTTTTTAAAAAGGGATTTATTAAATAAAAGGTTTTACCTAAAGTGATTTACAAAAGATATATTGAAAATGATATTTTATAAAGGAGATTCTATAAAGGAATTTTGAAGCAAGATTTTCAAGTAGTTGCAAAAATAGAAAGATATTTCATAAATCAATTTAGGTAATTTTGAAAGACGTTTTAAATTAAGTTTGAAAAACTATAAATAGGTTTTAAATGTGAAGTGAACTTATAAAAGAATCTTTATAAGGAATAAGTAAATGGGTTTTATAAAGTGAACGAGTTTTATAGTAAGTGATGTTTTGAAAGGGAATGGTTTGGCCATTCAATATAGAATGTAAGAAGTGAGAATTTTCCAATTTTTTGTGTAAATATTTATATTGTATTCCAAGTAAAAGGGATGTAAGGGTTTTGGGAAAAGTGATTTAGAAAAGATCCGTGATAAATCTTTATAAAGTGATTTTAGTAATTAAAGATTAATTAATAAAGGCTTAGAGAATCCCATATGGAATTGAATCAATGTTTGATTGTTTGTTTATTTAATAGTTAAATAACCGACTATCAAATCAAACTAAAACATAACTTTGGAAATATCTAGGAGTAACACTGGAATTATATGCTACAATTACGGTCGAGGGAGCTATACTGTATGTATAAACCATTTTAGTTCTTCTAGGATAAATGATAAGGAAATCCCTTCAAAAAAACAGTTAGGAGGTGAATTCCTTTCTTATCTTTTATCTGCTTATTTCCTAAAGAACCGCGGTTGAGTTTATCGAAAATTATCTAAAGTTGTTTCAAAGAGATTGGGATCGGATATGTTATTCGAAAACCATTTCGATCCAATTCAAGCATTTCGTATTAAATCATCATGAAGAGCTTAGAATCAATGATAAAGTTTTGAAGTGCAAGGGCTATTTTTTGTTTTCCTTTGGGGGATTCCTCATAATAAACGTAATAGAAAGTAGTGCCTTCGGTTCCGTTCAGCCCCACAACGAACTTGTATGGATGAATGCTACCATTGCATTGATGCCTAGAGGGTAGTGTTAACATTCCAAGTGGGATTGCTATTCAAAAAGGTAAAATGTAGCCTCAAGCCTCATCGACAAGGAATGACTAAAAATCAGTAGAGATGTAGCAAGGCTAAGTGGGTCGCACCCATTAGGGTATGTTGTCACCCTTCTGGATACATCTATATATTTTATGGATTAGTTGTGCATGAGATCTTGATAAAAAGGGTTGCAAAGCAATAGGGGTGATGACATATTTGGTACTATCCAATAAGGGGTAGGCCGTTCTTATGATGGTAGGGGATCCAGGTGAGGTCCTCGACACATTTTCTAGACGTGTACTGTGGTAGGTGGTACCCCAGTGCCTAGTCATTGTATGGAATCCATTCTCCAATAAGCGTTGTACTGTTTCTGTTATATACCAAATATGTTGGAATGTAAGATGCAAGCATTTCAGCTATTTTAATATTTTACTTTGAACCCTTAGACATTATTATAATATCATTGGATTTTTATATGAAAATGTTTTGGTTATCATAAGATAAAAATTTGTCTGTGCTTATGTGCGGCTTGGTCTTATAAGATACCTTTGATTTTAAAAGAGTTTCAAAGGTAATAATTTAGTTGCTTTGAGTTTACTCACACCAGACCCATGTCTGACCCGAAGTTTCATTTTCTTTCCCTAAAACTCTTGGGTGATCAAATTTTCACGAGCAGCCAAGTAGCTCATGTTTTTCCATGGATGCATTTTGGAGGAACTCGAAGCAGGAGGCTTCATCGATAGCTAACTATTATCTTGTTTCTGCTATATACTATGTACTCTGTGCCGACCCGGACTGGACCTTCGAAAATCGACACCCAATACATCACCCATATTCGAATGCCGAAGATTTAAACGTTGAGTCTGGTTCACCGGAGCTTATAACACATTAGGTGAAAATAACACAGCGGAACAATGAAGAATTGATTTTATTGATATACAAATGGATAAAAAAATGATACCATATTCTAATAACGAATGAACAACAATATCGGAGATCAAATATACAACAGCGGAAAAGACATCTTCAACAGAGCTTCCAAGAGAGAGAAAAAAATCCGATAGACTGCATCTCCTTCGCCAAAGCTCCAAAGATTTCCAAATCAAAAGCTCAAAACCAAAAGCTGAACACCAAAAGCTATCATGCTGCAATATAGAAAATGCGATCCCCAAACCAAAGACCAAAGGCTGCCAAATCTACATCTACTAGCTGACTATCTGATAACCTGACTCTAGGCTGCCTGTGTGAAAAATTATGGGCACCCAAAGTTTAGAAAGGGAACAATAAACTCCAGGTTAGGCATGGGACTGGTGAGAAAACAAAAACATTTGTTTGAACAAAAAGAAATCACAAAAGAATTAAAAAGAAATCTGTTATGCGTTTTGGAAAATGAAACCACCATAAGGCCTCTCGGCACACACTCAATGCAATCGCACACATGGGGGAGATTTCTCCTTATGATAGTCAAGCATGCTTGATAGGTGAGAATTCTTATGATATTATTATTAGTGCTTAGTGTGGAAAATATTTCGAAACTATAATATCAATCTTAGTCAGCATATGTACCATTATAGTATGCCTACTATAGCTACCATGTTAAATGGCAGGTTCTACAACTAAAACTGTACAGAGCTCATTTAAGTGATTGGATTTCCAACAAATGGCCAAGGCTAAGAAACTTCCTTTCCAAAAGGGTACGCCTCTGGAGGGGCGCCCCGAGAACCTAACCGGATCTCTGCCAACACAAGGCCGAGTTACCTCTGTAACTAGGTAACTAACTGTCATGAGTATGCCATCCTCCGGTTGTCACTGACCGTTACCGAGGCCTCACCAACAAATTCCAACAACCACATAAGTTAAATATCTAGGCTCCATACCATGATACCACTTTTTATCCAGAAAGAAATGCACATACCCTAAGGGGCGCGACCCCCGTAACCTTGTTGCATCCTTTCTTGTTTCGACTATGTTCGGGGTGTGAGGTTCGTTGAAGTCTCATCCCACAAAGCTACGCTTTTCACAGAAACCATGCTTCGATCAACCAATGATAAGAGCTTAACATGCCACATTACCAGATTGGGAATATATCACTAGTAAATTGTTGTGCGAATTCTCGCCCAGAAGGCCACGAGACCCTGAAGCGTCATGTCCCACGCATATTTGAAACCAACAAGCATATTCATCATCTCCACGTACTATGGAACTCAAGTACATTCGGCACCTCCAGGAGCACAAGTCCATTCGGCGTCTCCTTTGAAGCAATCCCATTCGGCATAGCCGGTCCAAGCTCATTCGGTATCCCCTGGTACACACGCTCGTTCGGCATCTCCTTCCCTGCACAAGCTCCGTTTGGCGCCTCATACAAACAGCTTCATTCGGCTCTCCCCACGATCGGCATACCGAACCACGTCCTCCTATGTTCATTCGGCACAAGGTCACTACCGGACCACACTGGCGCCGAACCATCAACACTCCACATACCCACCGAACCACTACACCATCCATCTCCATACCGGTCCAACCTATGACCGGACCAACACATACCCAACTCCATGCCGGTCCACGCTCTACCAGACCAACACCACTCCAAGCTCCATGCCGGATGAAGCCTCGCCGAACCAGAAGTGCCAGGCCAAATTGCTCCAGCCCGGGCCCACCAGCAGCTATATACATCCAAGACCCCTACCCCCAACCTGACTCTATAAATAGAGGGGCAGGGGTACAACAATGGCAGACAAGTTTGAGAGCTCAAGCAAGGAAGGAACTTTCAAACTACTTTCATACACTTGTATACAACGCATTGTACTTGTAACCTGAAAGAAAGAAGATAATAACATATAAAGTGGACGTAGGCACATTCTGGCCGAACCACTATAAATCTGTGTGTCTTTTACATTTCAGCCCCTACTTTTCTCATATTTACATACTCCTCTAAAATCATTGAAAATTACATATAATCAACTAAATAACACGACTTGGAGGTGTTTGTCCATTTTTTGTGCAAACATTTTTGGTGCTTTCATTGAGAGCTGAACTCAGGCTTCATCTTCTCCCACTCAACCTTCTTCCTAACAACATCACTCGTTGCTTAGAAATCATGCCTTCCAAACAGAGAAGGGATGTTAACAAAGGAAAGAACATCGCAACTAGCAGCCTTCCAGATCCAGCAATCACAGATCAGCCCACTTCAACAGCAGTACCAGATGAAAATCAGGAGAATCCAACTGGTCCCGCAACGGAACAACCAATCACTAGGGCAGATCTGGACAGGGTTGTGGCTGAAGTAACTAACCGCTTCACATCCCAACAAGAAACTTTGGTGGACCAACTCATGTCACGCTTAAGGGATGCTGAAGAGTCCAACCGCAACACGGAATCATGGGGTGAATCCCAATCCGGAGGATCCCGGAGGCAACAAAGGTCTTCACTCTTCGAACAAGCTACCAACAGGAAAAACGATGATAGGGGCCGCGCCCGGACTCAGCCCGAATTTCGACTCGAGGAAGCCCTGGGAACCGAACCTAGCGGGGGAGGCACCAGGCGAGGGTCGGATGTAGCTGAGCCAGTCATGCCACCTAATCATAGAAACCCCGCTGAACGGAGCCGAGCTAGAACCCAGCCCGAAGTTGACCCCATGGATGTGCTCGAAACAGAACCCCACAGGGGAAGATCAAGGCAGGGGGCAACTGTAGCTGGTCCTAGCGTGCATCCAAGCAGCCAAAGACAACCACTGGATAATGCTAGAGGTGATAGACTGTACCATCCCTACAGGGCATCTGGACGAGATAGATCCCGCAGGGAAGAACCGAGCTCATTTTTGTCCGCTCCAAGTTCTGACGAACGAATGGCACGATTATTCAGAGAATGTGTCCAACGGGAGCAAAGGGACCGGGGAATAGGCGCTAGGGTCACCAGTCCCTTTACCCGAAATATCGAAACTGCCATCACTCCCCGGGAATGGAAAATGCCAACCATGGAACCTTACAAAGGAACTTCCGACCCCATCGTACACCTGCAGAGGTACACCCAGCATATGCTCATGAGTGGAGCAACAGAAGGAGTATTATGTAAATGCTTTCCGCTATTCCTATCAGATCTAGCTACCTCCTGGTTCTGCCATCTACCCCAAGGATCCATCAGCTCATGGGAGATGTTAAAAGAAAGGTTTATTAGCCAGTTCCGCATCCATGTGGAACAACCCAAGGATGCTTATTCTCTATCCAATGTCAAACAGAAATCCGGAGAGACGCTGCAACAATATCTAACACGGTTTAACGCCGCAGCGGCAGCAGTTCAAGATGCCGATGAAAAACTCACTCTGATGGCCCTCTGTAGTGGTGTACATCCAGACACCAAGTTTGCCAGAAGATTAACTAAGGAAAAACCAGCTACCTTGCCTGATTTCTTCCATGAAGCTGGAAAGTATATGAGACTTGAAGACGCTGCTACGGAGAGGCAGTCAGGGCAACAAGGCAAGATAGTTCAGGACAAGGTTCCCACTGCAGCTAAGGACGCTCGAAGAAATGAATCTAGAGACAATGCTGGGGGCAGAAAGGTTGAGAAGCGCCAATATCGACCAGGGCCAAGATTTGACTCCTACACTCCTTTGAGTGAAACAATCGAAAACATCTACCTAGCCACTCAGGGCGAACTCGGATACAAGCGCCCCCCGCACAAGAAAGAATCAGATAACGCACTCAAGTCCGGAAAGTTCTGTCGCTTCCACGAATCCCACGGACATGACACCAATGAATGCCACCATCTTCGGGACTTGATCGAAGAACACATTAGAAGAAGAAGACTGGAACGTTATGTGAAAGGTCAGAACAGGACTCCAACTCCTGCCAACGAGAACTCAAAGCAACCCCTCCCAGAAGTAGGCGGAGGGAATCGCAACAATCACAACACCAGTGGCTCTAGTCAAGAGAAGATAGTGGTCCTTACCATCTCAGGAGGACCACACATCGCCGACAGAAGTTGGGCAGAGATGGAAAGGTACGGCAAGTCGCTTAGAAATGCCGAAGGATATGTTAACTCCATTACGGAGGAACGCCACCCGAAACGAAAAGAAAACAATGACATTGTATTCAGTAGGCATGATTTGGAAGGAAGACAGTATCCACATATGGATCCCATGGTCATCTCTGCCTGGTTTGGTCCAGCTAAAGTTTTTCGGATTCTAATAGACACGGGAAGCTCCGTTAATATCCTGTTCAAACATGCTTTCGACAAAATGAAGTTATCAATGAAGGATGTATCCCCCTGTGACAAACCACTGCACGGTTTCACTGGAGATGCAAAGATGCCTCTCGGGCAACTTGACCTCTTCGTCGAAATAGGAAGTCATCCCCGCTCCGTTGTGCGAAAACAAACGTTCGTACTAATAGAAAACCACTCGGCTTACAACGCTTTCTTGGGAAGACCAGCCTTGTCTGACTTTCAGATTGTATTAGCCCCCTGGTGCCTGAAAATGAAATTTCCAACAGACAACGGAGTAGGAGAAGTAGAAGGAGATCAAGATGCTGCCCGAGACTGCTACGTAACTGAACTTCGCAATAACCGCAGAAAGAGTAAAGGAAAAGATGCAGAGACTACTCTCTGCATGAAAAGCTTGGAGGCATAGCAACTAAAGAAAGCCCCTCCTCTTCGATACACAAGCGATCCCTTCAATGAACTAGACCCCAGGGATAAAGAGGAGGAGGCTACCGCCGAGGCTGCAGAGGCTATGGAATTCGTATCGGTAGATAAGCATGATTCAAGTAGACTATTAAAAATCGGATCTCAGTTGAAAACGGGATTGAAGGGTCAACTCATTGACTTCCTCCGCCACAACTTAGATGTATTTGCGTGGACCCATGCCGATATGACAGGAATCTCCCCAGACATAGCATGCCACATGTTGAACATCGATCCCACCAAGGTACCAGTAAAGCAGAAAAAGAGGAGCATGGGGGCAGAGCGATCAGCAGCCCTTGATGAGGAAGTAAAAAATCTACTTGCTAATGGCTTCATACGGGAAGCCATCTACCCAGAATGGATCGCTAACCCGGTGCTAGTAAAAAAGGCCAATGGAAAGTGGCGAACATGTATTGACTTCTCCAATCTGAATGACGCTTGCCCGAAAGACTGCTTCCCACTTCCCCGAATTGACCAACTCGTAGACAGCACAGCTGGGCACGAACTCCTATCTTTTATGGATGCATACTCCGGATATAACCAGATCCCCATGCACGCTCCCGATCAGGACCACACTAGCTTCATCACCGACCGCGGATTATATTGTTACAAAGTCATGCCTTTTGGACTCAAAAATGCTGGAGCTACCTATCAACGCCTCGTCAACAAAATGTTCGCAGGACTGATAGGACGAACTATGGAAGTATATGTGGATGACATGTTGGTAAAGTCCAAGAAAGCCAACGACCATGTAAGCCATCTGGACGATATGTTTCAGGTACTTCGCCGGTATGGAATGAAGCTGAATCCTCTAAAGTGCTCCTTCGGAGTTTCATCGGGAAAATTCTTAGGATTCATCGTCCACGCCAGAGGAATCGAAGCAAACCCTGAACAAGTCCGGGCTTTAAAAGAAATAAGGATACCTTCCACTCGAAAAGAAATGCAGAGCCTAAACGGGAAGGTGGCCGCCCTAAGCAGATTCATTTCCAAGGCAACTGACAATGTGTCCCTTTCTTCGAAGCACTCAAGAAAGACAAAGGGAGGTTCGAGTGGACCGACGAATGCTTAAAAGCCTTCCTCAACCTAATCGAACACCTTCAGAGACCACCAGTACTCTCAACTCCAAATGAAGGTGAAGTGTTATACCTATACCTCGCTGTATCATCTCATGCTCTAAGCGCCGCCTTGGTAAGAGAAGAAGACCGCACACAACGCCCGGTTTACTTTGTAAGCAAGAGATTTACGGGGGCAGAAGCCAGATATCCTAAACTTGAGAAGTTAGCATATTGTTTATTGATCGCGTCACGGAAACTGCGACACTACTTCCAGTCTCACTACATCAGGGTTTTAACTGATCAACCACTAAGACAAGTGCTCCATCGTCCTGACACTTCTGGGCGACTCCTCAAATGGTGCATCGAACTAAGTCAGTATGATATCACCTACCATCCCCGCACCGCTATCAAAGGACAAGCCATGGCTGATTTCATTGCCGAATTCACTACCAACGAAGGCAAGGAACAATCCGAAGTGGCAAAAAACATCAAGTGGAACCTCTTTGTAGACGGAGCATCGAACGAACAAGGCTCGGGGGCAGGTATTGTGATCGTCACCCCCAGGGGAAGAAAGTTGTACTATGCATTAAGATTGGAGTTCACGGCCACTAACAACGATGCTGAATATGAAGCAGTAATAGCGGGATTGGAACTGGCCCTAGAAATTGGGATCAATTCCTTGTGTATTCATAGTGATTCTCAGCTTATCGTAAACCAGGTACTAGGAGAATTCCAGACTCGAGGAGAACGGCTCACAGCATACCTAAAGAAAACCAGACTGCTGCTCGATCGATTGGACCATTATCTAATCAAACACATTCCTCGAGAAGAAAACCAAGAGGCAGATGAACTTGCAAAGCAAGCTAGTATGAAGGACAGCACCATTCCCGGAGCACTAGCAATCTCAAGGCAGCTAGCCCCGAGTTTCGAACAAGCGAATCTGATAACTGCAATCGAAGAAGGAACCTGGATGACTCCTATCCGGAAATATTTGCAAGATGGCATACTACCCGACAGGCGTGACGAAGCCAAGAAGATCTTGAGGAAAGTTCCCCACTACACAATACAGGAAGGCATCCTCTACCGGCGTGGCTTCTCTAGCCCCCTATTAAGATGCGTCGCCGGAAGGGAAGCCAAGGAGATATTAACGAACATCCATCCATCAGGGAGGATGCGGAGATCACACTGGAGGACAGACTTTGGCAAGAAAGATACTCCGATATGGATATTACTGGCCCACACTAAACAAAGATGCCCTAGACTTCGTTAAGAAATGCGACAGATGTCAGAAGTTCGCCAAGATCCCTCGACTACCCACAAACGAAATTACTCAAATGACCAGCCCTGGGCCCTTTGCTGTATGGGGAATTGACTTAATTGGCGAACTGCCAACGGGCCGAGGCGGAGCCAAATATGCTATAGTGGCAGTCGATTATTTCACCAAATGGGTGGAAGCGGAACCTTTAAATAAAATATCTTCAGCAAAAGTTATCAACTTCTTGATCAAAAACATTCTGTGCAGGTATGGAGTCCCCCTCAAGATCGTATCAGACAACGGACTCCAATTTGACAGCGAAGAATTTGCCGACTGGTGCCAAGAGCATGGAATTCATAAAAGCTTCTCATCAGTAGCTTACCCTCAGGCAAACGGACAAGTTGAAGCTGTCAACAAAATTCTCAAAACCCTAATCAAGAAGAAACTTGAAAGGTCAAAAGGCGCTTGGGTGGACGAACTTCCTACGGCACTATGGGCATACCGCACATCTTTCAGAACATCAACGGGACATACTCCTTTCTCTTTGGCATATGGATCGGAGGCAATGCTCCCAGTTGAGACTATTGTGCCTTCCCACCGTAGGATCCACTACAACCCAGAAGAAAACGAAGAACTCCTCCTCATGTCTTTGGATCTGATTGAGGAAAGGAGAAACGATGCAGCACTCAAAGCAGCAGCTCACAAACAAAAAGTGGCAGCACTATACAATTCCAAAGTCAAGCATCGCAGCTTACAAGAAGGAGATCTTGTCCTCAGGCGAATCTTTCCACGCCCCGGGGCACTGGACCCCATCTGGGACGGACCATATGTAATTCACAAAGACCTCCACAATGGAGCTTACATTTTGTCAACAGTGGACGGAGAGGTGTTCCAGAGGGCATGGAACATCCGACACCTCCGTCGATACTTTTCTTAACTTGTACCGCCCATATGAAGTGAATTAACAAAGAGAATCAGTGGACGTAGGCATTTTCGTGCCGAACCACTTTAAAAAATCTTGTCTCTTTTTAACTTGTTCCTTTATGTCTTGGCTACTTGTTAAGCGTTATCCCTTTCTGTTGAACAAAATTCTATGGCATCTCCACTCAAGACGCACCGCGGCCTCATCTGGACTAGGCCTAACAGGTACGCTACGATTCTATGCACTCGCCAATGAGACTCTTTTGCCCCAGCATCCCTCTGTTGCGGGTTAACTCATTGCGCGCCTGCCCTCAAAGCCAACTGTAATGAGCCGATTATAAGTCATCATAAAGGCCGACTATAGCCGATGGCAGCTCATTACGGCGTTCGGCTCGTCGGTAACTGTGAACCTACTTTAAGCCCCAACATAAGGTGTGGCCAGCCAGGGGTAGTTCACGGCCAACGGCACCCACGCTAGCCGGCCACGGTAAATCGAATAATACCCACGATTACGGACCATAATGGTTCGGGTAGTTACCGTGCGCGATCTCGGCTCCGATGTGTCTTAAGTGCGGCTGTGGTAAAAAAGAAAACTCCCCGCGGAGGCGTAAGATGGGTGACAAATGTCTCCAAGACCCACAGCTAGGGAAAGTGACTACAAAACCCGTTTGCCACGAACTTAAGCACATCGACGGCCTTCCGTGACTGGAAGTTTTACTTTTACTATATTTCCATTTCATTTAAATATTTTTCTCCTATCCTGTATAACAAACTCTAAAGTACAGGAAACCAAATAGGAAGCATTCACTCATGAGGCTCTAAGCCTGCGTGCTGGGTAGCAGGGCGCTCGGCTATACCCGTGAACAGTTACACAAGACACTCAAAGCTACCGCCTGCGAATAAAACATAAAGGGCGGTACTCTCTTCTCTTGTACATAAATGCGTAACTATAACTTATTCATACACTGACATTGCAAAACGTGAAATTATATTTCAAGCAAAAACTTAACATCAAACACAAGTGGAATCACAGGCATATACATAATTATACTTCTTACACAGCACATAAAGATAGCAACAACATTTAAACATGACAAAATCAGCTTATATTATAAGATCACACGAAGTTATTCTTTGCAAATAATTTTATTACAGTTGCATATCAAAGACTAACATGAACAGTGATAAAAAAGAAACAAAAAGATGGCAGATGCATCCACACTCCATCACCAACTCCCCCAGCCTACTTAGCCGCAGGATCGGAGCCCCCAGCATGTGGATCTGAAGTCCCACCTGTCCAGATCAGAAGAGGAATTCATTAAACGAACGATCAAGTTATGAAAACACGAAAAGAAAAGAAAGGGAAAAGAATAACTCACCAGCATCCGCCGCTTGATCCTCATCATCCAACTGCACGCCCGCTTCCTCTGCAGCGAGTAGCCGCATCCCCTCCTTCACCGCCGCTTGCTCCTCCTTTGAGAACTGAGCAGTAACCGCACTCAAGTTGAAAGCCTCTCCGCCTTCCTTACCCGCATTCACCCTGGCCTCCTCTAAAGCCTGGAGATACACCTTGGCCATGACCCGAGGGTAATCGTCCATCCAAGACAAGCCGCCCTCCTTCCAAGTGTGGAAGTACATATCCTGCAACATCTCATCCATCATCCCCTCGTTTTCCTCAAACTCCCTCACCCGGGCCTCGGAAGCTTGCAACTTGGTGATGGCGACGTCCCTCTCTGATTGGTATCTCAAGCAGTCAGCCTGGAGTGACCTCCTCATTTCCTCTTCCTTCAACTTGAGGGACCTCCTCATCTCCTCCATCTCCTCCTTCAACTCGGCCTGAGCCATCTCCGCAGCCTCGAGCCTCCCTGACAACTCCTCTACCCGCTGGAGATCCGCATTTCGAACCTCATCCACCGTTGCGATAGCTATGTTGATCCGTTCCCTGCAAGCGACCTCCATCTTCCGTAATTCCGCCCTACTGGCCTTCTCCATGGTCTCTTTCAGACGCTTGGAGGCTTCCTCATGCTGGGAAATCTAGATGGCTTGGTCGGCGAGTTGCTTAGCCTGATCGGCAACCTTTAACCTCAACCGAATGTTAGCACTCCCGATCTCTTCCCCGGCCTTGACCAACTTAGCATGATGCTCCATTAACTTCTTGGTCTCTGCGGCCACCCGGTCGATATTAGCCTTGGCCTCATCCCCCATGGTGACTACCCGTGTAGTAAGTAAATCAAGATCTAAAGATTTGGCCTCGTCCAGCACTCTTACCATGGGGTTGCGGGGAAGTAGGTGCTCGCCCGTGGTCTCATCGAATGAAATGTCCCGAAAACTTGGGTCTAAATCAGGATGGCCGGCAAAAGGGTCACGAGGCACGGGGCGAGGCACATCGGGACGCCTTATATGAATGACAGTAGAACTCTTGGAAGGAGGATGAGGGGGGCAGGGCTCCGTGCTCTCCTCCGTAGTATCACGAGGAGGCTGAGTAGGGGGAGGCAGAGTAGGAAGCTGCGAAGCAGAAGAAGACTCAAATAAGGAACGGCTCCGCTTCCTTTTCTAAATGCCATCTTCGATGACCCCAAGAAGAGGGCGGTACTTGACTACGTCCCCAGTGCGATCAGTAGAAGGTTTCGCGGAAGCTCTCCTCGACTTAAATTGTTCAAGGCGGTGTCGAACATCCGACGTTTTACCCGCCTGGCCTGCCCCTGGAATAAAGAACAAGTGTTACGAACATACAATAATCCGCAATTCAAAAAATGTGCTAAGTTAAAAAGAAAGAAAAGTGAGGAGACACATCTATTATACAAACCCGGCGGAGGAGTGGGATACTGCAATAAGTCCTGGATCTCATTCCAGGACGGAAGTGAACCGTAAAAAAATTTCTAAGTCCTTATCGAAAATAGAATCGGCAGAAGACAAAAGTTCACCTTGCATCGCCGGAATCACCCTAGCTGAGGAACCCTTAGAGGATGGGTCAGTGCCAGCCACAGCTTTGCCGGTTTCCTTTGCCTTCTCCGTTCCCTTCTCCGTTTCCGACTCTCCCTCCGACTCCCCGAAGGCCCGACGGAGAGCCTCATCCAGTTCGAGGTCTTGTTCAGAGGTTAGAGCAGCAACACCACTACCACCTTGACCGTCGCCATCTCCTCCACCCTCCGACCCTCCTCCAACTTCGCCTCCTTCCTCCTCTTCTACACCTTCCTCCTCCGGGACAATCGGGCAAGTACTTGGAGAAGGGCCATCGGACTTCCTCAGTTTTTTCCCCCCGACCACGGGACGCTCTGCGAAAGGCTCCCTCTTACCGCTCTTTAACTTATCCCCCTCCTTAGCTTTAGCAGCCTTCTCCTCAGCCGTATCCCTTTGCTTAACCACGGACTGGCGCGGTAAGATCAAATTATACTCCAAGAGGGTTGCGTTCCTGATCAAGAAAGAGGCCGACCGGTCCCGTGTCGAAATAGCCTTTAGTTCAGCAGCCATTCGCATTAAGGAATCGTCCTCCACGACTGCAATACCACCTGTCGCTAGCCAGAAATAGAAGCATGTCAGAAAAAACACTACAGTCAAAACACATGAAAAATATAAATGAAATCAATCTTACAGCCGGAAGTGAAAAGGCGGAAAGAAACAGCATCGTCCTTGACGAAGAACCACTCTTTCTTGAACATGGTGAACTTGGAATACAAGTCCAGAACTGGTTTGAAGGGCACGGCCGCCTCCAGACTAATATACGGAGACCCCCTCTTATAGCCTCTCAGGTTGTACAAGTATCGGATTTCCCGGTTAGAAGGAGGACGCCCGTACCTCCTCTGGAAGATAACAAAGAGGCTCACCAGGATGGCATATGAGTTAGGCTGGAGCTGGAAAGGAGCCACCTTCAAATAGGTGGTGAAGCTTACTATCCAAGCATTGATAGGGGGGATAGCGCCGCACATGCAATGGTATCTGCTAAAAGCGAAGTAGCCCTCGGGAGGATTATATGGCATCACCCCGTCTCCTGGCAGCAGCATAAGAGCCCTATCTATCCCAAAGGAACGGGATATGACGTCAAGTTGCTCCTCCTTTAAGGAGCTAGGAAAGCAATCAGGGGGGGAGATCAAAAGTTCCTGTGGACCATATCCATCCACTAGAGACCTTGGAATGGGTCGATGTTGCTCGGATCCTGATTGGACTGGGGGCAAGGAAGAAGAGGGCTCTCTTGTGCCTCTAGACTTCTTTCTGTCTGATCGTGTTTCCGCTTTGCGAGACATTTTCTGCAGCACAAGAAAAACACGGTGTTAGAGCAAGAAGTATAGAAAGATAAACAAGCTAGTATCTAAAGAAAGCATATAAAAGCATAAGATTCCGCTCAAGGTTCAAGTATGAAGTCTCATTCGGCGGTGCAAGACGAGTTCATTCGGCACCAAACTCCAATGCTCATTCGGCATACATGTCATTCGGCATGCATGTCATTCGGCATACCTCATTCGGCTATTCAATACACTCCGTACACATTCGGCAAACAGGGCCATCCGGTGGCAAAGGTTCATTCGGCAGAAAGTATACATACCTGGTTCGGTATAAGCTGGTTCGGCGAAGACTTTGGTTCGGCAGCACAATATGATTCGGCTCTACTCGTTCGGTAATGAAAAACGAGGGGGGTACGGCCTCTATATATAGGCGAGCTCAGGACCGGACCAAGGCATTCGACATACCGGACCGAATGAAAACCGAATGGAACTATCCATACCGGACCAGCCTCCAACCGAATGAAACCTGTGCCAACTCGAACCCGAACGAAGCTACCTCTACCAGCAGAAACCAGAAACAGGGGGCACGCAGGCGCTTCACTCAGATAAGTACCGAACTCTAGAACTAACTAATAAAATAAGATTATGCTAACGATGAATAAGTCGTAAAACTCTCACCAATGAAGGTTAATCATTTACACGTGTACGCAACCGCGAACGGTACATAGGCACGCTCTGAATGGCTATTAACCCAATCGTCGTGAGAATTTGCACTTTGACACACCTTTTTAAACTCATAGGTGAAACGGATATTTGATAATTATGAAATGGCTAAGCTACTTACACATGTATGGGGTCGCGAACGATCCCTAGGCATGCTCTGAGCTGGCGATAAACCGTCTTGACAAACGATCCAAGAATGCTAATCCCCCTCGGGGCACACTTGCTCGCCTCGAACGACACGATTAGCTTCATTTCAAATATCTCGATCCCGAACGATCGTTATCTAAAACCACACTAAAACTATAAATTAAATTCCTTTGCAGGACAGCAGCAGGATACGAACATCCAGCCCATGGCGTTACGAAACAAGCCTTTCTACCACAGGGAAACAAAGCGCGACACATGCAAGCACGTGCCCCACTTTGGGGGGCAAATGTTGTGCGAATTCTCGCCCAGAAGGCCACGAGACCCTGAAGCGTCATGTCCCACGCATATTCGAAACCAACAAGCATATTCATCATCTCCACGTACTATGGAACTCAAGTACATTCGGCACCTCCAGGAGCACAAGTCCATTCGGCGTCTCCTTTGAAGCAATCCCATTCGGCATAGCCGGTCCAAGCTCATTCGGTATCCCCTGGTACACACGCTCGTTCGGCATCTCCTTCCCTGCACAAGCTCCGTTTGGCGCCTCATACAAACAGCTTCATTCGGCTCTCCCCACGATCGGCATACCGAACCACGTCCTCCTATGTTCATTCGGCACAAGGTCACTACCGGACCACACTGGCGCCGAACCATCAACACTCCACATACCCAACGAACCACTACACCATCCATCTCCATACCGGTCCAACCTATGACCGGACCAACACATACCCAACTCCATGCCGGTCCACGCTCTACCAGACCAACACCACTCCAAGCTCCATGCCGGATGAAGCCTCGCCGAACCAGAAGTGCCAGGCCAAATTGCTCCAGCCCGGGCCCACCAGCAGCTATATACATCCAAGACCCCTACCCCCAACCTGACTCTATAAATAGAGGGGCAGGGGTACAACAATGGCAGACAAGTTTGAGAGCTCAAGCAAGGAAGGAACTTTCAAACTACTTTCATACACTTGTATACAACGCATTGTACTTGTAACCTGAAAGAAAGAAGATAATAACATATAAAGTGGACGTAGGCACATTCTGGCCGAACCACTATAAATCTGTGTGTCTTTTACATTTCAGCCCCTACTTTTCTCATATTTACATACTCCTCTAAAATCATTGAAAATTACATATAATCAACTAAATAACACGACTTGGAGGTGTTTGTCCATTTTTTGTGCAAACATAAATATCAACAACATAACCTTTGAGCTCATACGTCTCAGAGAAGGGTGTTAAGTTAAGAGAACAAATTTTCCACCATCCACAGAATGTATTTAATAGAAACCAGCTTTACATCTCAAAGTGTAATGTCATACATACATCCATACAAGTCCATCCTGAGTCTGAATGGAACCGAAGGCACTTTGTCTAATTAAGGAAAAAGTCCTTGCAAATCGGATATTCCCTAATCACGTCCAGACTCCCTATCAAATAGGGTAATCAAGATCTCTATACCGAGGCCACTCGTTGTAGAGACATTCGACAGGTAATCCTTTTGTTTTCGAAAATACCAGGTCTTCAACCACCATCTTCAAATGCTATTCCATTTCGTCATTTCATTATTCGAAATGGGTTATATGACATAATGTCCTCTCCCGTCTTAACCGAATAATGAGCGCTTATTTTAAAAACATGTAGATACAGTCACAAAAAATTTCCATTTTTAATCTTTTAAACAAAAGATTCACCTTTAAGATTCGATGTGTTTTTCGGATAACCATTTGAAATCCAACTCTCGGTTACATCGAATTTCAAATGCCATGTTAATGGCCAAGTTGTTTAAGTAAATAATTTTAATTCAGTTCAGAAGTACATATTCACATGACAATTTATCACAGATAAATATCACAGCTCGGTCCAAAGAAATTCATATCACAGAACATCACATATCAACCAATTCAAGGTATTTAATAAAATCCAATCATCCATAAGCAAGATTAATTAATCGTTCAATTGCTAATTAATTCAATTTAATCACCAAATAGACTAAACTAATTAGTTCAATTACATTTAAATCCTGCTTAATTAGCATTAATTAACTACAAACCATTGGTTATTATTTTAATTGAATAATGAAAATCAATTAATCATCCTTGATTACTTATCCCGTAATTACTGACTAATTACTCCATAATTATAAATCAATTATCATTTAATAATTAATTAATTAACCTTTAATAAATAATTAATCCTTTAATTATAAAATAATTAATCTTCAAATAATTATTCTTTAGTTACTTACATTTACTTAACCCTTAATCAATTTCATTAAGTAATTAACCTTTAAATAATTATCCTTTAATTAATCACATTACGCAATCATCCTTTAATTACATACATTAATTAATCACCCTTTAATTAATTACATTAAGTAATTAATTATCCCTTAGTTACTTACATTAATTAATCACTAATTAATTACATTAAGTAATTATCCTTTAATTACTCACATTAATTAATTAACCCTTAATTAATTAATTATCCTTTGATTAAGCACATTAATTAATTACCCTATCATTAATTAATAAATGATCCTTTAATTAATCAAGACCCTAATTAATTAAAGATAAACCCATTATCTTAATTAATTACATCACTTAAATCTTATTAAATAAACCTTGGAAATAAATTATCATTAACATATAATTTTGACTTAAAACCTTTAAGTTAATTAACGATCAAAAACATTATTTAAGATAAACCATCTATTTTTAAAATCTTATTTAAATAATGTTTGAAATTAATTCATCACTTACATATGAATTTAACTTAAAACCCTTTAAGTTACTTAATAATCAAAATCATTTCACATTCTTTAATTAACTGTTTAATTACATCTTTTAAACTTATTTAAATAACTTAAGAATTTATTTAAAACAATAGGTTTAAAATGAAATGCCTTAAACTTAATAAATTTAAAATAATTTATTTTAAACTTTTAACTAGTCCTAAAACTAGAATAAAACATTCATTATTTTACAAGAATTAATCAAGAAAAGGTTTTAAACTTGATTCAATTTTAAATTTGAAAAACTTGTTTTATTTAAATTTTAAAACTGTTAAAACATGAACCCGAGACGACTTCGAGTTCCTACCTGAGCCAGTTACAGATTTTCATGAGGAAATCCCCGAGTCACCTTTTTTTTCTATTTTAGTTTAATTTTTAAATCCTGTACATATAAAACCCATGCGAACTACCCGGACACAAACCCAAGACATTTCATCACCTTCCCGAGAGCAACCCCGAGGCAAACTCTTTCTTCCCAAACAACCCAGACCCAGCGTACACCTGATACTCATGCTCATGCACACGAGTTCATCTTCACTTCGGCCAGCCTCGCCGACGTCAACAGGTCACCGACGACCCCCCTAACATCTCAAGCACCTTGATTCCATCGACTCGCTTGGAAACCGAAGTCGAGCAACTTGACACAACTAAAACCCAAACTAGATCAACTAAGACACAATGCGCCATCGTCGCCGATCACCAGAAATCCGAGCGTCCACACCCGAGCTACATCACTGACCAACGTGTGGATTCCCCCTAGTCCGATTGATCCCGATACACCAACGATGACGAATAAGCCTCGACAATCTCCTCGACCAAACAGGTCACAAAACCCTAGTTCGACGTCTTTTGGCCGCCGTGGCCACCTGAAAACCTATCCACCATTTTTCCTAGAACTCCTAACCTACAAGCGTGCTCCAGCCTCAACCCCGAGACCATCGAAATTCGCGACCACCCGAAATCGATAAAAAAAAACCCATTTCTATTCTTCTTTCAATTTCTCCGAAAATACTAGCTTAAAATCCTGATTTTTCTTTTAACATTCATTGTTTTAGAAAACAAACAGGTTATATGAATAAAACAATAAATCATTGAAGTCGAATTTTGGCATATTTTGGGTTTTTCCTGTATTTATCTAATTTCTAAAAATTACTCAAAGCAATTTTACTTAAAACTATTTTTTAAACTTAGAACATGTTAATGTAAACATATCTTGTTCGAACATCAAAACCTATAAGAGAATAATTGAAGAGATTTTGATTTTTTGATTTTGTTTTTTAGCCTGTAAAACTAAAAAGAGGCCTGTATGTGTGTGTGTGTATTTATACAGACATGCACACTCAAACCATTTCATATCTATATACATGAAAACATTTATCACAACGTTACTTCAAGTATTTACTACATGCATCAAGATTTAAACTGATTTAAGCTTTTAAATATTAGTTTACTCAAATGGAAAAAAGAATAAAGAGACAGGCTTTTTAAAAACTTGAGAATAGAAATGCTTGGTCTTATGAAAACTGGAAATTTGTTCTGCAACTTGATGTTTGTTTTAATCTTGAAGCTTTGAAAAACTGGAATATGTTTTGAACTGAAGCTACTTGATTGTTTAATTGAAACCGATCTTTGCTTTGATTTATGCCGAGTTTAACTGGATCGCAACTTGAATTTTTGAAAGATCTTGCTTTAAGCTTGATTAAACTGATCTGATCTACAGCTTAGTTGCTTGATTGCTTTAGATTTTTTGAATACAAGAAGTTGTTTGTTTTGCTGGGTTGAACTTGCTTGAATTGTTTCAGGTTGAAGATTTGTTTGAGTTGAATTTGCATGCTTTCAGGTTCGGAAATTTCTTTTCTGATTTTGCCCAAGTTCATTTTCTTTCTTTTTAGTTTTGAATATAAGAAAATGAGAAGAGAAAGAGAATAGATGTATATATATAATCTTGTAATCGTTTTTATTAATATTTAAAAATAAAAAGAAAATAAGTGACACATGTATTTACATGAAATAGATTAAATTACACTTGTTATTATGTATGATAAAATGGTAACAAATGTTTACATGCATTTTATATGGTTTACACTTATAAATTGTATGTATTAATTATCTCACACGTGTCTATATATGTTTCTACATAATTTATATTATAATTTCAAATTTAATTCATGCATTTCTTTTTATTATATTAACATATGTTATATGTTTATATATATATATACAAATTATTTTTATATCATGTATAAATTTAAAAGAAAGTATTTAAACCCTTCTATTAAATTTTTTCCAACTAAAAATATTATATCTAATATTAATGATATTTATCTATAAAGTGTTTTTAAATATAGAATTTAAATTTTGAATAGCTTTTGAAAATTATTATATTAAATTCAAAATAAAACCTCTAAATCACAATATATACACACACATATATATTATTAGTATAATTAGAAAACAAATTTTATTAAATTTAAGATACAAAGTTTTTAAATCCAATTTATGTTTAAAATATTTATCGTTGAATTTCAAATTCAAATTCTATTTAAAATTTATTTTAAACACATCTTTTTTATTTTGGAAAAATTTCATACTAATTCACACAATTAAATCCAAAAATTTATATTAATTACTGAATTAAATTCGGCTTAAAAACGGGATCGTTACATACTCTATATCTGATGTATAAGGAAAGGTTATTATAATGGTCCTAGTTTAGAAATTGTATTAGTGTAACTCTAATGTATCATTTTTTAAATGAATTTGTAAATAATTATGTTGATTAATATATTTTATTCCGTTGTGCTGTGAGATTCTATGTTTTCTTTCAGTTTCTTCTATCTTCTATCTTCTTTCTTTCCTCTAATAATCTGTCTTTTTGTCACTTAGTTGTTTGACATGTGAATACCGTAGATGTATTAGTGTCGACTTCTAGGGTTCGAAAGGGCGGATCGTTACAAAATGCATCACAATTAAAAGAAAAAGCACATGTTAGTGGAGATTGATTTATCATTGATGACTACTTGAAGGCCGCACAAAGTGAATGGTAGTTTTGGTAGCATCCTAAAATGTTTTATCGTTTTAGACTTGTATCAATACCCTCTTATGTTACATGAAATATAAATGGTAGTTGTAGCCACGAATTAAAAAATAAAAGCTCTTCTCTTCTTTAGTTTAATGGCTTCTTAGCCTTCTATTTTAAGTTGTTTTATTTCATGCTTTTACTTTGTGCTTCTCTTTTATTTCATGTTTTCTTTTATTTCGTGCAAGTAGATTAGATTTACTTTATAAAAAATTATTGTAGATTTATTTTATGCAATTAATTACTCTTAAATTAGCTTTACTTTTCTTTTTATTAATGTTTAAGTTTACTTTTTTTGAAGTGAATTCAAATATGAGAGGTCAAACCTCTTGCATTTAGGGGTGATGAAGCTCTCCTGAATCATGTTAATTCAACAATATGGTTTCATTTATAATCTTTTGTTTTTATGCTTAATGTAAATATTAGATGTAGTTGGAATTTTGATGTCTGCAAATGAATTTGATAGCTTATATTGCTAATCAAAAATAGACTAAACTTAATCGAATGTAGGCTCAAGTTACATCTTCATCTAGATATTAAATTTGGTAATGAATTTAAAAGTAGAATTAAAATTTGATGTTCTATGTTACTTGATATAAGATGGTAAAACGAACATGCTTAAAACATATTTTATTTCTAATTTCGTATTCATTTTTATTAGATTTGATAAGTAGGTTTGGTTGATGGATTAAAATTTGTCAGTTTATGTTGTTTTATTTAATATCACAAACTCCATATTTAAAATAAGTACATCAAATAATTCTATTGTGTTAAAAAAAAGAGATTATAAATTTAATATGTGTTGGTTTATATGAATATGAGAGTGATTTATTTCTAAATTGTCTTTTAATCTTATTGCTTTTATTCCCATTTTACTCTAGTTTTTCTATAATTTTTTAGTTAAAAATATTTTCAAAACATTTGGGAAAGTTCGAATGAGTAACTTTGAAATTTTATTTCCTATAGGATCGACCGGTACTTGCATAAGTACTATAATTGTACGTCGTGCACTTGTGGTATTTTATTATGATATAATTCGACGATTTTCTAATCGATAGAAAATCCATTTCCGAATAAAAAAAATAATGCTTAACAAAGTAGTATTGGATTTTACCAAAACAAAGTTAGCAATGAATTTAGCAAAAATATCACAACGCCTACTAAGTGAACAATATTCAAATAGGTCGATATTAATTTCTGACAAAATTTGCACTTAACGTGTCACACTACTGAAACAATGATTTTTTTTGACCAAATGATTTAGTTAGCTTACAATAGTTATAAAGTAATTAAATCAATTAATATTTATGAAATATTAATTATAAGAATTTGATTATGGTTTTAGGGATAAACATTATTAAACATATTTATAATAGTTATAAATATATTGATCGACGTATGCCATCGATAAGCTAATAAATTTGATTTAATTAAATAATATTTTCTTTTTGGTCCATCATGATGGGAAATTGTTCGATAGTAACATGAACATAGGGATGGCTCAAAATGGGGTTTAGATGCCAAATTTTGGATGGTTCACATTAAGGGAGAGCTAGTATGATATGAGATCCATTATTTTCTCTCTTCTACCCACTATTTAAACATCCCTAACCCTAATTGCAAAATGATCTTTGGCTGCCACTTCTTTCTTCCATTTCTGGTCAAAAATATTCCATAAGTGCTCCATTATATCAAGCCCAAATCAACTCAAAGTCAATCACTATCCGATAGTCAAAGGTAAACGGTTAACGGACTAGCAATCTTCTGAATTGAAAAGGTTTCAAAGGAGAGAGTTCATCTTTTCAAGGTGGGCTTTAAGGCTTTGGTTATTAGGTACGATTTTCATTGAATTATATTTTGTATTTCTAAATAATATTTTATTATATATATATCATTATTATATTATTAGTCAGATGACGATTCTGATGTGTATTATATTGTCACATGTTAGTATGGTTATATGTATGTATATACATATAAATCAAAAAATAAATTATTTTATACAAATCGGATTTGTACATCCGTCTTCTATATACATATATTATTGTTATATTACTAATTATACATATATGGTTTATATTTAATTTGGACATCATACTATGGTTAAAATTAATTATATATATATATATAACTTTATAGCAATAGTAATTTTGTACAGCAAGAATTTTTTTTTAAAATTATTTACTAATGTTTAATATTATTTAAATCAACATATTACATAAATTATTTAAAATCAAATATGTTATAAAATTTATTTTTATATTTTATAAAATTATTTTATCATATGATAAGCTCTCGACCATAAAATAAAAATTAAGAGGAAAAAAAATCATTTTTCCTACTACTAATGTGGAAAAAAAATTCAATCTTCAAATTTTTTTTTGATTTATTAGAAATTCAAAATTTGAAAAGGGGTTTGGAAAATAATTTATTTTTAATATTTAATGTGAATTCTGCTCGGGTCAGACTGAGTATTACAGATTTTCAAGTAAGGACGTTCTGGAGCTTAGGAGGCGAGCTGGATGGTAGGAACGTACGAAGTGTATTTCACTATGATTTATTGTTGTATATCTGGAAAATGTTGATTTTAACTGCCTAGTGTTTGTGAAATGTTGTAACTCTGATGTATTATTGTAAATTAACTGATATAGTTTTTCCTTGTATAACTGTTATTTTGTTTAATATTATATTTTGATCCACTGCGAATGTGAGATTCTATGTCTTGTTTCTGTTTCTTCTTTTTCCTCTTTCCTTCGTTTTCTAACTATATGGAGTTTTCGGATCGAAAAATTCCAAGTCGTTACATTTGGATAATATATTTTTGTGTTGTACACACGATGTGGAATTTTAAAAAATTTAATTTTTTAATATTTTTTAAATCATATATATTTTATATATGCTTATATATATTAATATTAAAACGAAAATAAAATATTATTTTATTATTATAAATATGTTGGTGCATAAATTTTTCTCTATTTTTAATTAAAAAAAAATATGATTTATTTTATAATTTAAATAACATATTTACGGTTAAACAGATATATTATTATATTATAAATACACACACGGATATAAATATAAATATGAATATGTGTATATATATATACTGATATTTTATTTATCAGATTTTATATATACATACATGTATATATATTTAATAATATTTATACATAAGTAATAGTTTATATACAAACATATATTTGGACAACAAATATATCGGATGTGCTAACGTGCCGTTGCAATGTAAATCCCAACATCTATACACGGACATGTTATACCATGCACAGATTGACATGTTAAACACGCATATACAAATATACATACACACACACACACACACACACACACACACACACACACACACACATATATATCTGTATGTATGTGTGTTGATATATAAATTAGATAAAGTGAATATTAGTCACGCATCCCTAAAACCAAAGTTAATTCAAATGGCATCCTCTCAAAAAAAGTTACAAAGTGGGTCCCTATAATTATTTTACTGTAGAAGCATGTATTTTTTGTGTTTTTTTGCGCCAATGCTTAAAAAAATTCAAAAAATTGAAGATATTGTAACTAGATTTCTAAAAGAAAGAAAAAGAAATTATAGACATATCTGCAATTATTCCATATAATTGCAGATATGCCTACAATTACTCACTGAATAATTGCATTCGATAAACATCCGAATAATTGTAAATATGTATGCAATTGTTCCATATAATTGCAGACATGTACGCAATTATTCACTGAATAACTGCGTTGAGTAAAAATCTATATAATTATAGACATGTCTGCAATTATTCCATATAGTTGTAGACACATATGCAATTATACATTGAATAACAACACCTTGATTTAATAATCAGGATATTTACGTAAATATCTGCACTTATTCCTTAAAATTAAGACATATCTGCAATTTTAAGTTGCAAAGGCATGCGATCCAGAATAGTGCAGACATGTTTGCAATTAATCTCTAAAATTGCGTAAATGTCTGCAAGTATTTCTGAAACATACCGTGTATCGTTTTTTTCCCTTTTCATCATTGTTTTTTGATTTTTTTTGACATGAATATGAAGATAAATGTTAATTGAAATAAGTTTTAAAATTTGAAAGTTTTTGTTTTATATTTTTTTTTTGATGATTTTCGAATAATAAGAACCTAATTTACATATTTTTTCCCATTGGTGTTTTGGTGAATTTTGAAACTTATTAAGGATCTGTTCCAAAAGCACCCTTAAATAAAACCATATAATTTAATTTTTTTTAAAATAAAATCTTTAACTTAAATAATATTTTGAAATTTTTTAGATGAATTAGACATCAGAGGCCTAACATATATCCAATAAGGGAATTTTTTTTGAATTTCGCCCATAATATCTATTGTGGTTTGCCCAATTCCAATAAAATATAGCAACATATCTCAAAATCATGCACATATATCATCACCTAAATAAATAAACAAGTCCATCATTGATGCAGCGCACCCTAACCATCTTACGTCGCTCGCCATACTTAAGTCGCGCACTTCCTTAAGTCGCAACCAACATAAGACGCATGCCTTGCAGATAACGGCTCAAGAGACGCTCAATGACCTTAAGTCGCTCATTGCCTTAAGTCACCCATCTTATAAGTCATAGGTCATATGCCGCGGCTCTATAAGCCGTTCACTTATGCTGTGTTTCAATAAGTCGTTTACAAGGCCGCATTCTTCTTAAGTCGTAAGTCGCTGGCATCTCTTAAGTCGTTCGCGAGCTAACCAACCTATGCCGCATTTCTTAAGTCGCTCCGATAGGTCGCTGGTTTCTTAAGTCGCTTGCTTATGTCGCATCACTATAGCCACTTCTCTTAAGTCGCCTGCTTCCTTAAGTCGCATATTTGCTTATGTCGCTGATATTAGATCGTGTGTTGTATATCGTTATGTCGTTATGTCATTATTTCTTAATGTCGTATGTGTATGATTTATTGTTAAGTCGCTTGTAAGTGTTATTAGGTCGTAGGTCGTGAGTCGCATATGTAAGTCACGTTTGTGTTGTAAATTCCTATAAATAGGGATGTGATGTCATTTGTAAAGGGAGTTGATTTTTTGAATAAAATTTTGTGTGTGCGCTTTTGCCACTATTGTTGAAGTTGAGTGTGATCTCCTTCTTCTTTCCTTCTTCGGGTTATTCGTACGCGAATCAACGAAGTAGAAGCCAATTCTCGGTATCACTTGCGAGTAATCAACGATCGAATTATAGATCTTTCAACACGGTATCTTGCGAGATCAACTGGTTGGAGATAGCTAGATTCTGGTATCATCACGATCAACGATATTGGGCATTTATCGTTCTATCAGGTTTATTTGACACGAAATCATTTCATGAGGAAAAAAGCTGCGCCAAATTTGTATCAAAACATTATTAGCACGTCAAAGATATATATCCGCTGCGTCACTTTTTGGTATTAGAACTTAACCGCTGCGTCACTTTTTTGGTATCAGAGCTAAGTCAGAGCCGATCTAGATCAGAGCCGTGCAGAGTCAAGTCAAAGCGAGTAAGAGCTAAGTCGGAGCTGAGTTAAAGCCAAGTTAGGTCGGAGCCGAACCAAAGTTAGAGCCAAAAGTAGTATCAGTAAAGGAAACAAGATTGTTTGAAGATCATGCCTCCGAGACGTGCTAACCGATATCATAATGTTGAAGATGTGTATCGAAGACAAGAAGCTGAGCAGATGGAGCAGCATATCAATGAAAAGTTCAACGAGGGTATTGAGAAATTGGAGAAATTGATGAAGGACATGAATCAAAGTCAAAGGAGAACTTCACCAGTTTTGATCCATAGTAGAAACAGGGTTTCACCATCGGTTTCGGGAGAAAGGAGAATGTCACCCCAGTCTTATCGAGATCGGAGAGAATCATCAGTTTCAATGAGAAGAGAACACCATGAGTATCGAAATGAAGAAAGAAGAACTCAACGTGGGTATGAGAATGAACCTTACCGTGATGTTGAAAGACAGGGTAGAAGGGACATGCGTGATCGTAGAGATGTAGATGGTCGAGATCGATATCGAACTACATATGATTTTGAGGAATATGGTGATGGAGGTAGTATTCATTATCGAGATCGAGGCCAAGTGCGAAATCGATATCTGGATTCAGAGAATGATCGTAAATGGGAGTCAGGTATGAGGGTGGAAATTCCGTAATTCAAAGGTGGTATGCAAGCAGAATCAAATGTTGAAGAAATTTTGGAATTCAAGGAGGTACCTGAGAATCGCAGGGTTCGGTTAGTTGATTCTAGATTAAGGGGAAGAGCTATGGCTTGGTGGCAACAAACTAAACTAACTCGGGAGAGAATGGGAAAACCAAAAGTTGTCACTTGGGAGAAGATGAGAAAGATGATGAAAGCAACTTTCTTGCCATACAATTATCAATCTCTTATGTATCAACGTTTGTAGAATTTGAGACAAGGGACGAGGACAGTGAATGATTATGCAGATGAATTCTATCAATTGATTGCAAGGAATGATATTATGGAAACGAAGGAGCAGCTAATGGCTAGATATATTGGAGGGTTACGAATGCAAATTCAAGACATGGTCAATATGTTTAATCCAATGTCTGTTGCTAAAGCACATCAGAAAGCTCTAGCTTGGAAGAAACAAGGGAGACGAGGAAGTGGTGTGTTTACAAGTTCCAACAACCAGAATAAGGGTGCTAGTAGCAGTGCTAATGTTTCTAAGGCAGTCAGTAAACCAATTGTCAATGAAGCCACTAAAGCAAAGGTCAACAACAGTATCAAGTGCTATAATTGTCAGGAGTTGGGCCATAAAAGCAATGAATGTACAAAGCCAAAGAAGAGATCATTAGTTGCATAGGAATGTGAGTATGAGGATGTGGAAGCTGAAATTGATTATTCTCAACCGTCGAAGTTTGATGAAGATGAAGAAGTTGTGTCAGGAGACGAAGGATGTAACTTGATGATAAGGGGGACTTGTCTAGTGCGAAAGCATGAGAATGATTCTAGTTGGCTAAGAAGCAATATCTTCCAGTCTACATGTACTATCTTGGGAAAGGTTTGTCGATTTGTTACTGATGCGGGAAGCTGTGATAACATTATTTCTGAAGAAGCCGTCACGAAGTTAGAGTTGAAGACTTGAAAACAATCCAGACCTTATAAACTGGCATGGCTGAAGAAAGGTGGAGAAGTGACAGTGGGAAGACGAGCATTTGTTACATTTTCTATTGGAAAGAAGTACAAAGATGATATATGGTGTGATGTTGTCGACATGGATGTATGTCACTTACTATTGGAAAGGCCATGGCAATATGATAGAGCTGTACAATATAATGGTCGCACCAACAGCTACAGTTTCATGTTTGAAGGTACTCAAATTACCTTAGTTCCTAAGAAGCATGAACAAAGTGAAAGAAAGTCAGAGAAGAAGGTGGAATCGACTAATCTATTATCAAAGAGAGAATTTGTTGAAGAAGTGAAAGATAGTGCTGAAATGTTTATGTTGATTGGGTATGAAGCAAGTGAAGATCGTGAAGTTCCTGCGGAGGTTAGACCAGTGTTGAATGAATTTGAAGATGTCTTTCCTACGGAATTACCCAAGGAATTACCGCCACTGAGGGATATACAGCATCAGACTGATCTAGTGCCAGGTGCTGTTTTACCGCATAGGCTGCATTATCGTATGAGTCCAAAGGATCATGAAGAGTTGAGGAGACAGGTTGAGGAGTTGCTTGAGCAAGGGCGTGTTCGAGAGTGTCTCAGTCCTTGTGCTGTACCAGCTCTATTGGTACCAAAGAAAGATGGTTCATGGAGAATGTGTACCGACAGCAGAGCACTCAACAAAATAACCGTCAGATACATGTTTCCTATGCCAAGACTTGATGATCTATTGGATCAACTTAGCGGGTCTGTAATTTTTTCGAAGATCGATCTTAAGAGTGGTTATCATCAGATTCGCATTAGACCAGGCGATGAATGGAAGACAACATTCAAGATTCGGGAAGGATTATATGAATGGCTGGTCATGCCGTTTGGTCTATCTAATGCACTCAGTACGTTTATGAGGGCGATGAATCAAATTTTTAGACCTTACATCGGGAAGTTTGTTGTAGTTTACTTTGATGATATTTTGATCTATAGTGCTAACACGGAGGAGGACATTCAACACTTGCGAAATGTGTTAACTATTCTTCGTCAAGAACAATTCTATGTAGCGACGAAGAAATGCGTGTTCATGACGCCAAGTGTTTTATTTCTGAGATATGTCATGTCTAAGGAAGGGATACAGGTGGATCAGAGTAAAGTAGCCGCAATCAGAAATTGGCCACATCCCAAAACTATCACGGAAGTCAGAAGTTTCCATGGGTTAGCTTCATTTTATCGAAGATTTATACCGCACTTTAGTAGTGCAATGGCCCCTGTTACTGATTGTATGAAAGGGAAGCAGTTTTCATGGACGAAAGAGGTAGGATATGCTTTTAAACGAATCAAACGAGATAGTGAATTTGTGAATGAATTGCAAGAATGCCACAAGGTTGTGCAGGAATGATTGCTTAAGGCGAATGAGAAATACAAGCAATCCGCATATATTAAACAACGAAATGTTGAATTCAAAGAAGGAGATTTTATATATGCAGTATTGACTAAGGATCGATTTCCTATTGGTGCTTACAACAAGCTAGCTGCTAGAAAGATTGGTCCTTTGGAAGTCGTAAAGAAGATTAATGAGAATGTTTATCAGTTAAGACTGTCGGATCATATCCAAACTGCTGATGTTTTCAACGTCAAACACTTGATTCCATATCATGAGAATAAGGATGTCGAAAAAGAGGAAAGTGTGAGTTCGGGATCGAATTCTTTTCAACCAGGGGAGGATGATGCAGCGCACCTTGACCATCTTACGTCGCTCGCCATCCTTAAGTCACTTCCTTAAGTCGCAACCAACATATGACTCATGCCTTGCAGATAACGGCTCAAGAGACGCTCAACGACCTTAAGTCGCTCATTGCCTTAAGTCACCCATCTTATAAGTCATAGGTTGCATGCCGTGGCTCTATAAGCCGTTCATTTATGTTGTGTTTCAATAAGTCGTTTACAAGGCCGCATTCTTCTTAAGTCGTAAGTCGCTGGCATCTCTTAAGTCTTTCGCGAGATAACCAACCTATGCCGCATTTCTTAAGTCGCTCCGATAGGTCGCTGGTTTCTTAAGTCGCTTGCTTATGCCGCATCACTATTGCCACTTCTCTTAAGTCACCTGCTTCCTTAAGTCGTATATTTGCTTATGTCGCTGATATTAGGTCATGTGTTGTATATCGTTATGTCGTTATGTCGTATGTGTACGATTTATTGTTAAGTCGCTTGTAAGTGTTGTTAGGTCTGAATCGCATATGTAAGTCACGTGTGTGTTGTAAATTCCTATAAATAGGGATGTGATGTCATTTGTAAAGGGAGTTGATTTTTTGAATAAAATTTTGTGTGTGCACTTTTGCCACCATTGTTGAAGTTGAGTGTGATCTCCTTCTTCTTTCCTTCTTCGGTTTATTCGTGCGCGAATCAACGAAGTAGAAGCTAATTCTCGGTATCACTTGCGAGTGATCAATGATCGAATTGAGATCTTTCAACATGGTATCTTGCGAGATCAATGGGTTGGAGATAGCTAGATTCCGGTATCGTCACGATCAATGGAATTGGGAATTTATCGTTCTATCAGGTTTATTTGACATGAAATCATTTCGTGAGGAAGAAAGCTGCGCCAAATTTGTATCAAAACATTATTAGCACGTCAAAGATATATATCCGCTGCGTCACTTTTTGGTATCAGAGCTTTACCGCTGCGTCAATCATCCTATAATATATCCTATAATCAAAGTGGGTAGTACTCTGTACATTTAAATGTATAAGTGCATATCAAAAATAGATTTGACTAGTTCTCTGCATAGCCTAGGTTATTTCTGAAATAATCATGTAGTAAACGAACCTGCGGTCGATCATTCTCCATATATAAAATGAATAACAAACAAGCATCCGTAGTAAACAAATAACAAACATAGAAATGACATAACCATAGCTATGCCTCGATTAGCTCTTAACTAACTGCATAATAAGTACGGTTCAAACTCGTCAATACGACATGCTCGCAGCAATGGCATAGGTTATCTATAACACCCGTAAATTGAATAATAATTAATTTAAAATAAATTAATTAATAATTAAAAATGCCGAAAACTTAATTTTCACAAACTTCTAAATTTAGCTATAAAACTTACACCGTTATGTTCGTGGTGATTTTTTGATCAATTTTCATACATAGTTTTACGATCTTAGTTCAAATGAAAAAGGTATTAACGTTTGAAGATTTCGAATTGGATCGATTATATATGTGATTAAGGAAATAAATGTAATTAGTTAATATTGATTAACGTTAGCAGTTACTTAACGTATAGGCATAGTTAACATTAAATCAGATCCAATAAAAACAAATAAAATAATGTATAAGACAAAATAAATCAACGTCTATCATAAATAGGCAACCGTCGACGGGTGGCAGGCGAAAGATGTGTATTGAACCTACGCCAAACGACCTGGATTTAATACAATATGATCGAATAGCTGGCATTGATTCGTGTTGAATATGCTAGTATATGAGTTTTGTTTAATGATAATAAACATATATATATATATATATATATATATTATTCATTTATATGTATTTGTTACTGTTTTATTTTATTTTCACATAATTAAATAAATATTTGCTGAATAAAATAAATAACACTGGATTTGAATTCAAACAAATATTTTATTCAAACAAATATTTTATTACAATTTTGAATAGTACAAATTTGAGCTCTCATTGTATATACGCAATTTCAATTACAATACAAATTCGATTACATCACAATTTTCAATTTACATTTGCACCTCACTACATATTACTCATTCACTCATATTTATCTTCAACTCTATTCTAGATTGAATCCAGCATCTGAGTTATCCACAAAATACACACTGACGCAGTAAAATTGAAAAAGAAATATTTGTGCAGTGTAAAATAAAATGTGTATTTTGAAAATATTATTTACCTCAGTTTTTTGGGTTATTCATCGTCATTTAATCTTGAATTCATTAAACACGAACAACCTGTGACATGGACAGTGTATCACTGTACATGCCATAAGGCCATGCACACCGATATACACTTAATGTGAGCACAAGGTCAAACCCGAGCTTAAGCAGGATTCAACTCAAGTGCGATACAAATAAATTCATAATATGAGCACAAGGTCAAACCTGAGCTATAAGCTGGATTCAACTCAAGTGCAATAAGAAAAAGAAAATTCAGATAAAAGTGTACGCATGAAGCCAGCAACATGCTATGGCAATGAGCAGTCAAGAAAGACCATGTCAACAAAACTTTGAATGAATGCAAAACTTAAGCCAAACAAGAAACCAGACAAAATTCTAATGTACAACTTCAAGTTCACATATATGACAACAATGCAGACAAGTTTAGACATGAACATGATACAAATATGCAAATATACATAGGCAGTACGCATATGAATAGAACTAGAACTCCAACCAGAACCGGACCCGGCAACGATGAAACCAGACCAAATTCAAGTGCCAACAGAACACCACTGACTACATATAAGTCTAGAATCAAGATAACAGTGACACGGCGCAAAATTGATGAACAACACAAATGGAAGCAGTTCAATATGCAGCCACCCGACTATATGAAGTCTAAAGACTGCAAACACCAACATTAATAGAACATTTTCAATGAATTGGTTAGAGCAACCTATACCAGACTTATATACCACATATGCTAGAATGCAACAAAACCGAAATGAACAAAACCTCAACTGTATAGCTCAATGCAAAACAACTACCACAGAAACAGAGGCTCGAAGCATGTATATAATCAAGCACAAGTCAAGATAGAGGAGCCATAAACACAAAGCTTCCACCAGACTTAAGAGTTAAGACATATATATAAATGAAGCTCCAAAATTAACATATGTTCAACATGCATTCAAGTACAAATGGTTCCTGAATACAAATGGAATATACAGTACAATAAAGTTCAAATGAAACTGGTTCGAAGCAATATAACACCAACAAGACCACATACAACACAGCTGAGTTGTGGTAGGGTTTTGAGTGTAGAGTTAGGTTAGTCAATAGCGGGTGTTGCGAGTTTACATGTATAAGCGTTTGACTACCTAATTTTAGTAGAAACCTTGGGGGCAGGACGTAGGCAGGGTTTTGCCAAAGCTGGGTAAATTCTATGTTGTTCTGCTTTTAATTTTCTATTATTATCTGTGTTGTTATTATTCTACTATTATCAGTGCTGTGATTATTTTATATACTTCCGCATTAAATTTTTATAATTGATAGTATCACCCTATTCAACCCCCCTCTAGGGTGAAATCGATCCTACAATTCGTACCCCTACAAATATAAGCCTAACCCCTTATATTCTTCATTTTTTTTTGAAGCAACGGCGAAGCTCTGAAATATTCTTTTCTCCATGAATTCTAAAATCTATAAAACTATGATATGTATAAGTGGAGAATAGCGGAGAACAATAGAGGGGAAGAATAGAATCAAATTCGAATCGTCCCATCAAAGTCTAGGTAAATTGTAAATCCAAATCTAAAGTAATTCCAATCTCATTTTGGATTTGAATTTCTAGTGAATGTGTGTGTGATTTCGATACGTGTTTCAGTAGGAAGAAAAGGGAGTCAAACGGGAATGACAGGATTTAGACCTGAAGATTTAGAATCTTAAAGGCAAGGGAAATTATATATTTTTATACAATATTGGATTTATATCGTTGTAAATCTATTCTTTGTACAGCTGAGTATAATTTTGGAGTTATAGGCATAAATATATAGATGTAATGAATTTGAGTACCATGCCTACACACTTTGTGAGTTGTTAACTTTGATTAATAATTACATATACTTGAATCCAGAAAGTAAGGACGAAAGTAGTCCATAAATGAATGAGATTGCACAGTAATTCCAAGTTTGTTGGTTAAATGAGATATGTTAGTAAACATGAAGCAGAACTTATTATAATTTGGATTCAAATTTAAGTAGTATTTTAATTCATTAGAATGAAGTGTGTCGCAATAAATTTCTATAAATTATCCAGTTTTATAACTATGAATAAAATTGTATCATTTGAAATAACAAGGAACATGCCTAAAAAAAGCGATGTACAAAAATATGGATGTTTATCTATTTGGTACCGTCTATTTCGATGATAATGGAAAAGATAATTCCTTGTAATTCTAAACATAACACAAATCCTCTTAAGATAATTTACTTAAAATTATAGTGTAAATAATTTCTTTTGGGAAGATGTAATTCCAATGCATTAAAATGCAGAAATTACTAAGTATAAACCAAAGTAGTGTAAGCAGTGATAATAACAATAATTTAATTGTGTATCATGCAATTTAAGATAGTTAGAAATAAACAATATGGGAAGAAATATAAATAAAGTAATTGGATGTTAGGAGAATAAATAATCAAAAAAGGTAGTTAATAGTTGAAAGGGGACGATAATTATAGCTAATAGTATTAAGTGGAAGTTAAGCAGTAAACTATATTCAATTTATTAAAATTAGAAGTAAGCGGTAAATGACATTAAATGGTGTTAATGAAACAAGAAGTAAGTTATCTAAAAATAACTTAATATTAACAGTTGAACATAGAAGGCATAGTAAATAAATGCATATATATAGCCTCAAATACGTATTTATGGAGGGTGTGAATTATTGGATCTAGGCGATAATTTAGATTAATTAAAAAATACTTAGCCATTAGTCTAGGTTCGAAAGCGAGGTTAGTAGTATTGCACAACAATGTCATCCTTCCAAATTGGGCTACCAACGGTTGTGTATATACTTTACATATGTTAGACATCACTAACTATAGGACCCTTAGGATTATATGTTCGCGTATAGGTGAAAGGAATATACCAAAGCATGATGGTTCACCCCAGTCTAAGCAGAGTTTGCTTCAATGTTTTAGAGGGTACATATTAAGTAACCAAGTGGGCATTTCCTTGTTTTCGTTAGGCAATCTAAATGGGATGGTAAGCGTAGGCTCGGCACTATTTCAGCAAGGTTGATACCATATACGTAAGGAGGAGGACTGTACAACATAGATCGAGTGCGTCAATGGTTTTGCGACGGTTGGTGGAAAGACAAGAATTACGGATAAACGAGCAACACCTCATGCTAGTGTAAATTGCATTTAAAAAATGCACCACCTCTGGTTGTTTGTTATTTTATTTTTTATTAAAAGGCAAGGCTAGATAACCCTTAATGGAGGACTTTCAAACAAATAAGATAGGTCGAGGAGCTAAATCCTTAATAGTCCGTGGAGCTGAGTCCATGATTAGTCTAGGGAATGGAGTCCTCAATATAAAATGAGTAGAATATAGCTAAATAGTTTCAATGCCATTATTATATAGTACCAGAAAGATCCTTGGTGTATGCAAATAAGACGGTCTAGACAAAAATGATTGATACCTGGGGCGGTGCAGATTTACGGATGCTAGCGGGGAAGGTATCCAAAGGGGAAGCGTGGTACTTATATATAAAAATATATAATATACACATGTAGATATTCTATACCTCGAGTAGGTGAGACGTATGATACGCGTACATAAAGTTAAGAGACTAAGTTTAAAAAGTAGACATAACATGTAATGGGAAGCAATTGGCATAGACTAGTGTTATGTATAAAGTATGTAATTTACTAGTCACAAAACATTATTCTAACCCCTCTCCTCATTGTAACCAAATGATAGATTTAAGGGGAAGGGTGCTGGGACAAGGCAGGAATAGTGGAAAGACAAACATGCTCGACACTGACAAGGGCACCCGATATCAAAAGTATTAGCCTTGGTCAGTAATTATATATTTATTATATTTTATTATTCCACTGTGATTTTACATCAATTGTTCTCTGATATCGGCCCCACTTAAGTGCAGGTTGTTACGTTATCTCATAGGTAAACATATAATGAATATATATAGGGCTGAATACATCATGGGCTCGTAGCATCAGAAATAACTATCTCGACTCGCAGTTGAATACTCAATGATCCCATAAGGGTGAATAAGTGTAGTCTATTTAATCATATCAATAACCAAACGGGAGACTGATAAGCTTTCAACTCTGCTCTAGGGACCTTCCTCGAATGCTTTCAGCGCTACCCTAATTGTTGTAAGTTACCTCGATGATCATTGTGACTCTTGATATCCATCTTGCATCGACGTGCTTACATGCCAACGCAATGATTAATTCATGACCCTATAGTGACTGCTGGCCTAGCTGAAATAGGGCAATAACTCCCAAGCATGTCATATACGACAAAATGCATCACCGATCTCGGACGCGACCCTACAATCAAGCCACTAGGATGAATATTGGCCAATCTAGCTTACTCCATGCAAAATAATAGTAGTATGCATGCATATATATCGACGCACCTATGGCTCTCGGCCTGCAGCCCTTGGATCGCTACACCATGTATAAATTCGTTGTAACTCATCCTTGCATAAATGTCATCTACTAGAAAGTAACCAAAAAAATATTAGCTCAAGCGTCCTGTACCACTTGGTGTTACTCACTTGTTTACTTAATGCTAGTAAACCACACTCAACATCATATAATATTCTTTACTATGAGTCAAATGAATAATTGGAAATATATCACCGAACGTCTCATACTGGTCGGTGTTACTAATCCATTTACTCAAAATTCTAATAGGGTGGAATTAACATGCATTCATACAATTCAATTATTTATTGATTCGGAAGGGTTTTATTATAAAACACTCATTTCCAAAATCTTCAATAAAATTTCAATTATCAATATTAAATTTAATTATTATTTAATTATATTTTTTTCATTCTTTTCCTATATTCTTATATATTTCTTCAAATCAATAATTGCAAATATCTTATTTAATTAAAAGGAATCGATATTTTAAACCTTCATTCAATTTGAAATCCCTTAAACTTCTTTTATAATAATTGGTACACTTTGAAATTCCTTTTTAATACTTTGGAAATAATAATACCAAATAAGTTTTATAATTTATGATTTCCTTTGAAAACAAATTTATATAACATTACTTATCCATTAAGGATTTTCAATTTATAATATTTCCTAAAGCCGTAAAATTCTAGATCTAATATTTTTAAAACCTTCATTTAGTTTCTAAATCCCATTCTAACTATTATTGAAAAATAATTCATCGAACTAAAATTCCATCATATATAATAACTTCCCAAATATCTAATACTAAAATATTGATTTATAAGATTAGCTTATACAACAAAATCCCTAATATTTCCTTCCAAGATAATTCAATTCCTTTTATATAAAAATAGTCAAATACAAAAAACATTGCTTCCAACATTCCACTTAACAATATGTATAATAAATCCCATTAACAATTCCCATACAATAAATAATTTCCTTTAACTTATTATTCTTCAAAATATTATTTTACAATCTTTTAATTTATTAAATTCAATTAAAATTAGCACCCACTTTGAAATATAAATTTTAAATTATCTTATGATAAAAATACTTCAAATATTTTTTACAATTATAAATAAATAAAAATATATATTCAAAAATTCACTTATTTAATCAAATACTAAAAACCATCACTTTCCAACTAATTTCCATTCTTGTAATTCATGAAATCATTCTACTTTTATATTCTATATTAATTATAATATTTCCACTATTAAATAAAAGCTCATTCCAAAGTCACTATTTATATTTAATTTTTTTTATCTCATTCAAAGCTTCCTATTTTAATTCATTTATTCCATTCTAATCAATTCTAGTGTTATGTCCGGCTATTACGAGCATCTATTTGTTGTGTGCAACATATAATATATGTATATTCAACAATCAACCAATTTTCATCACCATAAAAAGTAAAAAATTGTTTGCAAGAAAATTCCAACCAATTTAATCTATATCAACCACCAATCATCTTACAACAATCAAATAAAATCATAGAAAATAAATCTAAATTATAGTTGTGAGTTACAGAGATAACTCAACAAAATAATGTGTTCCCACCTAGCACAATCTCCACGTCAACTAACATTCTCCACCCCGACCATTTTGTTGCTGCAAGTCTTCACTCAGACATAACCGTCCCTATTGTTACAGAACTTTGATCGACAAAATCCTTTCGTACACACAACCATCATTTACCAACATTGTCATGTGTCTTACTCGCGCACCTCAACCCGGTAGTGCATCCTTCCCGCGTTGCCCTATCCAACCATCCCACTTTCTGCCTTGCCAACTTGCATGTGTTCTTCTCCTAATGCATGCGATCTGATTTCTATTTCTTGTAGGCCATATTACATTTTCTCCATTTGTTGATTTCTTTCATAGGGGAATAAGGCTAGTGAATTTTGAGGGAGAGAGATATGGAAATGGGTATGGGATTTAGGCTATATCACAAGAGGATTCTACGGAGATGTGGAACAATCTAGTAAAGAAAAATAGGTTTGGTTATGTCAACATGGTTTTGGGCCATTAATATTTATTTTTTATATTAAATTTGATCTCAATCAATTCCCTTTTCATTAAAATTCAAAATCTTAAACCATATCGGTTATTTATAATTTCATTTTTATATTTTAATCGATCCACTGTATACTTTAAAAAAATTATTTGTTGAATCATATAAAATATTAAATTCAATAGTTATTTTATATTCATTAACTTACTCATTTTATTAATGTGATATAAAATTTATTTTCATCTACCTAACCACATGAAAATTATTTACAAGATAAAATTATTTTATATTCGTTGTAAAAAATTATTCCTTTTAAATATATTCATAGAAAGAAATTCATTAGGTAACCCAATTTATTAAAACAATATTCATTTATTGAATGATTTTTAACTTAGTAAAATAATTTTTAAAAATAAAAATTATCCAAAAATTAAAAGCGAACATTTTTTCAATTAAAATAATTATTATAATGACGTAGGAAGTAGGTTGTTATATATATGAAGTTGGAGGAAGTTTTGTTCAAGGTGGAGCTGGAAGAAGTTTAGGCGTTGTTGTACTTAATCGAGCCAATCATAGAACTATTCCGTTGTCCATGTAATACCCCCAAAAAATTTAATAGTAATATAATATAATAATTAATATTTGAAATAAAAGTGATAAATAATTAATTAAAATAATGGTGTATAAAATGATCAATTTTTCAACTTTGGAATTTGATGATGGAACTTACACTATTATAACCGGTTCATTTTTCTAATATGCGTAGTTATAAGTTTGTTCTATTAGGAGGTCGATTGAAGGAGATACAGATGAATCGACAACTAGGTCGATTGACTGCAAAATTAAATTTCAATTCAGAAAGGGCCTTCTAAAATTTCCTTTACCTACAAATAAGTTTTTGAATGGACAAATTTTCTTTTCAACTTCATTTTCTTCACCACTTCATCTTTTCCTTTCTTTCCTTCTGCTTTTCAAAACTTTAAAATCCAACATATCTCATCCATTTCTCAATGGATTTACACGAAACTAGCAGAAAATCAAAGAATGCAACTATACTATGATACCATACTACTTCAAAGGCAAAACAGGAAGGACCTAAAGTGCTGCAGACCCAAAAACGGTGAAAATTAGTGAAATCTCGTACATCATTTTTCCTTTTTCACTATCAAAATTAAAAATGGTGTATCTCTCTCATTTCTTAATGGATTTTGACTGTCTACTTAACGAAATGACCGTGAAATGAGTACTACAATGTGGAATAGTAATAAGGTTGAATCGCAGATGTTTCTAGGTTCAAATGGAATAGTACAGCGAAAGCACCAATGGCTTGGTGCAACTCTGGTGTCTTGGTGTGAAAAACTTTTTTAACTTAGTATATAATGCATAGTAATTAACTTATACTTGTCACATATCTATCTATTTTTCTATTAAGCTACTAAATAGTAGTAAAGAAGAAGAATTTGAAGCTCTCCGATTAATTATAGGAGTTATCTCTATTCTCCTTAATTCTCTTCAAATGGATATTTTATTTTCAAAATTCTATAATCTACTACTTTACAATTATTCTACTAATATTTTAACACTATTTTACATTAAAACACCTACTTTTAGAAGAATTTACAATTATTACAAATATTTCATGGTTCTCTCCTAAATTTTACATTATAGTCCATACATTTAAATTAATTACATAATTCAAAATTTAAATTAATTAATAAACTTAGTAAACTAATATTTATTAATAAATCCTAAAAGATGAAATTTTCAATATGCATATTACAAGTGCATCAACAAATTGGTAAAAACAATTCATTTAGATGAAAATGAATATCAATCACATAACATAAATTATACACTAATAACAATAACAAATTTATTTTTTAATTTAGTTACCAAATGAATTTATCATACGTTGCACTATAGAATTATACTAACTCCAAGTACCTAAAATTTTAATTTTTTTTACAAATACTTAAAAACACTTCTCAATTATCTTCTATTATTTTACATTCAAGTCTATATATTAAATTAATTACGTAATTTTAAATTTAAACTATTTGAATTAATATAATTAATTAATATTCATTAATCCATCTAATAAATCCTAAAAATACAAGGATTTTAATATATACAATATTCATGTATATGATAAATGATTAAAATATTTCTTCTTTGTTCAAATATATATAGATATTTAAATCATACAACATAAAATGTTTATACAACTAATAGTAACTCTTTTAATTTCTAGTTCATTTGCCTTAAAAAATCATCTTACATTACATAACATAATTTCATTTTGAGCAACCTTTAATAGGTAATTTACATTTTACAACATTCCACCGAGTACACAGATTACACTAGTAAAAATTAGATTATATAAACATTCTCATTTTCAACGTATAATCAAACCATACCCAAGTCATAACTCAATTGAATGCTACATAACATTTTTGCAAATATCAAAGTTGTAAGCATGATCCTCCTAAAAGAACATGAAATCTATGGTTAACAACAAGGATAAATTGTATAAAAATGAAAATAATGAATAAAAGTTCACATGTTTGATTCAAAAAAAATTCACATGCAGATAAGCTAAGCATAATATCTATCTCTTCTCAATTACAAATTTATGCAAAGCTTTTCATAAATTTCTCCAACTTTTTCACATTTATATCCTTATATTTAATTAGTTGTGTTGGTCATTAACTCAAATTATTCAAAAAAATTAGTTATTTCAAATTCATTAATCCATTTATAAATCCTTTAAAAAATGGCAATTTAGTACATATACAACAATCACATTAACAAAATGGTGAAGTTACTTATTTACTCATATATATATATATATAAAATATATATCACATAACATAAATTATTTACATTTACAATATTAGGAATTTTAATTTTTGATTTTTTTGAGTGAGGACATTAGTTTTTATAGAGATATATAGTTAGCAAGTATTTGAACCTCAATCTTATATCTGAGCATTGCAAGTCATTTTAATTTATGGTTAATATATCGTAATAAATTTAACATATATTACATAATAAAATATATTTTTAGCAATAATCGAAATGAAATACTATTTTTTAACAACATTACCATATGCAATGCTACACACTAGTTAGATCTATAAGTAGGAACCAAAATCTTTTTATGTGGCCTCCTACTTTTATTCTACTTTGAAATAAAGAATTCTTACTTGCACTTTGAACTGTAAATTGTTTCTCTTTCCTCTTTACACTATTAAATCTAACTTCACCTATCTGAAAATCGGTTAAATTATCTACTTCCCCCACTTGCTTAATCATCTTCTTGCTTATAAAGAATAATAAGACATTTAAGAACCATAAATTTAGAAATCCACCAAGCAGTTACTTTACCATGCCCTTTCTCGCACCCGAAATTTTGTAACCCTAACATTAGTTCTTCAACATCATTTACGACCCAGTTTTTTTGTCTATTCTCGAATCTCCTTATTTGTCAAATTCACTAAAAAATTAGGATGCTTCATTCAGAGAATAAAGCATTACTCTCTTCTTCCAATCTTAGATCCATCAAAGTTTTGAGTCATGGATGTTATTAAGAGTTTCATCATTAATAGTCTTTATGTCATACAATATCTATATGTAAGATCATTTCCGTTTTCATTTGAATTATCTTTAAAGGGAGAAAAGAAAATGAAGAAAGTGCACGCGTGATTCCAAAGCATTCTATTGGTAAGGAGGTTTCTACTATAAAAAAGAAAAGTAATTTTCACTCTGGCTGTTATTATTTTATTGATCTAGCATAACAACTTGAGTATACATATAGAGTTTAAAAATGCGGTGATTCAGAAAAACAAGTAGATTGTTATTGTTAGTAGGTTGTATTGGTGTATAATTCTAGATTTCTGGTGAAGAGGCATAGTGGTGACAAAACCAAATCTAAAGAGATCGCTTCAAGGAAAGTCGATGATGTTTTTCTTAAGACCTTATTTGGCCTCACCATTCATTTAAACAAACTAATAAGTGCTATGTGTTAAGGAAAATCATCTCCTAAGGTACAATAGAGCCCAGATAATTATTCTCTTTGATCGATTATGATAGCACTATCGAAATCGATTCAAACTATCTTCTGAATTGACTGTAGAGACTAGAGTATCGAATTTGTGAACTGCAGTACCAAAAACCCGAAAATGACTTAGAAATATGATAGGAGAGGAGAAGGAGAATTTCGAAACATAGGAAAAGTAATTTTGAAACGTTTTCCAGGTGTTTCTAATTCCAGAGAAGAAAAATTAAAACTAAAACACTTTTTAGGCATTTCTATTTATAGTTGCAGAGAGGCGCCTTTTCGTTGTGAGAAGGCATGTCCATTCATTTGAAATAGTCACTTCTCCTGCCCACGTTCATTCGCTTTAAACATTTTGTCATTTTTGAAACAATCGCGTTTCTCGTTGTTATTAACGGTCACATCTCTCGTTGTTTCTGTCTATTTAAATTTGAATTCTGGGCATGTTAACGGATTAAAATATGCCCCGTTTTAACTAAAACAATTCTATCCGAAAATGTATTTGGACCAAACTCCGCTCGGCCGGTCGGACAGATGGCGGCGGCATGCGTGCATGTATGGTGGTTGTGCATGACCTCCCTCCTTATAAAAGAGCAAGAAGTCGGTGCCCAAAGGGCCCAAACTTCCCTTGAGAAACCTGTATTTAAACATATATAGTTCCCAACACTATGCCACAAAGTGAATCAGACAATAAGGATCACATAATATATGGTAAATTTTCTATTCTCCCACTTTTTCAAACAACATATGAAAAAATCATCTGTTGTATGACATAGCCCGTGAAATCATAATTTTACTGAGATTTCATGATTGTCATTTGTGCAACAATATATATGTTTTTTGATTTAAGTTATCGAAAAATTTAGTTTTGGCTCCATATCGATTTTGTTTACCTCTCAATATTTTCTGAATTATTTTGTGGCCATGTGTTCCTTAATTTTTTCCCTCTTCTCTTTCTCACCATCCTATTTTTTTCCCCATCTCTCAAACTAGAGAATCGAATGATTAAACCATATCCATCCTGTTTTCTTCTCCTTTTTTATTTTGCAAGCCATTTCTCGCTCTCCTTATACTCTCTCGCTCTCAAAACCTAATTGATGGGACCCTAATCTCAGCTTCCTTTTGCCTTGAAGCCATCTTTTGGAATTAGGTTTACCTAACTGAAGCCCCGATCGATAATGAAATCGCCTGCGTCCCTATATCGATTGATAGCTTAGTTGATTCTATTGATTGACGAAATTCTTTGGTTGCTTCTTTGTCGAGTTGGATGATATAAAAATTGGTATATGATTTTTTGTGATCTTTTGATTTTGCTCAAACTCGATCTACAATAATGTCGATGATGATATGGGTGCTTATATAGGATTTGATTTCCTATATTTTTGTTTTGAGATTTTCGTTTAAAATTTTCTCGTGGCTTGTTCAAATTAATTGTTCGAATTTGTTTTGTGACTTCATTGTAGCTTGTAGTTTGCTTTGTTTATGTTTTCAATTGCTTTGTTTAGGTTTGAAATGTCCTTTTATCGATGGCTTGATGCTCTTCTGACTTGTTCATCTTTGTTTATGTTTTCCGGTTGGTTTTTCTGATGCTGATGCTTTGCCTTATTTGTTCACTTCATTGTTTCACTGGTTAGAGTATCTTTTTGCTTGGTAGATTATTGCAAATCCTTTGCTTGTACATGAATGTAACTTAATTGATCTTGTTTTGTTGGCTATTAATTTATCTTGCTTGTATCTGATATATATGTGCATGCCTGTAGTATTTTGAGTATTGTTGCCCCTTGTTGTACATCCAATTGCACTTGAAACTGTATATGCATCTCACTGATGTACACTTCTTTTTCCATGTTTATTCTGGTATGGTTCCTTCCCTTATTGTCTCAAGTATATGTATACATATACACATATATGTGTACATATGTACTTTTTAGAAAAATGCCTTGTTTTGTTGATTATGTGAGTGTGCACTAAGTTTCTATTGTGTCATTTTGAATTGGCTTGTGTATGGTAGCTTCATGTGCATTACCTATTGTTTACCTTGGTTTGTACATGTCAATTTCAAGATAGTGTGAGTGTGCACTAAGTTGCCTATTGTGTCATACAAAATAGTATCGATACGAAGACGATAATGTCATACAAACCCAAACTTGCATCGATCATATCTCAAGATCTACAAGTCCAAATGCCACCAAATTTTCACAAGAGCTTGCCTACAATGTCAAGAATGTACCAGATCAATTTCAGCCGAAATGGATCATTTCTTGATCGATATGAATTCCATTCGTGTTGCTCTAATATCGAGTTAAAATCACCTGAACTCGATCCCATCGACCCACCCACATGAGAGATGAAAATTTTCGAGATCTGGGCGAGATATTTGCCGCTTACGCCTATAAATAGTGACTCTGGACATACAGAAAATAGACTTTTGGCTTCTTTACATCAATACTCTGCCGAAATGGCTGCTCTACTTTGAATATACTGTTGTAATCCACTTGTAACCAGGAAGCTATAATCAATAAACATCAATCATCATTTCATAGTGGATGGAGGCCATACGCCGAACCACTCTAAATTTGTGTGTTTCTGCACTTTTTTCCTATCTGTCAATTGGTGAGTTGTAAGATCTGCCTCATTTTACATTTACTTTCTTCATTTTATCACTTCCAACACATTCGAGGAGTGTTGTGCCCAATTTTGATACAAACACTTTGGTGCTTTCACTGAGAGAACCCAGCTTTTCTCCTGATTTGTGGATCTACTACCGTCGTTGGATTGCAATCTAAGGAGAAGTTCCAGATCTGTCGTCCAGTGGTTCCTTCTTTTCAATTAAGATTGCTCCAGATCTAAGAGGAACTGCAGCCAACATGATTGTCGTATCCATATTTTTCATATCCATGAAAATATGATAATTTTCGTATCGAGAAAATATGTTGATTTTCATATCCAAAAAATATGATGATTTTCGTGTCCACATTTTCTTACCCCAGAAAATATGATGATTTTCGTATCTATATTTTCGTATCTAAAAAATATAATGATTTTTGTATCCATGAAAAAACCATGATTTTCATATTCATATCTTCATATCGGTCCAGATGCATCCAATTCGTATAGACACTCGGGTACACTTCATATCGACCAAGAAGTATCCAATTTGTATCGATACTCAAATACACTTCATATCGATCCAACTGCATCCAATTCGTATCGATCCAGCTGCTTCCAATTCGTATCGATCCTCGGATACACTTTATATTGATCCAGCTGCGACCAATTCGTATCAATCATCAAATACTACTTTGTATCGATCCAACTGTGTGCATTTCGTATCGATCCTTAGATACGACTTCATATCGATCCAGCTATGTGCATTTCATATCGATCCAAATGTCCACTTTTTGGATCGTTCAATTTCACCAAAAAATTTATCATTCAAACATTGCTGAGAACAATAAGAAATTTCAAAAATAAATAAATTTCGGGTACGACCTATATTTCAAAAAAGAGTCTAAAATTTGATACGATGACCGAAACCTAGCCACAGCGTAGAGCACCCGCATAATTCAAAGCTCAACTTAATGAAGGAACATTCCATCCATGCTCCTGATCGTTCCATGACTGAACGAGACAAAGGGGATTACAGCAGCAAATGTTGAATTGCAATCAAGGAATGGGTAAAGAAATACTACTTAACCAATGCTCCCAAAGACTGGAGAACCTAGCTAATAGGCCAAGAACTGGAGTTGGTTTATACATCACGCTTCTAAGGTGGACTGTAACTTCCCCCAATTGACCAGCTTTTTAACTCCTAAACCGATAACTATGGTACAACGGCTAATATGACGACTACCCTACACTGTCTACTCTACCAACGCAAACCATAGTTGGCCACCACTGAGCTATCTTTAAATGCCCGCATCTTAATCATACCGTGTCCATATGACTAGAAGCATAGTATATAACCTCCGACAACCTCATGAATTGAGAATGACGCATGGATTCCACCAAAGTGAAAAATGCCATCATATGTAGATGTCTTCCCCCATTCTTCAAAGAATACTGTCAACCGTGGTTAGACAACCAGTTCTAATTCTCGAATTGATGAAGGGGATAAAGAAGCTAGAAGCCAATGCATTGATCAAAACCCACAGCCATTTGCTGCCAACACTCATAAATGAATTTATCACAAAAACATATTTTCAGAATTTAAGAAGAGAAATGGTGGATAGCCGCCAACAACTACACCAACATATCATATCCAATATTGAGTAGATGAACCAAATGAAGGATCAATGTGGCAAGATAAGGAGGAAACCTACTCCATACTCTAAATCGGGAAGCTCCTCTTCCTCAGATGGCTACCATGGACGCCATCACCATAAGGCTACTCCGGAAAGGAAAGCTTCGACAATATGTGCAAGCCCCATAAAGCGACGGGCAGGGAATGCCCACCCCTATTGTACCGACCCAGAATTTCTGTCATTTGAAATTCATATATTTAATTAATTATAAATATCCATAAGTAAATTTAATAAGCAGAATAAATTATATTTCAAATATAGTAATTTAATTGGATAATTAAATTGTTGATTTAATATTTGAAATTGCTGAAATAATTGAAAATTGGATTAAAATTGAATAAAAATGATTTATAAAGTTGAATTAAATCTTATTTGAATTAGAACGATGTTACATAACTTTTAAAATAGAATTAAAAGTTGAATTACGGAAATTGAATATTTTAATATTTAATTAATGAGTGAAAATAGTCATTTTTCATACAGTCTCGGATTTCAACGAAACTAGTTTCATCGGATCCGTAATGTTATATTATTATAAGATTTCAAATTTCATGTCAATTAGATTTACGATTTGTCCAAGGCAAGCTAAAACGCGCAGAAATCGGTTTAAGTATTTAAATTTGAATAATTCGATTCGAAAACCTATCTTTCAAATACGATCGAATTGGCTCCTGATATATGTTCCATTACGCTCAGAATGGGGGTAAAACATTAAATGCCAGGCGGCATGCTTCTTTTCGAGTTTGGAAATTTTAGGATGAATAGTGTCGTCAAATTTTCTATAACAGGCCAAACTATTTTCTATTTTGCAAACCATTAGGGTTTTAAACCCTACCCGCCACCATCATTTTAATGGCCAGTGATTTCTAATTTTTCTTCTTCTTAATTTCTTCCAATCCACCAACCAATTCGGGAAACCTCCAACACAAAAATTGCAGAGTTAAGTGAGATCTACAAATTCATATGGGGATGATTGATTTTAGTTGAGAAAATCAATGGCAATTTCAATTTGAAAACCCCGCGTTCGAGCATGATTTTCAATGTTATGGCGAAGCCGAGCTGCGCCGCATTCAAGCTGAAGGTAGAGCTTGCATAGGCGAGCAAAGTGGTGGTCGCCGATCGAGTTCGATCGCGTGTGGGTGGCCACGGCAAATCAATTTCGAATGGAGCAAGGTGGGTTTTCACGCGAATGAGACAAAGGAGAAGAAGAAGCAAATGTTCGGCCCAGATCTTCTGTGGTGAAATCAAACGGTCACGATTCGCGCAAGGTTGAAAAATAAATAAATAAAGAAAGAAAGTGTAATTAATTATATTTAAATTCGTATAATGTTTAAATTTCCATATCTTTGTTATACGAGGTCCATGTCACACGAAACGAATTGCTTTGGGTCCATATTAACGAAAAATACGCGATGGAGCTAGTTTGGAGCTGATTGGAGCTAGTGTGAATTTCGGGTGAAATTAAACACATGTTTAATTTTAATCGGAATAAATTGCTAAAGCGACGACTACAAGCAATGTGAGTACGACTCACTCTATCTGACTCACTGATATTTTTATACAAGTGAGAATAAATATTATTTATGGTGGTTGATGATTGTTTGGATGATATATGATATATTGATGGGTATTTGGATATATTACATGCCTAGTGGAGTAGATGACCCTATACGTTCCCGTGTATGAGCGGATGACGCTTTATACGCGCGTCTATCTTGAAGCAGACATTGTACACATATTCTAATGTATATTTGTTGCAGGTGACAGGTTGGAGGGATCCAACTAGATTCCTCGTCCGTATTGATTTATTTACAGATATCGTGATATATGCTGTTATCGTATGATATATGATGTTTGGGATGCCATGATTGTTATATTTAGTGCTGTTGCAGCATTGGGCTTATTTTTGGAATTTTAAAAATGTTAAAGTGATGATTTCCAAATTTAAAAGGATTTTCAAGTGATTTTGAAAATATACGTTTTGTTGATTTTTGAAGTGTTAAAGGAATGGATTTATTTTTGAATAAAAAAACGTTATAATTTTTATGTTATAAAAATTATGATTTTTGGGAAACATAAAAAGAATATGATTTTTGAAATATGGAGATTAATATTTTGTGAAATACTATAAAATGAGAATTTTTGATTTATTATAAATGGTTTATATAGAAGATTTACAAAATTTATATTTTATAAATTAAAATATTGGAATTATAAAATGAATTTTGTAAAAGTTTAAAATGAAGTTATAAATGGAGTTTATAAGTGAATAAGATTTATGATTATGAAGTTATAAAATAATTGAATTTGCAAAATAAATGATTTATAAGTAATTAACTTATAAATTTGATTTGGCATATAAATGAGATAAATGGAATTGGTTAATAAAGGAGATTATAAATTGAAGTTTTTATAAAATAAAATGTGAATTTATAAACATTGTTTATGAATCCAAAATCAATTGAATTTGATAAGTAAATATGAAAGCTTATTAAATGAGATATATCCATGATTTTGGATAGTGGATAATCCTTTAATTAAATATATAGAAGTATTGAATTTGGTTAGATATCCACGATTTTGGACAGTGGATTATCATTAATAAATGTGTAGAAATACCAGATTTGGTAAATAAACTATATTCACGATTTTGGACAGTGAATAATCTTTAGAAAATAAATAAATGTTTTAGGAAGTGATATTTTAAATGGAATAAAATGTCTTAAAGATGGTTTTAAAATGTGTTAAATATCGAATACATAGATTTCAACATTCACTGTTGAAATAGACGTTTCGAGAAGTAAGGAAATGATGTACTATAATAATGTTGTTATAGTAAATGATTTTCGAAAGGAAAGGTTTTTGTATAGTATTGGGATTTATATACCTATCTAATTTTCGAATCACCATACTAGTGATTTTGGGTTGTCCTAACAATGTTTTACGCAACATTTATTTTGACCCGAATAAATGTATTTAAAGAGAATGTTTTCCCTATATAATAAAATATATACCGAATCATGTTTTAAGTATATTGAATATTTTCCAAGTGTTGAAAATAAATAGAATTGTGGATTACTTATTATTAGATAAGTATATGGAAATGTTTTTCAATATAGAAGTTGAAATAGTTTTGAGAATATATCTTTTTAAAGATATTTTGAACTGAATATTTGGCAAATGGTTTAATTAATAGAAGATTAATTAAAAGGGCCCAGTGATTGTATATGGTGCTAAATATTTGTTTGTTCGCTTTGATTGTTAAATTAAGGACTATCGGACTTGGCCAAAATTTTAGTTTCTCAACTTGATGTGGGAACTATTTAGTCGTACGCTTGGTACGTTGCCTTCTGTGTAGGCTCGATTATCTTATTTGTTGGGGATGTTGGTTCGTATAGTACGGAGTATTACTCCAATCTATCAAGCTTCCTTCTTGGACCGAAGGATAGCAAGTTGAAAGTTGGAGACGTGATAAGTCTATGAGACTTAGTTTCCTTGTGAGGTTGAGAAACGCTTTTGCGTTGTTGGTGCGAAGAGACCAGGATCAGATTTATCTGAAAATAACACTTCGGACCAATGTATATGCGACGATTGTGCAGGTTGCATGTGATGATATTGATGTTTTGAATTTTCATGGTGGGGGACTGCTTGTTGATCATTTAGGGTTAAAATCCCAATATTCATCCAGTAGAAATGGTCTTTTCATTATGAAATATCCAATGCGAGGACTATTCGCTACTAATCTTAGGGATTTTCCGACAAGATGTGGTAGGAAAGTACCTTCGGTTTGTCCTGTTCCTGGAAAACTTGTATGGATGTTTGTCTGACATTACATTTCTAAAGATTATGTGCATTGGTTTTTAAAATATACATCAGTGGTGGCGGAGAAGGCAACTTCTCTTAGCTTAACACCCTCCTTGAGACATATGAGCTTAAGGGTTGTATTTTTGTGGAAGGCAATTAGTTGTCAATGGAAATGGCCATGTGGCATTCAAAGTGATGTGATATGTGATTGTGAAAGGTAATCATTACCTCATCAGGCCTCATCAACCGGAAATGACCAAAACAGGGTTAGATGCGGCCAGGCTAAGTGGGTCATTCCCAAGTAGGATATGATCATCCTCTTCTAGGTATATCTTTGCATGCTGTGACGTCGTGTATCTAATTATTGTGGTTTGTATGCTAGAGGGCCCTCGATAAAGGTCGGTAACGACCGGAGGATGACATATTCGGTACCATCTAGTTATAGAGGTGGGCCGGTCTTGTGAAGGTGGAGAAACTTTGTGATGGTTTCTCGGTACATTTTTCTAGACATGTACTACCGGAAGGTAGCTAGTCCCTTCACCTGGTCATTTGTATGGAAATCCAAACTCCATTACGTACCTGCCATTTTATTTGTAGAGCCTAGTATGCTGGAATTTAATAATGGTAACAATTTCAGCTATTTTGAATTTATTTGTGCAATAGACACTATTATAATATAAGAGGATTTGATGTGAAATGATTTAGTTATCGTAAGGTAAAAACATGTCCGTGTTTATGTGTGGACTTGTCTTACGAGATACTTTTGTTTTGGTAAAGGAGAAGTTTGGTAACATAATAAATTCAGTTGAGTGTGTTTTCGTGTAGGTTTACCAGACTGATACGGGCATTCGTCCCTTTCAATGCTTGGGTCAGACCGAGTATATTTATAGGTTTAGATTTGGTGATTTTGGAGCTTCAGCAGGGGAGCTGGAGATCTTCATTTTCGCACATCCATTTGTGCTTGATTATCTGCTGCATTGCTTAATTATTTTAAATTATCGGCATTTGTGAGGATGGGTTATTATAACCGTCCAAGCTAATAACTCTGATTGATTGTTGAACTCTATTGATGTGTATATATACAGTTTCTATTTTGTAAAGATCATTGATATGATATTATATGTTTTCAGCTGCGATGTGAGATTCTGTGTTGTTCTTTTTGGTTCTATCTTCTCTCTTTCATCTCTTCTCTTCTTCTCTCTTCTTTTCTTTCTCTTGACTTTCTGTCAATCTGTGCTTTTTGGGTCGGACATGTATGGATTATTGTCGATTCAAAGGGTACGGATTTTTGGGTCGTCACACTTGGTATCAGAGCTTAGATTTTGTATATTCCTAAGCTTTGATGTGTACTCAGTACAGATAGAGACAGTAGCACCCTAGAATACCCCTGTCCATACTTTGGGGACAAAGATTTTTTTGTAGAAAATGGTCGGACATCATTTTCCTCGGTCAATTCCTCTATCCCCAGTAAAAGGCAAAATTCAAAGTGTGGTCGATCATATTACAACAACTTTAATTTCATGCTTCTCCCGTTGAACTATAGGAAAGAATTGATTGATGGATGTTCGGTCACATCCGTCCATGTTACATGCACAACCCATCGGATCATGAGCGAGAGTTAGTGGATGAACAACCGTATCATGTTCATTTGCAGTAGGATGGGTAGTCACATCCATTTAGAATAGGACACTCAGCTAGGTCCATTTTGCGAATCTACGTCCCTTTGTCGAATCAAGGAAGAAATTTTGTCTTGTAGGGTTGGAGTGCATCCCTATAAAATTATGTTATGGGCCCTGTGTCGGGGGCAAGAGTTGATGCATGGACGGTCGTTTCAATGCCCGCTTAGTGCTAGATAGTCAAATCACATCTGATTTTTTATGATAAGTGTACCCCCATGTCAAGGGAAGAGTTGGAAAGTAGACGGTCGAACCACATCTGCTTAAAGAACTTGCTAAGGAATTAGAGTTGATAGATGGACAGTCGAATCGCATCCCTTCTGGTATTTATATACCAATCCATGCTTTGAGGATTGGAGTTGGTTGATGGGTGGTCAGTCGCATCCATTTGGTGTTTATATTCCAGCCCGCGCTCTCGGGATCAGAGTTAGTTGATGGGTATACTCCGGTTCACACTCTAGGAATCTAGAGTTAGTTGAAGTTTGTACTCCAGTTCGCACACTGGGAATGTGGAGTTGGTTAATGGTGGTCATTCGCACCTGTTCTAATGTTTATACTCCAGTTCGCACTTCAAAAATCTAGAGTTGGCCGACAGATGGTCAGTCACATCTGTTTAGGCTTTAGGATTTCGTTCATACTTTGGGAACAAGAAGTTGATCAGGTATGTGGACGTTCGTATCACATCCACCCTGAGTAGGCAAGCAAAGTCATTAGATGGAAGTACCCACCCTCCTCGAGCTTGTAAATATGAAAGGCGAGGTTGTTAGATGGACAGATCCATCCTCCTTGGGTTTAGATTGAACATGGGCAAAGTCGGTAGGTAGATGGATCCACACTCCTCGAGCCCACATTTGTAAGTATGAAAGGCGAGGTCATTAGATGGACGGATCCCTCCTCCTCGGGCTTAGGTTGAACATGGGTGAAGTCATTAGGTGGACGGATCCACCCTCCTCGAGCCCATATCCATAAGTTTATGCTCTAGCTCGTCCTCTGGGAGCCGGAGTTAGTTAAAGGATTGTCGTGTATCAATCCCTTTTAGCTGCAGTGTGATGGATTGTCCCTGAGCTCGGGGTTTCACTTAGCGAGTGATTGGTGGGTTCCTGATTACTTTCCACTTATCTGCATTCAATAAAGGATGAGATTTAGTTTATGGATGGTTGGACCGCGTCCTTGTTCATTTGAATTCCGCTTTGCCAAGCCTAAGGAGTAAGATTAGTGTTCTAACAATCTTTGAGCTTGAGCAGAGGAGAGGATGGTCAAACTACATTCACTTTGGGTTGTGCATTTTATCGTAAGTCAACTACGAGAGTTGGAGAGCAGACGGTCAAGTCATGTCCACTCTATACGTTGCGTTCTTCCGATCGAGCTGAGGAAGAGAGTTGAAATGATGGCTCATGATGGTTAGCAAGTTGGCAGTCAGTCGTTGATGATTTTAAATTGAGAGTTGGCCCCTGATGAAATCGGTTCACCGCATGGTTGTTTTGCTAAATCACATACGCAAACTAGAGACTTAATGGTCAAATCATATCCATTTTAAACATGTGTTCTTAACCCCAAGTGTCTAATGTAGGATTGGATGCATGTACAGTCATGTCATATCCACCCTTGGTGTGATTTAGATTTTTTTAGGCACCAGAAGAAGCATAAGTATTTTGATGAGCTTCAAGTAAGAGATGGAGAGTGCATTGTTAGGACATAACTCCAAGTCTATCTAATATCTCCTAATTAAATGGCATAGGAGAATGAGTGGATGTTCGGTTGCATCCACTTTGTACTGGAGTCCTGACCTTGTTGGTATCTTTGACTTTAAGGCCCTGGCCCCAAGTTAGTGGCATATAGTAGTCGATCAGTGGTTGAATCATGCTCGTCATAATGATACTTCAATAACTTGGTCATAGTCTACAAAGGTTGTTTGGCACCGAACCTTGACTACTCGGTTACCTGCACCATTTTTAAGTAGTTTAATTCAAGTCGGTAATACTTCGCAACATAAATGAAATTGAAATAGAAATAATTCAAAAGAGATTAGATCAGATCTCATTGACAAGTGAATCAGCGTCATATACTCGTTATTTCACTTCGTTCCAGCCCTTCTTAGTTGGAAGTCTAAGGCAAGTGGTTCACTTTAATTAAAGTTCTTGATTGATAGGCGTGACGACCCAAAAATTCGTACCCTTTGAATCAACAATAATCCACACATGTCCGACCCAAAAAGCACAGACTGAGGGAAGGTCAAGAGAAAGAAAAGAAGAGAGAAGAAGAGAGAAGAAGAGAAGAGAAGAAAGAGAGAACATAGAACCAAAAAGAAAAATATAGAATCTCATATCGCATCGGAAAACATATAATATCATATCAATGATCTTTACAAAATAGAAACTGTATATATACACATCAATTAGAGTTCAATAATCAATCAGAATTATCAGCTTGGACAGTTATAATAACCCGTCATCACAAATGCCGATAATTTAAAACAACTAAGCAATGCAGCAGATAATCAAGCAAATACGGATGTACAAAAATAAAGATCTCCAGCTGAAGCTCCAAAAGCACCAAATCTAAACCAGTAAATATACTCAGTCTGATCCGAGCATTGAAAGAGAAGGACGCCCGAATTAGTCTGGTAAACTAGCGTGAAAAACACACTCAACTGAATTTATTAAGTTACCATACTTTCCCTTTATCAAAACAAAAGTATGTCATAAGACAAGTCCACACATAAACACAGACATGTATTTACCTTACGATAATTAAATTATTTCATATCAAATTATCTTATATTATAATAGTACCTATTGCACAAATAATATTCAAAATAGCCGAAATTGTTACCATTATTAAATTCCAACACACTACGCTCTAGGTACGTAGTGGAGTTTGGATTTCCATACAAATGACCAGGTGAAGGGACTACCTTCCGGAATACATCTCTAGAAGAATGTACCGAGAAACCATCACAAAGTTTCTCTACCAACACAAGACCGGCTCACCTCTATAACTAGATGGTACCGAATATGTCATCCTCTGGTTGTTACCGACCTTTATTGAGGGCCCTCTAGCATAAAAACCATAATAATCAGATACACGATGTCATAGCGTGCAAATATATATCTAGAAGAGGATGATCATATCCTACTTGGGAATGACCCACTTAACCTTGCCGCATCCAACCCTGTTTTGGTCATTTTCGGTTGATGAGGCCTGACGACATAACGATTACCTTTCATAATCACATATCACATCACTTTGAATGCCACATGGCCATTTCCATTGACCACTAATTGCCTTCCACAAAAATACAACCCTTAAGCTCATATATCTCAAGGAGGGTGTTAAGCTAAGAGAAATTGTCTTCTCCGCCACCACTGATGTATGTTTGTAAAAACCAATGTACGTAATCTTTAGAAAGGCAATGTCAGACAAACATCCGTACAAGTTGTCCAGGAACATGACAAACCGAAGGTACTTTTCTACCACATCCTGTAGGGAAATCCCTAGGATTAGTAGCGAATAGTCCTCGCATTGGATATTTCATAATGAAAAGACCACTGCTACTGGATTTATATTGGGATTTAACCCAAAATGATCAACAAGCAGCCCCCTACTATGAAAATCCAAAACATCAATATCATCACAAGAAACCTGCACAATCGTCGCATATACGTTGGTTCGAAGTGGTTTTCAGATAAATCTGATCCCGGTCTCTTCGCACCAATAACGCAAAAGCGTTTCCCAACCTCACACAAAAAATAAGTCTCATAGACTTAACACGTCTCCAACTTTAAACTTGATATCCTTCGGGCCAAGAAGGAAGCTCGATAGATTGGAGTAATACTCCGCACTATACGAACCAACATCGCCAACACAAATGATAATCAAGCCTACATTGAAGGCAACGTACTAAGTGTATGACTAAATAGTTCCCACATCAAGTCGAGGAACTAAAATTTTGGCCAAGTCTTATGGTCGGTTATTTAACTATCAAAGCAAATAAACAAATATTTAGCACCATATACAATAACTAGGCACTTTTAATTAATCTTCTATTAATTGAACCATTTGCCAAATATTCACTTCAAACTGCCTTTAAAAGGATATATTCTCAAAACCAATTCAACTTTTCCATATACTTATTTAATAATAACTAATCCACAATTCTATTTATTTTTAACGCTTGGAAAATATTCAATATACTTGAAACACGATTAAGTATATATATTTTATTATATAAGGAAAACATTTTCTTTAAACACATTTATTCAGGTCAAAACGAATGTTGCGTAAAACATCGTTACGACAACCCAAAATTGCTAGTATAGGGATTCGAAAATTAGATAGGTATATAAATCCCAATACTATACAAAAACATTTTCTTTCAAAAATCATTTACTATAACAACAGTGTTATAGTTCATCACTTCCTTACTTCTCGAAATGTCTATTTCAACAATGAATGTTGAAATCTATGTATTCGATATTTAGCACATTTTAAAAGCATCTTTAAGACGTTTTATTCCATTTAAAATATCACTTTCCAAAATAGTTATTAATTTTCAAAAGATTATTCACTGTCCAAAATCGTGAATATAGTTCATTTAACAAATCCAGTATTTCTACACATTTATTAAAGATAATCCACTATCCAAAATCGTGGATATAATTCTCTAACCAAATTCAGCACTTCTACATATTTAATTAAACGATTATCCACTGTCCAAAATCGTAGATATATCTCCTTTAATAAGCTTTCATATTTACTTATCTAATTCAATTGATTTCCGATTTATAAACAATGTATATAAATTCACATTTTTATTTTATAAAAACTTCAATTTATAAGTCTCCTTTATTAACCTTTCCATTTATCTCATTTATATGCCAAATCCAATTTATAAGTTAATTACTTATAAATCATTTATTTTACAAATTCATTTATTTTATAACTTCACAATTATAAATCTTATTCGCTTATAAACTCCATTTTAGCTTCACTTTAAATTTTTTACAAAATTCGTTTTATAATTCCAATATTTTAATTTAAAAAATATAAATTTTATAAATCTTCTATATAAACCATTTATAATAAATCAAAAATTCTCATTAAATACTATTTCACAAAAATAGTAATCTCCACATTTCAAAAATCATATTCTTATTATATTTCGCAAAAATCATAATTTTTATAACATAAAAATTATAACTTTTATTTATTCAAAAATAAATCCATTCCTTTAACACTTCAAAATTCAACAAATAATATTTTCAAAATCGCTTGAAAATCTTTTTAAATTTGGAAATCATCACTTCAACATTTTTAAAATTTCCAAAATAGGACCAATGCTGCAATAGCACTAAATACAACAATCACAACATCCAAAACATCATATATCATATGATAACATCATATATCACAATATCTGTAAATAAATCAATAGGGTGAGGAATCCAGTTGGATCCCTTCAACCTATCACCTGCAATAAATATACACATTAGAATATGTATACAATGTCCGCTTCAAGGCAGATGCGCGTACAAAGGGTCATCCGCTCATACACGGGAACGTACAGGGTCGTGTGCTCCACTAGGCAGGTAATATATCCAAAAACCAATCAATATATCATCCAAACAATCATCAATCACCATAAATATTATTTATTCTCACTTATATAAAAATATCAGTGAGTCAGAAAGAGTGAGTTATACTCACATTGTTTTTAGTCGTCGCGTTAGCGATTTATTCCGATTGAAATTAAACACGCGTTTAATTTTACCCAAAAATTCACACTAGCTCCAATTGGCTCCAAAGCAGCTCCATCGCGTACTGTTCGTCAATACGGACCCAATGCAATTCATTTTGTGCGAAGCGGACCTCGTATGACAAAGATATGGCAATTTAAACATTATACGAATTTAAATATAATTAATTGCACTTTCTTTTTTTATTTATTTTTCAACCTTGTGCGAATCGTGACCGTTCGATTTAATCACAACAGATCTGGGCTAAACATTTGCTTCTTCTTCTCCTTCGTTTCATTCGCATGAAAATCCACCTAGCTTTGTTCGAAATTGATTTGCCATGGCCACCCACACGCGATCGAACCCGATCGTCGACCACCACTTTGCTCGCCTATGCAAGCTCTACCTTCAGCTTGAACGCGGCGAAGGTCGGCTCCACCATAACATTGAAAATCGTGCTCGAACATGGGGTGTTCAAGTTGAAATTGCTATTGATTTTCTCAACTAAAATCGATCATCCCCATATGGATTGGTTGATCTCACTTAGCTCTATAATTTTCATGTTAGAGGTTTCTCGAATTGGTTGGTGGATTGGAAGAAATTAAGAAGAAAAGATTAGAAATCGCTGGCCACTAAAATGATGGCGGCGGCTAGGGTTTAAAACCCTAATGGTTTGCAAAATAGAAAATAGTTTGGCCTTTTATAGAAAATTTGACGACACTATCCATTTGAAAAATTTTCGAACTCGAAATGAAACATGCCGCCTGACGTTTATAATGTTTTACCCCCATTCCGAACGCAATGGAATACATATCGGGAGCCAATTCGATCCTATTTTCGAATCAAATTATTTAAATTTAAAATTTACTTAAACCAATTTGTAAGCGTTTTAGCTTGCTTGGACAAACCGTAGATCCGATTGACACGAAATTTGAAATCTTACAATAATATAACATTACTGACCCAATGAAACTAATTTCATTGAAATCGAAGACTGTATGAAAAATGACTATTTTCACTTGTCAATTAAATATTAAAATATTAAATTTCCGTAATTCAACTTTTAATTCAATTTTAAAAGTTCTATTACTCATTCTAATTCAAATAAGATTTAATTCAACTTTATAAATCATTTTTATTCATTTTAAATCCAATTTTCAATTATTTCAGCAATTTCAAATATTAAGTCAACAATTTAATTATCCAATTAAATTACTATATTCGAAATATAATTTATTCTGCTTATTAAATTTACTTATGATATTTAAAATTAGTTAAATTTACGAATTTCAAATGACTTAAATTCTGGGTCGTTACGTTCTTGCCTACTTAAAAGAATTTCGTCCTCGAAATTACTAAGTAAGAAAAAGTTACAAAATCCACTGACTTTTCAAAACAATTCATTTAATTTAGATTTACCAAAAGTTTAAACCTTTTAGCTTTTCTCAAAATCCATTAGTTAAACTTCTTACAAAAACTTTTCTAAGTTTTCAAATTCATTCATAGTTATCTTGTCAAAACCAGCTATATCGTTTAACTTTTAACTTCAAATCAAAACTTAGTTATCAAAAAAAATTCAATTTTTTCAAAAAAAATTCTAACGCCTTAAATTTTCAAAAAAATTCGTCAGCGTCTCCTTTGCGCGGTTTGATCCGGAAAAATATAGCAATATATATATCACAAATATACATCTCATCTTCGAAGATGAGACATCCCGAAGGGAAAAAAGTGTAAAAGTACGATATGTAATCCGAGATATGTACCTTATATATTATTAGCGAGCATATACGGCTAATATAGCGCGAAAGCGAGTTCCAAATGCGAAGCAAGCGCCATATGCACCTACTAAACACTCAACTAACAATGAGAAACATGTACATATGAAAACAATATCAGTATACAACATATACCAACAACTATATATGTCAATATAGGAAATGCAATCGAAAACAACAAATTCAACCATCAAACAACTATCATCCAATAAAACATCCAACCAAGCAATGTTTATCCCATCACCCATAATCAAATCTATATAAATTCATTTCTCATTAATGTTTACTGAATCACATTTGATTCATTAACATTGAATTTTATTAACATTCATTTATCATATTCAATTAGTTTATATTCACTAATTTACATTCAAGTTAGTTCACTTCCAAATCAAATAAATTCAATTCTATTTGGATTCACTTTACTTCCGATTTGGATTCAGTTATTTATAGCTTTCAATTTCATTGATTCAATTCTATATGAATTTCTATACAATCAACCAGCATCCATCTAACAAACAATGCATAACCAACATTACCAAATTAATTTACTTTTCATTCATTCAATTTGGTTCAACACTTTTAATTTCAATTGGTTTAACATTCAATTGACTTTCAATCAATTATTCAATTCACAACTTCTTAACTTAAGTTTTATTCAATTCTTAACAACAACATTTTATAATCCATGTTTATTCCATAATTTATTTTTACAATTAAAGTTGAATTTCATAATATGACTCATGTTCATATTCATCAATTTACTTTATTAATTCACATTATTTATTTACTTCGATACCAAAATCAACTTCATTCAACATTACTTAAGTTATGTTCCATTTCATCTCTAAACTCATTTTATTTAACTTAAGTCAAAGTCATATCACCATTCAAATTCAGATTTTTTTTTTGCTTAACAAAATTGTTAACCATTTTAACAACAGGTTTTACTTACCTTTTCCCATTTTATAAATTATGCAACTTATTTATTCATAATTTCATGAACATCTACCTAAGTTCACTTCCATTCACTAAACTCATTCTTTATAATTTCAAATCCAATTCACTTTATTAACATTCCTTTAGTTAAATTTCGAATCATATATTTATTATGCTAACTTACATTTATTTCAACTTTACCAAAGCTAAAATTTTATTATCTCATATATTACAAGTCCAAAATTCATTTCATATTATAAGCCATAATTCATCTTACTTATATTTATCAGTTTCAACTTGTATTTTAAATCAAATTTGCTTATCACAATGTAACTTCAATTTTAATTTGCTATTAGTAGCAAATCCATCACACAGAAACTCGAAAATGATATCGATGATGCTGCATTCATCCCACTTATTATTTCCTAGTAATAGTAGTGAATTCAGTGCTTTTATATTCATTTATATTTACAAATCGCATATATAAATCTTTACTTATATAATTTATTATTTTATAATTGTTGTTTTTATTTAGATTATTCAAACAACTTTTATTAACTTATATATATTTACATGTTCAAACAACCAAACAATCAATTTATATACACTTTAATAATTCTGAAAAAATAAACCTTTATAAATAAAATATAATAGAGTTAAGATTATTTCATTTACCTAATTTAAATGATACTATGTCAACTTGCCTCGTTTAAGTGTTTGGAAATCCCTATCGATAACATCGTGTCCTACATACCGACAAGAATTCACAAACAGCTCAACGGATAAGCAAACACAATATAAAACGTTTTATAATCACTAACAAATACAGGCTCATATATATAATACACTCACTCAATTCAATTGATGTGATGAATGGCCCTTCAGCTGACTCTGATCCCCAAAGCGTGACTACGAGCATAGAAAGACGAATGAATGTGCTTCGACCATTCATTCGCCAACTCTGACCTAAACTCGATAGGAGGAGTATAAACTCACTATAGATGCAATTAAACCATCCACAAACTTACTTTGCTAACCAAAGACTGGGTGTAGAGGCACAAATCACTGAAAGAAGAGAAAGGTGACTCGCTACGTCTCTAACTTAGCATCCTTTACAACTTAAGGCAATGAATACAAGGAGGCCTTAATACTAACCAATCAGAGTGATGGCCGAAGTATGAGCAACCAATTATATCGTACCGCCGGATCAACGGGCAATATCAGTCCGCACCTTTTATATCATACCATTAGATTGATAGGAAATGAGGTTCGAGCATTCTACATCGTGCCGTTGAATCGATGGTCAATATCGATCCTCTTCGACCGCATATCGATGTGATCCGAATGTCCATCGAGTACCTTTGTGACCAAAAAAGCATGGATAGAAGAATAATCCATGAATGAGTGTGACATAACCATTCGTCATCTGCCACCTTCCTTCGATCTGTCAGGAAGAGCATGAGACCAGATGCGTATAACATGAATGCATTTGAGCTGACTTTATCCCTAGATCTAACGGGAGGATGTAAACCAAAATGAACGTCGTTGATTGCCCAGCTCCAAAAGAATGCAATTTGACCATTCATTCTTTGATTCTTGACTAAACGAGCAATTCACAACAAGTGCAACCTAAATGTCCATGCACCAATTCTTACCCTAGATACGACAAGGGAAGCAACATCCTGCATTGTATTTGATTGGATATTTCACTCTTCGGTTTTTGCCCAGAATATGGCAACATACGCAGCGAAGTGAATGTCATTGAACGTCCAGAACCTAGCTCATGTCCAAATGTCGGCAAAGCGACAACGTGCTCTGCGTAGAGAAAGAACTAGAACATAATGCAGGATAGGCCGACTCAGCCTTCCATTAGCTAACTTGATCCCATAGTTCAACGAGATAGAATACAAAATTAAAGCAGACATGATCTACCTTGCTGCATATCGGTTAGACTTGTAGGAATGTATGAGAGGTAAGATGAATATGGTTTGATCGTTAATCAAACAACCTAGCTCTTACAACTTGGACTACAGTATAAATACAGCAGGGGGTAGGCTCGACCATTCGCACAATATGCCCATCAACCCAAGACTGGGGGCAAAAGAGTGATTATCCAAGATTTGACTATGAAAACTTGATCATGTGACCCATGCCTTATATTCATAACAACTCAAGGTTACAGCCGAAAGGATGTTTAGGGATAGAATCATTGGATCGATGCTCAGACTTATGGTAGTTGATCATTATTCTGATCCTTACAATAAGCAATGGATCGTGATTACATTGAATGAAAAGCGCATCACTCGAAAACACAAGTAGATTCAATCTCAAAGCTGAAGCCAGCTATGTAGCAGCATGCGGTACAAGGCTAAGTTCTACTAATCCTTTGATTCAACGTTCCTACAAGCATGTTCATTTACCATCGCAAATAAGCACATGAAGCGCCCATAACCCATCATGAGTATTGTAGATCAGATCATAACTCAGCGCAATGATGATGAAGGAGTTAACTGCTTTGCTCAACTGAATTTGATATGTTCGCTTGGACTCAATCTATATGTGGACTATCGTCGGCCATGAAGAACCCTACATTAAATGTCGACCCGAGGCATGTCTCGGTGAACAAAAACGATGCGATGTGGATCTGGAGAGATCTGTTGCACTTAAGGAGGAGGCGAATCTGCTCAAAAGCAGTGGATTTATCCATGATGCCCTCTAACCAAATGAGTATCCAATCCTTTACTTATAAGAAAAACAAACAGAGTGTGGCAGACATACATCAACTACTCAAATTTGCAAGGGTTATGACAAAGCACAACTTTCCACTTCCATTGATCAACATTTGATTGACTCGACCATTAGACATGATATTCTCACATCTATGGATGCAAACTCTAGATACAATCGGATACTAAAGCATGTCCCAGACCAAGAATACAACTATTCCATTACTGACCTGGGTTATGCTACAATCCCTGGATTCGAACTTAAGAACGCTTATGCTACCTACCAGAGGACAATTAATAGATCATTCAAAAATCAGATTGGTCGATCGATGAAAGTATATATGATTAAATGGTCATGAGATCACGACTATCAAACGACCACATCGATGACTTGGCATAGATATTCAGTGTTCTTCAAAAAATGTGGAATAAAAATCGATCTTTGAAATGCTCTTTGTAACGACCCAGAGTTTTTAGAAATTAAAATTTGAATATTTAATTAATTTTAAATATAAATAAGTGGATTTATAAGTCAAATAAATTTTTATTTGAATTATTGGATTTAATTGAATAATTTAAATCGATAATTTAATACGTTAAATTATGGAAATAATTGAAAATTGAGTTAAATATGATTGAAAATGATTTGTAAAATTTTATTTTATCATGTTGAAGTTAGAATGATATTTTAGAAATTTTAAAATCGAATTAAAAGTTAATTTGTGAAAATTGAATATTTTAATATTTAATAATCGACTGTAAAATAGCCAATTTTTGAACAGTCTCAGAATTGAACGAAACAAGTTCCATTGGATCCGTAATAGTTAGTTATTACCGGATTTCAATTTTCGTGTCAATCGGAGTTATCGTTTGAGTGTGGTAGCTCGAAACGCATCGATTTATTTTTAATTTTAATTTGGCGAGTTAAAATAGCCATTTTTCAAAAAGTCTCGGATTTCGACGAAACCAGTTTCATCAGATCCGTAATGTGATATTATTGTAAGGTTTCAAATTTCAAGTCAATTGGATTTACCGTTTGTCCTGTACAAATTAAAACGCCTAGAAATCGACTTAAATCGGTTTAATTCAAATTGAGCGTTTGTTGCCATAACTCGCACATACTTCTGAATTAGCTTCCGAAACCTGTTCCATTTTGTCCGGAACGCGGGATAAACCCTAGAAACGCTGGTTACGGCGCGTAAATCGGAGTTCGGAATTTCCGGATGAATAGTGTCGTTCAAAACTCTATAAATAGACCAAAATTCTCACAAAATTAGAAAAAAAGAAACCCTAACCCTAATCAAAACTGCACAGCCGCCACCCCCAATGAATGGCCAGAAATTCGCAACCTACATCCCTCGATTACTCCAAATCCATCAAGAATTAGCAAGAATGTTCAACTACAAAGTGGTAGAGCACAACACGAACTAGAGATCCAACGGTCATGATCGCGTATGGAGTTGTATTTCGTGTGAAAATAGGCCGCGTTCTCCATTGCTCACACACGCGTTTCTAGGTGGAAGAGGGGGCCGAGTTGGCCAGGGCTGGGGCCGAGCATAGGGGGGTTCGAGAGCTTCGTCATGGCGGTGGTGTGATCGAGTATAGTCGAGAGATGATGATGCAATATTAAACCCTAATTGTTTGTAATGGGTTCGGCCTCTTCGTGTGTTCTGTAGATGGAACGAAGGGAGAGGGAAGAAAGGGGGGATGGCCCAGATTTGCTTGAGAAGGAATGGACGGTGGATGATGGATGTGGGTTTTAATTTTTAATTTATGTTGATTATGTTATTTAAATCGTGTACAAACTTCAATAATTCATAACTTTTTCATACGAGGTCGAAAACGCGCGAAACTAGTTGCGTTGGAATCGTATGGACGAGCACTACGCGATGGAGTTGGTTTGGAGTCGATTGGAGTTAGTGAGAATTTCGGGTAAAATTAAACGCACGTTTAATTTTATTCGAAATAAAAGCTGAAACGGAAATTAAAATCAAGGTGAGAACTTCTCACTCAATCGAATCAGTTTCGATTTTATTTTAAATAGTTAGATTTAAAATATTTGAATGCATGTTTGAATGATGATTGATATCTATTGATTGTTAAAATAGACATTATACGCCGTTAGTAAGCGGATGTTATTTAATAAAAACATATACCGCGAATATTTCATAAACAGTGAAATTGGTATTATATATAATAGCAATATATATATATTGGCATATGTATATATTGCAGTTGTTGATTTCCCGTATTTTTTAGCGGATGAGACCCTATTGCGCCGTTATTAAGCGGATAATATTTAATAAGAACATATACCGCGATAATTTCGTACTGGAGCGAAATTGGTATTGTGCTAATGTTTTTGGATGCAGGAAAACAGGTTGGAGGGATCCAGCTGGATTCCTCAACAGTATTTATTTAATTTCAGATATTTTGATATTTGATTGATTATCATATCGATATATGATATCGTTGTTGTCGTGATTGACTATTTGGTGTGTAGCATCATTGGACCCAGATTTTGGGATTTTAAAAATGATTTTTAAAGTGATTTTAGAAAGTTTACGTTTTATAAAGTAATTTTGGAATTGATCCATTATAAATAAATAAACGTTATAATTTTTAATGTTATAAAAATTATGATTTTTGTGAAATACAGTTAAAAACTGATTTTTGAGAATATGATGCTAACGATTTTATAAAATAGTTTAATCGGGATTTTAGAATTATTGTGAAAAGTTTAAATATAGGATTTATAAAATTTAATTATTTTATGAATCAAAAGGATGAAGTTTTTAAAGGAATTTGAAGACGTTTTAAAAGAATAATATAAATTGAATTATATTAAGAGATTTATAAATGGATATTTATAAATTGAAAGATGGACATTATAAAACGAGTTTTTATAAGTGTTTGAATGAAGTGAAAATGAATTTCATAATTGAATGGAATTTATAGAATTTTAAACAGTGAAGTTATAAATGAAATTTTATAAACAGTAGGTTTATAAAATTTATAAAGTTATTAAAAGAATGGTTTTGGATAAATAATTGAATCTTATAAGTTATAAGATTTATAATTATGGAGTTCAAAGGAACGATTTTTGTGAACGAATAAATTATAAGCATTTAACTTATAATATGAACCTTTGTTTTATAATTGAGTTATAAATTGAATAGGTTAATAAAAGAATTTATAAAAAGGAAGTTTTTATAAATAAATAGAAATGGAATTTATAAGACTTATTTTGATAAGTAAATTGTTGTAACCTATTAATGGAGTTATATTCACGTTTTGACTGTGAATAATCCCGTGAAAATAAAATGAATAAAAGAATGAAATGTGTTAACGTAGTATATTCACGTTTTTGAATAGTGAATAAGATGTTAAAGAAATTGTTTTGAATGTGATATTTGAAATAGAATTAAAACGATCTAACGAAGTTTTAATTGTGTTGAGATTCGAAACCATAGATTTCAACATTGATTGTTGAAATGGACGTTTTCGAGAAAATAGAAGGAAATAGTGGACTATAACACTGTTGTCATAGTAAATGATTTCCGAAAGGAAATGTTTTGTATAGTATTGGGATTTATATATCAATTTTAATTTCGAATCCCTATACTAGTGAATTTGGGTTGTCGTAACGATGTTTTACGTAACATTCGTTTTGGCCCAAATAAATATGTTTAAGAGAATGATTTCCTTAAAGAATGAAATATATACTTAATCTCGATTTAAGTATATTGAATATTTTCCAAGTGTTGAAAATAAATAAAATTTGTGAACTACTTATGAATGTATAAGTATGGAAATGTTTTCCAATATAAAGTGAATATTTTGAGAATTTATCTTTTTGAAGATAAATTGAAAAGAAATATTGAAATGAATAATTGGAATCGAATATTCATAGATATTTTGGGTTATAAATTCACTAAGGAATTTATATGTGAAAGTGGAATTTGTATGAAAAATAAATACTGATTTATTTTTGAAGTATTGAAAATAATATATCTTGTAAAGATATTTTGGAAAATAAATAATTTGAAAAATTATTTGGAAACTGGTGATGTATGCATATCCAGTGATAGTTCAATAACCGACTATCAATATTTCCCTTTGAATGGGTAATTGATGTGATTTGTTTGAATGTGAATGCTACACTTATATTTTTGAATAAGCGCTCACTATTCGGGTTAACCGGGAAAGGACCATGGGGTCGTATAACCCATTCCGAATATGTGATACGTCGTTATAATTGCATTGAAGATCGGTGTTGAAGACCCGGTATTTGCGAGAGCGATAGGATGACCTTTCGATTTACTCTGCACCGAGTAGCTACGGTATAGAGTTCTCCATATGTGATGGTGAATCCGATCAGGATTGTGAATATCCGGATTGCAAGGACTTCTTTGTAAGTGCCTTCGGTTTTGTTCGATCCCGGAACAGACTTTTATGGATTGTATGTCTGACATTACAAGTTGAGATATAAAGCCGATTTCTTTCAAATATATTTCTGTTGGTGGCGGAGAATTTATTCTTTTAGCTTAACACCCTTCTCTGAGACGTACGAGCTCAGAGGTTATATAGTTGAAGTTATCAGCGATATATTCCCAATTTGGTAATGTGACATGTGAGTGATGCTGAAATGATCATTGTGTTGATTATTTGTGATAGGATCGTTTATTTGATCGTCTATCCTTGTGATCATTGTGTTGATCATTTGTTGACCCAAAGCATGGCTTTTGTATAAAGTATGTTTTTGTGGACGTGACTTCGTCGAGCCTCACACCCCGGAAATGGTCAAAACAGGAAAGATGCGGCAAGGTTATGAGGGGTAGCTCCCTTTAGGGTATGTACATTTCCTTCTGGATAGAGGTGGTATCATGGTATGGAGCCCAGATATTTAACCTATGTGGTTACTACGAATTTATTACTTTGTGGTTGTTGGTTTTCGGGATCCCGTGAGAAAGGTCGTTTACGATCGGGGAATGGCGTGCTCGTGTCAGTAGTTACCCAGTTAGGGGTAACCCGGCCTTGTGTTGGCAGAGTTCCGGTTTGGTTCTCGGGGATGTCTTTCCAGAGGCATTCTCATGTGGCAATGGGAAGTTCCTTGGCCTGACCATTCGTTGGAAATCCAAAGAAACAATACGAAACTTGTACGGTTTTATTTGTAGAACCTGTTTCCTCAGGAAGTAGCTATAGTAGGCATAATATAATGGTACCTATGCTGGCTAAGATTTATATTCTACTTTCGAAATGAATTTCTTATACACTATGCACTAATAATAATATCAAAATTGATTTGATTTTAATGCGTATCAAGCATCTTTGACTATCATAAGGAGAAATCTCCTCCGATTCTGCGTTTGCATTGTGTGTGTGGCAGGAGGTCTTATGGTAGTCTCATTTTTAAAAAGCATTGCGAATTGAATTTAAAAATATTCCTCTATTTTGATTTTAAAGATAAATAAACTGTTTTGAGTTCTCATACCAGTCACATGACTGACTTGGAGTTTATTGTTTTCCTTCCTAAACTCTGGGTGCCCACCAATTTCCACACGGGCAGTCAAGAGTTATTTTTATCAGGATATTCTGGATATTCAGGAATTGCTAGAGGCAAGCTGGATGGCATGGCGTATTACTAGTTATATAGTATTTATTTTTCCGCTGCACTGTTTGTTTGGTGTTGTATACTCTGATGATATGATGTAATGAAATGAAATGTATAAAATGTAATAACTGATATAGTTCTTTGTTTAAAGATTATTCATTTATTATTATATGTTGTTCCGCTGCGAATTGTGAGATTCTGATGTTGTTCTGTTGTTTTCAGTTCCGTTCTATTTTCTATCTCTTCTCTATTCTATTTTTTCTCTCTTCTCTTTTTCTTCTATTTTAAAATTTTCTATTCTCTCTAATTTAAAATTTTCTATCTTCTTTTCCCTCTATCTTCTACCTTATCTATTATGTTCTAATCTTCTGTTTTTCTCTTTTCCTCTATTCTCTTTTTCTTTCTATTTTTAAAATTTTCTATCTTCTGTCTTCTCTCCTCCCTAATTTCTATCTTTTTTTCTTTTCTTTCCCTAAATTCTTTTTCTTAAAAACCCTCAGTGTTCGGTTTTCCGTCGTTCGATTTCTCGGCAGTCGATAAAGTGAGTGTCGATGTTGAATTTTCGGAAGACGAAGAATCGTGTCCTGACACTCTTTCATTGTTGCATCAGAAAATTTTTTGGGTTTCATCATCAATTCTTGCAGAATTGGGGTAATTTCCAGAAACTTCCGACAATTAGAGACATCCATGTACCGAGGACAACCAAGCAGGTACAGAGCCTAAGTCGAAAGATTACCATCTTAAGCTAATTCAACTCTAAGGCCATCTACGAGTGTATTCTCTTCTTCAACCCGACGAAGAGAGGGAAGAGAACTTTTGAATAGACTAACAATTGCATTGGTGCAATTCCAACTCTGATAGATTGCTCAAAAAGACCTTCCAATTTACCCAATCCTTTGGATCGTGAAGATTTATATGTTAATTAGGTCGTGTCAACACACGCCATAAGCATCACGATGCTATGTGAAGAGAAATGAATCCAAAGACCAGTATATGATGAAAGCTTACTATTGACAAGCTCACCTCATTAACGTTTATATTGACCAGCCGTTACAATAGGTACTATAGCAACCTTAGATATTTGAAAGGTTGCTTAAATGGAACATTGAGCAAAGCCAATTTGATATCACTTATCTCCCTCAAAGAGCTATCCATGGTCAAACATTAGCATACTTCATATCTAAATTCACTGCATCAGATGATTATTCGAAGAACAGTGGAGAACCATCCAACCGATGGAGAACGTACATAGATGGAACTTCCAATAATCGGCTTTTTGACGTCGAAGTTGCGTTAATGACTCTTGAGAAACGATCGATCTGCTACGCCCTAAAACTAATGAAGCTAAGTATGAAGTCTTGGTCGCTATGCTCAAACTTGCAGGAAAACTAGGAGTGGAAACTTTACATGTCTTATGTGATTACTGGTTAGTAGTATGCCAAGTCATGGAGGATTATCTGACTAGGGGGCAATGTCTTTCTCCTTATCTCAGCTGGGTCCAAGAGCTACTAGCCGACTTCGAGTATTACACCATTACACACATCCTTAGAGAACAAAATGAAAAAGCCGAGTCACTGGCCAAGCTAGCCAGTTCTAGGGATGCACGACAAACAGACTGTGTCCTAGTTGAAATACTTATTATTACAAGCGTTGACATATGAAGATTGACTGGATCTTAGAGATGGAGCCAGAAAAGGGTCATGGATGACTCCTATCAAACACTATCTACCATGGGGAATTCTTCTTGAATAAAGGAATGAGAAATGGCATATCCTCCGTAAAGCATCACTACATGATTATGTCTGGATCGTTTGACTCTATCGATACAAAGCATTACTTTTGTGCCCATCAATCCGAGACCAAATATTACGTATCCATCAATACAAAGCACACCTTATGTAAGTCCATCTCGTATCGATAACCATCGATATGAAGTCTACCTTAATGCATCCCAGATCGATCCAAGAGAGGATCGATATAGAAATGGATCAAAAACAAACATCGACCGTTGTTGCAACTCATATTTCACATCAATCCAAGAGAGGATGGATAAGAAACTCAATCAAAAGAACTTGATAACGACCCGCAAATGTGCAACCATGAATAGGAGTCAGGTTAACTTATGTCCATGTATGCCAAACTAACATTCAATTTTTGAAGTTAATAGTAATTGAATGCTTACCTGGTGATGATGAGAATGATGAACAACAAATCGCTAGCGCTCAACACTCAGTTACAACAAAAGATTACATGATCATTGACAATCAATAGTTTGACATCTGCATCACTGAAGATCAATCAAATGACATCCTTTTATGAACAGATAGCAACTAATCAGCGAATCAGATAGAACTTTTTCAAAATGAAGGATGCATCTTTTCAAAGCACGTCATGTTCACACGAGACGTACTTTGGGAGAAGAATGTTATCCAGCTTTTGGCAAGGCCGTGACACCAAGGAATTAGCAGGAACCAAAGATAGTCCATCCTGAAGATCAGTTATACACAGGTCTACTATGGAACTGGTAAATTTTGTCCGAGTCCGGATCGAGCTCCAAATGATATGACAGGACAAGCAAAGCTATGAGAGCTAACGTTCCAAATTTCAAGTCAATCAGAGTTCATATTCTCAAAAAATTGATCGATCAAGGTTGAAAAACCAACTCTATTCATATCCATCCAATTTCGTATCCATTCCCCAAGAGAGATTTAGTTCATATCCATCGCCCACTAACTTCCTTCATATCCGTTAAAATGAAGCTACTTCATATCCATCATATTAATAGCACTTCGTATCCATCAACAAATGTCCATTTCGTATCGGTCTCCCTTCATCCATCTCGTATTGATCTCCCACCATCGATACGAAGAGCAACAACCACCGATCGATATAACGGAAACAACATGAAGCATCGATATGAAGGCGGCCTCCAACCATCGATACGAAGTAGCATGTAAGCATCAATACGAACAAAGCCATGCATAACCGTTATGAAATAATATCGATATGAAGACGACAATGTCATACAAATTCAAACTTACATCAATCATATCTCAAGATCTACAAGTCCAAATGCCACTAAATTTTCACACGAGCTTACCTACAACATCAAGAATGTACCAGACCAATTTCAGCCAAAAAAGATCAATTCTTCATCGATACAAATTCCATTCGTATCGCTTTGATATCGAGTCAAAATCACCTGAACTTGATCCTGTGGGCCCATCCACATGAGAGAAAAAGTCTTCCAAGATCTAGGTGAGATATTTGCTACTTACACTAATAAATAATGACCCTAGACCTAAAGAAAATGGACTTTGGCTCCTTTATGTCAATACCATATTGAAATGGCTGCTCTACTTTGAATGTACTGTTGTAATCCACTTGTAACCAGCAAGCTATAATCAATAAACATCAATCATTTCATAGTGAACGTAGGCCATACCCCGAACCACTCTAAATTTGTATATTTCTGCACTTTATTCTTATCTATCGATTGGCGAGTTTGTAAGGCCTGCCTCATTTTACATTTACTTTCTTCATTTTATCTCTTCAGCTACATCCGAAGAGTGTTGTGTCTAATTTTAGTATAAACATTTCCCATATAAAAATAATTTCATCCTTGGATGGTTCAAATTTCTTGAATACATACTTTCGTTGCAGATATGCTTAGTAGCACCAGAGTTGATCCACCAAGAGTCGTCTCTTTCAATGATGTTGATTTCAGAGATTGCCGCTTCCAAGTTTTCTTTTGTTGATTGAGGTTTCTTTTTAAAGAAACGACAATCTCTTTTAAAGTGACCATGTCTTCTACAGTTGTAGCATCCACTCTCTTTCTTGGCCTTCTTATTATTAAAAATTTTCTTATTCTAAAATTTCATCTTTTGGCTAAAAGAGTTTTTAGAGGTTTTAGTTACCTTTTTTTCCTCTACCACGTGGATCTTAGATGGAAACACTACTGGTTCAGTGATTTCTTTCTAGCTATAATATTCTTCCACTTGTAAATATCGTGCGGGATTATCTAAACTCATATCCTCCTTCTTATGTATAAAGATCTTTCTTTGATCCTTATAAGAAGGGAGAATTTTGCCTATTATGGATGAGACTTTTAGCTCCTCATCCATATTCGTATTATGTTGGTTGAATTGGTTTAGGATATACATAATATCATTAAATTGCTCTACAACTGGTCGAGTATCGGTCATTTTATAATTAAAAATTTTAGTAGCTAAAAATTTCTTACTTGTTGCGTCCTCCATTAGATACTTGGCCTCCAGCACATCCGATACTTCTTTAGCAGTTGATTTGCTTAGTACATATTGAATAGAGTATCCGTCATTACATTGCATATGTGCCCCCTTGCAAATGTAATCATCTTGTCTAGGCTTGTCATGGATGAAACGGGTGCGGATATGGCTATATCCGCATCCGTATCCCAAAATTAAAATCTACATTCGCATCCGCATCCGATATCCATGAATATTCAAAAATTAACATCCATATCTACACCACGGATATTTCGGATATCCAAAAATATCTACGTCCACGGATATTTCGGATATCCAAAAATATCTGCATCCGAAAAGAGGATGCGGATGTTTTCGAATATCAAAAAATATTCGAAAATCCGCATATGAAAAATAGATTGAGAATTATAATATAATGAAAATTTTAATCAAAAAAATTACAATGCATAGCATTCAAATAACAATCAATCGGCAAAATAATATACTTCGGTTTCCTAGTTAACAATAAACAATCCACACAAAATCATAATAGAGTTACAAAATGCATAATTAATTAGCTTATACAATTTAAATAATTAACCATAAAACTTAAATAATCATAGCTAAGGTGACGAATAAACATCCGATTTATTTGCAAAAGTGAAGAATAAACATCCAATTGTTTGTTCTATCTTCAAACTCATGAGCTTTCCACATAATCCTATAAAACAAAACATAGCAAAAATATGATCTAATAAATCAAATTTCAAACTCATATTGTATTTTGCACTGGATGTGTTGCTGCAATTGCTACTGTAGCAGCACCAAGTGCTGCTGCACTTGGTGCTGCAGCAGCAGCGCCAAGTGCTGCTGCCAGAAAGTGCTACTACACTTGGTGCTGCAGCCAAAAAGTGCAACAACCCAAGCACTTTATATTGCCGCTGTAGTAGCACATAAATAAAAAAATTCTATATTTTTACCTTGAGCGGTGGATAGTTTATGGTAGAGCTGATGCTTCATCTATATGCTCTATATCTTTAACTGTTAAATAAAAAGACTGATTATACTAAATGGTTAAAATTCTAAAATAATTTTAGTATGTAAATAATAACTAACCTATGTCCGATGGTAACCAATCCTTAATACAACTTAATGCTTCCACTATGTCAGAAGATAATGAGGATCTATTTTCGATAATCAATCTACCAGTACTACTAAATGATGATTCGGTTGCAACGGTAGAAATGGGAACAACTAAAATATCACGAGCCATCTTTGCGAGAGTAGGACAATTTGTTTTCCACCACATTAAAATATCAAATTTGTCGTCGTCCTCATCCATCGGCAATAATTCATCTTCCAAATACTTGTCAAGCTCGGTCTTTGAAATTTGCAAACTTTCAATTTTTTGTTCTCTATAATTCTTCCACTTAAGATCCATTTCTGTTCTCTTTTTTAAACCATGATTAACGTTATCATCTAATGCATAAGAAGTAGATACATTTTATAGGATTCACTTTCCTCTTCATATAAATTAAAAACGGATTTCAAACAATCATTGATTTTCCTAACATGAATTTGTGCATCTTCCCCATTAATCAAATCATAGAAAAATTCACTGCAAGCCATTCTATAACGAGGATCGAAAACCATTCCAATACACATCATTAAATTGCAAGTCTTGCAATATTTCTCAAATTTCACTCTCATTATTTGTGCCATGGAATAAATATAATCATGCTTACTTAGCTCCCTACTAGTAATACTTCCATAAATATCACACATGCTTTTAAAATACAAATTCACTGTTGGATATTTAACACCTAAAAATTTGAGAGTGACATCATAAAAGATTTTCAAACGTTCACAAATTTCTTTTCCTTTCTCCCATTCATCTCTATAAGGAAAATTTATATAATCTGAAGTTAACTCAACTAATCGCTCAAATGCGGAATGCACTTCAATCGCACTTTCAAGCATAAGGTATATTGAGTTCCATCACGTTTGAACATCATAAGAAACACCTTTTCCAACTAATCTAGTTTGTGCCAATGCGTTTTCCCAATTTTTATTTCTAGACTGTGAAGACTTTGTGAAATTAACACTTTCTCTAATCTTTATAATAAGACCATGTGCGGCTTTTAACCCATCTTGCACACTTAAATTCAAGACATGAGTGCAACAACGCATATGAAAAAAATCACCATTTGAAATCAAGACCCCTTTACCATCTAACCATGCCTTGAGATCTCTTATCACAACATCATTATTAGATGCATTATCAACAGTAAATGAAAATAATTTCTTATCTAAATTCCAATGCAATAATTTTGTTTTAAGAGCAGCACTAAGTGCAAGTCCAGTGTGTAGAGAAGACATTTCATGATAAGCAATATCTTTTTTTGCAATTTCCATTCATCATCAATGTAATGACAAGTTATAGAACAATAACCTATATTCTGATGTTCAAATGTCCATAAGTCAGTAATAAGACTAACACAAGCAGACAAACTATCAAACATCTTTTGTAATTCAGTTCTCATATCAGCATAAGTTTCAACACATAACAACGAACTATATTTCTAGAATAGAGCTTAACGATTAGATTCATACTCTTAACAAATTCTTGGAAGTAAACATGTTCAATCATATTGAATGGATAATCATGTTTGGCAATCATACAAGCAAAACACATTCGAGTCCTGCATTGATCAAACTTCCAACTAGCTAATTTGAATGGTTTATTAGAAGACATTTTAGTTGTCAAAAGTTATTGTCCGGATAATCTTTAATGGTAGTATTTTTAGGAAAAACTTTTATATGATTTTTCAAATGTGTTGTTCCCGGTGAAGTGGCTCCATTGAATATCTTAAACAATGTTTACAAGTTTCTTTAACAATTACCACCCTCTAACACTTCTCTATCAAAATCTTTCTGTACCTTGGATTTTAAGGGCTTTATACTCAAAGGTGCAAATATTTCTTCATTAGCTAGAATAATTTGAGTTGGTGGGGGCACTAGAGTCTGTGGTTTCTAACACAACTATGTTACCTTTGACTTTGACACAAGCATTTGATGCAGCACATGCAACAGATTTACTACTACAACTTGACTAGGTATTTTCCATTTTTAAAAGTCTGTAAATATTCATAGAACTATTGTAAGGAAGATTAAACAGATTAATTTCGATACTTTGTAGCATGTATAGCAGCAAATAAATAAACATACCAAATGGTGAAGATTAATTTAAGAAAAATCTGAATTTAAATGTTTTTGTTATTACCATGTCCAAACATAGGTTTCATTCACATATCCAAACTGAACACACCTAGCTGAAATAGAAGATATATTGAAAACACCTAGCTAAAATAAAATGTGTTTTCCAATTTGATTTGTCAGGTAAAGTATAATAAATCAATTTGTTAATGTGTTTTTTTGTTCCAAAAATTTCTAGTAAAACTGGATTCCCTCATACCAATAAGGAGTTGGGATGAATTTGTATAACATACTTCTCAGGTGCAATCAGTGAAGGAGCGCATGTTAAAGTTATTTGGCACTGGAAGTCATATAGAACTTGCATCATGGAATCATCAAGTTGAATTTGAGTTAAAACCACCATCTAAATATACTAATATATGATTATACAAGTAATTCGAAAAAATGTTTAACTAGAGTAGAAAGAAGCACAATTGTGTCCATATTTAACACCAAGGTTTTATATATACATGTAAGATATAGCATTATTTAAACACTTGATCGAAGTTTCAAATTTTTTGTACTAGCTTGAACTTTGAAGAAGTTTATACTTTATTAATAAAGCTAACAACTTTTTGGTGAAGCTTTACTAAATTTCCTGTTCTGATGTTGTTTGACTGTTTTGGTTATAAAGTTTTCAAGGATGTACAATGTACAAACAATAACTATCATGCGGTATTTTTTTTCAAAATAAACTACCTGTAGCATTAATTACGAACCAGAATATAATGTTTATTATATTTTCCAATGTGTAAACACAATAGTTTCATTAAATCTTTACATATGTGAAGTTTCTCATACAGGTCTCAAAATAGCTGAATGATATTCATCTTCATATTAAGGGTGATGGCCATATTATGCATGTAAACCCATTGATATAGGCCACTATGGGTACACAATATGGATTATAGCTGGAAAAAATGGAGATGAAGCATATCACCATAAGGTAACATGACAATTCTCACCGTTGCACTTCTAAATGATTATATATTTGAACTAATTATTTGGAGAGATCTATTTTATCTCAATCTAAATATAGTACAGCTAGAATTCGAATATATTTTCACTCCTATATTCATATACCTATTATTTCATGGTAAAATTAGTCTGTCGATATGCGTAACATTACAGTGTTTAAATTAAACATTATTAACCAATTTGGTTTGGAACAAAAGAAATGGGGGATCAATGAAAACAAAGTGCTGCTGTAACATCAATTTTGTTTGGCCGAGGAAACATTATAACTATTTTAAAGCAATATTCTAAAAGCAAATGTACTTGGTTGATGCTTATACTACTTTATTTCAGCAGTTACAATATGGGAAAATGGAAAATAACTACAAAAAGCTGCAGTTACAACCATGTTTTATTTACTGTCTATGTTATGGACCAAACATAGCATGAACACAGGCATTAAAAAAAGGGGGTGACAATTTTGTAGCTGCAAAAAGCTTCATCCATGTTTTACAACTTTAACACATGATCTTCGTCCATTCATGGTACCTTTTGGAACAGATTGAAAAGTCGAATGACACGGGAAAAATGGAAAATATTCACTGGCTAAGTGAATATTAGTATCTTTGGTATGCATTATTTATTGCAGTGAACCTTAATATAGAAATAAGGCATAAAAAATAATTAAAGAGGGATTAGGTTAAGAGGTATATAAGTATTTGTCATGAAATATTACATATTATAAATAATTCTTATTGTTATTGTGATACCAATATTTATCAAAAATTCAAAATAACCTTTTAGGATGCAATTGAAGAAACATAAACAACATAAAAAATTTAACTTAACCTAATCCATTTGAAAGTAAATTAACCTAAAACCGAACAATATATCTCTATCATAAAAGAAATATAAATATGTATGTTTCTTCGGTGTGCGATGCAACTTAGCTCTCGTGATTATCGTGAAGTATTATAGAAATAAGGAGACGTATCTGAGATGAGAGTAGCAAGCAAGTTGAAGTGGTGGATTGAATATTCACCTAATTATTGCGAGGCAGAGCGGCAAGGTAGGGAGTTTCGAACCGAAGCCCAAGCTGCGAAGCGGAGCTGCGAGGTGAGTGGTTTCGAACCAGGGCCGGAGCCGAAGTTGCAAGGCGGAGCTGCGAGGTGAGTGGTTTCGAACCAAGGCCGGAGCCGAAGCTATGAGGCTGAGCGACATCGGAGTGATGAGCTGTTTCATCAATTTAGGGCTATTACGATTTAGGGTTTGATACTTCTTTTATGAGCGGCTGTAAGAATTGAGATTGTGGGTTTGAAGTGAATAATGCCTACCTACTTAGGGTTTGTTTGTTGGGCTTGGGCCGTTGGCCTTTAGTTTTCAAATAAATTCTAACCATAACTTATGGGTATCTTTAAATAATAAATCAACAATAATAACAATAACAATTTTTATTATAATTAATTTTGGAACGGACGGATGTTTTTCGGATACGGATATACTCATATCTGTATCCGCATCCAAAATCTCATTTGGATATCGGATAATATCCGTATTTTCGGATACGGACTCAGATGGATTTCGAATTTTTTGGGTATCCATTGAGAGGCCTAATCTTGTTTCCATTTTAGTCTTGATTATGCTTACGCAATAGTCTTTTTTTATTTCTCTTGCTTTGGTGTCATAAGAACATAAGCCATTTTTCATCCAGCCAATAGGATATGCATCTCACTACAACAAATAGACCTTTTTATAGCGTTTAGAAACCACTAACAAAGCTTTCTATAGCATTTCTATAAACGCCATACATCAACATCTTGTAATAAGTCTGATAGATGCAATCGGGTTTCAAAATTGCAGTGGAGAACAAACTTTTAATAGTGTTTTTGTTGCCATCTTAGACAACCCATATTGGTACAACTACTTTTCTGTAGCATTTTGAAGCTCGCTATAGAACTTTTGCACTGAGTTATGTTTTATAATGCTAACAATTATGACATCATTGATTCTCATAATATGTTTGCGTGCCACATTATTATAGCATCTAAAAACGCTATAGAAATATTATATCAATCTTTTATTATGCATTGAAATGGTATAACAAATTCATTACTATCTATTTGACAACATTGTTTTTTGCTATGAAAACAATTTAATTCTTGCAAAATATTTTGTATAGCGCTAGCATAATGCTATAGTTTATGAAAGCTGTAATAATTTTTCTTTTCATTGCCTAATTAAAACGCTATAAAAAAGTTTCCTTGTCATATATATTCAAGCTTACAATTTTCAATTTTACTAAACTTATTTCAACTAATATATTATAAAAATTCAAAAACCACACTTATCACATTGTTATGTACGTAATCAAATGGAGTCGAAAGCCAAACCACAATATATATATATATATATATATATATATATATATATATATATATATATATATAATATTTCATATGCGGAGGATTAAGCATATGAATATTTTTCACAAAAAGTAAAAAAAAACATACAACTGTAGTTAACCAAAATGATACATACCAAAAACAAAGACATATAAATGTCGATAGATAATACATTAATGCAAGCATGACTGATTTGAAGAAGAAAGAGTGCGATATATGTAGAAACCAAAAGCATCATACAACACCTGTCAATAAGAAGCACATACATGCGTATTTTTTTCATTAATGTAGAAATGTTTAAGTACTAAACATCATGGTTTAAAACAAAAACTTTATGAATTGTAGGACTGATATTACATTGGTATGCAACTGTTGATGTTTCATTATAGCATATACAAAGGTCGAAGAAATCCACTTCTGTACTTTAGAAATAGTGCACATTGCTCATTAGAGGAAAGTGACTATTGGCCAGTTAAGCAAGCTTAGTTGGTTCGCTCACCCATAGGCTAGTGCACATTTCTCCTCGAAGAAATCTCAGCATTTTGGTTCGCTCAAGTTTGCTCACTTACAGGCCAGTGCACATTTCTCCTCGAAGAAGTCATGGTACTATGTTGAACATGACTTGTCTCATATGTGCTTCAATTTCATATACCTAGGGCATAGCCATGTTCAGTTGCTAGAGATACAGCGCTCAGTTCTACTGTCAGTGTGCTCTTTGGATGTTATGGTCTCTAGTCTTAGCATTCGATGTTACTGTCAGTGTGCATTTTGTATATAATCTCCCATTTTCATTCATTAGTACACTGTCCAGTGCCTACAATACTTGTTTACATAAATTTACATTAGCTTTAGTTTACGCACTCTTTTTACGGTATCACCAAAAGAGTACCTACAACAATTCAATCACATGAATATAATGTCCAATTTAATTTAGTTTGGCCCTACACTTCACCATGTATCCATGGTTATTTCCATTGCTAAATTCATTTGTACCAGTTATAAATTATGGTTTTATGGGAGCATGGATGTTTTGGACTTGACAGCAAGCTATCGTAGCACAAGAGTGCATAAACAACAAGATTTCTTTAGGATATTAAGCCCAATCATGGTGATGTGGCACTGCACCATGTCCAGTCCAATTTAGCGTGTCCAGTTACAGTCCAGTGCAATCATGGTGATGTGGCACCCCTGCACTGCGTAAATTATGGTGTTATGGCACCGCACCATGTCTAATGCCAGCAAGATTGCAACAACAAGCTTGCTCTCCAAATCAAAAAGTCTAAGATGGATCATTACTAGAATTGTTACATACTCTTATAAATTTTAGACGTTTGTACCAAGAGCATAAATCTTAACTACGGTGATGAATATCGAATTTACTTGTCGAACATATGAGATTTCATGCGATATTCTTCATTACTTCTGAGCTTTTGGTCATTTTTTTATAATTTTTCTTTAGTATTATTTATCTTGTCCTTGGTGTAGTTGCTAATTTCTACTAATGGTATACCGATCTGCAGAATTTATTGGTTTGCATGCGGCACACTAAATTGTTATTAATCCACTGTTATTACAGCTTGTTATTATATTCAACGGCTAATGATGACAACTATTTCATGCTTATTGCTAAATACTCAATTGAAGGTTGATTAAACTCCACTTATTGGCTGAAGCCTGGTTTGATTTCAGAATTATTTGAATATTTTATTTTATTGGTATGCAAAAGCAACAATCATATTTTAGCGGTGGAATTTTTTTTATGGGTCCATCTTGGCAAAAATCGAGTCTTTTAGGCGAATGATCTTTTTTTGAATGCTATTGGAAAAAATTGAACCATATTTTTATGCTGTGCATAATTTTTTTATTTTTCAACTGTAACTTGTTGATTTTTTACCTATTGTATTGCACGTCTAGACATAGAGCGCAAGTTGTTCCATAAGATGAGGGGAAAATACATAAGAAGTGTCATGCATATATAAATTCTGCATTAACTAAAAGCGGCAATAGTCCACTGCTATTTAATATTAATAAAGGAGATTGATAATTTAATATAAACAAAATTTGAAAACCTTTTACTGCAAGAACCTCGCCAACAACTACAGTCGAAAAACTTAACCCTCCAAACTTTTTATCACTTTTAGACCATAATGAAAACGCTTGACAATTTTGAAATGGACAACTAAAATATATTCGGTATATATTAACAACATATACACAACGCAAGGAGACTGGCATGATATCAAGATATATGATAATACTAAGCGTACAATTTTGAAAACCTAACAATTTATCATGGATCTACGATAATTTTTAAGTGTATAATTTTTAGTGCATGAATGTTTTCACTAGATTGGAAAGCTTGTTATTCTATGGCTTTCGTGCAGGAGTACAAAATATATGCATCTTTTTTATTGTTATTCTAATTTGCATTTGAAAAACAGAATATTCAAACTAATATCCATAAATATGTGATATGCACATATTATAAAATGTCAAAAAATTACCTTAACGTATGCCATATCATGGAAGCAAAAACATAAGATACAAGTACTGATGACATTAGAGGCTAATTTTTAAGAAGTTTTTCTTGAAAATGGATTAATCCTTCTTCCTCATCACCCTTTCCTACAATTTTCCTCTCTAAGAATATTTTTACAGGGTGATTGTGCAATGTTTCCTAGACAGTTGAGGGAAAAGGTTTAGACATGTTATGCAAAACAAAGTAATGAACCAAGAAATGATAAACTTACATAATGACAATGTGTGATATTGTGAACATGGTACTGCATAGGAAGAAGAATAGAAGAAACTAGTAAAAAGAGAGATTGTTTCTTACTCGAAGCCAAATACAAGTTATAAGTACTATGACGACAAATAGAGAAACAGAAAGAGATGGCAACAAATATGGAAGCCTGTAACAAAAGGATGATCCTTTTATAACCTCATAATTATGAGCATAGAGTAATAAATTAATTACAGCGATATAAAAGTTCATGTTATGTACCTCCCAAATAAGGATGCTTCTTTAAATATAGATGGGAACTTTTCCGCTGGCTATAGGTGAACGCATAAAAGCACGTTATTAACGACAGTAGAAGTCATATACATGGATTCTGCATACAAAGCATATAAAACAATCTAGCATTTTAAAGTTTTATTCAGATATTTTCCTTACTTGTGCAAGAAAGCCTCCAATAGTTGGGACAATGATTAAGCCTATGCCCCATGCCGTATTGACCTGAAATGAAACGCCAAAAAGTAATGATTTGTTTAAGCTATGTTCTAATTTTTATTTGTAGAAGTTTTTAAACCCCGTTATCATAGATAGACCTACAGATTGATGCTCTAGTCGAGTAACCTCTGCTGCATAAGCCTAAAGAAAGCAAAACAATTAGTTGCTTATACCAAACTTGCAAGTAATAAAAAAATGAATTATACCTTGATAGGACCAATCAGACCATTCAAAGGCATAAGCCTAAAGAAAGCAAAACAATTAGTAGCTTATACCAAACTCGCTAGTTATGTTGAATACACTTTTTACTTTAGTTAGAGGTAAAAAAAATTACCCTAAGGTAAAAACTTTTTACTTAAGTTTTGTATGTCTCACATGCATCAATTGCTAAAGCATAAGATTTAAAGGCAAAATGCCTTTCTCAACAAGTTTGAAGGTGATTTGACTCCATCTGTCTTAAGGTGAGCCTTTCAAGCACTGGTTACAAGAATAATAACAAGATAGGACAAAACAACTAAAGGCATGGGAACTCCCTTAAGATAAAATACATCTAAACTCAAGTAACAGTGTTAAATAAACTAACATTCAAATAAAAATGTTAAATAAAATATGCATTTCCTTTTTAATTTTACATAATTTCTTTTGAACTTCACATGCAAGTTTCATCGTTGGATTTGTTGTTAAGGAAGAGACATGTCATAGCAAAGATTGCGCTAATTTGCAATAAGTTAGGACACTTTCTATAGTAAGTACAACAATAGAGACAAAAAAGCTTAAGTAATGGGAACTACATTAAGAAGAAATACATTTAACCTTAGCTTATGTATTATGTCCAAAACAGCAAAATTTAGCTTCCACTAGCCTATAAATATCATTCTAGACCATAACAAGAGAGAAAATAAACCAAAATGGTAAACTCACCTCTATTGACAACCCTTGCAGTTCTAGTAACATTTGTACTTCATATTAATCCGATAGAACCTCCCCGCACATTTGAAACTTGTCATGCTCATGGATACCTGAAAATAAAAACAATTATTACCATAAATATTTGTACAACAACCTGTCAAATCATAAAATACTTATTAGGGAGCACAAGCCAAGGGTATAGCTTGGTTGTGATTCAATTTTTTGTCTATACAATCAATAAGGATATATGTACCTAAACATCAAGTTGTACTTCAATACAACTAAAGCATTCATTCATGGAACAATATCATGCCAATATCATGAAACAACTTTAGTAACACACCATCATAATTTGTCATCCTACGTTACCTTTGCTTCCTTGTTTCAGCCACATGTGCTCATTCATCGCATTTATTATCATAGCTTATGCAAAAATGTTAAAAAGATTATGTGTTAAATTTGTTTATGTAATTATTTTGTATGTTGTCTTAGACATAAAAAATTATTAAGTCAAATAGATCCTGATTCATCGATGGATCATAACATTAGTTTAAAATAAATAAATAAATATTATCACTGTAAAATAATGTGAATCCAGCAGCTCACAAGCTAAATCACTTGGGAGTTCTGCTGTTTGTAAATCCAATTTTTTTTAAATTATTTTTTCTTTTACTTTTTTACGGAGGTTGAATTTACAAAAATAATAATTATTATTATTATGCAACTTTATAAAGGAAACAAATGTAATTGTTAAGTGACCTATATAGCAAATATTAATCCCATCAATCTTTGAAAAAAACTATGTGCAATCTAAAATGTCTATCTTTGTAAAGACCCGTAAATCCGTACTCCTTGAATAGACACTAATCTCCTTTGTTTAATTCAAGATGAACGAAAATACGAACCCTTAGGGATTTTAAGAAAAATTTAGGAAAAGAAAAAGTAGAAAAGAAGAGAGAAAAAGGTAATAGATAAGGTAGAAGATGGAGGGAAAAGAAAATAGAAAATTTTAAAATAGAAGAAAAAAAGAGAATAGAGAAGATAGAACGGAGAACAACAGAACAACATCAGAATCTCACAATTCGCAGCAGAACAACATATAATAATAAATGAATAATCTTTAAACAAAGAACTATATCAGTTATTACATTACATTTCATTACATCATATCATCAGAGTGTACAACAACATACAAACAGTGCAGCAGAAAAAGAAATACTATATAGACTAGTGAATACGCCATGCCATCCAGCTTGCCTCCAGCAATTCCAGAATATCCTGATAAACCTTAACTCTTGACTGCCCGTGTGAAAATTGGTGGGCACCCAGAGTTTAGGAAGGGAAACAATAAACTCCAAGTCAGTCATGTGACTGGTGTGAGAACTCAAAACAGTTTATTTATCTTTAAAATCAAAATAGAGGAATATTTTTAAATTCAATTCGCAATGCTTTTAAAAGTGAGACTACCATAAGGCCTCCCGCACACACACACACAATGCAAACGCAGAATCGGAGGAGATTTCTCCTTATGATAGTCAAAGATGCTTGATACGCATTTAAAAGGAACATTTCATATTATCATTAGTGCATAGTGTAGGAAAAATTTATTTCGAAAGTAGAATATAAATCTTAGCCAACATACGACCATTATCGTATGCCTACTATAGCTAACTATGTTCAATAGCAGGTTACCGCCACATTCCATAGCAGGTTATACAACTAAAACCGTACAAGTCACGTATTGTTTCTTTGGATTTCCAACAAATGATCAGGCCAAGGAACTTCCCATTGCCACATGAGAATGCCTCTGGAAAGACATCTCCGAGAACCAAACCGGAACTCTGCCAACACAAGGCCGGGTTACCCCTAACTGGGTAACTACTGACACGAGCACACCATTCCCCGATCGTAAACGACCTTTCTCACGGGATCCCGAAAACCAACAACCACAAAGTAATAAATTCGTAGTAACCACATAGGTTAAATATCTGGGCTCCATACCATGATACCACCTCTATCCAGAAGGAAATGTACATACCCTAAAGGGTGCTACCCCTCATAACCTTGCCGCATCTTTCCTGTTTTGACCATTTCCGGGGTGTGAGGCTCGACGAAGTCACGTCCACAAAAACATACTTTATACAAAAGCCATGCTTTGGGTCAACAAATGATCAACACAATGATCACCAAGATAGACGATCAAATAAATGATCCTATCACAATAATCAACACAATGATCATTTCAGCAACACTCAGCATGTCACATTACCAAATTGGGAATATATCGCTGATAACTTCAACTATATAACCTCTGAGCTCATACGTCTCAGAGAAGGGTGTTAAGCTAAAAGAATAAATTCTCCGCCACCAACAGAAATATATTTGAAAGAAATCGGCTTTATATCTCAACTTGTAATGTCAGACACACAATCCATACAAGTCTGTTCCGGGCTCGAACAAAACCGAAGGCACTTACAAAGAAGTCCTTGCAATCCGGATATTCACAATCCTGATCGGATTCACCATCACATATGGAGAACTCTATACCGGAGCAACTCGGTGCAGAGTAAATCGACAGGTCATCCTATCGCTCTCGCAAATACCGGGTCTTCAACACCGATCTTCAAATGCAATTCATAACGACGTATCACATATTCGGAATGGGTTATACGACCCCATGGTCCTTTCCCGGTTAACCCGAATAGTGAGCGCTTATTCAAAAATAAGTGTAGCATTCACATTCAAACAAATCACATCAATTACCCATTCAAAGGGAAATATTGATAGTCGGTTATTGAACTATCACTGGATATGCACACATCACCAGTTTCCAAATAATTTTCCAAATTATTTACTTTCCAAAATATCTTTACAAGATATATTATTTCATACTTCAAAAATAAATCAATATTTGTTTTTAAACCAATTCCACTTTCTTTTATAAATTTCTTAGTGAATTTATAAATCCAAAAATATCTATGAATATTCGATTTCAATTATTCATTTCAATATTTCTTTTCAATTTATCTTCAAAAAGATAAATTCTAAATATCACTTCATATTGGAAAACAATTCCATACTTATTTAATAAGTAATTCACAAATTTTATTTATTTTCAACACTTGGAAAATATTCAATATACTTAAATCGAAATTAAGTATATATTTCATTCTTTAAGGAAATCATTCTTTTAAACATATTTATTTGGGCCAAAACGAATGTTGCGTAAAACATCGTTACGACAACCCAAAATCACTAGTATAGGGATTCGAAATTAAAATAGATATATAAATCCCAATACTATACAAAACATTTCCTTTCGGAAATCATTTACTATAACAACAGTGTTATAGTCCATCATCTCCTTTTATTTCTCGAAAACGTCTATTTCAACAATTAATGTTGAAATCTATGGTTTCGAATCTCAACACAATTAAAACTTCGTTAGATCGTTTTAATTCAATTTAAACATCTCATTCAAAACATTTCCTTTAACATATTATTCATAGTTCAAAAACGTGAATATACTACGTTAACACATTTCATCCTTTTATACATTTTAATTCAAAGGATTATTCACTATTCAAAAACGTGAATATACTTCATTAACAATTTCATCCTTTTATTCAATTTATTTTAAAGTATTATTCACAGTCAAAAAACGTGAATATAACTCCATAAATAAATCATAACAATTTACTTATCAAAATAAGTCGTTTGTGAATTTATAAAACAACGTTTATAAATTCCATTTCTATTTATTTATAAAAGCTTCCTTTTTATAAATTCTTTTATTAACCTATTTCAGTTTATAACTCAATTATAAGCTAAAAGTTCATATTATAAGTTAAATACTTATAAAACGATTATTTTACAAAATCGTTCTTTTTAACTTCCCAAATTATAAATCTTATAACTTATAAGATTCATTCATTTATCCAAAATCATTATTTTAATAACTTAATAAATTTTATAAACCTACTGCTTATAAAATTCCATTTATAACTTCACCGTATAAAATTCTATAAATTCCATTCAATTATGAAATTCATTTTCACTTCATTCAAACACTTATAAAAACTCGTTTTATAATGTCCATATTTCAATTTATAAATATCCATTTATAAATCTCTTAATATAAATCAATTTATATTATCCTTTTAAAACATATTTAATCTCCTTTATAATTTCACCATTTTTGATTCATAAAATAATTAAATTTTATAAATCCTATATTTAAACTTTTCACAATGAATTCTAAAATCCCGATTAAACTATTTTATAAAATCATTAGCATCATATTCTCAAAAATCAGTTTTTAACTATATTTCTCAAAAATCATAATTTTTATAACATTAAAAAATTATAATGTTTATTTATTTAAAACGGATCAATTCCAAAAATTATTTTATAAAATCATATACTTTCTAAAATCACTTTTAAAATCATTTTAAAATCCCAAAATCTGGGTCCAATGATGCTACACACCAAATAGTCAATCACGACTACAACGATATCATATAACAATATGAAAATCCATCAAATATCAAAATATCTGAAATCAAATAAAAACTGTTGAGGAATCCAGTTGGATCCCTCCAACCTGTTTCCTGCATCACAAACATTAGCACAATACCAATTTCGCTCCAGTACGAAATTATCGCGGTATATGTTCTTATTAAATATTATCCGCTTAATAACGGCGTAATAGGGTCTCATCCTGTGACGACCCCACTTCCTACTCCCAGGAAGTAGCATCGTTAATAAGAAAGAAAGAGGTGAGAAAATAGAAAAGATAGAGAAGAAAGAACAACAACATCAGAATCTCACAGCGGAACGAATAAATTATATTAATCACATAAGTATTTACATAATATATATACATCAGTCAAAGCTATACAAATAATACATCACATACTAGACAGTTATAAACACCTGTCTAGTTATACAACACAATACAATACAACTCAGACAACATGACTCAGAGATACCAACACAGCGGAACTATATATATAACTACAACGCTGAATCCTCCTGCTCCATTGCTCCTCTAGAGTTCGTCAAAGCTAAACCTGAATCCCTTGGCTACCCGTAAAAATTTGGGTACCCGAGAGTTTATGAAAAACAAAAATAAACTTCGGGTCAGACATGGGTCTGGTATGAGTAACAGGTTAAAAATTGTTTAACTTTGAAAATCTTTTGAAAATAAAAGGTATCACGTAAGACTTCCCACACATAAACATGGAAAAGTTTTTACCTTACGCTAACCAAAACATTTGATAGGAAATTCTGTGATATTATAATAGGTCTAGGGTTTTCAAGTAAATAGAAAATAGCCGAAATTGTTACATTTATTAAATTCCAGCTACTAGCCACAAAAGTGGGTAATACAATCAAAACCGTAGGCACTTATTGGATTGTGGATTCCATACAATGGCAGGGCTACTGGGGTACCGCCCGTCACAGTACGTGGCCTAGATCAACGTACCGAGGATCACTCCCGACCCCCTGCAACACAAGGCCGGAACCATTCCTTACTGAACAGTCCCGAACAAGATACACCCCGCAGTTGGCTGCAGACCAACCGCCCACTAAGCCGAATAAAAAGGGACATCTAGACAGGGGAATATCCTTGTCCTGCTTGGGCATGACCCACCTAACCTTGCTGCACCTCCCCTGTTTTAGCCATTCCCGGTTGATGAGGCTTGAGGTTACGATTACCTTTATAGAACATGTTTCTTAGAATGCTCATCGCCCGCCTGACGATGTGTTTAAAGCATTCAATCCATACAAGTTCGTTCCGGGTTCGAACGAAACCGAAGGCATTATCTCGTTACACTCGTTTTGGAATCACCCTCAGAGTTAACGACGATAACCCTTGCATTCTGAATCTTCATCTTCACTTCAGATTCACGACCTAACGTTAATTTGGAAACGATGTGGTTTTCGGATATTCCTAATGCGGAAAACCCGATCCCGGTCTCATCGAAATCCAAAACGTGTCTTTTAAGGCCAAGTTGTCTATTTAGTCTTACGAGTGAATTCAATATTATCAATATGCACAGATAGATAATTCACATCTCATAATAGATAATCACAACATCATCATAAACAGATAATCAATATCATCATCCAAACAGATAATAAATATTATCATACTTAAAGCATATATCCATATCACATAAATATTATCATTCATAACTGAGATCACAATCAAACAATGATATATCAATATCATCCATCAGCAATGATTTATGAATTACAAGCTATAGTTAATTTAAAATTAATTAAATTAACTACTTCTATCTTTAATTAATTTAAAGTAAATTAAATTAATTACTCATTCCATAAATCCTGCTCTCACAATCATTTATTAATTATTCTCTAATTACAAGAATAATTTAGTCTTTAATTAATTTCTCAATTGAATTATCCTAAATCATTTATAGTAATTAACATTTAATTACTTTCCTATTAATTATTCCTTAATTTACAATTCTTAATTACATCATTAATTATATTAATTAATGATCTTCAATTTATATTAAATTACTTATTTAAATTAATTAAGTGATTAATCTTTACTTAAACACAATTATTAATCACCCCTTGATTAATAACAAACCAGTAATTATCTACTCTTAATTACTTATTAACAAATTAATCATTTCATGATTAATTATTTCCATAAATCAATTCTTTGATTAATTTCAAAGAAATTACTCACATTACTTTACTTACAAATCGTCTTGTATTAACTTCATCAAGTAATGATCATCCAATTACTATTCTGAGTAATTATGCTCCATTAATTGCATTTATATTGATTTATTTCCATTTAATTATCTTGTTGATTTATTATTCTCAAATAAATCAATTTCTCTAATTACATTTCATCATTAATTATATTAATTAATGATTTCTATTTACATCTTCATTTGTTAACTTTATTAAGAATACACCTCTTCAAATTATAAATATTAATCCTCTTGATTAATATATTCAGTAATTAATCATCCTAAATTAATTACTTCTCAATAACATTCTTAATTAATCCCCTGATTAATTTTAAGTAATTATATTTTAATTACTTCTATTAACAACATCACCCAATTAATTACATCCCGTAATTATCCTTCAATTACTTCTCTAAGTAATTTAATTTCCAAAATATCAGTTAATTAAACTAAATTAATTAACTCAAATCAAATCAATTCACTTAATCAATAAGTAATTAATTTCTTAATTACTTTTCAATAAATAATTTCATTTTAACTATTGAATTAATTAATTAATCTAATTAATTTATTACACAATCAATCATATTAATAACATCATTTGGTTAATGAACTTCATTAATAATTATTTAATCATTTCCTTTTAACATAATCAACTTATATTAATTATTAATTATGAATTAATTAACCATTTAAAAATCTAATCTATAGTTCTAAATAACATATTAGTTAATTAATTTATTAATTAACTTTAATTTACTACATTTAAACTATTAATTACTAGTTTAATTAATTACAATCATTAATTATTCTTACTTAATCAACTTAGGAGTTGATGCATATAAAAATTCTTAAAGTACAATTTCAATATGTTTTAAAACATTTATTTTAAATTACTTCTTACATAAAACCAATTTATTCTTACTAAAGTTCTATAACTAATTTATTGTATTTTCAAAATCCCTTTTCAAACTCACATGTCTATTTACTATTACAACTTATTTGAATAAATTTAAATTACAAAACTTTATTTTATTCCAAATTCATATCCAAGTCCTGATTTCTATTTTGAGTTAACTTGTTTAAAACCTTCCTTAACACTTTAGATTTCATTTTTATGAAATTCAACTCTTGAATACACTTGCATCAAGCACTTTCAAGTTATTAACATAAATTTAAATTTTGAAAACTTTATTATTTCAAAACTAACTTAAATTTATGTTTTAAAACTTGATTTAAAATTAGACTTGCCTTTGTTTAAAATTTAAAACCAAAAATCTCAGATCAGTAAAAAAAAACAGCAACAGGCTTTTAAACCTGAAAATAACAGCCCAGCCCCCCCTACCTGAGTTACTTCGAGTAATACGCGAGGCCTCCCCGAGAAAATCAGCGTTCTGCTCCGAGTTTTTCCCTGTCGCGCGTGAGAATGAATCAAGAAACAGAACCTGGAACAAACAATATCTCTCTCCCCTTAAAACCTGGAAAACTACAACTCAACACACCCCTAAACCTGTCAACGCCACGCGCTCCGTGCCCCCACCACCGGAGGCCGCCAAACTCCGGTTACAACTTCGACCCTAACCCCTTCACCTCCCCTCAAAACGGCGTCGCACTCGAACGCCTATGGTGACTGCGGCGATCCAATCTTCAAGCACAGTACAATTAGGTTTAAAAACCTGAAAACCTCCCACCGACGCTTCCACCACCATATGCACCGCCATCACCTATTTTTACAAGCTTCACGGCAGCATCCCCTATCACCAGACCCAATCCCAAACCCCCAGGAGGAGTTGATCGCGCACGGCGACTTTAAAAGCTTCAAACAGGAAAACACAAACTGCTCCTCACCCCTTGCACTAAAAATTCCCAATTTCAATTTAAAAATCATGGTTTGGTCCATCTATTCGATCCATGAACCTGAATCAATAATCGGAGGAGGTTGAAATTTTGTCACATGTTGAGTTTGCTCAGGGATTTGTGTTCAGAGACTAAGTTTTGAGATGTTTTTATCTTAACTAAATTCCTAAACTTAGATCTTAATGTTACAAACATCTTTTATTCAAATTATAAGTCCATTCATCAATCAGAGAAGAAGTACATGATTTTTTTGAATGTGAAGTTATGTTTACAGAGTAACAGAAAGCAAACATATCAACATTTCCAGATTTTATTTTGATTTCCAGATAAGATTTCTCATGTATTTTTAGTTAAATAAATTTTAAACTTAAATCTTAAAGTTAAACTAACAAGTCTTATTTAAATTTTATTAACTAACAGCTACAGATCAAAAGAAATTAGACAGTTTGTTTAAAAACCAAGTCTGAAACTACACAGGCAGAACAAGTTTAACTACAGCCATCATCTACCATCCATATTCACATGCATTCTCAAATATATATATACATACACATACTTCATCTCATAAATTTTCACAAACAACAAGTCAAAAATTTATTTAAGCTTTAAAAACAAAAGTTACTCACCTAGGATTGTGGAAGATCAGAGCCTTAACAGGCTTGCAAACTTACAGGTTGAATCTACTGAAATGTCTCTTTGCTTTGCTTCCAGAATTTTGTTTATGTTTTGAAATGAAGAAACTTTACTTTTTAATTGATTCGAATTGAATAAAGTAAGACTGCCTTATAGAAAGAAAGAAGACAGTGTATATAATTATGTTTCATAAAACTGAAACAAATATGTGCAAAATCTTTGTTTGTACAAATGTTTCCAGAGATATTTGTTTTAGATGGAGGCTGAAATGGTACTTAATGTACTAAAGAGATCTTGCATTAATTAATTTTTGTTTGTTAGCTTAAGATATTTAACCATGTCTTCCTACACAAGCTTCACATATATATTTTTATTTTTCTTCTAACTGTCATTAGCCTGCACACATAGATTTCTTAATATCTTGCTTTACATTATATACAGTTATTTCACTTATAATCAATAGCTTCATGTATATATGCAGTTGTATATGTATATGGCCTGCACACAAAGATATTTTATATCTTCATTCTGTTTTAAACAATCACACAAGTGGCCCTGAAGCTTGAAACATGTACATATATATTTTATTTTATTCTTATCTTGCTTTCCAGATATACTCAACTGACATGAAGATAAGTTAATATACATACTTGCATCTACAGGTTACAGTATTATGATGTTTGTATAACAAAACAAGGATATTTTATCTTGTCTTGCAGTTCATATGATAGTTTCAAACTTACAAAAAACATGATTTTGTTTGTCTTGATGCTTTACACTATACACAGTTGTTTTATTACTGTCTATATTGCCTTACTTCAGCATGCACACATATAAATCTAGATGCTTTAAACATATACATATATGCTGCAGTTCATTTATGAAAGTTTACAAGTTTTGAAAGTTCCTTTGTTTCTAGTTTTATTGTTGTCTTATTGAATTTTAAAATGCATATAAATGTTATTATGTTTGTTTTGTTATTTGCAAACTAAATGAATTATAGTTGTTAAGTTATTATAATGTAACCAATGTACTACTTACATTTTCCTAATTTATCTTTCAGTCTTATATTTATATTTATTAATATTATTTAAGAGTAACTCATTTATCAATTTGTAATGGTAGATAGAATAAATTATCTTTTTATTTTAAACTACATACTTTATTATATATGTTGATGTATTGTTTGACAAAATTTATATTAAAACTCATATATAAATTTCAAATTCATATTTTAAATCAAACTATACCAAAAATAAAAGAAAACAAATCATTTTGTTAATAAATGTTAATTTTAAACTTAAGTTCAAATAAGTTTCCAATATACTTAAATATTTACTTATGTATTTAAAACCTTGTATTTATTTATCTATTAGCTTTGAAAAGTTTATATTAAATAAAGCACAGTTTCTAATTCACTAAAACATATTAGTATTTAAACATATTTTATTAGTTAAGTTTTAAAACAAATTCATCTATTTACAATGTATACAAATATATACATATATAAATAGAGAACAATAAATTTATTTTAACAGATTAAATTTATCCATTAGATATTTATTAAAAGAAAAGCATCAATACAGATTTAATTAATAAAAATATATCAAATCAATTTAATATTTAATGCAGATTATTAAATTGATATTGCTAGAAAATTCCGGGTCGTCACATTCCTCCCCCCTTAAAAGAATTTCGTCCCCGAAATTTAAAAGCAAAGGTAATTTAATAATATATTTAAGATTTTAATTAATTTTAAACCATAAGCATATATCAATCATATGCTAACAATCATCACAACCAATCTACTCAATCAACAAAACTAACTATCCAGATAAAATTCTGGATAGAGTTCCCTAGAGTTTCCCAGTATAACACTGGAATACTCGATCTATAGAATCCAAACAGCCTATACTACTAATCTATAGAACTCCTTCGAATCAGAGAAAATTCATCCAAAATGAAATCTCCGATTCCCAAATCCAAATTCCTTAATCTCTTATTACCAAATACCTCTGACAATACAAAGCTGCCTTCAATCCCTATTAATCAGCTCACCCTCGCTGATAACTCCTAAAATAATCTGAATCCAAAAACAATCCAGTAGAATAATCTTCTCAAAATTAACCAAAACCAAGAACTCAACCTTTTCTATCAACAGTAGAAAACAACTTCTCTTTTCCAGAAAAGAAAAACAAATGCACTTCTAACTGCTTCCGCTGCACAACTTTGATCTGGGGTAAATGAAAATGCTGATGATACACATAAGCACAAACTGGACAACACATCACAAAAATATGATTCAGCAGATCCAAAATAAAACTCAGAAGTCCCTTCAAAATTTGAGTTGCTTAACCAATTCTTTCTCTCCAGAAACCATTCTATTATTAAGCTGGACCATCGGCACTACTCCTGAAATCCAGTCGATATCGAACTCAACTCCTCAGATGCAAAGGCAAACTACTGACTCCTTCAAAGATATTCAGGAAAACTTCTGCCATCCCAGAGAATACTTAACTATCGCAAGTCACTTTTGCGATCAACTCAAGCTAATATCCAAAGAAAACTGCCTTCTCCTTACAAATCTGAATAGCTTAAGCTTAACTGGCCAATCCAATGAAGAAATGGATTCACAACACTGCCTCTAGACTTCACCTCAAAAGAACTGCTGACAAATGACCTCCTCGCGTGCCGGCAGGACAAATCTGAGTTGCAACACTGCTGCTGATGCCAAAAATTCCTTAATCCAAAATTCTTCGAAAAACTCAGGCCTCAAAGCCAAACACAACATTCTGCTGAACTCAACTCAAAACTAGTGCAGACACACTTTCTTATCCAAAGATCCTTGAGAACTTCTTTGGAAACAAACCATCGCTACTGCATCTTAACCCACAACCACTACTTCTTGAGTTACCATAATAATATTTCTAGCTTCAGCCCAACTGACAAAAACCCAAATTCTACTCATCCAATCTTGTACCATAAAATGGACTCCAAATCTTTACAGGTTCCTCAAGAGATTTAGGTGAAATCCTTACACCACAAATTTACTCGAGACGGTATTAGGTCTACAGTCTCGTCAAATATACTTCCAACCACAGGTAGTCGTGTTACACACACCACTACTCAATCTATCCATTGGAAAACCCGAACAGGTAATCCAACAAATAGATAGAAATAAATATATAAATATATATCAAAATTACAAATACGCTCTCTCAGGAAAGAAATCACTTACGAGCCTAGGTATTCACTCAACCTAGCGCTCTGATACCACTGTGACGACCCCACTTCCTACTCCCAGGAAGTAGCATCGTTAATAAGAAAGAAAGAGGTGAGAAAATAGAAAAGATAGAGAAGAAAGAACAACAACATCAGAATATCACAGCGGAACGAATAAATTATATTAATCACATAAGTATTTACATAATATATATACATCAATCAGAGCTATACAAATAATACATCACATACTAGACAGTTATAAACACCTGTCTAGTTATACAACACAATACAATACAACTCAGACAACATGACTCAGAGATACCAACACAGCGGAACTATATATATAACTACAACGCTGAAGCCTCCTGCTCCATTGCTCCTCTAGAGTTCGTCAAAGCTAAACCTGAATCCCTTGGCTACCCGTAAAAATTTGGGTACCCGAGAGTTTATGAAAAACAAAAATAAACTTCGGGTCAGACATGGGTCTGGTATGAGTAACAGGTTAAAAATTGTTTAACTTTGAAAATCTTTTGAAAATAAAAGGTATCACGTAAGACTTCCCACACATAAACATGGAAAAGTTTTTACCTTACGCTAACCAAAACATTTGATAGGAAATTCTGTGATATTATAATAGGTCTAGGGTTTTCAAGTAAATAGAAAATAGCCGAAATTGTTACATTTATTAAATTCCAGCTACTAGCCACAAAAGTGGGTAATACAATCAAAACCGTAGGCACTTATTGGATTGTGGATTCCATACAATGGCAGGGCTACTGGGGTACCGCCCATCACAGTACGTGGCCTAGATCAACGTACCGAGGATCACTCCCGACCCCCTGCAACACAAGGCCGGAACCATTCCTTACTGAACAGTCCCGAACAAGATACACCCCGCAGTTGGCTGTAGACCAACCGCCCACTAAGCCGAATAAAAAGGGACATCTAGACAGGGGAATATCCTTGTCCTGCTTGGGCATGACCCACCTAACCTTGCTGCACCTCCCCTGTTTTAGCCATTCCCGGTTGATGAGGCTTGAGGTTACGATTACCTTTATAGAACATGTTTCTTAGAATGCTCATCGCCCGCCTGACGATGTGTTGAAAGCATTCAATCCATACAAGTTCGTTCCGGGTTCGAACGAAACCGAAGGCATTATCTCGTTACACTCGTTTTGGAATCACCCTCAGAGTTAACGACGATAACCCTTGCATTCTGAATCTTCATCTTCACTTCAGATTCACGACCTAACGTTAATTTGGAAACGATGTGGTTTTCGGATATTCCTAATGCGGAAAACCCGATCCCGGTCTCATCGAAATCCAAAACGTGTCTTTTAAGGCCAAGTTGTCTATTTAGTCTTACGAGTGAATTCAATATTATCAATATGCACAGATAGATAATTCACATCTCATAATAGATAATCACAACATCATCATAAACAGATAATCAATATCATCATCCAAACAGATAATAAATATTATCATACTTAAAGCATATATCCATATCACATAAATATTATCATTCATAACTGAGATCACAATCAAACAATGATATATCAATATCATCCATCAGCAATGATTTATGAATTACAAGCTATAGTTAATTTAAAATTAATTAAATTAACTACTTCTATCTTTAATTAATTTAAAGTAAATTAAATTAATTACTCATTCCATAAATCCTGCTCTCACAATCATTTATTAATTATTCTCTAATTACAAGAATAATTTAGTCTTTAATTAATTTCTCAATTGAATTATCCTAAATCATTTATAGTAATTAACATTTAATTACTTTCCTATTAATTATTCCTTAATTTACAATTCTTAATTACATCATTAATTATATTAATTAATGATCTTTAATTTATATTAAATTACTTATTTAAATTAATTAAGTGATTAATCTTTACTTAAACACAATTATTAATCACCCCTTGATTAATAACAAACCAGTAATTATCTACTCTTAATTACTTATTAACAAATTAATCATTTCATGATTAATTATTTCCATAAATCAATTCTTTGATTAATTTCAAAGAAATTACTCACATTACTTTACTTACAAATCGTCTTGTATTAACTTCATCAAGTAATGATCATCCAATTACTATTCTGAGTAATTATGCTCCATTAATTGCATTTATATTGATTTATTTCCATTTAATTATCTTGTTGATTTATTATTCTCAAATAAATCAATTTCTCTAATTACATTTCATCATTAATTATATTAATTAATGATTTCTATTTACATCTTCATTTGTTAACTTTATTAAGAATACACCTCTTCAAATTATAAATATTAATCCTCTTGATTAATATATTCAGTAATTAATCATCCTAAATTAATTACTTCTCAATAACATTCTTAATTAATCCCCTGATTAATTTTAAGTAATTATATTTTAATTACTTCTATTAACAACATCACCCAATTAATTACATCCCGTAATTATCCTTCAATTACTTCTCTAAGTAATTTAATTTCCAAAATATCAGTTAATTAAACTAAATTAATTAACTCAAATCAAATCAATTCACTTAATCAATAAGTAATTAATTTCTTAATTACTTTTCAATAAATAATTTCATTTTAACTATTGAATTAATTAATTAATCTAATTAATTTATTACACAATCAATCATATTAATAACATCATTTGGTTAATGAACTTCATTAATAATTATTTAATCATTTCCTTTTAACATAATCAACTTATATTAATTATTAATTATGAATTAATTAACCATTTAAAAATCTAATCTATAGTTCTAAATAACATATTAGTTAATTAATTTATTAATTAACTTTAATTTACTACATTTAAACTATTAATTACTAGTTTAATTAATTACAATCATTAATTATTCTTACTTAATCAACTTAGGAGTTGATGCATATAAAAATTCTTAAAGTACAATTTCAATATGTTTTAAAACATTTATTTTAAATTACTTCTTACATAAAACCAATTTATTCTTACTAAAGTTCTATAACTAATTTATTGTATTTTCAAAATCCCTTTTCAAACTCACATGTCTATTTACTATTACAACTTATTTGAATAAATTTAAATTACAAAACTTTATTTTATTCCAAATTCATATCCAAGTCCTGATTTCTATTTTGAGTTAACTTGTTTAAAACCTTCCTTAACACTTTAGATTTCATTTTTATGAAATTCAACTCTTGAATACACTTGCATCAAGCACTTTCAAGTTATTAACATAAATTTAAATTTTGAAAACTTTATTATTTCAAAACTAACTTAAATTTATGTTTTAAAACTTGATTTAAAATTAGACTTGCCTTTGTTTAAAATTTAAAACCAAAAATCTCAGATCAGTAAAAAAAAACAGCAACAGGCTTTTAAACCTGAAAATAACAGCCCAGCCCCCCCTACCTGAGTTACTTCGAGTAATACGCGAGGCCTCCCCGAGAAAATCAGCGTTCTGCTCCGAGTTTTTCCCTGTCGCGCGTGAGAATGAATCAAGAAACAGAACCTGGAACAAACAATATCTCTCTCCCCTTAAAACCTGGAAAACTACAACTCAACACACCCCTAAACCTGTCAACGCCACGCGCTCCGTGCCCCCACCACCGGAGGCCGCCAAACTCCGGTTACAACTTCGACCCTAACCCCTTCACCTCCCCTCAAAACGGCGTCGCACTCGAACGCCTATGGTGACTGCGGCGATCCAATCTTCAAGCACAGTACAATTAGGTTTAAAAACCTGAAAACCTCCCACCGACGCTTCCACCACCATATGCACCGCCATCACCTATTTTTACAAGCTTCACGGCAGCATCCCCTATCACCAGACCCAATCCCAAACCCCCAGGAGGAGTTGATCGCGCACGGCGACTTTAAAAGCTTCAAACAGGAAAACACAAACTGCTCCTCACCCCTTGCACTAAAAATTCCCAATTTCAATTTAAAAATCATGGTTTGGTCCATCTATTCGATCCATGAACCTGAATCAATAATCGGAGGAGGTTGAAATTTTGTCACATGTTGAGTTTGCTCAGGGATTTGTGTTCAGAGACTAAGTTTTGAGATGTTTTTATCTTAACTAAATTCCTAAACTTAGATCTTAATGTTACAAACATCTTTTATTCAAATTATAAGTCCATTCATCAATCAGAGAAGAAGTACATGATTTTTTTGAATGTGAAGTTATGTTTACAGAGTAACAGAAAGCAAACATATCAACATTTCCAGATTTTATTTTGATTTCCAGATAAGATTTCTCATGTATTTTTAGTTAAATAAATTTTAAACTTAAATCTTAAAGTTAAACTAACAAGTCTTATTTAAATTTTATTAACTAACAGCTACAGATCAAAAGAAATTAGACAGTTTGTTTAAAAACCAAGTCTGAAACTACACAGGCAGAACAAGTTTAACTACAGCCATCATCTACCATCCATATTCACATGCATTCTCAAATATATATATATATACACATACTTCATCTCATAAATTTTCACAAACAACAAGTCAAAAATTTATTTAAGCTTTAAAAACAAAAGTTACTCACCTAGGATTGTGGAAGATCAGAGCCTTAACAGGCTTGCAAACTTACAGGTTGAATCTACTGAAATGTCTCTTTGCTTTGCTTCCAGAATTTTGTTTATGTTTTGAAATGAAGAAACTTTACTTTTTAATTGATTCGAATTGAATAAAGTAAGACTGCCTTATAGAAAGAAAGAAGACAGTGTATATAATTATGTTTCATAAAACTGAAACAAATATGTGCAAAATCTTTGTTTGTACAAATGTTTCCAGAGATATTTGTTTTAGATGGAGGCTGAAATGGTACTTAATGTACTAAAGAGATCTTGCATTAATTAATTTTTGTTTGTTAGCTTAAGATATTTAACCATGTCTTCCTACACAAGCTTCACATATATATTTTTATTTTTCTTCTAACTGTCATTAGCCTGCACACATAGATTTCTTAATATCTTGCTTTACATTATATACAGTTATTTCACTTATAATCAATAGCTTCATGTATATATGCAGTTGTATATGTATATGGCCTGCACACAAAGATATTTTATATCTTCATTCTGTTTTAAACAATCACACAAGTGGCCCTGAAGCTTGAAACATGTACATATATATTTTATTTTATTCTTATCTTGCTTTCCAGATATACTCAACTGACATGAAGATAAGTTAATATACATACTTGCATCTACAGGTTACAGTATTATGATGTTTGTATAACAAAACAAGGATATTTTATCTTGTCTTGCAGTTCATATGATAGTTTCAAACTTACAAAAAACATGATTTTGTTTGTCTTGATGCTTTACACTATACACAGTTGTTTTATTACTGTCTATATTGCCTTACTTCAGCATGCACACATATAAATCTAGATGCTTTAAACATATACATATATGCTGCAGTTCATTTATGAAAGTTTACAAGTTTTGAAAGTTCCTTTGTTTCTAGTTTTATTGTTGTCTTATTGAATTTTAAAATGCATATAAATGTTATTATGTTTGTTTTGTTATTTGCAAACTAAATGAATTATAGTTGTTAAGTTATTATAATGTAACCAATGTACTACTTACATTTTCCTAATTTATCTTTCAGTCTTATATTTATATTTATTAATATTATTTAAGAGTAACTCATTTATCAATTTGTAATGGTAGATAGAATAAATTATCTTTTTATTTTAAACTACATACTTTATTATATATGTTGATGTATTGTTTGACAAAATTTATATTAAAACTCATATATAAATTTTAAATTCATATTTTAAATCAAACTATACCAAAAATAAAAGAAAACAAATCATTTTGTTAATAAATGTTAATTTTAAACTTAAGTTCAAATAAGTTTCCAATATACTTAAATATTTACTTATGTATTTAAAACCTTGTATTTATTTATCTATTAGCTTTGAAAAGTTTATATTAAATAAAACACAGTTTCTAATTCACTAAAACATATTAGTATTTAAACATATTTTATTAGTTAAGTTTTAAAACAAATTCATCTATTTACAATGTATACAAATATATACATATATAAATAGAGAACAATAAATTTATTTTAACAGATTAAATTTATCCATTAGATATTTATTAAAAGAAAAGCATCAATACAGATTTAATTAATAAAAATATATCAAATCAATTTAATATTTAATGCAGATTATTAAATTGATATTGCTAGAAAATTCCGGGTCGTCACACATCCGCTAAAAAATGCGGGGAATCAACAACTGCAATATATACATATGCCAATATATATATATTGATATTATATATAATACCAATTTCACTGTTTATGAAATATTCGCGGTATATGTTTTTAATAAATAACATCCGCTTACTAACGGCGTATAATGTCTATTTTAACAAACAATAGATATCAATCAACATTCAAACATGCATTCAAATATTTTAAATCTAACTATTTAAAATAAAATCGAAACCGATTCGATTGAGTGAGAAGTTCTCACCTTGGTTTTAATTTCCGTTTTAGCTTTTATTTCGAATAAAATTAAACGCGCGTTTAATTTTACCCAAAATTCTCACTAACTCCAAACGACTCCAAACCAACTCCATCGCGTAGTGCTCGTCCATACGATTCCAACGCAACTGGTTTCGCGCGTTTTCGACCTCGTATGAAAAAGTTATGATATTATGAAGTTTGTACACGATTTAAATAAACAAATTACAACATAATTATAATTTTTATAACCTAAAATAAATCACGGCCGTGTATTCAGATCCAACGCCTCAAGACCGTGCACAAACTCCTTCCCTCTCGTATACGAACGCACGTTTCCAGTAACCCATCAACGCCGGCCCTAGGGCAAACCTACGCGACCACCACGAGCTACTCCACCATGATCAGACACCACCATGTCGTGCGCCCATGCGAGAGCTATGCTCGGCCCCAAAATCCCCCAGCTCGGTCACCATTTCGAGCTCGAATTGCGTGCCGACTTCATGACAAACGCAGCCCCCTATCTCCCAAAATATAACCCCAATCTCGATCGTGACCGTTGACCACATAGAGCTCGTGAAGCTCGACAAGTTTGCAGTTGAAGCTTTAGTCTAAATGTTGATGGATTGGGAGATCGGAGGAGATGAAATTCGTCACTTTCTGGCCGTTGGTTGATGGGGTGTCGGCTGCGCATATTAGGGTTTTGTTAATTTTTTTTTTCTAAAGGGTTAAGGGCTATTTATAGAAGAACGAACGAACACTATTCATCCGGGAATTCCGAACTCCGATTTAGGCGCCGAAACTGACATTCCTAGGGTTTATCCCGCGTTCCGGACACAATGGAACAGGTTTCGGAAGCTAATTCGGAAGTATGTGCGAGTTATGGCTGTAAACGCTCAATTTAAATTAAACCGATTTAAGCGATTTTCTAGGCGTTTTAATTCGTACCGGACAAACGGTAAATCCAATTGACTTGAAATTTGAAACCTTACAATAATATCACATTACGGATCCGATGAAACTGGTTTCGTCGAAGTCCGAGACTTTTTGAAAAATGGCTATTTTCACTCGCCAAATTTAAATTAAAAATAAATCGATGCGTTTCGAGCTGCCACGATCAAACGATAACTCCGATTGACACGAAATTTGAAATCCGGTAATAACTAACTATTACGGATCCAATGGAACTGGTTTCGTTCAATTCTGAGACTGTTCAAAAATTGACTATTTTCACTAGTCGATTAAATATTAAAATATTCAATTTTCACAAATTAACTTTTAATTCGATTTTAAAAGTTCTAAAATATCGTTCTAACTCCCATATGATAAAATAAAATTTTACAAATCATTTTCAATCATATTTAACTCAATTTTCAAATATATTCCATAATTTAACGTATTAAATTATTGATTTAATAATCCAATTAAATCCAATAATTCGAATAAAAATTTATTTGACTTATAAATTCACTTATTAATATTTAAAATTAATTAAATATTCATATTTTAATTTCTAAAAATTCTGGGTCGTTACAATCTTCCCTACTTAAAAGAATTTCGTCCTCGAAATTACAAGTAAGAAAAGTTACAGAATTTATTAATTTTCCCAAAATTCATAGTTAAACTTCTTACAAATCTTTACTAAGTTTTCAAATCATACTTAGTTATCTTTTCAAAAACAACTTCTATTGTTTAACTTTCAACTTCAAAACAAAGTTAAGTTTTCAAAATTTTCCAAATTTCTCAAATTTTTCTAACGCCTTTTATTTTCGAAAAAATTCGCCATAGTCTCCTTTCCGCGGCTCGATCCGAAAAAAAAATGACAGTATATATATCACAAATATACATCTCATCAAGTAATGAGGCATCCCGCAGGGAAAAAGTATAAAAGTACGGTATGTAATCCGAGATATGTACCTTATATTTTTATTAGCAAGCATATACGGCTAATATAGCGCAAAAGCGAGCTCCAAATGCGAAGCAAACGCGATACGCACCTACTAATTACTCAACAAACAACATGAGAATCATGTATATAGAAAATAGTATCAATATACATCATATAGCAACATAATAACTATATATGCCGACATAGCAAATGTAGTAAAGCAATTATATTCAAACATCAACCAACTATCATCCATAACCAATAAATATTCATTCATATTTTCATTAATTTTAAATGAATTGGTTTTCAATTTAATAACATTCGATTTATTAACAGTGGATGTTCTTACTAACATTCATTCTCAATTAGTTTATATTCACTAATTCATATTCAAGTTGGTTCACTTCCAAATCAAATTCAATTCCATTCAAATTTATTTACTTCTAATTTGAATTCAATTACTTTAGCTTTCCATTTCATTAACACTTAATGAATTTTATACAATCAACTAACAATCATATAACAATCAATGTATATTAATTACAACCAAATTCTTTTGCTTATATTCATTCAATTTGATTTAACACCATCACTTTCAATTGGTTTAATTAAATTGATTTTCATTCAATCTATTCATTCAATTCAATTACAAGAGTTGAATTTCCTTTATATAACTTAAGTTCATATTTATCACTTAACTTTAACAATTTAGTTTGATACCAATATCAATTTCATTCAATAACTCTTAAGTTATACTTCCATTTCTAAAGTAAATTTCCATTTAACTTTAAATTCATTTTTTTTTTACAACTCACATTCATATAGTTTCACTTTTTATATATATAAGTTTATTTCACAATTGTAAATCACATTAATTATAATTCAATTCTTATAATTCTTTTACTTATACAATTATTCTTTTATTTAGATTATTCAAACAACTAAACAATCAACTTATATACACTTTAATAATTCTGAAAATTATTTCTTTATATATAAAATATACTCAAGGTAAAATTATTTCATTTACCCAATTTAAAAACAATACTGTGTTGAATTGTTCTATTCAAGTGTTTAGAAACCCCTTCGATTCAGTTTCGAAGCTGCGCCGACGAAGGTTCATATACCACTCAACAAACCAACCATCACAATATAAAACAATTTTTATATTCACTAACAAATACGCTCTCATAGCTATTATTACTCTCAAATTCATTCTAGAGTACTGCTGACTCTATCTCTAATGAATTATACCCAACAGAACCATGGTTGTCGCTTAACCATAAGCTCTGATACCAACTGTAAAGACCCGTAAATCCGTACTCCTTGAATAGACACTAATCTCCTTTGTTTAATTCAAGATAAACGAAAATACGAACCCTTAGGGATTTTAAGAAAAAATTAGGAAAAGAAAAAGTAGAAAAGAAGAGAGAAAAAGGTAATAGATAAGGTAGAAGATGGAGGGAAAAGAAAATAGAAAATTTTAAAATAGAAGAAAAAAAGAGAATAGAGAAGATAGAACGGAGAACAACAGAACAACATCAGAATCTCACAATTCGCAGCGGAACAACATATAATAATAAATGAATAATCTTTAAACAAAGAACTATATCAGTTATTACATTACATTTCATTACATCATATCATCAGAGTGTATAACAACATACAAACAGTGCAGCGGAAAAAGAAATACTATATAGACTAGTGAATACGCCATGCCATCCAGCTTGCCTCCAGCAATTCCAGAATATCCAGAATATCCTGATAAACCTTAACTCTTGACTGCCCGTGTGAAAATTGGTGGGCACCCAGAGTTTAGGAAGGGAAACAATAAACTCCAAGTCAGTCATGTGACTGGTGTGAGAACTCAAAACAGTTTATTTATCTTTAAAATCAAAATAGAGGAATATTTTTAAATTCAATTCGCAATGCTTTTAAAAGTGAGACTACCATAAGGCCTCCCGCACACACACACAATGCAAACGCAGAATCGGAGGAGATTTCTCCTTATGATAGTCAAAGATGCTTGATACGCATTTAAAAGGAACATTTCATATTATCATTAGTGCATAGTGTAGGAAAAATTTATTTCGAAAGTAGAATATAAATCTTAACCAACATACGACCATTATCGTATGCCTACTATAGCTAACTATGTTCAATAGCAGGTTACCGCCACATTCCATAGCAGGTTATACAACTAAAACCGTACAAGTCACGTATTGTTTCTTTGGATTTCCAACAAATGATCAGGCCAAGGAACTTCCCATTGCCACATGAGAATGCCTCTGGAAAGACATCCCCGAGAACCAAACCGGAACTCTGCCAACACAAGGCCGGGTTACCCCTAACTGGGTAACTACTGACACGAGCACGCCATTCCCCGATCGTAAACGACCTTTCTCACGGGATCCCGAAAACCAACAACCACAAAGTAATAAATTCGTAGTAACCACATAGGTTAAATATCTGGGCTCCATACCATGATACCACCTCTATCCAGAAGGAAATGTACATACCCTAAAGGGTGCTATCCCTCATAACCTTGCCGCATCTTTCCTGTTTTGACCATTTCCGGGGTGTGAGGCTCGACGAAGTCACGTCCACAAAAACATACTTTATACAAAAGCCATGCTTTGGGTCAACAAATGATCAACACAATGATCACCAAGATAGACGATCAAATAAATGATCCTATCACAATAATCAACACAATGATCATTTCAGCAACACTCAGCATGTCACATTACCAAATTGGGAATATATCGCTGATAACTTCAACTATATAACCTCTGAGCTCATACGTCTCAGAGAAGGGTGTTAAGCTAAAAGAATAAATTCTCCGCCACCAACAGAAATATATTTGAAAGAAATCGGCTTTATATCTCAACTTGTAATGTCAGACACACAATCCATACAAGTCTGTTCCGGGCTCGAACAAAACCGAAGGCACTTACAAAGAAGTCCTTGCAATCCGGATATTCACAATCCTGATCGGATTCACCATCACATATGGAGAACTCTATACCGGAGCAACTCGGTGCAGAGTAAATCGACGGGTCATCCTATCGCTCTCGCAAATACCGGGTCTTCAACACCGATCTTCAAATGCAATTCATAACGACGTATCACATATTCGGAATGGGTTATACGACCCCATGGTCCTTTCCCGGTTAACCCGAATAGTGAGCGCTTATTCAAAAATAAGTGTAGCATTCACATTCAAACAAATCACATCAATTACCCATTCAAAGGGAAATATTGATAGTCGGTTATTGAACTATCACTGGATATGCACACACCACCAGTTTCCAAATAATTTTCCAAATTATTCACTTTCCAAAATATCTTTATAAGATATATTATTTCATACTTCAAAAATAAATCAATATTTATTTTTAAACCAATTCCACTTTCTTTTATAAATTCCTTGGTGAATTTATAAATCCAAATATATCTATGAATATTCGATTTCAATTATTCATTTCAATATTTCTTTTCAATTTATCTTCAAAAAGATAAATTCTAAATATCACTTCATATTGGAAAACAATTCCATACTTATTTAATAAGTAATTCACAAATTTTATTTATTTTCAACACTTGGAAAATATTCAATATACTTAAATCGAAATTAAGTATATATTTCATTCTTTAAGGAAATCATTCTTTTAAACATATTTATTTGGGCCAAAACGAATGTTGCGTAAAACATCGTTACGACAACCCAAAATCACTAGTATAGGGATTCGAAATTAAAATAGATATATAAATCCCAATACTATACAAAACATTTCCTTTCGGAAATCATTTACTATAACAACAGTGTTATAGTCCATCATCTCCTTTTATTTCTCGAAAACGTCTATTTCAACAATTAATGTTGAAATCTATGGTTTCGAATCTCAACACAATTAAAACTTCGTTAGATCGTTTTAATTCAATTTAAACATCTCATTCAAAACATTTCCTTTAACATATTATTCATAGTTCAAAAACGTGAATATACTACGTTAACACATTTCATCCTTTTATACATTTTAATTCAAAGGATTATTCACTATTCAAAAACGTGAATATACTTCATTAACAATTTCATCCTTTTATTCAATTTATTTTAAAGTATTATTCACAGTCAAAAAACGTGAATATAACTCCATAAATAAATCATAACAATTTACTTATCAAAATAAGTCGTTTGTGAATTTATAAAACAACGTTTATAAATTCCATTTCTATTTATTTATAAAAGCTTCCTTTTTATAAATTCTTTTATTAACCTATTTCAGTTTATAACTCAATTATAAGCTAAAAGTTCATATTATAAGTTAAATACTTATAAAACGATTATTTTACAAAATCGTTCTTTTTAACTTCCCAAATTATAAATCTTATAACTTATAAGATTCATTCATTTATCCAAAATCATTATTTTAATAACTTAATAAATTTTAAAAACCTACTGCTTATAAAATTCCATTTATAACTTCACCGTATAAAATTCTATAAATTCCATTCAATTATGAAATTCATTTTCACTTCATTCAAACACTTATAAAAACTCGTTTTATAATGTCCATATTTCAATTTATAAATATCCATTTATAAATCTCTTAATATAAATCAATTTATATTATCCTTTTAAAACATATTTAATCTCCTTTATAATTTCACCATTTTTGATTCATAAAATAATTAAATTTTATAAATCCTATATTTAAACTTTTCACAATGAATTCTAAAATCCCGATTAAACTATTTTATAAAATCATTAGCATCATATTCTCAAAAATCAGTTTTTAACTATATTTCTCAAAAATCATAATTTTTATAACATTAAAAAATTATAACGTTTATTTATTTAAAACGGATCAATTCCAAAAATTATTTTATAAAATCATATACTTTCTAAAATCACTTTTAAAATCATTTTAAAATCCCAAAATCTGGGTCCAATGATGCTACACACCAAATAGTCAATCACGACTACAACGATATCATATAACAATATGAAAATCCATCAAATATCAAAATATCTGAAATCAAATAAAAACTGTTGAGGAATCCAGTTGGATCCCTCCAACCTGTTTCCTGCATCACAAACATTAGCACAATACCAATTTCGCTCCAGTACGAAATTATCGCGGTATATGTTCTTATTAAATATTATCCGCTTAATAACGGCGTAATAGGGTCTCATCCGCTAAAAAATGCGGGGAATCAACAACTGCAATATATACATATGCCAATATATATATATTGATATTATATATAATACCAATTTCACTGTTTATGAAATATTCGCGGTATATGTTTTTAATAAATAACATCCGCTTACTAACGGCGTATAATGTCTATTTTAACAAACAATAGATATCAATCAACATTCAAACATGCATTCAAATATTTTAAATCTAACTATTTAAAATAAAATCGAAACCGATTCGATTGAGTGGGAAGTTCTCACCTTGGTTTTAATTTCCGTTTTAGCTTTTATTTCGAATAAAATTAAACGCGCGTTTAATTTTACCCAAAATTCTCACTAACTCCAAACGACTCCAAACCAACTCCATCGCGTAGTGCTCGTCCATACGATTCCAACGCAACTGGTTTCGCGCGTTTTCGACCTCGTATGAAAAAGTTATGATATTATGAAGTTTGTACACGATTTAAATAAACAAATTACAACATAATTATAATTTTTATAACCTAAAATAAATCACGGCCGTGTATTCAGATCCAACGCCTCAAGACCATGCACAAACTCCTTCCCTCTCGTATACGAACGCACGTTTCCAGTAACCCATCAACGCCGGCCCTAGGGCAAACCTACGCGACCACCACGAGCTACTCCACCATGATCAGACACCACCATGTCGTGCGCCCATGCGAGAGCTATGCTCGGCCCCAAAATCCCCCAGCTCGGTCACCATTTCGAGCTCGAATTGCGTGCCGACTTCATGACAAACGCAGCCCCCTATCTCCCAAAATATAACCCCAATCTCGATCGTGACCGTTGACCACATAGAGCTCGTGAAGCTCGACAAGTTTGCAGTTGAAGCTTTAGTCTAAATGTTGATGGATTGGGAGATCGGAGGAGATGAAATTCGTCACTTTCTGGCCGTTGGTTGATGGGGTGTCGGATGCGCATATTAGGGTTTTGTTAATTTTTTTTTTCTTTTTTTCTAAAGGGTTAAGGGCTATTTATAGAAGAACGAACGAACACTATTCATCCAGGAATTCCGAACTCCGATTTAGGCGCCGAAACTGACATTCCTAGGGTTTATCCCGCGTTCCGGACACAATGGAACAGGTTTCGGAAGCTAATTCGGAAGTATGTGCGAGTTATGGCTGTAAACGCTCAATTTAAATTAAACCGATTTAAGCGATTTTCTAGGCGTTTTAATTCGTACCGGACAAACGGTAAATCCAATTGACTTGAAATTTGAAACCTTACAATAATATCACATTACGGATCCGATGAAACTGGTTTCGTCGAAGTCCGAGACTTTTTGAAAAATGGCTATTTTCACTCGCCAAATTTAAATTAAAAATAAATCGATGCGTTTCGAGCTGCCACGATCAAACGATAACTCCGATTGACACGAAATTTGAAATCCGGTAATAACTAACTATTACGGATCCAATGGAACTGGTTTCGTTCAATTCTGAGACTGTTCAAAAATTGACTATTTTCACTAGTCGATTAAATATTAAAATATTCAATTTTCACAAATTAACTTTTAATTCGATTTTAAAAGTTCTAAAATATCGTTCTAACTCCCATATGATAAAATAAAATTTTACAAATCATTTTCAATCATATTTAACTCAATTTTCAAATATATTCCATAATTTAACGTATTAAATTATTGATTTAATAATCCAATTAAATCCAATAATTCGAATAAAAATTTATTTGACTTATAAATTCACTTATTAATATTTAAAATTAGTTAAATATTCATATTTTAATTTCTAAAAATTCTGGGTCGTTACAATCTTGAAGGTAGTTTAAAATGTTTAATAATTAAACTTAAATATTCCGTTCAAACAACGTGAAGATTATGCTTCTTCCTGTAGCGACCTGGGATTTTCGACCTTCGAAAATTGATATCTATACGTTCATTGTATAACATGCCATGTATTCATGTGCTGGAAATACTGAATGCTAGGGGTGAAGAAGAAAAGGTAGAAGAGTAAATAGAAACAATAACACAGAATCTCACAATCCATCAAAATTTTATAACTTATAGTCATATAATCGCTTTACAATCCAAGTTATATATACAGTTCCACCCGATATCATTTCTAATTCTAATTAAATTTTTATTTAACTTAAGTTAAATTTTATTTATTTTAACTTACTCAAGTTAAAATTCATTTTCAAAATTCATTTTCCATATTTTTCTTTAAAATCATTCCCCATTTATAAGTTCATAACTTATTTTTTTGATATGTCTGGAACATTTAATAAGGATTTCAAAATTCAAACACCCGATATTTATGTCAAATCACTTTGAAATCAAATACACACACACATACACACACACACACACTCTCTCTGATTTAACAAATCACTTCCTTGGATTTCAAAAATCAACGTGATTTTTTTCCAAAATAATTCCTTTCGAAATTTCCGAAAAAATACTTGTTTTCCCTAAAAAATCTCCATATCAAACCATCCTGGTAGTAATCCATCATTTAGAAACTCGAAAATGAATACTGATGATGTGGCCGTCATCACCAGAATTATTTTCCAGCGACTGAAATGAGTTCATTGCTTCATTAATTCCAAATCCATTTGAAAATATTTCCATTCAGAAATAATCCAAATAATATCAATATTTTTCATTTTTAAATATATTTCCAAAATAATAATAATATTTATTTTCAAAAATCTCTTCGATTTTAATTTCCAAATTCTGGTTTGAAAGTTTTTTCTTCAGTTTTTAACTCATTTGTATAATTCATGCTTATACAATCTAGTTTGGTTTTAATAAACCATTTCCAATTTTATCACTTTGTTTTGATTATATAATAATAATAATCAAACATACCAATATACTATAATAATTTAAGAAATTTTATTTCTTTCATATCAAAATATAATTTGGGTAAAATTATTTCATTTACCCATTCCCAAAACCATACTATGTTGAATTACTCTATTCAAGTGTTTAGAAATCCTTATCGATGTCGTGACATCCCACTACTCGATCAAAATTTATATACCACTCAACAGATTAATCAACACAATATAAAAGAATTTTATATTTACTAATAAATGTGTGCTCATATCTATTATTACTCTCAACTCATTCTAGGGTTCTACTGACCCTATTTCTAATCAGTAATCCCTACCAAAGCCATGGTTCTTGCTTAATCTTGCACTCCGATACTAAGTGAAGCGACCCAGGATTTTCGACCCTCAAAAATCGACATCTATACGTTCACTGTATAACTGTCGTATATTCAAGTGCTGGAAACACCGATTGCTAGGGGTGAAGAACAAAAGGTAGAAGAATAAACATAAACAACAATACAGAACCTCACAATCGCAGCGGAACAAAATATAATATATAATAACAAATTTTAAACACAAGAACTGTACTGTTAATATACATACCATTATCAGGGTACAAATAGACAACATTGAATCTAGATAGTTTAATAACTAGTCCTCGTACAACATAAATATAAATCAATTCGAGAATATGCCTTTGTCATCTAATTCGTCTCCTGAGCTCTATAGCATCGTATCATGAATCTGTAATACTCGGCCTGACCCAAGCACTATAATAAAATAACACTCGAGCCAGTCTAGAAAACCAGCGTGAGAAAACACACTCAATTTGAATTATTACTATTATAAAAATCATTTGAAAGACAAAGGTATCTCATAAGACCACGCCACACATAAACACGACGAGTTTTTACCTTACAATAATCAAAATATTTTATATCAAAATCATCCGATATTATAATAGCGTCTAAACAAATACTTATTCAAATAGCCAAAATTGTTACATTAATTAAATTCCAGCATACTAGGTTCTACAACCAAAACCTAACGGCACGTATTGGAGAATGGATTTCATACAATGATTAGGCATTGGGGTAACACTTATCACGGTACACTTCTAGAAAAACGCATCGAGGACCTCGCCAGGATCCCCTACAACACAAGACCGGCCCGATCCTTAACCTGGTTGAAACCGAATATGTTATCAGCCTGAGTGTTCCCGCCCTTAAAATCGAGCACTCTCTTTTCCATGCACAACCATATCCACAATTTATATATATTTCCGAAGGTATCTAAAAAAGTGATAACATACCCTAATTAGTGCGACCCACTTAGCCATGCTGCATCTCCCTTGTTTTAGTCATTCCAGTTGATGAGGCTTGAGGCTAACGTTTACCTTTCAAAAACAATTCCTGTCATGACCCGAAATCCAGTGATTGAAAATCGACATCAAATACCTTACTTGTATTCGATTGCCGAAGACTCAAACATCGAACTCCAGTTCGGATGGAGCTTATAACAACTTTAGTTGAATATAAACAGCGGAACAAAAGATGATTTCATTAATCAAAACCACAGATACAACATCAGATTACAGCATATAACCACCATCATAAGAGATCCATTTATACACGATACAACATCAAACGATAACACCAAAACGGAACCACAGAGTCTTCAAAAAGAAAGCGAGAATCCCAACTAAGCACCTTCTTCCAACTTCAAAGCTTCCAAAATCTGATAACTCCAAAAGACTTCTAGATCCAAGCTAGCTCTGAAACACAGACAACCTGCTTCTAGGCTGCTCGTGTGGAAATTATAGGCACCCAGTGTTTAGGATGGGAACAATAAACTCCGGGTCAGTCATGGGACTGGTATGAGTAAACAAAACAGTTGTTTGTACAAAAAAAATTTATAAAAGAAAATCCTTCATGCTTTTGGAAAATGAAACTACTATAAGGCCTCCACACACACACAATGCAATCGCACAATTGGAGGAGGTTTCCCCTTATGATAGTCAAATTTGCTTGATACGAGAAAATCCTTTTATATTATTTTTGGTGCATAGTATGAAAACGTTTTGAAAGTATAATATTAATCTTAGCCAGCTTACCTACCATTATAGTATGCCTACTATAGCTGCCATATTAAATGGCAGGTTCTACAACTAAAACCGTACCATGTGAGTATTGGTGATTGGATTTCCAACAAATGGTCAGGCTAAGGAACTTCTTATGCCACATGGGTAAGCCTGTGGAGGGACGCCCCAAGAACTTAACCAGCTCTCTGCCAACACAAGGCTGGGTTACCTCTGTAACTAGGTAACTGCTACACGAGTATGCCATCCCTCGGCAGTTAGCGACCTTTATCCGAGGGCCCACAACCACAAAGCAACAACCACAAAGTAATGAATTTGCAGCAACCACATAGGTTAAATATCCGGACTCCATACCATGATATTACCTTTTTCCAGAAGGAAATAGACATGCCCTAAAGGGCGCAACCCTCATAACCTTGCCGCATCTTTCCTGTTTCGACCATTTCCGGTTTGTGAGGTCCGACGAGGTCTCGTCCACAAAGCTACGCTTTACACAAAAGCCATGCTTTGATCAACAAATGATCGATAACACACAGAAGCACTCAACATGCCACACTATCAAATTGGGAGTATATCACTTATAACCATCAACTACATAACCTCTGAGCTCGTATGTCTCAAAGAAGGGTGTTAAGCTAAGAGAATAAATTCTCCGCCACCAAACAGAAATGTATTTGATAGAGATCAGCTTTACATCTAAAAGTCTAATGTCAGACATACAACCATACAAGTCCGTTTTGTTCGTCCAATAAAGGAAGAAGCCCTTGCAATCCGGGTATCCACAATCTTGATCGGACTCTCCATCACATATGGAGATTTCTATACTGGAGAAACGCAGTGTCGAGTCCTTCGACAGGTTATCCTATCATTCTCGAAGACACCCGGACTTCACCACCGCCTTCAAATGCTATCCATTTCGTCATATCACTATTCGGAATGGGTTATATGACACAAAGTCCACTCCCGACTAAACCGAATAGCAAGCGCTCAATTTAAAAACATATGGATATATAAATCATAAAGATTCACTTTCAAGGTTCGATATGGGTTTCGGATAACCAATTGGAATCCGACTCCCTGTCGCATCGAAATTCCAATGTCGTTTTACGGGCCAATGGTTTTCCACATTCACATAGAAACAAATCACAGATATCACAGCTCAGCACAAAGTAATTCATACACATAGATCACAATCACATATCAGAGACATCCATCAATGCAAAGCATTCAACAATAATAAATCATCTATAATTAAGATGAATTATTCATGTGATTATAATTAATTAATCACATAATTATTTTCATTAATTATCCCTAATTAATGATTAATTATTCTTAATTAATAAATTAATTAATCCTTAATTATTAATTAATTAAATCCTTAATTACCTTCATTAATTAATTATTTCTTAATTAAAATTTAATTAAATTCTTAATTATTAATTAACTAAATACTTAATTGTTAATTAATTAAATACTTAATTATTAATTAATTGTTCCTTAATTAATTACCTTAATTAATTAATCTTTAATTATAAATTAATTAGCATTTAATTAATAATTAATTAACCGTGAATTAATTATTCATTAATTATTAAGTAATTATAAATCATTCATTAATTAATCATCAAAAATATAAATTAATTTACTTTTAAGTTAAGTTAATAATGTAAAACATTTGATTATTTCCTTAATTACTTTGTTAAGTTTTTATTTAAAACAAACTCTTTTAAAAATATAAGTTTAAAACATCTTAAAATTAGTTAATTAAAAATATTTTATTTTAAAAACCTTTAGTTACATATTTCAACTTAACAACAATCATCAATTTAAAAAGAATAGTTTTAGAAATTAAGTTAGCTTGGATTGTTAAAGTTTTTAAAACTGGAAATTATAAAACCTGAGTCAACTTTGAATGTTACCCGAGACCATTGCCTGTTTACTTCGAGTTTTTCCAAAACTAACCCATATGCTTTTATTTTTTTTCAAATTTAAATTTTGTTTAAGTGTTAAACCCGGTATGTTCACAAAGTCCTCTGAACTCATACTCGAGCCATCACCGTAGTTCCCCGAAGATTACTTCGAGTCCAAAGCCTTCCTTCCCAAACCACATAATAATGACACCACCAAATACATGATGCACATGCACAAAGGCTCTGGCGAACTCCGATCGATGCTACGATGACCGACGAGTCAGCGACGACCCCCTAGCCACCAGACCACCCAGGAACCCGAGATGTTGACGAAAACGCGATCGAGCTGCTTAACCCAAACTGACATTAAACTTGATCATCAGAAAATCCCCTCATTTAATCTCCTTAGGCCACCAGCGACGTCGACACTCCATTCAGAACTTCGCCTGACTTCGATGCTTTGATTGCCACCGGTGCGAACGGCTTCGATGTGACGACGAGGCGACAACATCCCAAAACCCAACCTCGACTAAGTAAGGGTTTTAAACCCTAGATCGTCAGAATTAGATCACCACGATGATTTATAAATTCATCTCGCATTTTTCTCGAGTTCGACGACCACCCAAGCACATCTGGAAGCAATCCCGACACCCAATAGTTCGTCGATCACCAGAACTTCGTCAAAAACGTGATTCCGTTCATCCTCGATTTTCTCAGAGGATACTTCATTAAAAATTATGATTTTGCTTTTAAAAATCATCAATTTCAAAAACATTTTGACTTATATACTCGAGATCAGGAATCATGATAATTAGATTTTTAACATGTTTAAGCTTGCTTGTATTTTTTCAATTTTCCAGAGAAACATTAATAAATTTTTGCTTGAACTCACTTTTTAAACTTAAAACATGTTTAAATAAACAAATTTTGTTGGAATCCTAAGATGAAACAAGGATCAGAGAAGGAGGACTTGAAATTTTTGACAGGTTTGGGGCTTATAACCTGAAACAGAGTCAAATTTTGGTTTTTCCAAACATGCACAAAACAGATCCACACACACATACACATATATACATGTAACCAACTATACAACTTAACTTCAAGCATGATCTCAAACACATATTTAAATTCTAGAATTTCAAAAGTTTACTCACATATAGCTTTGAAATAGAAAGCTTTTGTAAAGCCTGGAACATGATTTAAATTTCAAAAAATGGGAGCTTATTTGATTTTGAAAACTGGATCCTTGAAACTTTGATTTGCTTATTGGTGATGTTTTGATGTTGAAACTGGAATTGTTTCAACTTGATCTGATTCCTTTACTTGAGATGATTTCCAAGTTATGCTTTAAATTGAAAAGGGTGTTTGAATTTCCAGATTTTTGCTTTGTTTTTGTTTCGATGACTTTCTGATTTTTGATTTGTTTTTAAATTTGCTTGATGATGATTTTTTTCCTGTAGTTTGAGAAAGTTTACAAATTTTTTTCTAAAGCTTCTAAAAGTTAAAAAAAAATGAGAAAGAGGGGGATTTGAGATGTTATATAGTTTTATTTTCTTTATATAAATTTTCTTTAAAAAAAAACAACAAAATGACACTTGTCTATTTTAATGCTTCATTAGTTAATACTTGCTAATTTAGGTGCTAAAAATTCAACACTTGTCTTAATGTATTTTTGTAAAAAATTTAAATACATTTCCTTAATTAATAAATACATTTTCCTAATTATCATTGTGTACAATTAAAAGAAAATGTTTCAAACCAATTATACCTTAAAAAAATTTCCTATATATATATATATATTAATTTTAAAATCCAAATAAATTAACTAAGGCATTTATTTAAAATTCAAATTCAAATTCAAATTTAAAGTCAAATATCAATCTACCCATATATATATGCACACACAAATCAATACTTATTTTATTTGTTGTTGAAAATTTCAAATTAATTCCAATTTAATTCCCAGAAATTCAAACTAATTACTAATTTTAAATTGATGAAATTTTGGGAAGTTACAGATTCCCCTCCCTTAAGAAAGTTTCATCCTCGAAATTTAAAAGAGAGAGAGACAAACAAAGGACATAAGAATACAGGAAAATATAGAAAAATGTCTTAACAGATTAAGCCGAAATATCCACTCTACAATTGGGATAGGACTTCTGCATGCTATCCTCTATTTCCCAAGTATAGTCGTTTGGATCACCACTCCATTGCACTTTAACCAGTTTCACATCTTTATTTCTCAGCTGCTTTTCATCTCGATCAATTATCTTTAATCGTTCTCTTTAAACTGCTAAGTTGGGAGTGATTTCAAGATCCTGCTGAGCTGCCTCTTCAATAATACAATCTGGATCATGCACATATTTTCAAAGGTGAGAAATATGAAACACATTATGTACGCCAGGTAATCAATTAGGTAGCTGCACCCGATATGCCAAAGGACCGATCCTTTCTAATATAGAAAAAGGACAAATATAACGCGGTGCCAGCTTACCAGTCTTCCCAAATCGCAACACTTCCCACATTGGAGAAACATTAAGGAAAAAAGAATCTCCAACCTGAAATTCTAAATCTCTTCTCCTACGGTCGTAATAACTCTTCTGAGGACTTTGAGCAGTTATCAATTTTTTTCGAATAAAATAATTTTTTTTCATTGGCCTCCTTTATCATATCTGGTCCAAGAACGAGTCTATCACCTGACTCGATCCAACACTCAGGTGATCGGCACGGACGACCGTATAAAGCTTCGAAAGGAGCCATATCGATACTGGCCCGATAGCTATTATTATACGAGAATTCAACCAGATGCATATGGCCCTCCCAAGAACCACCAAAGTCAAGTATACAAGCACGCAATATGCCTTCTAAGATTTGATTTATTCTTTCCATCTACCCATCAGACTGCGGATGATAAGCAGTACTGAAGTTTAGTTTGGTTCCCAATGCGGCTTGAATTGCCTCCCAAAATCTACTAGTGAAGATCGGGTCACGATCACTCACTATACTGCTGGGTATACCATGGAGATGAACAATTTCCTTTATATACAACTTTGCCAGACTTGCTACCGTTTGGTTAGATTTTACTGGGATGAAGTAGGCAGTGTTGGTCAGACGGTCCACAATGATCCAAATTGCCTCATTACCTTTCTGAGTTCTTGGCAAACCGTCTATAAAATCCATAGACACTTGATCCCATTTCCATTTAGGTACTTCCAACGGCTGAAGTAAACCAGCCATCTTCTTTAATTACTTCTGATTCGTTGACAGGTTGCATAATGACTGACATAGATAGATATGTCCCTCTTCATTGTTTTCCACTAGAAACTTCTTTTGATATCTTGATACATCTTATTAATTCCTGGATGGATACAAAGTTTGGACTTGTGACACTCATCCAAAACTTCCCATTTTAGATCTGGGATATCGGGAACACACATCCTGCCTTTCAATCTTATAACTCCACAACTATCAATTCCAAAACTGGAATCTTCACTTCGATGAATTCTCCCATAAATTTCCTGAAGAAATTTGTCCTCTTTATGCTTGCTGTCGACTTTCTCAAGAAGAGTAGGAGTGACAACAAGATGAGCAAGAATAGCATGTCTTCTACTCAAAGCATCGTCAACTACATTGGCCTTTCCAGACACATACAGAATATCCAGGTCATAAGACGCTACAAATTCTAACCAACGTTGTTGCCTTAGATTTAAATCTTTCTGGGTAAAAAGATATTTCAGAGATTTATGGTTAGTGAATAATTCAAATTTTTCACCTAAAACAAAGAGGATTAATTAAATATAAATATTAAGTCAAACTTCTTAAATTCTTGGGGAAGTTGAGAGAGATTCTTACCAAAAGATAGTGTCGCTAGATTTTCAAAGTGAAAATAACAGCCAAGAGTTCCAGATCGTGGATTGGGTAGTTTCTCTCATGCGGACACAATTGTCATCTCACGTAGGCAATTACTCTACCATTCTGCATTAGCACATCACCCACACCATCACCACAAGCATCTGTATAAACAGATAAGCCTTGATTCCCGTTAATAAAAGCGAGAACAGGAGTAGTATTTAATCTCTTCTTTAACTCCTGGAGTGCTTCATCACATTTCGAAGTCCAATCAAACTTAGCGTTCTTCATAGTTAGCTTAGTCAACGGACTAGCTATCTTAGAAAAATCCTGAACAAACTTCTAGTAATACCCCACTAAACCCAAAAAACTTTGAACTTCTTTTGGAGTAGTGGGTTTCCTCTAGTCAGGAATAGCGGAAACCTTGCCTAGGTTAATAGAGATTTCTTCTTCGTTAACAATGTGACCGAGAAATCTAACTTCTTTGACCCAAAAATGATACTTAGAAAATTTAGAGAATAGAACGTTCCTCCTCAATATCTCCAAAACAATTCTCAAGTGCTCAACATGCTCCTCTTTGGTTTTGGAATAGACCAGAATATCATCAATAACCACAAGAACGAATTTGTTCAACATTTCTCGAAACGCACGAGTCATTAAGTCTACGAAGTATGCGGAAGCATTAGTTAGTCCGAAAGGCATGACTAACCATTCATAGAATGCGTCAGAACCCTTGAAAGCAGTCAAGTGAATACAGTCTTCGGCAATTCGTGGCTGATAGAATCCCTAGGCTAGATCCATTATGAAAAGAATCGAGCGTCATGCAGCTGATCAAACAAATCGTCAATTTCTAGGTAAAGGAAACTTGTTCTTGAGAGTTATTTCATTGAGATCGCGGTAGTCCATGCACAATCTCAAGGATCCGTCAGATTTGGCTACGAAAACCACAGCTGAACCCCAATCAGAAACACTGGGACATATTAATCCTTTTTCTCGAAACACTAGTTTTGGAATAGACCAGAATATCGTCAATAAACACAAGAACGAATTTGTTCAATACTTCTCGAAAGATATGGGTCATTAAGTCTATGAAGTATGCGAGAGCATTGGTTAGTCCGAAAGGCCTGACTAACCATTCGTAGAATGTGTCAGGACCCCTGAAAGCATTTAAGTGAATACAGTCTTCGGCAATTCATAGCTGATGGAATCCCTGGGCTAAATCCATCTCTGAAAAGAATCGAGCGCCGTGCAGCTGATCAAATAGATCGTCGATTCTAGGTAAAGGAAACTTGTTCTTGAGTTAGTTTATTGAGATCGCGGTAGTCCATGCATAATCTCAAGGATCCATCAGATTCGGCTATGAAAACCACAGCTAAACCCCAATCAGAACCCCTGGAACGTATTAATCCTTTTTCTAGCAAATCTCGGGTTTGCTTGACTAACTCAATTCTTTCCCTGGGTCCATCCTGCAACTTGCAGGAACGATAGGACGAGCATTGGGTGCTAAGTCAATTCTGAATTCAATTTTTCTATGTGGAGGTAAGGATTTTACTTCTTTAAACACGTTTGGAAATTTCCTGACTATAGGTATGGACTCCAGACTAGGTTCGGGATATCCCAAGGTATACATCAACTCATCTCTTTTAGGATTCGGATCCTCATAAGAAATCTCAATGAAATCCCTAAATTTGGTTATGATCGAAATCATTCGATTGTTACAATCGAATTTGGCTTCGTATTTTGTTAGCCAATGCATTTCGAGTAAGGTTTCAAATTCATTAAAATTAAGGATAAAGAGACTAAAAGGGAATTGGTGACAAGAATACGAGATAGGAACGTCTCTACAACGTAGACAAAGGTTCGCAGGGCCACCAACTGGATTCTTTACGAAAATGGGCTTGTTGACAAATTCAGGTTCAAGTTCTAATTCATTTACACTTTGCTGGGAGATAAAACTATGTGTAGCGCCCGTGTCAAAAAAAAACTCTAACAATTCTTTCATAAATAACAAGGTTACCTTCTAACAATCCTTTTCCTTTATTTTCTTTAGAGCTTGAAGGTTTATCTTCGATCGCGTACACCTTTGCCACTTGAGCTTTCTTCGTTTCTGGGAAATCTTTAACCTCATGTCCTGGTTTCTGACAGTAATAGCATTTCCTGGGTCTTGTTTATATAGATTGATTTCCTTGTTTCTTAGGCTTTGTACATCTACTCGAGTAATGGCCCTTTTCCAAACAATTGAAACAAGTAACGCCTTTTCCCTCGTCCTCCTGGTTATTCTTCTTCTCTTTCCCTGCCACGGTTTCTTCCCTTCGAACTTCCTTTTCTTCCAATTCGGATTGTTTGTATTCCCTTTTTCCCCTAAGACTTCCTGCATATTCAGGGTAGTATTTCGATAACGCTTATCGATCAAATCAGAAAAGGATTCTTTAATGTGGGTAGTCATTCTTTCGTTGAATTTCTTATTCATTCCACGAATAAACCTTTCATTTTTCTTCAGAGGTGTGTTTACCAGCCACGGACCAAAACGAGATAATTCATTGAACTTATTCAAATATTCTTCAAAAGATAAACTTCCCTGCTTCAAGTCCATAAAATTCTGGTACATTCTGGAGATACCAGCAATGCATATATCGTTTCTCAAACATTTCCTTAAATCGTTCCCAAGAGAACTCATCTTCTGACTCATCCACAGTAATCACCTCCCACTAAGCTAGAGCTTCCTCTTGGAGTTGCCAAGAAGCAATTAACTGCATTTGATCGTCTTCCAACTTCAATCCTCTAAAAATTCTTTCACATGATCGGATCCAGGCTTGGGCTTCGTCAACAGATTCCTTGCCAGTGAATGGAATTCCACCAAGTCCGAAAAATCTTCAATACAGATCAGCCAGATTCAGTTGAGGTTGAGTAGGTATAGCTGCTTCTGCTGTTGTAGGGACTTGACCAGATGCAGTGGTATTTCCCCGTACCCTAGCTCGTCCTCTTCTTCTGCTCATTCTCACTATCTGTAAATAGTAAGAAACTTGATTTAGATATACGGACAAGATATGGTAGGGAATATCAACAGTTTAAAGAAATAGACCAAGAAATTTTAGGGTTTTGATCTCTCAGGTTATACTCATTCTAGGGTATACTTCACCCTATTTCTAATGAACCACCTAATGTGTTATACTCCATAGCTAAAGTTCTTACTCAACCTTTAGCTCTGATATCACTTGTCATGGTCTAGGCTTTTCAACCATCGACAGCGGCCACTCTCGACTGGTAGGCTTTTCAATCATCCCAGTCCCGCCGTGGCTAACAATGGTACCCTGCCCTTGCTTTTACGGCCAACCTTTCGACTTCTTCACCTACCCGGTTAACCAACCCCTCCCAGGGGACATGTAGGGGTAAGAGTCTCCCGTTCGCCACCAAAAGCAAAGCGAGAACCCCCTATCACGTTGTATTAAGTAAGGTCAGTCATGAGACTGGTATGAGTAAACAAAACAATTATTTGTACAAAAACAATTTGTAAAAGAAAATTGTTCATGCTTTCGGAAAATGAAACTACCATAAGGCCTCTCCACACACACACAATGCAATCGCATAATTGGAGGAGATTTACCCTTATGGTAGTCAAATATGCTTGATACGATAAAATCCTTTAATATTATTATTAGTGGATAGTGTGAAAACATTTCGAAAGTATAATATTAATCTTAGCCAGCATATGTAACATTATAGTGTGCCTGCTATAACTACCATGTTAAATGGCGGGTTCTACAACTAAAACCGTACTAGGCGTGTATTGGTGATTGGATTTCCAACAAATGGTCAGGCTAAGGAACTTCCTATGCCACATAGGTACGCCTCTGGGGGGATGCCCCGAGAACTTAACCAGCGCTCTACCAATACAAGGCGGGGTTACCTCTGTAACTAGGTAACTACTGCACGAGTATGCCCCCTGGTCGTTAGCGACCTTTATCCGAGGGTCCTCAACCACAAAGCAACAACCATAAAGTAATGAATTTACAGCAACCACATAGGCTAAATATCTGGGATCCATACCATGATATTACCTTTTTCCAGAAGGAAATAGACATACCCTAAAGGGCGCGACCCTCATAACCTTGTCGTATCTTTCCTATTTCGACCATTTCAGGTTTGTGAGGTCTGACAAGGTCTCGTCCACAAAGCTACGCTTTACAAAAAAGACATGCTTTGATCAACAAGTGATTAGCAACACACAACAACACTCAGCATGCCACACTACCAAAATGGGAGTATATCACTGATAACCATCAACTACATAACCTCCGAGCTCGTACGTCTCGTAGAAGGGTGTTAAGCTAAGAGAATAAATTCTCCGCCACCAAACAGAAATGTATTTGATAGAGATTAGCTTTACATCTTAAAGTGTAATGTCAGACATACAACCATACAAGTCCATTCCGGATTCGAACGGAACCAAAGGCACTTCGTCCAATAAAAAAAGCCCTTGCAATCTGGGTATCCACAATCCCAATCAGACTCCCCATCACATATGGAGTTCTCTATACCGGAGCAACTCAGTGCAGAGTCATTCGACAGGTTATTGTATCGTTCTCGAAGAAACCCGGTCTTAACCACCATCTTCAAATGCTATCCATTTCATCATATCACTATTCGGAATGAGTTATATGACACAAAGTCCTCTCCTAGCTAAATCGAATAGCGAGCGCTCAATTTAAAAACACGTGGATATATCAATCACAAAGATTCACTTTCGGGGTTCGATGTAGGTTTCGAATAACCAATTGAAATCCGACTCCCTGTCGCATCGAAATTCAAATGCCGTTTTACAGGCCAATGGGTTTTCACATTTACACAGAAACAAACCACAGATATCACAGCTCAGCAAAAAGTAATTCATATCACATAGATCACAAACACATATCTGAGACATCTATTAATGCAAAGCATTCAACAATAATCAATCGTCTATAATAAAGATGAATTATTCGTGTGATTATAATTAATTAATCACATACTTATTTTCATTAATCATCCTTAATTAATGATTAATTATTCTTAATTAATAAATTAATTAATCCTTTATTATTAACCAATTAAATCCTTAATTACCTTCATTAATTAATTATTCCTTAATTATAAATTAATTAAATTCTTAATTGTTTATTAATAAAATCCTTAATTGTTAATTAATTAAATACTTAATCATTAATTAATTAATTATTCCTTAATTAATTACCTTAATTAATTAATCTTTAATTATAAATTAATTAACCTTTAATTAATAATTAATTAACCTTTAATTAATTATTCATTAATCATTAAGTAATTATTAATCATTCATTAATTAATCATCATTAACAATATAAATTAATTTACTTTTAAGTTAAGTTAATAATGTAAAACATTTGATTATTTCCTTAATTACTTTGTTAAGTTTTTATTAAAAAAAACTCTTTTAAAAATGTAAGCTTAAAACATCTTAAACTTTATTAATTAAAAATATTTTATTTTAAAAACCTTTAATTACATATTTTAACTTAACAACAATCATCAATTTAAAAAGAATAATTTTAGAAATTAAGTTAACTTGGATTGTTAAATTTTTTAAAACTGGAAATTATAAAACCCGAGTCAACTTTGGGTGTTTCCCGAGACCATTGCATGTTTACTTCGAGTTTTTCCAAAACTAACCGATATGCTTTTATATTTTTTTCAAACTTAAATTTTGTTTAAGTGTTAAGCCCGGTATGTTCACAAAGTCCCCCGAACTCATACTCAATCCATCACCCTAGTTCCTCGAAGATTACTTCGAGTCCAAAGCCTTCCTTCCCAAACCACATAATACTGACACCACCAGATACACGGTGCACATGCACAAAGGCTCTGGCGAACTCCGACCGATGCTGCGATGATCGACGAGTCGGCGACGACCCCCTAGCCATCAGACCACCCAGCAACCCGAGATGTCGACGAAAATGTGATCGAGCTTCTTAACCCAAACTGACATTAAACTTGATCACCAGAAAATCCCCTCGTTTGATCTCCTCAGGCCACCAGCGACGTCGATACTCCGTTCAAAGCTTCGCTTGACTTCGATGCTTTGATTGCCACCGGTGCGAACGGCTCCGATGCGACGATGAGGTGACATCATCGCAAAACCCTACCTCAACTAAGTATGGGTTTAAACCCTAGATCATTAGAATTATATCACCATGATGATCTATAAATTCATCTTGCATTTTTCTAGAGTTCAACGACCACCCAAGCACCTCTGGAAGTAATCCCGACACCCAATAGTTCGTCGATCACTAGAACTTCGTCAAAAACGTGATTCCATTCATCCTCAATTTTCTCAGAGGATACTCCATTAAAAATTATGATTTTTCTTTTAAAAATCACCAATTTCAAAAACATTTTGACTCATATACTCGAGATCAGGAATCATGGTAATTTAATTTTTAACAGGTTTAAGCTTGCCTGTATTTTTTCAATTTTCCAGAGAAACTTTATTTTTTTTCTTGAATTCATTTTTAAAACTTAAAACATGTTTAAACAAACAACTTTTGTTTGAATCCTAAGATCAAATAAGGATCACAGAAGGAGGACATGAAATTTTTTGCAGGATAGGAGCCTGTAACCTGAAACAAAGTCAAATTCTGGTTTTTCCAGACATGCACAAAACAGATCCACACACACACACACGCACAGATATATATATTGTATACATGCAACCAACTGTACAACTTAATTTCAAGCATGATCTCAAACAGGGATTTAAATTCCAAAATTTCAAAAGTTTACTCACCTATAGCTTTGAAACAGAAAGCTTTTGTAAAGCCTAGAACTTGATTTAAATTTGAAAAAGTGGGAGCTTACTTGATTTTGAAAACTGGATCCTTGAAACTTTGATTTGCTTATTGTTGCTGTTTTGATCTTGAAACTGTAATTGTTTCAACTTGATTTGATTACATTACTTGAGATGATTTCCAAGCTTATGCTTTGAATTGAAAAGGCGTTTGAATTTCCAGATTTTGGCTTTGTTTTTGTTTTGATGACTTTCTGATTTTTGATTTGTTTTAATTTGCTTGATGATGATTTTTTTCCCTAGTTTGAGACAGTTTGCAGATTTTTTCTAAAGCTTTTAAAAGTTAAAAGAAATGAGAAAGAGGGGATTTGAGATGTTATATAGTTTTATTTTCTTTTTATAGATTTTCTCAAAAACAAAAACAACAAAATGACATTTGTCTATTTTAATGCTTCATTAGTTAACACTTGTTGATTTAGGTGCTAAAAATTCAACACTTGTCCTAATGTATTTTTATAAAAAAATTAAATACATTTCCTTAATTGATAAATACAATTTCCTAATTATCATGATATATAATTAAAAGAAAATGCTTCAAACCAATTATACCTTAAATAAATTTCCTCTATATATATTAATTTTAAAATCAAAATTATTTTACTAAGGCATTTATTTAAATTTTAAATTCAAATTCAAATTTCATATTTAAAGTCAAATATCAAATCTATCCATATATATATGTACATACAAATCAATACTTACTTTATTTGTTGTTGAAATTTTAAAATTAGTTTCAATTTAATTCCTAGAAATTTAAATTAATTACTAATTTTAAATTGATAAAATTTTAGATGTTACAATTCCACTTAGAACGCTTATCATCCTTCATTGACGATGCTCAGACAGCATTCAGACATACAAGTTGTCCTAGGTCTGGACAAACCGAATCACCGTCTTCAGTATCTTCATGATATCCATTCGTAATGCTCAAATCGGATAGAAGTGGTTTTCGAATAATTAAATCTTATCCCGGTATCTTCGAAATGATTAACAAAATTGGCCAATATTGATAGTCGGTTATTTAACTATCAACTAACATCCATGGGCAGTCACTAGGCCATTATTTATAATTTTCCAAATTTATTTTCAAAATATCTTTATAAGATATATATTCAAATTTCTTCCAATATTTCAAGATTTGAAAACTAGTTCAAATTATAGTACCCATAACAAGATTTTCTCGATCCATCTCAATATCTTATAAATATTTTCCTTTGATTCCATTTACAATTCAATACTTGAAAATATTTCTATAATAATAACAGGAAAATAGGCGCAGGGAAGAAGCTGCAAAAAACTTTTGTCTCAAGGATAGCAAGTTTGCCTTTTAGTCTGAAGGACATTTGCTAGTGTAAACAGAAAATGATAGTTACAACTATCATTCTTTGATTTACGCTAAAAAGTGTCCTTCGACCTAAAAAGCAAAATTCTTGTCCCTAGAACAAAAATTTTCTACGACTTTTTCCTTGAGCCTAAAATCCCCTAATAATAATAATCTCATAGGAGAAATATTTCAAATCCTTCTAGTTCAATACTTAGAAAATAATAATAAGTATATTTTCCAAAAAATCAATTTATCTCCAATACTTACGAAATATTCCATTTATTTCACAATTCACAAATCCTTTACAAATTTCATTTGTAAATCCCCTGACTCATTTCTAACGAATTCTATAAGTTTTGGAAATCGTTAATTAACTTCCTTTTAAATTTCCGAAGTCAATTTCACTCGCCTAAACCCCCAATTGCCATTTCAAACTCCTTTTATGAATTCTATATTCATTTTTAATTTCTATATTTAATCACCTTGAAATTAACTTAAATATCAGCATTTCACTATAACATTCCTTTTTCGAACCACTCTCCATCTGCCAACTTAACTTACAAATCTCGAGGTAATTATACATTGCTTCAATCTTTTGCCTTCAAATCAAATATATATATATATATATATATATAACATTTTAAAAAATAATTAAATTTAAAAACGTGGTTAAGTACTATTCAAATATCAAATCACCTTTAATTAAGTATTGATAACTCATTTCCAATTCATTTTAAATAAAAACAATTCGTTTACAAGCTTATTGATAAAACTTAAATTTTGATTCACCAATAAAAAATATTTGAATAACCCACTTTCTGAAATATTCCAATACTAACTAGTTTTAAAATTTCATAGTTTAATAAATAAAATTTCCTATCTTTTTAAAAACAAAACTTAACTTCTAAATAAAAATACATTTTTAAAATTCCAATAACCAATTTTAGTTTATAAATTCTTCTCGATTCACAGCACATCGATTTCCTTTCCAATTCCCTTTCCAATTCACTTTCTAAAATTGAACTCTACTATTTTTTCCAAAAACTATTTTCATATCTTGATATAAATTCACACTGTGAAATTTATATTTCTAATTTATCACTGATATATTTTCCTATATTTATAAACTCCCTTGGTTTTACTTGTTTATAAAAATCTAATCTTCTTTATAAAATCCTATTGTACAAATCCATTTTCTTATAAATTCCATTTATTTTTCAATTCTATTACCAATATCGATTTTTAACTTCTTTCCATATTCTTTCCCCAATATCATTTTAAAATCCAGTCTTAAAAATCCCTTTATATAATTCATTTTAAAATCTCTATTTACAATATTTTACAAATAGTTAAGTAAAATTCCGGAATCAATTTACTATTTTATCCAACTCAACTTCCTTTAAAATAATAAAAACTCCAACATAAATATTTTTATATCCAAATTATCTTTTTAATTCCTTCGAATTCAAAAATAATACCTGTGGTATTTAAAATACCAAATTAAGGCAAGTGTTAATATAACATCCAATAATTCAAACTAACACATAATCTATATAAGTTTATTCACACAAATCATATATCACTATATATGAAATTAAAATAAACCTTATTGAGGAATCCAATTGGATCCCTCCAACATGTTTCCCTGCATCCACAGATGTTAATACAACGTAAAAATATCTATCCTACTTCGAGGGGTATATCGCGGTATATAGGGTCATCCGCTATTATGCGGTGTGCATAGGGTCTCATCTGCTAAAGTATGCGGGAATATCAATCCAACTACTAATATATATACTACATATATATATAATATAATATCATTCAATAGATAAAAATTTTATAAATTCAACCAAGCATCCAATAATTAATTTCAACTATTTAAAATAAATTCTAGTAATCCAAATGAGTGAGAATTTCTCATCGTAATTTTTATTTACAATCCATTCCAGTTTAAATCCTTTTCATTGCGTAGTATTACTGCCCTAATTCCAACGTGACTTGCTACGTTAATTTTAGCCCTCGTACAAAGTTATACAATTCTATAAGCATTTGATTTAACTAAAAACAATTAATTACCAATTAATTAATTAAATCAACTTATTATAATGTTATACCTTTCATTGTCAATTAATTAATTTTGCTGATCCTTCACGCCTACCATTGCGATCCAAACTTCAATGACAACGGCCTCCTTCCTTATCGACATTATCTCCTTCATCGAAGTCGACAAATTTCCTCGACTAGGAATCTATCACAAACCCTAGATAGCCTTCCTCCCCATTGCTCAACCGTGTCACTCAAACCATCGAACTCGACCCCTTCCTATCATCTCGACTCAGTTGCACACTACTTGTCGTGGCCACTAATATCCAAGACGATGCCGCCAATCACAAACTGCCTCAACCCTGCTCAATCCCTTACCGTACCAGCAGTAACCCATAATCGCACCTCCTTCCATCCACTTCTCTCGTGACGTCGCCTGTAGCCTTCATGTGCATCCAAAGAAAAGTCGCGACTACCCCTCTGTCCTTTGAATGCTTGCAAACGAACGCAAGACCAGGTCAGTTCATGCTATCACGATTTTCATCGCGACTCTATGCTTCGAATCGAATTAGATTCGTTTTGGAGAATCAAACCCCCTTTTTTCTTCAATTTGATTTCTTTTTTTTCTTTTTTTAGAATCGATTTCAACTTCGTGAATATGAGCTGAAGAGAAGGAAAAGGGAAGAGTTCGCGATTTTAAATGAGGGAGAGATGAAGGGTGCGATACAAATTGATGGAGAAGGTTTCATGTGATTTGGTCTACGTTTAAATCAGACTAGGGTTGCTGTGACTTGAAAGAATGTGGCTGAGGTTACAACATAATATATATATATATATATATGTGTGTGTGTGTGTGTGTATGTATATGTATATATGTATGTATATATATGTGTATGTATGTATATGTATATATATGTATGTATTTCCAAAAATACTTAGATATTTTATTCGATTCCCTATCAGGACGCATTGCCTGACATTTCTAGTGTTATATCCCGATTCTAAATTCAATGGATCAAGTTTCGAGGCCTAATTCAATCATATGTGGAAGATATCTTTTTAAATCGACCATTTAAATTAAATTTAGTTAAATTATTTTTAGGTGTTTTCAGATCATACGACCAAATGGTAAATCCAAATGGTATAAATTTGTAATCCAATACAAATACACTATTACAAATCCAATGGAACCGATTTCATCGAATTTCGAGACTGTTCCCCGGATCGCTATTTTAATGTGTCGATTAAATCAACGATTCCCAAAATTTACGAAATCGCTTGAAATTTTTAATTTTAAAATCTTACTAACTAAATTACAATTCAAAAATCAATATTTAAATTTATATATTCAAAATCAAATGACGAAAAATCCAGGTCGTTACATTACTTCACCCTTAAAAGAATTTTATCCCCGCAATTGCGAAGGTGTAACGACTTAATTTTCAATAATTAAAAATAGTTAATCTAATAAGATTCTATGATTAAATATTGGAAGGAATAAAAATTTAGGATTTATAAATGAAATAATAAACCAGAATAAAATGCAATAATGTTAATTCAAGTTAATCGTTATCTACTTTAATGAAATTCCAATCGATTGAAGTAATTTAAAAGTTATACTTGGTTATAAATCGAATATAAGAAAACAAATGTGAATATTGATTTAACTAGTGAAATAGTTTATAGTTAATAGTAATTGAATAAAATCAGTATTATATAATAAATTGTAACATTTATTTGTGAATAATAAACCTATAAATGTGATTAAAAGTCAATGGCGACAATTATTATATGTTAACTATTGATTTAGTCTATTAAATTAAATTGGATATCAATTGCAATAAATCTAATTATATATTATGTTAATGAAAATTTAAGGTAATAATTGAAAATAATGTTAATTTTATTTATAATATGACAATTGGTTGAATAAAAAGAATGGGAATCAAGATTTATCAATTTATTGGAATTTAAATTATAATAATTTGATATATTGTAAATAAATGACATTAAGTATTAAGTTAATTGAAATTAAGATGAATTAGAAAATATTTGTGTAATAAGATATAAACCAACGTTAATTATACCCAAAGGATGATAATTGATTAATAACAAGATGGAAATCAAATTAAATGGAATTATTGGAATTTAAATTATAATCTCAGAATTTATTGAAGTTGAAAGTTTAACATTGTAATCGGTGAAATATTCAACATTGAATTAATATAGAAATTAGTTGTAAAAGGCTATAAATTACTAAGTAATCATAAGTGATAGAAATGGTAAAAATTTAAATTAGAATTGAAGTCTGATTTTTATTAATCTAATATTAAATTATTTAATTAATGGAAAAATAGACATTTTGGCCACTGACTCAGATTTCGACGAAACCAATTTCATCGGATCCGTAACGGTGAATTATTGTAGGATTTCAAGTTTCATAGCGATCGGACTTATCGTTTGTTCGTACGGACTCGAAACGCCTAGAAATCGATTAATTTGAAATCAATTTGAAATAAGCTGATTTTTGAGACACCTTCTTCATACGATGGAACTTGGACTTGAAACCTATTCCATTGAGTTTAAAACTATCACAAACATCTATTTTAATATATGGCCAATTTCTATTTCGGGAACGAAACGGTCTTTCCGGGTCGTTTATCATTCAAACCCAAACCAACCTAGCCCATTCTTGCCTATCTTTGATCTGCCTCTACATATTCTGTTGTAAACCCGAGCTATTCTCATTCTCTTATTTTCTGTATGCACATAAAATTCCATCTGCTTCTCTCTCCCCAATGGCAGAAACCCTTATTCTCAAATTGCAAATCAAAATCAAAATCAAACTGCTCCAAACTGTAGCAAATTATAGATCGATTTGAAGTTCTCGACGAGCACATCTCAAATCTTCAATTCATTTTTGCAATCGAATCATGGTTTGGTCATAAAAGGTTGAGTTATTCTCAGCCATCCGTTTGGGGTTTGCTCAAGGACGATGGATCGTCAATTGGAGGATACAATTTTGTAGAGAGGATCGCGGGAAATTCATCAGAGTAGGTTTTTCATCGAGTTGATGGTTGGATTGGTGGATAAAATTCATTAGGGTTTTGGAAAGGCGAAGGTGGCTATGCAAATGGTGGCCTCGTTCGGGATCTCTTCATGCGCGCGTGGTTGTGGTGGGGGTGCGCGGTGTCGGCGAGCGCATTGGCGGCATGTCGTGGGGCGTGGCGCGTGTTTTAATATAGCACCGACGAACACGAGGTGGGTAGGCTACAACATGAAGGGGATGAGCTTCTGTAGGTGACGCGTAATTTAGTTATATTATTTTATTTATTTTATAATTTAAATCATTCCATCTTCTAATTTTAATAACTTTTGCATATGAGGTCTGATTTACGCACAATTTGTTTTGTTAGGATCGTATCGAAATTCTTAACATTTTGATGCAGGTTTGGATGAATTTCGAGACTGTTTAAATGTGGGCCCTAAATTGGATTTAAATTAGATTTAATTCAAAGCTGGGTATTTTGGCTCACTCACAACTTCTTAAATTTCTTATGTTTTCTAAATTAATTTATGTGGTGATTAGGAATTCATTTATGGTTGTTTGGTATATTTAAATAGCTTTTCATGTTAATTTGAATTATTTTGAATTAAATCGTCATTTAATCTATTATGGAATTTAAAATTTGCTGGTTAAATACTCATTGTTGAGTTTTTGTTAATTTTTTATATACCGGTTGAATTGGATGATGATTGTGATGGGTGATTAATTTTATCTGTGGATGTTTGGAAGTTATGTTAATTTATATACTGCTATCATTCTGTACGTTCCGGTAACTATTGTTTGGAATATCAGTTTAGGATGAAATGATATATAACTGAACGATCCATAAATTAGAGAAAAATCATTATGGGTTGAAATGATAGATTTTAGCGATTTTATGGATTTTATATTAATTCAGGATTGCAGTCTGAAATGATATATAACCGTAAAAATCTTAAATTGCGAATTGAAATGATAAATATCCGCATCACTTGACCATAGTGTTGAGAATAATATATGGACACTGGATCAGTTAAATTAAATGATTTTAAAATTCTAAATTTTCGAATTTTATCAAATGATATTTTGAAATAAAATTTGATTTATGTATAAATATATTGAATTATTATTGAAAAATCAAGTTTTATGTTGAAATGTGAATTGGATTTAAGGAATTGCTTTAAGAAATTTAATTGAAATGGTAAAGTTGAATTTTGAAATATAAATGAAATTTACTGGAATTTAGTTATTGAAATTGTTTAAAATATAACTTGAAATATATAGTGAATTTTGAGTAGCTTAAATTGATATTTCAACATGAGTTGAAAGCAACATAGAATTTAATAATTATTGAGAATTTGAATTTAAAGATTTGAAATTGGGATTTTGGAAATTGAATTGGCCCAAATGTGCAGAAACGAAATAAATAGTTTAAACTGATATAAATTCCAAATTCATGATTTTAATATAAACTATTCTAAAAATATATTATTTTAGGGACTTTAATTATTAAGATTTCAACTACTAAACTATTTTAACCTATATTAAATATACTAAATTATTTTAACCTATTTTAAACTATTTGATTTCTTTTGAACAAATTTACCCATTTTAACTTATTTTAAATCTAATTAATCTATTTTAAAGATATTTAATCTATTTTAATTTTATTTAATCTATTTTAAATCTATTTAACTATTTTAAATCAATTTAACATTTTCTTTAACCTATAAAACTATTTTAAATTATTTTAACTAATTATAACTATTTTAACCGTCTATAACTATTTAACAATTTTCTAAATTTTCAAACTAAGTAGAGGGAAGTGTTCATATTCATATTCATTGGTCTAAAAGTAAATACTGTTAAATGATGTTACAACCTAAGTTGGGATATAAACGTTATAATAAATTGCATATGATGATTTTGAAGGTAGGATTTAACCTAATTGGAAATATAATTTTTGAAAGAAATTATGATTTCAAAAAAGATACGATTTCAAAGTGAATATGATTTGGAATAGAATATTATATTTTGATATAAATTGTGAATTGATTTTTGAAAATTTAAACAAACCATCCGGTGTGTAATAAGCGATTGGTTGTTATAGAGGCCAGTATCAAATATTGTCATATTCTCTGCCAATATAGTAAACCACATTAACAATTGTGTATGTGGTACAGATTCCAAAAATGAAGTAGGATGGTTTGGTGAACAATTTCCGCATGAGGTATTTGCGTGACCCTAATTCCCGTGAGTCAGCTTGATGCGGCTAAAATCAGGAGCCATGCCGAGCAAAGTGAGGTCATTCCTCCGATCAGGCACACTTCTTCGACACTATACTCTAACTTTGTGATTTGATTTGATGGCCACCTTGATTTTGATTTGGGAGTATTCTATGAGGTGGGTGGTAGTATCTGCTATGTGTTACCACTAGTTCGGATCTGCAATTGGTATATCTACCCTGACATTTCCTTGTGTGTTGTGGCACATGCCCTATCGTGCCTTCTACGAGTTTGTTTTGTACCATACATATGGAGTGCCCTCTTATAGCCCTCTAGTTTATAGAGGAATTACGGTACTGTATAGACTATGAGAATATAAAAATGTATTAAGGGGGATATGGGTAACGCCTTAACGCTATTTTAGTACTTTTACTTTACTCTAGACATATTATAATAGCGTCTTGTACTACATAGTAGATAGTTTAACGGATCCTTAGGAGATGGGAATTTTGAACATCTCTTAAGTTACTGCACTCACGTTAGACACTGGATAGGAGATATCAAACACCGCAAACATCTCTGACGCCATTAAACTCATATATACCGTTGATTTAACATACATTAGATCTTTTAGTTCCGACCGACTGTTTTGTCTTTTCAATTCCCTCGGGTCAGCCAGAGCATTTCAGATTTGAAGACCTTAATTCTAGAGGATGAAGACGAAGATTTGTACTACTACCATTTATTATATTTATTCCACTACATCATATGATTCCGCTGCATTTCTTTATTTATTTCTGTTTTATGTAACTCTGATTCTGTATTGTATAAGTATAATCAAATTTATTTGTAAACAGCTTCATGAACTATTATTTGATTATTATATTTTTTCATTCCGCTGCGAGATTCTGTATTTGTTTTATTTCTTTATCTTTTTCTTATGTACCCCATAACAATCTGCTCTTTTGTATGGTTTGAGTCTGGCATGTGTGTCTGCTTAAAATGTTCGAAAAGGCAGGTCGTTACAGATGGTATCAGAGCTTAGGTTTAGCAATAAACTTAGCTTTGTGGAGTTTGACTCATATAAATTAGGGCAGTAATACCCTAGAATGAGTCACTAAGTGTATATATATGTAAGAGCGTATTTGTTAGTGTTATAAAAGGTTTCTGTGTTGTGTTAATTTGTTCCGTTTGTATTTATAAATTCTGGTCGGTAAATAAGACGCTATGGCATCGATAGGGATTTCAAAATGCTTAATAGGACAGACAGAAACAATGTTGTTTTGAAATATAGGTAAATGAAATAATTTTGCCTATTATATATTTTTGCATATAAATTTTATAAATTATATATTTGGTTGTATTATATTGGTTTGTTATGTAATGAAATTTATAAATATTGGTTGAGAAATAAGATTTACAAATAAACAAATATAAATTGGAAAGTTGAGAACTAAAGTTTTGGGATTTTGAAAATTTCTTTTGAATGATTTGCAATATAATATTAATATTATTTAGATGTATTTTTTGATATAAATATTTCAAAGTGATTTGGAAGAATGTTTAAAAGGAATTTGGAAGGAAATAAGTTTGGTACTCCTCTCTCTATCATTGGAAAATAATTCTGGTGATGAGTGCACGCATCATCGACGTTCATTTTCGAGTTTCAATGTAGGAAGACCGTTGTAGTAATTTTACTGCACATATTTTGTTGATAAATTAATCTTGATTTTCAAATTCCAAAAAAAATGATTTGATATATATAAAAGACACAATTATATAAATTATCATGGAATAATTGAAATGAAACCCGGTTGTTTAGTTCTTAAGTTTCTATTAGAAATTGAAATTATTGTGATGAATGAATCTTGACTATATTAATAATTGGGAACTTCTAAATTGATATTAAAAAACTTGATGATAAAATGATTAGCGAAAATATAAGAAACTAAAATTTGGTAAACCGTAAATAAAAAGGAAAAAGAGATTAAGAAATGGTAACTATCGAACATTTTGTTAACTAAATAAATAAGAGAAAATTGTGTAACTTTCTATCGCACCCTAAAAGACATTTATATATATATACATATACATATACATATACATATATATATATATATATATATAACTTACCAAATTATTAAAAGTTGAAATGTTAATTAGAATATGTAATGGAATTGTCAAGACCCGAAATTTTCGACTCCGAAAATTCGAAACTAATACGTTCACTATAGAAGTGCCGAGCATTCGAACGCTGGAAATTCTAGATTGTTAGGGTAAAGAAGCAAGAGGTAGAAGAAGAAACAGAAAACAAAATACAGAATCTCACATTCGCAGTGGACCAAAATATAATATCAAAGAATAGCATTTTCACAAAGAAAAACTGTATCTGTTAATTTACATATAATACATCAGAGTTACAACCATACACAAACAATTTGGACAGTTATAATAATTTGTCCCATACTACTATCAATACAATCCAATACACAGAGGAATATACTCCATACGTCCCTGCCATCCAGCTCGCCACCTGAGCTCCAGAACGTCCTAACCTGAAAATTTGGAACACTCGGTCTGACCTGAACATTACAATAAAGTAACACTCGGGTCAAGCTGGAAACTAGCGTGAGTAAACCATATAACTTGAAATATTAAGTTACAAATCTTCTTTGAATATCCGGGTAACTCGTACCTTGTACGAGTTCTTAAATTGTTATAGTCAACTATTATTACAAACGATATCTAGAAACTAGTTATTCAGTTAAAATGGCCATGTTGCTTTATTTATTCCATTCCAGCCTATTGATTCCACATACCAAATTTATAAAGAATTTAGATTACTAATCAAAGTGGTTTCGGGTATTGCTGATACCCGTCCCCGGTCCCTTCGAATTCAATGTCATCTTTAATCTCAGTTGTTTAAGTGGATACAATTCAATTCAAATACAGGGTGACACATTTACACAACAGTTCATCATCAGTAGATAACCCTTAATATCACAGTCCAACACACATATATCATATAACGTATCATCACATATTATCATACCATAAATATCAGTCCAGACATTTTACACAATCAATCATCCATAAGCAAGACTTATTAATCCATACTATAATTAATTAATTTAATTAATTCAAAATGAATTAATTTCTTATAAATAAATCACCTTGCTTTGTTTAATTAATATTAACTAATTACGAACCATTCGTTATTCTTTTAATTAATTAATCATCCTTAATTATCCATCTTAATTAATTATCATTAATTACTTACATTAATTATCCCTTAATTAATTACATTAATTAATTAATCCTTACATTAAGTAATTAATTATCTTACTTAATTACTTTGAGTAATTATCCTTTTAATTACTTCCATTAAGTAATTTCCTTTAATCACTACCATTCGGTAATTATCCTTAAAGTAATTATCTTTTAATTACCCACAATAATTACAATAAGTAATACATTAATTATCCTTTAATTAAGTCCTTAATAAATTAAAAATAAACCATTTACCTTAATTAATCACTATAATTAATTATAAATCAAGACCTTAATTATGTCATTATATTTTTGGAATCACTTAGGAAACTAATTATGTAATTAATCTAATATATTACAAAACCACATCAATTAGTTTTAAAAACATTTAATCTTTTTTTTAATTTCTTTTTAAAACCTTGTTTGAAAACTTGTAAATAAATTTACTTTAGAAATTTGGTATGTATCCTTTTTTGAAAACTTATTCATTTTTAATATTCTTTAAAAAACTTGATTTACAACTTGCTTTGCTTTAAAACTTGAACATTCTCTTGTTTTTTTTTTTGAAAATTTATTAGCTTGCCAAAGAAAACTCGAGTCCATAGCAAAATATACCAGAGCCCAAACTCGAAATCCCCAAGCAACTCACCCTCTAATACTTTCCTCGAGCCATCTTACAAAATACTTCTAGTCCGACCCGAAGAAAAACTTCTTCTTCCCGATGCTCAAAACACACATCCATAAACATACGTGAGAAGGTACACGTACATGTGCACAGATCACCGTTGCCATTACAATCCTCTTTGCCGACGCCTACAGGTCGCCAACGACCCATTCGTACCCTTCGACCACCCGACATAATCGATTGCACTAGAAATCAAAATCGAGCAAAATCGATCACCATTAGGCCAAGAATCCCAATCGCCAAACTCCCCTCGTGCCGCGACCTCCGACCAACTAGAGCTACACCATCATGGTCCTACCTTTGCCACACGATTCCCTCGTTATTCCCCCTATCTAGGTTCAACTCGACATTGCCACGTCGTCGAAAAAGCCTCTAGTTCAACCCCGTCCTTATCGTCACCTAAACCCTACATCCTCTTCGACCTGCTGCGACGACATTCGAAAAATCGTGCCACTATTTTTTCTATGACCGCCAACTCCTCATCCTTCTCTGACCATAAACTTGACTTCCATCTACGACCCATCCGCCGTGAATTGGCCAAAAATCATATCCCGATCATCCCAAAATTTCACTCAAACAACAAGCTTTAAAATCTCGAAATTTTTATTAAAATTCATCATTTGCTCATACGAATTTGATTATGAAATTAAAACATGAAGTTAAGATCTTCGCTTTTTCTCATTTTAACATATTTCACAGTAATTTCATATTTTTGAAATATTTACTAAAAAAATTCACTTGCAAATATTTTTAGAATTTTGTATTGCATCATTACAACAAGTTTTTCTAACCTTCATATGCTAATAGAGATCGGGGAAGAGGAAAATTGATTTTTGATCAAGTTTAAACCTGTAAAACTGGAACAGAGCTCTGTATATATACATACAGACATGCACACCCATATTCACACACACACACACAAATATATATATATATATATATATATATATATATATATATATATGCAATCATCTCTAAACAAACATGCAAAACATACTACCCCTCATAATTTTCAAGGATTATCACATACAATCACATATATAAACAGATTAAGTTTTAAAATAGAAGTTTACTCACCTTTTTTAAGAGAACAGAGAATTGAATTTTTTTTATAGTTGATCTGGAATTTGACTTTGAGATGTTCTGTACTTGTTTGTTGATTATGAACTAAAGCTTGATTTACTTATGTTGAGTTGAATCGTAGGACTTGCTGCATGCTTGAATGCAGGTTGAATTTGAAGCAGTTGAAGTTGTTTAGCTTTTTTTTTCTCTCTTCTTTAGTTTTGAAAATGAAAGAGGATAAGGGAAGTTTTGAACTTAAAATCAAATAGCCTGGTTTTTCTCTAAAACTTACATATATAATTTAATTTTAAGAGAAACAAATGTTGCCATTTGTATTTTGCATGCTACTTTGAACTTATACATGTTAATACATGTTTTTTTATTACCTTACAAATGTCAAAGACTTTTTATTTTATATTACTTTTATACTTATACATGTTTTATATTATATTTACATTTTATGCTTAATACTTATATATATATACAACTTATACATATTTAAAGAAAGTACTAACCTTTATTAAATCCTATTTTAAATCTTAAGCTATAATACTTAATAAATAATTATCTTTTTTAAAATTCTCTATTCAATTTTAAATAACTTTTTGAAAATCATTAGATTAAATTCAAAACAAATCTTCCTATTTACAATGTACCTATATATCTATAATAATTAGAAAACATTATTTATTTGAATTGTGTGTGTATGTGTGTGTATATATCCACACCTTTACAAACTTCCATATATGGTACTTCTTATGGTATATATATATATATATATATATATATATATATTCACACATTTATATACTTGTATGAGTATACAATCAAATTTTCAACATTATAAAGTTTTCATATATCTATATATATTTATTAATATGCTATAAGAGTTATCATTTCCAGATATTTATAATTCAGCATTTATTATAGCTCAAATCCATTTATAAACTTCCAAATATTTTAATTATCATAATTTTATTTTTTCAACCAAATAAAATTAGTGTCTCAATAGTAATAATCAGTTAATTATCCAATTATCAAAAGTTCAAAAATCCAGGTTATCACATTCCATCCCCCTTCCTTGAAAAGGAACGAAGCGAAAATTTATTAAAATGCTTATTATCAGTTAAATTATTCCTTAAACATTCTCAACTCCAATTATTTGATAATTTTAAAATATTCTAAAATCTACATACTATTGCCAAAATAGCTTCATAAAAATACTTTTATAACTCGATGTCTCCACAAGTCCATCCTCGTTCTTACAGAATTTCAGTCATAAGTTGATCAGGCATGGGACTGAAAATCTATAAGTACTTGGTAAACCCATTTTCAACATCCGGTAAAAATACATAGAAAACATTTTTGAAAACATAGAAAATAATTTTTGAGAATATATGAATTTTTTTGGTAAGAATGCTCTAAAAATCATCACCCCCTCCATGGTCGCAGTTAACCCGATGGTTACGTTGCCATCCCAGCAAAATCCATAGATAACTGTAGGCACTCCGCGCCCCTCGATTATGCCATGGAACCCGCTACAAATCGCAGCTACCCCAGGGTTGCGTTGCCATTATGGCAAAAATCCATATAATTATTGGCATCAGCGCCCTTGAATTTCGTTGCCAAATGAAACTTCACCACTCCTATGTCGATGCTGACTACATCAGTCGAGTCCCAATGTAGCCTGTAGGCTCTCACTGCCTCATGACTTTCTCTATGTCTTCATAGATCGTAGTCTACGGATGTTACATTGCCATCACGGAAAAATCAAACGTAGACCATTGGCTCTCACGGCCACCCGACTTCTGCTATGGTCCGTAGTAGATCGTAGTGACATCGAGTTACACTATCGTCATAGCATAACCCAAATGTCTCTGTAGGCATCAGCGCCTTCGACTTTCCCTACCCACACACAATCCTTAGGAACTTTAGTTAGTCCGGACTTCTGCCTAGGATCAAATTTAGAGCCTTCCCCTTAGGGCTCAAGGCAGAACTACCCCATGGATCTCCTATGAAGTTCATTTTAATGAGAGCGCCTTTTTCCCCAGAGCCAATCTCAAAAATATTTTATACTATACACATATAGTATCTTCAAATCATACCCTTTATGATTCACATAAAAATCTCATTTACACAAAATCGATATCTCAAATCGATAGTTCCAAACTTGGCTTCTCAAATTCTCAAAATTGATTTTTCCCAAGAATCAAAAGCCTTTCCAAAATCAGTGGGTTCCAAAACCTTTTCCAAAATTATTCTCATAAAATAATATATATATACATATATATAACTTATCCTTTCCAACTTGAAAATAATCTTTGGATCACTCATATAGATTCTTCTTTTATACTTCAAATATTTTTCAAAAACCTTTTCTTCTGGTTTTAGATTCGACATAGGGGAGTTTATCATATATAACAAATATATATATATATATATATATATATATATATATATATAACTGTACTATGCCAAATCAACATACAAGTTTGATTTCCTTTAAAAAGTTATTTACCACATCCCTTACTTTTCATAAAGTGAATTTCAATAGATATCCAACTTTCACTTTTATTCATCATATATTTTTCAAATTATACTTTCCTATTTCAAAAATCATTATTTTCTTTACCTTTCAAAATTTCCAATATCAATTTCATTTAAACATGTACGATGTACTTATATCATCCGTACGCAATATCAAATCTGATCGCTCACTCGATCACACAATTCCATTTTCGAACTAGTATCGTCCACCCGACTTTCTAGTGTGGACTCAGATATGGTTTCTTGATCAGAAACCGTTATTCTCTATGCATAGCCCTAACTATGATAGAGAATTTCCAAAATCAATCAAAATTCTGTATCCAGGGTTCGCCGTCGAAAATCAAGTGAAAAATCCCAACTCGGATCGATATACTATTTCGAAATTCTATGCTCGAATCTGGATCAAATCATTATGCGAATATAATATACGTACATCCTACGTATATATCTTCATTGATTATTAGCTAAATCAATATTCTTTCTATTCTCCATCATTTTGACTCTATTCACTTATTCATACTCGACTCAGTTTCTTTTTCGGTTATTACTTCAATTCTAAACAGTTTGCACTCTGACCATCTTGTATTTAGAAAATAGTTGAAAAGATTAAAATAGATAAGTAGTTGTAAAATAGTAATTAGTTGTAAATAGATGTAAAATAGTTAAGTAGTTATAACATAGTTGTAAAATAGTTAGATAATTTCAAAATAGTTGTAAAATAGTAATTAGTTATAAAGTAGTTATAAAATAGTGATTAGTTTGTAAAACAGATGTAAAATAGTAATTATTTTCAAAATAGTTGTAAAATAAATATAAGATAGTTTTGGTTTTAAAAGTAAAGGTTGTATAGTAAATGGCTAGGAAAATAGATTTAAAACAGTTATAATAAAACAATTCTATTTGAAAATAGTTTCAGAGTCAAACTGGTTCCATTTCCCAATCTCCACATCTACTCAGTTTCTCATCCCATTGAGTTGTTCAATTCCAATTTAATTTGAATTAACTTCAATTCCTTTCCCAAATTCAAATCAATTCCCATATGAGTTTAAAATTATTCAATTTCAATCAAAATTTCAATTAATTTCAATTAATTTCAAATCAAATTCAATTTGAACAAACTTTCAATTTCAATCTCAATTTTTAAACCATCTCGAATTATATAAATTCAAGTTAAATTTTTAAATGTTGATTGAATTATTAAATCAAATCAACCTTTTTTTAATTTAACAGCCTAAATATTTAAACAATTAAACACTGAGTCCAAATTTAAAAATTCCTGTGATATTCCGGAATTTCAAACCAAATTTAAATGTGATAATCTCTTTAATAAGTAAATTAAAATTGATAAATTGTTATTTTAAAACAATAATAATAATTGTGTTGCAAATGTATTGATTTTAAACAAAATTATTATAAACAAATGAAAAATGGATTTGTTAAAATCATATGTACATAACAAATTTGATTTTGAAATTGAATTTGAAATTTAATTTGAACTTAGGTATTTAAATTGAAATTCAAAATATAGTTATTTATATCTTAAATCATACTTTGATTTTAAAAGTATATTTCTATGATTTTATTTAGAACATAAAATTTGATTTATATTTATTTCTTTCAAGAAGAATTGATTTATATAAATTAAAAATGTAGTTAAAAAATTGAAAATTAATTATAAAAACATTTAAAAACCTATTTTGCATGGGAATTACATTTTTTAAATTTTGAATCACTCTAATAACATGTGTTAAGAGAATAGCCATGTTTAGTGACAAAAGTTAGGAAATTTTACAAGTGTCACATTAATAGATTAATTTTCTTTAATTTTAAAAAAACAAAATTACATCTATAAAAGTTGTTTCATCTTCTTCATCTAAATTTTCCCATCTCATTTTCTAAAATCAAGAAAAAAAATCACTCCTTCAACTACAAATCTGAATTTCCACTCTTTCAACCAAAATTTTAAAACAAGAATTCAAATCTTATTTCAAAGTTTCTAAATCTTCAAGCAAAATACAAAAGCCTGAAAAAAATCAAATTCATGTAAGGCAAATTCAAAGCTCTCCTCAGCTTCAAATCTAAAGCTCTGATTGAATTCAAGTTGAAAAGCAAACAAACAACTTCATCAGGCATTTCCAGTTTAAGATCTGCAATCAACTTTTCTAGATTTCAAACTTTTGGAATTTCTGCTTTTAAAAACACAATTGAGTAAACATATAAATTAAAGAATTTAGGAAGTTAAATATCTTGCATGTGATTACTCTGATAAATTTTTGCTTGCATGTTTATGTTTGAAGCTTCAATATATATTTATGTTGATCTTGAATATTGAAATGAATATTGATCTCTGTTTGGAAATTTACAGAGTCCAGAATTTAGATTTTTTTTTCAAATCTTCCAATCCAGTTACTACTGGACTTAATGTTTCATAGCAAATATAATTATAGGATCATAATCAAAATTTTAAAATTTTGTTTAAGAAATTTAAATAAGAAAATTCTCTGGAACAAGAGTAAAACAGTAAAAAAATTAAAATATGATAAAACCAAGTACCCTAATTTCTAGATTCGAGTTTGGAATTTGAATCAACATGGAAAAACTTGATTTTTAATAACAAAATCAAGAATTTTAGGTGTGGAATTTTGGAGCATTTCTGGGATGACCAGAAATGACCTTTTGATCAAATTCTGGTGATTGGGTAGGTTCTAGGGGTCGAGGCTTGGGTCAGAGTTGTAATGGTGAACGATGAATCTGAGAAAAATAGTGGAGGAGGAGTTTGTTCACCGTGGAGTCGGAAATTGGTGATTTTGTTTTTTAACCCTAGTTTAGTCTGGGTTCATAGTTTTGGTCGCGGTGAATTCGTGAGTGCATCGAGCTTGGCCTAATTTAAGGAGGATGTACCAGAGTCGTGATCGAAGCCATATGCAGTGGCGCAGTGTTCCTGGTGGCGTGGATGGCCGTGATGGGATGATTTTCTGGTGAAGTTATGGGTTCATATTTGACAGAGATACTCGATTTTGTTTCGAGCTTTGCGATTTGGGTTTGAGGGTCGGAAATGGATGTGTGCTTGATCACCGACCTGTAGAAGGTGTCACCATTGGTATCGACGCCGTTGGTGGCCTATGCACGTGCACAGTAGCGTTGTCGTGCCGAAAATTGTTGAGTTCGTATGCGTTTGGGTTGTTGCTCGGGTGAAATTGGTTAAAGCTCGAGTTTGTATACGAGTTAGTGATGCGGTCCTCTTCCAGTATTGTGTTAAGTTTAAACTATAAAAAAAAAGATATAAGAAGAAGATGGAGAAGTCTCGAAGCCGGTCTCCAGTAAGGATAGGGTTTGACCGAAGCAAAGACTAAGATCATGTTTTAAAAGCAAGTTTCGAAAATTTAAAATGGAATTTGTTTTAAATCATTTCTTAAATAAATTCTTTTTCTTTTCAAACAAGTTTTGTTAAACCTTGGATTAAGAAATTGTATACTTTGATCACTAAATTTTGAGATGTTAATTAAATTTATAAAAAGTAATTAAGTTTAAACCAAATGGAAATGTTTAAATATGTAATAATTGTAAGTAATTAATGTAATTGATTTATTTTGAAAGTTAATTAAGAGTTTATGGTTAAAGATTACTTTAATTAATAAAGTAATTTAAGTTAAATTAATTAATAATTTTAGATTAATTAATTTATAAAGGTCTAATTAATTAGTTATGGATTAATTAATTGATAATTAAGAATTAAATTAAATTATAACTAATAGATAATTAATTAAATAATTAAAGGTTAATAAATAAATGATTAGTAATTAATTAATTAAGTGATTAATTAATTAATGATTAAGAATTAATTAATTAAATAATTAGGGTTAATTAATTAAGTATTTAAACATTAATTAAATTATAATTAGTAGTTAATTAATTAATGATTAAGGATTAATTAATTAAATAATAAAGGTTAACTAATTTATAATTAATTAAGTAATTAAGACAAATTAATTTATAATTTGTAATTAATTAAGCAATTGATTAAGATTAATTAATTGTTAAATAAGGATTAATTAGTAATCAATTAAGGAATGATAAATTTTTTAATCAAGTTTTAATAATAAATAATTAGATTTATTAGTTATTAGTTAATAGTTAAAGGATAATAAATTAATTAATTAAGATTAATTATTTGATAATGAGGATAATTAAGAAGTGATTAATTAATTAAATAATTGTGGTTAATTAATTAATAATTGGTTACGCAAGGTAAAGTGATTAATTCTTAAGTAATTAATTTAATTTGAATTAATTAAATTAATTATAATTAGAAATATGCTTGCTTATAGATGAATGTTTTGAATTGAATATCTGGATTTGGTTGATATATGTTGGATGATAGTCTGAGATATTCTGTGATGAGATATTGTATATATCTATGACAAATGTTTGTTATTGCCTATGAATATTGCTGTGTGAATTCAATGTTTAAATTTGAATTGATTGTTTAAACCTTAAACAACTTGACCTTTAAGACACGTTTGGATTTCGATGAGACCGAGATCGGGTTTGCTACATTACAGCGTGAAAGGGGGTTCCCGCTTTGCGTTAAGTGGCGAACGGGAGACTCTTACCCCTACATGCCCCCGGGGGTAGTATAAGGCCTTGCGGGGTTGGTTGCGAGTCGAGAGGCTGGCCGTAAAAGCAAACCCGAGGTATCACTGTGAGCCACGACGGGGCTGGGATGGTTGAAAAGCCTATCGGTCAAGTGAGCTGCTGTCGATGGTTGTAAAGCCTAGATCGTCACAGTTGGTATCAGAGCATAGGTTGAGAAACACCTACGCTCTGGAGTAGTATCTCTATCTTGAGGGTGCGTATTTGTAATTTTCTTATATAACTATATCCCTATCTAAATTGGTTGGGTTACCTGTCCAGGTAGCCAAAATGAGTTCAAAAGGCAGAAGGGGAAGGGTTGTAGGAAGCACCTCGACCAATGATAGAAGAGAACAGATTGATAATGAGGCTGTTAATCCAGTACCGCCTCCAGTCAGTTTTGCTTCTTTATGCAAGGACTTTGTCAACCTTGGAGGAAAACCATTTAAAGGATCAGAGACTATAATTGAGCTCCAAGCATGGCTACGCTCTTGTGAGAAAATATTAAAGAGCATGAAATTATCATATGAGCAGAAGAGGGTAATGGCTTCATGGCAATTACAAGGAGGTGCTGCAGCCTGGTGGGATGCAGTGACGGCGAATGTCTCTGAGGACGATATGCCTTGGGAAGAATTTAAGGAATCGTTTGAGGAGAAATTCATGCCGACAACAGGGAAAACTCGTCTTTATCAGGATTTTCCGAATTTAAAACAAGGGAGCATGACTATGGCGGAGTACGAGACCAAATTCAACGAATTATCTTGCTATGGTCCAGGACTTATAGACACTCCTCTCAAAAAGAATGAGATGATTGTGCAAGGATTGAGGCCAGAGTTTCATGAAAGGATGACAGCGCACTTAAAAGGATCTTTTGTGGAGTTAATTGATATGGCGTTAAGATATGAGGATTTGATGAATAAGAGATCAGTGGTACGAGTAGCTGCATCGGAAGGGTATTCTTCTAACCCAAATAAGAGGAAATTCAATCCCAATTGGAAGAGGCAAAACAGGAAGAAGTCTGGAAGCAACCATGGACCTTGCAAATGCCATATTTGTCAGCAAGAAGATCACATGGTGAATAAGTGTCCCAGAAAAGGGACTCAGCAACAGCAACAGCAGTCGCATTATAGTGGACCAGGTCCAGCTTTGGTTCAGAAATCTCTTTGCTTCAACTTCCATCAACTGGGTCATATGATTAAGGATTGCCCGCTCCTTCATAAAGTCCAGTAGAATAAGGTATTTGCTTTCGAAGGTGCACCATCAACCTCATCTAAGGGCAAAGGAGTATTGGAAGGTACATTACTTTTAGATGGCAAGTATATTTAAGTTTTGTTTGATTCTGGTGCTTCTTTGAGTTTTATTTCTCTGGAATCTGTAGAGAAGTTCTTTCTTACCCCTAGTACCGTAGACAATCCCATCTCTGTATCTAATCATATAGGGGGTAACCAAATTAGATAGGATCTATAAGGATTTGAAAATATCCTATCTATCCCATAGTTTTTCTTGTGACCCATATGTGTTGGATTTTAAGGGGTTTGACCTTATATTGGGAATGGATTGGCTTGATAAGTATAAGGCTGTCTTAAATTGTGATGAGAGAACAGTTTCGTTGGAAACTGATCTGGGTAGGATTGCTAGAGTAATGTGTGATAACTCTAGAATACACTTGAGTAGTCTTTTACATGGAGTTGAGACTTCTCAAGAGGAGGTTGAAGATATCGAAGTAGTCCAGGATTTCTTAGACGCATTCGAGGAAGTTAAGTGTTTACCTCCGCATCGAGAAATAGAGTTTCGCATAGATCTGGTTCCAGGAGCGGTGCCCATAATTCAGCCTAGTAGGAGGATGTCTCCTAGGGAGAGGGAGGAGCTAGTGAAGAAAACTCAAGATCTGTTGGAGAAGGGTTTGATTAGGCCCAGTTTTTCTTGTTGGGGCTCTACTACAGTACTTGTCACCAAATCGGATGGGTCACTAAGGTTCTGCGTAGACTATCGAGAGTTGAACAAAGTGACCATTTGAAATAAGTATCCTCTTCCTCGTATTGATGATCTCTTCGATCAGCTACATGGAGCTTCAATCTTTTCTCAATTGGATTTAGCATCAGGTTTCCATCAGTTAAGGGTAGCTGAGGATAGTATTCCCTTAACTGCATTTAGGGGACCTAATTGTTTCTATGATTGGTTGGTTATGCCTTTCGGGTTAACCAACTCTCCTGCCTACTTTGTCGACCTGATGAACTGGGTCTTTCGTCATGTTTTGAATAAGTTCGTTTTGGTGTTCATCGATGATATCTCGGTCTACTCTAAGTCGGTAGAAGAGCACAAGCAGTACTTGAGAATAGTATTGGAAACTCTGAGAAGACATGTTCTAAAGGCGAAGTTCTTTAAGTGCCATTTTTGGAAACCAGAAGTAAAATTTTCGGGGCACATTATTTATACAGAAGGCATCTCGGTGGATCCAGTGAAGTTTGAGACTATTTTGGAGTGGAAGCAGCCTTGGACACCAACTGAAGTTCGCAGTTTTCTGGGATTGGCTGGCTACTATAGGAAGTTTATTAAGGATTATTCCAAGATCTCTTAGCACCTAACTAAGCTAACAAGGAAGGGAGCTAAATTCAAGTGGACACCCGAATGTGAGGTGGCTTTTCAGAATCTGAAGGAAAAGTTGACAAGTGCTCCTGTGTTGGCAATTCCAGATGGGAAGAGCATGTTTGAGGTTTATACGGATGCCTGTATTGTTGGATTGGGAGAAGTTCTGATGCAAAATGGTAAGGTAATTGCGTACGCGAGTCGGCAATTGAAGCCACATGAAAGGAACGACGCTACACACGATCTAGAGCTGTTGGCCATTGTTTTTACTTTAAAGATCTGGAGGCACTACCTTTTGGGAGGGAAGTTCGAGTTATTCATGGATCACAAGCCTTTGAAATATCTTTTCTCCCAAAAAGATCTTAATCTAAGACAGCGGCGATGGGTCGATTTTTTGGCATCGTATGATTTGGATATATTATATACCCCGGGAAAGGCAAACGTTGTGGCAGACGCACTTAGCAGAAATGCTGTTCTATCTCTTTTGGAAGTGGTTCCATCTCTTCTGGAAAGAATTTCAAGTAAGCAAGAATCTGATAAAATGTTGAAAAGAATTATCAGAAGAGTTAGGAAAAGTCAGTGTCCTAGTTTTGAGAATGATAGCTAAGGAACATTAAGGATTAATGGGAGGATTTGTGTTCCGAATGATAGGGATCTGAGACAGGAGGTGTTGTCAGAGAGTCATCGTTCCAGATTAAATATCCACCCAGGAATCTCAAAAATGTATAAGGATATGAAGAGAATCTTTTGGTGGAAGGGCATGAAGGAAGATGTAGCTGCTTTCGTTAATAGTTGTTCTATCTGCCAGCAAGTTAAAGGAGATCAGCAGAAGTCAGGCGGTTTATTACAACCTTTGGAAATCCCGATGTGGAAGTGGGAGATGATTTCGATGGATTTCATCGACGGTTTTCCTAGAACCAAAAATGGAAATGAAGTAATATGAGTGATTGTGGATCGTCTAACCAAAAGCGCCCATTTTATACCAGTTAAGGCAACCCGTACTACAGCTTCTCTGGCAGAGATTTTCTTGAGAGAGATAGTCGGATTGCATGGTGTTCCAGTCAGTATTGTAAGTGATCGATATCCTATCTTCACCAGCAAATTCTGAGAGGCTTTGTAGTCAGCTATGGGAACAAGTTTGAGATTGAGTACAGCATATCATCCCAAGATAGATGGGCAGACAGAGAGGCTTAATCAAATTCTAGAAGATATGCTGAGAGCCTGTGTATTGGATTTTGGTGGATTGTGGGAAGACCATCTACATCTTTTGGAATTCTCTTATAATAACAGTTACCAAGCAAGTATTAAGATGGCTCCCTATGAAGCTCTGTATGGAAGACCGTGTAGATCCCCAGCCTGTTGGATAGAGTCGAAGGACCGTCTTATGCTTGGACCAGATCTGATCCGTGAAGCATCTGCTAGAGTTGAGCTTATCAAGAAAAGGATGAGAGCTGCTCAGGATCGTCAAAAGAAATATGCAGATAAAAGACGAAGACAATTGGAGTTCGAGATTGGTGATTTAGTCTTTGTCAAGGGTATCCCTATTAAAGGAGCAGTAAGATTTGGGAAAACAGGGAAACCCGCCCTGAGATATATTGGTCCACTCCGAGTGCTCGAGAGGATTGGTGCCGTAGCATACAGGATTGAATTGCCAATCCGGATGGCTGGAATTCACAATGTTTTCCACGTATCTCATCTACGGAAATACGTGCATGATCCATCTCTTATTGTGGAGCCAGCTGTGTAGGAAGACTTAGAGGTTGAGCCGAACTTATCAGTTGTCAGACATCCTGTTCAAATTGTTGATCAAGACGAGAGGCAACTCAGAAGCAAGATAGTGAAGTTTGTTAAATTCCAGTGGAGTGAGGATCCCAAAGATTGTACCTAGGGGACTCTGGATATTTTAGGAAGGATTATCCAGATATATTTCCAGATAGCTAGTGCTGTTTGTATTGGATGTATTGTTGTTTGGATGTTTTGTTTGTTGGTTGCTTATGTATGGATGATATATATGCTTGAATTGTTGAAATAAATGAAAATTTTGGATTATCTTTTGTTAAAATTTTGGGGACGAAATTCTTTTAAGGGGGAGGAATGTGATATTCCGGAATTTCAAACCAAATTTAAATGTGATAATCACTTTAATAAGTTAATTAAAATTGATAAATTGTTATTTTAAAACAATAATAATAATTGTGTTGTAAATATATTGATTTTAAATAAAATTATTATAAACAAATGAGAAATGGATTTGTTAAAATCATATGTACATAACAAATTTGATTTTTAAATTGAATTTGAAATTTAATTTGAATTTGGGTATTTAAATTGAAATTCAAAATATAGTTATTTATATCTTAAATCATACTTTGATTTTAAAAGTATATTTCTATGATTTTATTTAGAATATAAAATTTGATTTATATTTATTTCTTTTAAGAAGAATTGATTTATATAAATTAAAAATGTAATTAAAAAAATTGAAAGTTAATTATAAAAACATTTAGAAACCTATTTTGCAAGAGAATTACATTTGTTAAATTTTGAATCACCCTAATAACATGTGTTAAGAGAATAGCCATGTTTAGTGACAAATGTTAGGAAATTTTACAAATGTCACATTTATAAATTAATTTTCTTTAATTTTAATAAAACAAAATCACATCTATAAAAGTTGTTATCTTCTTCATCTAAATTTTCCCATCTCATTTTCTAAAAGCAAGAAAAAAAAATCACTCCTTCAACTACAAATATGAATTTCCACTCTTTCAACCAAAATTTTAAAACAAGAATTCAAATCTCATTTCAAAGTTTCTAAATCTTCAAGCAAAATACAAAAGCCTGAAAAAAATCAAATTCCTGTAAGGCAAATTCAAAGCTCTCCTCAGTTTCAAATCTAAATCTCTGATTGAATTCAAGTTGAAAAGCAAACAAATAACTTCATCAAGCATTTCCAGTTTAAGATCTGCAGTCAACTTTTCCAGATTTTAAATTTTTGGAATTTCTGCTTTTAAAAACCTAGGTGAGTAAACATATAAATTAAAGAATTAAGGAAGTTAAATATCTTGTATGTGATTACTCTGATAAATTTTTGCTTGCATGTTTATGTTTAAAGCTTCCATATATATTTATGTTGATCATGTATATTGAAATGAATTTTGATCTCTGTTTGGAAATTTACAGAGTCCAAAATTTAGATTTTATTTTTCAAATCTTCCAATCCAATTACTACTGGACTTAATGTTTCATTGCAAATATGATTATAGGATCATAATCTAAATTTTAAAATTTTGTTTAAGAAATTTAAATAAGAAAATTCTCTGGAACAAGAGTAAAATAGTAATTTTTTTTAAAAATATGATAAAACCAAGTACCCTAATTTCTAGAGTCGAGTTTGCAACTTGATTCAACATGGAAAAAAGTTGATTTTTAATAACAAAATCAAAAATTTTAGGTGTGGAATTTTGGAGCATTTCTAGGATGACCAGAAATGACTTTTTGATCAAATTTTGGTGACTGGGTAGGTTCTAGGGGTCGAGGCTTGGGTCCGAGTTGTAATGTTGAACGATGAATCTGAGAAAAATAGTGGAGGAGAAGTTTGTTCACCGTGGAGTCGGAAATTGGTGATTTTGTTTTTTAACCCTAGTTTGGTCTGGGTTCATAGTTTTGGTCGCGGTGAATTCGTGAGTGCATCGAGCTTGGCCTAATTTAAGGAGGATGTACCGAAGTCGTGATCGAAGCCATACGCAGTAGCGCAGTGTTCCTGGTGGCATGGATGGCGGTGATGGGATGATTTTCTGGTGAAGTTATGGGTTCAGATTCGACAGAGATACTCGATTTTGTTTCGAGCTTTGCGATTTGGGTTTGAGGGTCGGAAATGGATGTGTGCTTGATCGCCAACCTGTAGAGGGTGTCACCATTGGTATCAACGCCGTTGGTGGCCTGTGCAAATGCACAATAGCGTTGTAGTGCCGGAAATTATTGAGTTCGTGTGCGTTTGGGTTGTTGCTCGGGTGAAATTGGTTAAAGCTCGAGTTTGTACACGAGTTAGTGATGCGATCCTCTTCCAGTATTATGTTAAGTTTAAACTATAAAAAAAAGATATAAGAAGAAGATGAAGAAGACTCGAAGCCAGTCTCGAGTAAGCATAGGGTTTGACTGAAGCAAAGACTAAGATCATGTTTTAAAAGCAAGTTTTGAAAATTTAAAATGGAATTTGTTTTAAATCATTTCTTAAATAAATTCTTTTTCCTTTAAAAAAAAAGTTTTATTAAACCTTGGATTAAGAAATTGTATACTTTGATCACTAAATTTTGAGATGTTAATTAAATTTATAAAAAGTAATTAAGTTTAAACTAAATGGAAATGTTTTAAATATGTAATAATTGTAAGTAATCAATGTAATTGATTTGTTTTGAAAGTTAATTAAGATTTTATGGTTAAAGATTACTTTAATTAATAAAGTAATTTAAGTTAAATTAATTAATAATTTTAGATTAATTAATTTATAAATAGTCATGGATTAATTAATTGATAATTAAGAATTAAATTAAGTTATAACTAATAGATAATTAATTAAATAATTAAAGGTTAATAAATAAATGATTAGTAATTATTAATTAAGTGGTTAGTGATTAATTAATTAATGATTAGTAATTAATTAATTAAATAATTAGGGTTAATTAATTAAGTAATTAAACATTATTTAAATTATAATTAGTAGTTAATCAATTAATGATTAAGGATTAATTAATTAAATAATAAAGGTTAACTAATTTATAATTAATTAAGTAATCAAGACAAATTAATTTATAATTTGTAATTAATTAAGCAATTGATTAAGATTAATTAATTGTTAAATAAGGATTAATTAGTAATCAATTAAGGAATGATAATTTTTCTAATCAAGTTTTAATAATAAATAATTAGAGTTATTAATTAAAAGCTAAAGGATAATTAATTAATTAATTAAGGTTAATTATTTGATAATGAGGATACTTAAGAAGTGATTAATTAATTAATAATTGTGGTTAATTAATTAATGATTGGTTAAGCAAGGTAAAGTGATTAATTCTTAAGTAATTAATTTAATTTGAATTAATTACATTAATTATAATTAGAGATATGCTTGCTTATAGATGATTGTTTTGAATTGAATATCTGGATTTGGTTGATATCTGTTGGATGATAGTCTGAGATATTCTATGATGAGATATTGTATATATCTATGATAGATGTTTGTTATTACCTGTGAATAATGCTGTGTGAATTCAATGTTTAAATTTGAATTGATTGTTTAAACCTTAAACAACTTGACATTTAAGACACGTTTGGATTTCGATGAGACCGGGATCGGGAATCAAGTTTTGATTCTCCGAAAACCACATCGATCCAATTTAAACGTTAGGTCGTGACATCTCAAAGTGAAGATCGAGATGGAGTTTCAGAGTGCAGGGGCTATTGTCGTTAACTCTGAGGGTGATTCCAAAATGAGTGTAACGAAATAATACCTTCGGTTTCATTCGAACCTGGAACGAACTTATATGGATTGAATGCTTCAGCACATCGTCAGGTGGACGATGAGCATTCTAAGAGATGTGCCCTATATAGGTAATCGTGGCCTCAAACCTCATCAACCAGGAATGGCTAAAACATGGTAGGTGCAGCAAAGCTAAGTGGGTCATGCCTAAGTAGGACGAGATTTTTCCCTGTCTAGAAGTCCCTTTTTATTTCAGCTGTGTGGGCAGTTGTTGGCCACAACTGCGCGATTGTCTTGTTTGGGACTGTCCAGTAAGGGGTGGTTCCGACTTTGTATTGCAGGGGATTGGGAGTGGTCCTTGGTACGGTGATCTAGGCCCCGTACTGTGATGTGCGGTACCCCAGTAGCCCTGCCATTGATGGAAACCCATTTTCCCTACGAGACCCTACGGATTTGATTGTATTACCCACTTTTGTGGCTAGTAGCTGGAATTTAATGAGCGTAACAATTTCGGCTATTTTCTATTTACTTGGAAACCCTAGAGCCTATTATAATATCACTGGATTTCCTATCAAATGTTTTGGTTAGCGTAAAGTAAAAACTTACCCGTGTTTATGTGTGGGAAGTCTTACGTGATACCTTTTGTTTTCAAATGATTTTAAAGTTAAACAACTTTAACCTGTTTACTCACATCAGACCCATGTCTGACCCGAAGTTTATTTTGTTTTTCATAAACTGTTGGGTACTCAAATTTTTATGAGTAGCCAAGTGATCAGGTTGGAATTCACAAATGTTTTGGAAGATGGAGTTGGAGACCAGACGTACCTATCTATCCTTATCCGCTGTAGTGACATTTTGATGTTGTATTTTGGGTTGTATGGTTTGGAAAACTCTTAAATGTCTAATGTAATGAAGTCGTATTATTTTGTGTACTCTGATATGTGAAACTATGTAATGGATATGTGTAATATTATATTTTGTTCCGTTTCCGCTGTGAGATTCTGATGTTGTTGTTCTTTTCTTTCTATCTTTTCTATTTCTATATCTTTCTTTCTTATTGATGATACGTCTTTTTGGGGATTGAAAGATGGGTCGTCACAATTCCATTTTTAATTACCTTTACTTAACTTATTTCTTAGTCCATATAAGAATTCAAAAACAATTTAATCTTCAGAATCCAATTTATTACCCACTTTTATCTTCAAACTTTGAAACCGATTCTTAAACAATATTAGTTTGCAAGTTTCTTTTTATCATTTAATTTTTCAGTTCAAAGTGATTCCATTTCCTTATTTCAAATTTTATTTCCAATTAATTTCAGTAATGGATATATATTATCTCAGTCTACTTTTTAATTCATTTAAACAATCCAATTCACAGTTCCATAGATTATTAATAACAACAGGATGCTAACAAGATATGTTAAAGTAAATAAACATCCACCACTAGTACCCATCATAAATTTCTAGAACTCAAACTCATTTTGAGATAAACCTTACAAACCAACCCATTTAACTTCGCTAAGTTAAATCCATTTTAATCCCATTATCCTTACTCAATTTGAATTCCATTTCAAAATTAAAATTTGTATCAATATTCTTTCCTACTTATAAGTTCAAAAACTTATTTCTCTTTGGGTTTTTAGATCACACTTCAGGGAAAATCAAAACTCAACACTCTAGAGTTTACTCCAAATCATCTTTGATATTATGTATATCCACACATATATACATATTATTTCCTTTGCACACCAAGTCATACTTAAATTTTTAAACCATTCAGGTTTTTAAACTTAAACAAATTTCTTTAAAACATCTCTTGTTTTAAAATAAGATTCCTATATTCAAAGATATTCATTATTCCTTTTAACATTTTGAAACAAATATCAAAATTTCAGGATTTAGATTTTAAAACCTCACAATTTATCTAAATGTTACTTCCTTAAAAAATTTCATTTTGTTTTATCATTAACAAACATTCCATTATCAAGATACAACAAACATTTAAGGATAATAACCAAGGTTATCATAACTGGAAACCAATTCGCTATATATTATCTCATAATTTATTGGATAATAAAATCAGGGTAACTTAATTCGGAATTTTGAAAACACTATTACGAATTTCAGGATTTTATTCTTTAGTTTGAATCCATTTCTAGCTTATCTTATTGTATAGTTCATATTATCTAATTCTTATTTGGTTGTATTTCTATTACCACTTAATTATTATTATTTTATTTTATTCCAATAATTCGACAATCAATTACCTTAATATTAATAATAATTAGAAAAATTATTTCTTTATATATCAAATATAAGATTATATAAGAATCAACCATTTTTAAAAATTTTATATAAGAAAATAACAAGTACGCTCTCGTATATATACACACACACTCAACTCATTCTTGGGTACTATTGACCCTACCTTTAATGAGTAAACCTACCAGAGCCAAGATTCTCGCTTAACCTTCTGCTCTGATACCAAATGTAACACCCGAAATTTTCGACCCTGAAGATTCGACACTAATACGTTCACTACAGAAGTGTCGAGCATTCGAACGCCGGAAATTCCAGATTGTTAGGGTAAAGATGCAAGTGGTAGAAGAAGAAACAGAAAACAAAACACAGAATCTCACATTCGCAGCCGATCAAAATATAATATCAAAGAATAGCATTTTCACAAAGAAAAACTGTATCTGTTAAGTTACATATAATACATCAGAGCTAACCATACACAAATAATTTGGACAGTTATAATAATCTGTCACAGACTACCATCAATACAATCCAATACACGGCGGAATACACTCCATACGTCCCTGCCATCCAGCTCGCCACCTGAGCTCCAGAACGTCCTAACCTGAAAATCTGTAATACTCGGTCTGACTCGAGCACTACAATAAAGTAACACCCGGGTCAGGCTGGAAACCAGCGTGAGTAAACCATATAACATGAAATATTAAGTTACAAATCTTCTTTGAATATCCGGATAAGTCGTACCTTCTATGAGTTCTTAACTTGTTATAGTCAACCATTATTACAAAAAATATCTAAAATCTTGTTATTCAGTTAAAATGGCCATGTTGCTTAATTTATTCCATTCCAGCCTTTTGATTCCACATATCAATTTTATAAAGAATTCAGATTACTAATCGAAGTGGTTTCGGGTATTGCTGATACCTGACCCCGGTCTCTTCGAATTCAATGTCATCTTTAATCCTAGTTGTTTAGGTGAATACAATTCAATTCAAATACAGGATGACACATTTACAAAGCAATTCATCATCAGTAGATAACCCTCAATATCACAGTCCAACATACACATATCATATCACAGATCATCACAGATTATCATACCATAAATATCAATCAAGACATTTTATACAATCAATCATCCATAAACAAGACATATTAATCCATACTATAATTAATTAATTTAATTAATTCAAAATGAATTAATTTCTTATAAATGAATAATCTAGCCCTGTTTAATTAATATTAACTAATTACAAACCATTCGTTATTCTTTTAATTAATTAGTCATCCTTAATTATCCATCTTAATTAATTATCGTTAATTACTTACATAAATTATCCCTTAATTAATTACATTAATTAATTAATCCTTACATTAAATAATTAATTATCTAAATTAATTACATTGAGTAATTATCCTTTTAATTACTTCCATTAAGTAATTCCCTTTAATCACTTCCATTCAGTAACTATCCTCAAAGTAATTATCTTTTAACTACCTATAATAATTACAATAAGTAATACATTAATTATCCTTTAATTAAGTCCCTAATAAATAAAAAATAAACCATTTACCTTAATTAATCACTATAATTAATTATAAATCAAGAACTTAATTATTTCGTTATATTTTGGGAATCACTTAGGAATTTAATTACGTAATTAATCTAATATATTACAAAACTACATGAATTAGTTTTAAAAACATTTAATCTTTTATTATTTTTTTAAAACCTTTTTTAAAACTTGTAAATAAATTTACTTTAGAAATTTGGTATGTATCCTTTTTTGAAAACTTATTCATTTTTAATATACTTTAAAAAACTTGATTTACAACTTGCTTTGCTTTAAAACTTGAACATTCTCTTTTTTTATGAAAACTTATTAGCTTGCCAAAGAAAACTCGAGTCCATAGCAAAATATACCCGAGCCCAAACTCGAAAATCCCCAAGCAACTCACCCTCTACTACTTTCCTCGAGCCATCTTACAAAATACTTCAAGTCCGACAGGAAGAAAAACTTCTTCTTCGCGATGCTCAAAACACACATCCACAAACATACACACCAACGACCCATCGTACCCTTCGACCACCCGACATAATCGATTGCACTAGAAATCAGAATCGAGCAAAATCGATCACCATCAGGCCAAGAATCCTGATCGCTAAACTCCCCTCGTGCCACGACCTCCGACCAACTGGAGTCGTGCCATCACGGTCCTACTTTTTCCACATGATTCCCTTGTTATCCCCCCTATCCAGGTTCAACTCGACATCGCCACATCGACGAAAAAGCCTCTAGTTCGACCCCCTCCCGATCGTCACCTAAACTCTTCATTCTCTCCGACCCGCCGCCACGACACTCGAAAAATCGCGCCGCTATTTTTCCTGTGACCACCAACTCCTCATCCTCCTCTGACCATAAACTCGATCTCCAGCTACGACCCATCCGCCATGAATTGGCCAAAAATCATATCCCGATCATCCCAAAATTTCACTCAAACTACAAGCTGTGAAATCTCAAAATTTTTAACTAAATTTGCCATTTTCTCATACGAATTCGACTATAAAATTAAAGCATGAAATTAAGATCTTCGCTTTTTCTCATTTTAACAGATTTCGCAGTACTTTCATATTTTTCAAATATTTACTAAAAAATTTCACTTGCAAATATTTTTAAAATTTTGCATTGCATCATTACAATAAGTTTCTTTTAAACATCATATGCTAAAAGAGATCAGGGAAGAAGAAAATTGATTTTTGATCAAGTTTAAACCTGTAAAACTAGAACAGAGCTCTGTATATATATACAGGCATGCACACCCATATTCACATACACACACACATGTGTGTGTGTATGTATATATATATATATATATATATATGAAATCATCTCTAAACAAACATGCAAAACATACCACCCATCATAATTTCCAAGGATTATCACATACAATCACATATATAAACAGATTAAGTTTTAAAATAGAAGTTTACTCGCCGTTTTAAGAGAATAGAGAACAGAGTTTTTTTTTTTAATTCTTGATCTAGAAATTGACTTTAAGATGATCTGTAATTGTTTGTTGATTATGAATTGAAGCTTGCTTTACTTATGTTGAGTTGAATTATAGGATTTTCTACTTGGTTGAATTCGAAGCAACTGAAGTTGTTTAGTATTTTTTTATTATTTTTTTCTCACTTCTTTAGTTTTGAAAATGAAAGAGGATAAGGGAAGTTTTGATCTGAAAATCAAATAGCCTACTTTTTCTCTAAAACACTTACATATATAATTTAAATTTAAGAGAAACAAATGTTTCCCTTTGTATTTTGCATGCTACTTCAAACTTACACATGTTAATACATGTTTTTTTATTACCTTACAAATGTCAAAGACTCTTTATTTTATATTACTTTTATACTTATACATGTTTTTATATTATATTTATATTTTATGCTTAATAATTTATATATATATATATATAACTTATATATATTTAAAGAAATTATGAACCTTTATTAAATCCTATTTTAAATATTAAGCTACAATACTTAATAAATAATTATCTCATTATTTTAAAAATGCTCTATTTAATTTTGAAAATCGTTAGATTAAATTCAAAACAAAGCTTCCTTTTTACAATGTATGTGTATATATATATAATAGTTAGAAAACATTATTTATTTGAATTATTTGTATAAATTGTATATATATATATCCACACCTTTGCAAACTTCCATATATGCTACTTCTTATGGCGTGTGTGTGTGTATTCACACACTTATATACTTGTATGAGTATACACTCAAATTTTCAACATTATAAAGTTTGCACGCATATATATATATATATATATATATATATATATATATATATATTTGCTATAAGAGTTATCATTTCCAGATATTTATAATCCAGCATTTATTATAGCTTAAATCCATTTATACACATCCAGATATTTTAATTATCAAAATTTTATTTGTTCAACCAAATAAAATTAGTATCTCAATAGTAATAATCAGTTAATTATCTAATTATTAGAAGTTCAAAAATCCGGGTTATCACAGGAATATTATACCAGAAAAGCTTAAATAGCGAAAGTGTTCAATGAAATTTACTTTTATAAATAAGAAATTTATTATGAAAACAGTTATAAACTTAAGCTATAATCAAAATGCTACTAAGTAAAATGTAATAATAAAGTGAGTAATGTAAGTAAGATTATAAACTTAAGTTCATGTTTGAAGCTATTAATAATTGAAGTAAATATTAAAATGAATACTATATTAAATTAAATGGTTATAACTTTAGAAAAGTTGAAGCGATTTAGAAAATGGATTTAATATTCAATTACAGTAAATAAGAAATAAATGTAAATTTAAAAAGTAAGACACTTAAATATGAACTTATGCACTAATGAATATTAATATCTAATTGAAATCAAGTATATAAATTAATGTGAACTAAACTGTAATAAAATGTATGAAATACTTGAATAGTTAATTCAGTGATTCTTATAAACAACTGAATGGAAATAAATTATTTTAGAAATGAATATAAAGTAAAGGAAAGAAATTGACAATATTTGAACAAATGAAAATGAGACTTTTTAAGTAATGAATGAAAGTAACTGAAAATAAGTACCGAATGAATGTGAAATTATTTACAAAGAAACCCATAGAGTACTTTAAGAATTGATTCGCATTTATTTAAATAATTAATTATGTGTAACATATGTACGAAAATGTAAATAACCTATGTAAATAAATGGCATTAAGGATTATATGAATGAATGTAAATTGAAATTTTTAAGAAATAAATGTAAATTAAAGAAAATAATCATTGCATGGATGCAAATCTTGAACAATAATGATATAAAAAGAAATTAATAAGAATAAACTTAAATATTATTGGATTATTTGTTCGTATTGGTCTATGGGCTGCTTAGGAAAGATTACTTCTAATTGTTTGGATGTATGAATAATCCATTGAGTTTTTATCTAAGACTATTGAGTAGAAGATATACTTTGTAGTTTATTTGTCATTTCATGCGATTAAAAGTTTCTGAACCCAAACAAACCCTTTGTTTTGATTTCTATGGATGGATGATTAAATGCTTTGATTGCATGTGATGATTGTATGGTTCTGTTGCTTATGACTATTGTATGTTGTGTTGATTTTGTTTGCAGTTAATTGAAACAACTTAAGCATTTTATTTTTATATAATTATTAACTTCTTTTGGATTGTATAAGTGAAATACATATTTATGGAAGCAATAGCTACTGCTTTGGTTTCATAAAATAAGCGTTGTTTGCCTGACAAATAGGTACGTTCTTGGATTACGGTTCTATAGTGATATTATATTATTTTCCCGCTGTAGGGATATATTATTTTGAAATATATGTGAAATATATTGTTATTATTGATATTATTATCTCTCCCAAGCTTTTTCGTACGGTGGAGACGCTACTGAAATTTTTCATGAATTTTGGACATAGAAAATTTATCAAATGTTTTCAAAACTTTATTAACATGAATATAAAAGGATTTAATTGTTTATAAATTGATATATTTTATTTAAGTTATTTAATTATGCAAATTGATTGTTTATAAATTTAATATTTTGAATAAGATATATTAATTTCTTAGTTTTCTTTCCCTTCTTTTCCTTTTAAAAGTTTTAGTTGGGGGGGGGGGGGGTGGGGAGTGTAACAACCCATAATTTTCGATAATTAAAAATAGTTAATTTAACAAGATTTTGGGATTAAATATTAGAAGGAATAAAAATTTAAGATTTATTAGTGAAATAATAAATCAGAATAAAATGCAACAATGTTAATTCAAGTTAATTATTATCAACTTTATTGAAATTCCAATCAATTGAAGTAGTTTAAAGATTATACTTGGTTATAAATCGAATATAAGAAAACAAATATGAATATTGAGTTAACTAATGAAATAATATATAGTTAATAGTAATTGAATAAAATCAGTATTATATAAGAAATTGTAACATTTGTTTGTGGATAATAAACCTACAAATGTGATTAAAAGTCAATAGTGACAATTATTATATGTTACCTATTTATATAGTCTACTAAATTAATTTGAAAATCAATTGCAATAAGTCTAATTAAATATTATGTTAATGTAAATTTAAGGTAATAATTGGAAATAATGTTAATTTTATTCATAATATGACAATTAATTAAATAAAAAGAATGGGAAACAAGATTTATCAATTTATTGGAATTTAAATTACAATAATTAGATATATTATAATATAAATGAAATTAAGTATTACATTAATTGAAATTATGATGAATTGGAAAATATTTGTGTAATAAGATATAAACCAATGTTAATTATACCGAAAGGATGAAAATTGATTGAATAACAAGATGGAAATCAAATTCAATGGAATTATTGGAATTTAAATTAAAATCTCTGAATTTATTGAAGTTGAAAGTTTAACATTGTAATTGGTGAAATATTCAACATTGAATCAATGTAGAAATTTGTTGTCAAAGGTTATAAATTACTAAGTAATCATAAGTGATAGAAATGGTAAATTGTTAAATTAGAATTAAAGTTTGATTTTCACTAATTTAATATTAAATTATTTAATTAATGGGAAAATATCCATTCTGTCCACTAACTCGGATTTCGACGAAACCAGTTTCATCGGATCCATAATGGTGAATTATTGTAGATTTCAAGTTTCGTAGCGATCGTACTTGTCATTTGATCATACGGGCTCGAAACGCCTAGAAATCGATTAAATTGAAATCAATTTGAAATAAAATGATTTTTGAGATAACTTCTTCATACGATGGAATTTGGGCTTGAAATCTATTCCATTGAGTTTAAAACTATCTTAAACATCTATTTTGATATATGGGATAAACCATTTCTATTTCGAGAACAAAACGGTCTTTTCGGGTCGTTTATCGTTCAAACCCAAACCAATCTAGCCATTCTTGCCTACCTTTGATCTGCCTATACATATTCTATTATAAACCCTATCTATTCTCATTCTCTTATTTTCTGTATGTACATCAAATTCCATCTGCTTCTCTCTCCCCAATGGCAGAAACCTTAATTCTTAAATTGCAAATCAAAATCAATCCCAAAATCAAATTTCTCCAAACTATAGCAAATTAATCGATTTGAAGCTCTCGACGAGCGCATCTCATATCTTCTATTCATTTTTCCAATCGAATCATGGTTTGGTCAGAAAAGGTTGATTTATTCTCGGCCATCCTTTTGGGGTTTGATCAACGACGATGGATCGTCGATTGGAGGATACAGTTTTACAGAGAGGATCGAGGGGAGTTCATCGGAGTGGGTTGTTCGTCGAGTTGATGGTTGGATTGGCAGCTAGAATTCATTAGGGTTTTGGAAAGGAGGCGGAGGCTGTGCAAATGAGGCCTTGGTTGGGCTCTCTTCACGTGCGCGTGGCTATAGTTAGGGGCGCATGGTGGTGACCGGACGTAGGGCGTGACGCAGGTTTTAGTGTGGACGAACATGAGCTCCGTATGTTACTCCATGAAGGGAACGAGCTTTTGTAGGTGACATGTAATTTAGTTATATAATTTTATTTATTTCATAATTTAAATCATTCCATATTCTAATCTTAATAACTTTTGTGTACGAGGTCCGATTTACACGCGGTTTGTTTTGCCGGGATCATATCAAAATTTGAGACATTTTGACGTTGGTTTGAACGAATTCTGAGACCATTTGAATTTGGGCCCTAAATTGGATTTAAATTCGATTTAAATTCAAAGGTGAGTGTTTTGACCCACTCAAAGGTTCTAAAATTTCTTATGTTTGCTAAATTAATTTATAAGGTGATTAAGAATTTATTGATGGCTGTTTGGTATATTCAAGTTGCTATTCCTGTTAATTGAATTATTTTGAATTAAATCATCATTTAATCTATTATGGAATATAAGATTTGCCAGTTAAATACTCATTACTGATATTTTGTTAATTGTTGATATATTGGTTGAATTAGATGATGATTGTGATGGGTGTTTAATCTATGGATGTTTGGATGTTATGTTAATTTATAAATTGCTATCACTCTACAAGTTCCCTTAACTACTATTTGGAATACCACTATGGGTTGGCATGATATATACCCGAACGATCCATAGAGTAGGGAAAAATCATTATGGGTTAAAATGATGGATTTTATATTAATTTGGGATTGCGATTTGAAAGGATATAGAACCGTAAAAATCTTAAATTGCAGATTGAAATGATAAATATCTGTTTCACTTGACCCAAGGGTAGAGAATTAAATACGGACATCGGATCGGTTAAATTAAATGATTTTAAAATTCTTAATTTTCGAATTTTATCAAATGATATTTTGAAATAAAATTTGATTTATGTATATATATACTGAATTATCATTGAAAAATCAAGTTTTATGTTGAAATGTGGATTGGATTTAAGGAATTTCTTTAAGAAATTTAATTGAAATGGTAAAGTTGAATTTTGAAATATAGATGAAATTATGGGAATTTAGTTATTGAAATTGTTTGAAATATAACTTGAAATATATAGTGAATTTGGAGTAGCTTAAATTGATATTTCAACATGAGTTGAAAGCAATATACAATCTAATAGATTATTGAGAATTTGAAATTAAAGATTTGAAATTGGGATTTTGGAAATTAAAATGGTCTAAATGTGCGGAAACGAAATTAATAGTTTAAATTGATATAAATTCCAAATTCATGATTTTAATATAAACTATTCTAAAAATATATTATTTTAAAGACTTTAATTATTAAGATTTCAACTATTAAACTATTTTAACCTATATTAAATATATTAAATAATTTGAACATATTTTAAACCATTTAATTTATTTTGAACTAATTTACCCATTTTAATTTATTTTAAATCTAATCAATCTATTTTAAAGCTATTTAATCTATTTTAATTATATTTAATCTATTTTTAATCTACTTACCTATTGTAAATCAATTTAACATTTTCTTTAATCTATCACTAAACTATTTTGGAGTATTTTAACTAATTATAACTATTTTAACTGTCTACAACTATTTAACTATTTTCTAAATTTTTAGACTAAGTAGAGGGAAGTGTTCATATTCATATTCGTATTCATTGGTCTAAAAGAAAATACTGTTAAATGATATTACATCTTAAGTTGGGATACAAATATTATAATAAATTGAATATGATGATTTTGAAGGGAGGATCTAACCTAATTGGAAATATAACTTTTGAAAGAAATTATGATTTCGAAAACGATATGATTTCAAAGTGAATATGATTTGGAATTGAATATTATATTTTGATATAAATTGTGAATTGACTTTTGAAAATTTAAAAGAACCATCCGGTGTGTAATAAGTGATTGGTTGCTAAAGAGACCGGAATCGGATATTCTCATACTATCTTCCAATACCGAAAACCACTTTAATTGTGTACGTGGTAAAGAATCCAAAAATGAAGTAGGATGGTTTGGTGAACGATTTCGGCATAAGGTATTTTTGTGACCCTTACTCCCATGAGTTAGCTTGATGTGGCTAAAATTAGGATCCATTCTAGGCCAAGTGAGGTCATTCTTCCGATCGGGCACACTTCTTCGATGCTATATTCTGACTTTGTGATTTGATTTGGTGGCTACCCTGATTTTGATTTAGGAGTGTGTTTCTGAGGTGGGTGGTAGTAGCTGCTATGCTTACCACCAGTCCGGATCAGCAATTGTTATATCTACCCTGGCATTTCCTCATGTGTCGTAGCGCATGCCCTATCGTGCCTTCTACAAGATTGTTTTTCACCATGCCTACGGAGTGCCTCTGATAGCCCTCCAGTTTACGGAGGAATTACGGTACTGTATAAAATATGTGAATATATAAAAATGTGTTAAGTGGATATGGGTAATGCCTTAAAGCTATTTTAGTACTTTTATTTTACTGTGGACATATTTTAGTAGCATATTGTACTACATAGTAGATAGTTTAACGGATCCTTAGGAGATGGGAATCCCGAACATCTCTTAAGTTACTGCACTCATGTTAGACACTGGATCGGAGATGTCAAACACTGTAAACATCGTTGACGCTGTTGCACTCACATATACCGTTGATTTAACGTACAATAGATCTTTTAGTTCTGACTCGAGTGTTTTGTCTTTTCAATCCCCTTGGATCAGCCTGAGCATTTCAGGATCTGAAGATCTTATTTCTGGAGGATGAAGACGAAGATTTGTACTACTATTATTTATTATATTCATTCCACTGCATCATATGATTCCGCTACGTTTCTTAATTTATTTCTGTTTTATGAAACTCTAATTCTGTATTGTATAAGTATAATCAAATTTATTTGTAAACAGCTTCATGAACTGTTATTTGATTATTATATTTTGTTATTCCACTGCGAGATTCTGTATTTATTTTATTTCTTTCTCTTTTTCTTACGTACCTCATAACAATCTGCTCTTTTGTATCGTCTGTCATGTGTGTCTGCTTAAAACGTCTAAAAAGGCTGGTTGTTACATAAGGCAGGAAAAATGCTCCAAATCTATTATCTTTTTTGAAAAAAACCCACTTTGTCAAAATTAGATATCCACTTTTCTAAACCCTTTAGTTTCATACAACATTTTAATTTCCATTTCTGATTCAAAATCCTTTCTTTCAACTTCAAAAATCACCCTTTTCAAGTTAATAAAAAAATTCAAAAATTTTCAAAATTTTTCTAACACCATAAATTTTCAAAAAAAAAAAGATTCTCATTTGTATGGAGGACCTTTTGCAGTACGACAAGAGAGATAAAAATATATACATCGACCCATACGGTTGGAAAATAAAATATATATACAATAGTTTAATTTTTATTGTATTTAATTTGAAAATGTACCTTATATTAGCATTTTTAAACGGGATTTTATGCAATTTGCTCAATCAAACTCAAGGAAAATAGCTCCATGTACCTGTACTTACTCAATTTTAACATGTAAATACCAAAACATGAAATTTTAATAACTCTTCATTTATTTAGCTAGGTAAACACATAAATTTCATAAACAATGCATTCTAACATATAATCATAAGCAATTATAAGGTTTCGATACTTATTTAATTACTTTCAATCGATCCATATACTTTTTCATTCAATTCGAAATGATTTACAACCCAATTATTTGTATTCAATTCATATTTATACCAAACAAACTCATATCCATTCCATATTGATTTAAAAATCAATTTATTTACTTTCTATTAATTCATAGAATTTTATTTATCCCGTTTACGTCAAACGATAATTTTTCTATGCAAATTCGACGATATTCATTTAATAAAATAACCATTTTAGTTTATAGCTATTTTAAATTGATTCCAAATCAATTTACATTTAATTCTATTCCATTTCAACTTGATTCTCAATCAATTCATTTACATTCCATTCATATCCACATTCATTATATTCAAACCCATTTTATTAAGATCAGAATCATTAAAGCTAATTTATTTATGAACCATTTCATAAATTTATTTAAGCCAAGCTTCCATATTAACTAAAGTTAATTCATTTCATTTCCAATTAATTCAATCATATACTTAAGCTCATTTTTATTGCAATCAAATCCCATTTCAATTTTAGATTGATTCCTATTCATTCATATCCCATTCCATTTTCTAATTTATTTAATTAGTTCGTTCACTCAATCCACTTCAAATTTAATCTCATACCCTAATTCATTCTCGAATTTATTTAAATGATACGCAAGGCCATATTCAATTTATTTTACACTCAAATTGAATTTATTTACAACTTATGTCATAGCTATTTCAATTCATTTCTATTTTATTTGACAACATTTCAAATATAATTAATTCTCTTACTCTTTAAGTCTAATTTTATATATAAACTCAAATCCCACATTAGTTTACTTCCATTTAGTAGTTCAAAATCCAATTTCCTTTCAAAATCACTTTTTTCAATTTACTTGAGTCAAATTCCTTTTATAATTCGAGTTCGGATTTTTATTCCTTCACCAAAATATCATACCATTTTTATTTTGGTTTTCTATTTCACTTTTCAATTTTATAAGTTACACAACTTATTTTCTTCACAATTCTATAATTTTCTACTTCTAATTATTCCATCAAAATTTTATAACTTATAGTGATATAATCACTTTACAATCCAAGTTATATATACAATTCCACCCGATATCATTTCTAATTCCAATTAAAATTTTGTTTAACTTAACTTAAGTTAAATTTTATTCATTTTAGCTTACTACAGTTAAATTACATTTTCGAGATTTAATTTCCATATTTTTCTTTAAAATTATTCATCATTTATAAGTTTATAACTTATTTTCACACATTTCCAGAACATTTAATAAGGATTTCAAAATTCAAATACCTGGTATTTATTTCACATCACTTTGAAATCAAATACACACACAGAGATAGTTTTTGGTTTAATAAACCACTTCCTTGGATTTTCAAAATCAACCTGATTTTTTTCCAAAACAATTTCTTTCAAAATTTCCAAAAAATCATTTATTTTCCCTAAAAAATCTCCATATCAAACAACCCTAGTAGCAATCCGTTACTTAGAAACTCGAAAATGAATAATGATGATGCGGCCGTCATCACCAAAACTATTTTCCTACGACTGAAGTGAGTTAAGTGCTTCATCAATTCCAAAATCCATTTAAAAAAATTCCATTCAGAAATAATCCAAATAATATCACAATTTTTCATTTTCTAAAATATTTCCAAAATAATAATACTATTATTTATTTTCAAACCCTTTGGAAAATATTTCCAAAAATTTCTGGGATTTTATTTTCCAAATTCTATTTGAATTTTTTTTAGTTTTTAACTCATTTGTATAATTCATACTTATACATACTAATTTGGTGTTAATAAACCATTTCCAATTTTATAACTTTGTTTTGATTATATAATAATAATCAAATGCATTAATATACTATAATAATTTAAGAAAATTTATTTATTTTATATCAAAATATAATTTGGGTAAAATTATTTTATTTACCTATTCGCAAAACTATGCTATGTCGAATTGCTCTATTCAAGTGTTTAGAAACCTTTAACTAGAATTTATATACCACTCAATAGATTAATCAACTTAATACAAGACTATTTTATATTCACTAACAAATACGTGCTCATATCTATTAATACTCTCAACTCATTATAGGGTTCTACTGACCATATCTCTAATGAGTAATCCCCACCAAAGTCTAGGTTCTCACTTAACCTTGCACTTCAATACCAAGTGTAGCAACCTGGGATTTTCGACCCTCAAAAATCGACATCTATACGTTCACGGTATAACATGCCGTATATGCAAGTGCCGGAAACACAGGTTGCTTGGGGTGAAGAAGAAAAGGTAAAAGAGTAAACAGAAATAACAACACAAAATATCACAATCGCAGCGGAACAAAATATTACATATAACAACAAATTTTAAATAGAAGAAATGTACTGTTAATATACATACCATTATCAAAGTAAAAATATACAACAACCAATCTGGACAGTTTAATAACTTGTCCTCACGCAGTGGAAATATAAATCAATACGAGAATACGCCTTTGTCATCCAGCTTGTCTCTTGAGCTCCATAGCATCCTATCTTGAATCTATAATACTCGATTTGACCCGTGCATTATAATAAAATAACACTCAAGTCAGTCTGAAAAACCAGCGTGAGAAAATACACTCATTTTGAATTATTACTATTATAAAAATCCTTTGGAAAACAAAGGTATCTCGTAAGACCATGCCACACGTAAACATGATGGGTTTTTCCCTTACAATAACCAAAACATTTTTTATCAAAATCACATGATATTGCAATAGTGTCTAAGTACAAATACTTATTCAAGTAGCCAAAATTGTTATATTAATTAAATTCCAGCATACCAGGCTCTACAACCAAACTGTAAAGGCATATATTGGAGAATGGATTCTATAAATGACTAGGCACTAGGGTACCACCTATCACGGTACACATCTAGAAAAATATACTGAGGACCTTGCCGGGATCCCCTATAACACAAGACCGGGTGGGATCCCCTACTACCCATGATCACACCTCTTCCCATCTGCTTCTCTCGTTACATCGCCTGTATCCTTCATGCGCATCCAAAGAAAATTCGCAACTCCCCCTCTTTCCTTCAAACGCTTGCAAATGAACGCGAGACCTAGGTCAGCCCACGTTATCACAATTTACATTGCGACTCCATGCTTCGAATCGAATTTGTTTCATTTTCGAGAATCAGACCCTTTTTCTCTTGAATTTGATTTCGATTTCTTTTTTGTCTTCTTTTTTTAGAATCGATTTCTACTTAGTGAATATGAGCCGAAGAGAAGGAAAAGGGAAGAGTTCGTGTTCTTAACGAGGGAGCGGGGAAGGGTGCGATATAAATTAATGGAGAGGGTTTCGTGTGATTTGGTCTATGTAGCGACCAATAAAATTTTATTAATTTTTTTTTTTGGTTTTATAACGTATTTAATTTGGATTTTGAGAAATTATTAATAATAATAATTTTGAAATAAAAATTTGATATTTGGATTACGTATAATTTTATAGTTTAAACCAATAAGTTGTAGTTGTATATGGCTTGCATCTTATTCTATAATAACCAGTGTATATTTTGCTGTCTACTAGTATAATACTATATGTTAGTTTATTTATGTGTATCGATCTAAACAATGATTTTAAAATAATAATAAAAATATACATACATACATATATATAATTGGATTTGCGTTTGAATTTAGAAAATGATTTTGATTCATATAAATAGTTATATACATAGTTATGCACATATATAGCCATAAGTTCAACTCCTACCATATTAAATTTCTTTTAAAAGTTTTAGCTAAATCTATGGGTGAGCGTTGACACACCTTTCCACCTTATATTTAATTCTCTAACGTTTCAATTTGCATTCTATCCGTTCATAATTTCTTTTTTTTGTGTCAGCTGAATCAATGAGAGACTGTTACAATTTCATTTATTTGTGTACGTTTTCATTTTTATTATTGTACACATCACGGTACCTTTAAAATTGTGACTTCATTTCTTTTCTTCGGTCTCAATTATAGAAGCGTGCTGCGCACGTTATTATTAATTGCTTTGAATCTCACTACTCTATATTTATTCCTGTACGTTTTATCTTCGCTTAAATTTCTCTCTCCATTCTTTTTTCCATTTTAATACCCTTGCCTTTCCATACTCACGTGCTTTCCAATCAAGCAATAAATTATTTAAATATCCACCTTATCAACTTGACCGTTGTTATTGCATCACACTAGTATATAATTCAAATCTATCATTATTCTACCATTCTTCTTTAACAAATTATATGTAACAGTATATCATAAATGGACAGCTCATTCTCCACCCATTCATTTCTCCTATTCAATTAATAATGGAATATAAAGTTATATATTTGGTATACAATTCAAACAACCGTTACCATTCATACCTCCTAAATTCTAGCGATTGACCCCTCTATTTCCATCGGTTCAAATTTATATAAACTTTATATTCGTTACACGTTACATTCATTTATTTGACCGGTCCTTTCCTTTGTTATTTCCCGAATTTCGTGCGTTACTAACCAATGCTCCATATTTATTTGCCTTAATGATTCAGCTAAATTTAAGGATCACCGTTGCTTTTACCTTTTTGTTTATATTACCATTCCCCTATTTTAGCCGGTTGCATTTGATATTTCCTTGATTTAAGCTTTCTAACTTTTAAATTTCCACTACTCTATATTTTTTCTGTACATTTATCTTTGCTTGAATTTCTTTGTCCATTCTCCTCTTTTGCATGTGAAGCTTCTTCTGTAGGTAAATGGCTGCACCATTTTTTTTTCTTCTTCTTATTTCTTTTCTTTTTCTTCTTCTTTTTCATCCTTTTCTTTTGTTTTCTTATTGTTTATATTGCTTTTCCTTTATTTTAAGCACAACATGTTTTTGTCTATTTATTTTTTTACATGTTTTGATTTTCAATGTAACATAAAAGTTTATAATTTAAGCGTATATATATATATATTTAAAAAGGATCGCTTTATATTAAGGTCACATGGTATTTGGAGAAGTATTTTTTTTAAACTATTTTGTCACTTTTATTTATATTTTACAATCCCGGTCCTAAGAGCATTTGATTGTTGGCTATACAGTTTGGGTCTATGTATTTACATTTAAAAGATAATGTTTAAATTTATGTAAAGGAAGGCAAAATTATGATGTATAAACTGGGATAGTTTAACATATATAGGCGAGGACATCATTAATTCCTACTTTCTATTTTCATCAGTTTTGGTTTATGCATTTAGTAATGCTAACTAAGCTATATATATATATATAATTGGTTTTGCAAGGTCTATAGTTATATAAAATAATATGTCGATTTTATGGATTTTTGTTTACAGTAGTGCTTCACTTTTGGTTTTAAAACATAAATAGTTATATGTTTGGCAAGTTCACATATTGCTGTTTTGTAAGATCACGTTTAATATGTATATACTTTTTTTATAGATGAGAACTTGGTTTTCAAATATATTTTTTTTTAGTATGTTTTGGGATTAATTATTTAATTTAAACAAATATATTTATTTTAAGTTTATGTTTAATTTTTAATAAATGTAAGCTTGATTTGTTTATTTACTTATATGTTTGAAACGCTTGTAAATTTAATTTGCGGTGTTCAAACTTAGAATATAAATTCATATGTATATATAGTATAGGTCAGTTTTATGAATTTTTTTTATATACATATTTTTAAGTTTTATTTTATATAGTATGGTTTATATGTTAGAAAAAAAAGGAGAGAGGTTTTATATCCATAGTTATATGTTACTGCATTGGGTAATATAGCTGTTAAGTGCTGTCTGCATTTGTACATTGATTTTTACTTGGACTGTATATATATATTGAATAACAAGTGTTTTTAGCTTTCTTTGTCGCAGTTAATATAAGCTATGTTGAAAATGGGTCTCAACATTGTTTTTTTCTTTAAACTTGCATGTGTTTATGTACATTTCAATATGAAAGTTACAATATTTATTTCAAATTTTATTACATTTGATTTTTAATACAAAACAGTGATTTTTCGTACATACGTATTTTGTTTTGATATTGGTCTTAAAAAGAAATATTAATTTAATAAGAAAATAATATATTTATTTTGATTTATATATGTATATGTGCTTTAAATGGATATTGTTTTCAAATTCTCTTATACCAATTCTCTTCATCAAACCCGGTTCTAATTTGATTCCGTCGATTCCTGTTATCAGCTTTGTCCGTCATGCCCGTTTTCTCCATCGAATCGTATCCATCTAGCGTCGCTTGGAATTCGTAGCTCGTTTCCTTGTCAAATCTGTTTAGCCTCGAAAGGTGAGCAATCACTCACGATTAACACTTTTATATTTATTGAATTTGATTTCAATTGAAACGACAATTGAAATATGCTGTTGTATTTATTTTTAATTGTTATATATGCTATTATTTGTATCTGTTCACCTATGACACCCAACACCATTATCGGTTAATTATGTATGTGATAATAATACAGATTGGTTGATAATTGATTGTTTGATTGATTGTTGTTTAAATTGGATGTTAATTATTTTTGTTAAGTGATAACTAGTTTGCTAGTTTAATTTGAGTAGTATAGTTTACAAATTAAACGGATTATATATGATGGACCTTACTTTATTAAAACCTGACCCCGCCATATGTAAATTTGATTAGTTGAATTTGACCCATTGATTGTCGTAGAAATTGATAAATTATTCTTGAAATCTTTGAACGTAGTTTGGATTAATTGTTGTATTATTAAACTGAAAATGAAATGGAACGACAAGGGAAAACTGAAATGTAATAACCTTTAAATCTACATGAAATGATAGTGTAGATTTTAGAAATAATTATAAAAATAACAATGCGAATTAATACGATTATTTCGGGGTTATTTGATTTAATCTATTGAATTGTTATTGATTGTTGTTATTGCTTGTTTACTTACTTTGACACTATCCCTGTCATCACACTGCAAGTTCCCTTTGTTATGTTTGATTTTTGAATTAAAATGGGTTGAAAAGATAGGCCCAAGCGGGTTTCGTTTAATTAAATTTGGGATTACGGGTTGAAATGCTATCCACCCGTATACATTTAGTGTACGTATTGAAATGATAATAGCCATAACACTTTGACCATATGATAAAAAAATCTATGGTCTTATTAAATGTAAATTCTTAAATACATCTATAAAGGGTAATGATAAATATAGAGTTAATTATATCTAGTTAATCAAGATTTGATTAAATACATAAATTATGATAAATAATTTATGTAAATTTTATTCGGATAAATTTTGCAATAATATTGAAAAATTAAGGTTGGGAGATAAATTTGGGTTATTGTAAAATGATGTTTAGATAAGGATTTATTTATTTAAATCAATTTGAAATTTATCGAATGAGATATTTCACGTTTAATAAAATTTGAGAAATCTTGAGAAAGATGTAATTTAAAGTCACTAAAATGGTATTGAATAAGGGAAGGTTCAAACTAAATAATAATGATGTAAAAACCAAGAATCTATATGAAACTGTTAAATTTAACATCTAAGTATTTAAGCCATGAACTGTATTGTAATTAAATGGTTTAGAAATTTGATATGTATTTGGGACCAAGATAGTTGAATTTGTTATGTAGATAACTAATTGAATTTAAGGGAAATTGAGGTTGAACGAAATCTGGAAATTTGTATTTAGAAAACTAGATTGGGAAATTTAGGGGAAATATTAAATACTTAAAGTATGGAAACATATTGAAATGGAAAGGGTAATTAGGATATCAAATCCAGATTTGAGATTTATAATTGAGATTGAATTTAATTTAAATGGAAAGGTCAGGTTGATGTGAACGATTTGTTAAGTTAAGGAAATTGCAAGTGCTTTACCATATACAGCATTTAATATATATAAATACTATTTGGGAAATATAATTATTCGAAGTGAATTTGACATTTGGGTTTGAAGTATAAATTAAGTGAATGACCACGATGTAATAGTGTATATTTCTACCCTGTAGATAGTTCTATGGACCCTTAGAGGATGGTTATCCCAAACATCCTTTAAGTTATTTGTATTTCAGTTGATATTTCACTTGAGTTGGATTTATTGATATAAGAATGTTAATCCTGACTCGAGTGTTTTGTGTTTTGCTTTACGCTCGGGTCAGACCGAGTAATACAGCATTAGAGACTCACCTTTGGAGATTGGAGCTTCATTTGGAGATCCAACTATCGTTTCAGCTTTCAGTTTTCTAGATTGACTGGTTCAGAGAAGTCATCGGCTCGTACTGAAGACTTTTCTGTATTCAAGAGATTCTGATGTATTTTATTTTAAACTCTGATGTATATAGTAGCTTCATGAACTACTATTTTTCTATTCCGCTGCATTATATTACTCTGTGTCTGTGATCTGTGTTTGATTTATTTACTGTATATTTTAAGTTTTGCCAAATTAAATTAACAATTCGGTATTTTGAATTATTCAAGTCGTACATGTACGGTTTTAGTGTCGATTTGAATGGTCCAAAATAGCGGGTCGTTACAGTTGGTATCAGAGCTTTGGCTCTAGGCAAAACTTAGCATATATAGTAAATTTATTTACAGAATCACTTTCGCTCGAGTTGAATCTCTTCCTTTCGACTTGATTTCCTTTGAATTTTGGAATATCCCTCGGTTCCGAAATTCATCCGTGTCTCTTCCTATTTATATTAGTTTAATTGCGGAGTATCCCATAACTCCATTGAATAATTTGTAAAAGGGTGAAAACTCCTTTACAATTGGCATTAATTCACCTAGATTTCTGAAGTCACGGTTGACCGGTAGATGTCGCCCGCGACTTATAGAAGGATATCCACCTTCTACTTTGTAATAAAGATTTCCTCATTTTGCTCAAGCCTTCACACTTTGTTTCGAAACTTCCTTTGATCAAGTTTTCTCTTAGAAATTGAACCTCTATCCGGTTTGATATTGGACTCCCTGAATGATAGGAAACTATTTTGTAGATGGCAAAATCGGAAGAGCAGAAAGCAGCTCGTCGAGCCCGGAGAGCACTAGCCCGTAAGGAACAGGAGGAAGCAATGGAGAAGTGGGAAAAGATTTGGAGGGAAAGGGCAGGACCTGGACCTTATGACAATGTCATCTGTTATCGGTGTCAAGAGAAGGGACATTATGCAGCCATGTGCGGGAAGAGAGATGAAGGAAAGAAGAGTGAGGGCCAGCGTTATCGATCCAAGATCTTCTGTTTTAAGTGCCGTAGTACGGGACACTTTCCCAATCGCTGCCAAAAGGTGAAGAAAGTAAATGCTGCACCCACGGCATCAGTCGACCAATCAACCATTTGCTATCACTGTAGGCTGACTGGACATATAGCTAGGAATTGTCCTGTGAGGAAGTACGGAAGGAAGGCTGCGTTCCCGCAATTCGTTAAGGAGGATGGGTGTGTAGTGCATTTATGTAAGAAATGCAGAAGTTGGGGCCATATTGAGGGGGAGTGTTCTGGACCGATTGAAGTCCCACCCGGTAGAATTAATACCGATGTTTTGTTTATGTAAGGTGGTTCTCGGTAGATCTGTTTGTTTCAGCAGTTGTTTGTTGCTTTCGATAAACTCTATTGTATCTTTTGCTTAACTGAAGTTCTCTAATAAAGTATTCATGTTCCTGTTTCGTTGATATGAAATTCAAATCTCTATCTTTATTTTGAAATCCATTCTTAGATTATCCTTTGAAAATCGGGTACGTTTGTATTTTGAAATTGCTTTATATATCAAATTTATATTTTAATAACTATGATTTTTCCTATATATAAAAAGAAATGTTTCGATAAGGATTATATACCTATATATAAATCAAATAAGAAATGTTATTCTATATAAAAAGTTTTGAAAGGATTTGAAATTTTGGAAAATTATAAGAAATTGATTTATATAAAAATGATTTATAACTGAAGTGTTAAATTTGAAATTCGAGAATTGAATTCCGGTATTTTGAAATTGGTTTTAAGATTTTGGAAATTATAGGAAAAATAGTACGATTTAAAAGTATTTTTCCGAATAAGAAATGTTTTAAATGAGTTCAAATGAATTCCATTAATTTTGAAGAAATTTCAAACGAGTTTTCAAGAAAATAGAAGTCCAGAACTCACTTATGTCGCTAGGGAATAATTTCGGTGATGAGTGCACGCATCATCGACATTGATTTTCGAGTTTCAGAGTGGGGGAGAGGCTCCTTTAATAGCTTCGCTATGCGAGTGATCTTGTAAAACCGTTTTTGATTTCAAATTCCGTAGTAATTTGATAGTTTCGAAAGAAATATGTATATATTTGAAATGATTTAAAGTATACCGGTGTTCGATCCTCGAGTTTTGAGTTGACCTAGAATAACCCTATTTATAAAAAATTGATTTCCAACTAGTGATTTGAAATCTATTGATTTGAAAGGTACTCAATTTTGGAAAGAGAATTTTATATAATCGAAGTCTATATAAGGATATTTTGATATACTATTGATTTGGAAAGTATTCGTTTGAAAATGGAATCCTATATATATGGACTTTATATAAGTACAATATTTGAAAGTGATTTGAAAAAGGTACTATATGATATATATTTTCCAAATAAAGATATGGAAAGTGCCTTCTGCTTGATATCCGCTTTGTGGCCACAGCGTGGATTCATTCTATCGTTATTATTCTCTCTGATTTTGGTTTTCCGGATGTAATACTCGAGTGTTCCCACCGTGACGTGTCCCACGGTTTCTTTTTCTCTCGTGAATGCACAGCGAAATTGCCTGGCTGAGTCTTGCCTAGGGGTACGGATTGTTTCCTGGGGGAACCAGGCGGAACCATTGTGTATCCTGCAATCTGTGTAGGTCGCGAATAGTAGCGCAAGTGCCTGGCTGAGTCTTGCCTGGGGGTACGGATTGTTTCCTGGGGGAACCAGGCGTAACCATTGTGTATCCTGCACCCTACTAGTCATCATGGCGTAACTCGCAGGGCTGTGAAAGCTTACGGATATGGATTGTTTCCTGGGGGAACCAGGCGTAACCATTGTGTATCTGCGAACCATGATCGGACAAAGGTTTTGGTTTGATTGTTTTGTTTGGATCGTACTTTCCATATCTGTTTTAAAGGATTTTTCAAGTATTTTCACTGGTTGTTGAAACAAGTCTACTAAGTACTTGAAGAATTCTAGCTTTGCGCCTGATCAACGCATGGCCAGAGTCTGCAAGAACAAGGATAAACTTGTTGAAACATCGAGTTATAAAAGTATTTTCGAAAGAAAATTTACTTTGATATAGTAGTATCTTATTATAAAAGTGTTATTATAAAGGTATTTATTATAAAATATTTTTCCCAACAAAGAAATTTGCATTAATCTTTGGAATTAAATTCCTTTGGTAAATTGAAAATTCTTGCCCGATACTATTCCAGAATCTACCTTCCTTTCCTTTTTGAATAAAATCTTTTAAAGATTGCTTATCTATATGCTACATTGGTTAATAGAAAATTTTAGTGGTATAAATATTTTTGAAGTGAATGATTTATTAATAATGTTTGAAAGGTATCTAAAGACAAATTTATAAATTTATGAATTATGGATTTAATGTTTTCAACAGCTTCTTTGTAAATATAACTAATGATGCAAATAATTGTTTTCAAATAGCTTTCATATATGTATATAGGTGTTAGTTAAACATATTAAATTTCAATGAGTTTTGGAAATTTTAAAGTATTAAAGATAGCTGAATCGCAAATAAAGTTTTCAAATGAATAATTCAAGTAAAATTATATAGTTTTAAATTAATTATTTACCCTTAACTTTCAATCTACCTTTATTTCTGGTTGTTCTATTCTCCTACCTCCTTCCTTTTCGGGGACGAAAAGTTTTGAGTGGGGGAGAATGTAGCGACCAATAAAATTTTATTATTATTTTTTTTTTTTGGTTTTATAACGTATTTAATTTGGATTTTGAGAAATTATTAATAATAATAATTTTGAAATAAAAATTTGATATTTGGATTACGTATAATTTTATAGTTTAAACCAATAAGTTGTAGTTGTATATGGCTTGCATCTTATTCTATAATAACCAGTGTATATTTTGCTGTCTACTAGTATAATACTATATGTTAGTTTATTTATGTGTATCGATCTAAACAATGATTTTAAAATAATAATAAAAATATACATACATACATATATATAATTGGATTTGCGTTTGAATTTAGAAAATGATTTTGATTCATATAAATAGTTATATACATAGTTATGCACATATATAGCCATAAGTTCAACTCATACCATATTAAATTTCTTTTAAAAGTTTTAGCTAAATCTATGGGTGAGCGTTGACACACCTTTCCACCTTATATTTAATTCTCTAACGTTTCAATTTGCATTCTATCCGTTCATAATTTCTTTTTTTTGTGTCAGCTGAATCAATGAGAGACTGTTACAATTTCATTTATTTGTGTACGTTTTCATTTTTATTATTGTACACATCACGGTACCTTTAAAATTGTGACTTCATTTCTTTTCTTCGGTCTCAATTATAGAAGCGTGCTGCGCACGTTATTATTAATTGCTTTGAATCTCACTACTCTATATTTATTCCTGTACGTTTTATCTTCGCTTAAATTTCTCTCTCCATTCTTTTTTCCATTTTAATACCCTTGCCTTTCCATACTCACGTGCTTTCCAATCAAGCAATAAATTATTTAAATATCCACCTTATCAACTTGACCGTTGTTATTGCATCACACTAGTATATAATTCAAATCTATCATTATTCTACCATTCTTCTTTAACAAATTATATGTAACAGTATATCATAAATGGACAGCTCATTCTCCACCCATTCATTTCTCCTATTCAATTAATAATGGAATATAAAGTTATATATTTGGTATACAATTCAAACAACCGTTACCATTCATACCTCCTAAATTCTAGCGATTGACCCCTCTATTTCCATCGGTTCAAATTTATATAAACTTTATATTCGTTACACGTTACATTCATTTATTTGACCGGTCCTTTCCTTTGTTATTTCCCGAATTTCGTGCGTTACTAACCAATGCTCCATATTTATTTGCCTTAATGATTCAGCTAAATTTAAGGATCACCGTTGCTTTTACCTTTTTGTTTATATTACCATTCCCCTATTTTAGCCGGTTGCATTTGATATTTCCTTGATTTAAGCTTTCTAACTTTTAAATTTCCACTACTCTATATTTTTTCTGTACATTTATCTTTGCTTGAATTTCTTTGTCCATTCTCCTCTTTTGCATGTGAAGCTTCTTCTGTAGGTAAATGGCTGCACCATTTTTTTTTCTTCTTCTTATTTCTTTTCTTTTTCTTCTTCTTTTTCATCCTTTTCTTTTGTTTTCTTATTGTTTATATTGCTTTTCCTTTATTTTAAGCACAACATGTTTTTGTCTATTTATTTTTTTACATGTTTTGATTTTCAATGTAACATAAAAGTTTATAATTTAAGCGTATATATATATATATTTAAAAAGGATCGCTTTATATTAAGGTCACATGGTATTTGGAGAAGTATTTTTTTTAAACTATTTTGTCACTTTTATTTATATTTTACAATCCCGGTCCTAAGAGCATTTGATTGTTGGCTATACAGTTTGGGTCTATGTATTTACATTTAAAAGATAATGTTTAAATTTATGTAAAGGAAGGCAAAATTATGATGTATAAACTGGGATAGTTTAACATATATAGGCGAGGACATCATTAATTCCTACTTTCTATTTTCATCAGTTTTGGTTTATGCATTTAGTAATGCTAACTAAGCTATATATATATATATAATTGGTTTTGCAAGGTCTATAGTTATATAAAATAATATGTCGATTTTATGGATTTTTGTTTACAGTAGTGCTTCACTTTTGGTTTTAAAACATAAATAGTTATATGTTTGGCAAGTTCACATATTGCTGTTTTGTAAGATCACGTTTAATATGTATATACTTTTTTTATAGATGAGAACTTGGTTTTCAAATATATATTTTTTTAGTATGTTTTGGGATTAATTATTTAATTTAAACAAATATATTTATTTTAAGTTTATGTTTAATTTTTAATAAATGTAAGCTTGATTTGTTTATTTACTTATATGTTTGAAACGCTTGTAAATTTAATTTGCGGTGTTCAAACTTAGAATATAAATTCATATGTATATATAGTATAGGTCAGTTTTATGAATTTTTTTTATATACATATTTTTAAGTTTTATTTTATATAGTATGGTTTATATGTTAGAAAAAAAAAGGAGAGAGGTTTTATATCCATAGTTATATGTTACTGCATTGGGTAATATAGCTGTTAAGTGCTGTCTGCATTTGTACATTGATTTTTACTTGGACTGTATATATATATTGAATAACAAGTGTTTTTAGCTTTCTTTGTCGCAGTTAATATAAGCTATGTTGAAAATGGGTCTCAACATTGTTTTTTTCTTTAAACTTGCATGTGTTTATGTACATTTCAATATGAAAGTTACAATATTTATTTCAAATTTTATTACATTTGATTTTTAATACAAAACAGTGAATTTTCGTACATACGTATTTTGTTTTGATATTGGTCTTAAAAAGAAATATTAATTTAATAAGAAAATAATATATTTATTTTGATTTATATATGTATATGTGCTTTAAATGGATATTGTTTTCAAATTCTCTTATACCAATTCTCTTCATCAAACCCGGTTCTAATTTGATTCCGTCGATTCCTGTTATCAGCTTTGTCCGTCATGCCCGTTTTCTCCATCGAATCGTATCCATCTAGCGTCGCTTGGAATTCGTAGCTCGTTTCCTTGTCAAATCTGTTTAGCCTCGAAAGGTGAGCAATCACTCACGATTAACACTTTTATATTTATTGAATTTGATTTCAATTGAAACGACAATTGAAATATGCTGTTGTATTTATTTTTAATTGTTATATATGCTATTATTTGTATCTGTTCACCTATGACACCCAACACCATTATCGGTTAATTATGTATGTGATAATAATACAGATTGGTTGATAATTGATTGTTTGATTGATTGTTGTTTAAATTGGATGTTAATTATTTTTGTTAAGTGATAACTAGTTTGCTAGTTTAATTTGAGTAGTATAGTTTACAAATTAAACGGATTATATATGATGGACCTTACTTTATTAAAACCTGACCCCGCCATATGTAAATTTGATTAGTTGAATTTGACCCATTGATTGTCGTAGAAATTGATAAATTATTCTTGAAATCTTTGAACGTAGTTTGGATTAATTGTTGTATTATTAAACTGAAAATGAAATGGAACGACAAGGGAAAACTGAAATGTAATAACCTTTAAATCTACATGAAATGATAGTGTAGATTTTAGAAATAATTATAAAAATAACAATGCGAATTAATACGATTATTTCGGGGTTATTTGATTTAATCTATTGAATTGTTATTGATTGTTGTTATTGCTTGTTTACTTACTTTGACACTATCCCTGTCATCACACTGCAAGTTCCCTTTGTTATGTTTGATTTTTGAATTAAAATGGGTTGAAAAGATAGGCCCAAGCGGGTTTCGTTTAATTAAATTTGGGATTACGGGTTGAAATGCTATCCACCCGTATACATTTAGTGTACGTATTGAAATGATAATAGCCATAACACTTTGACCATATGATAAAAAAATCTATGGTCTTATTAAATGTAAATTCTTAAATACATCTATAAAGGGTAATGATAAATATAGAGTTAATTATATCTAGTTAATCAAGATTTGATTAAATACATAAATTATGATAAATAATTTATGTAAATTTTATTCGGATAAATTTTGCAATAATATTGAAAAATTAAGGTTGGGAGATAAATTTGGGTTATTGTAAAATGATGTTTAGATAAGGATTTATTTATTTAAATCAATTTGAAATTTATCGAATGAGATATTTCACGTTTAATAAAATTTGAGAAATCTTGAGAAAGATGTAATTTAAAGTCACTAAAATGGTATTGAATAAGGGAAGGTTCAAACTAAATAATAATGATGTAAAAACCAAGAATCTATATGAAACTGTTAAATTTAACATCTAAGTATTTAAGCCATGAACTGTATTGTAATTAAATGGTTTAGAAATTTGATATGTATTTGGGACCAAGATAGTTGAATTTGTTATGTAGATAACTAATTGAATTTAAGGGAAATTGAGGTTGAACGAAATCTGGAAATTTGTATTTAGAAAACTAGATTGGGAAATTTAGGGGAAATATTAAATACTTAAAGTATGGAAACATATTGAAATGGAAAGGGTAATTAGGATATCAAATCCAGATTTGAGATTTATAATTGAGATTGAATTTAATTTAAATGGAAAGGTCAGGTTGATGTGAACGATTTGTTAAGTTAAGGAAATTGCAAGTGCTTTACCATATACAGCATTTAATATATATAAATACTATTTGGGAAATATAATTATTCGAAGTGAATTTGACATTTGGGTTTGAAGTATAAATTAAGTGAATGACCACGATGTAATAGTGTATATTTCTACCCTGTAGATAGTTCTATGGACCCTTAGAGGATGGTCATCCCAAACATCCTTTAAGTTATTTGTATTTCAGTTGATATTTCACTTGAGTTGGATTTATTGATATAAGAATGTTAATCCTGACTCGAGTGTTTTGTGTTTTGCTTTACGCTCGGGTCAGACCGAGTAATACAGCATTAGAGACTCACCTTTGGAGATTGGAGCTTCATTTGGAGATCCAACTATCGTTTCAGCTTTCAGTTTTCTAGATTGACTGGTTCAGAGAAGTCATCGGCTTGTACTGAAGACTTTTCTGTATTCAAGAGATTCTGATGTATTTTATTTTAAACTCTGATGTATATAGTAGCTTCATGAACTACTATTTTTCTATTCCGCTGCATTATATTACTCTGTGTCTGTGATCTGTGTTTGATTTATTTACTGTATATTTTAAGTTTTGCCAAATTAAATTAACAATTCGGTATTTTGAATTATTCAAGTCGTACATGTACGGTTTTAGTGTCGATTTGAATGGTCCAAAATAGCGGGTCGTTACAGTTGGTATCAGAGCTTTGGCTCTAGGCAAAACTTAGCATATATAGTAAATTTATTTACAGAATCACTTTCGCTCGAGTTGAATCTCTTCCTTTCGACTTGATTTCCTTTGAATTTTGGAATATCCCTCGGTTCCGAAATTCATCCGTGTCTCTTCCTATTTATATTAGTTTAATTGCGGAGTATCCCATAACTCCATTGAATAATTTGTAAAAGGGTGAAAACTCCTTTACAATTGGCATTAATTCACCTAGATTTCTGAAGTCACGGTTGACCGGTAGATGTCGCCCGCGACTTATAGAAGGATATCCACCTTCTACTTTGTAATAAAGATTTCCTCATTTTGCTCAAGCCTTCACACTTTGTTTCGAAACTTCCTTTGATCAAGTTTTCTCTTAGAAATTGAACCTCTATCCGGTTTGATATTGGACTCCCTGAATGATAGGAAACTATTTTGTAGATGGCAAAATCGGAAGAGCAGAAAGCAGCTCGTCGAGCCCGGAGAGCACTAGCCCGTAAGGAACAGGAGGAAGCAATGGAGAAGTGGGAAAAGATTTGGAGGGAAAGGGCAGGACCTGGACCTTATGACAATGTCATCTGTTATCGGTGTCAAGAGAAGGGACATTATGCAGCCATGTGCGGGAAGAGAGATGAAGGAAAGAAGAGTGAGGGCCAGCGTTATCGATCCAAGATCTTCTGTTTTAAGTGCCGTAGTACGGGACACTTTCCCAATCGCTGCCAAAAGGTGAAGAAAGTAAATGCTGCACCCACGGCATCAGTCGACCAATCAACCATTTGCTATCACTGTAGGCTGACTGGACATATAGCTAGGAATTGTCCTGTGAGGAAGTACGGAAGGAAGGCTGCGTTCCCGCAATTCGTTAAGGAGGATGGGTGTGTAGTGCATTTATGTAAGAAATGCAGAAGTTGGGGCCATATTGAGGGGGAGTGTTCTGGACCGATTGAAGTCCCACCCGGTAGAATTAATACCGATGCTTTGTTTATGTAAGGTGGTTCTCGGTAGATCTGTTTGTTTCAGCAGTTGTTTGTTGCTTTCGATAAACTCTATTGTATCTTTTGCTTAACTGAAGTTCTCTAATAAAGTATTCATGTTCCTGTTTCGTTGATATGAAATTCAAATCTCTATCTTTATTTTGAAATCCATTCTTAGATTATCCTTTGAAAATCGGGTACGTTTGTATTTTGAAATTGCTTTATATATCAAATTTATATTTTAATAACTATGATTTTTCCTATATATAAAAAGAAATGTTTCGATAAGGATTATATACCTATATATAAATCAAATAAGAAATGTTATTCTATATAAAAAGTTTTGAAAGGATTTGAAATTTTGGAAAATTATAAGAAATTGATTTATATAAAAATGATTTATAACTGAAGTGTTAAATTTGAAATTCGAGAATTGAATTCCGGTATTTTGAAATTGGTTTTAAGATTTTGGAAATTATAGGAAAAATAGTACGATTTAAAAGTATTTTTCCGAATAAGAAATGTTTTAAATGAGTTCAAATGAATTCCATTAATTTTGAAGAAATTTCAAACGAGTTTTCAAGAAAATAGAAGTCCAGAACTCACTTATGTCGCTAGGGAATAATTTCGGTGATGAGTGCACGCATCATCGACATTGATTTTCGAGTTTCAGAGTGGGGGAGAGGCTCCTTTAATAGCTTCGCTATGCGAGTGATCTTGTAAAACCGTTTTTGATTTCAAATTCCGTAGTAATTTGATAGTTTCGAAAGAAATATGTATATATTTGAAATGATTTAAAGTATACCGGTGTTCGATCCTCGAGTTTTGAGTTGACCTAGAATAACCCTATTTATAAAAAATTGATTTCCAACTAGTGATTTGAAATCTATTGATTTGAAAGGTACTCAATTTTGGAAAGAGAATTTTATATAATCGAAGTCTATATAAGGATATTTTGATATACTATTGATTTGGAAAGTATTCGTTTGAAAATGGAATCCTATATATATGGACTTTATATAAGTACAATATTTGAAAGTGATTTGAAAAAGGTACTATATGATATATATTTTCCAAATAAAGATATGGAAAGTGCCTTCTGCTTGATATCCGCTTTGTGGCCACAGCGTGGATTCATTCTATCGTTATTATTCTCTCTGATTTTGGTTTTCCGGATGTAATACTCGAGTGTTCCCACCGTGACGTGTCCCACGGTTTCTTTTTCTCTCGTGAATGCACAGCGAAATTGCCTGGCTGAGTCTTGCCTAGGGGTACGGATTGTTTCCTGGGGGAACCAGGCGGAACCATTGTGTATCCTGCAATCTGTGTAGGTCGCGAATAGTAGCGCAAGTGCCTGGCTGAGTCTTGCCTGGGGGTACGGATTGTTTCCTGGGGGAACCAGGCGTAACCATTGTGTATCCTGCACCCTACTAGTCATCATGGCGTAACTCGCAGGGCTGTGAAAGCTTACGGATATGGATTGTTTCCTGGGGGAACCAGGCGTAACCATTGTGTATCTGCGAACCATGATCGGACAAAGGTTTTGGTTTGATTGTTTTGTTTGGATCGTACTTTCCATATCTGTTTTAAAGGGTTTTTCAAGTATTTTCACTGGTTGTTGAAACAAGTCTACTAAGTACTTGAAGAATTCTAGCTTTGCGCCTGATCAACGCATGGCCAGAGTCTGCAAGAACAAGGATAAACTTGTTGAAACATCGAGTTATAAAAGTATTTTCGAAAGAAAATTTACTTTGATATAGTAGTATCTTATTATAAAAGTGTTATTATAAAGGTATTTATTATAAAATATTTTTCCCAACAAAGAAATTTGCATTAATCTTTGGAATTAAATTCCTTTGGTAAATTGAAAATTCTTGCCCGATACTATTCCAGAATCTACCTTCCTTTCCTTTTTGAATAAAATCTTTTAAAGATTGCTTATCTATATGCTACATTGGTTAATAGAAAATTTTAGTGGTATAAATATTTTTGAAGTGAATGATTTATTAATAATGTTTGAAAGGTATCTAAAGACAAATTTATAAATTTATGAATTATGGATTTAATGTTTTCAACAGCTTCTTTGTAAATATAACTAATGATGCAAATAATTGTTTTCAAATAGCTTTCATATATGTATATAGGTGTTAGTTAAACATATTAAATTTCAATGAGTTTTGGAAATTTTAAAGTATTAAAGATAGCTGAATCGCAAATAAAGTTTTCAAATGAATAATTCAAGTAAAATTATATAGTTTTAAATTAATTATTTACCCTTAACTTTCAATCTACCTTTATTTCTGGTTGTTCTATTCTCCTACCTCCTTCCTTTTCGGGGACGAAAAGTTTTGAGTGGGGGAGAATGTAGCGACCAATAAAATTTTATTAATTTTTTTTTTTGGTTTTATAACGTATTTAATTTGGATTTTGAGAAATTATTAATAATAATAATTTTGAAATAAAAATTTGATATTTGGATTACGTATAATTTTATAGTTTAAACCAATAAGTTGTAGTTGTATATGGCTTGCATCTTATTCTATAATAACCAGTGTATATTTTGCTGTCTACTAGTATAATACTATATGTTAGTTTATTTATGTGTATCGATCTAAACAATGATTTTAAAATAATAATAAAAATATACATACATACATATATATAATTGGATTTGCGTTTGAATTTAGAAAATGATTTTGATTCATATAAATAGTTATATACATAGTTATGCACATATATAGCCATAAGTTCAACTCATACCATATTAAATTTCTTTTAAAAGTTTTAGCTAAATCTATGGGTGAGCGTTGACACACCTTTCCACCTTATATTTAATTCTCTAACGTTTCAATTTGCATTCTATCCGTTCATAATTTCTTTTTTTTGTGTCAGCTGAATCAATGAGAGACTGTTACAATTTCATTTATTTGTGTACGTTTTCATTTTTATTATTGTACACATCACGGTACCTTTAAAATTGTGACTTCATTTCTTTTCTTCGGTCTCAATTATAGAAGCGTGCTGCGCACGTTATTATTAATTGCTTTGAATCTCACTACTCTATATTTATTCCTGTACGTTTTATCTTCGCTTAAATTTCTCTCTCCATTCTTTTTTCCATTTTAATACCCTTGCCTTTCCATACTCACGTGCTTTCCAATCAAGCAATAAATTATTTAAATATCCACCTTATCAACTTGACCGTTGTTATTGCATCACACTAGTATATAATTCAAATCTATCATTATTCTACCATTCTTCTTTAACAAATTATATGTAACAGTATATCATAAATGGACAGCTCATTCTCCACCCATTCATTTCTCCTATTCAATTAATAATGGAATATAAAGTTATATATTTGGTATACAATTCAAACAACCGTTACCATTCATACCTCCTAAATTCTAGCGATTGACCCCTCTATTTCCATCGGTTCAAATTTATATAAACTTTATATTCGTTACACGTTACATTCATTTATTTGACCGGTCCTTTCCTTTGTTATTTCCCGAATTTCGTGCGTTACTAACCAATGCTCCATATTTATTTGCCTTAATGATTCAGCTAAATTTAAGGATCACCGTTGCTTTTACCTTTTTGTTTATATTACCATTCCCCTATTTTAGCCGGTTGCATTTGATATTTCCTTGATTTAAGCTTTCTAACTTTTAAATTTCCACTACTCTATATTTTTTCTGTACATTTATCTTTGCTTGAATTTCTTTGTCCATTCTCCTCTTTTGCATGTGAAGCTTCTTCTGTAGGTAAATGGCTGCACCATTTTTTTTTCTTCTTCTTATTTCTTTTCTTTTTCTTCTTCTTTTTCATCCTTTTCTTTTGTTTTCTTATTGTTTATATTGCTTTTCCTTTATTTTAAGCACAACATGTTTTTGTCTATTTATTTTTTTACATGTTTTGATTTTCAATGTAACATAAAAGTTTATAATTTAAGCGTATATATATATATATTTAAAAAGGATCGCTTTATATTAAGGTCACATGGTATTTGGAGAAGTATTTTTTTTAAACTATTTTGTCACTTTTATTTATATTTTACAATCCCGGTCCTAAGAGCATTTGATTGTTGGCTATACAGTTTGGGTCTATGTATTTACATTTAAAAGATAATGTTTAAATTTATGTAAAGGAAGGCAAAATTATGATGTATAAACTGGGATAGTTTAACATATATAGGCGAGGACATCATTAATTCCTACTTTCTATTTTCATCAGTTTTGGTTTATGCATTTAGTAATGCTAACTAAGCTATATATATATATAATTGGTTTTGCAAGGTCTATAGTTATATAAAATAATATGTCGATTTTATGGATTTTTGTTTACAGTAGTGCTTCACTTTTGGTTTTAAAACATAAATAGTTATATGTTTGGCAAGTTCACATATTGCTGTTTTGTAAGATCACGTTTAATATGTATATACTTTTTTTATAGATGAGAACTTGGTTTTCAAATATATTTTTTTTTAGTATGTTTTGGGATTAATTATTTAATTTAAACAAATATATTTATTTTAAGTTTATGTTTAATTTTTAATAAATGTAAGCTTGATTTGTTTATTTACTTATATGTTTGAAACGCTTGTAAATTTAATTTGCGGTGTTCAAACTTAGAATATAAATTCATATGTATATATAGTATAGGTCAGTTTTATGAATTTTTTTTATATACATATTTTTAAGTTTTATTTTATATAGTATGGTTTATATGTTAGAAAAAAAAAGGAGAGAGGTTTTATATCCATAGTTATATGTTACTGCATTGGGTAATATAGCTGTTAAGTGCTGTCTGCATTTGTACATTGATTTTTACTTGGACTGTATATATATATTGAATAACAAGTGTTTTTAGCTTTCTTTGTCGCAGTTAATATAAGCTATGTTGAAAATGGGTCTCAACATTGTTTTTTTCTTTAAACTTGCATGTGTTTATGTACATTTCAATATGAAAGTTACAATATTTATTTCAAATTTTATTACATTTGATTTTTAATACAAAACAGTGATTTTTCGTACATACGTATTTTGTTTTGATATTGGTCTTAAAAAGAAATATTAATTTAATAAGAAAATAATATATTTATTTTGATTTATATATGTATATGTGCTTTAAATGGATATTGTTTTCAAATTCTCTTATACCAATTCTCTTCATCAAACCCGGTTCTAATTTGATTCCGTCGATTCCTGTTATCAGCTTTGTCCGTCATGCCCGTTTTCTCCATCGAATCGTATCCATCTAGCGTCGCTTGGAATTCGTAGCTCGTTTCCTTGTCAAATCTGTTTAGCCTCGAAAGGTGAGCAATCACTCACGATTAACACTTTTATATTTATTGAATTTGATTTCAATTGAAACGACAATTGAAATATGCTGTTGTATTTATTTTTAATTGTTATATATGCTATTATTTGTATCTGTTCACCTATGACACCCAACACCATTATCGGTTAATTATGTATGTGATAATAATACAGATTGGTTGATAATTGATTGTTTGATTGATTGTTGTTTAAATTGGATGTTAATTATTTTTGTTAAGTGATAACTAGTTTGCTAGTTTAATTTGAGTAGTATAGTTTACAAATTAAACGGATTATATATGATGGACCTTACTTTATTAAAACCTGACCCCGCCATATGTAAATTTGATTAGTTGAATTTGACCCATTGATTGTCGTAGAAATTGATAAATTATTCTTGAAATCTTTGAACGTAGTTTGGATTAATTGTTGTATTATTAAACTGAAAATGAAATGGAACGACAAGGGAAAACTGAAATGTAATAACCTTTAAATCTACATGAAATGATAGTGTAGATTTTAGAAATAATTATAAAAATAACAATGCGAATTAATACGATTATTTCGGGGTTATTTGATTTAATCTATTGAATTGTTATTGATTGTTGTTATTGCTTGTTTACTTACTTTGACACTATCCCTGTCATCACACTGCAAGTTCCCTTTGTTATGTTTGATTTTTGAATTAAAATGGGTTGAAAAGATAGGCCCAAGCGGGTTTCGTTTAATTAAATTTGGGATTACGGGTTGAAATGCTATCCACCCGTATACATTTAGTGTACGTATTGAAATGATAATAGCCATAACACTTTGACCATATGATAAAAAAATCTATGGTCTTATTAAATGTAAATTCTTAAATACATCTATAAAGGGTAATGATAAATATAGAGTTAATTATATCTAGTTAATCAAGATTTGATTAAATACATAAATTATGATAAATAATTTATGTAAATTTTATTCGGATAAATTTTGCAATAATATTGAAAAATTAAGGTTGGGAGATAAATTTGGGTTATTGTAAAATGATGTTTAGATAAGGATTTATTTATTTAAATCAATTTGAAATTTATCGAATGAGATATTTCACGTTTAATAAAATTTGAGAAATCTTGAGAAAGATGTAATTTAAAGTCACTAAAATGGTATTGAATAAGGGAAGGTTCAAACTAAATAATAATGATGTAAAAACCAAGAATCTATATGAAACTGTTAAATTTAACATCTAAGTATTTAAGCCATGAACTGTATTGTAATTAAATGGTTTAGAAATTTGATATGTATTTGGGACCAAGATAGTTGAATTTGTTATGTAGATAACTAATTGAATTTAAGGGAAATTGAGGTTGAACGAAATCTGGAAATTTGTATTTAGAAAACTAGATTGGGAAATTTAGGGGAAATATTAAATACTTAAAGTATGGAAACATATTGAAATGGAAAGGGTAATTAGGATATCAAATCCAGATTTGAGATTTATAATTGAGATTGAATTTAATTTAAATGGAAAGGTCAGGTTGATGTGAACGATTTGTTAAGTTAAGGAAATTGCAAGTGCTTTACCATATACAGCATTTAATATATATAAATACTATTTGGGAAATATAATTATTCGAAGTGAATTTGACATTTGGGTTTGAAGTATAAATTAAGTGAATAACCACGATGTAATAGTGTATATTTCTACCCTGTAGATAGTTCTATGGACCCTTAGAGGATGGTCATCCCAAACATCCTTTAAGTTATTTGTATTTCAGTTGATATTTCACTTGAGTTGGATTTATTGATATAAGAATGTTAATCCTGACTCGAGTGTTTTGTGTTTTGCTTTACGCTCGGGTCAGACCGAGTAATACAGCATTAGAGACTCACCTTTGGAGATTGGAGCTTCATTTGGAGATCCAACTATCGTTTCAGCTTTCAGTTTTCTAGATTGACTGGTTCAGAGAAGTCATCGGCTCGTACTGAAGACTTTTCTGTATTCAAGAGATTCTGATGTATTTTATTTTAAACTCTGATGTATATAGTAGCTTCATGAACTACTATTTTTCTATTCCGCTGCATTATATTACTCTGTGTCTGTGATCTGTGTTTGATTTATTTACTGTATATTTTAAGTTTTGCCAAATTAAATTAACAATTCGGTATTTTGAATTATTCAAGTCGTACATGTACGGTTTTAGTGTCGATTTGAATGGTCCAAAATAGCGGGTCGTTACAGTCTACGTTCAAATCAGACTAGGGTGGCTATGACTTGAAAGAATGTGGCTGAGGTGATAATAATAATATATATATATATATATTATTTCCAAAAATACTTAGATATTTTATTCGATCCCCTATCGGGGCATGCCGCCCGGCATTTCTAATGTTATACCCCTATTCCGAACGTAATGGAACAAGTTTCAAGATCTAATTCGATCGTGTGTGGAAGATATCTTTGTAAATCAACCATTTAAATTAAAGTGAATATTAGTCACGCATCTCTAAAACTAAAGTTAATTCAAACGGCATCCTCCATAAAAAAGTTGTAAAGCGGGTCTCCATAATTATTTTAATGTGGCGGCATGTATTTTTTGTATTTTTGGCGCTAGTGGTTAAAAAAATTTCAAAAAAATTTAAATATTATAACTAGGATTCTGAAAGAGAAAAAAGAAATTACAGAGATCTCTGTAATTATTGCAGACGTATCTGCAATTATTCCATATAATTGCAGATATGTCTGCAATTATTCACTAAATAATTTCATTCAATAAACATCTGAATAATTATAGATATGTATGCAATTATTCCATATAATTGCAGACATGTATGCAATTATTCACTGAATAACTGCGTTGAATAAAAATCTATATAATTGCAGACATGTTTACAATTATTCCATATATTTGATAACATGTCTGCAATTATTCGTATATTTGCAGACATGTATATAATTATTCACCGAATAACAGCACCTTGATTTAACAATCATGATATTTACGTAAATGTCTACACTTATTCCTTAAAATTGCAGATATATCTACAATTTTTAGTAGCAAAGACATGCTATCCAGAATAAGTGCAAACATGTCTGCAGTTATTCTCTAAAATTGCATACATGTCTGCAAGTATTCCTGAAACATACTATGCGTTATTTTTTTCCCTTTTCATCCTTGTTTTTTGATTTTTTTTAACATAAATATGAAGATAAATATTAATTGAAATAAGTTTTAAAATTGAAAGTTTTTTTTGTTTTTTATATGATTCTTGACGATTTTTGAAAAATAAGGACCTAATTTACATACTTTTTTCCACTGGGTTTTTTGTGAATTTTGAAACCTATCAAGAATCTGTGCCAAAAGTACCCTAAATTAAATTATTTCTAGGTGTTGTACGATTGTATGACCAAAAAGTAAATCCAAATGCTACGAAATTTGAAATCCAATAATAATGCACTATTACAGATCCATTGGAACCGGTTTCGTCGAATTTCAAGACTATGCCTCGGATCGATATTTTAACGCGTCAATTAAATCGACGATTCCCAAAATTTACGAAATCGCTTGAAATTTTCAGTTTTAAAATCTTACTAATTAAATTAAAATTCAAAATTCAATGTTTAAACCATTTAGATATTCAATATCAAACGATGAGAAATTCAGGTCGTTACACCTCCTATCTTTGCTCGCTGACTTAATTATAAATAGGGCAATAATCAAGTATTGATCGTTGTCTACCCCAATATTCAACTAAACCCCAATAACTTGTTTGTTCAAAATGGTAATTAATAATCCGAGGAGATTTATAAAAATTACCAGGTCTAGCAAGCAAATGATCTTTGATTGTATACTCCCTAAGGTTATGAGGTGATTTGTTGGCTTTATTTTTTTTAATTACCACATAAGCATAAAAAATTTATGCTTCAACCTTGTCTTCCAACCTATTTCATCTTTAGATGGATATTTGAAAAAAAAACAAATTGAATTGACCATTCATCATCTTATATGCGATTAATCCTTAGTAATGATTATATGTATCACGGGACCGCTGAGTATTCATATATATATATATATATATATATATATATTATTTATCACGAGACTGTTGAGTATTCACACACACACACACACGTATATACATATATTTATTTTGGTGTTAAAGGACAAAAGCATAGAGGAACAAGTGTGCCCAATAGTAGTGCCAGAGTAGGAATCATGAACAGACAAATATTGGGGCCCTTATCCAAAACCGACATCTTTGTCCTTGGTAATGAGAACTTGTCTAACAATGCACAGCAGCACACCAAAGATGGCAATAACTATTTATCGTCAGACGTACAACAAGCGTCTTTACAAATTATGTTCCATATATCACAAGAAACAACAATTTGCACAAGCAAAAGTTTTGTTTTGAAAAAGAATCCTGCTTACGTGGGTTATGCAGCTCCCTATGATTGACTTGGTAAGGTTTTCTAAACGAACATAACAAGCAAAGGTTTTGTTCTTTATAATATGATGCAATAGGCTCCACATTCCAATATTACTTGTGTCCTTATCTTTGTATGTTCTAGTAATTGCATGCTAACTTAGGTAATTAGGTTATGTTCCAGTGCATGAAACTAAAATCAAATGTATATGAACAATTACTCATTTGCAAGTTCTAATCTTGCATTGGGATCTTCTGTTAGAACTCTAGTGACTAGGTTCAAAGTATTTTAATAGTGTTTGAAATATTTATTACACACGCTACGATAACTTGTATATAATATCAAGGCATTATATTTTCACTTGCACAATTAGCTGGTAAGTTCATAGTCAAAAACTATGATGTTTTAAGCTACATTAATGCTGAAAATTAGTAATAGCTTTTCAAAATGCAAAAATAACTACTTTTATGATGTTTCATTTAAGCATTAAGTTTTTCCAACCGTTTTCCATTAGTATTCTTTCATAAGAGTATCTACTAGCTAAGCATGAATATCACAGAAAAAATTAACCATTACTCACCATAGCAAATTTTTAACTACAACAGTAATAGTGGAAACTAAAAATTTAAAGCTAAACTGGCGAAGCATGAATATCACAAAATAAGAAACAATAATTCAAATACTAATAACAAAAGGAATACTTAACTTTCAGCTCAGAAAATCAATTATCCATGGGTGGAGCAAAATAAAACATAGAGATATACGCAAAATTTGAAAAATATATATCTAAGAAATGGTCAAAGTTCAAGGCAGTTGAGGAATCGAAGCACTACATAGTGAAGTTGAGGGATCGTAACAGCGGCGAGGTCTAGGAATCGGAGCAGTAACAAGCAACAAAGTAGAGGAATGACGAGTAGCGAAGTTGAGAAATGGCGAGCAAGGGGGTTTTAAATTGATTTTTAATTTAGGGATTTAGGAATGAAGGGTGAAATGGATATTCACTGTAGAGAATGAAATATGACCGGGAGAGTGAAAATATACGTGCCAGCTGTTTCTTTTTAATCAATAGCGTGTTAATGGGTTATAATTTTAATATCAACAACTATTAAATAGCCAACGATAGCAAGTCGTGCTATTAATAAACCATTTCCTCGTAGTGTCTTCCTCTGCCAGCGCACAAAATTAACAACATCGAACCTTTCTAATTTGGTGAAATCTGAAGCGAACTCTGTAACAAACCGATTTCTCGACGCCCGGAAGTCAACATCAATACGTCCACTGTATCAAATGCCACGCAATCGAATGCCGAAAACCGAACCATTAGGGTTTAAGAAAAAGAAGATAGAAGAAGAAACAGAAACAATAACAAAATCTCACATTTCATAGCGGATCAACATATAATAGATAAGTGAATACCTTTGAGAAACAACATAACTATATCAGTTTATACATACATCATCAGAGTTTTACAACAACAAACAACGGAAAAGAATATAACATATACTAGTGATACGCCTCGCCATCCAGCTTGGACTCAAAATCTCCATAGCATACTTCTTGATTTCGCTCCCAAATAACTGATAACCTATCTCTAGGCTGCCCGTGTGGAAAATTATGGGCATCCAGAGTTCAGAAAGGGAACAATAAACTTCAGGTCAATCATGGGATTGGTGTGAGATCTTAAAAGCAGTTATTTTCACAAAGAGAGGAAAAGAAACCCGCTATGCTTTTGGAAAATGAAACTACGATAAGGCCTCCCGCCATACACACAATGCAAACGCAGAATTAGAGGAGATTTCTCCTTATGATAGTCAAACATGCTTGATATGCAAAATTCTTTTTAATATTATCATTAGTGCATAGTGCAGAAAAAATTTCGAAAGTATATTATTAATCTTAGCCAGCATAGACATTTCGTAGTATGCCTACTATAGCTACCATCTAAACAGTGGTGACCACCATAAGTAAATGGCAGGTTATACAACTAAAACCGTACAAGGCGCGTATTAGAGATTGGATTTCCAACAAATGGTCAGACAAAGGAACTTCCTATTGCCACATGGGTACGCCTCTAGAGGGATGCTCGAGAAATTAACCAGCTCTCTGCCAACATAAGGCCGGACTACCTCTGTAACTAGGTAACTACTATATGAATATGCCATCCCCGGGTCGTTACCGACCTTTATCTCAGGATCTTTAACCACAAAGCAATAACCACAAAGTAATAAATATTGCAGCAACCACATAAGTTAAATATCTGGGCTTCATACCATGATACCACCCTTTTACAGAAGGAAATGACATACCCTAAAGGGCACAACCCTCATAACCTTGCCGCATTCTTCTTATTTCGACCATTTTCGGGGTATGAGGTCCGACGAAGTCTCGTTCACAGAGCTACGCTTTTCACAAAGCCATGCTTCGATCAACAAATGATCAGCAGCACTTCTTATGCCACATTACCAAATTGGGAATGTATCGCTAGTAACCATCAACTACATAACCTCTGAGCTCGTACGTCTCAAAGAAGGGTGTTATGCTAAGAGAATAAATTCTCCGCCACCAACAAAAATGTATTTGATAGAAACCAGCTTTACATCTTAAAGTGTAACGTTAGACACACATCCATACAAGTCCGTTCCGGGATATAACAGAAGTGAAGGCACTTCAAAGAAGTTCTTGCAAATCCGGATATTCACGAATCACGTTCGGACTCCCTATCACAAAGGGTGATAAAATCTCTATACCGGAGCAACCCGATGCAGAGACATTCGACAGGTAATCCTTTCGTTTTCGAAAATACCCGGTCTTCAACCCCATCATCAAATGCAATCCCATTTCATCATATCATTATTCGAAATGGGTTTTATGACACAAAGTCCTCTCCCGGCTAATCCGAATAATGAGCGCTTATTTAAAAAAAAAGTATTTATTAAGATTTGAAGTAAATCACAACAATTTCCACTTTTGATCTTTTAAATAAAAGATCCATCACAAAGATTCGATGTGGTTTTCGAATAACCATTTGGCATCCGACCCTCGGTCGCATCAAAATTCAAACGTCGTTTAAAGGACAATTTTGATAGTCGGTTATTTAACTATCAATCAATATTCACAACGATCCTCAGATTTTAAATAATTTTCCCCCCAATTATTTATTTTAAAAAATATATTTGCAAGATATATTCACACTTCAACCATTTGAAAATAAGTTTCAAATCACTTTTCACCTTTCAATCTTTTGGAAAAAAAATTCAAATCACTTTCCACACTTCAATCCTTTGAAAACAAATTTCAAATCACTTTTCACACTTCAATCTTTTGAAAAAAAATTCAAGTCACTTTCTTCACGTGGAATAAATTTCCAAGTATTTATTTAATTCCACTGAAATTTTTTGCCGAGTTCAAATACTTTAAAACAATCCAAATCACTTATTCAAAATATTCTTGGAGACATTTAAAGTAAAACTATCTTTACTTAAATATTAGTTATGAAAACATTATACTAATTATCACATATAAGACTTCAAGTCCAAACTAATATTAAAATAAAATTAGTAAATAGAGTATAACTGTTTAAATAACCATTTTCTAAAATAAATATCAATTTAAATCTTTAATTAATCACTTTTATAATTAATTAATTAAATCTTTGCTTTAAAGATTTTCAAAATAACTTAAGAAAATAATTTCTTCCAAAATATTCTTTTAAAATCAACACTAGAACTTTTAATTTATATTTGAAAGGTACTTTGAAAACATACTCGGCTTTCCAAGGAAAATACACTTTCCTTTTCAAAATAGTCCATTTAAATCAATTAATAAATCCTTCTGAATTTATTTTATATTTACATTTCAAATATGTAAATTTCTTTCCACGCCTTTTTTTAAATAAACCCATATTTATTTTTTAAATAAATTTCTCTTTCCTTTATAAATTCCCATTATGAACTTAAATTTCCAAATATCCATAGATATACGATTTTTAAATTGATTTCCAAACATTCATTTTCAAATACCAAATCAAATTCCAAATTGATTTCTAAAATTTGTTTCAACACCAAATCAAATTCCAAATTTAATTTATAAAATTTACTTCCCTTTAAAAATAAATCCCTTTATCTTTTCCAAACTATTTAAAATCCGTATTTTAAATAAATTCCTTAAATTTTGAATAATATTACTTGAAATCCATTTATTAAACCTTTTTCCCATATTTTGGAATTTATTCGATAAGGTTACAAAAGTCAACTTTTATACTATTAAATTCCTTCTTTTAAATTTATCCAATTTTCTATGATAAATTTACTTAAAGTTTCCTATTTTAATTACCAAAAATCCAATTTTATATTATTGGTATCCTACGGTACCAAAAATATATTCGGCTAAACTATAGCCATCAATGATTTCAATCACAAATATAATCATACATAGATTATAAATAAACCAACACACAACATTGAAACAAATTCAAATGTTTGAGGAATACAGTTGGATCGCTCTAACCTGTTTCTCTACATCCACAGATGTTAGCACAACAATTAAATACCAATTCCACTTAAAGGTGGAATATCGCGGTATATGGGGTTAAATAATATCATCCGCTATTATGCGGCACATAGGGTCTCATCCACTATATAATACGGGAAATCAATCACTCCAAATACATATAAATACCAATTCCACTTCGAGGTGGAATATCGCGGATATGGTTTATATAGTATCCTCCGCTATTATGCGGCGCATAGGGTCTAATACAATACAACTGATAATAATTTGTCATCCAAGCACAACCAATCAACAATTTTAAATTTAACTATTTAAAATTAAATCGAAAAATCCGATTGAGTGATAAGTTCTCACCTTTTCTTTTTATTTCGCAATCCATACGATTTAGCTTGTTTTCTCCACAGTATTAAACCTTGTATAAATATCCATACCATTTATTAAAATTCGAATAATCGAACAATTAAATTCTATTTAATAGATTTAATTAACTAACTATTTCTTTTTAAACTAATACTTTTAATTTTAAACAAATTCCTTTTTAATAAATTTATTTAACTAAAAATTAAATTAAAAAATGAATTTCATTAAAAAATCTTATAGTAATTAAAATCATTAAATAGGTTAACTAAAAAATTAATCCCCATAACCTATTATTTTAAAAATTAAACTACTAAGTGAAAAGTATGTATATTTTTATATGGATATAATCCATATTTATAAAATCCTCCTTGAAACTACTCATGTATTAAACATGCATGTAATATTTTCCTTTGAATATATATACATATATATACATAAAATAAGTTGTAGATTTACAAAAATAAATTCATATATTTCCAAGATTATACACACACACACACACATATTTGATGTTCCTATATAAAATAAAATGTGTACGTTTATTATTATTATATTTTTTCTGTAATATGTATACATATATAACATTTAACTAAATAATTTAAATTAAGCTATTCAAATTATACCTCTACTACCGATCGCAACCCAGGCTCACGACATCGATTTCACCAGAATCTGCTTTGCCTGCCTTGCGTCGCCACTGACCTAAATCCACGCGCGCACGTGGAGTCGCGATGCTCATCCAACCTAGACTCGAAAGACCTCGTCGCCTGGTCGTGAATCACTTTGCGCTCGCCATGAGAATCGACGATGCCCTAGGATTTTGCCTCCGCGATCGAACGAGACGAATTCGTCTCCCCAGATACTCATGCACGCGAGCGCGACTTCTTTGAAAAGGAATGAGACCGATCGATTTCAAATCGACAAAATATGCCCTAATTATTGAACGAGGGAGAACGAGGATTTAGGTTTCGAAAAGAGGGACGTGATTTTTTTTCAGGCTTCAGCCATTAGTTTTCAAATTGAAGCTGTTGTGTTTTTAGTTTTGAACGAGAAATGGTTTTTCGTTCGTGTTCTTTTTTTTCTTTTTGATTCGCATGATTTTTTTTTATAAAATACACGGCAATGAAAATAAAAGGAAGAAGACGCGTGTTTCACTACAAAGACATGTGGTTAAAATTTCTTTACGTGTTAGAAGAGAAGAGCGGGTATAATTTATCTTGTGAAAACATTATTAAATTTAAATTTAAATTGTTCAGAAAACGAAGCCTAAAATTTCAATCTCCTATCGAGGCATGCCGCCAGGCATTTAGAAGGTTATACCCCTATTCTGAATGCACTGGAAAAGGTTCCGAGTCCAAATTCGATCGTATGGAGAAGATAGCTTTTTGAACCCAGCTATAATATTGAATTTTCAATATAATTTCAGCACGTTTTCATGTCATACGATCACACGACAACTCCGAATGCTACGGAAATTGAAATCCGATAATAAAACACTATTATGGATCCAATGACACTAGTTTCGTCGAAATTCGAGGCTGTTCCTCAGAAGGCTATTTTAAAATATCAGTTTAAATGATATAAATTCAAATCCTAACAAAACACTTCCAAATTCAATTCTGAAGCTTCTATTATTTTCAGTACTATTAATGTAGATTTTACAAGACTTCACATTATTTTTAACAAGCTCAAAATTGAAGATTAAATATTTTACCCAACTTCAATAATTAAATTTAATAATTTAATTGCCAAATTCATAGTGATATTTGAAATTCAAGTTTAACTAACATTCAAATATTTTAAATCAATTAAATATCTCAGTTTCAAATGTTTCAAAATTCTAGGTCGTCACATTCTTCGTCACTTAAAAGAATTTTGTCCCGAAATACTAATTAAGAAGAATGTTCCTTAACCCGTTTATCATTTTCCCACAACAAATGGTTTTATCAACTTGCCAAAACAAAACTTTTTATTAAAGACCCATTATCGCTTCACCTAACTTTCCAACCTTAACCATAAACTTCAAACAATATTTTTTTCGTAACCAATTCAATTTTAAATTTTAAATTCAAATTTTAAAATTTTCTCAAAAATTTACTAACTCCCTAAATTTTTAAAAAATTTCACCTGCGTCTCTATTGCGTGGCTAGCTTGGTACGACTACAAAATTCCACCACGGGCCCCAGATTTCAGAAAGAAAACAAAAGGCCAAGTGGCTGGACAAAAAAAATCATCAAATTTCATACTGAAATTCAAATACATACGTTTTTCGAGAAATTCAAATTTATCTTCGAAATCAAAATCCAATTTATCCTTTTCCTTTAACACACCTGTATATCCTGATTATCAATAGTGTCCAATTTCAACATTCCAAAATCATTTTTCACATTTTTTTTCAAAAGTTTCAACATTTAATTTATTCAATTCCGTATGATGTTCGTATATCATTCGTGCACAATATCTAATTCGATCGCTCACTCGATCACACAATTTCACTTCCGAACTAGTATTGTCCATCCAACTTCCTAATGCGGACTCTGATACGATTTCTTGATCAGAAACCGTCATTCTCCTTGCATAGCACTAAACCATGATAGAGAATTTTTAGAATCAACCAAAAATTCATATCCAGGTTCGTCGTCGAAAATTGAGTGAAAGATTCCAACTCAGACCGATATAGCTATCTCGAAATTCTATGCTCGAATTCTGTATCAAATCGCTATGCAAAAATGATATATGCATATCCTACGTATTGATTCCAATTGATTATTAGTTAAATCAATTTTATTTTCTTATTCACCATTAAATTCACAATTTAATTCAAAAATTTATTTAAATTACCAATTTAAATTCGAATCAAAAACGGGATCGTTACAGCTTGTCACGATCCGAAATTCAGCGTTCAGAAGTCAATATCAAATACCTTAATTGTATTCGACTACCAGAGATTCAAACGTTGAACTTCATTTCGGATGGAGCTTATAACAACATTGGATGAATATAAACAATAGAAACAAAATGAATTATCATTGATCGTAATGTAGATACAACATTCATCACAATATTCATTACAACATACATTACAATATCGACGACCAACATCAGAGTATTGTGTATATAACACAACTACAAAATGGAAACACACAGCGGAATAACAGAGTCTTCAGAAAGGAAAGAGTGAGAATCCAAACTAGGAACCACCTTCTTCCAAACTTCAAAAGGTTTCCAAGGCCAAAAGCTTCCCGAAATACGACGGCTCCCAAAAGATTTCTAAATCCAAGATAGCTCCAAAATACGGATAACCTGCTTCTAGGTTGTCCATGTGGAAAAGTTGTCACGACCCAAATTTTAGCGTTCGAAAATCGACATCCATACTTCACCCGTATTCGAATACCGCAGATTCAACCGTTGAAATCTGATTCACGCCGGAGCTTATAACACATTAAGTACAACAACACAGCGGAAGAAGAAATGAATAACTATATTGATATACAACATTTGATACAACACATTGATACAACATCAAAGATTTATACAATAGCGGAAAGAACAACAGTGGAAAAAAAATCTTCGACAAAGAAACACTAACATTAACTTCAATAGAAAGAGAGAGGGCTTGAGAATCCAATATTGCGTCTCCATTCCAATGCTCCAAAGATCGCCAAGCCACAAAATTGAACACCATCACGCTGAAGTTAAGCAACTCCAATCCCAGAAAAACAAATGCGATCGCCAAATCCAATGGTTGGATGCTATCTAATCTACACCTACTATTTGATTATCTGAAAATCCCAACTCTAGGCTGCCATGTGGAAAATTGTGGACACCCAAAGTTTAGAAATGGAACAATAAAATTCAGGTCAGTCATGGGACTGGTGTGAGCAAAAAAAAAGTTTATCTTGAACAAAATAAACAAAAAGAATTTAAAAGAAATTCGCAATGCTTTTTGGAAATGAAACTACCATAAGGCCACCCGGCACACACACAATGCAGTCGCACACTTGGGGAAGATTTCTCCTTATGACAGTCGAACATGCTTGATAAGAAAAAAAAATCATATGTTATTATTATTAGTGCATAGTACAGAAAATAATTTCTAAAGTATAATATTAATCTTAGATAGCATAGGTACCATTATATTATGCCTGCTATAGCTATCGTTTAAGAATGGCAGGTTATACAACTGCAATCGTAAAGGGTGCGTATCGGTGATTGGATTTCCAACAAATGGCCAAGCGAAGGAACTTCCTGGCCCACATGGGTACGCCTTTGGAGTTTGAGACTGAGGGACTGGAATTTAGCATTTTGATTTGAGTAAATCTTTGAATGCTTGCTTGATTAATCTTGATTTGTTGCATGCTATGATCCAGTTTGAACAGATAAAGTTGTTGATTATTTTTTATTTAAACTAAACTTTGATTGTTGTTTTTCTTTAATTTTGAAACTGATCTTTGATTTTACTTGCTCTACTTTAGGTCTGAGATTGTAGTTTTATTTCCAAGTTTTCATTTTTAGTTTGCATTTTAGTTTCCAGGTTTTCAACATTTTCTTTTCTTTGAATATATAAACAATGAGGAAAAATGAGAGGATAGGAGAAGTAGATGCATCTATAATTATATTTTTCTTATATTTATTTTTCTTCAAAATAAAGAAAAAGAAGATGACAATTGTTATATTTTATTACACTTGTTGATACATGTATTATATGTTTTACATTTGTCAAAAACCTTTTACTAATAGTTTACAAATGTTAAAAGTATTTATTTTAATGTTAAAACCCTTAATTATCTATATTTTATATCTTAACATATATATTTTACATTTTAAATTCATACATATACAAACTATATTTATTCATTTTAAAAGAAAATGTGATTTAATTTTTTTTATCAAATTCATTTCAACTTAGCTATTATATTTATATTTTACAAATGTTTATCTTATTAGTTTTCCAAAAGATATATATACATATTAAAGATTTTTATTTATTTCCAATATATTTATTTTTTCAAGATATTTATTATTGAATTTCAAATTAAAAATTCTATATAAAAATCTACTTCCATATATATAAATAAACACATATTTTTATTTATTCTGGAAATTTCTAAATTATTTCATCATTAAATCCACAATTTAATTCAAAAATTAAACAAATCACTATATTATAATTGGCTAAAATCCGAGAATGTTATAGATTCTCCCCTTAAGAAAATTTCATCCCCGAAATTTGGCAGGGAGACAACAAAGAACAGATGAAAGATAGAGAAATACTTTCCAGATTAAACTGTATATTTATTCTGTATTTGGCTTACCAAATCAGAATATCAACAATAAATTCAAGAACAACTTGTTCAATACTTCACAAGATACTCAGGTTGTAACATCCCGCCTTTTCGCACGCTTTTAAATCGACACACGTGCCAATTCAAACCATGGGAAGGGCGGATTGTTATGGGGTAAATAAAAAAACAGAAAAGAAATAAAATAAAACAGAATCTCACAGTGGAAGGATAAAATATAATAATCAATATACAGCTCATAAAACTGTTTGCAAATAATTAATTCTTCTTTATACAATAAATATAAGAGTTCACATACCAATAATTATCAATGCAGCGGAATTAAATAGTGTAGTGGAATAATAGTAGATGATTGTAATACAAATCTTCGTCTTCGTCCTCCAGAGCTAAAAATTCAAATCCTGAAACGCTCGGACCGACCCGAGCGAATTGAAAAACAAAACACTCGAGTCAGAACTAAAAGACCTTATGTAAGTTAAATCAACAGAAATAAATATAAGTGTAGTAACTCAAGAGATGCTCGGGATTTACATCTCTTAAGGATCCGTTAAACTATTTACTATGTAGTATATTGCGATATTATAATAGTGTCTATTTGTAAAATAAACTTACTTTTAAATAGCGTTAAGGCTTTACATTTTCCACCTTAACACAATTATATATTCCCATAGTCTATACAGTACCGTAATCTCCCCCGTACTGGGCGTCATTAGAGGGCACTCCATAGGTATGGTATAAAACCAAAATCGTATAAGGCGCGCTAGGGTAGGTGACACGGCACAACTAGGCAATAACAGGGTAGATATACCAATTACGCTTCTGGGTCGGCGGTAACGCGTAACCGCAGCTACCGCCCACCTCGAGCCACACCTCCAAATAAAAATCAAAAGTGGCCACCGAATCCATCCAAGAGTCAAAGTATAATATCGAAGTGATGTGTCCGATCAAAGGTGCTACCTTATTAACCCGTCGATCGCTCCTGTTTTAGCCACCTTTTGCCAACTCACGGGAGTCGGGTCCACGTATTTACCTTAAAGGAAACGCCACCACCATCCCACTTCATTCTGGAATCTCCACCGCGTACACGGTTGTTAAAGTGGTTTTCGGGGTTGGCAGAGAGTATGACAACTTCCGATCTCATTCTCTTCAACAACCAAACGTTATTATAACACCGCGGTCTTTAAAATAGTTTATACTTTAAAACTAGAAATAATTATCCATTTCAAAACCCATAAATACGATATCATTTCCTTTTAAAACCCAAATAAATATGATATCATTTTATTTCAATTATATTTCTTTTCCAAAATCATGCCACTTCAAAATTTATATATCTGGTAACTGGACATTTGAATTATAACTTTCAAAACATAATACTTCAAAATTCATAGCTATAAAACCATAACTTCTAAAACTTAAATGGTTTGGATATTCAATAGTATGTAAAATAGTTGATTTATATTACTTTATAAAGTAAATAATTTCCACGACTTTATACATTTATTCATTTTAAATTAAGTCTAATCCATACATTTTAAATTCACTTCAGTTTCCAAAACCACTTCAAATTTTATATATTTCAAATTTTAAGTATTACACTTCCAAAATTTAAGATAGGAAATTATTATTCAACAATTAAATGTCCTATTATTTAGTTTTGAAATATCGCTTACTAAATCCATAACCATTTAAATAAAACTCAAATTACATATAACTAAATATTTCCTTTAATTCATTTATAATAGAAATATTCATTTAATTCATCTTGAATAAAATTTCGGTTTTACATATCATACTTTAAAATTTCAAGCTATAAGTTCTACATCAACTTATGGAGTTAAATTCTTAAATATACTCAATTCCAATTAAATTTCTAATTTACCTTCCAATCTTAATGATTAAACCATTAAACTCTATATATATACAATATCTTAAAACGTATTTAACTAAAAATATAAATAATCAAACTCCATTACTCAACTTATTTATTTTTATTTAACAAACTTATACATAGTATAAATTGAATAGTTTAACCATTCAGATATATATAGAATAATATTTATATAATATCAAAAATTAATATTTATTAAACTGTATCCTATCCAAACCATGGAATTTTTTTTCAAAATAATTTATATACATAGACCGCGGTGCGTGTATAAAATTTTCTATCCTATGGTCAAGTGATCAGATATTTATCATTTCAATCTGTAAGTAAAAATAAAAATTACAGTTATATATCATTTCAAACCGCAATCCTGAATGAAATGAAATGCATGATAACTTGCAGTTTATATAAGATAGAACACATCATCCATTCACCCAATATCAATCATCACCCAATTTATTTCAATCATCATTAATTTATTTCAATCATCGTCAATTTTAAACAAACATCAATATATAGCATATGCAATATAACAGGAAATAAATGACAGTTATTTAACTAACAGTTTATATTCAAAATAAATTTAATAACTGTTTAACTATCAGTTTTTATGCAAACAAATAAATTTTAACCGTCAAATTTATATGCAATAATAAAATTAATTAACGGTTAAATTAAATAAATGCGGTTTAACAGAGATAATGAATAAAACATGCCAAACAGTCATAAATAAATTTCTACTCATATCTAAAATCAATTTAACAAACATAAGAAATTTTAGAAGTTGTGACTCACCTTTTGAATTGAAATCGAATTAAAATCCAACTTAAACCCAAAAATTCGACGATCTCCAAATCTGTCCAAACTAGCGTCAAAAGATCTGGAATTTAATTACGATCCTACCAAAAAAATTGCGTGAAATGGAGTCCGTATGTGAAAGTTATGATCATTATACGAATTGAAATCAAAAATTAGAATTAAGTAAAATAATAAAATAAACAAACCGAACCACGTCACTACGTTAATCACGTTCCTCTCCCCCCCCCACAGTAGAACGCGCTCAACACACAGACCCATCTCAGCCCGTTTGACCACCACTTTGACCTCCAATTCCCAGCGACTCCGGCCCTATCACCAACGCCGACCATGTCCATCCTCTTCCCCTTGCCTAGCCACATGCCCCCACACTGGTCCGGTCCTCCATCTCTGCCGCCGGCCGCCGCCTAGGGTTAGGGTTTTCGAACCCTAACTCGTGAATTCCGGCCACCACACGCCACTACGCAACCTCCGACCACCATCAAACGACTCCACGTGACGAGCCTCACCAAACCCATGTTTCAATTTCGCAAATTGATGAAGAAATCAAAATGCCCCAAATCAACCCTTAGGGTTGCAAATTTAACACGTTTGACCGTGATTTCTGGTTGACCCGAGCGTCTATTGCAAAAACAGGGACTGCACGTAGATTCCTATCGGTGAAAACTCCAACATATATTTTTCTGGAAATTTTCTGAGGACTTTAAATTTTAGGCTTTGGATTTGATTATTGAAATTGGAATTTAGATCTAGGGTTTGTAGCCATTGGGAAGAGAAGGAGCTGAGGAAATGAACGTACAACAAATGAGAATAGATGGAGGCTAGGGTTTACAACTGAGTTTATATAGGTAGGTCAGAATTTGAATAGATGGATCGGGTTGGATATACGTGCTAGCTCCAAAGTGGCTCAAAAAGCCCGTTCTGACTCCGGAACGAAATTTGTTAAACCTGTATATCCAAATATGTGTTTTAAAATATTCTGAACGCGATGGAAAAAGTTTCACGTCCAAATTCGATCGTATGAAGAAGTTATGCTGAAATCAATATTTTCAAACTGATTTCAAATTGATTTCAATTAAATCGATTTCAAGGCGTTTCGCATTCGTATGATCAAACGACAAGTCCGATCGCTACAAAATTTGAAACCCTACAATAATTCACTGTTACGGATCCGATGAAACTGGTTTCGTCGAAATCCGAGTCCGTGACAAAAATGGCTATTTTTATATAATTTAAATAAATTAAAAATTAGTCGATTAAATCAAATTTCCCATTTCACTTCGATAATTGACGATTCTTATCATCATAAATTTCTCAAATCATCTTTACTAACTTAAACAAAATTTAACTGTCGAATTAAAATCTATAAATTCTCAATTTTCATTAAATTCACCAATTATAAATTAAATTTCCAATAATTTAATTAAATTTACTTTACATATATTTTTGTCAAATAGATAAATTTATCATTGGATTCATACTTCATTACGTACATCTCTCAAATTTCATCTAAATTTATATTTGCATAATATCTAAATATTAAATTTCAAATATTACTTCATTATCGTTAATGTAATAAATATATTTTTAATTATTGCAATTGATTATCCTTTATAACTTAATATACTAAATAGATGGTTAATCTTAAATACTTGTTCTCATTAACTTTTTATTTCTACTTACAAATTAGTGCAATTATTACATCTCCCTCCCTTAGTTAAAAACCTTCCTATTTCCATCTTTATTTCCAATTAACGTAAAATGTTATATTCAATTTCCATTAATTCATAGATTCAAATTATCATATTTTAAATCCAAATGAATAAATAAAGCTTGATTCCCGTTTAATTATTTAACTCATCTAATTGCAATTAACCTTGTTATCATAAATTAAATTCTGATATATTGATACAACTTTATTTCCATTCTTTATTCACAAATCATCATATTTATGAAGAACATTTACGATATTCTCCATTTATTACCTTAATTTATTTAACGTAACATTTAATTTATATTTATTGCAATGATTTCCAAATCAATTGAATGAATTAAATATATATGTATCACTCATAATAACTTGTGGTCACAACTCTTGATCACCTTTAATAAGTTTATTATTTACAATCCAATAATCGCCATTTACTATATATATACGAATTAATTAATTCTATATTTCCATTTCGTTATCCTATACTAAATTTATTACTAAGTGTATTTACTCCATTCCAACAAGTTGGAATTCCATTCTTACTATAACAATCATTTCCCTATTCACTTTTATTAATAACCCACCATCATTGCATTTATTGTCTTTTATCGATTTAAATCAATTTAATATTTTCATAAATTTCTCATATTAAATTTTATATCCAGGTAAGAATCCCTTTTTCTTCTTAATTCATTTGGATTTTATTCAAATTTCTATAAATAGGTTTTAAGTCACCATTTACATAATTTATTTTAGCCTTTATTTTAACATTTATTTATCCCCTTTATTGTTTCTACTAAAAATAAATTACAAAAATCCTATTAAATTAACAAATTAAATTGTCGAAATTTACGGGTCGTTACACGGGTCATCAGATCTATGAAGATGTACAGGGCATTGGTTAGTTTGAAGGAATAACTAACCAGTTGTACAATATATCTAGACCCAGAGGAGTAGAAAAATGGATTCAATTTTCCACAATTCTCAAACTAGGTATGGATTCCAAACTTAGGTCGGAATACCCAAAGTTTTACAACAGCTTGTCCCTCCTCGGACTTGAATCCTCTCCGGAAATCACAACAGAATTCTCAAATTTTATTTTGACTAAAATTGATCTTATTGATAAAATTTAATCTATCTTCATATTTTATTAACCAATTCATTTTAAATAAATTTTCAAATTTATTAAAGTTCAAAACGAAAAGCTGATAAGGAAACTGATAAGCAGAATACAAAATAGGAACTTATCTACATGATTCGTAGGGCCACCATCGCACCAAAGCTCCTTTTTGTAGCTTCCACGAAGCAATCAAAGAATTTGAAATCGGATGATGAACAAAATAAATTGATAGAGAAAGACTGTTCCTTATTGTTACAGGGTATTGACCATTTGTAGTGGTACTCTCCTGTCCCCTACCTCATCATCTTCTTGCACTCATACTCACTGTGGATAGTAAGAGAATTTACTGAGGCATACAGACGGATAACTTAAGGATATACTCATTCTAGTGTATACTTTGCCATATCTCTAATGAGTTACCTAATGTGTTATACTCCAAAAGCTAAAGTTCAGCCTTTAGCTCCGATACCAAATGTGACGGCCCAAATTTTCGCGTTCGAAAATCGACATCCATACTTCACCCATATTCGAATGTCGCGGATTCAACCGTTGAAATCCGATTCACATCGGAGCTTATAACACATTAAGTACAACAACACAGCGGAAGAAGAAATGAATAACTATATTGATATACAACATTTGATACAACATATTGATACGACATTAGAGATTTATACGATAGCGGGAAGAACAACAGCGGAAAGAAAATCTTCGACAGAGGAACACTAACATTAACTTCAATAGGAAGAGAGAGAACTTGAGAATCCAATATTGCATCTCCATTCCAATGCTCCAAAGATTGCCAAGCCACAAGCTATTACACCATCACGCTGAAGTTAAGCAACTCCAATCCCAGAAAAAACAAATGCGATCACTAAATCCAAAGGCTAGATGCTATCGAATCTACGCGTACTATTTGATTATCTGAAAATCCCAACTAGGCTGCCTGTGTAGAAAATTATGGGCATCCAGAATTTAGAAAGGAAACAATAAACTCCAGATAAGTCATGGGACCGGTATGAGCAAACAAAAATAGTTTATCTTGAACAAAATAAACAAAAAGAATTTAAAAAATCCGCAATGCTTTTTGGAAAATGAAACTACCATAAGGCCTCCCGGCACACACACAATGCAATCAAACAAAAAAATAAGTATACCTTTTTATCTACTATTTTATTTTAAAATTGTGTATTTAGGGTAATTAATTTACTTAATAATCTGTTTAATTATTTTAGTTACTAAAGGATTTTATTTAAAAAGGAAATTTTGTTAAAAAAATAAAATTAATCACTAGTTTAAAATTAAAATTATTAGTTGAATTAAAAGTTAAAATGGCAATTGAATTGTTCGATTATTCGAATATTAATAAAACCTTATAATGTTGTTACAAGGTCTTAAATCGTGAAGAAATGACTGGTTTGGATTGGATTGCAAAATAAAAACAAAGGTGAGATCTTCTCACTCACTTGGTTTGTTTGTTGAATTTAAATAGTTAAATTTAAATTCTGGATGTGTTTGGATGAATTTAAAATTTTATCTATTGATGATATTAGATGTAGTAGGATATATATATATATATATATAGAGTGATTGATTTCCCACATTATCTAGCGGATGAGACCCTATGCGCTGCATAATAGCGGATGATATCATATAATCCTATATAACGCGATATTCCACCTCGAAGTGGAATTGGTATTTAATTGTTGTGCTAACATCTATAAATGTAGGGAAACAGGTTGGAGGGATCCAACTGGATTCCTCAAATATTTGAATTAGTTTCAGTGTTGTGTGTTGATTTATTTATAATCTGCGTATGATTATATTTGCGATTGAAATCGTTGAAGGCTATAGTTTAGCCGAATAATTTTTGGTATCGTAGGATACCAGAAATATAAAAATTTGATTTTTGAAAATTAAAGCAGAAAACTATAAGTAAATTCATTTTTAAGAACTGGTGAATTTAAAAGAAGGAATTTAAATGGGTAAAGATTGATTTTGAAATCTTATTAAATTAATTCCAAAATATGGGAGAAGTTTTTAATAAAAGGATTAATAGTTGGAGAATTTATTTAAAACTTAGATTTTAAATAGTTTGGAAGAAATAAAGGAATTCGTTTTAAATGATAATAAATTTGGTGTTTGAATCAAAATTTATTTGGTGTTTTGAAAATAAATTGAGAAATTGATTTGAAATTGATTTGGTGCTTTAAAATAAATCTTTGGAAAATTGATTTGGAATTTGATTTGGTGTTGAAATTAATTGGAAAATCAATTTGGAATTTGATTTGGTGTTGAAGTAAATTGGGAAATCAATTTGGAATTCGATTTAGTGTTTGAAAGTGAATATTTGGATATCGATTTAAAAATCATATATCAGTGGATATTTGAAAATTTAAATTCACAATGGGAATTTTAGAAAGAAAAATGAAATTTGTTTTAAAACTAATTATTGTTTTATTTTTAAAAGCATGGAAAGAAATTTATGGATTTTGAACGTAAATTAAAAAATATTTAAATCCAGAAAGATTTATTAATTGATTTAAATGAACCATTTTAGAATGGAAGGTGTATTTTCTCCGGAAAGCCGAGTATGTTTTCAATATAGCTTATAAATATAAATTGAAGTCTTAAGGTTGTTTTTAAGGAAAGAATGTTTTGGAGAAATTATTTTCTTAAGTTTTTTTTAAATCTTTAAAGTAAAGATTTATTAAGTTGATTATAAAAGTGATTACTTTAAAGATTTAATTGATATTTGATTTGAAAATGGTTATTTGATAGTTACTCTATCTAATAATTTTGTTTTAAAATTAGTTTGGATTTGAAGTTTTATATGAGATATTAGTATAATATTTCATAACTAATGTTTTAAACAAAGTGTTTAAAAATAGTTTTTATTTTAAATGTATCCAAGTACATATAGTTTTGGATAAGTGTTTTAAAATATTTTGAAGTATTCGAACTTGGAAAAAATTTCAGTGGAATTAAATAAATTTTTGGAAATTTATTCCACATGAGGAAAGTGATTTGAAATTTGTTTTCAAAATGTTGAAGTGATAAAATTATATCTTGCGAAGATATGTTGAAATAAATAATTGGGGGAAAATTATTTGAAATTTGGGGATTGTGGTGAATATTGATTGACAGTTAAATAACCAACTATCAATGTTGGCCTTTAAACGGCATTTGAATTTCGATGCGACGGGGGTCGGATTCTAAATGGTTATCCGAAATCCACAATCGAATCTTTGTGATGGATCTTTTAAAAGATCAAAGTGGAAATTCGTTGTGAATTACTTAAATCTGAATGTAACACTTATTTTTAAAATAAGCGCTCGTTATTCGGATCTGCCGGGAGAGGACTTTGTGTCATAAAACCCATTCCGAATAATGATACGATGAAATGGGATTGCATTTGAAGATGGTGTTGAAGACCGAGTATTTTCGAAAATGAAAGGATGACCTGTCGAATGTCTTCTCACCGAATGGCCTCGGTATAGAGATTTGATCAACCTTTGTGATGGGGATTCCGGACGTGATTAGTGAATGTTCGGATTTTCAAGGGCTTCTTTGAAGTGCCGTCGGTTCCGTTCGATCCCGAAATAGACTTGTATGGATGTATGTCTAACATTACACTTTGAGATGTAAAGCTGCTTTCTATAAAATACATTTCTGTTGTTGGTAGAGAATTTATTCTCTTAGCTTAACACCCTTCTCTGAGACGTACGAGCTTAGAGGTTATGTAGTTGATGGTTACTAGTGATACATTCCCAATTGGTAATGTGGCATATGAAGTGTTGCTGATCATTTGTTGATCGAAGCATGGCTTTTGTGAAAAGCATAGCTTTGTGGATGAGACTTCGTCGGACCTCATACCCTGAAAAAGGTCGAAACATGAAGAATGCGGCAGGTTATGAGGGTCGCGCCCTTTAGGGTATGTTATTTCCTTTTGTAAAAGAGTGGTATCATGGTATGGAGCCCATATATTTAACCTATGTGGTTGCTACAAATTTATTACTTTGTGGTTGTTGCTTAGTGGTTGAGGATCCATGGATAAAGGTTACTAACGACCGGGGGATGGCATACTCGTGTAGTAGTTACCTAGTTACAGAGGTAACCTGACCTTGTGTTGGCAGAGAGCTGGTTAAGTTTTCGGGGCGTCCCTCCAGAGGCGTACGCATGTGGCATAGGAAGTTCCTTAGCCTGACCATTTGCTGGAAGTCCAAAGAAACAATATGAGTCTTGTACGGTTTTAGTTGTATAACCTTCCTTTTAATTATGGCAGCGACCCACTATTTAATTGGTAGTTATAGTAGGCATACAATATGGTTGTATGCTGGCTAAGATTTATATTATACTTTCGAAATGTTTTCCACACTATGCACTAATAATAATAATATCAAAGAGATTTTGCGTATCAAACATGTTTGACTATTATAAGGTGAAATCTCCTCCAATTCCGCGTTTGCATTGTGTTTGTAGCGGGAGGCCTTATTTTTATATTTATTTTCTTTGCGAAAATAACTGTTTTTAAGATATCACACCAGTCCCATGACTGACCTGGAGTTTATTGTTCCCTTTTTAAATGATGGTTGCCATAATTTTCCACATGGGCAGCCTAGAGTCAGGTTATCAGTTGTCCTAGAGCGAAGTCAGAAAAGTTGCTGTGGAGATCCGGAGCAAGCTGGATGGCGAGGCGTATCACCAGTATATGATATTTCTTTTCCGCTATTGTGTTGTTATAAACTCTGATAATGTGATGTATAAACTATGTTGAGTCACAGGTTCTATGAATTTTTTGATTTCTGACAAATAAATAAAGGCGATCGACAAAACAAAGACATCATAGCTATAAAGAGGCACAAAAGAGCTACATATGGTACTCTAGATTATAAGTTGATTATTTGATATTGTAATAGTGATAAATTTGTTAAAATCTATCCTCAAATAATCGTGCACCTCAATATAATCGATATATATATGTTTGAAAAACATTGCACATTCATTGAGCAAATTAACAGGGACCGGTCGACCGGTCATAAATCAGGCTGTCGACCGTTCCTGTGTAAAATGCACAATAAACGTGCACACATGCACATAACGACTATATATTTGAAATCCTGTCCACTGGCCATTTTTGACCTGTCGACCGTTTTTTAAACAGAGAGCAACCTTTTCCAAAAGACACTTCTTTCTCCAATGGTTGCATCTCTTACCTTTCATCAATGGTCATATCTATTAATGGCTACTGTTCACAAAGAGTTACAACCATTTTTCTCTATATAAACTCATCTATATCATTGATTCAATATACATGAAAATATAATTTTTACTCTAATTTATGATCTTACTTTCTAAATACTCCTGCATTCTAAAAGCTCTCAATTATTTTAATTGCTTATTGAATCATTGAAATTATTTCATATCTTTTGATTCAATAAGTAATATACTTCCCTTAATCTTCACAAAACATCATTCACATATTTTGAGGATAAGATTATAGGAAGTTTGTACTTCAAGTGACAAAACTGTGTTAGCAAGAACACATACCGTCAACAAACAATTATATTCATCTTTGTTGAAGTCCTCGGTGTTGTAAGAGGCAAGTGTTGAAGTCCTCGGTGTTGTAAGAGGAAGTCCTCAGTGTATTAGATGCGTGAAATCCCGTTCGTTTTCTCGGGTGTTGTAAACCTGTTCCTCCGGGTGAAGCGAGGTAGTTAATAGTGAAAATCCGGATAGAAGTCTGGGACTGGACGTAGGACGGTGCTCCGAACCAGTATAAAAATCTCTGGTGTGATTTTTCTATTCTTATTTACTTTGCTACTATCATCTATTTCCGCATTTATATTATATTCCATATTACACGATCCGTGTGTACTATATTAGTAGGTGCACTCATACACCGCACACTTTTCATTTGGTATCAGAGCGCGGCCATCATATAACCGTAACACAGTTATTTGATATATTCTTGTAATATGGCAAATAACGCAAGTACTAGCACTCAAAACACCACTTACATGGAAGGACAATCGACACAAAGACCTCCATTTTTCAATGGTCTTAACTATAGTTATTGGGCAACACGTATGTCATTCTTTATGTAATCAAATAGTTATGATGCTTGGAATGCAACTCAAAAAGAAATAGTGAATCCAACAACTGATTATTCAGAATGGACTGCGTCTGAGAAAACGGCAGCAGCCGTAAATGCGAGAGCAATAAATATGTTGTTTTGTGCATTAGACCAAAATGAATATAACCGTGTTAGTATCTGCACTACTGCATATCAAATTTGGCAAACGCTAAAAATCACTCATGAAGGTACTAACAAGGTTAAACAAGCCAAAATAGCCATGCTGAAAAGTCAATTTCAAAATTTCAAAATGAAACCAAATGAGACAATCAATGATATGTATTCACGGTTTCAAACTATCCACCATGCACTTATTGTCTTAGGACAAAAGTATTCTGATTTTGATGTTGTTTCAACAGTCCTACATTCTCTAACTAGTGAATGGGAAGGAAAAGTATTAGCAATTGAAGAAGCTAATGACCTTTCTGTCATGAAGCTAGATGAATTGATAGGAAATCTAATGTCTTACGAAGCTAACTTGCAGACTAGAAAGGAACAAAAAGAAGAAAAGAAAAACATGGCATTCCATGCTGAAAAAGACGAAAATGAATCAGAGTCTGAAGACGAAGATCTGGCATTCATAGCAAAAGGTTTCAAAAAATTTCTAAAACAGCGAAAAGCCAGTCGTTATAACAGAAAGAAATCTGGATCAAATAAACCAACATCATCCTCTATAGAATGCTTCAACTGTCAAAAAAAGGGGCACATGCACAAGGATTGTCCGGAGCAAAAGAAGAAGTCAGAAAATGACAAATTAAGATATAAGAAGGACAAATCAAAGAAACGAGCATTCTCGGTAACATGGGATGATACAGACTCATCAGAAAGTGATAGTGATACGGAAGATGAACAAGCAAATGTATGTTTCATGGCAACAGAAGATGATGTACAAATTCCTACATTCGATGAAATGCTTGATATTAATGCTGAATTGATAGTCAAATATAAAGACATAAAACGACAGCTAAAAGAAACCAAAGCAGATTTGAGTAGAGCAGAATTTGAACGAGAGATGTTGAAAGACGAGAAGAAAATATTAGAAGAAGAACTTGAAAAATTTCAAGAATCATCATCTAATGTTGACTCTCAACTAGTTCTTTTGAGTCAAGAAATTGAAACTCAAAAAGAGAAAAATGATGCTCTCACTACTAAAAATCATGAGCTTGAGGCAAAAGTCAAAATTCTGGACTTAGAAAATGCTAGTTTACAAACTAAGTTAGATAACATTACTCAAAATGTTTCTAACTTTAACAAAGGTCGAGAAAATTTGACAAAAATTATTGAAAGTTCACAATCTATTTCGGATAAACAAGGTTTGGGATATAAGAAACAAGAAATCAAGAAACATCTTGGTAATAAAAGAAAGAAGAAAGTACAAAAGACTGAACTTAAGAAAAATCTTAGTTTATTATATTCCAAACCAAAGCCAGTTGTGAAATTTCAAAAGAAAAATACAAAGACTATCAAAATATGGGTTCCTAAAACAAATAACAATTTGATTAGGAACAAATACATTCAGCAATTCATGAATACTGTGCATCTTAATACTAATTATCTATATAAAGGGGATACCAGACCATTATGGGTTTGGACTCCTAAGACCTAACTCTTAGGACCCTATAAAAAGTGGGTACCATGGACTTAATTTTATTTTTTGCAGGTCCCACTTAAGAAAAGAGGAAAGTGGATATTGGACAGTGGTTGCTCGAAGCACATGACTGGAGATAAGAGCTTATTAACAAATATTACATACTCAGATGGTGGCTCCGTCACTTTTAGAGATAATTCAAAAGGCTATATCATCGGCAAAGGCGATGTGAGCAATTGCGGTACATCTAACTTACCTCTTATTACTAATGTCATGCTAGTTAGAAATTTAAAACACAATTTACTTAGTATTAGTCAGTTATGTGACAAGGGTTTTACAATTTCCTTTTCAAATAATAAGTGTAGTATTTTAGATAAAGACCATAATTTAGTTTTCGAAGGTTATAGAGACAGAAATATATATATTCTGAATATGAATATTAATCATAATTCAGATATGTGTCTTGTGGCTAATGATAATGATCCATGGCTATGGCACAAACGCTTCTGTCATATAAACTTCAGAACTATTGACAAGCTAGCCAAAAACAATCTAGTTAGAGGACTACCCAAAATGACTTTTAAGGTTAACAACATTTGTGATGCATGTCAATTAGGAAAATTGACCAAATTATCTTTTAAATCCAAGAAAGTAATATCAACATTACAACCACTTGAGTTACTACACATGGATTTATTTGGACCTAGTAGGGTTCAGTCAATAAATCACAGTCGATATGTGCTTGTAATTGTTGATGATTTCTCTCGTTACACATGGACAATTTTCTTAAAAAATAAAAGTGACACTTTCGATCATTTCAAATCTTTTGTCAAAAGAATTCAAAAATCAAAAGGGATTAAAGTTAAAAATATAAGAAGTGATCATGGCGGAGAGTTTGAAAATAATGAATTTGAACATTTTTGTACAAAGAAAGGTATATATCATAATTTCTCGTTTCCCAGAACTCCACAATAGAACGGAGTTGTAGAACGGAAGAACCGAACTTTACAAGAATGTGCAAGAACATTATTGAATGGAACCACCTTACCAAAACATTTCTGGGTAGAAGCCGTCGCAACTGCCTGTTATGTTTTAAATCGTGTGTCCATAAGACCTCTTACCAAGAATATTCCTTATGAATTATTTAAAAAAAGAAAGCCTAAAATTTCATACTTCAAAGTTTTTGGTTCCAAGTGTTTTATTTTAAATACGAAAGACCAGCTTAGCAAATTCGATCCAAAAGCCGATGAAGGAATATTTGTCGGTTATTCGGAATGAAGTAAGGCCTATTGTATATTTAATAAACGAACCAAAACTATTGAAGAATCACTTCATGTCTCTTTTGATGAATTCTATCAGCATCCTCACACTATATCAGATGATAACGAATCAATAGTCACTGACAATCCAATTATCACGAATATTGACTCTGACTCGGAAATAATTATTGAGAATATTCCTCAAATATGTGAGTTACAATCACCACCAAGGATATTAAGAGACCATCCGGCCCAAAATATAATCGGTGAGGTAACATCACATGTCAGAACAAGGAGTCAACTCAATCAAATGGGTCATGTCGCTTTTCTCTCAAATATCGAACCTAAGAATCCAAAAGAAGCTGCTACAGACGATTACTGGATCATTGCCATGCAGGAAGAACTAAATCAGTTCGAGCGCAATGACGTTTGGGAACTTGTTCCAAGACCAGCTGATCAGTCAGTTACTGGTACTAAATGGGTCTATAAAAATAAGGCTGACGAACAAGGAAATATCACCAAAAATAAAGCAAGATTAGTAGCACAAGGGTATAATCAGGAAGAAGGTATCGATTATGAAGAAACTTATGCACCAGTTGCTCGACTAGAAGCTATTAGAATCCTATTATCTTTTGCTTGTCACCATAATTTCAAACTTTATCAGATGGATGTCAAAAGTGCTTTTCTCAATGGATTTATCAAAGAGAATGTCTATGTCGAACAACCTCCTTTGTTCGTACATGAAAAATATCCTGACCATGTGTTCAAACTTAAGAAAGCTCTGTATGGTTTAAAACAAGCACCTCGTGCTTGGTATGAACGATTACGTAGCTATCTTATTAACTCAGGATTTCAAATAGGCAAAGTCGATCAAACTTTGTTTATTAAACGTTCTAAAAAGGATATTCTAGTTATCCAGATATATGTAGACGACATCATCTTTGGTTCAACAAACGATAAACTCTACAAGGAATTTGCAAGTATTATGACCAAAGAGTTCAAAATGTCTCATATGGGAGGACTGTAATATTTTCTTGGACTTCAAATTAAACAACTTCCGAGTGGTATCTTTATCAATCAAGAAAAATATTGCGGAAATCTTATCAAACGCTTCGGATTAGAAAATACATCTGGTAAACCAACTCCTATGAGTACATCTACACATCTTGAAAAGGATGAAAATGGTAAGAGTGTTGACCAGAAATTATATCGAAGCATGATTGGTTCTCTTCTTTATCTTAAAGCTAGTCGTCCAGATATAATGATGAGTGTTTGTCTATGTGCACGCTTTCAAGCAGATCCAAAGGAATCACATCTACGAGCAGTGAAACGTATAATTTGTTATCTTAATAATACCAAAGATTTCGGTCTTTTTTATCCCAAAGAATGTCCATTTGAATTAGTATCATATAGTGATGCTGATTTTGGCGGCTCGCGAACAGATAGAAAAAGTACAAGTGGTACTGCCATTTTATTGGAAAATCACTTGTCTCTTGGTTTAGTAAGAAACAAAATTGTGTTTCACTATCAACATGTGAAGCTGAATATATATCAGCAGCTCTCGCTTGTACTCAAGTACTATATATGCAACAAACACTTCAAGATTTTGATATTCATTTATCAAATTCTATTATATACTGTGATAACACTAGTGCTATAAATCTCTCTAAGAATCCAGTGAATCATTCTAGAACCAAACACATTGATATCCGTCATCATTTCCTTAGAGATAATATTGAAAAAGGATATATATGTCTTGAATATGTCCAAACTGATAATCAATTAGCGGACATTTTTACTAAGCCTCTGCTCGAATCTAGTTTTATTAGATTACGAAGAGAGCTTGGTTTAATTTCAAGAAAAGATCTTGACTAGTAATTACTAGTGATTGTCTTTTCCTTTGGTTATATTTTAACTATAGCATTTTTTTCTAAGAAAAGCTATTTATTTTCTTTAAATAAGAGCCTTTGCTTGCTTTCACGGTCAAATTTCTTTATTCACTCTCATCCAAAGGCTTATGTATAAGGAATTTCTTTATAAGCTTGTCAAAACTTCTCTCTTTATTCATCTTTTCTTATCTGAGCATAAGGCTCTATACATAATTTTCTGTGGCCCACATTTGTGATCAATGTGCTCAAAAATCACACATTTCCGTTACAAGTTCTGAACCAGAGGAGTATTATTCTCCTGAAACACCAAAACAAAAACTAAAGTATCATCACCAATGCATTCGTACTCCTGGAAGTACACCAACCTCAAAACGAGTAAAGAAGACGCTGTTTTGTTCTCCTCGTACCAAAGCACAGATCGACGAGATTCACCACTATCAGAAACATCAAATAGATCTTCAAAGACAGCTTCATTATGGGCAAAGCCAGCTTTATCATGAACAACAACGGACATCGGCACGTTTATCTGTTTTAGAAAAAATGGCATCATTCTTTTGTGGTTCAAACAAGCATGATGTGCATGAACCAATGCCATCTAGGCCGTCAACATCTAGGAGTCCTAACTCTTGGGATCAAAATTATAACAGGAATGAAGGTGCTCAGAAAAACTGGAGTCCATGGACACATCGTATTAAAGATAATAAAGAAAATTCTAATGACGATTCTTCCACTCTTCATTAGATTTATATATATATACATGTTGTAACGTTTTCTCTCTATCACTCATGTAATAAAATTTGTATTTTATAATAAGAGTGAAATATGAATTATATAGCTCGACATATTCTCAAAAAAAAACTGCAAAAAAAGACTGTTTTTCATCAGGCAACAAAACCGGTCGACCACCTATAATAGAACCGGTTGACCGTTTAGCCTCTGGATGAAAACGGTCGACCGGCCATATTAGAGCGGTCGACCGGTATACGTATATTCAGTTTTTATATATACCTTGCGTCACTTTTTCCCATCCTCCTCCTCATTTGTCTCAACCGGTTATTTATCCCCAAATTCCAAAAACCCTATTCTCTCAGTTCCAAATTCCAATTCTCCAAATTTTCTAAAATAATGGCTCCTCCGCAAAAGAAACCCAAGGGAGGGCCATCCTCCGGAACTTCATCACTCAATATCTCCGCTAAGAAATGGCTCGAAAGTCCGGTAGCTATCACAAGATGGAATCAAATGACTAACTACAAATTTCATCCGGGTTCTTACATCAAATTTGTTGATTTCACATCTTATGGAATCCGTAGGTTAGCAAATAACTCCAATCTTTCTCCATTGATCGATTTTTCAGAAAACAATGTGGAAATAAATCACTTGATGATAAAATTGTTCTATGCCAATATGAACCTGGACGAGTATAAACCTGATGATCCGAACGGAGTCATTTGGTCTGTCGTATGTGGCAAACAAATTTTTATCACTCATGATAGAATAGGTTCTATATTGGGTATTCCAAATCAAGGCGATGAGTTTTCATCACATTTCTGTGAAGTCTTCACCCGCAATAGCATCAGCCATCAATTCATGGAAGACAACAGTGATGGTACAAAATCAATTGGACTTCGACCCACTGCCAGACTACTACATTGCGTCTTGATGTTTTCTTTGTTTCCTAGACTAGGAAACTACGACGCTGTATACAAAGAAAACTTCAAGGCCCTTTATGCTATTTATGGAGATGTCCAAATCAATTGGGTTCATATGCTATTTGACGAGATTCTCAAGGTGAACAACTCTACGCGACCTCACTTTTTCTTCAATGAATATATCATGCGTATTTTACTAGCTTATGGCGTAAGACCTCCTGACTCCGCCACCTCGAAACCAAAATGTATTGATTCCGTAACCATCAAACGCATGAAGCTTCCCCCTCCTTACCTTCAGATTATGCCGTTTGAACAATGGCAACAAAGAGGTCCAACAAAACAAAAAGCTACTTCCTCTCGACCTCGTTCCAAAGAAGTTAAAATGTTGAAATCAAAATCCACCACAAAAGAATCACTTGAAACTATTGCGCGTAATCAATTCTTGCTTGAATCAAGACTCAAGCGCATTGACACAAAAATTGATAAACGCTTCAACAAAGTCAAGTCATTCTTTGGTATTTTATGGGATGCTATTTCATGTAGCACATCCATCTCTGCTCAAGACCCAGGAAAACGCCCTGCTCCTCCTGTTTTCAACTGGTCATCAACTGAGGAGTCTGCTGGTACTAGTGGACATGGTCGTGGAGAATCATCTAGAGAGGACGATGAAGAGGAAGATGATGATGATGATGAGGAAGAAGATGATCAAGAGGAGACAGCATCTGACTCATCCTAGATTATGTTTTTTCTATCTCTATTTTTTGGTTTAGTAATTTAAAACATCATTCGACACTTGTACTAAATAGTGTCGTTACTTTTATTCGTATGATATTATGATGTGTATGATACTCTGGTATGTTTGATATGTAATAGTTTTTGCTATGCATGAATATTCTGGTTGATATACTCCTATATTATTCCATTATCTATTATTCCTTTTTGTCGATGACAAAGGGGGAGAAAGTGCTAACAATTATTTGCAGGAATATATATATATATATATATATATATATATATATATATATAAAGAATACAAACAAAATCTCAGGGGGAGATCACATATTCAGGGGGAGATTCAGAACTTCAGATATATGTTGTCATCAATCAAAAAGGGGGAGAATGTTGAGTCACAGGTTCTATGAAGTTTTTGACTTCTGACAAAGAAATAAAGGCGATCGACAAAACAAAGACATCATGGCTATAAAGAGGCACAAAAGAGCTACATATGGTACTCTAGATTATAGGTTGATTATTTGATATTGTAATAGTGATAAATTTGTTAAAATCTATCCTCAAATAATCATGCACCTCAATATAATCGATATATATATATATATATATATGTTTGAAAAACATTGCACATTCATTGAGAAAATTAACAGGGACCGGTCGACCGGTCATAAATCAGGCGGTCGACCGTTCCTGTGTAAAATGCACAATAAACGTGCACACATGCACATAACGACTATATATTTGAAATCCTGTCTACTGGCCATTTTTGACCTGTCGATCGTTTTTTAAACAGAGAGCAATCTTTTCCAAAAGACACTTCTTTCTCCAATGGTTACATCTCTTACCTTTCATCAATGGTCATATCTATTAATGGCTACTGTTCACAAAGAGTTACAACCATTTTTCTCTATATAAACTCATCTATATCATTGATTCAATATACATGAAAATATATTTTTTTACTCTAATTTCTGATCTTACTTTCTAAATACTCCTGCATTCTAAAAGCTCTCAATTATTTTAATTGCTTATTGAATCATTGAAATTATTTCATATCTTTTGATTCAATAAGTAATATACTTCCCTTAATCTTCACAAAACATCATTCACATATTTTGAGGATAAGATTATAGGAAGTTTGTACTACAAGTGAAAAAACTGTGTTAGCAAGAACACATACCGTCAACAAACAATTATATTCATCTTTGTTGAAGTCCTCGGTGTTGTAAGAGGCAAGTGTTGAAGTCCTCGGTGTTGTAAGAGGTAAGTGTTGAAGTCCTCAGTGTATTAGAGGCGTGAAATCCCGTTCGTTTGCTCGGGTGTTGTAAACCTGTTCCTCCGGGTGAAGCGAGGTAGTTAATAGTGAAAATCCGGATAGAAGTCTGGAACTGGACGTAGGACGGTGCTCCGAACCAGTATAAAAATCTCTGGTGTGATTTTTCTATTCTTATTTACTTTGCTACTATCATCTATTTCCGCATTTATATTATATTCCATATTACACGATCCGTGTGTACTATATTAGTACGTGCACTCGTACACTTTTCATAAAATGATATAGTTCTTTTGTTTTAAAGATTATTCATTTATCTATTATATTTATTCCGCTGCGGAATGTGAGATTCTGTTATTGTTTCAGTTTCTTCTTCTATCTTCTTCTCCTCTAACCCTAACGGTTTGGTTTTCCGGCATTCGGTTGTGTGGCATTCGATACAGTGGACGTATTAGTGTCGACTTTCGAGCGTCAAAAAATTAGGTCGTTACACTCGGCTTTCCAGGGAGAATACACTTTCCATTTCAAAATGGTCACTTAAATCGATTAATAAATCCTCTTCGACTTATTTTTAACTTTACATTCCATATCCATAAATTTCTTTCCACGCCTAAAAATAAACCAATGTTTATTTCAAAACAAATTTCCCTTTCCTTTATTAATTCCCATTGTGAATTTAAATTTTCAAATATTTATTGATACATGATTTTCAAAATAGATTTCCAAATATTCACTTTCAACACCAAATCAAATTCCAAATTGATTTTTTTCCAAACATTTATTTCAAACACCAAATCGATTTACAAATCAACTTCCTAAAGATTTATTTTAAAACACCAAATCAATTTCAAATTGATTTCTCAAAGATTTATTTTCAAACACCAAATAAATTTTCATTCAAACACCATATTTATTATCTTTTAAAACAAATTCCTTTATTTCTTCCAAACTATTTAAAATCTGAATTTTAAATAAATTCTTCAACTATTAAGTAATATTACTCAAAACCCATTTATTAAAATCGTTTCCCATATTTTGGAATTTATTCAATAGGATTTCATTATATATTTTCTACTTAAATTTCAAAAATCCGATTTTCTTTATTTCTGGTATTCTATGATACCAAAATTATACTTCGGCTAACCTATAGCCTTCAACGATTTCAATCACAAATAAAAACATACACAGATTATAAATAAATAAACACACAATATTGAAAAAAATTCAATTATTTAAGGAATCCAGTTGGATCCCTCCAACCTGTTTCCCTTCATCCACCGATGTTAGCACAACAATTAAATACCAATTCCACTTCGAGGTGGAATATCGCGGAATGTGGGAATATATAAAATCATCCGCTATTATATGGCACATTGTGTCTCGTCCGTTATATAATGCGGAAATCAATCACTCCAAATACATATATAATACCAATTCCACTTCGAGGTGGAATATCACGGCATATGGGTTCATATAATATCCTCCGCTATTATGCGGCGCATAGGGTCTAATTCAATACAACTGATAATAATTTATCATCCAAGCACACAATCAACGATTTTAAATTTAACTATTTAAATTAAATCGGAAAATCTGATTGAGTGAGAAGATCCCACCTTTGCTTTTATTTTGTAATCCATTTCCATTCCAGCTTGTTTTCACGATTTTTAAACCTTGTAACAAACATCATAAGTTTTTATTAATATTCGAATTAGTCGAGCAATTTAATTTTCATTTGACAATTTGATTTACTAATAATAATTATAAACTAACCTTCCAAAAAATAGATTTTTAGTAATTAAAAATATTTAAGTAGGTTAATTAAACAAGTCAATTACTAATGTACCCTACTTATATCAAATGTGACTTTTGTTTTAGTTTGTACATGCATGTAGATTTTATTAAGTGGAAAACAAAATTATTTTATACCTTAATAAAATTCCTTTTAATTTTTCAAACTCTTACCTATACATTAATTACTGTCTACTTTTATATTTTTAAATTGAAATATATATAGATAAAAACTGCAGTTATCACTTTCTAAAATTCTATCAATATATATACATATATATATATATATAAAGTTTATAAAACATCAGAAAATACCTCACTGATGCTTCCAAACCTAGGCTATCCCACCTTGATTGCTGCCACGAAACCATGCCATGGCCTCTTCACCAAATCGATCACCAACCCAACTCGATGACATAAACGAACCACTGTCTTTCATCAACTCGCGTGCTTGCGCGAACAAATTTGCCTTGCTCACGCCAATGGCCGACGTCGCAGCATCCCCTTCACCAAAAAATCGCCGAAACCCTAACATTCATGCCTCCTCCTAGTTGACACGAACACAAAGTCACCTGAACTACACCCATTGCCGATGCAGTTGTGAGTCCCACGGCCCCCCTTGCACGCGCTTCGTCGTTGCCTCTTGACGTCGCACGATTTTGCGGCCTGAGACGCGACACGATCGAGCATGCCAAAGCACTTCATGATGATAGACCCACCCTTTCGTCAACGACCCCGTGACCACTTCCATCGCGATTCGATGATCGCCTCCCTACGGTGCTCGGTTTGATTTATCAATCGACCACAATTTGGTTCGAAGTTGATTTTTATTGAATTGAAGAGATGCGGCCATTATATTGATTTTTTTTTGAACGAAATATAATGTTTTCGATTTTATTTCTTTTTTTTTGAACGAATAAATTTTATATATTTTTCCCTTTCTCAAATGTGTGTATAAAAGAACAGATAAAAGAAGCCAAGTGTCATGACCCGCCTTTCTATCACCATAAAAACGCATCATGATTTAAGAAAGAAATGGATAGAAGAAGAAAAGATAGATAAGTAGAAACTCAACAACATCAGACACTCACAGCGGAACGATTGAAATATGGTATATTACATAAAATATTACATAGTATCATATACATCAGAGTACACAACTTATACATTCATATTAGACAGTTATAAACATCTGTCTAACTATACAACTCAAGATATCACAAAGATATATACACAACACAAACACAGCGGAACGATTATATATCTACACGCGGAATCCTCCTGCTCCAAATCTCCTCCAAAATTCGTCATGCTAACCCGAATCCCTCGACTACTCATACATAATATGAGTACCCAAGAGTTTAATAAAACATAAAATAAACACTCTGATCAGACAGGGGTCTGGTGGGAGTAAACGGTTGCTTAACATTAGAAAATCCTTTGAAAAGAAAAGGTATCACGTAAGACTTCCCACACATAAACGTGGAAAAGTTTTTACCTCACGCTAACCAAAACATTTGATAGGAAATCCAGTGATATTATAATAGTGTCAAGGGTTTTCAAGTAAATAAGAAATAGCCGAAATTATTACACTTATTAAATTCCAGCTACTAGCCACAAAAGTGGGTAATACAATCAAAACCATAGGGTCCTGCAGGAAGAATGGGTTTTCATCAATGGTAGGGCTACTGGGGTACCGCCCATCACAGTACGTGGCCTTGATCACCGTACCGAGGAGCCAACCCTCACTCTCCTGCAACACAAGGCCGGGACCATCCCTTACTGGATAGTTCCGAACAAGACCACCCAGTGGTTGACGCGACCAACCACCCACTAAGCCGAAATAGAAAGGGACCTCTAGACAGGGGTAATTCTCGTCCTACTTGGGCATGACCCACTTAACCTTGCTGCACCTCCCCTGTTTTAGCCATTCCCGGTTGATGAGGTTTGAGGCTACGATTACCTTTATAGAACACATCTATCTTTGAATGCTCATCGTCCACCTGACGATGTTCTGAAAGCATTCAATCCATACAAGTTCGTTCCGGGTTCGAACGAAACCGAAAGCACTATCTCGTTACACTCATTTTGGAATCACCCTCAGAGTCAACGACCATAGCCCTTGCACTTTGAATCACCATCTCGAACCTGAAAGTACTATCTCCGTCAAGCTCATCTCAGAATCACCCTTAGAGTTATACTGATGAATAGTTCTTACACTTCGAGTCTTCACTTGAACTCCCCTTGGATTCACGACCTAACGTTTAATTTGGATCGATGTGGTTTTCGAATATCCAAATATGGAAACCCGACCCCGGTCTCACCGAAATCCAAACGCCATTTTAATGTCCAAGTTGTTTAAGGGTTTAAACTATTAACTTATATATAACAGATAGATGAATCACATTATCACAATATATAATTCATATCAACCAATTAACTCACAAAGCAGCACAAATCACATATCAGAGATGTCACACCAAAATAATCTAATATTAATCATCCAATATCAATCATCCAATATCGATCAATCATCCATAAACAGGTATGATTAACTCTTAATCAATTGAATTAACCTTTAATTAAATTAATTACTATCCTTTAATCACTTGGATTATCTTAATCATGCGTCATTAATTTATTACAAATTAATTTATTAATCAACTCTTAATGATCTTCCTTAATTAATCTTCCTTGATTAATTATCCTTTAATTACATTCAAGTAATTAGCCTTTAATTCTTTAATTAATTTCCATAAATTAATTATCGATAACCATATACAGTAATTAACCTTTAATTACTATCATTAATTACATTAATTAATGATCCTTCATTTGCTTCCATTAATTAATCAACTATGATTAATTACATTAATCCTTTATTAATTACAATTAATCATACTTTAATTAATCACTCATTCATCATCCTTGATTACTTTTATTAATTATGTTAACTAATGATCCTTATTAATTAATAATTCCTTTAATTAATTAAATAATTAACTTGTAATTAACCATCTTATTAATTAGTCTTAGTTAATCATAAACAGTAATTAACAACTTGTATTTACTTATCTTAATTAACTTCTTAATTAATTATATTAATGCTTTGATTAATTATACTAAATAATTAATCTTTAATTACTTCATTAAGAAATTATTAATCAATTACATTAATTAATAATCCTTAATTAATTACTTCATTGATTAATCACATTTTTAATTAATTACACTTAGTAATTAAACTTAAATTAACCACATTAATTAATTAATTAATTACATTAATTAATTAACTAAATTAATTAAGTAATTAACCCTTCATTACTTTCATTAAGTAATTATCTTCTAATTACTTCCATTAGTTAATTACTCTCTTAATTAGTATCCTTAACAAGTAATTAATCCCATCATTAATTAACCTTATTCTTTAATTAATTAATCACACTTTAATTAATTAACTTCAAATCAATTATATTAATTAATCCTTTAATTAATAACGTGAAGCGATTATCTCATTATCACTTTCACTCAATTACTTCCATAAGTAATTTTCTCTAATTACTTCCATAAGTAATTTCTCTTCTTAATTACATTCAGTAATTCACCATTAATTACTTCATTAAGTTGTAACAACCCTCATATTTATCGAGTTTATATTTAAATATTATATCGTTAATCGAATTTTGGTCCGAAAAGCTACTTTTGCAAACGGTCAAATTAGGACTCGAGACCACTTCCATTGAGTTCGAAATGCCGTTTACAACTTTTTTAAGTATAAACATCGATAGGTTTGGAGTTAGTGAAATTTCACTAACTTTTCCCGCTTTGGACTTTGGGTTAGTTTAGCCTATTAAGCCCAAGTTCCAACCCCCTTCTCCTCACTCTTCATAAATTCCTAACTAACTTGAAATTTGCATTAATGGTGAAGAGAATGGGACATTAAAACTCCAAGCTCAAATTTAATTGCTAATCCAACATTCAACTCCAAATTCAAGTAGAAGATATTGGATTCAAGCTTTGGATTGCTTCTCCATTGGCTTCAAGCTTCATCTTCATCCATTTTAGTGAAAATGTGAGATTTTTATCTCACACTCTAGTCTATAACTATATTGGACTGTTGGGAATGATTCCCTATCACTTTTGCATGCACATTTGCATTTGGTTTGGATTGGATTGGCGAAAAACTCCAATTTTTAGTGTTTTTGTGAATTTTCTGCATTTAGGTCGTTCTGGCCATTTTTGTGAGTTCGGAGTTAGGTCGCTCGCGAGCTAAATCTTAAGTCGCTCGCGTGTTATCGTGCTAGGTCGCACTGCACGTATTGTCATCTCGGAATTAGGTCGTTGGGCTTTAGGTCGTAGGTCGTTTGGCTTTAGGTCGTAGGTCGTTTGGCCTATAGGTCATTAGGTCGCTAACACTTAGGTCGTTTCTGGCCTTAAATCTGCAGCGTTAGGTCGCTCGGTTTCCCCCAAGCCACTAGGTCGTTAGCTCGTTATCGAGCTTAGGTCGTAGGTCGCTCGGCCTTCATTCCTTAGGTCGTCCAACGTGCAACTCGACCTCCATTCCTTAAGTCGCTACAGGATAGCTCATGCGCCTCGGAGCTAAGTCGTTTTCCCCTAGGTCGCTGGACCATTGGGTCGTTCAACCTTTAAGTCGCTCGCGTGTTAAAACCCTTAGGTCCCTTATGTGATAAACTCTTAGGTCGCCCGCGTGTGAGACTTGTTAGGTCGCGGGATCATTAGGTCGTTCGGCCCTAAATTACTAGGTCGCTCGCTTAAGTCGCTCATCCCACTAGGTCGCATGACCATTAGGTCGCATCCTCCTAGGTTGCACACTAACCTCGTTAGGTCGCTTTGCCATTTCAGTTAGGTCGCATGACCACAGGGTTGCTCCAGTTAGGTGGCTTGACTCCTTAGACCCCTAGGTCGCAACCATTAGGTCGCTCGACCCTATCCCCTTTAGGTCGTTAGGCCTCATTTTGTCTTCACTAGGTCGTACCGTTTTGGACGGGGCGCTGCCCCCTGGACCCCCGCGACCTGACCGGGCAGGTCGAACCCCGTAGCGGTGGCGTTGCCCCCGCACCCCCACCTAGGGGGGTTGCCACCCCCCTGGACCCCCCCTCCGTAGGGGATCTTATCTGAAAAACATTGAACAAAACTTTCTTTGTTGAGATGCTGAGTTGACCATTCTTCGAGACAAACTATCTTTGGCTTCTCGATCGATTTTATGGATTTTTGAATATCTATTTCGATGAATTCTTTATCGGTTTCTTTAGATTTTATTCACGTCTTCAAATGTGAATTTTTATGATTGATTGTTTCTACAATCACTTCTATGATTTGTCACTTTAAAATATAAAGGTTTTCTATACTAGTAGTAAATATCAAAACTCTTTCTCCAAATGATTTCAACACTATTGTATAACAAAGCTCGTTTTCTCAAACCGATTTCCAATCTATTAGTATATACAAACCTTTACCTCACTCGTATGAGAAATCTAATTAAACGACTTAGTAAAACAAGTGGTATGAAACGCCTGCGTTCACTTCGTCGGTTAATTCTTGGACTTGTTCGATTGAACCTCTTGTGATAATTTTCTAGTGAAGATTTACAGTTTGTTCGTAAATATTTAAGTTAAGCAAGTGGTTATGGGACATGAGGCTAAACTTTTATATTTACTAGCTTAGTGTAATTGACACTTCTCGTTGATCATGACGATCATTCTTATGATTTAGACTAGCAATTGTGCGATGTCTCTTGTTGGCTTGGTTAGACTAGACACCACTTGTGTGATTTCATTCACACATACCTTTTTACCTTCTTGGTTAGTCTAGACACCACTTGTGTGATTTCACTCACACATACGTTTTTGTTTGCGAGGTTAGACTAGACACCACTTGTGTGATTTCACTCACACATACCTTTTTTATTTTTGGTTAGTCTAGACCTCATCTGTGTGATTTCGACTCACACATATGGGGTAGCTCCCCATGGTCTTCGGACCGTCATGTGATAGGCCTCTTTCTTTTTCATGATTTTCTGGATTTCTTGTGTTGATTTCTGGAATATATGTCATTGACTTGTTATGAGTACAAGTTTTGGGTATGATACCCTTTTGGATCTTTGAGAAGATTCTTGTGATATTGATTAATCTCTTGTTGATTATCATTTACATACTTATAGTAGCATGATGTTATGGATATTATTCGCATATGCCATTTCTCTTATTTTATATCATGTCGTCTGATATTTATAGCTAGACTGATCCGTTTATTATTTTCTTATAAATAACACTCGGTTCAGACCGAGATGTTACAGGTGCTTCTGCTTGACTTCTCCCCCAGTGATTCACTACACAGACTTTTGGCTGCTTGTTTAGATTAGCAGTTTTTGTTGTATACACTTGAGATATAGACTCATAGTAGTATTCTTTTGGTATAGCACGTATTGCTATTCTTTTGTATTGTTGTGGATCTTTTTGACCAGTACTCTGATGTACACTTTCATGTGTTAGTTTTATATTCATATCCTTCCGCCTTTGTAGTATGGATGTCTGTGACTAATTTGTGTTATGCTTATTGTAACGACCCGTCGCTCTGACCGCCTCTAGTCGGTAATTAAACCAACTCGAAACGTTCAAAATGACGGATTGTTGTTCAGTTTATAAAGTTTAAACAGAATCAGCCACAGAATCACAGAATAATCATAATATTATTCATAAATGAATTTTTCTTACATACATATATCAGAGTTTGTACAATGCATTAAATTTTTATACAGCGGAACATATCTTTTATTAAATACAAGAAAAATCTCTTGAAAACTTTAGTGAATGCCGAAATCCCCTCTCTCTAACTTCGCGGCCTGAAAATCTTCAAGCTGTAAAAATACTCGGTCTGACCCGAGCGTTAATTGCAAAACACAAAACACTCGAGTCAGCATTAATCTTAACTCAAGTAAATAAATTTGTAATGAACTGAATAAAATGGTAACAGAGAAGATGAAACAAATGAATCAAATTTCATCTATTTTGGATTTTTATAACTGCAAACTCGACTCAACTCAATGCAATTCAAACTGCAAGTCCAAAACAGATGCACAATGCACTAAGCATTGAATTAGTGCACAAATGAGACAACATCAGAGACGACACAGTAGCAAACAAACATGCAGCAGCAACATGCAACACGGATCGTGTACAGGGCAGAAACCACAAATGTTCAAGTGTCACAAAAGTTCAAGTGACAAAATGCAAAGAGCAAGCATGCAACAGCAACATGCTGATGTAGGACATAGCAATTAAATGCAATTCATTCAAACAATTCAATTTTAAACCTATATTTAAAAACTGAAGTTTAATCTCCACCTTCAATTTAAATTTTACTCTTACATATAAAACAGAAACAGTTTCTGTTTTATTAAGAAAAATCAAACTTTGAAATTCCCCGAATTTAAACCATTTCAAAAGACAACAGAATTCAAACTTATTTGAATTCAACTTAAATTCAGTTTCAAAATTCCAAGTTTACATTTCCATTTATCACTTCGACACCATTTTAAAATAAACTGGAAACAATTCTGTTTCCTATATGCAGACCTGAAACTAAGTTTACTCGAGCAAGCTTAAATTTTCTTCGGGAAAATATCCTCACCGCTTCGAGTTACAGAGGACAATCAAAGACACAGTTGCAAACAGTCAAAGGCAAGACATATGCAACATGGTGCAGAAACAAAACTAAGGATGATACAAAACAGTGTACAGGGAACAATGCAGCACAGACCAATTGCTCACCAAGATGACCAAGCAATGATCAGAGACCAGAAACAGACAGTGGCATATGTATATTGATGCAACTTCAAGCCAAAAGCAAGTGATATATGCATTGTACCCAGAACTTGTTAAGTGACACAAATGAAGACAACTCAAGTTCAGGGCCACCAAAGCAAAGAGACAACATCAATGAACCAAAGTGCAGACCAACCAGAAGTACAAGTGCAGGCAAGTGCACAACTTTACAACAATCAAGGCAATGCACCAATGCAAGGAGCATGGTACAATGCAAACTAGCAATAACTTGAAGTCAATGAAGCCGAGGCACAGTAGAATGAACAACAGCCTCAAGAAGGATGCAAGTTCGAATCAGATTCAAGACAAAGTCCAAATGCAACAAAAATGGAATGCAACTACAAGTGCAACAGTCAAGTCTAAATGCACAATGAGGAAATGAACTAGTCAATATGCATATATCTCAAAAACAAAGGGACTGCACTGTTTTCAAAATGAGATAACAATTTTCAAAACTCAAGTGGACATGCAAGAGCAATTTTTTCTCAACAGCAAGCATATATTCATACATCTACCAGTAATAAACTTGTTTTTATTTCCATTCAAAAATTTAGTTTCTAAAATCAGAGTCAGGTAAAAATAAATCAGAGTCAGGTAAAAATAAATCAGAGTCAGGTAAAAATATACCTGTAACAGCAAACATAAATATACATATTTATGTATATGTACACAGAATATTGATATAAATCACACCAACATACATATTTCTACTCATTACACATGCATAGAAACTTAAACTTATAAATGGTGAAGTTATTCACCAAATAAAGGTACTGCAGTTTAGATTCTTTTTTTTTTTTAAAAAAAACAAAATTGATAGTATCTGTTCTCATCAGAAAAAAAACAATATCATATAGCATCTGTTCTTATCAATTTAAAACACATATCAAATATTGGGTAGAATTTGTTCTTAACAGTTTAAAACAAATATGAAATAGCATCTGTTCTTATTAGTTTAAAATTAAAATTTAAATAGCATTTGTTCTTAACAGTTTTAAGAAAACAATATCAATTAGCGTCTATTCCCAACAGTTTAAAAATAAAATCAACAGCATCTGTTCTTATCAATTTTATAAATAAATTTAATAGCATCTGTTCTTAACAGTTTTAAAAAAATATAAATTCCACACAGTATCTGTTCTTATCAATTTAAATAAATTAACCGAGCAATTGATACCCAATAACCCCCAAAACATAACATGCAACCAAAATTCAATTCGAACAAATTCAAAAACTTGCATTAAAATCAATCGTGAGCAAAGAACTCACCTTTGCAAACGAAGTGAAGAGCACGCAAGTCGAAGCAATTTGAAGCCGAAGCCCTAAACTTTGAACGACGATTTCAAGCCGCCATTATTTTCTCTTCGGTTTGATTAGGTAGGGTTTTCGAATGAATTGATGGAGGAAGGGGTGTCGTGTTTTATGGGGAAGAGAACGTGAATTTGGGTATGGTTGAAGGCGTGATGAAAGGCATAATTTTAGGCGTGTTCGTAGCTGATGGAAGTAAGGCAGCGTATACTTATTTTATATTTATTTTTATATATTTTTTTATTTTATATTATATTTTCTTTCTTATTTTAAATCCAATTATTTTGTTTAAAATTATGTTGTTAAATTTTCTCAAATGTAATTACATTATATTTTTCAAAGTTTTATAAATATGTTGTTTGAATTTTTACTATGTATATTTATTTATTGATTTTATATTTATTTAAAATCTTATTCTATTTTATTTAAATAAATGAAAAATGTTATTGAAACTAACTACAAATTTATTAATTTTCTTCTAAGTCATTAGTTTGAATTTTAGATACAACTTCAATATTCAATTTCAAACTTCAAAGTTAAATTCAAATTTCTATTCAACTTTAAATAGATTAAATTCAAAAATTTAATCGCTAAATTTCACAGTTTTATTGGGATTCAATTTAAAATTATCTCAAATATTTAAAATTAATTAAATATCTTTATTTTTAAATTGTTAAAAATTCAGGATCGTTACAATCTCCCCTACTTAAAAGAATTTCGTCCCGAAATTATAAGTTAGGAAAAACGATTGCTAAAATCTCACCGATATTTATACCCTACATGATTTTACCAAGTTTCAAACTCATAAATAAATATAGGATTCATTCCACTTATTTCATTTCACTAGTTTTGTTCATCGATTTCAATAATCAAGACACAAAAGTCTTCACTAAATTTTTGACTTACAAAAACTCAGATTTTTAAACTTGAAATCTTTCATGCTAAATATTTGCATAATATATCTTATCCAAAAGCTGTGGACTTTCAAGATATTTTAAAGATCTTCTTCCTTAGTTCATTAAGTTAGAATTATGTAATTCTAATTTCAGATTATTGATTTTCTATTCAAAGTTTTGAAAATACTTGATAACTCAAAGTTTAACAAGTCCATCGCCGTTCTTACAGACTTTAGGCATACGCTGGCCAGCCGCAAGACTAAAAATCTCCAAGTACTAAACATACTTGCTTCAACTCCCAGTGAAAATACTTTTTTAAAAATTCTTTTAAAAAATGGATATGGAAAGTCCGTTCCCCCATGGATCACAGTTTACCCGGCGGTTTCGCTACTATCTCAGTAGAATCGCTTGTAATCTCAGATTTCTCATCACTCCTGAATTTCGCCATGGTTATCGCCTTAGATCGCGGTCCACACGGCGGTTACGCTACTATCTCAGTAGAATCGCTCATAGCCTTAGGCATCACGCCCCTCGAATTTCGCTTCGGTTTCCAGATCGCAATTTACTCGGCGGTTGCGCCACTATCTCAGTGGAATCGCTTGTAACTGTAGGCATCACACCCCACGAATTACGCCAGCATCAATCACATAATCCCAAACACGATGATCCATCGTGGGGGATATCATATCAGTCCCATTGGACATTCCACTAATGGAATTCTACGTAGCTACAATTTACAATGGACACTCCACCGAGTTCCAATCACCTTCACACATAATAATTGGAAGGTACATTTCCATATCCTCAGTTTTTAGAAAACATATGTCATATACATATAGTACTTCATTTCACATTTCGTACATATCATATCTATGTAACCCTACACAGGATTTTCATAATAATGACTTTCCAAACTGATAGTTTTCGATTATATTCACATATATAAGTTACGAAAACTCAATTCACATTCACAACAAATAGAGGATTCCAAATTTTCCATCACGTTTAAAATTTTCCTCTAAATCGATTTGAAAATTTAAGGTTATCTCAAACCTAATTCACATTCACAATCCAATTCATTATCGACTTCACATTCGATTTGGATTTCACGTTACATCGTCAATTCTCAACACATAATTGATGTCTATCGATATATAACCTCTAAGCTCGTACGTCTCAGAGAAGGGTGTTAAGCTAAAAGAATAAATTCTCCGCCACCACAGATATATATTTAATAGAGATCAAATGATATGTCATCAATTCACAATGCTAGACATACAATCCCAATCGACTATCCAAAATTCAAAGTTGAACTTATATTGTTTTTGGTGTCAAAGTTAAACTCAATTTAACTCAAAATTCAATTCTTTGAAAAATTTCCAAGTTGAACTAATTGTTTAAATTTCTCAAAATAATATCTTTACAAGATATATAATTTTCACACTTAGCCCTTTGAAACAAATTTCAAATACTCATTTTTCAATTTATCTTCAAAAGATAATATTTCAAACCTTTCCTTTCGTATTGGAAAACATTTCCATACTTATTCAATAATAAGTAATTCACAAATTCTTTCATCTTCAACACTTTGAAAATATTCAATATACTTGAATCAAAATTAAGTATATATTTCATTCTTTAAGGAAATCATTCTTTTAAACACATTTATTTGAGTTAAAACGAATGTTGCGTAAAACATCGTTACGACAACTCAAAATCACTAGTATAGGGATTCGGATTTAAGATAGATATATAAATCCCAATACTATAAACAACATTTCCTTCCGGAAACCATGTACTATAACAAAGTGTTATACTCCACCATTTCCTTAATTTTCTCGAAACGCCTATTTCAACAATTGAATGTTGAAATCTATGTATTCGATAGTTAATGCATTTTAAAACTCTTTAAAACTATTAACTTTTCAACTTCAACTTAATTCATAGTTTGAATTCCTCATACTTTTCACAATATCAGTTTTAAACCGATTCCAACTTTTCAATATTAAGTTTTCCACTTAATTTAATTCTCCGCACGTTTAAATTCAAATTCATCACTGAATTTATTAAACCTATAATGGATTATCATGTTGACAACTTCAAATTTGAAATCTAAATTCTATTTGAACTTTGCATTTACTTTCTATTTCAAAAATAGTCAACTAGTTCTTTAGTAAATTATTCTTCGATTTAGTTCCATTAAATTCATATTTCCACATTAACTATTTTAGGCAATAGTTTTAACTTGAAATATAAACTTTACATCAAACTCAGTTTGATTCATACAGTTAAATCAACAATTAAATTTCATTTCATAATATCACTTTCCTAAAACATATCTGTTTTATTCAATAACATATTCACTGTCAAAAATCGTGAATATGCTTTGTCAACCAATTTCATCATTTCTACAACTTATTTTCATTTTTAAAGGATTACCCACTGTCCAAAATCGTGGATATATCTCCTTTCATAAGCTACAACAATTTACTTATCAAATTCAATTGGTTTCGAATTTATAAACAATCTTCATAAATTCCTTTTCTATTTATAAAACTTCGATTTATAAATCTTCTATTCATTTCAATTCAATTTATATAACTCAGTTATATACCAAAAGTTCATATTATAAGTTAAATACTTATAATTCATTTATTTACTAACTTGTTCTTCACAACGTTTGAAATCAATTTCAAAAGAATTCAGAGTCAAATTCTCAAGTTATAGTTCAATAATCCGTTTGATTATAACCAAATTAACGTATCATTTTATTTCACAATTATTACTCGAAATATTCAAGTTATTCGGTTTAAACCAATTTAAACCGATTCACTAATTCACTAGTTCACTTAACTCATATTTCATTTTTCATAGATCTCAATAATTCGATAATGAGTTTCCGAACGATCGAAACTCAAATCTAATGAGACCTCACCGAATATAAACTATCGCACACTCACATTTAGAGAGGGGAATTTTCAAAATAATTCTAATTTTCAAAATACCTTTTACTTTAAAGAAAACAACTTTAAACTTCTTTAAATTTGAAAAGCACTTTCTTTATAGTGGTTCTAGTAACTATTCATATTAAACATCATAAACTGAGCTTTGTGTAAACCAAAGCTCTGATACCACTTTTGTAACGACCCGCCGCTCTGACCGCCTCTAGTCGGTAATTAAACCAACTCGAAACGTTCAAAATGACGGATTGTTGTTCAGTTTATAAAGTTTAAACAGAATCAGCCACAGAATCACAGAATAATCATAATATTATTCATAAATGAATTTTTCTTACATACATATATCAGAGTTTGTACAATGCATTAAATTTTTATACAGCAGAACATATCTTTTATTAAATACAAGAAAAATCTCTTGAAAACTTTAGTGAATGCCGAAATCCCCTCTCTCTAACTTCGCGGCCTGAAAATCTTCAAGCTGTAAAAATACTCGGTCTGACCCGAGCGTTAATTGCAAAACACAAAACACTCGAGTCAGGATTAATCTTAACTCAAGTAAATAAATTTGTAATGAACTGAATAAAATGGTAACAGAGAAGATGAAACAAATGAATCAAATTTCATCTATTTTGGATTTTTATAACTGCAAACTCGACTCAACTCAATGCAATTCAAACTGCAAGTCCAAAACAGATGCACAATGCACTAAGCATTGAATTAGTGCACAAATGAGACAACATCAGAGACGACACAGTAGCAAACAAACATGCAGCAGCAACATGCAACACAGATCGTGTACAGGGCAGAAACCACAAATGTTCAAGTGTCACAAAAGTTCAAGTGACAAAATGCAAAGAGCAAGCATGCAACAGCAACATGCTGATGTAGGACATAGCAATTAAATGCAATTCATTCAAACAATTCAATTTTAAACCTATATTTAAAAACTGAAGTTTAATCTCCACCTTCAATTTAAATTTTACTCTTACATATAAAACAGAAACAGTTTCTGTTTTATTAAGAAAAATCAAACTTTGAAATTCCCCGAATTTAAACCATTTCAAAAGACAACAGAATTCAAACTTATTTGAATTCAACTTAAATTCAGTTTTAAAATTCCAAGTTTACATTTCCATTTATCACTTCAACACCATTTTAAAATAAACTGGAAACAATTCTGTTTCCTATATGCAGACCTGAAACTAAGTTTACTCGAGCAAGCTTAAATTTTCTTCGGGAAAATATCCTCACCGCTTCGAGTTACAGAGGACAATCAAAGACACAGTTGCAAACAGTCAAAGGCAAGACATATGCAACATGGTGCAGAAACAAAACTAAGGATGATACAAAACAGTGTACAGGGAACAATGCAGCACAGACCAATTGCTCACCAAGATGACCAAGCAATGATCAGAGACCAGAAACAGACAGTGGCATATGTATATTGATGCAACTTCAAGCCAAAAGCAAGTGATATATGCATTGTACCCAGAACTTGTTAAGTGACACAAATGAAGACAACTCAAGTTCAGGGCCACCAAAGCAAAGAGACAACATCAATGAACCAAAGTGCAGACCAACCAGAAGTACAAGTGCAGGCAAGTGCACAACTTTACAACAATCAAGGCAATGCACCAATGCAAGGAGCATGGTACAATGCAAACTAGCAATAACTTGAAGTCAATGAAGCCGAGGCACAGTAGAATGAACAACAGCCTCAAGAAGGATGCAAGTTCGAATCAGATTCAAGACAAAGTCCAAATGCAACAAAAATGGAATGCAACTACAAGTGCAACAGTCAAGTCTAAATGCACAATGAGGAAATGAACTAGTCAATATGCATATATCTCAAAAACAAAGGGACTGCACTGTTTTCAAAATGAGATAACAATTTTCAAAACTCAAGTGGACATGCAAGAGCAATTTTTTCTCAACAGCAAGCATATATTCATACATCTACCAGTAATAAACTTGTTTTTATTTCCATTCAAAAATTTAGTTTCTAAAATCAGAGTCAGGTAAAAATAAATCAGAGTCAGGTAAAAATAAATCAGAGTCAGGTAAAAATATACCTGTAACAGCAAACATAAATATACATATTTATGTATATGTACACAGAATATTGATATAAATCACACCAACATACATATTTCTACTCATTACACATGCATAGAAACTTAAACTTATAAATGGTGAAGTTATTCACCAAATAAAGGTACTGCAGTTTAGATTCTTTTTTTCTTTTTCTTTTTAAAAAAAAACAAAATTGATAGTATCTGTTCTCATCAGAAAAAAAACAATATCATATAGCATCTGTTCTTATCAATTTAAAACACATATCAAATATTGGGTAGAATTTGTTCTTAACAGTTTAAAACAAATATGAAATAGCATCTGTTCTTATTAGTTTAAAATTAAAATTTAAATAGCATTTGTTCTTAACAGTTTTAAGAAAACAATATCAATTAGCGTCTATTCCTAACAGTTTAAAAATAAAATCAACAGCATCTGTTCTTATCAATTTTATAAATAAATTTAACAGCATCTGTTCTTAACAGTTTTAAAAAAATATAAATTCCACACAGTATCTGTTCTTATCAATTTAAATAAATTAACCGAGCAATTGATACCCAATAACCCCCAAAACATAACATGCAACCAAAATTCAATTCGAACAAATTCAAAAACTTGCATTAAAATCAATCGTGAGCAAAGAACTCACCTTTGCAAACGAAGTGAAGAGCACGCAAGTCGAAGCAATTTGAAGCCGAAGCCCTAAACTTTGAACGACGATTTCAAGCCGCCATTATTTTCTCTTCGGTTTGATTAGGTAGGGTTTTCGAATGAATTGATGGAGGAAGGGGTGTCGTGTTTTATGGGGAAGAGAACGTGAATTTGGGTATGGTTGAAGGCGTGATGAAAGGCATAATTTTAGGCGTGTTCGTAGCTGATGGAAGTAAGGCAGCGTATACTTATTTTATATTTATTTTTATATATTTTTTTATTTTATATTATATTTTCTTTCTTATTTTAAATCCAATTATTTTGTTTAAAATTATGTTGTTAAATTTTCTCAAATGTAATTACATTATATTTTTCAAAGTTTTATAAATATGTTGTTTGAATTTTTACTATGTATATTTATTTATTGATTTTATATTGATTTAAAATCTTATTCTATTTTATTTAAATAAATGAAAAATGTTATTGAAACTAACTACAAATTTATTAATTTTCTTCTAAGTCATTAGTTTGAATTTTAGATACAACTTCAATATTCAATTTCAAACTTCAAAGTTAAATTCAAATTTCTATTCAACTTTAAATAGATTAAATTCAAAAATTTAATCGCTAAATTTCACAGTTTTATTGGGATTCAATTTAAAATTATCTCAAATATTTAAAATTAATTAAATATCTTTATTTTTAAATTGTTAAAAATTCAGGATCGTTACACTTATTTCTATGTTTGTTTTCGAAGATTATTTTTAGCCACCGTGTGATAAGTAATTACATGGATGGTCGCTCCTCATCGGCCTTATTCTCCGCGCTAGTTGACAGCACTACACCGTAGTGTTCTTGGCTAGCGTGGGTTTTGAGGTGGGGCGTCACACTAATTACACTTAATTAATTCACAATTAAGTGATTATTTAAATTAACCAATCCATTACTAATCATTTAAAATTAATTAAATAATTAGTTAATTTCTTATATTTAAAAAAATCCTTAATTAATTAAGAAAATTATTTATCTTACTAAATCTTTTATTTATTAACAAATCATTAATTAACTATTCTTAAGATAATAACAATAATTAATTAATCTTATTCTCTTAACAAATTGATTATTTTAAATTAATCAAAACTTTAATAACTAAAAACAAATTCTTTATTTATATTGATTTACATAATTATCATAAAACCTTATTATTCTTCATAAATTAATTATTTGAATTAATCAAATCTTAATAACCTAAGGACAAACTATTTTATTAGTTTACAAAATTATAACCATAACTATATTTGAAAATAAAGCATTTAGAAACCAATTTAATCATCTAATTTAAACTTTAAAATCCTTGAAACTTTGCAAATCGTTTAATTTAGATTGTATAACTATTTATCTCTGGAAGCTTAATTATCATATTTTTAAAACTTATCCATTTCAATATATTGAAAACTTAGTTTTTAAACATTATTTAAAAACTTTGATTTAATATTTTAAATTGAAACACCCCTTTTTGAATAAAAAATCAAAATTTAATTAAGTTAATTTCTTTCAAAAGCAACCATCTTAAACATTTTATATTTGTAAATAAATTCAATTAACACTTTTGAAAGTTTGATTAACATTTTTTCCAAGAACAAATTTTTAAATTCGCAAATTAATTTCCTTTTATAAAAACTTAAGCTTGAATAGCACAGGAAATCGTCTCGGGTCAAACATTACAAAAACTCGAGTACACTCCTAAGTAAAGCACGCTACCCACGAACAACAACAACATACATACCCTGCTTTGAGAAAAACACGCGAGTAAATCAAGTTCGACCTGAGTCAATTGTTTCTTCCCCAACCTTCCTTCAACACCTAATGCCCAACGTGCACGGTGCACGTGTACGGCAAGTTCATCAACTCCGACACCTCGCCAAAGTCACTCTCAAGTCATCGATCAACTCAACGTCGCACACGACCGCCCAAACTCACTAGTTCTCCACCAATCGAAATTTCGATGATTGATTCGAAAACTGAAACCAAGAACAGTCATCTAATCCCCTATCGCCGACAATCACGACGAATGGAACCATGGCTCTCCTACCAGAGCAACTTCACGCCACCACATTGCTATCGCGACCCTCGCGATCGAGACCGCAGCTCCAATTTTCCAGAGATCACGTCGACTTCAACTCAACCAAAACGACAGTCAAAAACCCTACTTCATCAAAATCCAATCACCTTGGCCCATAAGAAAAATCACCATCATTTTTCCTACACTCGCCATCAATCGCACCACCTTCATACCAAAAATTGATCAACACCGCCATGCCGTTCATCGGCAATCGCCCAAAACTCCAAATTCGAACAACCCCTAAATTCCCATGAAACACCAAATTAAAAATCATGATATGTATATAAAAAATCATGATTTTTAACCACTAACTCATTCATGAGATCCAAAGCAGAAATTAATTTTGTTGATGTTTAACATGCATCAGTATTTTACTGTATTTCCTATTTTACAAATTATTTGTTAATTCAAAAATTCCTGATTTTAAAATTATCATCATACCCTAACTCACTACTTTCATTCAAATATCATGATCTAATATGGGTTAGATTAAAGATTTTTGAATTTTTCTTAAGAAAACAACTTTTGTAAATAAACAGAGACGAACTTATACAGGCTCTTCTATTCTCAGTCATGTCATACCACCAACATGCATACATAACAGTATTCATGTAAACATATATTCATTATCATAGCAAAATTCATCACATGCACAAAGAATTCAACTACAGATATGATTAAAACTGTTTTTAAAATGTTTACTCACAATTTTGAAAAGGCAGAGCAGGTTCTATATCTTTTTTTTCAGGCTTTAAATTTTTTTCTGGAAAATGTTTTGATTGCCTTGCTGTTGAAATTGAATCCTTTGCATGCCCATAAATCTTTGATTTTAAATGCTGAAACTTGCTGTTGATCTTCCATTTGAGTTACAGGTTTGAAGTTGCAGTAGGTTTAGTTGATGTGGAAAACTTGTTTGCAGATTTGAATTTCAAGTTTTAGTTAACAAAGAGAAGACAATGTTTGGGAAAGAAAAGAATTTGAACTGAGGAATGAAAGTATTTGTAAAAAAAAACTAGTTTATTCTTTAAACATTTATTTAAAAATTAAAATAAAGCAAAAAAAAATGTTGCCACTTGTTGATTTAAATGATACATAAGTGACAAATGTATCTTACATGAGTTCATTTATTAACAATTATCTAAATCTTGACTTATGTAATTACAAATGTTTAAACCATCTTTAAATTAATTACACAAGTACTCATATTAATATCATGTTTATATTAATTTATATTTAAGGCTTAAGCTTATATGTATATTTATAAACGATGTTCATGTGTTATTTAAAGAAAGAATTTTAAAAGCAAAGAAACAAAATTTAAATCTTATTTTAACACAAGCTAAAATATTTTTGATATATATATATATATATATATTGGTTTTGAAAATATAGGATTTAATTTTAACTAGCTTTGAAAAATTATTAACTTGAATTTTAAAACAAAACTTCAAATCTCAATATATATATAAAATTTGAAAACATACCCTTTATTAAAATCAAAGATTTCCAATTTACAATATATACATATGTATATTTACATTTTAAATAGAAAATATTTTTGACATTAGTTTTGAGAATTATTATGTTAAATTTTAAAACAACTTCAAATCATGATATATACATGCATATATATTACAATTTGAAGCTACATCTATTATTTAAAAGAAAAGATTTTCTATTTACAATATATATATACCCCAATATATATATACATTATAAATAGAGTAAAATTTTATTAGCTTTGAAAGATAATCTTATCAAATTTAAATTGTTTAAAAAAAATATTGATCAATATTGCCAGATTAAATATTTATTAACCTTTAAAAGATTAAATTTACCAATTTAAATTAAAATTATAAAGAAAAATTATCAAATCAATTTAATTATAAATACAGCTTATTAAATTGATATTGCCCAAAATTCCGGGCCGTCACATTTCTCCCCCTGAAAAGAATTTCGTCCCCAAAATTTAAAAGCAAAGATAATTTAATAACCTGGCATAGATTTTAATTTCAATCAGCAAAGCATTCCTATCATCCAGTAACTACAAACCATAGCAATCAATCAAACAAACAAACCTAACTAATTATCCTGACATAAATCAGGATCGATCTTCATAACACTATCTAGAGTTTCCCAAGTATAAATCACTGGGAGACTCGCTCTACAGAAGCTCAATTAACACATCACCATAATCCAGAGCTCCTCTCATTTCTAGATCCATCAATCTGAACAGAACATCAGACTATACTCAAGTCTAACACAACTTCCAAAATCCAACTGAACTGCAGATTCTACAACCAACGATGAATCATACACATACTCCCTCAGAGATACGTGAAATACAATGAATTCCAACTATCCAAACTGGCAGTTCAATCTTATAGACAAAAGAACTTATTCTATCAAAATCACAGATAAGAAATCCCAAATACCTCGGAGATAGCCTTCCAATCTTATCCAATTACTGCTCTCTTAACCAGAGAAATCTTAACAATAATGAAGTCTCCAAATTCGAATTCCAAATTCTTTATCTCATATTTGCATAACTCAACAGACAATCCTGGGCTGCCCATTTTCTTCCTGATCAACTCAACTTATGCTGATGCTTCCAGAAACAACTAGACCAAAGAAAACCAGTTTCTGGATCCTATTCATCAAAAGGGTCTTCCAAGATCCGTTGAAATCCAGAACACAAGCTCTACTTCCCAAGCAATAGCAAACTGAACTTACTTCCTTCGTCGCACAGCTGCTACCTCGCTTCCGCTGCACAACTCTGATTCTGGAATAGACGAGAATACCGTTGATGAACATGAGTACAAACTTATCCAATATATCCAGGAAACTTTGTTCATCAAATTCATAAAATCTTAGTGACCCATCTGACTCGGTCACACATCCTTATAGCAGAATCCAACTCAAAAACTAGATCTGACCAATCCAAATTCCAAAATTTTCTGAGTTGCTACACCAACTCTTCCTTCTTCAAGAACCATCCTACTACCAGGCTAACTACCAGTATCCCTTCTGGAACCCATTCAATATGGAACTCAACTCCAGATGTAGACAATCTTCTGATTACTTCAGTAGCTCCTACTTCCACATGAGAACCCTCAGTCTCAAAAGATTGCCCAAGAAAAATTCACAAACTAATCGCAAGTCACTTTTGCGATCCTACCTAGTTCGGATTCCAAAGAAGTTGTCCTCTCTTTACCAATTAAAACAGCATTAAGATTCTCCAACAAGGTTAACTCTTCAAGAAAACTTTCACCATCTACCCAGACTGCTGATAGAAGAACCACCAAGATTCCTGAACATTCGGAGAAACGGGCCACACCGTTGCTTCCAAACTCTACCTCGATGATACTGCAAAGCCAAAAGACCCTCTTGTCAGCTCACAAACACCTCTGAGCTGAAACTGCTACCACAGCTAATCAAAACTTCTAATCCCAAGGCTTCCCGAACCCCAAAAGCCATCAACTAACTACACAACAGACCTTTGACAGACATCCTCTCAAGAAATTCGGGCTCCAAACCAAGCATTAACATCTCGCTCTCCTTAAGGGATGATAAATGAGACCATGCCGAAGAGAAACAACTCATAGACCTTAGTCTCATATTCCAAAACAGCCAACCTCCTTGCTAGAGATCCAGATAACTTTTACATAGACGAGTCTTCCCTGCGGCAGGTAAAGACTGCTCCTCAACTACTTCTAAAACTGCTTCAAGAGAAAACATCTTCGGAAACACCCATGGATACCACGTCTCACCACGCAGCTGACAAGATACCATCACTAGCTTCTTCACTTCGATAGATCCAAATTTTATAAAATCCGCTCAACTGAGCGCAATCCAAACTTATACTTCAAAGATGGACTCTGAATCTTTAAAAGATTTCCTTCGGAGATCAGAGAAATCCTTACTCCAAGCTGCAAAGCTCACTAGAGACGGTATTGCGTCTACAGTCTCGACAGATACACCTCCAACCTCAAACATATGGACCTCTTCCATTAGTGGTAGTCGTATTACACACACCACTTGCTTCATCTACCTCTAAAACTTATGTTGGAAAACCCGAGCAGGTAACCCAACAAATCAGGTGTGTGTGTGTGTGTGTGTATACAAAAATTACAAGTACATCTCTGAAGAAAAACACCACTCTAGAGCCTAGGTATTCGCTCAACCTAATGCTCCGATACCAACTATCACGACCCGCCTTTCTATCACCAGAAAAACACATCATGATTTAAGAAAGAAAGGGATAGAAGAAGAAAAGAAAGATAAGAATAAACTCAACAACATCATATACTCACAGCGGAACGATTGAAATATAATATATTACATAAAATATTACATAGTATCATATACATCAGAGTACACAACTTATACTTTCATATTAGACAGTTATAAACATCTGTCTAACTATACAACTCAAGATGTCACAAAAATATAGACACAACATAAACACAACAGAACCATTATATATCTACACGCGGAAGCCTCCTGCTCCAAATCTCCTCCAGAATTCGTCAAGCTAACCTGAATCCCTCGACTACTCATACATAATATGAGTACCCAAGAGTTTAATGAAACAGAAAATGAACACTTGGGTCAGACAAGGGTATGGTGTGAGTAAATGGTTTAAAATTGCTTAACTTTAGAAAATCCTTTGAAAATAAAGGTATCACGTAAGATTTCCCACACATAAACATGGAAAAGTTTTTACCTTACGCTAACCAAAACATTTGATAGGAAATCCAGTGATGTTATAATAGTGTCTAGGATTTTCAAGTAAATAAGAAATAGCCGAAATTGTTATATTTATTAAATTCCATCTATTAGCCACAAAAGTGGGTAATACAATCAAAACCGTAGGGTCTCGTAGGAAGAAAGGGTTTCCATCAATGGCAAGGCTACTGTGGTACCGCCCGTCATAGTACGTGGCCTAGATCACCGTACCGAGGAGGCACCCTAACTCCCCTGCAACACAAGGCCGGGACCGTCCCTTACTGGACAGTCCCGAACAAGACCACCTCGTGGTTGGCGCGACCAACCACCCACTTAGCCGAAATAAAAAGGGACCTCTAGACAGGGGTAAATCTCGTCCTACTTGGGCATGAACCACTTAACCTTGCTGCACCTCCGCTGTTTTAGCCATTCCCGGTTGATGAGGCTTGAGGCTGCGATTACCTTTATAGAACACATCTATCTTAGAATGCTCATCGTCCACCTGACGAAGTTCTGAAAGCATTCAATCCATACAAGTTCGTTCCGAGTTCGAACGAAACCGAAAGCACTATCTCGTTACACTCATTTTGGAATCACCCTCAGAGTCAACGACCATAGCCCTTGCACTTTGAATCATCATCTCGAACATGAAAGTACTATCTCCATCAAACTCATCACGGAATCACCCTCGGAGTTATATTAACAAATAGTTCTTACACTTCGAGTCTTCACTTGAACTCCCCTTGGATTCATGACCTAACGTTTAATTTGGATCGATGTGGTTTCCGGATATCCAAATATGGAAACCCGATCCCGGTCTCACCGAAATCCAAACGCCATTTTAATGTCCAAGTTGTTTAAGGGTTTAAACTATTAACTTATATTCAGAATAATATAACAAATAGATGAATCACATTATCACAATATATAATTCATATCAACCAATTAATTCACAAAGCAGCACAAATCACATATACAAGATGTCACACCCAAATCATCTAATATCAGTCATCCAATATCAATCACCCAATATCGATCAATCATCCGTAAACATGTTTGATTAACTCTTAATCAATTTAATTAACCTTTAATTAAATTAATTACTATCCTTTAATCACTTGGATTATCTTAATCCTGCGTCATTAATTTATTACAAATTAATTTATTAATCATCTCTTAATGATCTTCCTTAATTAATCTCCCTTGATTAATTATCCTTTAATTACATTCAAGTAATTAGCCTTTAATTCTTTAATTAATTTTCACAAATTAATTATCCTTAACCATATACAGTAATTAACCTTTAATTACTATCATTAATTACATTAATTAATGATCCTTCATTTGCTTCCATTAATTAATCGACTATGATTAATTACATTAATCCTTTATTAATTACAATTAATCATACTTTAATTAATCACTCATTCATCATCCTTGATTACTTTTATTAATTATATTAACTAATGATCCTTATTAATTAATAATTCCTTTAATTAATTAAATAATTAACTTGTAATTAACCATCTTATTAATTAGTCTTAATTAATCATAAACAGTAATTAACAACTTGTATTTACTTATCTTAATTAACTTCTTAATTAATTATATTAATCCTTTGATTAATTATACTAATTAATTAATATTTAATTACTTCATTACGAAATTTTTAATCAATTAAATTAATTAATAATCCTTAATTAATTACTTCATTGATTAATCACATTTTTAATTAATTACACTTAGTAATTAATCTTAAATTAATCACATTCATTAATTAATTAATTACATTAATTAATTAACTAAGTTAATTAAGTAATTAACCCTTAATTACTTTCATTAAGTAATTATCTTCTAATTACTTCCATTAGTTAATTACTCTCTTAATTAGTATCCTTAACAAGTAATTAATCCCATCATTAATTAACCTTAATTCTTTAATTAATTAATCACACTTTAATTAATTAACTTCAAATCAATTATATGAATTAATCCTTTAATTAATAACATCAAGTGATTATCTCATTATCACTTTCACTCAATTACTTTCATAAGTAATTTTCTCTAATTACTTCCATAAGTAATTTCTCTTCATAATTACATTCAGTAATTCACCATTAATTACTTTATTAAGTAATTACACTTAATTAATTCACAATTAAGTGATTATTTAAATTAACCAATCCATTACTAATCATTTAAAATTAATTAAATAATTAGTTAATTTCTTATATTTAAAAAAATCCTTAATTAATTAAGAAAATTATTTATCTTACTAAATCTTTTATTTATTAACAAATCATTAATTAACTATTCTTAAGATAATAACAGTAATTAATTAATCTTATTACCTTAACAAATTGATTATTTTAAATTAATCAAAACTTTGATAACTAAAAACAAACTCTTTATTTATAATTTATTTACATAATTATCATAAAACCTTATTTATTCTTCATAAATTAATTATTTGAATTAATCAAATCTTAATAACTTAAGGCAAACAATTTTATTAGTTTACAAAATTATAACCATAACTTTATTTGAAAATAAAGCATTTAGAAATCAATTTGAAATTTAAAACAATTTAATCATCTAATTTAAACTTTAAAATCCTTGAAACTTTTCAAATCGTTTAACTTAGATTTTATAACTATTTATCTCTTGAAGCTTAATTATCATATTTTTAAAACTTATCCATTTCAATCTAATTTGAAAACTTAGTTTTTAAACATTACTTAAAAACTTTGATTTAATATTTTAAATTGAAAACACCCCTTTTTGAATAAAAATTCAAAATTTAATTAAGTTAATTTCTTTCAAAAGCAACCATCTTAAACATTTTAAATTTGTAAATAAATTCAATTAACACTTTTGAAAGTTTGATTAACATTTTTTCCAAGAACAAATTTTTAAATTCGCAAATCAATTTCCTTTTATAAAAATTAAGCTTGAATAGCACAGGAAATCGTCTCGGGTCAAACCCGAGTCGAACATTACAAAAACTCAGTACACTCCTAAGCAGAACACGCTACCCACGAACAACAACAACAACATCCATTCCCTGCTTCGAGAAAAACACGCCAATAAATCAAGTTCGACCCGAGTCAATTGTTTCTTCCCCAACCTTCCTTCAACACCTAATGCCCAATGTGTGCGGTGCACGTGTACGACAAGTTCATCAACTCCGACACCTTGCCAAGGTCACTCTCAAGTCATCGATCAACTCAACGTCGCACACGACCGTCTAGACTCACTAGTTCTCCACCAATCGAAATTTCGATGATTGGTTCGAAAACCGAAACCAAGAACAGTCAACAAATCCCCTGTCGCCGACAATCAAGACGACTGGAACCATGGCTCTCCTACCAGAGCAACTTCGCGCCACCACGTTGCTATCGCGACCCTCGCGATCGAGACCGCAACTCCAATTTTGCAGAGATCACGTCAACTTCAACACAAACAAAACGACAGTCAAAAACCCTACTTCATCAAAATCCAATCACCTCGGCCCATAAGAAAATCACCATCATTTTTCCAACACTCGCCATCAATCGCACCACCTTCATATCAAAAATTGATCAACACCGCCATGTCGTTCATCGGCAATCGCCCAAAACTCCAAATTCGAACAACCCCTAAATTCCCATGAAACACCAAACTAAAAATCATGATATGTATATTAAAAATCATGATTTTTAACCACTAAATCATTCATGAGATCCAAACAGAAATTAATTTTGTTGATTTTTAACATGCATCAGTATTTTACTGTATTTCCTATTTTACAAATTATTTGTTAATTCAAAAATTCCTGAAACTATTTTTAAAATTATCATCATACCCTAACTCACTATTTTCATTCAAATATCAAGATCTAATATGGGTTAGATTGGAAGATTTTTGAATTTTTCTTAAGAAAACAACTTCTGTAAATAAACAGAGATGAACTTATACAGGTTCTTCTATTCTCAGTCATTTCATACCTTTAACATGCATACATAATAGTATTCATGTAAACATATATTCATTATCATAGCAAAATTCATCACATGCATAAAGAATTCAACTACGATTAAAACTGTTTTTAAAATGTTTACTCACAATTTTGAAAAGGCAGAACAGGTTCTATATCGTTTTTTTCCAGGCTTTGAAATTTTGTCTGGAAAATGTTTTGATTGCCTTGCTGTTGAAATTGAATCCGTTGCATGCCCATAAATTTTTGATTTTAAATGCTTAAACTTGTTGTTGATCTTCCATTTGAGTTACAGGTTTGAAGTTGCAGTAGGTTTAGTTGATGTGGAAAACTTGTTTGCAGATTTGAATTTCAGGTTTTAGTTAAGAAAGAGAAGACAATGTTTGGGAAAGAAAAGAATTTGAACTGAGGAATGAAAGTATTTGTAAAAAACAAAAACTAGTTTCTTCTTTAAACATTTATTTAAAAATTAAAATAAAGCAAAAAAAAAATGTTGCCACTTGTTGATTTAAATGATACATAAGTGACAAATGTATCTTACATGAGTTCATTTATTAACAGTTGTCTAAATCTTGACTTATGTAATTACAAATGTTTAAACCATCTTTAAATTAATTACACAAGTATTCATGTTCATATATCATGTTTATATTAATTTATATTTAAGGCTTAAGCTTATATGTATATTTATAAACCATGTTCATGTGTTATTGAAAGAAAGAAATTTAAAAGCAACGAAACAAAATTTAAATCTTATTTTAACACAAGCTAAAATATTTTTGATTAATATATATTGGTTTTGAAAATATAGGATTTAATTTTAACTAACTTTGTAAAATTATTAACTTGAATTTTAAAAAAAAACTTCAAATCTCAATATATGTAAAATTTGAAAACATACCATTTATTAAAATAAAAGATTTCCTATTTACAATATATACATATGTATATTTACATTTTAAATAGAAAATATTTTTGACATTAGTTTTGAGAATTATTGTGTTAAATTTTGAAACAACTTCAAATCATGATATATACATACATGTATATTACAATTTGAAACTACATATTTTATTTAAAAGAAAAGATTTTCTATTTACAGTATATATATATATACCAATATGTATATATACATTATAAATAGAGTAAAATTTTATTAGCTTTGAAAGATAATCTTATCAAATTTAAATTGTTTAAAAAAAATATTGATCAATATTGCCAGATTAAATATTTATTAACCTTTAAAAGATTAAATTTACCAATTTAAATTAAAATTATAAAGAAAAATTACCAAATCAATTTAATTATAAATGCAGATTATTAAATTGATATTGTCCAAAATTCTGGGTTGTCACACCAGGTATTCAAAGAGATAAGAATGTGTAATATTTGTCTTATGAAAATATTATATATATTTAAAGCATATATAAATATTTAATTTAAATTCAAATTCAAATCGTTTCAATGTCCGTGAATCAAAATTTCAATCTCCAATCGAAGCATGCCACCAGGCGTTTATAATGTTATACCCCTATTCCGAATGCAATGGAAAAGGTTTTGAGTCCAAATTCGATCGTGTGGAGAAGATTGCTTTTTGGACCCAGCTATTATATTACATTTCGATATAATTTTATAGCGCATTTGCTTATCGAACGATCACACGACAACTCAGAATGCTATGAAAATTGAAATCCGATAATAGTACAATGTTACGGATTCAATGGAACTGGTTTCATTGAATTCCGAGACTGTGTCTCGGAATGATATTTTTAAATATCGATTTAAACGGTAAAATTTCAAAACTGAACAAAACGTTTTCAAATCAAATTCTGAAGCTTCCATTATCTTCTGTATTATCGTTATAGATTTTTCAAGCCTTTAAAATATTTTTAATCAGCTTAAGACTTTAGATTTAACCATTTATCCAATTTCCAGTTGTTAAATTCAATAATTAATTACCCAAGTAAATAATGATATTTGAAATTCAATTCAAATTAACACTAAAAAATTTAAAATCATTTAAATATTTCAATTTCAAACGTTTAAAATTCTGGGTCGCCACATTCTTCCTCTCTTAAATGAATTTCATCCCGAAATTACTTGTTAAGAAGAACGATCCTTAACTCATCCATTATTTTCCCCAAAATCCAACAGTTTTATCAACAATTTTTTTTTGTTAGAGCCCCATTATAATTTCAACTAACTTTCCAAAACCTTCCATAAATTCCAAACAACGTTGTTTTCTTAATCATTCAAATTTAAATTTTGAAAATTTTCTCAAAATTTTTCTAACTCCATAAATTTTTGAAAATTTTCGCCAGCTTCTTCTTTGCGCAGCTAGCTCGGTACGACTACAAAATGCCACAATGGGCCCTCAGCTTCAAAAAGAAAAAAAATGGCCAAGTGGCTAGACAAGAAAATCATCAAATTTCATATTAAAATTCAAATACTTATCTTTTTCGAGCAATTCAAATTATCTTCGAAATCAAAGTCCAGTTCCCTTTTCCTTTTAACACACATGTATATCCTGCTTATCATTTTACACGATCACGTCCCTAGGAGTTTGCCTCCACGATCGAACGAGGCGAATTCATCCCCCCAGAAACTCGTGCATGCGAGTGCGACTTCTTTAAAAAGGAATGAGGTCGGTCGATTTCGAATCGACGAATACATGCCCTAATTATTGAACGAGGGAGAATGAGGATTTGAGTTTCAAAAAGAGCGACGTGATTTTTTTAAAGCTTCGGCCATTAATTTTCAAATTGAAGCTGCTGTGTTTTTAATTTTGAACGAGAAATGGTTTTTCATTCATGTTCTTTTTTTCCTTTATGATTCGTATAAAATATTTTTTCATAAATACATGGCAATGAAAATAAAAGTAAGAAGACGCGTGTTTCACTACAAAGGACCCGTGGTTATAATTTCTCTACATGTTAGAAGAGAAGAACGGGTATAGTTTATCTTGTGAAAACATTATTAAATTTAAATTTAAATTTAAATTGTTTAGAAAAAGAAGCCTAAAATTTCGATCTCCTATCGAGGCGTGCATTCAGGCGTTTATAATGTTATACCCCCATTCCGAACGCACTGGAAAAGGTTCCGAGATCAAATTCGATCGTATCGAGAAGATAGCTTTTTGAACTCATTGACGTTTTTCTTGGTGTATATTCTTGGCGTACAAAATCTCTCAAACTGTGCGGTACCATTGGAAGTAACGTCTTAAGATTGTTGGTGTATATTTTTGGATTTCTAGTGAAGTGGCATAACGATTATAAAATCAAATCTACTGAGTTCGCTTTGAGGCACCTCAATGACGTTTTTCTTAAGACGTTATTTGCCATCACTAGTTGTTTAAACAAATAAATGAGTGTTGTAGGTTAAAGTAAATCGCCCTCCAAGACATAATGGAGCGGAGATGATTATTCTCCTTGGTTGTTTGCAATAGCGCTGTCAAAATCGATTCAAACTATCTTCTGAATGACTATATAGACAAGAGTATTGAATTTGTGAACTGTAGTACTACAAACCCAAAAATAACTTTAAAATATGGGAGGAGTGGAGAAGAAGAATTTTAAAACATAGGAAAACTGAATTTGCAATGTTTTCTTGGTGTTTCTAATTTCAAAGAAGAGAAATTAAAACTGAAATGCTTTTTGAACTTTGCTATTTATAGTTGCAAAGAGATACCTTTTTGTCGTGAGAAGATGTGTAACGACCCGTAAAATTCGATGATTAAAATGAGTTAAATTAATAAGATTTTTAATTAAATTTAGAAAGAAATAAAAATCTTATAATTATATTGGAGCGAATGTTAGAAATTAGATGTAGCAACTCTAATTAAAATTAACAAGTTAAAATAAAATTTCAATTAATAGAAATAATGTAAATTGTCATACTTGGTTATAAGTTTAATATAAGAAACAAATGGAAATGTTGAATTAGTAAATCATTAATAAAAATATAAACTAGAATGGAAAGTGTAAATGGTTGCATTTGGGTATAAAATTTAAAATAAGTAAATAAAAAGTAGGCATTTAATTTACCCATGGAATAATACCCATGGAATAATACATTAATTAATAGTAACTGAATGTAAATTTATGTAATAAGGTTGATGCAAGTTATTAATTTATGAATATGAATGAAATTCTAGTTTAATAAAATAATTTAAATGTTATGACTTGCTTATAAATGGAATATGAGAAGCAAATGTAATTATTAAATTAATGTGTGAAATAATATAATAGATGGTAATTGGTTAGGAAGAATGAACATATAAGTATTATAAAGGGTATAATGGAGACAAATGGTTGTTACTAGTTAATTCACCAAATACAAATAAAGATAATTAACTGTACTTTAATGATAATTAATATAATAACGGAAAGGGCGAATGTAAATTAAAATAGTAACGTACAGTTACTTATAAAGTAGTAGTTGGGGTAATAAAAAGCTTGAGACCGAGTAAATAAATTTATTAAGAGTACTAATTGTAATTGGATGTAGATTTAAAGTAATAATGTTAATGCAAGGTAAGAAATGCTAATTAAAGTCAATAATAAATGAATGGTAAGGATGTAATCTAAGCTAAATTTTCGATAGATTAAATGTGATTACGATAAATTGAAATTATGTAAATGTGTAACTTGGGTTTGTCAATAATAAATGTATAAATGCAGTTAAAAGAAAATGATGGAAATAATAATGTATTGTCCGTTTATTTTGTCTATTAATTGAAATGAGAAATCAAATTTTAATAAAATTGGAAATCTTAAATGAACTTTAATGTATATATATGAGAATTAATGCAAATAAATTTATGGAACCAATGGTAAGATCTTAACTAATTATAATTAATAATTGGAGATAACGCCAATTTTATTTATTTATAATATGACTATTGTTTGATTTAAAGTATAAAAGCATGATTATTATTAAATTGAAGTGTAAAAAATCAATAATTGAATTAATTACAAATAAATGAAATTAAACATTTAATTTTTGCGTTAATTGAAATCAATATGGAATGCAAGAATACTAAGGTAATAGTTTGTAAATCCAATGTTAAATTTTATCCATTTGATAATAATGAATTGAATAATAGAATGAAAGTGAATTTAATAGATTTATTGGAATTAAATTTATAATGTTGAATTTAATGAAATTGAAGATTAATATTGAAATTTATAAATTAATCATCCCTAAATTGACATTCAAGTTTGTTTAAATCATTATAAATGATTGAGGAACCATAAGTGATGAAATTTGTCAATTTTCGAATTGAAAATTAAAATTTGATTTAATTAATTAATTTTTAATTTATCTAATTAATATAAAAATAGTCATTTTGGCCACTGACTCGGATTTCGACGAAACCAGTTTCATCGGATCTGTAATGGTGAATTATTGCAGGATTTCAAGTTTCGTAACGATCGGACGTGTCGTTTGATCGTACGGACTCGAAACGCGTTGAAATCAATGAAATTGAAATCAATTGAAATCAATTTGAAAAATATTGATTTTTGCATAACTTCTTCATACGATGGAATTTGGACATGAAACCTTTTTCGTTGCGTTTAAAATATTTTAAAACATCTATTTTGACATATGGTTTGACCCAATTTCGTTCCGGAGTCAGAACGGGCTTTTCGGGCCATTTATCGTTCAGCGCGTTTATATATCGGGTTCATCTATTCTATTTTCAACTTTGCCTATAAATACCCGATTATAAATCCTAGCCTGCTTCTATTTCTCTTTTGTCTGTATGTACAAATTAACTATCTCTCCTCCTCATTTCAATAGCAGACAAACACTTAATTCCAACTGCAATTCAAAATCAAAGTCAAATTTCAAACTCCACTAAATATGTCAAATTTTATATCAATTCGAAGCCCTCGAAGAGCATAACCCAGATCTGTAATTCGTTTTCCTATTTGTATAACTGTATAGCCAAATATCGATGAACCATTTTTGGCCTTTCATCGCTCGACGATGAACTTCGCCTGATCGGAAAATCCTTTCTGGGTTTTGTAGAGGAGACTGAGGAGATGTCACCGGCGTGATTCATTCGTTGGATGGACGGTCGGATCGTTGGCAAATTTTGACTAGGGTTAAAAAATTGGTGGCTGCGTATTGTTTCTCGGTGAACGCGAGACAGTCGCGGGGGCAGAGGGGCTTCGCGTGGCATGGACGCGTGGGCGGCCTGACTGGGCGAGACGGCGGCAACCTGATCGGCGCATAGGTGGCGCGTTTCTCGATTGAACGTGGTGGCTCTGAAGGTATTCGAACGGCTTAGGGTTTGAAAGGTAGCAGCGTGCGTGTACTATGCAGATGTTGACGTGGCCGAGATTGGTAGCTTATTTTTGTTTAATTCAAATTTCTATTTCAAATGTTCTTATACGCATAACTTTTGCATACGGACTCAGTTTCACGTGCGGTTTTCTCCGCTGGGATCGAAATAAAATTCCAAACATTTTGGCGTTGGTTTGGATGAACTTGGAGACTGCTCAAATTTTGAGTTTAAATTGGATTTAAATTCAATTTAAATTCAAAAGGTGAGTGTTTTAACCCACTCACAACTTCTAAAATTTCTTATGTTTGTTAAATTAAATTTTTGTTGTAATTATGCATTTATTTATGACTTTTTCGTATATTTTTAATCATCATCTCAATTATTGCATTTATTTAAATTAAATCATTATTTAATTTATTATTGAATATAACTGCTAGTTAATTACATTTATATATTATCAGTTATATATTTATATTGATTGATTGTTTGGATGATGATTGTAATGGATGTATGATTTGTGATGGATGAATGGATGTTGTATTATATGGTTTTAAACTGCAAATTGTTATGCACTTTATTTCATTTGGGATTGCGGTTTGAAATGATATATAACCATATTTTTATTTTAAATTGCGGATTGAAATGATAAATATCTGTATCACTTGACCATAGGATAGAAAATTATATACAGACACCGCCGGTCTATATATATAAATATTTTGAAAATGATTTTCTATGATTTTGGATAGAATTATACGGTTTAAATAAATATTGATTCTTTTTGATATTATATAAAAATATCTTATATATAATTAAATTTATGTATTTAAGCTATGTATAAATCTGTTTAATGACAATAAGTTAACTAATGGAGTTTGATTTCTTAAAATAAGCATGGTTAAGTATTTAAATCATATTTTATATAGAGGTTATAATGATTTAAATAAATAAAGATTTGGAAGATAAAAAAATGAAATGGATGTGAATCAAATTATTTAAGAATTCTACTTGAATAAATTTGATTCGAAATTTAGATAAATTTGAGATTTTATGAAATTGAATTTATTTAAGAATTAAACCAACAAGGGTTGATGTGAAATTTATTAAACTGGAAATTTTAAAAGGTAAAATTATTATAACTTGATTTTTGGATCTAGGCGAATTAAATGATTATTTCAAGTAAAATGAATTGAAGGCAATATGTAGTTATTTGTAATTTGAGTTTTATTTAAATAAAAAGGAGTTTATTAAATAAAATATTTCAAAACTAAATAATAGGAAATTTAATCGTTGAATCGAAATTATCAAATTTAGTTTTGAAATTTTGGACTATTTAAAGCCTTGAAATATATCGCAATTGAAATGTTTATAGAAATTGTAATGTTTTGAAGTTATGAATTTCAAAGCATTATATTTTAAAAGTGTTAAAATTTCAAATGATTGGTTTTGAAGTATATAATTTAGAAGTGCTATGATTTTGAAAAAAGGATATATTTGAAATAAAAAAATGATATTATATTGATTTGGATTTATAAATGATACCATATTGATTTGATTTTTAAACGAAAATGATATCGCAATTATATGGTTTTGAAATGAATATCTATTCTGTTTTGAAGCATAATTTTATTAAAATGACCGCGGTGTTATAATAACGTTTGATTGTTGAAGAGACTAGGATCGGAAGTTGTCATACTCTCTGCCAACTTCGAAAACCACTTTAACAACCGTGTATGCGGTGGAGATTCCAGAATGAAGTAGGATGGTGGCGGCATTTCCTTTGAGGTAAATACGTGGACCCGACTCTCGTGAGTAGACATAAGGTGGCTAAAACAGGAGCAATTGACGGGCTAATGAGGTAGCACCTTTGATCGGACACATCCCTTCGATATTATACTTTGACTTTTGATTTGATTCGGTGGCCACTTTTGATTTCTTTGATTTGAGGGTGTGGCTCGAGGTGGACGGTAGCTGCGGCTATGCGTTACCACCGGCCCGGAAGCGTGATTGGTGTATCTACCCTGGCATTGTCTAGTTGTGCCGTGTCACATACCCTAGCATGCCTTGTGCGAGTTTCTATTTGTGTCGTACCTATGGAGTATCCTCTGGTAGCCTCCCGATCAGGAGGTATTACGGTATTGTATAGACTATTGGCACTATTACGTGTGAAGGGGAATATTGGGTCACTCCTTAACGCTATTTAAAAGTAAGTTTGTTTTACTAATTGACATTATTATAATAGCGAAATATTACTACATAGTAAATAGTTTAACGGATCCTAAGGAGATGTGAATCCCGAGCATCTCTTGAGTTACTGCACTCACGTTAGACACTCGATAGGAGATGTCAAATCCCGTAAATATCTCTGACGCCGTTACACTCATATTTACCATTTATTTAACTTACATAAGATCTTTTAGTTCTGACTCGAGTGTTTTGTCTTTTCAATTCGCTCGGGTCAGCCTGAGCATTTCAGGATTCGAAGATTTATATTATTATTATTTATTGTAGTATTACGCCACCTTCATACTGTTTCCGCTGCATTATTAATATTCTCTGGTATGTGTAACTCTAATATGTATTATATAAGTAAATCAAATGTTTTGTAAAACAGCTTCCTGAACTGTATATTTGATTATTATATTTTATCGTTCCGCTGCAAGATTCTATTTTGTTTTTCTTTCTCTGCTTTTTCTTATTTATCCCATAACAATCCGCCCTTTTGTATGGTTTAAGTCTGACGTGTGTGGTTTATCGTCGATTCAAACCGTGCAAAAAGGCGGGACGTTACAAGATGCGTCCATTCGTTTACAATAGTCATTTCTCCCATCCGTATTCATTCATTTCAAACGTTCTGTCGTTTTTGCAACAGTCATGTTTTCCGTTGTTATTAACAGTCATATCTCTTGTTGTTTTCATCTATCTAAATTTGAATTCTATGCTTGTTAACAAGTTAAAATCTGGTCTGTTTTTAACTAAAACAATGTTATCCAAAAATACATTTGGACCTAAACTCAAACCTAGCCCGGTCGATCGACGACGGGCGTGTGGTGGTTGTGCATGACCTCCATCTTCACAAAAGACCAAACATTGTGGCTCAAAGAGTCCAACCTTTCATTGAGAAATGCATAGTTAAACAAATATAGCTCCCAATATTCTAAGATGTGGGACTACCATATTCTCTCATTCTTCCTCTTCTCTTTCTCCTTCCCATTTTAAAACAAATAACTCACAGAAACAATTTTATAAAAGCTTAAACTAACGCATTGTTTTTTACATAACAGTTTATAAGGCATCGTTTATTTAAAATGCAGAATGTTGAAACTGAATTCTGAATGTTGAGTAGGTTTGTTTACATTTTGGTTAGAAATCTATTTTGTGAAAATAAATTACTATTTTGACAATATTACCCCTCAAAATTAAAAATAATTATTCTTTAGTGCAATTATCATACAAAACACACTTGATCAATGCTATGTCTTATATTTATATACAAAAAAAACAAACGCTTACATGTGCAAGTATTACATAATCTAATGAACACGTTGAAAATAGAAAATTTGATCGTAAATATGTTTCGTCTGAGTTTGGTCGTTAAGAAAATATTCCATTATAATAAAATTGAAGTTTGCTTGTGTTTAGATTATCAATTAATATTTTCAGCATTATTAATACACACATTATATGTGTATATGTGTGTCTATATGTGTGTGTTCAAGGTGTTGAAATAAGTTACTATACAAATAACTTGCGATTTTGTCCAACTTTTCATAATTTTGTAATATGTTGATTTTTTGCGTTTGTGTCGTAGATTTTGTTTAAATTTTCACTTATCATAAATAAATATGTATTGTTTAGTTTGTCGAATTATTTATTTATAATTTTTTTACATCTGCATTACATAAATATTTAACTTTAAATTGCATGCAAACTTCATGGTAGATTCACTTTAAAAAAATTCATCACTAATTTTTAGTATATTTGTTTTTAGTGATTGGAAACTACACTATAAAATTAAAATCAAATAATACAAAAAAAAATCACCAATTGAAAATAAAGTTGATGTTATGTTTGAACTATTCTAATTGTTTGATATAATTAAAAAATATTATAAAAAAAAATATTATGTTGCATATGGGCATAATGGAAAATGTGGTGGTGATTGGCACTTACAATAAGCATTAAAAAATTTCTTATTCAATTAAATGAATAAAAGAGCTTAATAAAAGAGCTCAATGAAAACGCTTATTTGAAAACAAACATGCTAACAACCACTTATCACTTATTAATTAAGCATTCATCCTTTTTTGCTTTAAAACAAACACAGCCTAACTTTGATGTATCATTTTTTTATGGTAACATGTTATTTCTCTGTCATTTTGTTTAATGGTTGGTTGCATAATTCATGCCCACCAAACAGCCAATGATGCATATAGTAAGTATATTTATCCATATATATTGTATTAACCAGACCTAATTTTTCTTCCTTAATTTATCATTATCTTCAAAGGTTGTATTGAGTTTGCATCCAACTATCCAAGAGAACCCGGCGGGTGAAGCATCCATACCCCGGGTAAATTTATATAGAATAGGAGAGCACGTGGTAGGAATTGAACTGTGTCTTTTTACCAGAAAGACAAGCCGTCTTTCCACTACGCCGCACCCACGACACCCAAGATATATTTTAATGCACCCCCATTATCATTTTTGTTAAATTACTTGGTTTCATACGAATATAATCGCGTACCAATTCATATGATGGTCCTCCTGTAGGGTTTCAATTACTGCACTGGACAATATAATCAAAGATGCTCTAAGGAGTTAGGTAATGGGCACAAACATGTGTAATTACAAAACAAATTTAATTTGTGCCAAAAATGATAGGATAATTTAATTTGTCATGTTGTAGTTGAGAAACTAATAACAAGAATGACAAACTAATTACCTTTAGTAAACAAATGACAAATTACTTAAATATTGAAGCTAGGCATAAATTACATTCTATTATTTGAATTTAACTTGCAAACATAAGCTCTATATAAAGGTTCTTTTGTTCATGTAATATGGTACATATTGTCTTTGAAACTTGTAAAGCAATTAATGGTTCTTCTTTAACATGAAATAAATTGCAATGTATCATATCATACATCAAAAACGTGAGTGAGTTGATCCACATCCCATGAGTATAACTAGCTAATGCTAACACTATAAATTCTTATAACTCAAACATGGAAAGAAAACTTGTAAGAACTTATGGAATAAATATTATTAATGTACATGAATTTCAAAGAAAAACACTAAGATAGCGTTTGGTTTGATGTTTTTAGTTTTGAGTTTTCATCCATACAAAGATGCACGTGACGCATGTATATTGTCAAAAACGACCAATTTAGAAAAAGAATTTAACATACAAGATAGAATTTTTTTTTATTTTCGTGTTTTGGAGAGTAACACAAGCATGTGAAACAATCTATTCTTCCGTTATCTTTCTATCCACTTCGTCCTTCCATCTGTCTTTTTTTCATCCTCTCCATCGTTCCTTCATTCTTTTCATATGTGACATACATATTGAAAATCGAAAACAAAAAATTCGTTTTTAAGCCAAACACTGCCTAAGTTTTTTAATTGATATTTGTCGAAAAACTAAGATTCCATTTAGTTTTATTTTAAGTTTTGCATTTTAACTTGCATGATAAAATATAAGGAGATACTAAAAAATGTACGTTATTATTATGATAAGAAACGATGGATGAGATGGATTGACTTACGTGCTTTTTTTATTTTTCAGAATACGGAAATTAAAATAAATTTATTTTTTATTTTATGTATTAAATCTATTTTTCAAATTGTTTGTCTTCTAAACATAATATGTCGTGTGCACGTTTATTTGGATGGAAAACCAAAATTAAAAAAGCAAACCAAAGAAGATCTAAGTGAACGTAACATGGATGCAAAATTAGTTTTTTTATATTTTCATCCTGTTTTTTCACGATATAGCTTAAATGGAATATCCACTTTGTAGCTTTTTTATTATACGTTCGTGCTTCATCAATAGAATTAACCATCACTACAACAAAAATACTTTATTACCACGCCCTTTTTACAATGGATATTGGCTGTCCGTTGTAATAGAAGGCTATTACAACAGTCCATTGGGGCCTGTTGTAAAAGATGTCCTATACAATGCCCTTTTTACAATGGACAATGACTGCCTGTTGTAATAGAATGCTATTATAATGGTCCTTTCATGTCCATTGTAATAGATGCTAGTTTTACAACGGTCCTTTCCTGCCCGTTGTAAAATCAATCCCCTTTTATCTCGTACAAGTCGCCCCAAAATCATTCATATCGACCCCTACCTCCTTTTTATTTCTTCCATCTCAGATTTGAATCGATGTATAAAAAATCTAAACAAATGAAAAAACAGAATTGACGTGCGATTTGAGCACATCGCGATGCCAGACGCAAGCGAGAGAGAGGGGAGACGTTGGAGGATTTGCAAGCGTCCGAGGCTAAGGTTTTTCACGTTCTTTTCCACGCATGCGCGACCACTGGAGGTGGTCGAAGGGCGGCGCTGGAGCATGGAGATGGTGGAGGACTGTGGCGAAGGGCGTTCATCGATCGAAAAAAAAGCAAATCACAAATAGGAAGTCGTGCTCTGGGAAGTGGTGATAGTAAGAACGAGTCGATGATTAGGTAATTAATTTATTTAATCTCGTTAGTTAATGTGAAATTTGATTGAGTTTTAATTATTGCTTCTTCATCTTCGATGGTGGGCCGGCGTTGGCAACAAGCGCGACTATGATGGTGGGCGCGTCTCTAATAGCGCGACGAAAATGGCAACAGTAAATTGGCTTTGCGTTTGAGGCTTGGCAACACGAATGTGAGGTGCGGTGATCGATTCAGAAGTGGGCAAGGGTCGGTGGATGAAGTACGGCCTCTCGAGTTCGTCGTCAATCGCAGTAGGAGCTTGCATCATCGAACGGTGGCAGGAGGAAAAAAGACACTTTGTGCTGCATGCACCCAATGTTCGAAGTAAGTATAGGGAGGAAACGTGCTCGTGATGGCTAGCCTGAGCAATTACTGACAGCGTGGGAGTGCAGGCGCAACATGAGATGACAAGGAAGGAAGAGGAAGTTAAAGCACAAACCTGGTTGAAGCATGAGGTAGAGTTAAGGCAGCGATGGATAAGGTGATTTACTTTTAACTCATGAATTCCATTTCTAAATGCTAGGAAATAAACATATATATGAAACTGCTAACAACAAATATGAAACCGCTAATAACAAATCATTTTTCATCACGTCCCAATGTAATTTTATAAATTTAGAGTTCATACCATCCCGGCTCTTGCTTTTTGTCATTTTGCAACGAGAAAACTGCATTTTTTATTTCTTCAATAGAAATAGCTTATAGTATAAAACCCTTGCCTTCTTCATTTGTGGAGGCCTTAAATTTTGGCATTGGAAATACTTGTGAGTTTTGTTGTCCATTAAATAGTTCTTTGCAATAAGAAATTTCTTCTTGTTCATTGCCATCTGTTTTTTATAAGCATTCACCGTTTTGTTTAATCAATGCTTGAAATTATTGACGTATTTCCTTTTTGACATTTTCACATGAACAAACATTGTATTAGTATCCCCTTATTGTAGCTACTGCACTTTAGACTTGTGTAGTTACTAGTCCAGAATACTATATTTTGTGGTAGTTGGTAAATTTGTCTAGTTACTAACATTGCATCATAGAAATTTAGGTTTTTAGGAGTGTTTCACCCCTTCAACAACCGTGTTTTCATCTTCTTCTGCCTGTTTTGAACAAGTATCCAGTTTTTCTCTGTTTTTATTCCCTTCCTTCATCAGTTTTTTTACATCCCATCTATTCTATTATATATAAAATGAATATAAAGCAAATATTTATCTACCACCCCACTGAACCTCACTTCAAATACTAATTTCTCAGCAATATTGCCTTAATTTATTCGCTTTAGCCCTCCCACATGTGTTAACAATATGCAAAATTTCATACGTTCCCTCCAGAATATGTCTTAAACTGTAAAACTCCCGATCCCAATTAATTAGTGGGGATGAAGCATGAGGTGGAATTTAGAAACTTCAGCTATTGTTTAGATTTCAGTCTGTCAAGTAGAATTAGAGAATGCTTTGCCTTGATGTATCATGTATCCATTTGATCCTGCTGTAAAAAACATATCAAGCACTTGTACATTCGAAAATACTAGTACACCAACTGTAACCATGTATTAAGTAATAAAGTCTACTATCATGTTTACAGCATGAAAATACTTGATATTTTATTACAATGTTCTAATTAATAATTGATATGCAAGTTACCTAGAATGCCATTGACAAAATAAATTCATTTATCTAAAGGTAAACAAAAATTTTCTAAAGGATTTATCATTATGAAAAAACATATTCATTTATCTTTTGTTCAGAAAAGATAAATAATTTTATCTTTATATTTAAAAAATAAGTTCATTTATCTTTTTTGACAAAAATATTAATTGACTCATCTTTTTTTTAAAGGTAAAATCAATTTATATTTCTGATGAAATGTATAAATTCATTACCTCTTTAAATAAAAGTAAAAATGCTAATCTTTTAGATAAAAGACTACATCGTTTCTTTTAAAATATTGTCATAGCAAGCATTTAGTGTTAGAAAGACATCCATTTACTGAACTAAGAAGTACATAGGCTGAATATCGTGGAAAATGTTCGAAAAACAGTAAAGCTAGCAAAGAGGTACCTGCAATATATGCGTAAGGAGGGAATTTAACATATTTACACTGTGTTGACGATAGTATAGCACCCATATCTATAAGAGTTTTTGAGTTTTAGACACTGTCACCATAATGGATGGTGTGGTGAGTTTCTCTTCATGATTCTTTTTGTTCCTTCAAAAGACAGTGTAAATTTTGAAATAATAATGTATGATTCTGAAATAATAATGTATGGTTTTCAGGAACAAGAAGCTCGAACTTAATGAGGCACTTGCACAAAGGCTTCTTGCCTGCAGTTTGTTCAATTCCAACGCCTGGCTATATGGTAAAGTAAAACTTTTACTTCTACATACAATGACGTGATGATGAATTCATTGTTTGAGGTTATTTCTGTACATGGTTCAGTTTGGAAAGCAATAATATGCTCGGACATAGCAGCAGGGACAACTAGGTATGGTTTTACTGCAATGGACAGGCCAGAAGGGTTCCCTGTGCTAGATGTGGTCTCTCTAGGTGAACAAACTTGTGATGTCTCAATTGTGCCTGAGGTAAAAAGCATTTTTTTAATGTAATTTCAGACATGTATCTGATGAAATGAGTTTGACCACTGCTTTATTCCTTTGTTTTAGGATACAAAGGAGCTGGAAGAGAAGAAGATAGGAGTAAAAGGGCTTGGAAGGAAGAAGACAAACGAGGATGAGCATTTCTCATGGAAGAATGACGTGAAAGTGCCATGTGGGAGCATCGTGGACTCCGGGTACAAGGATAGCCCACTTGATTACAATGAATATGCTGTCTACGATCCAAAAATGGTAAGAATTAAGAAGAATTATGTTTAACTCATGTTACACACGATATTGTCAAAGCTCAGTGTAGGTTGACAACTGAAATTCTCAACGGTTGTTATGAAACTATTCGTCACGTGTATATTAGAACCATGTCAATGTAAACTTATCTAACTTTTTGGAATGTGTTGGAATTTTATGACTCTAGATTTTAGTCTTTTCGTATGTGATTTTGGTTGTTTTATGATAACATTTACTACTCGTTAAATTATTCATTATTGGTATGGATGCTGCTGTAATTTTTTTTTAAAATTTGCATTTATTTTGCAACGGTCAGAAACCGTTGCAATATCATGTATTACAATGGACATTGCCCGTTGTAAAAAGATGTATTACAACGGGCATTGCCCGTTGTCAAATATGATCGACCTATTACTGTAGGATCTAGATTAACTCTAGAGGGGGGGTGAATAGGGTTATAGCAAATTTTTCCAAATTAAACACAGAAATAAACTGCAGAAATAAATATGCTGAAAAGTAAATCACACACAAAATTTTCCCAGCTTCGGCAACCCCTGCCTACTGCTGCATTCCCAGATTTCTATTAGAATTAAACAGTATCCCGCTTACAAACACTCTACTAGACTCGCAAACCTTTGCTCCCGCTCACAAACACTCTACTAGACTCGCACACCCTGCTCCGCCTATAGAGTTTCGCTTACTCGCAAACTCTGCTCCGCCTATAGAGTTTTGCAAACTCGCACACCCTGCTCACTGAACTAATTCTAACTAGACAATCTGACACCACCTACAACCTAGGTGGTGATTTACCAATTCTTTGACTTGAAAAGAAAAAACAACTTCAAAAATAAAACCAGGAGCAAAAATTTAAATATAAACTTTAATCCTTAATTTTTGCTCAAAATAAAAAACCCCTTTTTAATAAAACCCTAAACAAAATAATCCCCTTTTAACAAATAAGGCCGGCCCCTTATTCTTTAACCCGATCCACTGTCTTTTGTTTGTGAAGAAAAATGGTGGCCCTCTGTTGTATTCTTTGTTTGATCTGAATTTAGGGCTTCGGCTCTTGCGATCTAAATTGGGGCTTTTCAATATTCGATTCCTCTGATTTGTGTTGCTCGTTGCTCGCGGCTTTTCTGATGATCGATTGTTGCTCCTCTGTTGATCGATTCTCGTTACTTGGCTCGCTCGTTCTCTGATGATCGAGTTCATTGTTGATTCGGTATGTAATCTCTTTCGTTGTTGGTTTAATTGCTTGCTTCAATTGAACTCGATTGTTGCTTCACTGCCGATGATGAACTTGGGTTTATAGTTGGTTTTGATTCGATTTTTTTTCCCCTTTTTCCATGATGATTTGGGTGATGTATTTATATGAATTCTGGACACTTGATTTTGCTCGTACCAATTCGATACTTTCCTAAATTATGTTTTCCTGATGCACACGGCTTTCCTGATATATTTTTAGACTTGATACTCACGCTTGAGAACGTTCGATTTTCTCTTGATTGATACGGCAGAAACTTTCCTATTTTAATATGCTTTGACTTTGGACTTTTTCAAAGATACAAACTTGATTTTTGAATTCTAACTTCGGTCATCTCGTAATCTTCGTCTCTGGCCATCTTCTTTGGTCGGTTTTAACCCGACCTTCAATTTATATTCTGTAGTCACTTATGCATTGATTCACTTATTCATGCATTCAACATTGCCATTATATTCACTGTTCATCATTTCTCGGCATTGACTTCTGTATATTTTCGAGTTGCATTTGGTCTGCACTTGTGTATATTCTCGAGTTGCACACTGCTTGTTAACTACTGCTTCAACTTGTTACTTCTGGAGTTGTTGTAGTCTTTGTTTTCTGCACTTGTACTTGATATTGCAGTTTCTGGCCTTGTATCATGATGCAGTCTTCATTAGCCCGTGTGCTTGTTTGTGTGCTGTATCATGATGCACTTGTTATCTTCACTGTGTCATCTGCACTTGCATTGCTGTTTGGTGGTGCATTTTGTTGGTCTTCATTTGTGTTTGTTACTGTCCTATATATGATGTATGAACTGCTGTGTTGATCACTGATGCATTTGAAGCTGGTCTTGTTGCCGTTGCTATGCAGTTGCTATGCCTTGTAGCTTGCCACTGACTTGTGTTCCATTTATTTTCTCTGACTTGATGATGTCTTCGACTTTCACTGAGTTTGTTGTGTATACTTGTGGCTGGTCATTGAAACTGGCTGTTGTTGAGTTGATATACTTGTGGTGCTTTCATGTGGTTCCCACTGTGTTGCATTGAGTAGCTGAACTTGTTGTTGTACAATTTGCCTGAGTTTGTTTACTTGGTGGCATGCATTTCTTTTGTGGTCTTCATTTTAGTTCATTGTCATCTGAACGGCTGCCACTGTCTTCTTTGTAGTTGCACTGCACTTTGATGGCTGATCACTTGTATACATACATTCTTGTATGTATATATGTGTATGGCCACTGCAATCTGTAATCTTGAGTTTGGTTTGTCTGCACCTGAGTTGAACCTGTCTGTATATTTGGGTTTGTCCTTGTGCACACCTGTCCCTATAGTGTTATCAAGTGTATATATATATGTGCATGACTTTGTGGCATGTACAGTGATACACTGTGCATGTCACACTGTTCGTGTGTGATGAATTCAAATATAAATGATGACGAACAACCCAAATAACTGAGGCAAACCATATTTACAAAAATCATATTTCATTTTATATTGCAAAAACATTTCTTTTTTAATTTTACTGCGTTAGTGAATATTTTTACAGATTGCTCAGATGCTGGATTCAAACTGGAATGCAGTTGAAGATAAAATACGAGTGTGAGTGATATGTAGTGAGGTTATTAATGTAAATATGAAACGTGATGTATTCAAAACTGTATATGTATAGTGAGAGCATGAATTTGTACTATTCAAGATTGTAATAAATATTTGTTTGAATAAAATTTCTGTTTCCATTCAAATTCTGTGTAATTTATTTTATTCAACAAATATTTATTTAATCTATGAAAATTAAAATAGTACATTAACAAATACATTTAAATGAATGTATATATATTTATTATCATCAAACAAAAGTCATATACTTGCATTTTTTTGATAATTTTTATATGAATTTGGATGCATATGGAAGAGGCTTATATGAAGATATATGCATGCACAAATGAATACAAAGGAAAGAAGAGGGAAATAATTCACGCCATGAACATGGAGGACCCCACCCACTTACCTAAAAGTACAATTTGGAGCTAATGGACAACTAAGTGGAGGTTAAAGCTTCATGCAAAACAAATGATGGATTAATTAGTGGTTAATGGTTACTTGTTGGCCACACTTCCTAAAGGGCATTTTAGGTAGCCCCCTAAAAATGGAATTAGGGTTTTATGCATGTATATATAGCCCTCTTATGTGTATGAAACTATCATCTACTCTTTCATTTTACTTAGGAAATTAAGAAATCAAAGTGTAAGCTCAATGTTCTATGAAATAAAAATGGCTTCCAAGCCTCTTTCTTCTCCCTTTTGTACGTGCTTTTCTTTGTTTTATCGTTAATGTTTTATTTCTATGCTCTCTTTTCCTTTATGTTCATAGCTTAGATTTACATTTATGCAAGTAGTAAGTAGCTAATCTCTTTTGCTTTCTTTGCTTATTTGCTATTCTCCTTTCTTTTTTTAATGTTGAAATTTGTTTGTGTTGCTTCAATGTCACAAATGTATAGCTAAACCCCTTCAATTTAGGGGTGATGAAGCTCTCTAACTTTATGTAATTTCAACGTTTTTTATGATGTATGATCTCTTTGTTTATGCTTCATGAATGTGAATTTTGACGTAAGTTTATACAAGTGGGTTTGATAGCTTATATTGCTTATGCAAATGAGCTATTCTTACTCAACATAAACACAATTTATATCAACATTTGCTAATTAATTTTTGATTATGAAATGAAAGTAAAAATGAAATTTGATGATCTATGTTACTAGTTACAATAGTAAATAGATCATACTTAAAATAGTTTTTGCTTTGGCTTTTTTTTCATGAGAATTGTAAGTGGTATAATTATTATATTATAGTTTGATGGTTTGAGTTATGTTAACTAATAACATAAACAAACCATACTTATGATAAATGCAATGATTAGTTCACTTAATATCAAAGTTAGAGATCATAAATTATGTGTTTGTTGATTTACAAAAATTTGAGAGTGGATTTGCCTCTAAATTGTTCTTTAGTCTAATAATTTTTGAATCACATTTTCTAGTGTTAGCCTCATAATTTCTAGTTAACAAATCCTCTTCGACTTTGGTATAATCTGATTGAATAGAATTTTAAAAATCATCAATTCCCTGTGGATCGACCCGTATTCGCCGCGTGCTACATTCGTACACCGTGCGCTTGCGGTAATTTTTAAATTTAAATTCGTTGGACGGTTTTCTAAACCGATAGAATTTCCGTCGACGAACACTGTTGTTGAGTTGATATACTTGTGGTGCTTTCATGTGGTTCCCACTGTGTTGCATTGAGTAGCTGAACTTGTTGTTGTACAATTTGCCTGAGTTTGTTTACTTGGTGGCATGCATTTCCTTTGTGGTCTTCATTTTAGTTCATTGTCATCCGAACTGCTGCCACTGTCTTCTTTGTAGTTGCACTGCACTTTGATGGCTGATCACTTGTATACATACATTCTTGTATGTATATATGTGTATGGCCACTGCACTCTGTAATCTTGAGTTTGGTTTGTCTGCACCTGAGTTGAACCTGTCTGTATATTTGGGTTTGTCCTTGTGCACACATGTCCCTATAGTGTTATCAAGTGTATATATATGTGTGCATGACTTTGTGGCATGTACAGTGATACACTGTGCATGTCACACTGTTCGTGTGTGATGAATTCAAATATAAATGATGACGAACAACCCAAATAACCGAGGCAAACCATATTTACAAAAATCATATTTCATTTTATATTGCAAAAAACATTTCTTTTTCAATTTTACTGCGTTAGTGAATATTTTTGCAGATTGCTCAGATGCTGGATTCAAACTGGAATGCAATTGAAGATAAAATACGAGTGTGAGTGATATGTAGTGAGGTTATTAATGTAAATATGAAACGTGATGTATTCAAAACTGTATATGTATAGTGAGAGCATGAATTTGTACTATTCATGATTGTAATAAATATTTGTTTGAATAAAATTTCTGTTTCCATTCAAATTCTGTGTAATTTATTTTATTCAACAAATATTTATTTAATCTATGAAAATTAAAATAGTACATTAACAAATACATTTAAATGAATGTATATATGTTTATTATCATCAAACAAAAGTCATATACTTGCATATTCCAATTCCACAATCTCCCCCTTTTGATGATAACAAACATATATTTAATATTTTGGCTGTGTTAAATGTATTTGACCAATGATATACTCTAATTGCTCCCCCTATTTAAATGCTTCCTTTCTAACCAATGCTCCCCCTACATATATGCATACAAATAGAGATATATAAATGAGCCTAGATGCATATGGAAAATTATTTGACCTTTGCTTGATTCTATTTGACAAAATCTTAACTTTTCTCCCCCCCTTTTGTTATCAGCAAAAGAATAATAGTGTTAGAGAAAATAGGGATAAAGTGATCAATATTAATCCAACATTAAACTCAAATTGAATATAAATATTAAACTTCAATAAGAATCAAACAAAAACCATAACTACCCTTGTTAGGCGCATATTCTACTTTTAGAAATGATGGAAATGATGTTCTCATATAAAATCATACAGTTGTATCTACTTGTGGTACATTTATATCAGGAATTTGAATATCTACTAATCATGCATAACCGTTAGGACTTTTAAATGAGATTAGTAGTATTCCAATTTAATTTTAAAATTCAAGTATCTTCTAACCACGCATAACCGTGAGGACTTTTAAATGGGATTAGAATCAACTTGTCTATTTAACCAATTAATTTTGATATGCGTTCCATACATGCATAACCGTGAGGACTTTTAAATGAGCATGGAAGCACATAATCAAAAATCCAAGTAATTCACCCATGTATAACCGTGAGGACTTTTAAATGAGAGTGAATACTTTGGATATTTATTTATTTTTACAAAAAAATGTGAAATGAAAAACAAATGAGTCGTGATTATAGTACCACATATCGACAAACTATATTTAAGATTTGATAAACGGTGGTCGATAGAAATATGATAGATATATGAATGGTCATGGAATCTTTACCCAACAAAAAGTTTTATAACTCCTGTTTGAATTCCTAAAGAAATTTTCCAAATATACCGTTTTTGAGTAATGTATGTTAAATATCAACACTTATCACCTTTTCAATCACTATTTATTTTTTCGATAATTAGCAGGGAGTCGGATTAGTCAAAATTTGTCATTTAAAATCAAATAAAAATTGACTAATCTGAAAATATGGTCAACAATGATTTTCTTGAAGGGGTTATATGAGAAAAAAAATTCTGCTATTTGAAGATTATTTCAAGTGAAAAATATGCTGATATTTTCTTTGAAAAACGATGCAGCAAATGAATGTTTCAAACATTAATCACGTTCCACTAGTAATTTTTCTATCAACTATATTACCAGTGTAATCTGCATCTGAATTTCTCTTTCACTCCAAAATATCACTAACTAAATTTGGTAGACCAAACCATGAAGTGTGCACAGAAAACTCAAACTCAAATTTTTAACAGTGAACAAATTAGAATCAAAAAATCATCATCTCTACAACATCTTAATCTTGGCTGATTTCATTCAGAATACTGTGCATACTTCACTCCATCGTTCCTCTGTGCTCTTCTGCCACTCACAACCCAGCAACTAAATCCCCCCAATTGCCACTTCAATCCATCGTCTTCCCTAAAACAAGTCGTGAATTCAACCTCACTTACCTCTAACTACTCCACTCTTCTACCTGACCGCAAGCAACAACTCCTCCTCCACATCTTCACAACCCCAAACCCACCTCAGTCCGTTCACAATCTCCTCTGAAACACATCGCAATTTCCACTAACGCATAGCAAACCACATCCATCCTCGACCTTCACTGCAGTCGAACTCACAAAATCATCAAGAACTTGACCACCTCACATCCAAATCGAGTTCCCAAATCGAACTTCACCACCAGAAATCACCACCTAAAACCCAATCTTCCTCTGACCAATTCTCGAAATCACCATAATTACACCTCATGGCAAGTTAGCATTGAGCACGGCGACCCAATTTTCATTGATTTCGATTTTATTCACTTATTATTATTATTATTGAAAGGAAGGGGGTCGATGTTTTAACAGGAAAGTAAGATAGTTGACTGTCGAAGGTTATTATATAATTTCTTTTAGTCTTTCGGGTTTGGGTTTAATTTGGGCCAGGGCTTTGTGTAAGTTTGTGTGTGTTTTGTTAAATTTTTTCTTTTTTTAATCTTTGTGGTAAGTTGGTGTGAATTTTGTTTAAAAAAAAAGTTTAGTTAGTTTAGTTCTTCCTTTATTTTGTTTCAATTTTATTTTACTTTCTCCTTTATTCAATTTCTTTTTTTTAAGTAAAACCCTACTTTTAAGTTTCCTTTCAAAAAAAAAAATTGTTTAGTGAAGATTTTGAATTTTTTTTGGGGCTTGTGAGTGTTTGATTTTAGTGTGTCTTCTTTTGTTTTTTTATTGTTTTGTTTAATTTCTACCGAAAAAAACAATTGTCATAGAAAAATTTGTTTTGTTTTAGTTCTTTTGTTTCAATAGTTTTGATTTTACTTTGTTTAGTTTCTCCTTTGATATACAAAAAAAACAAATAAGTTTCTTTTTTGCTTTGTTTGAAAATCTTTTGTTTTGTTTCCTTTGATTTCAACAGTTGTTTTATTTCGTTCGATACATAAAAAAATAATTGTAAATATATCTTGTTCTTCATTTCAGGTTGCCAAAGCAGAAATTCAAAAGGGAAAAATGCTTGCCAACAAATAAACTGCTTTGCTTTGCTAAGAAAAATCGTCGCTAAAAAAAATATATATTGCTAAATAATCTACACGCTCTGGTATTGTGCACATTTATCCTTGTTTTTTTTATTGCATTGTTGGTTGCTTGCATTTGTATTTGTATATAATAATAAAAAAATCAAAATCCAAAAACAAAAACAAACTTCATTTTAGTTGCATTGTAATTTCACGTTTAATTTCTTGTTTTGCATTCATCTCATCTTATTTTCTCTTCTAAGAGCAATACCCCAATTCACATAAGGTGAGGGATTTCATCACCCTTTCCTTAGCCCACAAACGCATTTCATCGTAGAATTTGACTAATAATAAAGGTTAGACGTTGGACCTAAGGGTGTCACGAGCTCACTTAGGGCTTAATTGTATCTTCACAATTGTTTTATTTGAACGATTTTATTTCTTGGTGTCTAGGCTACAGCAGAGTAATTACCAGTTATAAAAATTACGGTGATACGTAAATATTATACTGGTTGTTCCTCTGAAGGTACTTAAACCTTCGGCTGCATTGCTACGGTGATTCGTGGTGCACCGATAACTCCTGTCCGTTACCTGGCTGAGAAATATTTTTGTTGATTTAAGACAAAGTGTGATTATACAATTTTGGGTTAGGAGGTACTAAGGACAGAAAATTGTAATTAAGTCCTTTGCATTCATTTAGTTGCATTAGTTCATGCATATTTAAAAAAAAATCCAAAATCCAAAAAAAAAAATTGTAAATTTTAACTTGATTTTTCATTCAAAAAAATCCTTTTCTTTCTTTCCTTTGAAAATATTCAATCAAAAACAAACATCCAAAAAAAAATATATAATCTTTTCAAAAAGAAAAAAATTGAAAAACAAAAATCAGTTTCCATTTTCTTAAAAAAAATCTTTTTGGTAAATATTTGAAAATTCAAAAAACAAAAGGAAATACAAACCAAAAACATATAAAAAAATTTGAAAAACCAAAAACAAAATAAAAATCAAACTTTTCTTTTGAAAATAAATCTCACTTGTTAAATAGTTTTCTCCCTTGTAAAAAAAAAACACAAAAACACGTTTTCAAATCTTCTTTCACTCCCTAAACTCAATTCTAACTCCTTTCTCTTCTCGACTTTCACTTGTGCATGAGTACTTGGACTCGTGACACAACAACGAATCGTTGGACTCGCGACCCTTCTACAAACCGTTTAACTCGAACAGACGATCCTCCTGAAATGGCGAATGAAAACGCCCCTCGAACTCTTATGGATAGAATCTTTCCCGATAGAGTTTCTATTCCATCATGCATCACGTTACCCGCCCCTACGGGTAACCATTTCGAAATCCATTCTAACCATATTGCCACGCTTCCAAAATTTGGCAATTTCGAGCACGATGATCCATAAATCTTTTTGACTAAATTCGAACAAGTTTGTGCAACCATTAAACTCCAACAACTTTCTGATGACGGAATCAAACTTCGATTAATCCCATTTGCTCTTACGAATTACGCTGAAAAATGGTTGTACAGTTTACCTTCGAACTCAATTAAAACGTGGGAAGAATTTGTAAAAGCTTTCTTAAAAAAGTTCTACCCCTTGGAAAAAACAAGTAGAATTCGAAACGAAATTGTAAATTTTCATCAATTCAAGGGTGAACCATTTGGAAAATATTTTGAACGATTCAAAGAGCTTTTGATAAAATGTCCACACCATAACTTTGAAAAATGGACGATTTGCCAAATCTTATATGATGGACTAGAAAACAGCTCACGAACGATGCTCGAATCAATGTGCCAAGGCAATTTTCTTGCCCAACATCATGATGATGCTTGGCAATTTCTTGAAAACCTCGCTGAAAAGTCGTCCCAGTGGGAACGCTCGAACGAAAAATCAATCTACTCACGATCGAGTGCACACTCGATAGGATCTTCTGTTGCTTTGGAATCTAAGATCGACGCAATGATTAAAAAATTCGATAACGTTTTCTCATCGAATCAAATGAACCAAGCTTCCCAACCGATGTGTTATAAATCAATGATCCTAATCATATAGCCGATCAGTGTCCCAACTCTGTCGAACAAATCAATGCTTTCAATAAAGCCAAAAACGACCCGTTTTCTCCAACGTACAACCCTGGTTGGAGAAATCATCCGAATTTTGCATGGAGCCAAAACAATCCCAACACAAATACGTTTCGTCCCAATTTTCAAGCATTTCTGAATAATGTTTCGAATCCTCCCTTTCAGCCCAACAATTTTCAACCAAACTTTGCGGGTCCATCCCATAGTCAACCACAACAATCAAATTTTCAAACAAATTCTGCTCATCCTCCCCAAGACGATAAACGTTTAACTTCACTTGAGAAAACTCTTGAAACGTTGGCTAAGGCAACTACTCAAAGCCTTCAATCAAACAACAATTTGCAAAATTCATTGACTTCGTATATGCAAAACACGAACCAATCAATTGCAAAACTCGAAATGCAAATAAGTCAATTAGCCACATCTTTAAGTGAACGTGAACGAGGAACATTCCCAAGCCAGCCCCTTCCAAATCCCAGAAATCAAAACGCAAATTCAAATCAAGCCCATGTTGTTCAAGATTGCAACGTCACCCAGTTGAATGCTATCACAACTCTCCGTTCTGGTAAACAAATCGATAATCAAGTCGTTAATCCAAATGATTTACCGAAAACTTTTCTCGACACTTCTAAAACAATGAACAACTCAGAAAAGAACATGGAGCCAAACGTCGAATCGAACGACAATCAAAATTCTTCTTCTTCTACTCGAGTAGACCCGCCTACCGAGTATCGTGTTCCATTTCCACATCGTCTTCGACCAAAGAAACACTCGGACCAAATGGAAAAGGTGTTGGAAATTTTTAAACAAGTAAAAGTGAACATCCCGCTTCTTGACATCGTTCAACAAGTCCCCACTTACGCGAAATTTCTTAAGGACTTGTGCACCCAAAAGAGACACACTCAAGTGCCCAAAAAAGTCTTCTTAGCCGCTAGTTTGAGTGAAGCCTTGTCCCAATCCATGCCCATTAAATACAAAGATCCTGGCTGCCCTACGATTTCGTGTACAATTGGAGACAAGACGATTAACAAATGTTTGATAGACTTAGGCACGAGTGTCAACTTGATTCCATACTCCGTGTACGAACAATTAGGCTTAGGTGAGCTCAAACCCACGAAAGTTACGCTTCAATTTGCCGATCGTTCCATTAAGAAGCCTGTAGGAGAAATCGAAGACGTGCTCATTCGAGTAGGGCAATTTATATTCCCCGTTGACTTTATCGTTCTCGAAACACAACCCGTGATGAATCCCTCGATTCAAATTCCGTTGATTTTAGGCCGACCATTCTTAGCCACCTCAAATGCCTTAATCAATTGTCGTAACGGATCAATGAAAATCTCATTTGGAAACATGACTTTGGATCTTAACATTTTCAATCTTGAAAGCCAATCGAATGAACCTCATGACGAAACGTTGGAAGTTAGTGCCATTCATGAAAACTTTGAAAACGAGACACTTGACCTTAACAACGAACGCGAAGCCGAGTACGAAAAGTTGTTTCCCGAAATTCCCAACGAGATTGAATACACTCTTCCATTTGAATCGCTTCAAGATGACTCCGAATCTCTATCCTACTCTTTGATCAAAAAACTCCCGAAGTTGGACCTCAAACCACTTCCCGATCACCTTAAGTATGCATACTTAGGTGAAGACGAAACGTTACCCGTCATAATTTCCGCAACTCACTCTCTTGATCAAGAAACCTCGTTACTCTCTATTCTTTCGAAAAACAGAGAAGCAATTGGATGGTCGATTTCCGATATAAAGGGAATTAGTCCCACTCTTGTTCAACATCGCATCCATTTAATCGACGATGCTAAGCCTACTCGTGACGCGCAGCGAAGGCTTAATCCAAAAATGAAAGATGCAGTGCGTGATGAAATTCTTAAACTTCTCGATAACGGAATCATTTACCCAATCTCCGATAGTTCATGGGTTAGCCCAATTCACGTTGTACCAAAAAAATCTGGCCTAACCGTTGTCAAGAACGATTCAAACGAGCTTATTCCAACTCGTACTCAAACGGGTTGGCGTGTTTGCATTGACTACCGAAAACTAAATGCCGCAACATGTAAAGATCACTTTTCTCTTCCTTTCATTGACCAAATGCTCGAACGTTTAGCCGGCCATGAATTTTATTGTTTCCTTGATGGTTATTCTGGCTATAACCAAATTCCAATCGCTCCGAAGATCAAGAGAAAACGACTTTCACATGTCCATTCGGTACCTTTGCTTATCGACGTATGCCATTCGGACTATGTAACGCTCCTGCGACTTTCCAACGATGCATGGTTGGAATCTTTTCCGACATGATAGAACGCTTTCTAGAAGTTTTTATGAACGATTTCTCAATCTTTGGCGATTCTTTTTCCCAATGTTTACATCATCTCGAGTTGGTTCTAAATCGATGTAGAGAAAAACATTTGACTTTGAATTGGGAAAAATGCCACTTTATGGTCAAACAAGACATAGTCCTTGGACATATCATCTCAAATAAAGGCATTGAAGTAGACAAAGCAAAAATCGACGTCATTGCAAATCTACCCATTCCCAAATCTGTTAAGGACATTCGATCATTTCTAGGATATGCTGGCTTTTACCGTCGTTTTGTGAAAGACTTTAGCAAAATCGCCCGTCCTTTGACGACCCTTCTTGGAAAAGACGTTCCTTTCGATTTTAACTCTGATTGTATCTCTTCTTTCGAACGTCTTAAGAGCGAACTCATTTCTGCCCCAATCATTTGCACACCCAATTGGGATCTTCCTTTCGAAATAATGTGCGACGCTTCAAACTTTGCCGTTGGTGCTGTCTTGGGACAACGCATCAACAAGATCCTTCATGTCATTTACTATGCAAGTATGACCTTGAACGACGCTCAACTCAACTACACAACAACTGAAAAAGTGCTTCTAGCTGTCGTTTTTGCGCTTGAAAAGTTTCGACCTTACTTGATAGGTTCACACATTACGGTCTACACTGACCATTCTGCGCTTCGATATCTCTTCGCTAAAAAGGATGCTAAATCCCGTTTGATTCGTTGGATCCTTTTACTTCAAGAATTTGACCTTACAATCAAAGACAAAAAAGGATCCGATAATGTCATAGCCGATCATTTATCTCGTCTTTCGAACGCACCATCTTCCTTGACGATCAATGAAAACTTCCCCGATGAACAACTTCTTTCTATTTCTATCGATCCATGGTACGCTGATATAGTGAACTACTTAGTCACTAAAGAAACTCCCTCATTTTGGTCCAAACAGGACAAATGCAAATTCATGTCCCAAGTGAAATATTTCTATTAGGACGATCCATACTTGTTCAAATATTGTCCCGACCAAATCATCCGACGTTGCATTCCGGATAATGAAATAAGGAGTATTCTTTCGTTTTGCCAGATCAAGCGTGCGGTGGACATTTCGGTCCTCGAAAAACTACGGAAAAAGTGCTTCAGTGTGGTTTCTATTGGCCTTCTCTTTTCAAAGACTCGTTTGAATTTTGTAAAACTTGTGATCGATGTCAAATGCTTGGACGAATTTCTCGACAAGATATGATGCCTTTAAACCCCATTCTTACGATCGAAATCTTTGGTGTATAGGGTATTGACTTTATGGGACCTTTTTCAAATTCTTTTGGAAACTTATATATCCTTCTCGCTGTCGATTACGTTTCAAAATGGGTCGAAGCCGTTCCTTGCAAAACCAATGACCACAGAATTGTTGTGAAATTTCTCAAAGAAAACATCTTTTCGAGGTTCGGCACACCTGCACAATAATCAGTGATAACGGAACCCATTTTTGCAATCGTTCTTTTGAAACTTTAATGAAAAAATACTCGATAACCCACAAGTTATCCACTCCGTATCATCCTCAGACTTGTGGCCAAGTTGAAGTTTCAAATCGACAAATAAAACAAATCTTGGAGAAAACTGTCAATAAAAATCGAAAAGATTGGTCTCAGAAATTGACCGACGCGCTTTGGGCTTAGCGTACTGCTTTTAAAACTAACCTTGGGATGTCCCCATTTCGTTTAGTTTACGGTAAAGCTTGCCATTTACCCGTTGAAATTGAACACAAAGCGTTGTGGGCAATAAAAAACTTAAACTTTGATCTTGAAAAAGCTAGCGAAAATCGAAAACTACAACTCAACGAACTCGAAGAACTTAGGAACGACGCGTATGAAAACGAGAAAATTTACAAAGAAAGAACCAAAGTTTTTCATGACAAGTCAATCCTAAGGAAAACGTTTTTGCCTAACCAGAAAGTTCTTTTATATGACTCGAGATTTCATTTATTCCCTGGGAAACTTAAATCAAGGTGGACCGGACCATTTGTGGTACGAACTGTTTTTTCACATGGTGCCATAGAAATAGAAAACCCAAAGGATGGATCGATTTTCAAAGTCAATGGTCATCGTTTGAAACACTTCTTGGAATTGCCCGGTAACCAAGAGGAGGAGCTCATGATCCTTCATGAGCCAAGCTACGTCTAGTAAGAATGTTAACCCACTTTTGTAAATATTTACATATTTTTCCCCGTTACACTCATTATATCATGCATCGACTGTGGGGACACAGTCAAAATTAAGTGCGGGGGGAGGGGGGAGTTTCATTTTCATTTTCTTTAGTTTTTCATGGCATTTTTGAATTTTCATTTTCTTCAAAAAAATAATCTCAAAACTCCTAAATCTCAAAAACATTTTATTTTTACCATTTTGATTTATTTTTGAAGAAACACCATGGGATAAGTATAAGTTTTGGTTAATAAATTGAAATTTTTGAAAATTTATTTGTCTTAACAAAAATAAAAATGAAGTTTGATTACAAATAACAATGGTTTTACTAGTATATAGGAAGGTTCATCTATGTTAATTATGAAGTATGTTCTAATTGAAAATCTTTGTTTAAAAAGTGGTAAATTTAAAGTAAGGATATACATATTTGTCTTCTAAGTTAAATGGTGCTAAGATGGTTTTGCAAAACTCTCTCTCTTTCTCTTTTTTTTTAAAATATATATATATATATATATATAATACAAAATAATAGCATCTAAAGTATTCACTCTCATTTAAAAGTCCTCACGGTTATGCATGGGTGAATTACTTGGAATCTTTGATTATGTGCTTTCATACTCATTTAAAAGTCATCACGGTTATGTATGTATGGAACACATACACACAAAAAAAGACTTAATAAAAACCACCTACGGTCGATAGGTGTATGCACGAAAGTGCATGCACTCGCCATGCTCTGTACTCCCCTCACATAAGCCCGAAAGGCAGTGCATGGGTTGTGAGGACCCGCAAATCCGTACTCCTTGAATATACACTAATCTCTGTAGATTAATTCAAGATGAACAGAAATACGAATTATCAATGTTTAAGAAAAAGAAAAAGCTAGAAGAAGACAGAAGAGATAGAGGAAAAGATAGAGAAAATAGAAAAGAAAGATAGAAAATAGGGAGAAGAAATAGGAAATAGAACGGAATAGAACACAACAGAACAATAACAGAATCTCACAATTCGCAGCGGAACAACATATAATAATAAATGAATAATCTTTAAACAAAGAACTAGCTGTTATTACATTTTATACATTACATCACATCACATCATCAGTGTACAACAACAACAACAACAAACAATGCAGCGGAAAAAAGAAATAAATACTATATACTAGTAATACGCCATGCCATCCATCTTGCCTCCAGCAATTCCAGAATATCCATAATATCCTGATAAACCTAACTCTTGACTGCCCGTGTAGAAATTGGTGGGCACCCAGAGTTTAGGAAGGAAAACAATAAACTCCAAGTCAGTCATGTGACTGGTGTGGGAACTCAAAACAGTTTATTTATCTTCAAAATCAAAATAGAGGAATATTTTTAACGTCAATTCGCAATGCTTTTAAAAATGAGACTACCATAAGGCCTCCCGCACACACACACAATGCAAACGCAGAATCGGAGGAGATTTCTCCTTATGATAGCCAAAGATGCTTGATACGCATTTAAAAAAAATATTTGATATTATTACTAGTGCATAGTGTAGAGAAAAATTCATTTTGAAAGTAGAATATAAATCTTAGCCAGCATAGACATTTCGAACTATGCCTACTATAGCTACCATCCAAACAGTGGTGACCACCATAAGTGAATGGCAGGTTCTACAACTAATACCGTACAAGTTTCGTATTGGGAATTGGATTTCCAACGAATGATCAGGCCAAGGAACTTCCCATTGCCACATGAGAATGCCTCTGGATGGACATCCCCGAGAACCAAACCGGATCTCTACCAACACAAGGCCGGGTTACCCCTAACTGAGTAACAACTGACCGAATATGCCATCACCCGGTCCTTTGGGACCTTTCACCGAGCGCTCGCAATCAATTCACACAATCATAAAGTGTTTTCAACATGAGTAAGTATCTGGGCTCCATACCATGATACCACCCTTTTCCAGAAGGAAATGCACACATCCTAAAGGGCGCTAGCCCTCATAACCTTGCCGCATCTTTCCTGTTTTGACCATTCACGGGGTGTGAGGCTCGACGAAGTCACGTCCACAAAAACATACTTTATACAAAAGCCATGCTTTGGGTCAACAAATGATCATAGAAATGATCACCAAGATAGACGATCAAATAAATGATCCTATCACAAATAATCAACACAATGATCATTTACAGCAACACTCAGCATGTCACATTACCAAATTGGGAATATATTGCTGATAACCTTCAACTACATAACCTCTGAGCTCGTACGTCTCAGAGAAGGGTGTTAAGCTAAAAGAATAAATTCTCCACCACCAACAGAAATATATTTGAAAGAAATCGGCTTTATATCTCAACTTGTAATGTCAGGCATACAATCCATACAAGTCTGTTCCGGGCTCGAACAAAACCGAAGGCACTTCTCACGAAGCCCTTGCAATCCGGGTATTCACAATCCCGATCGAATTTCCCATCACTTAAGAAATCTCTATACCAGGAGCTACCCAGTGCAGAGACAATCGATAGGTCATCCTATCGCTTTCGCAAATATCCGGTCTTCAACACCGATCTTCAAATGCAATTCATAACGACGTATCACATATTCGGAATGGGTTATACGACCCCATGGTCCTTTCCCGGTTAACCCGAATAGTGAGCGCTTATTCAAAAATAAGTGTGGCATTCAAATTCAAACAAATCACATCAATTACCCATTCAAAGGGAAATATTGATAGTCGGTTATTGAACTATCAATGGATACGCACACATCACCAGATTCCAAATAATTTTCCCAATTATTTATTTCACAAAATATCTTTACAAGATATATAATTTCACATTTCAAAAATAAATCAATATTTATTTTTAAACAAATTCCGCTTCCTTTTATAAATTCCATAGTGAATTTATATTCCAAAATATCTATGAATATTCGATTTCAATTATTCATTTCCATTTATCTTCAAAAAGATAAATTCTCTAATATTCACTTTATATTGGAAAAACATTTCCATACTTATTTATTCATAAGTAATTCACAAATTTTATTTATTTTCTACACTTGGAAAATATTCAATATACTTAAATCGAGATTAAGTATATATTTCATTCTTTAAGGAAATCATTCTCTTAAACATATTTATTTGGGCCAAAACGAACGTTACGTAAAACATTGTTACGGCAACCCAAAATCACTAGTATAGGGATTCGAAATTAAAATAGATATATAAATCCCAATACTATACAAAACATTTCCTTTCGGAAATCATTTACTATAACAACAGTGTTATAGTCCACCATTTCCTTCTATTTCTCGAAAACGTCTATTTCAACAATGAATGTTGAAATCTATGGTTTCGAATCTCAACATACTTAAACATCGTTAGATCGTTTTAATTCTATTTAAAACATCAAATCTAAACATTTTCTTTAACATATTATTCACTATTCAAAAACGTGAATATACTACATTAACAAATTTCATCCTTTTATTCATTTTATTTCAAAGTATTATTCACAGTCAAAAACGTGAATATAACTCCATTAATAAGTTTCAACAATTTACTTATCAAAATAAGTCATTTGCGAATTTATAAAACAACGTTTATAAATTTCCATTATTTTCCTATATTTCTTTTTATAACTCAATTATAAACCAAAAGTTCACATTATAAGTTAAATGCTTATAAAACGATTATTTCACAAAATCGTTCTTTTAAACTTCATAATTATAAATCTTATAACTTATAAGTTTCAATTATTTATCCACATATATTCTTTAATAATTTCACAAAATTTATAAATCTTACTATTTATAAATTTCGTTTATAACTTCACCATTTATAATTTTATAAATTTCATTCACTTATGCAATTCATTTACAATTCATTCAAACACTTATGAAAACTCGTTTTATAATTTAAATGTTTTAATTTATAAATATCAATTTATAAATCCTTTATAAATTCAATTTATACTATTATTTTAAAACATCTTTAATCTCCTTTATAATTTCATCATTTTTGATTCATAAAATAATTAAATTTCATAAATCCTATACTTCAACTTTTTATAATAAATTCAGAAAACCCAATTTTACTAATTTATAAAATCATTAATCCCATATTTTCAAAAATCAGTTTTCAACTATATTTCTCAAAATCAATTTTTAACCATATTTCTCAAAATCATAATTTTTATAACTTTAAAATTATAACGTTTATTTATTTTAAATGGATCGATTCCAAACATATTTTATAAACGTTTTCTTTCAAAAATCACTTTAAAAATCATTTTAAAATTCCAAATTTGGTCCAATGATGCTACCAAATAGTCAATCACGACAACCACGATATCACATATCGTATATGATAATCAACGAATTTCAAAATATCCATAATCAAATAAATACTGTTGAGGAATCCAGTTGGATCCCTCCAACCTGTTTTCCTGCATTCACAAACATTAGCACAATACCAATTTCGCTCCAGTACGAAATTATCGCGGTATATGTTTTTATTAAATATTATCCGCTTAATAGACGGCGCAATAGGGTCTCATCCGCTAAAAAAATGCGGCGAATCAATAACTCCAATATATACATATGCCAATATATATATATTGCTATTTTATATAATACCAATTTCACTATTTATGAAATATTCGCGGTATATGTTTTTAATAAATAACATCCGCTTACTAACGGCGCATAATGTCTATTTTAACAATCAATAGATAACAATCATCATTCAAACATGCATTCAAATATTTTAAATCTAACTATTTAAAATAAAATCGAAACTGATTCGATTGAGTGAGAAGTTCTCACCTTGATTTCAATTTCGTTTTAGCGATTTATTTCGAATAAAATTAAACGAGCATTTAATTTTACCCAAAATTCTCACTAACTCCAAACTACTCCAATCCAATTTCATCGCGTAGTGCTCGTCCATACGATTCCAATGCTTCTTGTTTCGCGCATTTTCGACCTCGTATGAAAAAGATATGAATATTTGAAATTACATGAATTATATATATATAATTTACAACTTTTATTTAAAATTTTTAACATACACAACCATGGGCCGTTGGATCAAACTGAATGCATCAGGGCCGACCACTCCTTCTTCCATCTCCACGCGCAAAATTCTCCAGGAAGGAGCACGCAACAACCCATTCAAACACCATATTAGGTTTTGATTTTGCTACTTCATCGCTCGACGATAATTCGATCAGCAACTTGCATTCTCCTCGCCTCCCCACACTACACCTTCGGCCCAATCATCATAGAGCTCGGTCAAGCCCCCAGCACGCAATTCGAGGCCGAACGGCCTGCCTTCATGGCTCCTCAACGACCACCACGTTGCTCGAATACTCATCATCCCCATATGGATTCGAAGAGCTCGGCTAGCTCTACCAATCTCTAGTTGGAAGTTGTTGCTAATTATTTGCAGATTGGAAGATTATAAGGGATGAATATGGAACATTTTTTGCCATTGATTTATTGACTGGCGGCTAGGGTTTTAGATTTAGGGTTTTTATTTTTTTTCTAAAATTGTGAATTTATGGTGTATTTATAGGAAAAAATCGAACACTATTCATTCCAATTTTCCAAACTCCGATTTACGCGCCGAAACTGACGTTCCTAGGGTTTATCCCGCGTTCCGGACATAATGGAACAGGTTTCAAAAGCTAATTCGGTCATCTGTGCGAGTTATGGCAAAAAACGTTCAATTTTTTATTAAACCGATTTAAACGATTTTCTAGGCGTTTTAATTTGTACCGGACAAATGGTAAGTCCAATCGACACGAAATTTGAAACCTTACAATAATATCACATTACGGATCCGATGAAACTGGTTTCGTCGAAATCCGAGACTTTTTGAAAAATGGCTATTTTAACTCGCCAAATTAATATTAAAAATAATTCGATGCGTTTCGAGCTGCCACGATCAAACGATAACTCCGATTGACACGAAAATTGAAATCCGGTAATAACTAACTATTACGGATCTAATGGAACAGGTTTCGTTCAATTCTGAGACTGTTCAAAAATTGACTATTTTCACTAGTCGATTTAAATATTAAAATATTCAATTTTCACAAATTAACTTTAAATTCGATTTTAAAAGTTCTAAAATATCATTCTAACTTCATCATGATAAAATAAAATTTTACAAATCATTTTCAATCATATTTAACTCAATTTTTCAATTATTTCTATAATTTCACATATTAAATTATTTATTTAATTATCCAATTAAATCCAATTATTCAAAATAAAATTTATTCGACTTATAAATTCACCTATTAATATTTAAATTAATTAAATATTCAAATTTTAATAAATAAAATTTTCTGGGTCGTTACATGGGTGGTATATCTGGCCTTAGTTTACCTGAGCTAGGTTTGTAATTTTTTTTTTGCAAATAATGAGAGAGCAAGCAATTGAAATCCTAGCACTATTTTAACTTGCTTGATTTAACTTGATATTGAAAAGAAATGAAAATACCACTTTAATAAACTTTGATAATCAACTAAGGATCCATTTCATAATTACATTATGTTATCAACCGAAACAACTAGCCAAACTACGGTCTATCTGTTATGACAACTTGATTTTTATTGGAAATTTTGACAAGTAAAATTTTCAAGACAATGACCAAAACTTGTATTTAACTTATTCGTGTCAATTTAAAAATAAATCCTTCATTTGTAAATATTTTCAAAAACTCGCATTCATCTCTTTGTAAATAAATCTTTCATTTTGTAAATATTTTCATCCTGCATTTGGATTTTGTGGGTAGTATCCGCTGAAAACCCTCACGAGACAACACTCGTCCTACTGGGGACACTCAGAGGTTTAACGCTTGTTGCATACGCTCAATGCAATCATGCTCCCTACGAAAACGGATTTATCTTAGTTTTCCTTTATTCGAGGACGAATAAAAAGATAAGTGTGGGGGTATTTGATATGCACGTAATTGTGCATATATTTACATCCATATTTTATCTCTTTTTATTTAAATAATCATCATATTTGGGCATTTTAACGTGTTTAAAACCAAAATTCAGTTATTTCCAACCATCATATTTTCATCTTCATTCAGGGGCAAAACGGTCATTTTGTGCATATGTCAATATAAGAATTTTTATTTGGACATTTTTTTGATAATTTTTATAGGAATTTGGATGCATATGGAAGAGGCTTATATGAAGATATATGCATGCACAAATGAATACAAAGGAAAGAAGAGGGAAATAATTTAAGCCATGAACATGGAGGACCCCACCCACTTACCTAAAAGTACAATTTGGAGCTAATGGACAACTAAGTGGAGGTTAAAGCTTCATGCAAAACAAATGATGGATTAATTAGTGGTTAATGGTTACTTGTTGGCCACACTTCCTAAAGGGCATTTTAGGTAGCCCCCTAAAAAAGGAATTAGGGTTTTATGCATGTATATATAGCCCTCTTATGTGTATGAAACTATCATCTACTCTTTCATTTTACTTAGGAAATTAAGAAATCAAAGTGTAAGCTCAATGTTCTATGAAATAAAAATGGCTTCCAAGCCTCTTTCTTCTCTCTTTTCTACATGTTTTTCTTTGTTTTATTGTTAATGTTTTATTTCTATGCTCTCTTTTCCTTTATGTTCATAGCTTAGATTTACATTTATGCAAGTAGTAAGTAGCTAATCTCTTTTGCTTTCTTTGCTTATTTTCTATTCTCTTTTCTTTTTTTAATGTTGAAATTTGTTTGTGTTGCTTCAATGCCACAAATGAGTAGCTAAACCCCTTCAATTTAGGGGTGATGAAGCTCTCTAACTTTATGTAATTTCAACATTTTTTATGATGTATGATCTCTTTGTTTATGCTTCATGAATGTGAATTTTGACGTAAGTCTATACAAGTGGGTTTGATAGCTTATATTGCTTATGCAAATGAGCTATTCTTACTCAACATAAACACAATTTACATCAACATTTGCTAATTAATTTTTGATTATGAAATGAAAGTAAAAATGAAATTTGATGATCTATGTTACTAGTTACAATAGTAAATAGATCATACTTAAAATAGTTTTTGCTTTGGCTTCTTTTTCATGAGAATTGTAAGTGGTATAATTGTTGTATTATAGTTTGATGGTTTGAGTTATGTTAACTAATAACATAAACAAACCATACTTATGATAAATGCAATGATTATTTCACTTAATATCAAAGTTAGAGATCATAAATTATGTGTTTGTTGATTTACAAAAATTTGAGAGTGGATTTGCCTCTAAATTGTTCTTTAGTCTAATAATTTTTGAATCACATTTTCTAGTGTTAGCCTCATAATTTCAAGTTAACAGATCCTCTTCGACTTTGGTATAATTTGATTGAATGGAATTTTAAAAATCATCAATTCCCTGTGGATCGACCCGTATTCGCCGCGTGCTACATTCGTACATCGTGCGCTTGCGGTAATTTTTAAATTTAAATTCGTTCGACGGTTTTCTAAACCGATAGAAGTTCCGTCGACGAACACTGTTGTTGAGTTGATATACTTGTGGTGCTTTCATGTGGTTCCCACTGTGTTGCATTGAGTAGCTGAACTTGTTGTTGTACAATTTGCCTGAGTTTGTTTACTTGGTGGCATGCATTTCTTTTGTGGTCTTCATTTTAGTTCATTGTCATCTGAACTGCTGCCACTGTCTTCTTTGTAGTTGCACTGCACTTTGATGGCTGATCACTTGTATACATACATTCTTGTATGTATATATGTGTATGGCCACTGCACACTGTAATCTTGAGTTTGGTTTGTCTGCACCAGAGTTGAACCTGTCTGTATATTTGGGTTTGTCCTTGTGCACACCTGTCCCTATAGTGTTATTAAGTGTATATATATGTGTGCATGACTTTGTGGCATGTACAGTGATACACTGTGCATGTCACACTGTTCGTGTGTGATGAATTCAAATATAAATGATGACGAACAACCCAAATAACTGAGGCAAACCATATTTACAAAAATCATATTTTATTTTATATTGCAAAAACATTTCTTTTTCAATTTTACTGCGTCAGTGAATATTTTTGCAGATTGCTCAGATGCTGGATTCAAACTAGAATGCAGTTGAAGATAAAGTACGAGTGTGAGTGATATGTAGTGAGGTTATTAATGTAAATATGAAACGTGATGTATTCAAAACTGTATATGTATAGTGAGTGCATGAATTTGTACTATTCAAGATTGTAATAAATATTTGTTTGAATAAAATTTCTGTTTCCATTCAAATTCTGTGTAATTTATTTTATTCAACAAATATTTATTTAATCTATGAAAATTAAAATAGTACATTAACAAATACATTTAAATGAATGTATATATGTTTATTATTATCAAACAAAAGTCATATACTTGCATATTCCAATTCCACAATCTCCCCCTTTTGATGATAACAAACATATATTTAATATTTTGGCTGTGTTAAATGTATTTGACCAATGATATACTCTAATTGCTCCCCCTATTTAAATGCTTCCTTTCTAACCTATGCTCCCCCTACATATATGCATACAAATAGAGATATATAAATGATCCTAGATGCATATGGAAAATTATTTGACCTTTGCTTGATTCTATTTGACAAAATCTTAACTTTTCTCCCCCCTTTTGTTATCAGCAAAAGAATAATAGTGTTAGAGAAAATAGGGATAAAGTGATCAATATTAATCCAACATTAAACTCAAATTGAATATAAATATTAAACTTCAATAAGAATCAAACAAAAACCATAACTACCCTTGTTAGGCGCATATTCCACTTTTAGAAATGATGGAAATGATGTTCTCATATAAAATCATACAGTTGTATCTACTTGTGGTACATTTATATCAGGAATTTAAATAGTGCATAACCATTAGGACTTTTAAATGAGATTAGTAGTATTCCAATTTAATTTTAAAATTCAAGTATCTTCTAACCACGCATAACCGTGAGGACTTTTAAATGGGATTAGAATCAACTTGTCTATTTAACCAATTAATTTTGATATGCGTTCCATACATGCATAACCGTGAGGACTTTTAAATGAGCATGGAAGCACATAATCAAAAATCCAAGTAATTCACCCATGTATAACCGTGAGGACTTTTAAATGAGAGTGAATACTTTGGATATTTATTTATTTTTACAAAAAAATGTGAAATGAAAAACAAATGATTCTTGATTATAGTACCCCATATCGACAAACTATATTTAAGATTTGATAAACAGTGGTCGATAGAAATATGATAGATATATGAATGGTCATGGAATCTTTACCCAACAAAAAGTTTTATAACTCCTGTTTGAATTCCTAAAGAAATTTTCCAAATATACCGTTTTTGAGTAATGTATGTTAAATATCAACACTTATCACCTTTTCAATCACTATTTATTTTTTCGATAATTAGCAGGGAATCGTATTAGTCAAAATTTGTCATTTAAAATCAAATAAAAATTGACTAATCTGAAAATATGGTCAACAATGATTTTCTCGAAGGGGTTATATGAGAAAAAAAATTCTGCTATTTGAAGATTATTTCAAGTGAAAAATATGCAGATATTTTCTTTGAAAAACGATGCAGCAAATGAATGTTTCAAACATTAATCACGTTCCACTAGTAATTTTTCTATCAACTATATTACCAGTGTAATCTGCATCTGAATTTCTCTTTCGCTCCAAAATATGACTAACTAAATTTGATAGACCAAACCATGAAGTGTGCACAAAAAACTCAAACTCAAATTTTTAACAGTGAACAAATTAGAATCAAAAAATCATCATCTCTACAACATCTTAATCTTGGCTGATTTCATTCAGAATACTGTGCAGATTATCACATAAATATGCCTTCACCTGTTTTACCTTTACGATAATTTTTCGTGATTGCCCATTGTGATTCTGTCACCTTTGTACTAGGCTAAGGAACTTTTCTTTGTTGCCCATTGTGTTTCTGGAACAGCCAAAATCCAGAGAACACCGTTGTTGTTCCTTAGCCTGCCACCATATCTACACGATGAAAGATTTTTGTGACCTATTTGTTTTTATAGGTCCATGGTTGTTAGTGGCAGAATATTTAGAAAAATAATTTTGTGGAGACCCAAAACTATTTATAACTGTTCCCTTTGGCACCCAAATTTGTTTAACTTTAAGAGTTTTTATATTTGTGCCTTTTGGAACCCAAATCGGTATAGTTTTCACATGTTTGGGTCTATACCAACAATTATTGTGATTGTGTCCATATTTTCTACAAATTGTGCACATAGAATTAACTTGATTAATATTGCTTTCAACAGTTTTTGAATTATTATATCCAAGTCCTTGTCTAACCATATTAACAGTTTGCTTTCCTAATAGCATATTCAATGATTTTTTACTTTTTGAAAATTTATCTAAATTCGTTGACAATTGTTGGACTTGTGTTTTGAGAGATTCATTTTCGTTTAACAACTGTGTGCACTTTTTAATAGAATTCTCTCTCCTAGTATTTTCATTCGCTTTTAAAATCAGAATTTCATTTTCAAGTGATTTTATAGTGATTTCTGATTTTTTAATTTCCTCTTCGAATGTTGGACACTTATCACACTTAGGGATCCTACTCTGATAGGTTTTAACTAATTGGTCAAGTTGTTCATTTAATTCTATCAATGTATCTTTTTGTGATTCAAGTTTGGCATACTTCTCCCTAAGTCATTCAAAACAGCCATTCACTTCGTGGAAATAAATAAGTAATTCAGAGTGAGTGAGTTTTGATCCTCGCTTGGCTTCATATTGTGCTCTCTGTTTTTTACTTTTTGATTTAGAGCTGGATTTCCGTATTTGCGGTTCCTCCTTTTGAATTTCTTCATTAGTAATGCCAGCTCGGCCGCTCCATCATCATCATTCTCATCACAACTGCTATTTACCAATCCTGTTAAGCACATTTCTTTAGCTGAGTCGGTTGTGGAGGACATCTCATTACTGTTGACTTTTGCACCATATATTGCATCGAGAGTATTCCAGATTTTTTGTGCATTTTCACAATGAGAGACGAAATAAAAATTATCACGATTAATATGAGAATATAATATATGCATAGCAAGAGCATTAATCGAGAGAATTTCCTTATTTGTTATATCACACCCATTTTCAATAATATCCCAACATTTAATATTAACAGATTTTAAATAAAATTCCATTTTCAATTTCCAGTCCAAAAAATCTGTTCCATCGAAAATAGAAGGAATAATATTGGAACGACCCTCAACAAAAGTATTATCTGGTGGATTCATGACTCTAGAGTTAAAGAAAAATACCGTGCTATGATACCACTTGTAGGATCTAGATTAACCCTAGAAGGGGGAATAGGGTTAGAGCAAATTTTCTCGAATTAAACACAGAAATAAACTGCAGAAATAAATATGCTGAAAAGTAAATCACACACAAAATTTACCCAGCTTCGGCAACCCCTGCCTACTGCTGCATTACCATTTTTGTATTAGAATTAAACAGTATCCCGCTTACAAACACTCTACTAGACGCGCAAACCTTTGCTCCCGCTCACAAACACTCTACTAGACTCGCACACCCTGCTCCGCCTATAGAGTTTCGCTTACTCGCAAACTCTGCTCCGCCTATAGAGTTTTGCAAACTCGCACACCCTGCTCACTGAACTAATTCTGACTAGGCAATCTGACACTACCTACAACCTAGGTGGTGATTTACCAATTCTTTGACTTGAAAAGAAAAAACAACTTCAAAAATAAAACCAGGAGCAAAAATTAAAATATAAACTTTAATCCCTAATTTTTGCTCAAAATAAAAAACCCCTTTTTAATAAAACCCTAAACAAAATAACCCCCTTTTAGAAAATAAGGCCGACCCCTTATTCTTTAACCCGATCCACTGTCTTTTGTTTGTGAAGAAAAATGGCGGCCCACTGTTGTATTCTTTGTTCGATCTGAATTTAGGGCTTCGGCTCTTGCGATCTAAATTAGGGCTTTTCAATATTCGATTCCTCTGATTTGTGTTGCTCGTTGCTCACGGCTTTTCTGATGATCGATTGTTGCTCCTCTGTTTATCGATTCTCGTTGCTTGGCTCGCTCGTTCTCTGATGATCGAGTTCGTTTATGATTCGGTATGTAATCTCTTTCGTTGTTGGTTTAATTGCTTGCTTCAATTGAACTCGATTGTTGCTTCACTGCCGGTGATGAACTTGGGTTTATAGTTGGTTTTGATTCGATTTTTTCCCCCTTTTTCCATGATGATTTGGGTGATGTATTTATATGAATTATGGACACTTGATTTTGCTCGTATCAATTCGATACTTTCCTAAATTATGTTTTCCTGATGCACACGGCTTTCCTGATATATTTTTAGACTTGATACTCACGCTTGAGAACGTTCGATTTTCTCTTGATTGATACGGCAGAAACTTTCCTGTTTTAATTTGCTTTGACTTTGTACTTTTTCAAAGATACGAACTTGATTTTTGAATTCTGACTTCGGTCATCTCGTAGTCTTCGTCTCTGGCCATCTTCTCTGGTCATTTTTAACCTGACCTTCAATTTATATTCTGTAGTCACTTATGCATTGATTCACTTATTCATGCATTCAACATTGCCATTCTATTTACTGTTCATCGTTTCTCGGCATTGACTTCTGTATATTTTCGAGTTGCATTTGGTCTGCACTTGTGTATATTCTCGAGTTGCACACTGCTTGTTAACTACTACTCCAACTTGTTACTTCTGGAGTTGTTGTAGTCTTTGTTGTCTGCACTTGTACTTGATATTGCAGTTTCTGGCCTTGTATCATGATGCAGTCTTCATTAGCCCGTGTGCTTGTTTGTGTGTTGTATCATGATGCACTTGTTATCTTCACTGTGTCATCTGCACTTGCATTGCTGTTTGGTGGTGCATTTTGTTGGTCTTCATTTGTGTTTGTTACTGTCCTATATATGATGTATGAACTGCTGTGTTGATCACTGATGCATTTGAAGCTGGTCTTGTTGCCGTTGCTATGCAGTTGCTATGCCTTGTAGCTTGCCACTGACTTGTGTTCCATTTATTTTCTCTGACTTGATGATGTCTTCGACTTTCACTGAGTTTGTTGTGTATACTTGTGGCTGGTCATTGAAACTGGCTGTTGTTGAGTTGATATACTTGTGGTGCTTTCATGTGGTTCCCACTGTGTTGCATTGAGTAGCTGAACTTGTTGTTGTACAATTTGCCTGAGTTTGTTTACTTGGTGGCATGCATTTCTTTTGTGGTCTTCATTTTAGTTCATTGTCATCTGAACTGCTGCCACTGTCTTCTTTGTAGTTGCACTGCACTTTGATGGCTGATCACTTGTATACATACATTCTTGTATGTATATATGTGTATGGCCACTGCACTCTGTAATCTTGAGTTTGGTTTGTCTACACCTGAGTTGAACCTGTCTGTATATTTGGGTTTGTCCTTGTGCACACCTGTCCCTATAGTGTTATCAAGTGTATATATATGTGTGCATGACTTTGTGGCATGTACAGTGATACACTGTGCATGTCACACTGTTCGTGTGTGACGAATTCAAATATAAATGATGACGAACAACCCAAATAACTGAGGCATACCATATTTACAAAAATCATATTTCATTTTATATTGCAAAAACATTTCTTTTTTAATTTTACTGCGTTAGTGAATATTTTTGCAGATTGCTCAGATGCTGGATTCAAACTGGAATGCAGTTGAAGATAAAATATGAGTGTGAGTGATATGTAGTGAGGTTATTAATGTAAATATGAAACGTGATGTATTCAAAACTGTATATGTATAGTGAGAGCATGAATTTGTACTATTTAAGATTGTAATAAATATTTGTTTGAATAAAATTTCTGTTTCCATTCAAATTCTGTGTAATTTATTTTATTCAACAAATATTTATTTAATCTATGAAAATTAAAATAGTACATTAACAAATACATTTAAATGAATGTATATATATTTATTATCATCAAACAAAAGTCATATACTTGCATATTCCACAATTACAACGAGGCCTAATACAACGGGCTCATACCCGTTGCGAAATTCATAGTACAACGGACGTTGCCCGTTTAAAATGGCTGTTTTGTTGTAGTGCATTTTAATACAATATAAATTATTGGAATCAAAATTCGAATTTGGTGCAGATGTTTGTAACTATATTAGAAGGATATATAAATGAAACACTTGGTTGATATATTTAAGCTTCATAAATTAAGAGGAATATTGAAATATACTATATGAAATTATTATGAATTACAAATTTTTGAAAACATTGATATTATATATACGTGGTATGTTTAATATGTAACGTTGCTCCGTGAAAATGATACGGCTGACTCATGGCCTTAATTAGTCTTGTCTAGTAATCAATGAAACATGTTATCTATATATTTTTACCTTTACCTTAACTTCTATAGTAAAAAAAGTACATGTGTACAAGGACAGGTAATCCATTGCAAACTCAAAATGGTCAATTGTGTCAATATTTAAACTTAACGGATATGTTAAATCACAAAGCATCAGTTGGACATTTTTGAGGGCTCTAAAATTTACGCGCAACTACTTGCATCTAATTATAGTTGGACATATTGATTTTTATATAATAAAAAGAAAATTAATGTACAGCTATAACTGAAAAATATTTGATAGTCACAACATTTTTATTTCAAGCAGTTGTGTTGATGGTCTTGATAGCAAATAGAATACATGGTGTTTTTGAACCATATCAGTGTAAGAAAGTAACGCTGGATGATCATTTTGAATACACTATTTATATGAAGACCGGGAAATAATTTATGATGATCCAGACACATGCATAACATATTTTTACATTGCCGCTTTGATTTGTTTTGCTTTTATGTATATTTGTATGTGCTTGTAGTGAAGCTGCACAGAGTCGGACCAAGCATTGTTGTTGCCCCAGCCCATTTTTCTGGTAGTTGAGCAAAAATATTACAACTATGGTAGGAATCGAACTCAGGTTTCCTCACTCCAATGACAATGTTACTTCCACTACACTATAGCATCTTTTGATTTATCAACGTGTAAAAATATATTTATCTTCAACAGAATAGTATACTCATCAACCTCCTCCTCGTTGCCCCTACCGGATAGGATGCCCTAGGCGGTTGTCTTACCAAGCTTACCCTAGGCCGGGCCTGAAGCTGCAGCTGAAGCCATGCTTCATGCAGCGGTTATGTTAAAAAGTAACAAAGCCTATATATGTAAGTTCCTACCCAGAAATAACAGGAAATTTATCATGTATACCATCCTAATGTGTAATTAAAATTTGTGGTTTTAACTTCAGATTAGCTCAAGGATTGTAATTAAAAATGTATACCATAAGGAGTGCGATGTTTAATGTCTCAGATCAAATTAATGGATATCTATCTATGAGCATTATGATATTTTTGGTTAATATTTCACCGTCAAAGCCTATCAATGGATACACTAGTCATGTTCACATCCTCGTCAACAAATGGTTTTAGATATTTATCCTACCTAATGACTACCGATAACACAACAAAAGAAGCATTGTTTAGCGACGACTAATAGCCGTTGATGGTCGTTGCTAGCCGTCGGTGAAAGCCGTTGCAAAATATCTCGTTGCAACTAAAGAAAGCGACGGCCTTAGCGACGGCTCGATTGTTCTTTTTGCAACAGCTAAGTATCCACGTGGAAGCAACCGTTGAGGTTTTTGGTTTCCCGGGTTGTTGATGCAAACCATTGCAAAGCGTTGCAATATTGCCGTTGCAAGCCGTCGCTATATTTGACCACGGGGACATTGCAAAACTGGAATTTATTTGCTGCCACATTGCAGCACTTTTAACCCACAATCCCAATCAATCCAAATAATATAATTCCATCATTCCACGCATATAATACCATTCCATCATACCATATAATCAATATCAACACAACTAAATCATCAAATATTGCATATTCCAACATATATTCACAAAATCATATAAGAAAATCAACATAACCAAATATGAAAATCCATTAAACCAAACCACATAACTAAATTAAACGACCAGTACATATCAAGTGCCAAAGTATCAATCAGAACAACCAAAATACCAAATCCACCAAAACACTAAGTATCAATCACAACATCCAAAGATCAAACCCGTCTTAATATGTACATATATATATAAATATATATATATATATATATATATATATATATAAAGCATACCCATCAAAACAAACCAACTAAGCATCATCACCATCTGCACCTGCTTCCTCGGGCATTGACCCATGCTCTTGATAGAAGACAGCAATACGCTCATCTATCTACATCGCCAACTGAATCTTCTGCCAATCATTGAGCTCATCCAATTGTGTTTGCATCCGAGCAATCTCTTCCTCATCTATGGATCTTCTATATGCCCTTTGGAAATTAAGAGTCTGTGAAATAATTCAAGTGAACAAGAAGTTCATGGCATATAATAACAATAAGAAAACTCAAGTTATTGGTAATAAACTCAAGTGAATAAGAAGTTTATGGCATACAGGTTTCTATTGTGTAAACATTGAGTACATACCATATTGCCGAAACTGTAACGCATGTTTCGACTTGCTGGTTCAATGATTGAATCCCATATCCGATTAAACTCATCAACCGTAAGCGACTCCCGTCCACTCGCTTATTGCATGCTATGTTTTATATCTCTCCTACAATTACGAACATATATTTGACACAATTGCCATACAATCTACTTCTTTACTATGAAATAAAAGAATATGAAGTATTTTCATACAGAAATAAACATATTTACCATTACAGAAGCAGCCTTGTCCTTCGACCAATCATATGAAACATTCCCATCCTCATCTGTATGCTCCAATGCATGTGTGACTCTGAAAACCTCAGCCGTTGTAGGCTCCCTTTCATACTTTGCCCACTGAATATATACAAGAATAGATTATATTGGTAATTTCATGAGTATATACAAGAATAGAATATATGGTAAAGTGACACTAGTAAATATATACATCAACAACATAAATATTGATTAATTTATTTACCAAATCCCTCCTATGTTGTTGGAAAGATTTCGAGCCACCACGATGTAAAGCGGGGTTTTTGTTCCTATTAGCCTTGTTCCTTGCCGATAATTCCTATTAATTTATACACATTGTTAAGTAAAATAATTCAATAAATTTAAATGTAAAAATATAGTGATAATATAACTTACTTTGAATGCTTCAGATTCCCAATATTGTTGGAATCCAGCCCAAATATCATTCCTCATCCAACTTGGCTTTTTTCCTGAACTTTTAGCACTTGAAAGAGTCTCTCTGTAATATTTCCACATCTTTTTATTCTAATGATTTATAAAAACATCCATATTCTGCGGATCCACAAGTACAGCTGTCTGCATATTGAATTATCATACGTGTTATGTAAAAGAGATTATATAATTAAAAAACAATCAGCAGAACAAAATACGTAAAACTGATATCATAAGGCATGATGGAATATTGTTTTTGGTTTCATATAAGGCATAATTATATATTACAAAGTTGTACTTACCATAAGATCAGCCCATATTGCGTTTTTTATATGTGTTGGGATGTTATCCCACCAAGGCAAACACCCGGACATCCTACTCTTGCATGCTTCCTTCGATACTTGTAAAATGAACTCGGACGGCTCCACCTCGAACCCTTTGTAGAAATGTTGATGTATGTATTCAATATATTTCATATAATATAATTCAAATAAGTTTGATACATACCCAGCACTTTTCGTAACTATCTCCGCAACTCGACGGAGATCTGGCTCAGAGCTACTCGGACCTGCTTCAAGTGAGGGTGACTGAGATGTACTACGTCGATAACTTTGCTTCCATCGCTATAGAATGAGTTTTACTTGCTTATTGTCTAGCTCATAGCATGCTTTGGGTTCTTATTATCGTCGTATAATTGAAGTTCGGGCCGCTTACAGAAGTAATATATCACGTCTTGAATTCGCATCATCCTTGGTTTTCCCCTTCACTTCAAAATTGTATTAAACACGTTGTCAAACGCCTTTTTTTCATTGTATATGACGTCAATGTTATGTCGGAGTAGGAGATTTTTCCAGTACGGTAACTCGCAGAATATATGTTGCTTGCGCCAGTTGTGAATGTCCGATTTACCTGGAATTTCAACCTGTACCCCAGTTTCATGTATCTTTGGGTAGTCTTTTACAATTTCATATACCTTTTCACTTGTCCAAACCTTAGATGGTAGCATACTCTCTACTCTGTTAGCTTTAAAGTTCCTTTTATCCGTTCTAAATTTATGATTGATATGTAGAAAACACCGATGACAGTCAAACCATGAAATTTTCTTTTCATACTTTAGTGAAAATGCTCGTCTTTCATCCATACAATAAGGAAAAGATAGACGTCCAGATGTGCTCCAACCTGAAAGCATGCCGTATGCGGGAAAATCACTAATAGTCCATAATAAAGAAGCAAACATATGAAAATTCCATTTTCTCAAAATGTCGTACATTTCAACTCCTTCATGTCACCGTGTTTTCAACTCGTTGATTAGTGGTTGTAGATAAACATCAATTTTCTGTGTCGGATCATCGGGACCCGGGACGATAATCGTTAGAAACATATATAGAATTTTCATACACATCGATGGAGGTAAATTATAAGGAGTAATAATAATAGGCCATGATGAATATTTACTACCAAACTGAGAAAATGAACAAAATCCATCCGTACATAAGCCAAGCCTAACATTACGGCTCTCTTCCACAAATTCCGGATAAGTCTTATCAAAATGTTTCCACGCTTCTCCATCAGATGGATGTATCAAAGTTCCTTTGTATGGTGTTCTCATATTGTGCCATCGCATATGACATGCTGTAGCAGAAGATGCATTTAACTATTGAAGTCTGGGAGTGATGGGTAAATAATGCATCCTTTTATATGAAACTTCTTTTCCTTTCTTTTTTCTTGGTTTGTATCTTTCCTCGTTACATATTCTGCATTTAGTAAGATAAGCGTCTTCGTTTCAATACATCATGCAACCTTTTACACATGTATCTATCTTTTGGTACGGCAACCCAAAAGCAGACATAAGTTTTTTACTTTATAATGACTATCACACATCAAATTATTAGGTGGCATGTGTCGTTTTGCAGTTTGTACAATTGCTGTAAAATGCGGCTTCTGTAAGATTAAATTTCGATTTCATAGTGATGTATTCGGCGATTACAGATAATTCGGTTTCACTTGTACATCCATCCCACAATGGCCTCTTAGCATAATCCAATAAATCATAAAAAAAATTAGCTTCCACGGTCGGCTCTTCATCAACATTTTCGTTCCCATCATCATCTGGGTCAAAGGTAGGAAACATTGATCGTGAAAAATCTTGCACCATGTTTTCTATAGGATTGGTCACAGTTTTATCATCCTCTAACACTACAGGATTTGGTGTAGGTTGAACAAGTTCTCCATGACGATCCCATAAGTAATAATTCGGCACCAAACCAAATTTGTATAAATGTACTTCTACTACATCTGGTTTCCAATGCTTCAGATGTTTGCACTTACTACATGGACAACGAATGTCTACGTTATTTCGATTATTAGATTGAGAAAATCTAATAAATACGTGTACATTGTTACAGAAACGTTCTTTTATTGATCCTTTCATACCTTTTCGAGGTTCATACATCCAACTACGATCGAGAAAATAATCGAACATATTTCCTGATTTGGAAAATGTAGGTTAGAAGATTGAATAACACACTTTATATTAAAGTCTTGGAAAAATTTCATATATAACCCTTTACTATTTTAACAAATTCAAATAATTACTGCATTCAAATTTTCAATTCTTAAGTTTATTTTTTTTATACATTGACGGTCGATTAACCTACTTCCCATTGCAAACATAACAACATAATCATATTTTATAAATCATTTCAAGTTAAACGATTCTAAAAAAATTCGACAGCACTTCCCTTTATTCCCTGTATCGTACACAAATTCGTGTACACGGGGAAAAAAGGAAGTGTCATCGAAATTTTCTGAACCGTTTAAACTAAAATGATTTATAAAATATGATTACTTTATTGTGTTTGTAACTTGTCCAAATACTAGGACAAATCCAACGAATGTTGTATCATATGAATATCGATGTCCGTTCTATGGAAAAACGAATATCCATATAACGATAATATACAGCACTTGTCAGACGGGGCCAAAAATTCTCTAAGGGGTTCACATAAATATAGCACAACTTAAAAAAATATGAATACTGAAGTATTATTGGTCTGTAGTGAAATAATGATCTTAATTTTTTTTAGTAATGTAGCCAAATAGAATTCGTTTAATTAGGAATCAAAATCCATGGGAACTATTAGTAACTCGGAAAATATGCCTTATTTCACAAATGGGAACTATGAGTTAATGTTTTAACAACTACAAAAACTATTTTTAATTCATTTAACTATTTAAATATTTATTAATTAAATCTAAAATTTTAAAACGTATTTTAACTTTTGTTTAACTACAAAAATTTTAATTAATGATTTTGTAAAATAAATAAGTAGTTAGCACTTAAAACAGTATAACAAACATTGTCGTAAACTTATTAATAAACATATTATTTAATGACATGGACTATTTTTGGATTTTAAATTAGCCATAATTTTTAACAACATATTAAACAATAAATTCACTAATTATTACCATCAAATCAACATTAGTTATCATCACCTAATACGCAATAATCACCATTTTTAAACACATAATCAACTAATTTTCTAAATTAGGTTTACCATTATATACCCAATTTAAATAATAAGCTATATATCATAAACTAATAACATATATTCATCAATTCCAAAACCCTAAATCATCCAATTCCATATCCCCAAATCATCAAATAATATAATTTAAACCTGAATTAAACAAAACAATGGAAAATAGAAGATATCGGTAAGTTTGGAGAGGTTGAAATTAGCGACGGAAGGTTGCGACGGCTCCTGTGGCGGAGGGCGGCGACTGGTTGACGGGGCCGACGGATCTGAGTGGATTTGGGGAGAGGGAAAATGAAAATGTTTTCTCTTGGGTAGCAGGTTTGTGTAACGCGATAAGCAACGGCTAGCGACGACTAGCAACAACCACGTTTTTTAGCCATTACTAGCCGTCGCTAGGCTATGTCGCCTTCTAAAGCCTTTCTAGTAGTGTAAATCCAAAAGCATAAATAAAAAAACGTGTTTAATATTTTTTTATAATTTCATTGATATCTACATATGTATTCATTTTTTTTGAAATATTGGATATTTATCCGTTTTTGGATTATGAATTTTGGATTTTACGGACATCCACTTAAATGGTCAACTAAATAGTTTATTAATCTTAGCAAACACTTGGATTATGATTTCGTTATCTATATTTTATTAAGTTGACAAATACTTGGTCAACTGATGATATATCAAAACTGGATTCAACAGTAGTGTGATTATGAGCCATTTAGGCTTAAGTTTATCTATAGTCCTTTATTGCTACCAACCTAGTTTCCCATATCCGGAGTACGGTACCAACCTAGTTTATAACATAAATATTGAGGGTTAAAAATGGCATCCACTTCTACAAACCCAATGTTCCGTTGTCACCGCCACCGCTATCGCTACCGCATACATCCTCCATGTCAAACCACTAAATTCGTGATATGACGTGCACCTTTTTTCTACAGACGATCCGGACCCTTTTTCTACAGGTGATCTACAGCCCCCTCAAGCTCAACTCTCATGCTTTCGCTAAACTCAAAAATTACCCAAAAGTAGTTAGGTTAGGAAGGTTTCTTCAATCACACGCATATCCCTCCCTGAACTACCAAAACCTTGGATTAATGGCCGATCTGGTAAATCTTTCTACCTCTGGTGTGGTGTGCATAACAATAAATCCACCTCTTACAACGAACCAATTGTTGATTCTTTTGCGGCAATTTAGGGCACGAACAATATCGTTGCAAGAAGAAGCAATTCCTGATATTGGAAGAGCTTGGTTGATCTGCTTCCTTATTCATAATGAAATGTGGGTTTGTAAGAGAATGTATGGTGATATAATAGGAAATAAGGATGATAATGTAGTAGCTTGGATGTGCAGATAAAAGAAATAAGGATAATTTAGGCCATTTTCTAAAACTAAGCACAAAAATAGACCAACCCAAAAAATTAATTACAGAAATAGTCTGCTTTGTGCCACGTTGAATTACATGTGTACTGGCGGCATTTGAAATGCCCCCATTACACGTAAAACGACTAAATTATATCGGCGACATTTGAGGTGCCACAGGTATGCGGCATTTGGAATGCCGCCAATTTGCGGCATCACAGATTCCGCCTAACTTTTTGATCACTGTATCTCTTCAGCCCTTTATCCCCTTGGTTCATAAAACCCCACCTCACTCAAAACCAAAAGATAAAATACCCAATCCTCAAGTCACCGAAAATCTGAATTTTGACTAGAAACTTCGTTAAATCAAGCTAGAAATTGACGAATGGCTTCCTCATCCTCTCAAGCACCTCCTACAGGTATGTAATCTTCTGATTGTTTCTCTAAGTTTGATTTTATGAATTTAGGTTTTTGGGAAATTTGTGTTGTATAGTTGAAAAACTATGTTTCTATACTACAACGAAGTAGATTGTGTGTAGAATACATGTTAAAATGGTTGTTGATTTGACCAAAGGATTATAATCTCAACACCGCACAAGCAACAACGATTTGATTTGATGGAGGTACATGTTGATATAATTTGTCTTTCATTTTGCAAAGTGTTAGTAAATAGCATAATAGCTTGCATATTGTTATTTTTCGACAGTCGGTTGATCCGAACGGCGTTATTGGCCATTCTTCGACTTTAAAGCTTGTCATGTCAGTGCATCCTAGCGTGTTGAAACTTTTAAATAGAGCTAGATTCGGTGTTATTAATAAGTTGGCATACACACATCTCGATCGTAATCTTCTTACAGCGTTGATCGATAGATGGAGACCTAAGCTGTCTATATTTCATCTTAGAGTAGATGAGATGACCATCACATTGAAAGATGTAGTCGTGTTGCTCGTATTGCCAATTAACGGGACCCTATCATAAAACCAAATTTCTCAAGAAATTATATAGATTTGTGTGAGCCCTTGCTCGGCCTATCTTCTCCAAAAGACATGAGCTGGAAAAATGAGTAGATAGTGGCCACATGATTTAGGGCGCAGTTGGCCGGTGATATTCCCCGGCGTGCCTCTCCAATGCTGATAGCCCAGCACGCCCGAGCTATTATGTTGCACATCATCATGCAATGTCTATTCTATGCTCGATCAAAGATTAGAGTGGCCCTTCAATGGTTTCCATTATTAAAAGACTTAGATTCATGTCGGCAATATTAATAGGGTAGTGCAGTGCCAGCTTTATAAAGAGATTACAAGAGTAGCATTAGTAGAACAACAGACAACCAAAGATTGTATGACCCTATTTCAGGTGCGGACACAGCTATTCTTTAATGCATATTTGAGATTTTCATAAACAGTAATTAAATACAAGTAACATTCTTGCAGCTATGGCCATCGACTTAGCTTCCGATTGGTCGTATATCTATGAAGAGGCAAATAATCGACAATTCGAAACAATACAGATCGAGGTAAAATATTGTTGGTAGTATGGTTGTGCGACACATAGTAATATTCGAATACTTGGTATAACTTTTTGCTATTGTAAGTGGATTGGACCGAAGAATACCAAAATGACCCCCAGATGAAATTTGGTGTTCTATCGGAATGAGTTTGATGTCTTAGACTACAATGCAGTCACGTGGAATCCATATGCTGAGGTAGAGCTTGATGCTCGTTCGGCTATTTGTACCGTGGAAAGGACATTATGGCTGCAACATTTATGATATTTTGTTTTGGGATCTAGCATTCCTCTCCCGGATAGAGTCACGAGACAGTTTGGTCTTCGCCAGCACTTACCATATTCTGCTCTACATTACATTCTTCCATACGGTGAAGATAAGTTTGAAACGATGATTGAGTTATGGAACAATCATTTCCTAGTTGGGGAAGATGAGCACGAAGTTACACTGACTGATAAGGAGTATAATAGCCAGTATTGAAATATCACTCGGGGTTATGTGCTATGAAGACGAGAGGAAGTGCGTGAGCAAGAGGTTGCACCTTACACTCCAAGAGATCCGCTTGAACGGAATGTGGTATGTATTTAAATTAACAACTTGTAAAGTAGTTATAAAACCAATAATGGTTTATGTTATCTGCAAGCAGATGGTATGTATCATATGCTGGACATAGTTGATGAGCTTGTGGAGGAGGTTCCAGAAAAAAGCAAGGCAAAATGCTTCTCTCTTAAACAAATTCTACGATCTTGTTTGTCGAAGAACAAGATGTCAAGACCAATCCCACCTTCTCCTCCTCCTCCTTTTACCGTGCCACCACTTATTGAGGACGTTGGCCCTTCCGCACCATCTTAGGACATTGCAGCAGTCCCACCATCCCCTGGACCAAAGATAAAGTATCAAAGAAGGAAGAAAGATGTGGGCGAGAGTTCTGGAGCGATAACTTCCTAGCATAAATATCCTATTTGGACATCTCAACCCCCTATTGAAGGGATGCAAGAGGAGGGCAGTGAAGAACTTTCGCCTGTACAAAAGGAATTCATGCTCAAGTCGAGCAAAACAAAGATGAAAACTCCTCGGGAAGTAAACAAGTTGAGATGAAATTTGGGATTGATTGTAGTGATTTGTCTTTGGTATTGATCGTAGTTTTTATATGTTTGTTTCGGATATTAGGTTGAAAATTAATGTTGACTGTAGTAATGTTTGTCGATGTGACTATAGTTGTGACTATAATTTTTTATCCTTGTGAATCATAATGAATGTAGAATTATAGTTGTTGATAATGATAGTGAATGACAGCGAATTTAGTTTTGTGTTTATTTTCATATATCGGTAGTGTATTATCGTTTTAGTAGAAAATTGTTGAGATTGGTAGTGAATAATCGTGTAGTATTGTTTGTGATATTGGCATTCTGTTGCCATGAAGTGGGCAACTAACTGACGCCATTTTAAATGCCGCTTATGTGCGACATTTCAAATGGCGCCCATGTTCGGCATTTCAAATTCTGCATATAGCAGCGTTCCAAATGCCGAACATATGCGGCATTTAAAATGGCGCTCTGTCGCCTGTATATTTGTAGAGTTATTTATACCTACCCACTCCCACCTTAAATTTATCAAAAATATTTCAGAAAAACCCAAAAGTTTTCTAATTTCTATCAATTTTAAAATTATCACAAATTATGATTTATTTCAACAAGGCAGTTATAAGGTCAGTATGATACTAATCTCGTTCAATTCTAGTTTTAAATTTTACCTTATTCGACCTTTTCATCATAAATCTTGTTCAACAAAATTCAAAACTTTGTGTTTTGTTTATGTATGTTTTGCTTCTATCCATAGATTGATAATGAACAATTAGCAGATTGATGATGAAATAATGATGAAGATGTATGACGAATTTGAAAAAATAATGGTAAAGGGATTTCAAGTGCCACCAACCTTGATGTGGATTTTGTATCGGAGACACAAGTTGAAGAAGTGCCTCCGGTTGTGGCAAGTGAAACATCACGAGGAGATGTCGTGAATGAAAGAACGGAGGAACAATTGCTCCACGCACATCTTTCAGGCATCCTTGGTCGTCAAAATCGTTCAAGCTCAAGCGTGTAAGCTCCGTTTTTAGTTTTTTTTATTGTGGAGATGAATGTGAAGTAGTTGTTTGTAGAAACGAGAGGAATGCTGGACAATTTTCTACCGCAGCGCTGGGTACAACGATCATAAGATCCGGCCTCATCAAGTTGAATGATGCAATTTTTTTAAGCAGCGAGATCCTAAAATGTGCCCTAGGCGTGTAGAATATGCTTTAGAGATGCAAGCAAAGAATAGTCGTTTGGAGAAGTTGAATCTTGAATATGCAAACATATTGTTGGTCTGCGAATACAAGTATTCGGCGTTATGGCCACGTAGAACATTGAACGAAAAGTGAAATGTAACGTAATGATATTCAAATCTTGTTGTATTATGATGTTCACAGTTATGCTATTGTACTGTAACGTCCTTCGAAATAATTTAGATATCATTGAATTATGTTATAATGAACTGAACTTTGTTGGTATGGAAAAGTCATTCGAAATACTTCCCGAACTTGGCAACTGCTGCTGTTATGTAGTGGGCAAACAACATAGCGTTTTTTGAAATGCTACCTTACTGCGGCATTTCAAATGCTGCCAACTATAAAACCATTAGTGGCATTTGAAATGCCGCAGGGGAAGGTTTCTCGAAAAAATTGGAATGCATTCGATTTGAAATGCCGCCAACTAACCACTGCATAGTTAGCACCTTCATTACAGTACAATAAACGACGATTTCAATGAAATAAAACTGTTTACAATAAACTTAGCTTACAAAATTAGATAACATAAAGAATTTTTCTTGAACAAAATGGAATGCATTCAATTTAAATCACAACCAAACTAAAGTGAAACATTAAGTTGCTGTAGTGCAATGATTTTTTTATGACCTAGAACACCACATTTGCTACAACTGTATCCTTTAGGGGTCTACATCTCATACATTGTACCTTTAATTCGGTGATGTCCTAGATTTTTTTTAGCTACAGGAGGTAGGACCAATTGATTGTCACTTAAACTCCAATAGCATTTATCGTGGATTGGATGAAACTCGAGGGTGTAAGCGGTATTTCTTTGCAAAATACCATGCTGAAGCGAAGTCATGATGAGCTCTATTAGCTCCATTGAATGCCATTGAGCAAGCGGCCATAACATGCGTACACGGTAGGTGCTCTAAAAGAGGGATGTTGCACGTATGAGAGGGTTGTTACTAGTGATCAGTACTTTGAATTCGTCATCAAAATAGTGCACAACTTGCCACTCAGTTTGACTAAAGCGAGTTATTCTTGTACGCCTTGCTTCATTAGCTCTATCGACAATCTAGGCTTCCCACTTCAGAGTAAGAAGAGATGTCAGTTTTGCTGCCGCTTCTCTTTATTGACAAAAATAATCAACCGACCTAAAAAAGGTGCGTGCAACCAAAGCTTTGACAGGTAAAGACTGAGCTCCTTTAAGCACACCGTTGAAACTTTCTGCGCAGTTAGTGGTCATGATATGAAATCGACCGCCATCATCTTTACACAATGCCCAATTCTCTTCTTTCGCTCCCAAACTTCTTTATATCCAATTGTGAGCCCTAATGCTTATAGTTTTGATTTCTTCACGTATTTTTTTGTACTCAGCTTCCTTCACATCACAAGCGATAGCATAAAAAAACCGGTTAATCGTTTTTCTCTAAATCCTACAGCTTAAAATTTTGCTTTAGTGTTTATGTGGCAAACACCATTTCGATTCTAATGCTAATGGTATTCCTTTCATTCGATCTGAAATGAAGGTAGTTCTTCTATTGTTAACACTATGAATCGCCGCATGCAGGCAAAATACCACCCCCAACTATCAGCGGATTCTGACTCTACAATCATATATGTTAAAAGGTATAAGTGATTGTCCGCATCGTTAGCGGTGGAAAAAAGTAACGTCCCTTAGTATTTTCCATACAGATGTGTTCCGTCAATACATAACAGTGGAAGACAATGAACAATCCTTCAATACAAGGCCCAAAAGCTCGACCGAAGACTCCATATTCATCAGTCCTAACGTGTCCAATGCTTCTCGAGTTCGTTCTAGCTATTTCAGCAACATACTGTCTTAGAGTGGTATATGGTATATGAATCTGCCTAATCGCCATAAATTCTTTCCACCGTCTTACTCAAAGCTCTCACAGCCTTCATATACCTAATATTCACGAACAACTGTTTTTCCATCAAAAATTACACCGTCCCGGTTGTTATGTTCATATCGGCTTTCACGAAAGGTATGATCTTTGACACTACAAAATTAGAAGTCGCTTGCTTGCGAGTGCAGTTTACTATTGGGTTAACACAGTTGTATTCGCTAGGATATTTCCTTACTCCACCAGTTCTTCTCTAATTTTTTAGAAACAATAGAATGAATTCTCCATGGATATTTGTCATCTATATTACAAATGGCGATGTATTTAGTTTTATTTGATTTTATTGCTTTAAAAGAAACGGCATGAAAAATTGACCATTCGCTCAACTATTGCAACAATTAAGCTTCGTCTCAAAAATCATACCAACTATGAACTCATTCTAAACACTTAAGGTTGAAAATAGCTCATTGTTGAACTCAAGATTTGCAACGATTGACCTTGCCATAATTTGTGTGTTGCAAAAATCATCATCTAAAGGTACATCCATTTCTACCTCATCAATGTCTTCGGGAATATTGTCTTTAACAGAAAGATCATAGTCCAAAGGATCATTGTTCACTTGCATACTACCGATCCACGACTTGTCATTCTTCGCCATATTCACTACATCCATACTTTTTATTGGGGGTTCATCATGGACATGTTCACCTTCATCCACGTCCATCTCAATATCAACATCTTCTTCAATTGCGGTTACGTTTACATTCCACTTCGGCATTAGATTGAGTAGCAATATCTTGCGTGGGAAATCCACAATTCACACATAAGTATTAATTTAAAACCAGTACCGGAATTACTAGCTAACAAATTTTTCTTATTCCTAAGAAATACCTCTGACTTAGATCATATAACTCAGATGGAGTTGGATAAGTATAAGGAGACATTTGACAGTTTGATGGTCCTACGGTACTTGGCGGTATTGGTCGACAAGGAAGATAACTGCATATACAACGACAAAAATTTTAACTATCACACAACTAACAATCTAATACAACATAAAATTCATAGATAAATGTTTCATGTAACGACCCATAAAATTTTAATAATTTTTAATTGGTTTTATAACGTATTTAATTAGATTTTTGAGAATTTTTTTATATATAATATTTTGAAATAAAGTTTTAATATTTGGATTACGTATAATTAAATATAGCAAATGGTAAACTTTCAATTAATTATATGAAGGTTTATTTATTATGCAATTCTATTAAAATCAAATCAGTTAATAATTGATGAAAATAAATTTATTTTCAAGACCTAAATATTTTTACATAGAAAAATCCTAAATCATCTTCTGACTGAGACGTCATTTTTCGTTTTTTCAAATTCGGACTTCTTTAGCTCCGTCGATCTTATTTTTCTGCGGTTTTGCTACATTTTCCGCTACGGGAAAATTCGAATTTTATAATTCAATCCTGCCAATGATATCTATATACCGTTTTAATCGCCTTGTCATGCTGATCTCTATGGTAAATTTATTTTTGTGTTTTGAAGTCCGTTACACAACGAAATCCACGAAATCGGTAACCGTATTGGTATCGGATCCATGACCATTTGATTTCTTTTGCGTTTCAAATTTTAAACGCGCATCAATCAATTGCTTTAATATTTGTCAGCTAAATAAATAGGAGACCGTTGCTTCTAAAACTGCTCATATTTAATTTGATACGTTTCGCTTATATGTGTTTCGTTTTTCCCTGTTGCCTTTTTCATCTCCTTTGATTGATAGATTTGTACCGTTCCACCTTTATTTATTTCATCGGTTACTAAAGATCCAGCTATTGAAATCTTATAGCCGGTGAGGAAAATCAAACGTACGTTTGCATTAATTATTTTTAAAACGGTAACATAAATTGTAACCTTATGTCTTCCTTCGGTTTCAAAAAAATTGTAAACGTAGCCTCAAATCAATCCATAAATTACTTTAATGGTTCCCAAATTTCTCGGGCTTGACAATCGCCCTTTCTACTGTTACCAAAAAAAAGATGTATATAAATGCGTATTCATCAAAAAAAATTCCATTCCTTCTCCTCTGCCACTTTCTTGTCCTCAAATTTTTCTTCCCCTCTCCCTTCGCTGAGACCAGGAACCGAGTTGTAACGACCCGGAATTTCGCTACTTCGAAAATAAGAGATTTCGTTTTTTAAATTTAAAAAGGTTTAAAACATAAACAAATAAGTTATAGATAATAGATAATAATAGAGAAATTATTTATTCTTATAGTTGATAATTTAAAAAGTATAAATTTGGATTTTACAACAAACCAACAAACGTTAAGTTTTATTAAAAATAAATAAATGCTTAAATAAATAGGTTTAAATGTTTATTTAAAAAGATAAATCTTATTAAAAACATCTAATAAAGATAATAAAAGTATATTAAAATACTTATAAGTATGTTAATAATCGTTTTACAAAAATAACCAAAATTTGTTGCATTTTGTCAGTTTTACATACACCGTAAAATTAGAGATTTTGATATTAATTAAAGATAATTTTAAAATATAAAGAGACATGTTTTAATTTATTTAAAGAAGTAAAAAGTTCATTTTTAAATTTGGTTTGCATAAATAAATAGTTTAACTAAAACGTCAAAATATGACTGTAAAACATTTTGTCGAAAAACAACGTTTTGTCGATTAAAAGTTGTCGCAACGTCGCCGCACCTTTATTTTCTTATATAGGAACATATATTCAAATAGTATAAGTATTAATTAATTTATTAATCAAGTTTACTTTTACTAAACAAGGTTAGAAATTTCTAGAAAAAAATTAAAAAAAAGTAAGCACAAAAAGACAAAAACATCATTTCAAAGTAAAAAGTAAAACATCAAATCAAAGAAACATAATTACTACTTACTTTACTTAATATCTAAGTGAAAATGACATAAAGTAATGATTTGAAATGTAATGTTAAGTGTTGAATAAAAAATAAGATTACTTTATAAGTAAGTAAGGTTATTTTGGTAATTTGATAAAGAGATATTTTAGTAATTTACCACTTCATTTCTTTTTCTATAAATAAGACCACCATTCTTCCACTTTCTTTTACACCTTTTCCTACCTTCTTCTTCTTCCTTGAAGCTCTCTTTAATGGCTTCTTCTTCTCTTCCAAAAGCTTACTAACTTTTTCAAAACCATATCAAATCAACTCCAAACACCACCAAAGTTTGCCAAAGAGCTTAGAATACCATTAGAACATGGTTTAGCATCTAAAAAGTAAAAAAACGAAGGAGAAGGGCAAGGATCAAGAGGAGGCCAAACTATTTGGATGAAAGGAAGCAAGTTGGAATGCTTCGGAGTGAGAAAAAAAGAAGGAAGTGCTGCCGAAATCAAAAGAAAAGTCTACGGAAAAGATTTGATAAAGATAAGAGGATTTAAGAGAAGTGTTGTTGCATATGAATGTTCGCAGGAAAAATTGGTTAAGTTAAAGGTGAGTACTCTTATTTACTAATTAATCCATAAGTTATTTCAAGTAAAATGATTTGAAAAGTTTAAATTTGTTAAATGAGTGTTTGATAAGTTGGTAGCAAATTAGTTGATTATGCGATTGATTATATGGATGATAACTTGGTTTGGCAAATGATAAGAGAAATGGTTAGTAAGTATAGTTAATTAAATGAGAATTAAATTCATATAAATGTGTATATGAAAGTTATTTAGCCTCTTAATGATTTTTAATGAGTTTAAAATGATTTAGAAATGTTTAATAAACATTTAAATTTTTTTCCAAAAAGTTTGAAAAGAAATTGAAAAACAAGTCAAAACTATGCGCGTCGCGTAACGGTAATTCGCGATTTCGCGCCATAAAAGTTAAATGTGTGTACATAATGAAATATAGCTCGGAATTCTTCGAGATAAGAATTTTCTGGTCTATTATATCCATAGTTTTCTAACGAAGAAAGAAAATCAAGATTTCGTCAAATAGATTTTGAAATATGTCCAAAACAATTTTCTAAAAACATCGCGGTTTTGCAGTTCGGAATCCAAAACGGGATTTCTTTATAAATGATATTTTTAAATGTTTTAAAAATATGAAATAAATCCTAAAAATATTTGAAAATGTATTGAAAGAGATTTAAGTTGAAAATATGGATTTCTAAAATGATATAAAAGTCATTTTGAAGAATATAGCTTTTAAAACGCTATTTGCAACACTTTTTGCAAGGCTTTTCGCAGCAGTTTGAAATAACTTTTGAAATACAGTTTTAAACTTAACAATTCTTTCATATATATTTTGTGAATGATTTTAAAAGAAAAATTAAGATGATTTGGAAGTTTAATAAGAGTTTGAATAAATTGTTAAGTTGAATTGTTTATACCACTTAAACAAAAAGTGAAGAATATTGAATGTAATAACAAACTGAGTATGCGGAAACGACTAGTACATTTGTCCCGCCTGTGAGATCTGGGAAGATAAAACAAGGTGTTTAACTAAGGTTAGGGATGGAGCAACCAGTTCCCTGAACTTACTTGGTCTATGTTTTCTCTTCTTAAGCGAGGGGTGGAATAGATCGAAAGGAAAGCCGGATGTTCTAAAAGATCGTATTTAAGTTTTTCCAAGTTAAAAGACAAAGATATTCATGATGTAGAATTACTTTCCATTATTCCCTGGAGGTGAAACTTACCATTAGTCCCTGGAGGTGAAATTTACCATATTTAAAGTGGCAGTAGTATTACGTTATTAAAGTCTTTGATTTGCAAGAATATGATTTGAAGTTAAAAAGAAAATCTTTGATTAAGATTTAATGAATGATTTGGGAATATTTTCCCTAAGTAAAAGTTATAACTTTAATATAAGAAAATCTGTGATTAAGATTTAATGAATGATTTGGGAATATTTTCCCTAAGTAAGAGTTATAACTTTAATATAAGAAAATCTGTGATTAAGATTTAATGAATGATTTAGAAAGGTTTTCCTAAGTAAATGGGAAAATGATTTTGAATTATTACAGGATTTAAAGAAGGTTTAAATAAACCAAATAATTTGATGAATGAGGCTTAATGATTCCATATACATTTGAAAAGAAAATGGAATAACTTGAAAAGATTATATCTAAGAAAGATATTTGATTTAAAAAATGAAGTAATTGATTGATGATTGATATCCATGTATGAACTTAACATATTTTTTTAAAAGCGATGATTGGTTTCGAAGGAACCGGAGTCGGATTTGGTTGATTCCTATCCGAAAACCACTTCGAACCAATGTATACGTTCAAAAGTGAAGAAATGTTGAAGATGATGATTATTGAAGACCGTGGATCTTCATAGCGTGAAGGCTTCTTGTTGAACATGCTTTGATTGGCCACCATTATAGAGTTATTTATAGCAGTAGTCTCCTCGTGATGGAGATTATTCGGATTCCAAGGGCTTCTCGCCTAGTAATGGCTGAGGAAAGTGCCTTCGGTTTTGATCAGTCCTAGAACGAACTTGTATGGATGTTTGTTTGACATTGTATTCTAAATAACATTTGAGTGGTTTCTATAAACGTATACTAGTTGGTGGCGGAGAAGACAACTTCCTTTAGCTTAACACCCTTTCCCGAGACATACGAGCCAGGAAGTTATACTTTTCTAGAAATCAGTCGTGTGACGTGGAATGACAATGTGGCATTCAAAGTGGAATCTGTTATGATCAAAGCGTGGTTTGTATGAAAAATGTGGCTTTGAAGAAATTAATGGTAGCTTCGCGAGCCTCACACCCCGGTTATGATGAGATTCTATGTGGTCAAATATATGCTCGCATTTCAGATAGTAGTGATTTGGGTTATCAGATGTTCTAAGCCCTAGGTACCAGATACGTCTGGGCCTCAAGGCATTTATTGCCTCATGTGGATAAAGTGGTTAGCTTGAGAAAAGCAGGGAGCTACTGGTTATCATTTGTAGTGTAGCAAGTATAGTTTCCAAGTGACTAGTTTGAGAAAAGCGATTATGGCACCATGGGAACTATGTTTGTTATGCGTGGTTCGGAAAAAAGGTCACTAGTTTCCTATCATGTTAGAAATCCAAACCCAATACGATATTTACGGTTTTGATTGTATTCCTAAAATAGCTGTAATGACTTCCAAACATTTCAGCTACCCCTTTTTGGTATCATATATTCCGTTGGTATATTCCGTTGACCTAGTCCGGATATATTACCTTAGACTTAGTCCGGATATTGATATCTTATTTGAATAAGTTTATTTGCAAATGTTTTCAAAAGAATGTCATTAAAAAAGTGTATTTTGGTATGAAGTGTTTTGGTTATCATAAGGTAAAAACCCGTCCGTGTTTATGTGTGGACGTGGTCTTATGAGATACCCTTCCTTTCAAGGGTTTTGATAACATAGTCATTTTAAAGTTCGAGTATCTCACGTTGGTTTATCAAGCCTGATCCGGGTATTTTTAGTACTCGGGTCAGATCCGAGTAATTTCAGGTTTAGTTGAAGACGGTTGGAGTTTCCAGAGGAGAGCTGGAGATCTTCATCATCGTATGGACATATTCTATCATCCGCTTTGTTTAGTGTATTTTGTTTGATGTTTGTCGGCAATTGTAAGGACAGATGTTTATAACTGTCCAAGCTGAATTTAGGTTAGACTCTGATATTGTATTTAAAATTTTCCGTTGTAAAGGTTATTATTGAAATAATATATGTTATTCCATTCGTGTGAGATTCTGTTTTGTCTTTATTTTCTTTTTCTACCCTTAATGATCCGCTTATTCGTGCAATTTGAGTTGGACATGTGTGGTTTATTATCGATTCAAAGGATACGAAAAAACGGTTCGTTACATTTGGTATCAAAGCTGAAGGTTAAGCGAGAACCTTGGCTTTGGTTGGGTAAAGACTCATCAGAGGTAGGGTTAGTAATACCCTAGGTTGAGTAACTCATTAGAGATAGGGTTAGTAACACCATAGAATGAGTTTGAGTGTGTTGTATATATGAGTACGTATTTGTTATTTGATAAGAAAAATATTTTATGTTGATTTATCGGTTGGACGGTTTATAAATTCTGGTCGATATGGGAAGTACAACTATATCGATAGGTATTTCTAAACTCTTAACAAGGCACATCGACACACTGTTTTGAAAAGATTATATTTTGCATATAAAATGTCTTTCAAAGGATATAAAATTTTGTGTGGTTAGGGAAATTTATAAGATACATTCCCTTAAGGAAGTCCCATGGATAAGGCCTGGATTCGTCTAGTGATAATTAAAATAATCTTCTAAGTATCAATCATATGTTGGCTTGGGCAAACGGTATTGAGCACTTGGTAAATTATTCTTCTTATCATTGGAGGATGAAGGCAAAGTTCAAATCCAAAAAAGTTGAATTAAGTATTTGGATAAAAAAATAAAATGGAAATGTTATAAACAATTCTAATCTTGGAATATCACTTAGGGGCAGAATGGCTTATAATATGTCGAGTCGTGAGTTTTGGATGACTCCAAAGCAAGCTTGAAGAGCAAGTGCACAAAAATAAGCAAAAGAAAAAGCAAAACTAGGACCCTTTGCTGACATCGACTGTTATTATTGCGGTAAGAAAGGACATTATGCAGTTATGTGTGAAATAAAGAGAAGTAAGAAGCAGAGAAGGGAAAATAAAAATTCTGATTGGGATGATATAGTCTGTTTCAAGTGTAAAGAGAAGGGTCATTTTCTACATAAATGTCCTAAAACTAAGAAGAAACCAAGAATTAAAAAGAAGAAAATGGGCTGCTACCGATGCAAGAACCTAAGACATGAGGTCAAAGATTGCCCCCAACGTACTTGTATTTGGTGCTTTCAAGGGAAACACTTAATGAAGGACTGTCCAAGAATGAAAGTGGTTAACTTAAGCCCCCAAGATAAAACACCGTCTACCTCAAAAGGAATTCATGAATAGTACATAGTAGTCTAAGTATCTATATAATGGTAGTATGTGATAGGCTGTATTTCCTAGGAAAGTTATCTCTGAAACTTTGTAATGCTAGTTAAGATTGGAAATGGATGTATGAATATGATGTTAATTAATAAACTTCCTTATGATTATCCTCTCGATGCACTTCTTCAATCTTATATCCGATCAATTCTAATAAGATATTTAGAAATAAAAAGTTCAAAGGAATATTAGAAAGAAATAGCTTTATAAAAAAAAGTATTTAAAGTTTAGAAAATTATTTAAAAATACATTGTATGAAATAAAGAAAAGGATGAAACTATGGAAATTTTATCATAGTTTTTTTTGAAAAAGTTTAAAGAAATAAAGGAAAGTTATTTAAACTTAACACAATTTTGGAAATGAAATCTATAATAAGATGTATTAGCAAAGAAAAATAATAATAGAGAGCTTAAATAAAATTTTAAGGATATTTTCCAAATAAAAGATAATCTATTTCTTCAGAAAAGAAGATATAACTATTCTGCATAAATATTTGAAAATTTATGAAATGGTTTCCTAAAAGATTTTTAAAGATAAATTATTATTTTGAGTGAAAAATGGTTTCTTTGGAATATTTTCCTTTATTAAAAATATTTGAAAATAAATAATGAAAGGGGATTATATAAAGAAGCACCTTTATAAAGTGTTTGACTTAAGATAAAGTTTTTATGAAAGTTTTTGAAGTTAATAAATACATATGTTATATGTAGATTGTTTCGTCACATAAATGATGATCTAATATTCGAGTTCGGAACTTTGATGTGTTTACACCGATTCGAAAAAGGATTTATCACTTGATTCTTGATGACGAACATTGATTAGGGTTTATGGTTAGGTACTTGAGTTTTCTATCATAGTTGAGAGCTATGCAAGGAAAGCAAATGTTTTTGAGCAAAGAGCCTGATTAAAGTCCGCAATAGAGGATCGGGGGATCGATACTAGTTTGGAAATTAAGTTGTGTATTCGAATAGGAGATCGAATAAAATATTTCATATGGATGATTTGTGTATATTATATGGAATTAAGTTTAAAGATAAAGGTTTTAGGCAAACTTTTGTTTGAGTAATTTCGATGACGAAATTCTTTTAAGTAGGGGAGAATGTAACGAACCGTAATTTTGCTACTTCGAAAATAAGAAATTTCGTTTGTTTTAAATTTAAAAAGGTTTAAAACATAAATAAATAAGTTATAGATAATAGATAATAATAGATAAATTATTTATTCTTATAGTTGTTAATTTAAAAAGTATAAATTTGGATTTTACAACAAATCAACAAACGTTAAGTTTTATTAAAAATGAATAAATGCTTAAATAAATAGGTTTAAATGTTTATTTAAAAAGATAAATCTTATTAAAAACATCTAATAAAGATAATAAAAGTATATTAAAATACTTATAAGTATGTTAATAATCGTTTTACAAAAATAACCAAAATTTGTCGCATTTTGTCAGTTTACATACACCGTAAAATTAGAGATTTTGATATTAATTAAAGATAATTTAAAATATAAAGAGACATGTTTTAATTTATTTAAAGAAGTAAAAAGTTCATTTTTAAATTTGGTTTACATAAATAAATAGTTTAACTAAAACGTCAAAATATAACCGTAAAACATTTTTTCAAAAAACAACGTTTTGTCGATTAAAAGTTGTCGCAACGTCACCGCACCTTTATTTTCTTATATAGAAACATATATTCAAATAGTATAAGTATTAATTAATTTACTAATCAAGTTTACTTTTACTAAACAAGGTTAGAAACTTCTAGAAAACAATTAAGAAAAAGTAAGCACAAAAAGACAAAAATGTCATTTCAAAGCAAAACATAAAACATCAAATCAAAGAAACATAATTATTACTTACTTTACTTAATATCTAAGTGAAAATGACATAAAGTAATGATTTGAAATGTGATGTTAAGTGTTAAAAAAATAAGATTACTTTATAAGTAAGTAAGGTTATTTTAGTAATTTGGTAAAGGGTTATTTTAGTAATTTGGTAAAGAGATATTTTAGTAATTTACCACTTCATTTCTTTTTCTATAAATAAGACCACCGTTCTTCCACTTTCTTTTACACCTTTTCTTACCTCCTTCTTCTTCCTTGAAGCTCTCTTTAATGGCTTCTTCTTCTCTTCCAAAAGCTTACTAACTTTTTCAAAACCATATCAAATCAACTCCAAACACCACCAAACTTCGCCAAAGAGCTTAGAATACCATTAGAACATGGTTTAGCATCTAAAAAGTAAAGAAACGAAGGAGAAAGGCAAGGATCAAGAGGAAGCCGAACTATTTGGAGGAAAGGAAGCAAGTTGGAAAGCTTCGGAGTGAGAAAAAGAGAAGGAAGTGCTGCCGAAATCAAATGTTGCATATGAATGTTGGTACGAAGAATTGGTTAAGTTAAAGGTGGGTACTCATATTTACTAATTAATCCATAAGTTATTTCAAGTAAAATGGTTTGAAAAGTTTAAATTTGTTAAATGAGTTCTTGATAAGTTGGTTGCAAATTAGTTGATTATGTGATTGATTATATGGATGATAACTTGGTTTGGCAGATGATAAGAGATATGGTTAGTAAGTATAATTAATTAAATGAGAATTAAATTCATATAAATGTGTATATGAAAGTTATTTAGCCTCTTAATGATTTTACATGAGTTTAAAATGATTTAGAAATGTTTAACAAACATTTAAAAGTGTTTCCAAGAAGTTTGAAAAGAAATTGAAAAACAAGTCAAAACTATGTGCGTCGCGTAACGGTAGTTCGCGATTTCGCGCCATAAAAGTTAAATGTGCGTACAAAGTGAAATATAGCTCGGAATTCTTCGAGATAATAATTTTTCGGTCTATTATATCCATAAGTTTACAACGAAGAAAGAAAATAAATATTTCATTAAGTAGATTTTGAAATATGTCTAAAATAATTTTCTAAAAACATCGCGGTTTTGCATTTCGGAATCCAAAAGGGATTTCTTTATAAATGATATTTTTAAATGTTCTAAAAATATGAAATAAATCCTAAAAATATTTTAAAATGTATTGAAAGAGATTTAAGTTGAAAATATGAATTTCTAAAATGATATAAAAGTCGTTTTGAAGCATATAGCTTTCAAAATGCTATTTGCAACACTTTTTGCATGGCTTTTCGCAGTAATTTGAAATAACTTTTGAAATACAGTTTTAAACTTAACAATTCTTTCTTATATATTTTGTGAATGATTTTAAAAGAAAAATTAAGATGATTTGGAAGTTTTAATAAGAGTTTGAATAAATTGTTAAGTTGAATTGTTTATACCACTTAAACAAAAAGTGAAGAATATTGAATGTAATAACAAACTGAGTATGCGGAAACGACTAGTACATTTGTCCCGCCTGTGAGATCTGGAAAGATAAAATAAGGTGTTTAACTAAGGTTAGGGATGGAGCAACCAGTGCCCTGAACTTACCTGGCGTATGTTTTCTCTTCTTAGGCGAGGGGTGGAATAGATCGAAAGGAAAGCCTGGATGCTCTAGAAGATCGTATTTAAGTTTTTCCAAGTTAAAAGACAAAGATATTCATGATGTAGAATTACTTGCCATTAGTCCCTGGAGGTTGAATTTTCCATATTTAAAGTGGCAGTAGTACTATGTTATTAAAGTCTTTGATTTGCAAGAATATGATTTGAAGTTAAGAAGAAAATCTTTTATTAAGATTTAATGAATGATTTGGGAATATTTTCCCTAAGTTAAAAGTTATAACTTTAATATAAGAAAATCTTTGATTAAGATTTAACGAATGATTTGGAAAGGTTTTCCTAAGTAAATTAGAAAATGATTTGGAATTATTGCGGGATTTAAGGAAGGTTTAAATAAACCAAATAATTTGATAAATGAGGCTTGATGATTCCATATACATTTGGAAAGAAAATGGAATAACTTGAAAAGATTATATCTAAGAAAGATATTTGATTTAAAAGATGAAGTAATTGATTGACGATTGATATCCATGTATGAACTTAACATTTTTTTAAAAGCGATGATTGGTTTCGATGGAACCGGAGTCGGATTTGGTTGATTTCTATCCGAAAACCACTTCGAACCAATCTATACGTTCGAAAGTGAAGACATGTTGAAGATGTTGATTATTGAAGACCATGGATCTTCATAGCGTGAAGACTGCTTGTTGATCATGCTCTGGTTGGCCACCATTATAGAGTTATTTATAGCAGTACTCTCGTCGTGATGGAGATTTTTCGGATTGCAAGGGCTTCTCGTCTAGTAATGCCCGAGGAAAGTGCCTTCGGTTTCGTTCAGTCCTAGAACGAACTTGTACGGATGTTTGTCTGGCATTGTATTCTAAATCACATTTGAGTGATTTCTATACACGTATATCAGTTGGTGGCGGAGAAGGCAACTTCTTTTAGCTTAACACCCTTTCCCGAGACATACGAGCTCAGGAAGTTATACTTTTCTAGAAATCAGTCATGTGACGTGGAATGACAATGTGGCATTCAAAGTGGAACCTGTTATGATCAAAGCGTGGTTTTGTATGAAAAACGTGGCTTTGAAGAAATTGATCGTAGCTTCGCGAGCCTCACACCCTGGTTATGATGGGATTCTATGTGGTTAGATGTTTGCTCGCATTTCAGATAGTAGTGATTTGGGTTATCAGATGTTCTGAGCCCTAGGTACCAGATACGTCCGGGCCTTAAGGCATTTATTGCTTCATGTGGATAAAGTGGTTAGCTTGAGAAAAGCAGGGAGATATTTGTTATCATTTGTAGTGTAGCAAGTATAGTTTCCAAGTGACTAGTTTGAGAAAAGTGATTATGGCACCGTGGGAACTATGTTTGTTATGCGTCGTTCGGAAAAAAGGTCACTAGTTTCCTATCGTGTTGGAAATCCAAACCCAATACGATATTTACGGTTTTATTGTATTCTCAAAATAGCTGTAATGACGTGCAAACACTTCAGCTAGCCAAAAAAGTCACTAGTTTTCTATCAAGTGTATTTTGGTATGAAATGTTTTGATTATCATAAGGTAAAAACCCGTCCATGTTTATGTCTGGGCGTGGTCTTATGAGATACCCTTCTTTTCAAGGGTTTTGATAACATAGTCATTTTAAAGTTCGAGTATCTCACGCTGGTTTATCAAGCCTGATCCGGGTATTTTTAATACTCGGGTCAGATCCAAGTAATTTCAGGTCTAGTTGAAGACGGTTGGAGTTTCCAGAGGAGAGCTGGGGATCTTCATCATCGTATGGACGTATTCTATCATCCGCTTTGTTTAGTGTATTTTGTTTGATGTTTGTCAGCAATTGTAAGGACAGATGTTTATAACTGTCCAAGCTGAATTTAGGTTAGACTTTGATATTGTATTTAAAATTTTCTGCTGTAAAGATTATTACTGAAATAATATATGTTATTCCATTCGTGTGAGATTCTGTTTTGTCTTTATTTTCTTTTTCAACCCTTAATGATCCGATTATTCATGAAATATGAGTTGGAAATGTGTGGTTTATTTTCGATTCAAAGGGTACGGAAAAACGGTTCGTTACACGAGTCCACCCTCCTCGTCCTCTACCGCCAAGCCCATCATCCCACGCTGCAGCAGCCGTACCTCCACCAGATCATCCCCGCGCTCATCCAGCCTCCAAACCGCCTCATCTCCAGGGCCGACTTCCTCTAGCCTAGCCTGTCGCACCGCCCCAGACCTCATCACCACACTCCTCCACTCGCTCTCTCCCCTCCGCCCCACCATTGCGCCCTTCCCGACCTCAACATCAGCTCGCGCACTCACCTCTTCACCCAGCTTTGGACTGCCACTCGAATCCACCTGCAACCGCAGCCGTATTTCACCCATAGCCTATATGTTTTGTACAGTTTGGTATTTTTTTTAGCCGCAGTGTAGATCTACATATATTTGTTCGTCTATTTGTGTTTGTTTTTAAACATTTTCGATCTAATCAAGCTTAGTTTCTTTTATATATATAAGTTGTATATATACGCTATTCTAAATCTATAGATTTACGTAAGATATTACATGTCGGTTTATAATAATTCATTTTATATTTATATATGTTTTTTTAGAAAAGAATTTATATATAAAGTATAATATCTTATTTAGGAAGAAGCCTCCATATGTTTTCGATAGATAATATTGTATGGTTAATAAAGTACGTATATAATATGTTTGTTTATAACTAGTGCGGTTAAAGTTTTGTATGTTTGCCGACTCCATATATATAATTATAAGCTTAAAATATATTAGCATGTTATATAATAGTTTATAAAGGTATGTTATATTTTATACTATACTTGATTTCAAAAGAAGTACGTATGGCTTTAGTTAATATATATGTGTTACTGTAAAAGATATAATATTGAATTCATGCATCAGATTGTTAAAAATTTATATGGGCCAGTTATCCGTATATTTGATTCTGTATGTTTATATACATAAAAGCTACATATAAGTTTCGGTTTGGGATCCGTTGAATAAATGTAATACCTTTATAAAGTTATATATAAAGATATTGTTTATAATATATATATATATATATATATATAAGGCATGCATATATGTTGAAATATAGTTATATATTAAGTTTCGGCCTCTCAAGCTTTTATAGGCAAGCCTTCATCTATTGTTTTAGCTTAGTGGTTAGTCTCCACTTATTTTGAAAAGGTTTTGTCATTTATATTTGATTATATAATAATAAATATTGATTTTTAAATGATAGAAGTATAAGTGATATATGTATAGGTCATTCTATATATATATAATTTAAATTGAACAAAATTGATACGTATAGAACTTTATTTTAATAGAAGTTTAATATTGAATCTATATAGTTATGTGTATTTATATATATAGATTTTGGAAGTCGTGTGTTTGTTTTAACTTATAAGTTGTATATGATTTGTATATTGTATATATAGTTATATATATGTTCAATTATACCATCCACCTTCGTCAATCCGGTTTTTGATTTGCTTTCGTCTATTCGTATTATCAGCTTATCCGTTGAACTCGTGCCAATCTAGCTTTGCTTTGAAATTCGTGACTGGATTCACAGCTCATTTGATCGTCAAATTATCCCTAGCCTCGAAAGGTGAGCAATCACTCACGACTTACGTTCTTATATTTATTAAATTTGATTTCAATTGAAACGACAATTGAAATATGATGCCAATTTGAACTGTTAATTAATTAATTTTTGTTAGATATGCTATTATTTATATCTATTTACCTGTGGGATATGACACCATATCCTATTATTTATATTTTATTTAATTACTGATGACATATGCATGGTATATTATTATCTGTTATACTATTATCATATCTGTTATCACTCTGCAAGTTCCCTGTTAGTATAGAATTCTCTATGGGTTGAAATGATACATACCGAACGGACCTGAGAATAAAAGAATTTCGTTATGGGTTGAAATGATAGACCCAAGCGATTTTCATTTAATTGAATTTGGGATTACGGGTAGAAATGATATACACCCGTATATATTTAGTGGACGGATTGAAATGATAAATATCCGTAGCACTTGACCATATGATAGAAAATATATAAAGACACCGTTGGTCCATATATAAATATTTTAAAATAATTTCTATGATTTTGGAAAGAAATATATGGTTAAATAAATATTGTCTTAAGATGGAAATTTTATATATAGATTTAGTAGTAATATTTGATTTAAATTACAATTGATGTAATACACATAATATGGTTAAGTATTTATGTAAATCTATATTTCAAAAAGATTTTCTTGTAATAAATTGAATAATTAAGATTGGGAGAGAAAAAATGGTATTTAATAAGGATTTATTTAATTAAATCGATTTGAAATTATTAAATGGGAAATCAAAAGGTATGATTTTTATAACTGAATTTTTTATTTAAGTGATTTAATGAATATTTCACGTTTAAATAAATTAAAATTAAATATTGAGCAAAATGTAATTTGGGATTACTTAAATGATATTGAATCAAATGAGGGAGCATTTCAAGACTAAATAATAATGAGGTTAATCGAGATCTTTAAGAAACTGTTAAATTGAACATTTAAATATTAAAGCTTTGAACTATATTGGAATTTAAACGGGTCATTTGAGATTTAGATCTATACTTGAAATCAATATAGTTGAATTGTTATTTAGAAACTAAATTGAATAAAAAAATGAAAATTTAGGTTGAACTAAAATTTGAAATTATTATTTAGAAAACTAAATTGGATAAAATTTAGTTTGAAACGTTGAATACTTAAAGTTTGAAATATATTGAAATATAAAGGGGTATTTTGTGATTACAAATCCGAATTTTGAGATCGATAAAATTGAAGTGGCTATTTAGGAATTGAGTTTAAATTGATAAATTAAGATTTGACTAGATTTGAATTTTTGATTTGAGTAGAGTTGAATCGTAACTGTGAAAGTGATCAAATTTGAAAACAAATATATTTGAAGTGAAATGATATTTTGTTATGAATAATAAATAAAATTGAGATGACCACGGTGACATAGTGTATATTTCTACCCTATAGATAGTTCCAGGGATCCTTAGAGGATGGTTATCCCAAACATCCTCTAAGTTAATTTTATTTCAGTTGATGTTTCACTTGAGTTAGATTTATTGATATAAGAATGTTAATCCTGACTTGAGTGTTTTGTGTTTTGCTTTACTCTCGGATCAGACCGAGTGATACAGCATTTGAGACTCACCTTCGAAGTTGGAGCTTTGCTTGAAGATCCAGCTATCTATCCTTTCAGTCATCCAGTCGATTGGTTCAGAGAAGTCATCTGTCCGTACTGGAGACTTCACTGTATTTGAGATATTCTGTTGTATTTTTATTTCCAACTCTGATATTTATATAGTAGCTTCATGAACTACTATTTGTCTATTCCGCTGCATTATTTTATATTACTCTGTGTCTGTGATTCTGTAGTTGATTTATTTACTGTATATGCTGAGTTTTGCCAAATTTAAATTAACAATTCGGTATTTTGAATTATTCAAGTCGGACATATATGGTTTTATTGTCGATTTGAATGGTCCAAAATAGTGGGTCGTTACAGTTGGTATCAGAGCGAGGGCTCTAGGCAGAACTTAGCATATATGGTAAATTTATCTACAGAATCACTTTCGTTCGAGTTGAATCTCTTCCTTTTTGACTCGAATTCCTTTGAATTTTGGAACATTCACCTCGGTTCCAAATCCATGCTTGTCTTTCCCTATTTGAGTTTTCTAAATCCTGGAGTATCCCATAGCTCCACTGAATGAATTGTAAAGGGGTGAAACTCCTTTACAATAGCATCGTTTCACCGAAGATTTATATATCCTCGGTTTAGATGCTACTATCTCTGGTTATGTCGAATTCTATATCTGGCGATCGAATGTCGATTTGCCATAGAATTCCACATCGATCATATTCCTGAAGTCACGGTTGACCCTGGTAAGGTCGCCCGCGATTTATAGAAATATATCCATCTTCTATTTTGAAATTTAATTATCTCATCTTCGATCGAGCCTATCTTCGAATCATAATTCTATTTGATTAGAGTTCCTCTAAATTCAAATCTCTATCTTTGTTTTGGAATCCATCCTTGAATCATCCTTTGAAAAATCGGGTATGTTTGTATTTTGGAAATTGTTTTATATATAGAAATTATTATTTTGATAACTATGATTTTATTCTATATATAAAGGTGAGAATGTTTTGATGAGGATTATATACCTATATATAAAGCAAATAAGAAATGTTATTCTATATATAAAAGCTTTGAAAGGATTTGAAATTCTGAAGATTTATAAGAAATTTGATTTATACAAAAAAAAGGATTTATAACTGAGGGATTTTGAATTTTAATTTCGAGGAATTGAACTCCGGTATTTTGAAATTGGTTTTAAGATTTTTGAAATTATATAATAACATGAGTTGAAAGTATTTTCTGAATAAGAAGTGTTTCAAATGACTCAAATGAATTCCAATGATTTCGAAGAAATTTCAAGAAGTTTTCAAGAAAATGGAAGTCCAAAACTCACTTGTGTCGCTGGAAAATAATTTCGGTAATGAGTGCACGCATCATCAACATTGATTTTCGAGTTTCAGAGTGAAGGAGAGGCCACTTTAGTAGCTTTGCTATGCGAGTGATTTTGTGAAACCAATTTTTGATTTCAAATTCCATGATTTGATATTCAAAAGATATAGGTATATATATCTGAAATAATTTAAAGTAAGCCGGTGTTCAAGCCTCGAGTTTTCAATTTGATTTAGTATAACTTTATTTATAAGAAAAAAATTGATTTACTAATTTGTTATTGATTTCCACTTGGATTTGAAATTTGATTTCACCGACTATTTTGAAGGTTCGAGCACTTCCAAATCAAGGTTTAGATTTTTAAAACTAAGAAATTCCGAAGAGTATAAAATATTTGATCAAGAATATAAGTTTAGTTTTGTATGTTTAAAGTATGAAGAGTATGACTTAAGTAAATTTGAAACTTTTGTTAAATAAATAATTTGAAAAAGGAAAATTGGATTTTTCATATAAAAATAAATAGTTTAAAGGTTTTAAAGGGATAATTATAAATTTAGAAACCGTTTTGAGTATAATTGATTTTGAGAAGAATTTTGGTTTTGAAATTAGATTGGAATTAAGACCAGTACTTATATGGTGACTTTGGAAATGAATTTGTTTGACCTAAATTTTGTTGATTTGGAAATTTGGATTATTTTCTAAACCTATTGTTTAAGAAACTTTAGGACTGAATATGTTTATTTGGAAGAAAATTTGGTGAAATCATATATGATCTTGAAACTTTGAAACGAGAAAAATTTTGAGAACCTTGATTTACTAAATACTTGATTTGGTAGTTATCGAACTTATATAAAACTGATTGTATAGTACGAAATTGATTTGAAACCTATTGATTTGAAAGGTACTCAATTTGGAAAGTATTCGATTGAAAATGGAATCCTATATATAATGGACTTTATATAAGTATGATATTTGAAAGTGATTTAAAAAGGTACTATATGATATATATTTTCGAAGTAATGATATGGAAAGTGCCTTCTACTTGATATCCGCTTTGTGGCCACATTGTGGATTCATTCTATCGATATTATTCTCTTTGATTTTGGTTTTCCAGATGTGATACTCGAGTGTCCCATGGTGGCGTAACCCATGGTTTTTTTCTTGCGACTGCATAGCGCAACTGCCTGGCTGAGACTGGCCTAGGGGTACAGATTGTTTCTGGGGGATCCAGGTGTAACCATTGTGTATCCTGCACTCTATGTAGGTCGCACTAGTAGCGAAACCGTCTGGCTGAGAAGGCCTAGGGTTACAGATTGTTTCCTGGGGGATCCAGGCGTAACCATTGTGTATCCTGCACTCTACTAGTCATCGTGGCGTAACTCGTAGGGCTGAGAAAGCTTACGGATACAGATTGTTTCCTAGGGGATCCAGGCGTAACCATTGTGTATCTGCGAACCATGGTTGGACAAAGGTTTTGGTTTGATTTTTTGTTTGGATTGTACTTTCCATATCTATTTTTTTTAAAGGTTTTTCAAGTATTCCACTGGGTGATGAAACAGGTTTACTAAGTACTTGAAGAATTCTAGCTTTTCGCCTGATCAACGCATGGCCAGAGTCTGTAAGAACGAGGATAAACTTGTTGAAACATCGAGTTATAAAAGTATTTTGGAAGGAAAAATTCATTTTGATATAAAAGTATTTTATTATAAAGGTATTTCCAATAAAGAAATTTTGTATTAATATTTGAGATTAAAATTTTATGGTTTGATTTAATTATTCGACCCCGATACTATCCCTTTGAATCTACCTTATCTGCTCAACTTTAGTTGTTCACCTATATTCTGTTTCCAGAATCTACCTTCCTTTCCTTTTTGAATATAATCTTAAATATTGTTTATTTATATACTACATTGTTTAATAGAAAAATCTAGTGTTATAAATACTTTAGAAGTTATTAATTAAATAAAAAGTAAATGATTATGGATAATATTTAAAAGTATCTTAAGATAAATTAATAAATTTATGAAGTATGGATTTGATGTTTAAAAGGCTTCTTTGTAAATAACTGTTTTCAAATAGTTTTCATATATTTATAAAGATGTTATTTAAACATATAAATGTTATTTATAAAGGAAGCAGGAAATTTTACAAATGGGTTTTGAAAGGTTTTAAAGTATTAAGGATAATTGAATTGCAAATGAAGATTTCAAATTTCAAGTAAAATTATTTAGTTTCAAATTAATTATTTAATCTTGGCTTTCAATGTACTTTTATTTCTGGTTATTCAATTTTCCTACCTCCTTCCTTTTCGAGGAAGAAATGTTTTGAGTGGGGGAGAGTGTAACGACCCATAAAATTTAATAATTTTTAATTGGTTTTATAACGTATTTAATTAGATTTTTGAGAAGTTTTTTATTTTTTATAATATTTTGAAATAAAGTTTTAATATTTGGATTACGTATAATTAAATATAGCAAATGGTAAACTTTCAATTAATTATATGAAGGTTTATTTATTATGTAATTCTATTAAAATCAAATCAGTTAATAATTGATGAAAATAAATTTATTTTCAAGACCTAAATATTTTTACATAGAAAAATCCTAAATCATCTTCTGACTGAGACGTCATTTTTCGTTTTTTCAAATTCGGACTTCTTTAGCTCCGTCGATCTTATTTTTCTGCGGTTTTGCTACATTTTCCGCTAGGGGAAAATTCGAATTTTATAATTCAATCCTACCACTGATATCTATATACCGTTTTAATCGCCTCGTCATGCTGATCTCTATGGTATATTTATTTTTGTGTTTTGAAGTCCGTTACACAACGGAATCCACGAAATTGGTAACCGTATCAGTATCAGACACGTGACCATTTGATTTCTTTTGCGTTTCAAATTTTAAACGCGCATCAATCAAATGCTTTAATATTTGTTAGCTAAATAAATGGGAGACCGTTGCTTCTAAAACTGCTCATATTTAATTTGATACGTTTCGCTTCTACGTGTTCCGTTTTTCCCTGTTGCCTTTTTCATCTCCTTTAATTGATAGATTTGTACCGTTCCACCTTTATTTATTTCATCGGTTACTAAAGATCCAACTGTTGAAATCTTATAGCCGTTGAGGAAAATCGAACGTACGTTTGCATTAATTATTTTTAAAATGGTAACATAAATTGTAACCTTATGTCCTCCCTTGGTTTCAAAAAAATTGTAAACGTGGTCTCAAATCAATCCATAAATTACTTTAATGGTTCTCAAATTTCTCGGGCTTGACAATCGCCCTTTCTACTGTTACCAAAAAAAAGATGTATATAAATGCGTATTCATCAAAAAAAATTCCATTCCTTCTCCTTTGTCACTTTCGTCTCCTCAAATTTTTCTTCCCCTCTCCCTTCGCTGAGACCAAGAACCGAGTCCACCCTCCTCGTCCTCTACCGCCGATCCCATCATCCCACGCCGCAGCAGCCGTACCTCCACCAGATCATCCCTGTGCTCATCCAGCCTTCAAACCGCCTCATCTCCAGAGCCGACTTTGTCTAGCCTAGCCTGCCGCACCGCCCCAGACCTCATCACCACACTCCTCCACTCGCTCTCTCCCCTCCGCCCCACAATCTCTCTCTTCCCGACCTCAACATCAGCTCGTGCACTCACCTCTTTACCCAGCTTTGGACTGCCGCTCGAATCCACCTGCAACCGCTGTTGTATTTCACCCATAGCCTGAATTCTTTGCACAGTTTGGTTTTTTTAGCCGCAGTGTAGATCTACATATATTTGTTCGTCTGTTTGTATGTGTTTTTAAACATTTTCTATCTAATCAAGCTCAGTTTCTTTTATATATATAAGTTATATATATACACTGTTCTAAATCTATAGATTTACGTAAGATATTACATGTCGGTTTATAATAATTCATTTTATATTTATATATGTTATTTTAGAAAATTATATATATATAAAGTATAATATCTGATTTAGGAAGAAGCCTCCATATGTTTTCGATAGATAATACTGTATGGTTAATAAAGTAAGTATATAATATGTGTGTTTATAACTAGTGCAGCTACAAAGTTTTGTATGTTTGCCGACTCCATATATATAAGTATAAGCTTAAAATATATTAGTGTATTATATAATAGTTTATAAAGGTATATTATATTTTATACTATACTTGATTTCAAAAGAAGTATGTATGGCTTTAGTTAATATATACGTGTTACTGTAAAAGATATAATATTGAATTCATGCATCACATTGTAAAAATTTATATGGGTCAATTATCCATATATTTGATTCTGTAGGTTTATATACATAAAAGATACATATAAGTTTTAGTTTGGATTCCGTTGAATATATGTAATACTTTTATAAAGTTATATATAAAGGTATTGTTTACAATATATATAAGGCATGCATATATGTTGAAATATAGTTATATATTAAGGTTCGGCCTCTCAAGCTGTTATAAGCGAGCCTTCATATATTATTCTAGCTTAGTGGTTAGTCTCCACTTATTTTGAAAAGGTTTTGTCATTTATATTTGATTATATAATAATAAATATTGATTTATAAATGATAGAAGTATAAGTGATATATGTATAGGTCATTCTATATATATATATAATTTAAATTGAACAAAATTGATACGTATAGAACTTTATTTTAATAGAAGTTTAATATTGAATCTATATAGTTATGTGTATTTATATATATATATAGATTTTGGAAGTCGTGTGTTTAGTTTAAATTACAAGTTGTATATGATTTGTATATCGTACATATAGTTATATATATGTTCAGTTATACCAACCACCTTCGTCAATCCGGTTTTTGATTTGCTTTCGTCTAGTCGTATTATCAGCTTATCCATTGAACTCGTGCCAATCTAGCTTTGCTTTGAAATTCATGACTGGATTCACAGCTCATTTGATCGTCAAATCATCCCTAGCCTCGAAAGGTGAGCAATCACTCACGATTTACGTTCTTATATTTATTAAATTTGTTTTCAATTGAAACGACAATTGAAATATGATGCCAATTTGAACTATTAATTATCTAATTTTTGTTAGATATGCTATTATCTATATCTATTCACCTGTGGGATATGACACCATATCCTATTATTTATATTTTATTTAATTACTGATGACATATGCATGTTATATTATTATCCGTTATACTATTATCATATCTGTTATCACTCTGCAAGTTCCCTGTTAGTATAGAATTCACTATGCGTTGAAATGATACATACCCGAACGGACTTGAGAATAGGAGAATTTCGTTATGGGTTGAAATGATAGACCCAAGCGATTTTCATTTAATTGAATTTGGGATTACGGCTTGAAATGATATGCACCCGTATATATTTAGTAGACGGATTGAAATGATAAATATCCGTAGCACTTGACCATATGATAGAAAATATATACAGACACCGTTGGTCCATATATAAATATTTTGAAATAATTTCTATGATTTTGGAAAGAAATATATGGTTAAATAAATATTGATTCTTAAGATGGAAATTTTATATATAGATTTAGTAGTAATATTTGATTTAAATTAGAATTGAGGTAATACACATAATATGGTTAAGTATTTATGTAAATCTATATTTCAAAAAGATTTTCTTGTAATAAATTGATTAATTAAGATTGGGAGAGAAAAAAATGGTACTTAATAAGGATTTATTTAATTAAATCGATTTGAAATTATTAAATGGGAAATCTAAAGGTATGGTTTTTATAACTGAATTTTTTATTTAAGTTATTTAATGAATATTTCACGTTTAAATAAATTAATATTAAATATTGAGTAAAATGTAATTTAAGATTACTTAAATGATATTGAATCAAATGAGGGAGCATTTCTAGACTAAATAATAATGAGGTTAATCGAGATCTTTAAGAAACTGTTAAATTGAACATTTAAATATTAAAGCTTTGAACTATATTGGAATTTAAATGGGTTGTTTGAGATTCAGATCTGTACTTGAAATCAATATAGTTGAATTGTTATTTAGAAACTAAATTGAATAAAAAAAATGAAAATTTAGGTTGAACTAAAATTTGAAATTATTATTTAGAAAACTAAATTGAATAAAATTTAGTTTGAAACGTTGAATACTTAAAGTTTGAAATATTTTGAAATAAAAAGGGGTATTTTGTGATTACAAATCCGAATTTTGAGATCGATAAAATTGAAGTGGTTATTTAGGAATTGAGTTGAATTTTAAATTGATAAATTGAGATTTGACTAGATTTGAATTTTTGATTTGAATGGAGTTGAATCATAACTGTGAAAGTGATCAAATTTGAAAACAGATACATTTAAAGTGAAATGATATTTTGTTTTGAATAATAAATAAAATTGAGATGACCACGGTGACATAGTGTATATTTCTACCCTATAGATAGTTCCAGGGATCCTTAGAGGATGGTTATCCCAAACATCCTCTAAGTTAATTTTATTTCAGTTGATATTTCACTTGAGTTGAATTTATTGATATAAGAATGTTAATCCTGACTCGAGTGTTTTGTGTTTTGCTTTGCGTTCGGGTCAGACTGAGTGATACAGCATTTGAGACTCACCTTCGAAGTTGGAGCTTGCTTGAAGATCCAGCTATCTGTCCTTTCAGTCATCCAGTCTATTGGTTCAGAGAAGTCATCTGCCCGTACTGGAGACTTCACTGTATTTTAGATATTCTGTTGTATTTTTATTTCTAACTCTGGTATTTATATAGTAGCTTCATGAACTACTATTTATCTATTCCGCTGCATTATTTTATATTACTCTGTGTCTGTGATTCTGTGGTTGATTTATTTACTGTATATGCTGAGTTTTGCCAAATTTAAATCAACAATTCGGTATTTTGAATTATTCACGTCGGACATATATGGTTTTATTATCGATTTGAATGGTCCAAAATAGCGGGTCATTACATTTCACCTTCCGAGCAAATATGTAAAGCTTTCTTAACTTAGATATGGGAAGTATACTGAATGCCTTTTTCATAACTCATGCACAGCAGATATCCATATATATATAAGGCTTGTTGTTGACCGTACATCGCTGTTATAGTTGGATTACTAAAACTCGGAGATGCAGTTCCACGACTGATACTTACTGCGTCAACCATTCTTCGGTGGTCCTCGATTACACTGTTTACTACTTGTTCTCGTATAGGTTTTACTACTTGCAACCGCTAATTTTTCCCAACAAATAGCTCTATTGATTTTAATGTCGCTGAAAACATTAGCTCCGCATTGTCATCATTGACTATTTTAATGGCCCTCGATCCTGAATCCGTTGGGCAGTAAAACACGGACTCTATGTCAAATTCTTCTGATTTTATCTTGATTGCTATATAAATCGATTCTTTTAACTGTGCTAAATTATAACCTTTAAATACTTTAGCTGGTTTGCACGACACACTGACGCAGCGGATTTAACGGATGACGACGAAATGTGGATTTTGTGTCAAACTAATCGATGAACGATTAGATGAAGCAATATGAATCGATGAATTAGTGATACCAAACGCCCAAATCCATTGATCTCAAGAGATACCGGATTCTAGCTATCTCCAACACGTTGATCGCGCACGATACCGTGTTAAAAGATCTACGATTCTTCGACGTTGATCTTGCGCACAAGATTCCGTGAATCGGCTTCAAAATCGTTGATTTGAGCGCACTCGAATAACAGAAGATGGAGAAAGGAGATAATACTCAACTTCCAATTTCAAAAGAGGCACAAAGCACTCAAAATTTTATTCAAAATTCAACCACCATTACAAATGATATCTCACCCCTATTTATAGGAATTACAACACACACGACTTCACAAGTTACAACATTACACGACTTAACAACAATATACATCAACAACATAAGAAAAAAAATACAAATGACTTAACAAACATTGCGACTTAAGAAATTCATCACAAACGACTTAAAATTTTGTTCGTTCGCGACCTTCAGGTTTCGACAGCGACCTAATTGGATATCAGCAAAACTTCATTGCGACCTAAGGACAACACATAAGCGACTTAAGAAAAATTACAACACAGCTCGGCTTCTGGTACTTGAGCGACCTATCATCATCGACCTACTGGAAGTTGTTCTTGTTCGCGGCATAGTCTTGTTCGCGATTTACTGGAATTTGAGCGACCTACTGGAACTTTGAGCGACCTAATTATTAGCGATCTACTGGAGCTCGCGACAAAATTTCATTCGCCCAATTTAAGGAGGAGGAGGCACGAAGGTCGTTCACGACCTAGGGGTTGTTTGCGGCGTAGGCTGGAGGAGCGATCTAGGCTGGAGGAGCGACCTAGGGAAGGTCGTTCGCGACCTAGGCTGGAGGAGTGACCTAGAGTTTCATTCGATTTAAGGAGTTCGCGGCTGGAGGGGCGACCAAGGAAAGGTCGTAAGCGACCTATTCTGGTATGCACTGCATCACACACCCACATATTTTCCACAATTAAGTTCATCAACAACCAATTCGCCATCATAACAACAGATCATTGGCACACACTTAGGAGCCATTCTACAATTTAATTAATCAACTTGTTAACTACTACCATAAAATACCAAACAACAAATGAGAACAAAAAAAATTAATGAACTAGGGTTTCCAAAATAACATACCAGGTTTAGCTAATTCCTTGTTCAAGAGAAAGAATTAGGTGTTGCTCCTCGGCTAGAGCTAATTCTAATCAAGATTTAACCACATTTTGAAAATATTTTAGCGATTTTGGCTTTGGCTTTTATGATTTTTGTAGATATGAATATTTGTGGGAGAAGCTAAAACTTGCAGAGGCGGCTGCCTAAAAAAGCAGCTTATAGAGGCGGTATTCCAAATGCCACATACTAGCGGTATCCAAAATGCCACCAGTATAATTTAATAATTTTACATGTACTGACGGCATTTCAAATGCCGTCAGTACATGCAGAATCCAACGTGGTACATAGTGGACTATTTCTATAATTAGTTTTCAAGTTAGTCTATTTCTTTGATTAGTTTCAGAAAATGGCCTAAATACAAAAATTGTCTAAGAAATAATGCAAGAAATGGAAATGATGCAAGGAAATGAGGATCATGACTTAGGTTTTGATATTGCAAATCAAATATAAATTGCAGGAATAAAAAAATGTAATTGCAAGAAGAAAGAAAGACAAATGAAATAACTTTTGCAGAACTAAGTAACAAGAATAAAGTGCACGAAAAACAAGAACAAAATGTGAAGAAATGTAATTGAAAACAAGAATTGTAGAACCAAACTTGTATCTAAAATGAAAATGAAGTACTGATTTAAAACGCTCAAATGCACCATTACAATGCATGTACAAATGTATATATACAACCAATGCATATGCTAACTTGACTCAGCCATGCCTAAATCCACTCTAGTTTGTCCATACAACAAGTCTACAAACTCAGCACAAAATACAAAGATTCAAGACCCCAAACATAAAAGGAAACAGACCCAAATAAGGACTGTATCGATGTGCATGTGCTCAACATGCACACATCGATGCACCCTTGTATCTTCCTTCTCAAGCCCTGACTTCTGCCACCTAAGCACCCGACACACTTTTGACATCTCCAGATATCACCTCTGGTGAACTCACCCTTGTTCTCTGATGAACTTGGCCAGAGATGGAGTTTTTTCCTTTTTCTGGACATAAGTAGTAGTTTTGCACCTTCTTAACCAATGTGACCATAGCCTAATTGTTACATCTTCCCTCCTCTTCAAGCACAAACCTTATCCCAAGGTCTAGAGTTTGGGAATCTCCTTATTAATGGCCAGCAATCCTCCTATATGGCTTCCTTTGATCTAACTTTCCACTTAACCTATATTTGCATAACAACATCATTATTTCTAGGAACAATCCTCCTATCTAGAATTTTCTCAAGCTGTTCTACCAACTCCTCATCAAAACTTGGAGCATCTTCCTATAGCATAACACGATTGCCCACTCTATTTTTCAATCGAGATACATAAAACACTGGACATATCTTTGCATAACTAGGCAGTTGTAATTTGTAGGCTACCTTCCCAGTTTTTTATGTCACTTTATATGGCCCATAGAATTTTGGAGAAAGCTTGTGCATTCTTCGATTTTTGGCAGAGATTTGCTTATAGGTTTGAAGCTCTAAAATTACCTAATATCTTTCTTCAAGTTCTCTTTCTGACCACGTTAAATCTGCATATTTTTTCATCCTTTGTTATGTTAATCTTAAGTTATCCTTTGGAAATTCTAACATGATATCTCTGGCATACAATTCTTCCACTAATTGCTCCACTTTGGCAGTGTTCACACAGAGGATAAGAGGTTAGGAAGGTCAACACCATAAACAATCTTAAAGGCAATGGTATTAGTAGGGGTTTTCCAAGTGGTATTGTACCAATATTCAGCCAATGTCAACCATTTTGATCACTCTTAAGGCTTGTGACAAACAAAATATCTGACGTTGCTTCCTTGCAATTGCCAGAAATTACCAGTGAAAAGAGTATATCCCTATCACTCATATTTTTTAGGCATACCATGAAGTTTAAAACACCACATAAGAAAACAAATGCTACTTCTTTTATTGTGTATAGGTAGTTATGGGGAAAGAAATGTGCATTTTTATTATCAACAACTATAAATATCATTGTATATTTCCAACTTTTGGGCAGGCATGTTATAAAATCCAACGAAATATCTATCTACACATTCTTTGGTATTAGCAGTGGTTGTAAGAGGTCAGGAATCAACACATGCTCACTTTTGTTTCTTTAACATTCATCACAAGCTTTAACAAATCCTTCAACGCTTCTTTTTATTTTTCTTCAATAAAATAGTTTCTTCAGTTTTTGAATGGTTCCCGTAACCCCTGGATGATCTCCTAAAGGAGTGGAATGGTGCTCTTTAACCAGGGATTGTTGAAAGTTGTGCAAACTTTGTTTATTGAGAAGATAATTATGCATCATTAGGTTCATGTATCAAATTTTTTTTTTTTGATACTTGCAATTAATATGGAATTTGAACAGGCTCTTAACTATCTAGAATATTCTACTGCTATTATAAAAAAATGTACCCTGCAGAATTGCATTAGATCAGATATATAAAAATCAGAATATTTCATAAGTAATATTCTTGTTCTCTCTTGCATAAAACAGCAGTGTGTGTTTTGAGTGCAGTTTTCTGCCTAGTTAATTGAGTCTGATGTTGGGCCTGCAGTCAGTGTATCTTTTGCAGATTTGAGAGTGTTTATAATTCTCTCAACTTGGTATCAGAGCTGCGTATCAGCTGTTGTTTTTAGTGGAGGCTGCTCGCGAAAATTAAGGCAGAAAATTCACTGCTGTTGCTGGTGTTTGTATTTCAGGAGATGGATATCAATGGTGGAGCTTTGAATCAATTTGGAATGGAGAAATTAACCAACAACAACTATCAATATTGGAGAATGTGCATGAAAGCATACCTCCAAGGACATGATCTCTGGGATATTGTTGATGGAGGAGATACTGATTTGCCTCAGGATACACCAGATAATTCTGAAGCAAGAAGAAAATGGAAGATAAAGTGTGGAAAGGCCTTGTTTGCATTGCGAGGTTCTATTCACAAAGATTTGATTGATCACATTCATGATAAGGAGTCTCCAAAGGACGTTTGGGACGCATTGGAGAAGCTGTTTACTAAAAAGAACATGGCCAGACTTCAGTTTTTGGAGAACGAATTGGCAAATACAAATCAAGGGAGCATGACAATTGCTTAATATTTTCAGAAAGTGAAGAGTTTATGTGCAGAAATTTCAGAACTTGATCCAGACGAGCCAATTAAGAAGGCACGAATGCGCAGATATCTAATTCGTGGCATAAAGAAGGAGTACACCCCGTTCTTGACATCCATTCAATGATGGGCAAATCAGCCTAGCATCATTGAATTGGAGAATCTACTTACCAATCAAGAAGCTTTAGCTATGCAGATGGCAAAAGCTTCAATTTCTGAAAACGTTGAGGCATTATTTGCAGGAAGAAGGCGCTACAACTACAAGAATTGGAAGGGAAATAATTCCAAGGAAGGAGAGAACTCGAAGGGAAAACATTTCAGCAGCAGAGAGCAATGGAGACTGAGGAATACGAATGAAAGGGAAGGCTGGACAGGTACGAGTTCAGACAAAAAGAGACACATCCAGAGAATTCTCAATACAAGGCCAGGAAGGAAATAGTATGCAACAGGTGTGGCAAATCGGGACACATTAAGAGGTTTTGCAGATCTAAAATAGTCGAAGGAAATGCAAGTATCTCGGCAAATGAAGATGAAAATCGTGCTTGGGAAACTTGTCTTTCTACTGAAACAGTAAGTTTAGATGAATTTTCTCAAGAATATGCACTAACTTCTTATGATGGAGATCTTGATAGGGAAATATATATGGAGCAGCCTTCGGGGTTCAAGTCAAAGAGTTTTCCTGGTTATGTATGTAGACTCAAGAAAGCACTTTATGGGCTTAAACAAGCACCGCGGGCCTGGTTTGGAAAAATTGCTCAATATCTAACATTTTGCGGTTTTGTTTCCTCTAGTGCTGATGCAAGTTTATTCATAAAGAAAGATTTGAAGGTGCATGTTCTTATGTTATTATATGTTGATGACATGATAATAACTGGTAATGATGAGCAAGAAATAAACAGGTTAAAAGATGAACTTGCCATCCGTTTTGAGATGAAAAATTTAGGGGAACTGAGGCACTTTCTTGGTTTGGAGGTATCAAGGAGCAAGGAAGGTATTCTCGTTTCTCAAGGTCAATATGCTAAAACGATTCTTGAGAAATTCAAGATGATTAATTGCAGACCAGCAGCTACGCCAGTGGAGCAAAATCTGAAGTTAAGAGCTAATATGGGAAAAGAGCTCAAAAATGTGACATCATATCGTACTTTGGTTGGAAGTTTAATATACTTAACGATTACATGACCTGATATTTCTTTTCCGGTTGGAGTTATTAGTCAATTTATGCAAAAGCCAAGGAAGCCACATTTGTATGCAGCTAAAAGAATACTTCGTTATCTTAAGCACACAATGAATTACGGGCCGATGTATAAAGAAGGTGCAGAGTTTTTACTTAGCGGATTCACTGATGCAGATTGGGCAGGAGATCCCTCATCAAGAAGATCTACTTCTGGCTATATTTTTTATCTCGGATCAGTGGCAATATCGTGGTGTAGCAAGAAGCAAGTCACTGTAGCATTATCAAGTACAGAGGTAGAGTATAATGCTACCACATTTGCTGCACAAGAGTGTGTATGGTTAACTAGATTGATCAAGGACATTTCTAATTCTAAAATGGAACCCGTTAAGCTATATTGTGATAATATGAGCTCAATTCGGTTGGCCTCAAATCCTGTTTTTCATGCAAGGACTAAACACATCGAAGTTCACTATCACTACATACGAGAGAAAGTGCTGCAAGAAGAGATTGATCTCATCAAAATTGATACGAACGAACAGCTTGCTGATATATTTACGAAGGCCCTGCCAAAAATGAAATTTGAGTTTCTTAGAGCACAACTTGGTGTGGTTTCCGAAGTTCGCACAAAGGGGGAGTGTTGAAAGTTGTGCAAACATTGTTTATTGAGAAGATAATTATGCATTATTAGGTTCATGTATCAATTTTTTTTTTGATACTTGCAATTAATATGGAATTTGAACAGGCTCTTAACTATCTAGAATATTCTACTGCTATTATAAAAAAATGTACCCTGCAGAATTGCATTAGATCAGATATATAAAAATCAGAATATTTCGTAAGTAATATTCTTGTTCTCTCTTGTATAAAGCAGCAGTGTGTGTTTTGAGTGCAGTTTTCTGCCTAGTTAATTGAGTCTGATCTTGGGCCTGCAGTCAGTGTGTCTATTGCAGATTTGAGAGTGTTTATAATTCTCTCAACTGGGATTGTGTCAGGAATTCAAGGTGATGGTTTACTAGTATTCTGCCTATATCAAGTTATCCACTATTTTATATTTCATTTCTTGTAGCTCCTTCCTTTGGATTTTCAATACTTGTTGTTGATACCATGTAAAGGCTCGTAGAGTGTCTTTAATTTCTGCAACCAAGGAGTTTGCACCATTTAAATTGTCTTCATTTGACCATTATCCACTGCCTTTTCCTACTTTCTTGATAAAGCATCAGCCACCTAATTTTCTTTTCCACTTTTGTATTCCACTTTATAATCAAACCCATGTAGTTTAGCATGCCATTTGTTTTGTACCCCTCTGTGAAGCTTCTGTGTCGATAGATGTTTTAATGTGTGATGGTCAGTTTTAATTTCCCATTAAATATTGTGACCACTTCTTAGCTGCTATGATAATTGCAAGCAATTCTTTTTCATAGGCGGAAGCATGGAATGCCTTGCATGGAAATGCCAGTGGCTTGTTGTTTTGTGTTAAACCGCCCCTACTCCTTGTCCACTAGCATCACATTTTAATACAATTGACTGGTTAAAATTAAGCATGGCTAAAACGTGGGAGGGAGTTAATTAGGCACTGTTTGAGTTGCTTAAAAGTCCTTCTTGCTTCACCACTCCTTGCAAAGGCATTTTTTCTTTAGCATATTTATTAGTGGTCTTGCAATTAACCCATAGCCATTAATAAAATTTCTATAATAGTCTGTAAACCTTAAAAAATCCCCCTAAGGCCTTCAAGTTCTCTGGTAATGGCCAATCAAGCACTGTTTGCACTTTACACCTTACTGGGATCAATAATAATGCATTTAAAAGAGATGTCATGACCAATCCTTACAAAATTGAATTTAGAAAGTTTGATCACAGGCTGAATTTGCCTTAAGACCTGAAAAGTTATTTTAAGATGTTCCTAGTGCTCAGACCATGTCTGGCTATATATATATATATATATATAGGTATATCATCGAAGAAAACTAATACAAACTTCCTCAAATAAGGTCTGAATATATCATTCATAAGTGGCAGAAATATTGAAGGAGCATTAACTAACCCAAATGACATTACTATGAACTCATAATGGCCATCATGGGTTTTGAAGGCAGTCTTGTGTATGTCAGAATCATGCATCCTCATCTGGTGGAAGCCTAACCTCAGATCTAGCTTAAAGAAAAATCTGGGCCCATGGAATTCATCAAAAAGACCATCTATCAAGGGAATTCGAAATTTATCTTTACTTGGTTAGAAGTTTAAAGTTCTATAATCAATGCAAGGTCTCCATGGTCCATCCTTCTTTCTCACCATCATTATTGGAGATGAGTAGGAAGTGCAACTAGGTCAAATGATGCCTAATTCTAGTAACCCTTTAATAATTTTTTCAAGCTCATTTTTAGTATGGTACGAGTGTTTATAGGGTTGAAGGCAAATAGGCTTGGAGTTTGGGAGCAAAGGGATTTTATGGTCATGCATTTCTTTTTGGTGGTAAGGAAGGTTTGGTGGAAATTATTTCACGGTATAGTTGAAGAAGTACTTCAATTTCTATAGAGATATTAGGATTTTCTTTAACTTTTGGATGGGTTAGATCACACAACATCATGGTGAGTTACCCTTGTGCACATTCCTTATACATGACCTTCTTGCTGACTACCTTCAACTCTTCCTGCTTAAGCCATTGCCATGCATACTCCTTGTTGTTGTATGAGAATTTCACTTATAACTTCTCCAAATTCAAGGTAACCTTCCCAAGATTTTTCATCCATTGAGCACCTAAGATTACCTGACAACCTTCCAATGGAAGTAAAAGAAGGTATATAGGCATCATTCACCCTTGGTAGTTAATAATAACTTGGTTGCAAACTCCTGGAATCTTGTATTTTTTTTCTATTTGCTACTACTACCTCATATGTTTTTGATTCATTAAACTTTAATCTCATTTTTCTCGGTTAACTGGTCATGTATGGAGCTATGTGTAGGCATTGAATCAATCATTATTTGTACGTGCTTGCCATTGATAAGCCCTTTCACCCTGATGTAGAGAGAGAAGGAATTCCATACATTGCTTGGTGGGTGATCGACAAGGCTTTCTCCACTGTGTCTTCACTTTCAAACTCATTCAGTGACTCGGTGATTTGTCTTGATAAAAATCTTCATCATGTAAAGGCATAATTCCTTCTAGCACAAATGGTTGCGGATTCTTGCACTTCTGATCTTTATGCCATTTTTCTTTTCAATTATAGCATAAATCTTGTCTTCTCATTTCAATTTCCGACTGGGGGTTAAGCCGTTGCTTTTGGCTAAGGCTTCAAGATTTGTTTCCTTCCACTCCTTAGGATTGGTCATACGATTAGGATTAGGTTTGACAGTATTTTGGAATATTGGGTGACATCATTGTTTTTTGAAAAATTAAGGTAAGGGTTAGGGTTCTTGAAAATTTCTTTATGTGCATATACTTGCTTTCAAACATTTTGGCTAAAGATACAGCCTCTCTACATCAACTAGCCTAAAAGTAAGCACAACTAGTTTAGATCTAAATAACATATGTTTGCAAACATTATAGCATATGATATATGTATATATACATTTATGCAAAAAGTTTTGATTTCAAAGTTAACGGCTTTCATCAAACTTTTTAATTTCGAATTGAAACAATGCTTTAGATTTACATGAGAATTTAAATATAGAAAACCACAATGAAATAAATTTGCACTAATGTCTATTCATTAATCTTAAACCTAAACAAGGTTGAAACGATTACATAAGTATTTACCGTATGGAATTCAAGATCAATTTCAAATTATAGTAGATAACTTAGCATATACAATTCATTTGCATTTGAATACGTAAATGTTATATAAAAATTCTCATTCAAAATCAATTTTCAATTTCACAAGTCTTCAAAATGAAATAAAATAAACTAGGACCAAGTAGACAGATGTAAATTTGTAATAAGAACTTGCAGATCTAAACAATAAAGAGAATAATAACAAGTTATCAAAAGTAATATGGGATTCAAGACATATCAATTTATCATGAACATACATTAAAGGGAGATTATGAACAAACATAGATCTGAGTCTAGAAAATCACAATAAACATGTTTTAATCAAATAGATATAATGGAGGTCTAATTATTATGTGGCAAGACAAATAATTAAAACTTAAGGTGAATCATATAAAGTCTACTTATATCAAATGATATAAATACACATGTGAATTAAATATGAAAATTACCTTTAGATGTAGCTAATAAATCACACCTTGAATAATGAATCAAAGCTGCTAGATTCAGAAATCAGCCTCCAGATTTCGCAAAGATGAAGAGGATTAAACCACTTTTAATGAATAGATTTGATTTGTATTTGATTTTGTGAATTTTTGAAACCATGGAAGCTCTCATACTTTCAGCAATTAGAGACAAACGAGAGAACTAGAAAGTTATAGAAAAGAATGAATAGCAAAAAAGGTTACGAAAAGAATGAAATACAGGAGACAATCAATGCCACTTAAAGAGAGACTTTTTTTGTTCTTTATATTATTATTTTCCCTTTATTAATTCTTTTGAAAACTTCTCCCTCTCTCTCTTATATGGCTGACCAAACATAGAGGAACTATGAGCCTTGTGTGATCTGAAAACAACTCAAAATTTATTTTATTTAAATCTAATTTTAAACAATCTATCGATATCGTATATCGATGCATGCATTTATAACTTTTACTTATATGCTTTATTAAACGCTAATGGTATACAAATAAACCAAATAAAATATAATAATCAATATTTCAAAAATATTAATTAATTAAATTAAATTAAAACGATTATAACTTAATTGAATCGTGCGGTTTATTCGAGTATTCATCATTATGGTTGTGCGACTAAAAGTGAAATTCAGTCAGCGATTAATATTAAACAATTCAAATTTTAATGTCCACAAGTCACCTTAGTTAGTGGTGTGAAAGTTTGGCTGAATTTATCACTTACACGTCAGTAAAATCCAATTTTACTTATTTAAACATTACTTGATTAAGACTGTTTTTGTAATGATTCAAAATTTCAGACACTTCGAATCTGAATATTTGAATTTTGGATTAAGTGTTATTAAAATGATTAATAAGCTTTTTAATCCCCTCTTAAATCATAATAATGACAGTAAACTTACTTTGAAAAAATGTTCACAAAAATAAATACTTTGAAAAAATATCGATAATGTAACTGATAATCGTTTATCGATAAATAACTTTTTCCTCAATGAAGGCTATTCAAAAAATTTGTGCATGTCTAATTAGTCATTATGAGATAATTAGTGATTAAAAACATTTTTGTGTATATAGCTAACTAAATATGATGATGTCATACATGATATAATGGAAGATATTTAAGAATTGAGCTTAAATGGAAAGTCTTAATTTTTAAGAAATAATATAGGAGAAGTGGTGGGAGGCTATCTTTACATGACAAGAAAGGGAGGTGAGAAAAAGCATATGTTACACCATTTTAAAGCCTATACAAGGAGTGACATTCCCTTGTGAAATAATCAATAACTCACAAAGCTTGAAATGAAGTATGAGAATTAAAAATGGTGAAAGTACTCAAGCACCAATCCACTAATTCTTCTCGAAAATTTTCATGTCTTAACCAAATCATCTCCGGTCTCTTTCAAACTTTGAATTTAGGTCTAAAACATCATGGGAGGCATGATTAGAAAGTAAGAAGTGGGAGAAGTTGAGAGGAAGAGGGGATCCAATGGGGGCATGAGCATGGGTGGAGGAGGGGAGGTGTTGCTTTGGTTTGAAAATGCTAAAGGTTGGATCTTTAGGCTTTTGGCGATGGAAGAAGGTGGTTCTTTGATTTTTATGGCTTTGTGCTTAGATTTGAATGTATATAAGTGAGTTATCTCACTATATTTTTTCTATATATTGTGTATATATTTGTTTTATTTGAACTATAAAGTTAAAGTGACATTAACTAAGTAAAATTAAAAACTTTGGACCCTTCTTGCTTTTGAAAGAAAATGATAACTTTATCTCTACTACTAATAACGATAATTCAATGAACTATTTCAACCGTGTCTTTCTGAATTTCCAGAAATACAACTTAGTACACATAAATGCGTTTTTTAATGTCTAGAGTTCAATCCTCTTCCCTTCCACATGCACCTAAACCCTAACGTCAAAATTAATGGCGCCCGCGAATATGAAGAGTCTAAAGGATCAAAAACCGCCCCTCTCCTTACTTCTATATCGGCATTGTTCGCCTACTCATTCAACTTTCTGCCTTCCTAGGTGTTGTCTTCTGCTTAAGGTAAGCATTAATTTCTACTGTAAATTACATTATACCTTTTGATTTACTTTATGACTGCTATTTTGATTTGACCTACTGCATTTCAGGTCAGCTGCTACCATTCAATTTGTTTGCTTGCTTGCTGTCCTCTTTGCTCTTTTTTCAAGTACTCTTTCGATTTATTTGCTTGCTATTGGGTTATGGTTTTGGTTTATGTTCTGTATCTCTACTTCTCTTCCTCAAATTATTTCCACTGCGTATTAAGTTTCATTTCTGTTGCTGAGAAATCATTGTGTTGGTTTCCTTTACTATTAATCGTAATATAGTATACAAATAATAGGTGGTTCTTCCTTTATTCCTACTGTCTAATTTCTTACGTAATATCATCTTTTTTTATGAATGTCCATGGCTTCCAGGAAATCTGCTACTCATTCTTATCAATAGGAATTAGTGGCTGCTTTCTTCCACATTTTTATGACACCTTTTGCTTTGGCTTTGCATTGCTACTGCTTTCTTTTAAGTTGAAGTTTTGAACCTTTTAATTTCCTACCTTTTAGGTACGCTGCCGCTGTCCTTGCTATTTGAATATTGTTTTCATTGCTTCCATCTTTGGTAGGCAGCTGTTGTTCTCCTTATTTGACTATTGTCTTCGTTCCTTTCGTTTGGATTGACTACTGCTGATATTTCTTTAAATCCTGCGTCAGTTCTTCCAGCTTGGTTCAATTATGGAAACGATGCCTGTAACCCTTTTATAATAATTGCATGTTTTTTCGTTATTATAGTATGTAAAGAAACCAAATGGATTTACCAAATATATGTTCGTTTTTATTTGTTAAAGAAATATCTATTGGGTAGATATATGTTTGAGATTGCATTATATAAATAGTAATTATATAATTAGAAAGATTTTTTCTGAAGCACTAGATATAATGAATATCTATATAAAATATGCCTAAGTTCTTTTTGAAAAATAAAAACTTATGGTACTCACAATACTTTGAAAACAAAAACAATTAGGAGGCAACAGTAGGAAATCACATTGGTGTTTAATTCGTAAGAGTATTCGCAATTCAGATATGTATCATGAGGTAATATAGCGACATGTTTCGTTCGATAGGAAGTGATGCAAGCATTTATCTGAACAAGAAGCCGTTTGGGCAAGTCAACTGATTATTTACATGTGATCATAGATTGAAATACTATTTTAAAGCACATTTCAGTCGGTCAGAAAAATTCATTTTTTATTTGCTTGAAACGGTGGATTGTTGAACTACTTCATGAATGGATGTTATGCTATATTTTTAATAAGCTCAAGCAATGATATGTACATAATTCTACTGGTGAGAATGTAAAATTATGAAAACACATTTTTTTGCTATTGAGGGCAAAGGTTATGCAAACACAAGGGTTGAATTGGAGGAACATTACTAGAATGGTAAAAGTTCCAAGCTCATTTCAATAGAGAAGAGTAATGCCAATCGAAGATTAAGAAAAAGTGCAACATATGTAGTTTATCCTAATAACATCATCCAACATGAATTACTATTTAAGGTCCGTAGCAAATGCGGATGTAGGCAACGATTCTATATAAATGTTAGCAATGACATGTAGCTGAATTTGATTTGTTTAATTATACAAACACTTGACATAGAGAAACACCAGCTCACTCTATTGTAGCATTGCAACATAGAAGGTGATAAGGTTCATTCCATGATTGTAGTGTCCTCAATTTTGGATTCAAAAAATTCTTATATAAATTATAGGCCCAATAACCACACACATTAAATAATCATGAGGGTGATGATCATGTGTTGAAATATCGATAAGACTGCATGCTGACTATTGTATTGAGCTATCAATTTTCCATTGTACTCATTGTTGATTGTACTACCTTACGTTTTAATCTTCCTTTTACCATTCCCTTCATTAGATTTGTTTTAGTTGTTTTATACATAGCCTATTGCCCCATCAATATGGATAAATTATACATGTGCGAACACAAAGTTCTGAGATGTTAATCTTTTCACGTACTGTACCATTCTAATAGGTCCGGCCCAACCATATATGTTGTTCTAGATGAAACTCAAAAAATTGAAGAGGAAAAGGTAAAATTATTGAATTATGATTCCAGGACTTGAACTTGGTCCGATAGAGCATGAATCAACAAGAAACCAATGCACCGCACTTTCATTTCTGACTTCTTCTGCCTTTCACTTTCATTTTTGACTTCTTCTACCCTTCTACTTTACTAAATCAATTATAGTTAATGGCGGCTAGAAATTTTGTTGCTCCATAGCCGTATTAAGTGGTGTTGTCATAGGCGAAAATCTCGCTTGCCTAACCCTTGGGATGGGCCTGCATTCTAATATAGAAAACTGCTCACAAACTTTTATGAGAAAGTTCACACTTTTGAATGAGCAAATATTATTTTCCATCGCATATTTGGTAAGGAGAAGCAGCCACGTAATTTTTTTCTTCATAATATAAATCCATTTTATGAAGGTATTCTGTATTGCAAGAATCTGCATTGGTTAACTTTAGCTTTTTTAGTATCTCATACTATGCACGTGTAACATGGTTCACACATCATCTTCTTAGCCATTGGCTACGACTGTTGTTTTCTATTAAGCAATGCGTTCTAAGTTCACATGAAGTTTTCTACGTTCTTTTAATGTATAATTAGCAATATATAAATTTGTGTGCTACAGGTGGTGAACCACCCTCTTTCAAAAAAAGAAAGAGTGCCTATATTCCGGTCACAGATGGCATGCCATCTATAGTTGAAGATGCAACTGCCATTACCATGACAAGCAACAATGATGAGAGCCAATCTCATGATCTACGGAAATAGAAAGTACTCCAGAATTAGCATTGAAATGTTGAATGTGTGATTTCGAGATGTCTTCTATTTGAGAGGCGATCCTTTATTTAGAAACATGGAAATATATGAATAAAAATTAAAAGAAAATACCAAAATCAACTTAAGTTCAAATTTTGTTCTTTCATTGGTATATGTTTATTTAATGATTCCTCAAGCGTTTTATCCAAAATTTGTTATATGTATAGTTCTTCAAATAGCTGTGTGTGATATGTTTCATTTCATTCAACATAGTACATCTACTTTATCTATCGGCTAATTACTATGCTTTCAAATAAGTTTTCTCAGCAATAACACAATTTACTATCCAGAAGATGAACAAAAAATATGTCCCTTATAGTGTACAAGCTACGTTGTTGCTTGCTAATTACTATTTTATAGAAGGATACCTAACGTGTTATATTTTAATTTGTAATGTTCCTTAATGAATATTATGGGTTAGTGTTGTGTTTATACTTCAGTTGTACTGCAATGATTTTAAAATATCCGGATATTTTATAAAATAATGAACTTTTTCTTTATTTTTCATCTATTAAGAAAAAATATCCGGGCAATGGTGGTTTTAGTTCAATTTTTCTTTGCTTTTTATAGCAGACTAATTTCTAATGTAACAGCATAAAAGTTGATGATGAACTAATGAAATTATATTACACTTGGCTTCAGTGTTAGATAATCTATACATCAATAGTCATGCAATGATTTGCAACATGCATGTATCCTTTATACAAATTTGAATCTGTTTTCTCTAAGCTGGAAGATACACTTACAGATGCTTCATGAGTTGCAGATTCCTTGGTCGCATATTTATGAAAATTATACTAGAAAATGTGATTTCTTTAGGAGAGATAGGAAGATTAATCCATGAAGGCGGTGAAGAACCTAGGCATTTGTTTGGCTTAGCCTGTAAAGTACTTGGGTATGTTTTTAAGATTATTAAAGAAGAAAGGGAGATCTAGGTAAAGAAACATACACAAATTCAAGTCTTAAACTAGATAAATTTCCACCACATCCAATTAGTCAAACAAGCTAGATGCATTTCTCTGAATTCCACTATATATCATGTTCATAGCTGAGAAATGTCGTCATCATTGACATTAAGTGTGAGCGCTAAACAAATTATTCAATTAGGTGAGCAGATTTATTATAGACGTAGAGCAGATCCAGTGCAGTACTCTGGAACATGCATGGTTTGAGTATGAAGTGATACTCAACATGGTAGAGAACGTGCGAAATTGAACAGAAGCGAATGTAGGACTGAACATAAGCGTTGGTTGAAGTATATAGCTTGCCAGCTGAGAAAAAACTGGCTGATGTTAAACGTCATAGACTAAAAGGATATTGTCTTCGTATTGAGTAAAAGCAACTACTGCCTTCGAAGCTGAAGTGTGGAGTAAGCTGTCAGTTAAAATGCTACAAAACAGTTGCAGCCAAGGCTCATAGAATAGCTACTAATAGACTCAGGTAGTAAAATTTAAGCACTTAAGTCTATGATGAAATGCAGCTACCGAACTGACACAAATTTTACAGTACTTGGTTGAATTCTGAGTAGATTTTGTTTGGACAATGAAGCATTTAATATAATATGCAAGGAGAGGAGAATAGTAGCTGCAGGATGAATGGTAAGCAATAAATGCAGGACAACAAACACATGCGTAGTGGCAGATAGGCAGGTAGGAGCAACCGTGGAGTATGGTGATTAAGGTACAAACAAAGTGACTGAATTCTGAAGTGGTGTAGAGTGGTCCTAAAGTAGAGTTGTTGCTGTAATAAAGGCTGAATTCTAAGGTTGTTATGAATCTTACTGTAGTGCTGAAGTCAAGGGTGACTGAATTTGTGTATGGTTATATGTCCGTAAAGTGGACATTGCATCCACGCTCAATGCGTTATGAGAAGCACTCAATAGACCTTACTATTCATGTGCATTGAACCAATTCGTGAGCCAATTCAAAGGCAGTTGACTATATCTTAATGTGCTGATGTGGCAAGTAATATTGCACTAATTTTAATGTCATTGTTTTTTAATAGCCATGATATAAAATATGGCTCATCGAACAAGCACAGGCCTAACTGGACTTACATATATACTCGTATTATATAATGTCACTTCTATTGTCTTCTTAAACATATGACAAGTCCTTGAATTGATGTCGAAAAGATTGTTTAACTTGTGTGTGAAATTGAAGTAAGTTTGAAAGTGCTTGAAGTGAAAGTATTCGTTATAAGTGCACTTCCAAATCCCTTATTTTCGTGATTTTTACAAACAAATGGGAAGATGTTCTTAGGGGTTTCTCTCCATGGTTTTTAAGAACCCTAATGGTAGTCCTTATTATAAAAATTTCAAGTTTTAAGTCAATTGTTTAAGTGGTGAAAACTAGTTATAGAGATCCTGCTTTTCAACGTTGTCTTCAACCGGAACTTTTAACAGCATTTAAAATTGCTGCAATAAGTCGCTTATGGTTTTAAGTGTTTAAAAATGATATTTAAATTTGGTATATTTCTTTAATATTTTTAGAGATGTTTCCAAAGAAATTTTGAAATATCTTAAAGTTTTTGAAGTTTAAATATATTTTTAAGAGTTATATATGTATTTTCAAAGTAAAGAGGTTTTATAATATAAAATATGTTTTTGATCAAATTATAAATTAAATATTTTCAAGTAATATTTTACATAGATATTTAAAACCTATTTAGAAGTATTTTTAAATTATATGTAAGTTTTGAAAAATGTAATTAACTTTTCTTAATGCTAAAAACCAATTAAGTAGGCTTATATATTTGTGAGAATTAAGATTGACGTTGAGTAGGGATAGAGCAATAGAGTTCTAATCTACCAGGCTTCCCTCATGACTGAGGAATATTTAAGTCGAAAATATCAAATACAGGTTAATCATGTAGTTTGTTACTAATTTAAGGAAATCATTAATACTATTTTGGCACTAAAAGCCGACGAGTATGCTTATATGTTTGTGAGATTTAAGAATAAAGTGTCCAAGCAAGATTTTGATGTAACCAGTGCCCTAGCTTCATTGCTTCACTATCGAATGAGGAATGGTTAAGCTGAAATGTCGAAAACGAGTTAAGTATACAAACATTGATTGGTATAAGCAATTATTTTAACTAGGTAATCGACTAGTCGACTATCAAACTTAACCAATATAACTTAGATCTTTAAAAAGAATGTTTAAAATGATACAAGTATACTTGTTTATGGAAATCTTTAATACTATACTTAACAGTAAAAGCCGACGAGTATTCTCGTCTATTTGTGAGATTCAAGAATGAAGTGCCTAGGCAAGGCTTTGATGCAACCAGCGCTCTATCTTACCTGGCTTCATTCTTGGACGAGGAGTAGTTAAGTTGAAATGTCGGGAACAAATTGAATACCAACATTGATTTGTATAACAATTGTTTTAACTAGATAATTAATTAGTTGACAATCAAACTTAACCTATTATAATTTAGATCCTTAAAAAGAATATTTTAAAAACGATACAAGTATGGAATGGTTTTGGGTTTGTTGCGACATTTTTTTATTAATATTCGTCTTTAACTTTTTTGAATATACTTATGAATGGAAATAGATCCCTAAAAAGAATGTTTTAAAAATTAGAAAAAGTGAAATGGTTTTGGGATTATAGTGATAATGTTTAAGTAACACTAGTCTTAACCTTTTGAATGGATTTATGAAAGTACTTGGATCCTTAAAAAGGATATTTTGAAGGAAATTATAAGTAAGAAATCTTATTACTGATTTGTGAATATACTTATACATTTTGAGATAAGTATATGAATATATTTTGAGGATAGAAAAAGTAAAGGTTTTAAAGCAAGAAATTTTGTTAATGATTTGTGAATATACTTATACCACTTGAGATAAGTATACAAATACTTTTTGAAGAAAGAAAAAGTAAAGGTTTTAGGGTAAGAAATCCCTTTAATGATTTGTTAATGTACTTACTCCATTTGAGATAAGTATATGAATACTTCTTAAAGATATAAAAAGTAAAGGTTTTGAAATAAGAAATCTTGTTAACGATTTGTGAATATACCTATAATATTTGAGATAAGTATATTAATATTTTTTGAAGAATTGAAAAGAATACAAATGAATAGTAGAAATTGATAAACGATGTTTCATTAGATAAAAGAAGTTTTACGAATAAAATAGGTTTTAATTATAAAAGCATTAATCAAATAAAAGGGGGTTAGAAGTAGCTTATATGACTTGATCGTGCTTTGTATGACTTGATCATGCTTTGTATGTTTACTTTTAATGGAAAACATTTAGTCGTAAGGATTTTTTTTCAAAATGTTACCAATGGCTTCCTGGCGATTCGCGTTTTTTGTCTCCTACGCGATTTTCATTTCCCCCCTCTAGCTTGCGCCTCGTCTTTTCTTCATGTCCTTCGCTCCTCCATCTTTCCCCATCTCCCCCTCCTTTACTCGCTCTAGAAAGCCTTTCAAGAATATGACTGCAGCTTCATCAAACCATGATTCGCTTTCTCTTGCTGATTTTCCTCCACTGTTAGATAGCTACCGATCCCCCATTGCCCCCATCGCACGGCCAGATATGCTTGCCGTGAATGTTGCTACTGAAGTTTCAAGTAACCCCTCTAGAACTGATTTGAATTCCCTCTCTGGAACTGATTTGCTTCCCCCCGTGTCTGGTTTGTTTCCTCCAACTTCTGGTAGGATGATTTGTAGGCAAGTCGAAATGATTGGTGTTTTGGGGTTGAATGATATGAACGTAGTTAACTGTGATGGGGTTATGAGTAGTTTGTTAGATAGAACTGTGGGTTTCGCTCAGGTTACTGATTCTGGACAGTGCCCTCCAACTGTTTGTGCTAATGCCTCTGAGTCCATTGGTCATATAGTCAGTGCTAAATGCATTTCTACTTCAAAGACTGCTGCTTCTCCTTCTCTGCCCTCTGCTGATGTCCATCTTGGTCCTACTGCTCCATCTCCGACTTGCCACAAACCATGGACGTCTCTTTTCAGCTCTCTGCCTCGAAATGCAGGTGATTATATACCTGTTGATTTTGACATTGTTGAAAAGGATGGAGTGATGATCCCACCTCCTGTGGTTATGCAAGCTGGTGTAGATTTCTGGTCTGATTATTTGGTTGGTTTCTTCCTTGAGCCAAGTCACCGTCTTCGTGTTTCTTTGTCGGTTTTACGTAAGACTTGGAAGCTGCGTGGACATTTACATATTAAACTAATTGACACCTTATACTACCTCAAGTTTTCGTCTTCTGAGGATCGTCGGATGGTTCTTGGTTCTGAACCCACCTTCTTCGCTGGTAGGCCCTTTATAATTACTCCTTGGTCTCCCACTGTGGCTAGTGCTCGAGAGCAGGTGCTATCTATCCCCGTTTGGGTGTTTTTTTCCCAAATCCCCTTTGCGTTACAGCCGTTAATTGGGTTGAATTGGTTAGTTTGCAATGTCGAGAAATTGAAATGTTTTGACGCCAACACGGTTGCCCGTGAAAAATTGATGTATGCTAAGGCTTTAATTGAGATTTCCCCAGTCAAGCCGCTTCATGATACTATTCCTGTTCAGCTAGCTGTTGGGCACGTTGCTGAGGTCCGTGTTCGCTATGGTTGGGTTCCAGATATTTGCACCACCTGTCACTCCTTTGGCCCCCTTCATGCTGCCTGCCTGCACCCCAAATCCTCACCGGCTCCTCCGAAGGTTCCTCTGCCTCGCCCACCTCTCCTGAGGTGGATCCCTAAGGCTCCTTCCGCTATCCTACATGTCACTCCCACTCCTGAGGCTTCTTTGTTTGATCTGGGTCCGCCTCCTTCTGCTGTTCGACCTGCCTCTCCCTCTAATGCTGCGGTTCCTTGTGGTGACCCTGCTTTCCCTTTGGCTGTTCCTGATTGTACTCGGTATCCTATTGATTGGGATGAATCTGAGGGGTGTTGGGTTGATCGTATATCTGATGTCAGATTTAACCTAGTGTCAGATTCATATTTCAGATTTGTTTCCGATGATCAGTTGGACCTTAGATGCCTTTACTACCGTCCGACTGGTGATGCTTTAGTTCTTGATGTGGACGGCGTGGATGCGAGTAGGAATTCGGAGTTGCTAGCTGATTCTTCATGGGAACGATCTTTCATTTACTCGCCTGATGCTATGGGTTATGACCCTGGTCTTGCCGCCCATTTCAGGCCCTTTGCTGGCCTTTGTGGCAATGTCCAGTTGAAACCTTCGGATGATGTTGTTTTATCCTCTTCGGAGGAGTCCTAGTCTAGGTGTTTTTTTTTTAGTTCTATGACTTGTCTGTCACAATCATAGTAGTTTAGGTGCTTTTACCTATCTTCTGTACTCCAACTTTATTACTATGGTAAAAAAAGTGGACGGCCCACTATAAAACCGGCTTGCCTTGAAAAAAAAACATTTGTTCGTATACATAGCACTAAAACTAATAAGTTTGCTTTTCTATTTGTGGGAATTAAGATCGATGTTCATGTAGGGATGGAGCAATAGAGCTCTAACCTACGTGCTTCACTCTTGATCGAGGGATACTATGAGAAGAAAACATCAGAAACGTAATAAGTATATAACACTTGATTTCCATATGTAATCGCTTTCATTATCATTGAATGATAAAATTCGTTGATTCAGTCTTGAAGAGACTAGGATGGATAAGTGTTTTACACTCCGAAAACCACTTTAAGACAAGAGATATATGTTATATCTCCTGTAAGTGGATATGTTCGAGATGTTATAATCCATGTGTGGTTTTGAGATTTGTTCAAGATGTGGGGATCCAACTTTGGATTCACGTTCTATTCGAGCGATGAAGACTCATGTGAAAGATGTCAAATGTAACCTCAACATTAGAAATAACTACAAACTGAGTAGGCCTCACAATTTGGGTTTTAGCTGGCCCATGTCAAAGTGTTGTCAACTCCATATCTAGAGATACTTATTGATAGTTGGTTGGCAGGAGTTAATGATATTTGGCTCATGTTTTTCATGTTTATATTCAGACGATGGGCCGCTTGTGTTTACCTAAATGGTATATTTTATTTAGAAATATACGATGCTCGAAAGGTACTTTTTGACCCTTGTGCAGGAGATTGGATCCAGCTTCACTAGAGAGATCTCCATGGAAAATCCATTATGTGAATGTTCCTTATCATATTTGTTTGTACGCTCCAATATGCTGTTGAATTTAATGAATGTAACTATTCCGACTATGTTATGTAGTTATATTCTTCACCTAGATATTATCTATTATATCACCTTATGTACTTATTAGATGGTGGTTCTTTTATGGAGATAACCGTTTGGTCATTCCATGTATCTCAAAAGTACTGTCATATATTGGCTGGATATTTCTTGAGTTTCTCATACCAGATTTATGTTCGACATGTGGTTTTTGTTTTTCCTACGTTCCACGCATGCTTCTTCAAGTTGCTAAAGAAAGGAAGGTTTTTGTTAATATTCTTTGGAGCTCAAGAAGACGAGCTAAATGTTTTACCTACCATGGTATTCTTATTTCCACTACATTACTATTGTATATATCAACATTTGTAAGGATAGGTTATTATAACTATCCAGGCTGATATATAAGTTGTAACTTTGAAATTTCTATATCGGAGTAACCCTTTGTGCTATTCTTTTGATATTATATATTACTATTCCTAGTGTGCGCCCGACACACATGATAGAGGGTTCTCACATTGGTAAACGTATGATCAAGCTTTATCTTTTACCCCTACATGTTCCTTTACGGGTTGGTTTGAAAGTCGAGAAGCTGGCCGTATATGAAGAATAGGGTTACCATTTGTAGTCACCATCTGAGAAAGGGTAAGCGTTACAACTGGTATCAGAAATGAAGGTTAAGCGAGAACCTTGGCTTTGGTGGGGTATGACTCATTAAGAGATAGGATAATGGAATGCCCTTACATGAATCGAGTGTATTACATACATAAGGGCGTATTTTTCATTGTTATAACCATATACCTTAATGGTAATTATAACTACAAAAATTAAAGGCCTTACGTAAGATAAGTTATATAAGTGAATTTTCAATATATAGTTTAATTAATGTAGGGGTTAATGATGTTTATCTATTATCATTCGTTAATTGGTTTAGTTATGATCAGCCAATTTATGAGCATTGACCATCATTCGTTGATTGTTGATTTGTGCACAACCAGTTTATGAGTAGTTTTACCTTCTATTGCATAGGTTGGGTAGATAGTATTTGCAGATTCGTTGAAACAAACAACTTGTGAATTTAGTTTCAAAGTTTGATAGTAAGACTGTTAACTTGGTTTTTAACCCAGCAGAATTCAAAAGGAGATAGAACATTTAGATTGAGCCAAAACAACTCGAGACTTGATTGGAAGACCTAAAAATACAAGGCAAAGGACCTCAAGAAGTTTAGACCATTTTTATGCTAACATTTCATATCGGTACCGATCTAATCCAATTGATCAGTACCGATCCAAAATATTGCTTTATTGGATCTCCATTCCATTTATCTTACACTCTTATGTCTCCATTAAGATTATCTTCCAAGTTTGGTAGCATTACAAGTATCCGAGTTCAAGAAATAAAAAATTACCTGATTCAGATTATAGATCAGTCAAACCCACAGGTGAATCACCATCAAAGCAAATCAACAAGCTATAAAATTACATGGGAAGCATCACAACCAAACAAGGAAGCCATCCAGATGAAAGTCGTACAAAAATTGCACAATTTTTTCAATTGGTACAGATCCAATCCAATTGGATAAGCATCGATTCGAAAAGTTAGCTCCGAACACCTCTAAATTTCTTGAGCTGGCTCCGCAAGATGAATACAGGCATCTGGTGAAGTGGCTCTGGCCCAACTACTCTCTAACCTCTATAAATTCCATCCTGTCTGCAACAGAAAGAGGATCTTCTAGACTGGCTGCTGCAACTTTTCCTTTACGATTCTTCACTCTTCTTCTCTAACACAACAATCACAAAGGAGCATCTAAGATCCTCCAGTTGCCTCCAAATGCTTGTGACTTAGATCTAACATAGGTGATTCAATCATATTATAAACTAAATCAATCTTGTAACAGCAGTCAGCCAATAAAAGCTATGAAGTGGATGTAGGCTCTATTAAAAACCAAACCACTATGAAAACCTCTTGTCTCTTTACTTTTTCCATGATTTTCTATTACCTTTTCTATTTTATTTACCTTGATAAATAGGACTGGTGCTTTAACACTCGATCGATCAATTTTTGTGTTAGCATTTTGGTGCTTTTGCTGAGAATTAAACTCAGGCATAGACTTAGTTTTCCTGTTTGGATCTACCAGATCCAGAAAATAGATCCATCAAATTAGCTCTAGAAAATCTGAAGCTTTCCATTGAAGACCAATGCGGGGAGAAAGAGAACTGCATTTTGAAAATCCATAGGAGCTGTTATAGTTGGTCAAGAGACCAATCCTCAGTAAGTTGAAGTCAACAACGCCAATAATCTACTAATTAGAGTAAATTCTAAAGCTAACACCAGAGATTGGGTTCCAGGATCTTCTATTCAGCATGAAGTCGTCACTAAAGAAGAATTGAACAAGATGGTTGATGAAATCGACCAAAAAATGGAGAAGAGCCAAAAAGTACTTATGGACAAATTAAATGCCCTCCTAACCTTGCAATCACCAACTGCTTCAAGAACCATGCCAGAGCTTGCAGCTTGCACGGACCAAGAAAACTCTTCCATTTTGGCCAAAATAGGAGAAACGGTAGGCAAAAGCAAAAAGGAGCAGTGGTGGAGCTGTAGGAATCACTAAGAAGGAAATACAAGCACTCCACCAACTGCAAAGCAACCTGCTAAAAACTTGAATCTAGGGGCGATACCCTATGGGAAGATATAGTAGTGGATCTTTCCAACTTTGAAGATAATAAGCAACTTGACGATGACAAGTTGGAAGAAAATACTAATGCACACAATACCGACAGGGAGGTCTAACCTTGTAACGACCCAGAATTTTGGGCAATATAAATTTAATAATCTATATAAATAATTTAATTGGTTTGATAATTTTTCTTTATAATTTTAATTCAAATTGATAGATTTATTCTTTTTAAAGGTTAATAAATATTAATCTGATAATTGTGATAAATATCTTTCTGACAATTTAAATATTAATAAGATTTATTTTTTCCATAGCTAATGAAATTTTATTCTGTTTACAATATATGTTTGATATATATTGTGAATAGAAGATCTTTTGTTTTAAATAAAGGTTGAATTTTCAAATTGTAATATATATGTATGTATATGTTATAATTTGAGTTGTTTTGAAATTTAATTTAATCTATTAATAATTGATGTATGTATGAATATTGTAGATTGAAGCTTTGTTTTAGGATCAATGCTTTCAAAAGTTAATTTAACGATTTATTCATTTGTTTTAAAATATAAAGGTTTGTTATTTATTTTCTAATATAATAGTTAAAAAAAATTTAAACAAGCTTTGTTTTGATTCTTTTAAATTGCTTATTATAAAATGGTTATAAATGTATGTATTAATGTTTTAGTTTTTTTTAATACATGTATATAGATAAAAGTTTTAGATTTGTGAATACATGTATAAACAATTCATTTGTATTTTAACTAGTTTTATAATATTCTCTTTTAAAGTAAATTTATATTCGCATTTAAATTAAGAAAAAAATTTAATTAAAATTGCTTGAGACATGTGTAAACATGTAAACATATCTTTATAACACTTATTAATCATGCAAATTAATTTAATGACGTTTGTTCAAATTGTAAACATGTGGCAAAATACTTATTTTACTTTTAATAAATGTAAAAGAAGAAAACTTGTTTTTTTTGAACACTTTCATTCTTTGTTTCTTTTCTTAATTCAAATTTATGGCAATCTAAAATCATTCTTGAATATGCAAATCTAGTTGAAAGTAAAAATACAACTTCAAATCTTTTGCAACTTTAAAATGGGTGTTCAACTTCAAATCTTAATCTGAAAATTTAAAATCTGCTGAAAATATCAACCTGCAATTAAGTAGTGTTCATCTGCAATCAATACTAAGTTCAACAGCATTTTTAAATCATCAAATTTCAACATGCAAGGGATTTCTTCAGCAAGCAATCAAAGCTTTTCAAATAATTTAAAGAGCCTGGAAATAGAAGCTGCTCTGCTAAAAAAATAGGTGAGTAAACAATTTTAATAAAAAAACAGTTGATTTGGGATTTATAACATGCATGTGATGATCTGAAAGTTTTGATTGATGTTGCCTGAAAAACTTTCAGTTTATTATTGAATTGGTAGTTATGTTTATAACTCTGTGCATTTATGAAAAAGGAAACACTCTGCTTACTGTTTTTTTCAGACAGGCAGTTCAATCTTTCAGAAAATTTAAATCTTCCACTAACCCTTTGTTGGATTATAATGATTTAATGAAATTTGTATGTAATTGATAGATAGAAATTTTAAGGGTAGTTTCTGTGATTTTTAAATTACAAATAATTCTAAAAAGGGAAATTACTGTAAACTACTGATACTTGTCGAAAATCAACTTCCATATTTTCTGATTTGGATTTCGTGAAGATGTTAAGAATAAAAAATTATGATTTTTAAAGTATATAACATAATTTTTAGTTGAGAAATTATTGGGGATTTAGGTTTTGTTCAAATTTGTGGTTTTTAAGGATTGCCGTTTGGCCGGCGTGATAATAGGGGTTGAAATTTTGGTTGAAGCTTGTTTGTGGGTTGATGATTTAGGGAAAATTTCAAAAGAATTTTTCTATTGAGTAAATCGATGGAATTTGATTGAGTTCGGCTTTAGCATGCTGTTATTTTCGGTTTGATTGTAGTAGCTTCTGTGTTTTGGATTGGTGACCGGAGTCATGCGCGTATGGGGGAAGTTGAAGCTCGTGTCGTGGCGACTCGATGGTAAGATCGGCGTGGTGAACGACGTTGGACGGTCGGTGATGATGGTGGTTTGTGGAAGAAGGTTCTGCAGTTGTTCGCGCGTAGTGTTCAAATTTGATTCGATTTCTTATCCTTCGATCTGAGTGGAGGAGATGGTCGTAGGGGTTATTTGGCATTTGTCGGCGATCGACTCGATGGTCGAAGTGGGTTAGATGGTGGTGCAACGTGCACATGGGTTGTTGCGTGCACGGTATGAATCTGAAAATGGAGCTTTGGGGAAGACGGTTGAAACTCGAAGCTGCACTCGCGTTATGCGCACGTTCGACTCGAAGGAGATGGGGTTGGGTTGGCTTCGAGGAAGGCACGAGGGTTTCCTGGAATGGTACTCGAGTTTTGTTGCTTTACTCTGTGTATTGTATATGCAGATTAGATTTGTTTTGTAAAATAAATAAAAAAATCAAATCAAGTTAAAAGTTATAAAACAAGTTTATTAAATGAAGCAAGATATAAGGTTAACTTGTTGATTTAAAATGAAAATAAATCAAACATTTAAGAGTGAAAATTTAATTTATATTTCAAATTCTAAAATGTTTTAAGATGTTTTGTGTGAAAATAATTATTTTAATTTAGTTTAAAATTCAAATTTAAAAGAGTAATTTGAATTTAATTATTAAACCAAAGTTTTAAATTAAATTTTAAAGTAATGTTTTTAATAACAAGTTTTCAAATTATTTTAAAATAGAAATGTTTAAATTGGATAATTAAAGTATTTTAATTTGATTTCTAAATTCCTTATTTTCAAATAAGGTTGTTATTATGATTTTGAAATCTAAATTGAATAATTTGTTTAAGTTGTTAAAATTTGATTAATTCAAATAATTTATTTATGAGAATAAATAAGGTTAAAATTATTCGAATAATTAACTTAAGAATACCTTTTTGTTAATAAGTTAAATTTGATTAAGATTTATGGTTTTCTTAATTAATTAAAGATTTTGAAATATAATAAGTTAATTGATTAATTAATTAATTTTAAATAATTAGTAATTGTTTATTTAATTTTAATAATCACTTAATTATGGATCAATTAAGTGTAATTACTTAATAAAGTAGTTAATGGTTAATTGTTGAATGTAATTAAGAAAGTTAATTACTTATGGAGGTAATTAATGGTGATTACTCATGGAGTATTTTTAATGGAAGTGATTATTGGTTAATCACTTAATGATATCAATTAAGGAATTGATTAGTATAATTGTTTTAAAGTTAATTAATTATGGAGTAATTAATTAATTTTTGTACTAGGGATTGTTTAATAATGGAATTAATCATTTGTTAAGAAATTAATTAAGAGAGTAATCAAGATTTATTAGTAGAGGTAACAGAAATAATTTCTTATGTAAGTAATTAAGAGTTAATTACTTAATTATTTTAGTTAATTAATTAATGCGATTAATTAATTAATGAAATGTGTGTAATTAAAGATTAATTACTAAGTGTAATTAATTAAAATTGTAATTAATTAATAAAGTAATTAATTAAGGATTTATTAATTTAATTGTTTAATAATTACTTAATAAAGTAATTAAAGATTAATTAATTAGATTAATTAATCAAAGGTTAATATAATTAAATAAGAATTTAATTAATTAAGATAAGTAACTACAAGTTGTTAATTACTGATTATGATTAATGAGTTGATCAATTTCAAGTTAATTATTTAATTAAAGAGAACTATTAATTAATGGGGATCATTAATTAATGTAATTCATGATATTTATCAAGGTTGATTAATATAAGTGATTTAATTTAAGTATGATTAATTAATTGTAATTAATTAAGGTTTAATGTAATCAATTATGATTGATTAATAAATGAAGTAAAAGTATGATCATTAATTATTGTAGTTAATGATAGTAATTAGAGGTTAATTACTGTATATGGTTAAGGATAATTACTTGAATGTAATTAAAGTGTAATTAATAGAGGAAGATTAATTGAAGAAGATCATTAAGAGATGGTTAATTTATTTATTTGGAATAAATTAATGAAGAAGGATTTAGGTTAATCCAATTGACTAAGAGTTAATCAATTCTGCTTTGAATGATTGATTGATTTTGGATGATCAATATTGGGTGATTGATATTGGTTGATACTGGATGATTTGGATATCCATGATATGTGATATGTTGCTTTGTGAGATGAATAGTTGATATGAATTAACTATTGTGATAATGTGATTCATCTATCTGTTTATATATCATCCAGAATATAAGTTTAACTGTTTAAACCCTTAAGTACAACTTGGACATTAAAATGGCGTTTGGTTTCGGTGAGACCGGGGTTGGGTTTCCATATTTGGATATCCGAAAGCCACATCGATTCCAATTAAACGTTAGGTCATGAATCCAAGTGGAGCTTTGTGAAGACTCGAGGTGTAAGGGCTATACGTCAGTATAACTCTGTGGGTGATTCCGTAATGAGTTTGACGGAATAGTACTTATTGGTTCGAGATGGTGATTTAGAGTGCAAGCGCTATGGTCGTTGACTCTGAGAGTGCAAGTATAAGTTTGGATTTCGCTCGAGTGAGCGAATTTTTCTTGTGTTTGGATCTGTCGGAAGTGCAGAAGTAAGTGACAATATCTTAATAGCTGCGTGATGAGATGCAGTACGCATGGATATTTTTCAGAAGATGTTTTCTCTTGAAGCAGTTCTGGAAATAGTTGAGGAGCAATCTTTACCTACCACAGGGAAGATTCGTCTGTGTGGAAATTATCTGGATCTTTAGCAAGGAGGTTGGATGTTTGGAATATGAGACTAAGGTCTATAAGTTGCTTCGCTTCGGCATGGTCTCATTGTCATTCCTTAAGGAGAGCGAGATGTTGATGCTTGGTTTGGAGCCCGAGTTTCTTTTGGGATGTCTGCCATCTCGGAGGTCTGATGTGTGGTCTGTTGATGGTTTTGGTTTTCGAGAAGTCTTTGGATTAGAAGTCTTTGGTTATATTTATAAAAAAAGCTTTATAAATGATTTTGGATATTTATTAAGGAAGTTTTATAAATAATTTTGATATTTATAAAAGAGTTTTGTAAACGGATTTGGAATTTAAGTAAAGAAGATTCATAAATAAAAGAGATCTATTTAGAGGATTTATAGAAGGAAATTTATAAATGGATTTGAGATTGGATTTCCTTTAGCCGACCTTCTTAATTTTGATGGAATGGAAATTCATTCCACGCTTATGAAGGAATATTATTCGAGGTTATCTTTATCACTAATTTAAATAAATTATTGTTTTGATCCTTTGATATGATTTGTAAATGAGAAATCTTTCACAAATGTTTTGTGAATACACTTATGCCAGTGAGATAAGTATATGAATGTTCTTGATAAATAATTTTGAAAAGAGATTTAAATAAATAAAAGATTTATTTTGAGGTTTAGTGGTTGCTATGGGTAATTGAATATCTGAATTTATTGTTGTTTGTTTATGGTAATTAAATAACTGACTATGTGATGACCCACCTCCTCGACCCTCTAAAATTGACACTAGTACATCCTCGCTATTCGTGTGCCGTAAATCCAAGTGTCGAAGAGGCAAATTATCATGAGGTAAAAGAAAATAAAGATAGAAGACAAAACAAAATAGAACCTCATATCGCACTCAACATTTAATTATGCGTATGAGTAGTACATGAAATTACTCCAAATTGCTTCATCAAAATACTCGTAAGTACTAATCCATCCAGGATAGTTAAAAATGCCTATCCTCGCAAGTAATGGTAAATACATAATACAAAATACAGTGGACTAGCAATAGATGATTATCTATATAGGACCCTCCAGCTCCATGCTCCATCAAAATGCTCTGAGCTTCTCCCAAAATGTTCCATGCTACCTTACTACTTGGATGGCTGGTAAAATAAGGCACCAGAGTTTAGGGGAAAATAAAATAAACTCCTGGTCAGTCATGGGATTGGTATGAGAACTCATATATATGTTATTTGAAAACAAAGGGTATCTCATAAGAACACACCACACATAAACACGAAATGATTTTTTCCTTATGATAACCAAAATCTTTACTACACAAAATCCGGGGATATTATTTTCAATGACTTTCTCTTGAAAACACTTTTTAAGTAAATATACATAATTAGCCGAAATTGTTACATTAATTAAGTCCAGCATACTTGGCTATACAATTAAGTATGAAGGCACTTATTAAAGAATGGATTTCAATACAATGACAGGTAGGGACTACCTTTCGTACAGTACATTTCTAGAGGGATGTACTGCACCAGGCAAGATCGGCCTACCCGCATAGCCTACTTGGTAGCGGATAGAACCGAATATAACATCACCCCGTTCGTAACCGATCTATCCAGGATCTCATAGCATACACAACATAGTTGAAATATATATAGTAATTTATAAAGGTGATACCATATCCTAATAGCCTTATGGCATGCCCAGTTTAAGCCATTTTCAAGTGATGGGGCCCAGGTTAATGATTACCTTCCACATAACACATTCCACTTTGAATGCCACATTGCCAATTCTATTACACACTATCGATTTCTACAAATGTACAACCTATGAGTTCGTAAGTCTCGGAGAAGGGTGTAAATATAGAAGAGTTACTTCCTACACCCACAAACAGACGTTCATAAAAATAAATGTACGTATGTTGGAAATGCAATGTCTGAAATTCATCAATAAAAGTTGTCCAGGAATAATACAAACTAAAGGAACTCTCCCACCACATCCGGTCGGGAATTATTAACTACTTTCTTTTTATCAAAAATATCTTATAAAGTTATATATCTTTAAATCATTTCTTTTCCATATATACAGAATCATTAAACCTCTCTCTAACTTTGGATATACCAAAACATTTTCATAATTCATATTGGAAAACATTATTGAGTTAAAAAGGGTCGATAGAAGTTGTACTAATTCTGCTCAACATCAATTTTCATATTCAAACTTTACCATCTACCGAATAGTGGTGAAATCACCTTTTAAATTCTTATGGATAGTATGGGTTCCCTCCTCGGAATTAAATACCAATTGTAAGAAGATTATTTCAATAAAATCCAAGTAGTATTAAATTTGGAATTAAATCTTTTATACTTATCTCGTTTCCGACATTTCAACCTTATCTATTCCTTGCCCAAAAAAAGGCTAGGTGAGCCACTGCACTGGTTGCTCCTGAACATCCCCTTAGCTTAATCACCTCACATCCGGATCTTACGAATATAAAAATCCAGTCTACTCGTCGGCTTTTAGAGCCAAGATTAAATCACTTGATTTTAACAGCTTTTCCTTAAATCGTTTATTTAAAAAATTTAAATAAATTATAAAACCTTTATATCATTTTTAAAATACTTAATTATTTATCTGAAATTTTTTATAAAATATTCAGGAAAGAATACTTAAGTTTAAAGTCATATTTAAAAAGTTATTAAAAGTGCTGCGAATAATGCTTTTAAGGCTTATTTGATCAAAACAACTTTTCGATCATTTAGAAATCCGTTTTTATAACTCAAATCACTTTTAAAATATTTAAAAGATTTATATAATTTATTCCATATTTTTAAAGAATTGAATATATCAATTTTGAAGAATTTATTGCTTTGGTTTCCGAACTACCAAACCACGACTATTTTGAAAACTGGATTTATTCATATTTCAAAATCTACTAAAAAAATCTAGACCCTTTGCTTTTGTTTAAAAATTATGATTATAAGAGCTCAAAAAATTCTTATTACAAAGAGTTCCGACTTCGAAACCATCATACAAATGGTTTTAATTTTTTACGACGTGAAATTGCGAACTACTGTTACGCGACGCGCGGATTTTTGACTCAGTTTTAATAACTTATCAAAACTTCACCAAATCAGAAAATAGTGTTTATAAAACATTTATAAACAATTTTAAACTAATTTTAGGAGGTTTAACAATCTCATATGCACCATTTCATTTATTAAAGGAAAGTGATTTCCCTTGTGATATTCGACGTGCATTAAACGTGACTTGTTTCAATATCAAAATAAATATATAATCAACATCCAAACTTGATGAAAAAAGCATAGTAAACATCCGTAGCAATAATATCACATTATCATATTACATACATACATACATACGTATAGGTTTTCTCAATTGATTTTCGATCGAGCTAACTTTAAATTGGCTATAGCTTCGCTACGATCGCATGAGAGCCTATGGGATCGAACCATGGACCTTTGCGAAGGCTCGACCTATGCTTGCTATTGGAGGTTGCTCAGCCTTGGTTGGTGGAATGTGTGGCCGTGGGTTGTAGAGGTGAGAAAGAATGGATTTGCCTTGGTTTTAATGAGTTTTGATAATACATACTTAGTATATATTTTTTGTTTCTTTTTGTAACAAATTTTACCATAGTTTTTCTTAGGCAAGAGGCCATTAAAGTGAAGTGTAAGAAGAGAAGAAGCTTTAGTAAATTTATGAAGTAATTAAGTGAATGAAGTGCAGAGAGATGGGTGCTATTTATAGGAAAAAGTTATGAATAAAATATCATGATATTTCTACCCAAATACATCATCATTTGCTCACCATCCAACTCCCTTCCTACCACATCATTTTCGGCCATGCTTCACCCTCTATGTATGTGTACCCATGTGCTTGTACTTCAGGTAAAAGAGGTTGACTTCGGTTTGCTTAAGTGTTTAGGAAAATATCTTGATATTTTGTAATGTATATACATTTAAATGTGTAAGTATATTTGTATGTATATATGTGTTCATGTACATGTGAAAGTGTTCATGTATATGTACATGTATGCATGCATATATACATACATATATATATATATATATCACATGATTCACAATGTTGTGCAACTTTTCTACGTTGAATTGTTACGGGTTCTGATTTCGATTTCCTGTCATATTTTCACTTCTTATTTAATACGTATATATTTTTTAAAAAAGTTCGGTAATAATCTTTATATTGTTATATAATAGGTAAAAGGGCTTATTTAATAATTTAAATAATAATTAAATCATGCACACTCAATTTAAATTCAAAAATTATTTATAGTGATATCATTGATGTCATAAAGAGATTTTATTTTCAAAAGTAAAATAAATAATTTTATTATGTATTATCACTCATGTATGTTAGGAACTGAGTTGATGATGTTTTGATGACAACAACCTTATATAGTTATTATACTTTACTTTATAAAATATATACTAACATTTCCATATAGATATATATATATGTGTGTGTGTGTGTATATGAAGTATATGCAGGTATTATCGAAGACTGATCAGTATAAAGACTCAAGCATCAAGATGAAGATTAGAGATTCAAGATTCAAGACTCTAGAGAATCAAGATTTCAAGATCTCAAGATAAGTGTCTAGTATTTTGTTAAAACTTCATAATAGCACTCTCATCTTTCTTCTAATTTTCTTTTGGGATGGAACCCAATTTCTATCGAAACCAGTGGCTTACAAACCCACGACAAGTAGCTTACAAGCCTACGACAAGTGGCTTACAAACCCACGAAAATCAAAATCATTTAAACTACTTTGTACAAGTTCTCGAGTCCTATGGAGGAGCTCTATAGGAAGGTTCTTGCAATTTCAGTTTGAACAGATTTTTCAAAATGTTTTTAAATTTTTTTTCAAAATGTTTTAGCTTTCAAAATCATGTTTTCAAAAATGTTTTCAAACTTTGTTTTAGCCTTGAAATATTCCTCCATTCTGATTTTAAAAACTTCTATTTTTAAAACATCAAAACTTATTCTGATTTTAAATATTACTTATATAATTGACGGTCTATATCAATTATATATATATATATTTAAAATAATGTTTTATATTCATTCTCTATCTCAAAATATTGTTTACACACTTTATTTTGTTTCAGAGAAGTTTCAACTTGTTTTAAATTCAAATGCTTTTAAAAACAACATCTCTACAATTTTGAACTGAGGGATGTCGACATAAGGGGATACCCCATGTCGACATGGTGACAGTTGGATTCAAAATTCAATTTTCAAAAGAAGCATCCATTCGTTCAAAAACCTTTCGCCAATGGTTATGACTGTTGTGCATCTATATAAAGGCTTCCAAAACGAATTTTTTTTAACAACTACTTTTTTTATTTTCTTCACTCTTTTTTTCCACCATTCCATATGCATAAAACTTCATATTTTCAAGATCGTGCCATCATTCTGCCAAATTCTCAATAGGAAATCATTTAGATACTCTCTCTATTTGATTCTCCATCATTCTACTAAAGATCAAAGTGCTATTCATAGTTATAGGATTAATTTGTATTCAAAAAGTCCATAGAGTCTATCCATTCAAAAGGATTGTTATTAAGAAGTATTAGGGTGATCTTGTGTCCCGTAAATCAAGAGAGTTTACCACAGACTCAGAGATAGGAGGGTTCCTCAAGGCCTTAGAAATTGAGGGTTGTAATTTGGATATTGGCTTATAAAAATCTGTACAAGGATATTGCCTTGGTGCAGGACTCGATGTAGGAGGATTCCGAACCAGTATAAAATCCGGTGTGTTCTTTCCTTTTACTTGCTTTACTTTACTATTTGCATTTGTTATATGTTCTGTGATCATTCTGTGTTAGAATTATGTTTAGATTTGTGTTGAAAGTTTTAATTAGTCATATAGTTCATATATTCTTTAAAACACTATTCACCCCCCCTCTAGTGTTATTTCTGCCTTAAGATCCTTAATCCGCACACCCAACAATTGGTATCAGAGCATTGGTTTTCATTATTTTCATAATCTGAAATTTTGAAAAGTTTTAATGGCACAACACGCTAATAATGTCACTCCTGTCATGACTACGTCTGTCAACACAAGTACTAACACTAGTTCATTTATAGAAGGTCAGTCTACTATCAGACCACCACTTTTTAATGGCAGTAATTATGCATATTGGGCATGTAGGATGAAAATTTATTTACAATCCATAAGTTTAGATACTTGGATTATGACACAAATTGAATATGTTGAACCAACTACTAATTTTGCCCAGTGGACTACTGAGCAAAAGATAGTTGCACAAAACAATTCTAAGGCTATGAATATACTATTTTGTTCACTAGATAGGAATGAGTTTAATAGAGTTTCTATTTGTAAGTCTGCATTTGAAATCTGGAAAACTTTGCAAGTAACTCATGAAGGAACAAGCAAAGTTAAACAGACTAAAATTTCCACATTAACTAACCAGTTTCAATTGTTTAAAATGCATGAAAATGAGTCCATTTCCGACATGTATTGTCGATTTCAAGACATTGTACATTCATTGATTGCTTTAGGAAAGGGTTTCTCAGAAGAAGATCAAGTCAGAAAAATAATCAATTCACTCACTCCAGAATGGGATCAAAAGACACTTACTATTGAAGAGGCAAATGATGTTAGTCAAATGATGATCGAAGAGTTAATCGGTAATCTAATGTCTTATGAAGTTCAACTACAAGGAAGAAAAGAATCTAAGGCAACGGAAAAGAAATCGATCGCATTCAAAGCAACAACTGGAGATTCAAAACAAGAGAGTGATGAAGAAATTGCTTTCATGACCAGAAATTTCAGGAAATTTCTGAAGTATAGAAAGATGAATAACTTTAAAAGAAATGATCAAAGAAATTCCAGAAATACTTCGGAGAACAACAACAACTACTACTACTACTACAACAATAATGGTGATAGATGCTACAACTGCAACAAAACAGGGCACCACAAGATGGATTGTCCATATCCAGACAAACAGACATTTCAACCAAACAACGAGCAACCAAAGAAAAGAAAGAAGGCATATGCAGCAACTCTTGACGATTCAGATTCATCCAGTGATGACGAGAAGAAAACCGATAATTCAAATATGTGCTTCACGGCTATTCTCGAATCAGAAGACGATCGGAGTTTGGATCTAAAAATAGGTACACATTTATTTTAATTTTATTGGATGCTTGCTTGCTTTGATTTTGTTTGCAATTTCTTGAATTTTTAAATTCAAAATCACCCTTTGAAATTTGAAATTTGAATTTTTAAATTCAAAATAATATTATTTTAATATTATTTTAAATATTAAAATATTTTAATATTATTATATTTAATATTATTACTGAATTAAATATAGATATAGAATATAGATTAGTTTTCTTAGGATTTTAGGAATTTATTAGATTTTAGAAATAGACACCTCCTTTCAAATTTAACAGGCACATGTCGACATGCCATGATACCCCATGTCGACATGCCTCTCAGAAATTTGATTTCAAAATTTGAATTCAAACTTTTGAATTTCCCTCCATCTTTTCACTTACTTCAAAATTCTGAAAAGATACCTCTTGACCAAAGAAAATGAATTTAGAAAATCTATTTAATATACTTCTCTTATCATCTCTTTTCACTTTATTCTCATAATTCAAATCTTCTTCATTATCTTCCACTCCTCTCAAACACTCATCAATGGCTTCCTCAAGTAACCCATCAACTATGAGGCTGCCCAAATCCATCAAAAATGATCTTTTTAATGACCCGGAGGCTATCAAAGCTTACATAAGCTATGTAAACTATGGTAAAGTCAATACGGGAAAATTTGCCATTTTTGATGATTTTTCTTCTTATGAAATCGATCAACTTTTTAAAGAAAACTCCATTCTTAGCTTGATTGATAACAAGCAAAATGATTTCGTTTGTTATCCAAACCTTGTCAAAATGTTTTATGCAAACCTAAATCGTGGATTTTATAATGGAAATGAAGATCAAATTTGGAGTAGTGTTAAAGGAACACTTATTGTTTTGGATTCCGATATTTTGGGTACTATTTTGGGTTGCAAATCTACCGGTATGAATCTCTCGGAATTTCAAATCAATGAAACCGATCGAGAGACTTTTCATCACATTTTTGAAAGCGATGACCACATGGATTTTAAGAATCGCTTTTTCCGCCCAAAAGCAAGAATTGTCAACCTTCTTATTCAACACACAATTATTCCTATGTCGGGAAACTACAATAATCCCACCTCAAAAGTGTGTAAAGCTCTTTTTGCTATATTTGGAAAATATGATATTAATTGTGCACAAACTATTTTGGATGAGTTAAGACCCAAAAATTTTAATATGGGAAAAAACACTCTTTATCATGGAATTTACCTTACTCGGATTTTCAATTATTTTGGTGTGGATGTTAAAAAGGAAGAGTTTGTGAGTAGGAAAGTGTTCAATCATGGAAACATTTTCCTTATGAAAATCCCACTTATGTTTCAACCATATGAAACACTTACCGAAAAGGAAGAGAGACTTGCTCATGAAGAGATGGAAGAAGAGGGAGAAGAAGAGGAAGAAGAAGGGGAAGGAATGGAAATTGAAGAAGAAGAGGAAGATGAAGAAACCTCTTTGGAAAGTATAGAGTATCCACATACACCCGCCAATCCGTCCAACAAAACCATACTCAAGAACCAAAAGATACTTGCTCAAAACCAAAAGGTTCTTAAGAGATCTATTAGCAAGAAAATGGATAAAATCTCCACCAAGATCGACAAGTTCTTTGGGAAGATAGGCAGGAAACTTGGCTTGTCTTCATCATCATCTTCATCAAACTAATCCTAGCCATTATCTCTCTAGTTATCGTTTATCTATCTTTGTATTTTCTATTTTTTTAGTTAAGATTATGTAATGTTGACTAATATAAGTAATGCTATCTTATTCTCTGTTTTCCAGCTTTATATATCTCTGATAGTTATTTATTTTAAGTTTATATAGGTCCACTAGTATAAAAATAAACTTAAAAATCAAAAATAACTCAACTTGGTCATTCTGTCTAGACCATGTCGACATGCTCCATCCCCCCATGTCGACATATAACAGTCAAAAAGTAGTTACAATTTCTAACTTCAAATTCTTGTAACTACCAAGTGACAATTCATTTTGGACGACCAATAACTCCTATAAATACCTATTTTTTCCAGAAAAACTTCTCGACCTCCATTTCTATTCATCTCCTCTCATACTTCAACTTATTTCTTAAATTATGGCTTCTCCAATTAAGAACTTAAGTGAAAATCTTGAAGAAACTCTTACTTCTTTCAAGAATATTCTTTCTTTTATACTTAGAAATCAAAGGCACTTAGAATTAAGCCAAATGCAGATGATCAAAGAGCAAGAGAAACACTTCGATGCACTTCGTTGGATGATCTCAAGCCTTAGCAAAGACGAACCCGAAGCAAATCCACCGGTCACTCTCAACAAAGATAATTGGGATGTTATCAAAACTGATCCTATCTTTGGAGAAGATGGATGGGTGGAAGTCCCAAGGAATGTCTGATCATTATGTATGTTTGTTTGTTTGTTTGATTTGATTTAGATTTGATTAGGATTTGATTGAATTGTTTACTTAAGTTTGATTTGGATTTGGTTTGTATATAACTTCATATACTATACATGATTGGTTTGCTATGTATGATACTGATTTGATTGTCAAGTTACACTTATATATATGCTCACACACTTGATCACTTACACGTTCACTTTACACTTTTATTCTATATATACTTGATTATCTTAGAACAGGTAAATCTTTTATTCCTTTTTGTTGATGACAAAGGGGGAGAAAGTTATAAAAATATATGTGCATGGTGTAAGGGGGAGTCATGGAATAAAGGGGAGTTGTAGTTTTAAGGAGAAGTCACGGAGTAAGGGGGAGTTATGGGGAGTTATGGTATGGTAAGAATATTTTATAAATAAAGGTTGTCATCATCAAAAGGGGGAGATTGTTAGGAACTGAGTTGATGATGTTTTGATGACAACAACCTTATATAGTTATTATACTTTACTTTATAAAATATATACTAACATTTCCATATAGATAGATATATATATGTATATATGAAGTATATGCAGGTATTATCGAAGACTGATCAGTATAAAGACTCAAGCATCAAGATGAAGATTAGAGATTCAAGATTCAAGACTCTAGAGAATCAAGATTTCAAGATCTCAAGATAAGTGTCTAGTATTTTGTTAAAACTTCATAATAGCACTCTCATCTTTCTTCCAATTTTCTTTTGGGATGGAACCCAATTTCTATCGAAACCAGTGGCTTACAAACCCACGACAAGTAGCTTACAAACCTACGACAAGTGGCTTACAAACCCACGAAAATCAAAATCATTTAAACTACTTTGTACAAGTTCTCGAGTCCTATGGAGGAGCTCTATAGGAAGGTTCTTGCAATTTCAGTTTGAATAGATTTTTCAAAATGTTTTTAAATCTGTTTTCAAAATGTTTTAGCTTTAAAAATCATGTTTTCAAAAATGTTTTCAAACTTTGTTTTACCCTTGAAATATTCCTCCATTCTGATTTTAAAAACTTCTATTTTTAAAACATCAAAACTTATTCTGATTTTAAATATTACTTGTATAATTGACGGTCTATATCAATTATATATATATATATTTAAAATAATTTTTTATATTCATTCTCTATCTTAAAATATTGTTTACACACTTTATTTTGTTTCAGAGAAGTTTCAACTTTTTTTAAATTCAAATGCTTTTACAAAACAACATCTCTATAATTTTGAACTGAGGGATGTCGACATAAGGGGATACCCCATGTCGACATGGTGACAGTTGGATTCAAAATTCAATTTTCAAAAGTGTCCATTCGTTCAAAAACCTTTCACCAATGGTTATGACTGTTGTGCATCTATATAAAGGCTTCCAAAACGAATTTTTTTTAACAACTACTTTCTTATTTTCTTCACTCTTTCTTCTCCACCATTCCATATCCATAAAACTTCATATTTTCAAGATCGTGCCATCATTCTACCAAATTCTCAATAGGAAATCATTTAGATACTCTCTCTATTTGATTCTCCATCATTCTACTAAAGATCAAAGTGCTATTCAGAGTTATAGGATTAATTTGTATTCAAAAAGTCCATAGAGTCTATCCATTCAAAAGGATTGTTATTAAGAAGTATTAGGGTGATCTTGTGTCCCGTAAATCAAGAGAGTTTACCACAGACTCAGAGATAGGAGGGTTCCTCAAGGCCTTAGAAATTGAGGGTTGTAATTTGGATATTGGCTTATAAAAATCTGTACAAGGATATTGCCTTGTGCAGGACTGGATGTAGGAGGATTCCGAACTAGTATAAAATCCGGTGTGTTCTTTCCTTTTACTTGCTTTACTTTACTATTTGCATTTGTTATATGTTCTGTGATCATTCTGTGTTAGAATTCTGTTTAGACTTGTGTTGAAAGTTTTAATTTAGTCATATAGTTCATATATTCTTTAAAACACTATTCACCCCCCTCTAGTGTTATTTCTGCCTTAAGATCCTTAATCCGCACCCCCAATAATGTACATAAATGAGAGTATGTATCCACGTCTGTGCACGATGTTAGGTGTTATAAAAGGTGTATGTTGATAAACATTTTCGGTCATTTTATCGATATATTTTCCAAAATATGTATTTTGTAAATATTATAAATAAGGTTACCAATATTATTTATTGTTCAAAACACTATTATTTATGTTAAAATATCTTATATTTGAATACTTCAAAAAAATTCTGAAGTGAAAAGTTTGTGGGTCATTGCTTACTTCTACCTTTAAAGAATTTCGTCCTCGAAATGAAGAACAAGAAGAAATTGACTTAAAAGAGAATAATATATATATATATATGACAAGGGAATATATATATAAGAAATGACAAGTAACCACACCATAGGCGGTGAGCACACTATCCCAATATCACATGTGAACTATACATCAATCCTAATCTCAGGATAAGCTTTCCTCGTTATATCCTCTGTTTCCCATATGCAGTCCTCGGCATCGCCACTCCATTGAAACTTAACCGACCTTACCATCTTCCTCCTAAATCCCTTCTCCTCTTAATCCATGAGTCGAACTGGTCGTCTGGTAATAGCCAAATTTGATTCTGCTTCTAAATCTTTTTGGGCAGCTGTTTCTATAATCTCCTCCAAATCATACATATATTTCCGTAGATGGGATTTGTGAAAGACGTAATGCACACCAGACAACCTTTCATGCAATTCCATATGATGAGCTAATGGGCTAATCCGCTCAAGAATGGAAAATGGTCTAATAAATCGAGGTGCTAACTTCCTTGTCCAACCAAATCTTATCACTCCTCTAATCGGGGAGACTTTCAAGGATACAAAATCTCCAATTGATAATTCCAAATTTCGATGCCTTTTGTCAGTATAACTCTTTCGCCTGCTCTGGGATTCTTTCATCTTCTTTCCGATCAAGTCCACCTTTTCTAAGGCTTCTCGAATCATGTCAGGACCAAGTATTAACCGATATTCAGTTCAATCCAACATGATAGGGTTCTACATGGATGACCATACAAACTTCGTACGGTGTCATGCCAATACTTGCGTGATATTTTTATTGTAGGAGAATTCCACAAGATGAAGATACTCATGAGCCTCTAAAATCAAAGATACAAGCTATCGAAAGATCTTCCAATACTCGATTACCCTTTCAGTTTGTCAATCAATCTGGGGATGATATGTGATGCTTACACTCAGCTTTGTTTCTAAAGTTGTTTGTAACGCCTCCTAGAACTTACTGGTAAAGATTGGGCCTCGATCACTAACTATACAACTTGGGACACCATGCAATTGAACTATTTCCCTCATGTATATTTATACAAGACTTGCAGCTGTTCTCGTTAGCATTACCGAGATAAAGTATGCATTTTTGGTCAATCGATCTTCGATAATCCAAATGCCTTCATTTCCCTTTCTTGATCGAGTAAGTCGTCGATGAAATCTATCGATATTTGGTCCTATTTCCATGTCATAATTTCAAGAGGGTGGATTAGTTCGGCTTCCTTTTGCTGATCGCTTTTTATTTGTTGACAATTTGTGTATCTGCTAATATTGATAGAGATATCCCTCTACATATCATCCCATAAAAAAGTCTTCTTCATATTTTGGTACATTTTGATAACTATGGAAATTACTGAAAATCTAGAATTGTGACATTCTGTTTAAACTTCTTATCCTTATCCCATCGACATTTAGGATGCATACTCTTCCATTCATTCTTAATATTCCATACTCATTAACCTTGAATCCTATCTATCTTTCTGGTATTATGTTTTTCTTCACTACTTTTACCATCTCTGGAATAAATGGATCTCTGAGCTGGTTCACTTTTATATGGTTAATCAAAGTTGGATGTACTATCAAATAAGCTATAACGGCATGCTTCCTACTTAATGCATCTTCTACCACATTGGATTTCTTAGGAATATATATGATATCTAAATCATATGACATGAGAAATTATAGCCAACGTAGTTATCTCATATTCAAGTCCTTCTGAGTGAAAAGGTACTTCAAAGATTTGTGATCTATGGAGATTTTGAACTTCTCACTTATTTAAAAAGGAATATTATTTACCAAGGTTAAACAAAGTTTATCAAAATAAACTATGAAAAATTATTACCCGGTAAATAATGTCTCCACACCCTTGTTGCGAACACAACTGCTAATAGTTCTAAACCGTGTATTGTGTAATTTTGCTCAAGCATCGGTATAAACAGTTAAACTGCCACTTTCATGAATAATAGTCAAAACTAGAGTGGTAGTTAACCTTTTCTTATGTTCCTGGAATGCTTCTTCACATTTCAGTGTCCATTCAAATTTAACATCTTTTATAGTCAACTTCGTTAAGTGATGAGAAATCTTGGAGAAGACCTGAATAGGTCTCCAATGGTATCCTGCCAATCTTAAGATGATGCGAATATCTTGTATTTGATTCCAATCTAGAATGGCTGTAATTTTTCCAGGATCAATTGAGATTACTTCCTTTGACACAACATGTCCAAGGAACCTTATATTTTCTTTCTAGAAGTGGCATTTTGAAAACTTAGCCGTAAGTGCATTCCTTTTCAATATTTCTAATACAATTTCTAAATGCCTTTCGTGTTTTTCTTCGGTCATTGAATATATAATAATATCATCAATAAAAACCAACATGAATTTGTGGAGAACATCTCTGAATACTCTATTCATAAGGTCCACAAAATAGGCGAGGGCATTTATTAGACCAAATTGCATAACAAACCACTCGTAGAAATCATTTGGTCCTCTTAATGTAGTTAAAGAAATGTAATCTTCTTCTATCATTAATTGATGGAATCCTATAGCTAGGTCCATTTTAGAGAATATTCGTGCACCATGAAATCAATCAAACAAGTCATTAATACTAGGAAGAGGATACTTGTTCTTAATCGTTTGCTTATTTAGGTCTCGATAATCTACACAAAGTCTTAGGGAGTCATCCGACTTCAAAACAAAAACAACTACTAAGCTTCAACTTGAGCGACTTGGTCTGGTTAGTCCTTTCTTTAATAATTCGTTCGTTTGATTCCTTAATTCATTTACTTCCTTGGAGGTCATTCTTCGAGAAGAATGGAAAACAGACCTCGCATCGAAAATCAAGTCGATATGAGACTCAATTTCTCTATGTGGGTGTAAACTTTTAACTTCCTCAAAATTCCTTAACAATTGGTATTTCTTCTAGACGTTTTTGAAATGAATTTAGGGCATACATAAAACTGTCCATTACTAAACTTGATTCTTCACATGTTATTTTCGAAGGTTCACTTCTATTACTTTCCAAATGCACTTTTCTTTTAACACAATCAGGAATAGCCTAATATTTGGATAACCAATTTGTATCGAGTATGATCTCAAATCCAATAAAATTGAGGATGATTAGCTCACATGAAATTTTTTGAGGATGGATAGGCAACTTGTACTTTTACGTAAACTATACGAAAATTGGTTTTATCACCTATGGGGTTAGAGACACAGATAGGGGTATCTAATATCTCTGTGGTAAGTTTCAATTTATCGGCAAATTCTTTAGAAAAAACTATGCGAAGCCCTAATATCAAATAATACTCTAACTAGATTTTCATTAATGTAGATATTACCTTCAAGAACTCTCTTATCCTTCACATCAGTTGCAGTTGAGGGTTCATCTTTGATGGCAAAAATTCTGAGTTGTTCTCCTTTCTTTATCAGTGGGAAATCCTTCTTCTTGTGCCCTGCGTTATTAAAATTGTAGCAGTTCCTACCCTGAGCCTTAGGATTTTTACAAATGATGGCGAAATGAACCTTTTATTGGCAATTATAACAAGTAATATCCTTCAAATTTGTTTTCTTGCGAACCTCCTTCTGGCTTGCCTTACCATAGCTTCTTCCCAAAATGGTTGAACTTTCTCTTCTTCCAGTTATCATTGTTGCTTAGAGTTATTGGGGGATTCTTTTGTCTAGAATTTCATATCGGAAACCCATGTCTCTAAATCTAAAAAGATTCCCTTAACATGCTCGGAAATCCAGTCTTGATATTGCCCCTTCATCCCAGCGATAAACTTATCATATTTCTTTAAAGGAGTGTCTATCAGACCCGGTCCAAAACAGGATAATTCATTGAACTTGTTGGAATATTCTTCCACTGACATCTCTCCTTGTTTTAAATCCATAAAACTTTGATAAAGGCAGGATTTTCCTGTGGTTGGCATATATTATTCTTCCAAAACTTCCTTAAACTATTCCTATGAGAAATTATCTTCTGAATCATTTAGAGTTATGGACCTACACCATACTAGAGCCCCTCCTTGTAACTGCCGGGAAGCTAAGTACCTTTTCTGCTCATTCCCTCTATTAAATCCTTTAAAAATTCTTTTACAAGAGCGGATCCAAGCGTAATCTTCAATAATGGAATTTTTTCCTTTGAATCCTATACCACCCAAACTGGAGTAATCTTTGCATAGAGTAGAAAATTAATTTGAGGCTGCACAGAGATTTACCACTTCCTTAAGTACTATAGAATTTGATCGACCGTTGGTGGTCGGGACGTAGTTTTGCTACCTCCCCTTCACCATCTTCTATTACTCGTCTCCTATAATCTGCATGTAGTAAGGAAACATTTTTAGAAATATAGATGAAATTACCTTAAGGAATTGGTATAAATTGAATGTACTTATTCGGATAAAATTTCAAATATGCACCCTCTCTGACTAAACTCATTCTAAAGTATTACTAACTCTATCTCTGATGAGCTGACCTATCCAAGCTTAGGTATTTGATCAACCATAAGCTTTAATACCAAATGTGACGACCTATCTCCTCGACCCTTAGAAATCAACACTAATATATCCTCGGTATTCACGTGCCGTAAATCCAAGTGCCAGAAAGGCAGATTATCGTGGGTTAAAAGAAAATAAAGATAGAAGACAAAACAAAATAGAATCTCACTTCGCATTCAACATTTAATTACGCATATGAGTAGAACATGCAATTATTTCAAATTGCTTCATCAAAATACTTGTAAGTACTAGTACAACTAGGATAGTTTCAACTGCCTATCCTCACAAGTGCTGGTAAATACATAATACAAAATACAGCGAAATTAGAAATAGATGATTACCTATATAGGACCCTCCAGCTCCATCAAAATGCTCCGAGCTTCTCCCAAAATATTCCATGCTACCTAGCTACTTGGCTACAAGTAAAATAGGGCACCAAAGTTTAAGGGAAAATAAAATAAACTCCGGGTCAGTCATAGGAATGGTATGAGAAACTCTAATATACAGCTATAATATCAGAAAAACCAGAGTTCGTAGTAAACTGAAAAAACAAGATTTCACAGACCCAAGCATTACGGTTCATCGCCATCTTAGAGATGCCTAGGGACCATCCTCGATCCCTTACATGTGTAAGTGCCTTAGCCGTATTAATACAGGGTTAATTACTTATTCCTTGCGATAAATCCAATCAATTAATGATCAGTTGACGATGATGCCTTGATCCAGTGCCATTTTCATTTGAGGTGGATGGTGGCGGCTCCTATTCCACTGCCACAGCTTGAGTCCTTATATGTTGTTGTAACCGACCATTCCTCACATGTTCCTCAGTGATATCGTGCAGATCCCTACAGTCATTTGTATTATGTGCATCTAGCTCATGGAATAGGCAATGATTTTCTGATGCTCCCTCATATTCAGAGGGTTCCCTTTTCGCTAGCCTTTGATACTAAAGGTGTCCTCAAGTATCCAAATAAATCATTTACAAAGGTTCGGTCAAATCGGTGTAAGAAGAGAATTTCGGTTCTCTCCATTGCCTTTTCGACATATTACTGCCATCGCTCATTTTTTGTTTGCCTATATTATTCTTGTTTACATCTTATAATGATCTTCCACTTTGCATAGCATTTACCTACGGTTTGTTAGCTTGTGATTATTCCTGTCGCAGGAACCTTTCTGCTTCGTGGTAAAACTCTTCTAGACCCATAGATGGATCCCATGCAAGCGAATCCTTGAACTCCATCCCATCAGCAATTCCAGATACACCCACCATCAAACATGAAGGATCTAGACGATCTATTGATGCTGCCGTAGCATTAAACCGTGTTAGAAAATTCCTCAAGGACTTTCCGATCCTCTGCTTCAGTGTTTCTAAAGTCATCAGATTTTTAGGTATTGAGATGTGAAACCTAAACTGCCTCATAAACCCTTTGATCTATTCCGTCCATGTGCTGATAGAGCCGCTTTCCAACTGTCTAAAACATAGTGCAGCTATTTCCATCAAATACAAACGGAAGCACCATGCCATGACCTCCTTGATGCCTCCAACACTTCCATGTATCTCGTATATCTTGTCAGATGCTCAGCGAGATTTATGTTTCCATCATATGTCTCAAGCGTTGGTAGTTTGAATTCCAATTGATTCCTAGCATATTTGATCCTAGAAGCGAAGGGGATCCTATCCACATCTTCTAGATCTCTATTTACCAATCCTTCTCTCATAGCCCACCTAATCACTTCCTCTAGCCTGTCGCTATCATCAAATGGCAGTTTTCGCTCTTTGTCTTCGACCTGCCCCATGAGTCCACGAGGGAATCCTAAAATCTACATTTCTTGATGAACATTCATATTTTGATCAGTGTCAAACTGCATGGCATCGCCTGGTATCCTGTTTGGAATCGAGCCAACATGGGGGGCATGCCCCCGAGTGTGGAATGATCGGCACCAATCATTCTATAACGATCGGCTATAGTTTCGTCGATTGTTACTGGTCGGTCAAGGGCTACTCCCAGTGGTTCCACTCCATCCTACATTCTATTTTCTTCGTTTCTAGTTTTGATTCTGGATCTCTTTAGCTCCTGCTGATCCAACTCCATGATCCATATTTCCAGTATTCCCAACTACTCCATTTCCTTGGTTTCGCACTCAAGCTTGTCCAATCTGTCAGAGTAGATTATGCATCATTTCCTCCTGTATCTTTAGCATCCATTCCTGCATACCATCCATCATTGTTTCCATCTTGTCTCTGGTAATGAAGATTGACGTTTGATTAGCTTCCGAGGAAGCCTCCTGACTCCCTTCATGATGGCTCATATCTTTTGTTTTTCTCCTCGTCGATTGGCTAGCCATTGCTTCCTAGATCAAGTATCCAAGTCTCTAAATCTAAGATCTTAGCTTCCAAATCCGCGGGTGCAAGCTTTCTCAGTGAAAGCACCAAAATGTTTGCGTCAAAATTGGTCACAAGCACCTAATTGTATAAAAGCACCAATATCCAATCACAATCACTGATAGTATTAAATGTAAAGAGTACAACAGGAAGAATAAACAACTTAAAAATGAAAGAAAGTAAAAGAGAGATAAGATTTATAGTGGTTCGACTAACTTCGACCTGCATCCACTCCAAAGATTTTCCTTTTAGTTATACTAAAGTTTGATTACAGTTACAATCCAAAATCAAAGAATCAACAGAGTATAGCCTAGATAGAAGATAAAGAGAGACAGAATGAAGATCCCCTTTTTTGAAGCTATGCCTACTGTATTTATAGGTGAAACTTCGGCTACAAGGCCTTCTCATCCATATGGGCCCAATATAACGATCGGTGAGTCCGATTTGTCCATAAATAATGATTGGCTAACACCACCGATCATTTTTTCCTTTGTCTAGTCCAAGGCCGAGCATCCTTGAAGAGTCCTTCATGTCGATCCTTTCCTTCCCAGGATGCTACGCCGATTCACCTTCTTCAAATATGCTATACCGATCCTTCCTCCATGAAGCATGACAATCCTTCCTCTTTCACGAGGATATGTCGATCCATCCTTCGCTGTGAAAATATGGCGATCCATACTATGCCAATCCAAGCTATGTCGATCCTTCTATGTGATCCATACGATGCCTATCCAAGCTTTGCCGATCCATCATGCTTAGAATATTATGTCGATCCATAATGTGTCGATCTATATTATACCAAACCATATTTAGCCAAACCTTCCTATGCCAATCCATACTATAATGATCGTCCTAAAATGATTGGTAGTAACGATCGGCCATCCCAAGACCTCCAATTTTTGATGTGTGATTGTTTTTGTAGGCTCCCCTCCTTATTTTATTGATGCTTCGAAATTTCCAAGTGAATTTTTCTTGTGGATTTTGAGATATTGATCGATCTTCGATGACTTGAGTTGTTTCATGGATTGTTCCTAATCGATCCATACAAATCCTTGCTTCATTCGAATCCATTCAACCATCATCCTTAGCTTTAACTGTAATTGATTATCCATTCATCTATCATCCTTAGCTTTAACTATAATTGGTTTGTGGATTTTGAGATATTTTGTTAAAAACTGGTTAGTTGGAAAGATATGTATAGTATTGTTTTGAAAAGGGATTTGAAAACAAAGAAGTATTTTATAATTAACTAGTTCGAGTGACTGGAAAGTAATGAAAAATGGGCAGGAGATGTGTTAAGATAGTAAACATTTCTCTTGAGTACTACTCTTCTTAGTAAGGGGATATATATATATATATATATATATATATATATATAATACTACTTGGTAGTACCCGGTTGCTTTATATCATTTTGTAATTACAAGGTCTATATGTATGTTTTATAAAGGTTAAAAATAAAATATCATTTCAGAAAATTGTTTTTGAAACAAAATCCTGGTATTAGGCTCCTAAGTTTTCAAAATAATAAGGTATTTCAATTAAAGAATGGGTTAACAAATAAAGTCTTAAAATTCGATTAATTTAATAAAAAGGTTTAATAAACATGATTTTACTATACTGTGTCTTTTGATTTTAACATTTATGAAGTGAAGAAGTATTTGATGTCATTGGGTCGGCTAATAAACGTCTTTAAGAAAAAGTAGATTCTATAATGGAGTTTGGATACTAGCATCTTACTCTTCTTAGCAACTTACTAGATAAATTGGGTAAAGATATTGGATTGGTCGACTAGTTTTAAGACCCTGATTATTTTGGGCCCACATCTCAATAAGACGAGGTAAATAGGATTTAAAAATATGATGTTTCGTATATACTCTTAGGATGTAGGAGAGTATTATACAAAATCAATAAATTAAAATGATTTATGAAAGGGTTTTATAAATTAAGCTGTATCGGTTAAAATGTTCGAATCTAAGCTGAAATATTATTAAATGTTTTCACAGATATTTTGGAAGGGTAAAATTAGTTGGGCAAAAGACAAGTACATTGGTTGTACGTAGATCATTTTTATTTCACATAATTCTCGATCCAAGATTCGAATACATGAATTGAGACGTTTCAAACCATTCCGAATAAGGATCGATCACTTGATATTTGGTGGCAAACACTTGTTGAGGGTTCCTAATTTAGAACTAAAAGTATTTTATCATAACATATGGCTATGTAAGAAGAACAAAGGTTTCTAATTAAGAAGCCTGATCAAAGTATGCACTAGGAAGTCGGAAGAGTGATACTAGTTCGGATAAACCTTATAGGGTTAGTTGTTTTTGGTTTAGGGTTGTGATAAATTTCGGGGTCAAGACTCTTTTAAATGGAGGAAGGTGTAACGGCCTAGAACTCGCTTTCATTTATGAATATTTAACTAACTTTAAATATTCAAACAATAAATTTTATAATTAAAATAAAAATCTTTAAATAATAAATAATAATGGTGAAATAGTTTAAAATTGTTACAAAAATATATAGTTCGAAGAAAAATAAAAAATGTGACCGGAATTCATTTTTTGAATTTTGGACTTTTCGTCGGCTAAAAGTTATCGCGAACATCTATTGTATAAAATAACACATACATTTATATTTAAGTTAGGATAGACATTAGTACATGTATACTTAGATGTGTGTATATATATATAAGTAATGTGACATTTTATGAAAATAATAATTTACATTTAAAAATGTAAAAAAGAGAAGATGCCTTAGCAAACATCATGAAACATAAGTACACCATGCAATGAAAACATTTTGGCTAAGCAAAGGGAAGGGGAATAAGCTTGCGTGCCAAGGTACATGAAGGTGAGATGGCATGGTGATGTGGCAAGAGGAGATGGAGGGTAAAGGACCAAGAGTGTTTAGGTAATTTACTTTGTTTCTTGCTTATGTATAGCTCTTCCATTTTCTCAATTTTGCCTCCTCTTCCTTTTACCATATATTTCTGATATCTAGTCCAAATGGAGGTATTCATTTTTTTAGACCATATAAAATTCCAATGGCTACAACTTTCATGTGTACCACCCTTTCAAATATTAAGCTTAGCTATGTCCAAATCTCATTTCTGCCAGACTCATTTTCGGACCCAAATTTTCAAGTCTGAAAACACCTCTTCTACGTTTGACCATATCTTCGTCAAATCCAAATTGAGTGATTTTTTGTTTTTAAATTGTAGAGAAAACAATTTATAAGAAATTTTCTTTTGATAACTTTATCAAAATCTAAGAGTAACCTATCAAAGAGTCAATTGGAAAATGACCATTTTTGGGTCTGATTTTTGTGAATTCGATGATAATTCGAAGTCCCTCCACCTTTAAAGGCCGAGCTCCACCACCCTTAGGCCATATGTACCATACCTTGGCCAAGCCCATTTCCAAGCTTTAAAGCCCAAAATCAAGTTTTTCCAAAGCATATAGCATGGATCTAGGTTCTATTCTAGTTCTAGTGGAAATTTGGATGGTTTTGGTGAGTAAACTTTGTATTTAAATTCCAAAGGTTTAACCTGTGATATGTGTTGAATAAATTATTCATATGAGATGCTGAATTATATTAGATTGTAATATGTTGGGTGTTTATAGATGATGTTGAGATGAGATGGAAATTTGACATGAATTAAAGTCTAACTTTAGTATTGTTTGGAAATTGTGAACTTTGAGCATGATGTTAAATGTGAAAATTGAATATGATGTTGTATGTGAACTTGTTAACATTGTCATGTTAAATAAGACTTGAAATTCCTTGTAAAAATGGTGATTTATATTGTTTTAAAAAAATAAAGTTCAAAATTTTAATTTTTCTGTTTTTCCAAATCCTTTTCTTATGTTTTATAGTAGAACAAAGTTATAGTAAAGGAGTTTGGAAGATAGTAACTTAGAAATTAACCTTAACATTACTACACCCATAGCGATAGTCGCTATGAAAGAAATCGAAAAAAAGTTAAAGGTGTTTTTAACATAATGGTTTTTGAAATCATTTTAAATTTTTAATTATTTTAACTAAGTATGAGTTTAAAATTTAATTAATTTATTTATTAATTAAGAATAATTAGAACTTAATTAGCTAGTAATTAAATATTAATTAAGTAACTTAATTATAATTGGTTAAACATTTAAAAGTTAATTATTATTTAGGGATTTATTATTATTTAAGTTTATTAACTAATTATTTGTTTTAAAAGGGTTTAAAATTATCAATTCATTTCAAATCAAGTTTAATTTAAGTTATGATTTAATTAAAACTAAATTATGATATAATTATTTTAAGTTAAGGTTTAATCTACTATTTAAGTATTATTAAATATATTTTAATTAATTAACTGATTTTAAATAATAATTAATTATTATTTAAAATTTAAATATATTATTTAATATTTAATTTAAGATAAATTATGGTTTAATCATTTATTTAAAGATTAACTATTATTTAATTATTTATTTAAGGATAATTATTATTTAATTGTTTATTTAATAGTTAAAATAAAAGGTTTAATTAAATAAAAAGTTTAAATGTTATTTAATTATAAAATAAAGTTTTAGAAGTTAGACCACCTTATTTTAAAAAGATCGGTTTTGCTTCCATGGAGCAAATTTCTTTTAAACGAAGATTTTAAATCCATGGGATTTCTTTGTCGACTACCCTTAAGTAACCCCAATTGAATATGAAACCCAATAACATCTGTTTAGCATAATAAATCACCGTTCTACTAATTAACTTGTATTGACATTTGTTTGGTAGAATAAATCACCGTTCTAACATACGTCACCAGATAGGAAAAATAAAAACCCATTCTATCATTATATTAAATTAGACATGTGTTTAGCAGAATAAATCCTTATCTACTATTTTGATAAATTGGACATACTTATATGATTGATTGTTATTGGTTGTTTCCCTTGTACATATCTGCTTGTTATGTAAATATCCATATTATAACTTGAAAAGTAAACTCAGCTAAATCAGAACCATTTGGTCACTAAGCTTCTTTCTAATTTTTAAGGTCAATCATTCTTTTAGTAGTGGTTTCAAATTAAGTAGTGATTTTAGTAAAGGTGTTTGAAATAATCTTTTTGTCTATCAAAAGTACTTTATCAAATGAGTTTATTAAAGAAGTTTTGTTTTTAATAAGGTATATTAATAAGAAAGTTCTATAAATAATTTTGGATACTAATAAATGAAGTTTTATAAATAATTTTGATATTTATAAAAGAGTTTTGTAAATGGGTTTGGAATATAAGTAAAGGAGATTCATAAATAAAAGAATTTATTTGGAGGATTTAGATAATAAATTTATAAAAGGATTTGAGATTGGATATCCTTTAACCGACCTTCTTAATTATTGTGGTATGGACATTGTTCCACACTTAACACCGAAGTAATTTTTATCTCTAATTTAAATTAAAAAAATTGATCCTTTGATATGATTTGGAAATGAGAAATCTTTCACAAATGTTTTATGAATACAGTTAAGTCAATGAGATAAGTATATAAATATTTTGATAAACAATTTTGAAAAGGGATTTAAATAATTGAAAGATTTATTTTGAGGCTTAGTGATTGCTATGAGTAATTAAATCTCTGAATTTATTGTTGCTTGTTTATTTCATAGTTAAATAACCGATTATCAAATCTGGACCAAAATATAATTTCAAAAATATCTAGGAGAAACACGTGAGTTATATGGCATAGTCATCTTCGACGATGTTGTACTGTGCGTATAAATCTCGTTTTTTTCTCTAGGACAAATGATAGGGAGATTCATCCACTCAAATGGTTAGAGGGGTGATCCCTGCTCCTATTTATTATCTGATTATTTCTAAAAGAATTGGGCTTGAGTTAGCGGAACTATCGAATGTTGTTTCGAAGAGATCGGACCGGATAAGTACAAATTATCCGAAAAGCACTTCGATCCAACTCAAGTGTTTCAAACTAAAGACATCTTAAAGATGATTGAAGACGTAGTTTTGAAGTGTAGGGCTACTTGCTATTAATCCTAAGGGTGATTTCAAAATGGATGTAGTACAGATAGTGCCTTCGGTTTCGTTTAGATCTAGAATGAATTGTATTTATGAATGTTGGCATTGCAATTTAGCTTGGAGGCACTGTTAGCATTCTAAAATCATTTGCTATAAAAAAAAGGTAATTGTAACTTCAAGGCTCATACCTAAGAATGACTAAAATTAGGAGATATGCTTCAAGGCTATGTGGTTCACTACCATTAGGGTATGGTCATCACTCAATCTAAGTTGATATTATAGATCAGGTATGCTTGGGGCCCATTTAGGCAATTGATCCCAACCAGGGTGATGACATATTCGGTGCTATCCAGTAAAGGATAAGGTCGGTCTTGACTCGTAGGGAGTCCATGTGAGGCTCTCGATGTGACGACCCGCCCTTCTACTACCAGAAAGACGTATCATCATTAAGAAAGAAAGGGATAGAAATAGAAAGAATAGAAAAGAAAGAACAACAACATCAGAATCTCACAGCGGAACGGAACAAAATATAATATATCACATAACTATTATATAGTTTTACATGTATCAGAGTTATATAATATCCCTACACATGACAGTCATACATATATTTGTCACTACATACATCAGAGATACAGTATACATCAACTACTGAAGCAACAGAACTAGGTAGATATCTACATACGTCTGGAACTCCTGCTCCAAGCTTCTCAATAAATCAAAGTCCGAAACCTATCACTTGACTACTCATAAAAATTTGAGTACCCAAGAGTTTATGAAAAACAAAATATAAACTCCGGGTCAGACATGGGTCTGGTATGAGTAAACGGTTTAAAGTTGTTTAACTTTGAAAACATTTGAAAATAAAGGTATCACATAAGACTCCCCACAAATAAATACGGGTAAGTTTTTACCTTACGCTAACCAAAACATTCATAGGAAATCTAGTGATATTATAATAGTGTCTAAGGTTTTCAAGTAAATAGAAAATAGTCGAAATTGTAACATCCATTAAATTCCAGCTACTAGCCACAAAAGTGGGTAATACAAATCAAAACCGTAGGGTCTCGTAGGGAAAATGGATTTCCAACAATGGCAGGGAAACTGGGGAACCGCCCGTCACAGTACGGGGCCTAGATCACCGTACCGAGGATCAATCCCCCCCTACAACACAAGGCCGGAACCATTCCTTACTGAACAGTCCCGAACAAGATAAACCCCGCGGTTGTAGCTAGCAACCGCCCACACAGCCGAAATAAAAAGGGACATCTAGACAGGGGAATATCTTGTCCTGCTTGGTCATGACCCACCTAACCTTACTGCACCTCCCCTGTTTTAGCCATTCCCCGTTGATGAGGCTTGAGGCTGCGATTACCTTTACAGGACATATTTCTTAGAATGCTCATCGTCCGCCTGACGATGTGCTGAAAGCATTTAGTCCATACAAGTTCGTTCCGGGTTCGAACGAAACCGAAGGCATTATCTCGTCACACTCATTTTGGAATCACCCTCAGAGTCAATGACGATAACCCTTGCATTATGAAAACACCATCTCGATCTCCAATTGAGAATTCACGACCTATCACTTAAATTGGATCGATGTGGTTTTCAGATAATCATAAATGACACCCGATCCCGGTCTCATCAAAATCCAAACGCCATTTTAAAGGCCAAGTTGTCTGATTAACTTAAATAGTTTAAATAATTTAAATTCAACAATTGAATTAACATAGCATTATCACAGATGAATCATACACAATCATCATAGATATAACACAGCATATCACCGAGCATCACAGAATATCATTAAATAAATATCACAAACCAGATATCCTACATACACAACAATCCATAAGCAATCATTTTAAATTCTCAATGCAATTAATTCAATTTGAAATCAGTTACTTGAGAATTAATCGCTTAACCCTGTTTAATTAACGATTAATTACTTATTTCCTTTCAAATTATTTGAGTTAATTAATCATTGCTTAATCCATTATTAAGTCTTAATTATTTAATTTCTTAATTATTTTATTTCATCATTTAATTTATTACTTCTTAATCCAGTTATTTAACTCTAATTACTTAATTAACTATTCCTTATTCATTAATTAAGTACCCTTAATTATTTATTAATAAGACTTAATTACCCATTTAACTGCTAATTTCTTAATTAATTATTTATTAATTCTAAATTAAATTACTTAATTAATTAACTATTTATTTATAATTAAATTACTTGATTAATTAATTATTAATTCATTTATTAATTAGCTTAAGTAGTTAATCACAATTTTACCTTATTTCTTAATTATTAATCAATCTCTAATTATAGTTATAAAGTAATTATTTTCAATTACTTCTGAAACATCTTAATTAACATTTAAAAAGAAATTTTCTTTAACTTGAAAATCAATTTATTATTAACTACACAACTTAAATGTTAATTAACTTGTACTTAACTTAGATTAATTGCTTAATTAAAATAATAATTAAGTGTTTCAAAACATCATTACATATAAAATAAAATCATCATAACTTGAATCCAAAGTCTTCACAATACTTAAAAATTGATGGAAAACCAAACTTTAATTAACCTCAACACTAATGCAAAACTGCATTTTGTCAAACCCGAGACTCCCCTATTCAAAACTCGTGCGCTACTTCGGGTTAACCCTCAAAATCACCCGTGCCTTACCTGTACGCACACCCTTCTTCTTCTCTCCTTCTCTTTTTTTTATTTGCAATACGTTTTAAATTGAAACTTAAGTTTTTAACAAAGTAAATTGGCATCAGGAAGCAAACATATGCACAGGATACTCGAACACAACACGAAGCCTCCTCCATTTTCGCTCGAGCACGACTCGAGAAAAATGACAATGACGAAAACTGACATCACTCACCGCCTCCACGCCGTACACGTGCACGGCGACATCTCCCTTCTCCGGCGAACAACGATAACGTCAACAAGCCACAAATCATCACCAAGCTCGTAATCCAAACTCAAACTGCAAACAAAAATTTGAATTCAAAAATTTGCTGCTCGCTCAAAAAAACTGTAACGAACACTCGGTAAATCGCCTTGCCACCACCGCAGGAATCATCGGCATCGTCCATATTTCGTCCATGCCTCGTCAACACGACCATCCTCCCTTCCCCAAACTCTCGCGCAGCTCGATCACGTTATGGTGGCGAATTCGACTCCTAACAGACACAATCACTAAACCTTATTATGATCACATATCCAAAACTCAAGCAATTTAAAAAAATTCTGATAATTTTCATGAATTCACAAGGGCTAAACCTTGCTTCAAGTCAAGTTTCACTGATTATTATTGATTTGATTTTAAGGAATTGAGAAAAATGCAAATTTCATTCACCTTCAAACTGCTCTCGAATTTCTTAATTAAAAATCCATCTTTTTGCTTTAAAAATCATGATTTGCTGTATAGATTCAATATGCAATCTTGAATCAGTATTTTGCAACAATTGAATATTATAAAAAAAACTCTTGGTTTACCTGTACATCAATATTACAGTGAAGTACTTGATGAAAATGATTGTAATCACCCTTTAAATATCTTAATTCAAGTTTATCATCTTGTTTTGTTGAGAATCAAAGCTTAGAAATGATTTAAGTAAGAATAACTTGAGTTTGATCAAAATATGAAGCCTGTACCAAATTCAGAATCACAGAGCATCTAAAAACATATGCAACTGAAACATAGACAAACAGTTTATAAATGAAGATTGAACAGTTTAATTAACTTTAAAAATCTTAAAAATTAAGTTTACTAACCTTAAATTTTGTTGAAACAGAAAACAAAGTTGATGAAGAAACTGTAGAATTTCCTGAACAACTTCTCTGCTTGGATGAACTTGTTTTGCTGTTAAACTTAAATGGGTTTTCAAAGATAAGATACTACTAAATTTTCTTCTTCTCGGGTTTGCTTTACAGATTTTATAAATGAACACAATAATATGAAGCTTGTATATATATAGAAAGGGCTTTGAACAGTATATGTAATATCTGGAAAAGTTTTACTTGTTTTGACATGCTTTGTATTTAATATACTGAAATGATATTGTAATTCGGCTGTAAGATTTTATTTGTAAAACTGAAATGACTATTTGTTGTGCTAATTAATGCTTGTCTTCAAATTTGTTAACATCTGTTTATGGTTTCTGGTATTAGTTGATATTTGATCTAGGCAAAGATATCTTGTATAAGTATAAAGATATGTACTTCAGGTAGGCATAGCTTGTATATGAAGCTTTGTATAATACATTTGTTTCCAGGTAGACATTTGGTTTTGCATAAGAAGATGTTTTATTTTATATTTTGCAGAGAGATTATTTTGTGAAAGAAGGTTATTTTATTTTATTATTTTGTAGCTTGAATAATTATATACATACTTGTCTTATTTTATTTACACTTTGGCCTAGTTTTCATTCTATTCTATATTTTATTCTTAAATTTAATTCTGTATTTTATATTTCACTTTATTTCTTGTTTGTTTTATACATAAATGTGTTAGTTTTACCTTTATACTTTGTGCTTATTTTATTTATACTTTACTTATTTTTATTCTTTGTATACAAATTTAAAGTTATGTTTAACTAATAAATTCTTGCTTTACATTTATATTTTATATTGCTAGAATTAGATTTTTAATTTTAAACATTATCAATCATATGTGTTTATTTAACAAATGTTAGCAATGTAAAGCATTTTAATTTAATTATATGAGGTAAATTTTATTAATAATATTGTTAAGAAACTTTATTGTAGAATTTCAAACATTATTATCTATATGTATATTTACTAATGCAAACAAAGTAAAGTATTTTAATTAAATTATAAGATAAATTTATCGTAAATATTATCAAGAGATTTTTATTTCAAATTTTCAAATCAATTTCCCTTTTAAAATACCAATCCATATGAACAATAGCAGTTATTTCCAAAATCATATTCATTTTAAGATGATCAAACTACTTTTTATTTAATTAGATTAAATATATATTAAAATAAACGGGGCCAAAATCCAGGGTCGTTACACTCGGCGTGTTTTATCTCGAGATGCGCTGTGATAAGTGGTACCTCAATGCCTTGTCCTTGTTGGAATCCATTTTTCAATACGTGCTTTTACGGACTTCTTTGTGCCCAATTACTTAAATGCGAGATGCAAGCATTTCAGCTATATTAATAAGTATTTGTATCTTAGAAATTATTATAAGATTACTCGATTTTCTATAGATAGTGTTTTTTGTTACCGTAAGGTAAAAACTCGTTTGTACTTATGTTTGGCATGGCCTTACGAGATAACCTTGATTTTAAAGGATTTTACAAGTTATAATAAAAAAAATCTTGTGATTTGATTTTCTCATGCTTGTTTTACCAGACTGATCCGGGCGTTATTTTTCTTATAATGCTCTGGTTAGCCCAAGCATATTTTCCAGATTTAGCTGGATCCTTTAGAGCTTTCAGGAGACAAGCTGGATCCTCTAAGACGTACTCATGTATCTTATATTCATCCGCTGTTAGTTGTTCTTGATGCTTGTTTGTTGTATATTTATCAGTAATTGTAAGAACATGCTGCTATAACTGTCCAGGCTGATAATAGGTTAATGTACTCTGATGTTGTGTATAGTAAAGATGATTTTCTTTGTGTAAAGACTTGTTCATTTTATATATTACTCCTCACGTTTTGTGAGATTCTATTCTGTCTTCTTTTTTTTCTTCACCCCAAATGACCTATCTTTCAAACACTTAAATGATTGGCACATGAATACCAAGGATGTATTAAGAGTCGCTTTTAGGTGTAAGAAAGGCAGATCATTACTTCTTTTCTCCTTGCATAGTCATATACTATAATAGAAAACTTTTGAATCATATCAAAAATTCATAACAACTGTTCGCCGTCAAGAATCTAGCGAAAAATCCTTTTTCGGACCGGTGTATATCTACTCGAAACCTAGATCAAGTCTTGTATATAAAAAGATCTACTTACAACTTACGTACTTAATCATTGGTTTCTTAACTAGACCAATTTCTTTCCAACTATCATCTATAAAAAATCATTTCATAAAACATTACTCAAGTTTATAAACATTTCATAAAGGCTTATCTTTACCTATAAAAAAATTTATCGAAACAAAATTTCGATTGAAAAATTTTTAAGACTTAAATTCATTATTTGTATAATACTCTGTTATATCCTAAGAGTATATACAAAACATTCTTTTACATTTTACTATCTAAAATTTTAACGAAGGCCCAAAATAATTTTGGATCTTATAATCGAGTCATCCTCCTAAACTTCTTTATCCATTGGATTAGGCAAGTAGCTAGGTTGAGTAGGACTCTGGTATCCAAACGTAAGACTAGAGTCTGCTTTTCTTAGACAACCCTAAAGTAAAAACGTTTATTTGTTGGGCCAATAACATGGAATGTTCTATTTAACAAGGATGCATAACAAATTTTTAAACTTTTTTTAACTTACTACTATTTTCAAATTAAGAGTTATAGAAATTCAAGTTTTATATTTTATAAAAATACTTAGCTTTAATTTTTATATCAATTTGAAAGTTCTTGACTATCCAAATTCACCAAAAATTCTGTTTTATTTCAATAATTGAAAATTAACAAACAACTTATCATAATAAGATGCACAACTAAACTACCCTCATGCAAATGATATATGCGTCCATAGCTTAATAAAAAACTTAAGAATTAAATACCGAATTTTATTTCAAATCATTTGAAATATTAACATACACATATATCTTTATGGATATTAAATCATACTTCTCAAGAATAAACAAAAATCTTTCTTGAAACCAATCTCCAAAATATATTTTTTAGAATCCATGGACATATAGATCGAGTAATAATAATATGATTTAAGGAACTGGGTCCTTCTAATAAGTATTATATACCCCCTTTAATAAGAAGTGTAATACTCAAGAGAAATGCCTACCATTCGAACACATCTCTCATCCATTTTTATTCACTTTTGAGCCACTTAAACTAGCTAATATAAAAATACTTTATTTCCCAAATCGTTTCATTGATTCCGAGAGTAACCTCAAACTCAAACAAATCTTAAAACTCTTTTAAAAACATTAGTCCTTTAAATAGTTCAAATAATACTATTACTATTTACTCCGAATTCTTAGAAACTATTTTCAAAGACACTAGATTTAAGTTATCAAATTCTCAATTTAAATCCATTTTGTTTATAAATCATATTATATAAACTGTATTTTTACATAAATCATGTTTATATTTACCATATTTATACAAGTCATTTTATATAAACCATATTTATATAAATTTACTTTCTTATGTAAAATCATTTCATAAGTACCTACCTTTTAGATATCTTACCTTTCTATTAAACTATAATAACAAATTTTATTAAAGTTGACATTTATCCTAACATTATCATTGAATGCCTTATAGTTAAACTATGAAACTTAATTCACAAGTGTTCTTTTTAACGTTACTATAAATTACTATCTATCTAACCTATGTTAAAGAAGATAAAATACTTACAAATTAATAAACAATAGTTAATGCCCATAAACTAGCTGAGCGTAATTAATCAAAAATAAATGAGTAACTAAATATAATTATTTCCTGACAAACAAAACATAAATAATTATATCACTTTATTGAAAATTATTATTTTATATATAAAATATAATCTTAGGTAAAAATATTTCATTTATCAATCTTATAAACAATATTGTGTTGGTTTGTTCTATTTAAGTATATAGAAATCCCTATCGATACCATGGCATCCCACGTACACACCAACTAACACAATATAAAAAAAATTATAGCAGTAACAGATACATGCTCTCATATGTATAATACACACATCTCATGCTAGGGCATTCCATTACCCTATCCTTAATGAGTTATACCCAACCAAAGCCAAGTTTCTCGCTTAACCTTCGGCTTTGATACCAAAATGTAACGATCGTCTTTTCAACCCTCGAATGTCGACACTAATACTTCCACGGTATTCATGTGTCGAGTACTCAAGTGCTAAAAAGACATAAGGTTAGGGTAAAGAAAAAACGAAAAAGAAAAAGGAACAAGAAAGAGGAGAACAAAAACATCCGAATCTCACAACGAAATGATAACATGTAATATCAAAATGATTTTTTACGAAAAAACTGTATTAATACAATAATCAAAGTAAATTAACCTATCGTCATTTTGGACAGTTATAATCATCTGTCCATACAATTTATGATATATAAACATGTAAAATACTAAAATATTGCACATTAATACTACATATGTATTAGAGACACTCAAGGGTCGAAAAGTCGGGTCATTCCGCATGCACAAGAGAAATCAAAACATTTCTATGTTTTTCGTAGGGTTTTTAGAAACATAAAAATCCGGTGGTAATCTTATTAGAAAAATGAACAGCTAACATTTAACCTTTCTAGTACTGGAAGAACATTTGCTATATAAAGTTAGTATAATCGACATCGATAAATTTGTGCAACTATATAATTTATAAATTGTTTATTTGACACAATATACAATTGAATAAAATTAAAGATTAACAAAAAAATATAAGATATACTTACCTTAAATCTTCTGGCAAGTTGTTGCTTCAAGATCCATACAAGAACATAACTGAACACTTTTGTTACATGGTCGCTTAAGTGTTTATTTGCCTAAGGCTTTGTATTCTTTGGTTGAGTTTTGGGACTTTATGCAATACAAGAAATATATATCTGATCCATATTTGATAACATATAAATGTTATATGGTGAATAGTCGTAGTTAATACTATACGAAAATTTAATGAATTTATTTCATTGGAAATAAGAAAATAAATCATTGTGAGAAATCATGTATTCAATATCACTGATTAAAATAAAGATTTCTTTCAAATGATTTGAACATTTCAGAAAAGTAAAGAGAGTTTATAAGAATGGATGTAACTTTGAAATTGTAACGACGCGAGAATCCCACAACTGTGGCTGACAATAAATCGCACATGTGCAGCCCAAACTAAATGGAAAATCAGATCCCTACAGGAAAGAAAGAAGAAAGAAAAAGAGAAAAAAATAAGAAGAAGAGAGAGAAACTAAATCATTCATAGAATCTCATAATCACAGCGGAACAACATACATATAATATCAATGAACTTTACAAAATAGAAACTGTAATATACATACATCCATTGAAGTAAAATATTCAATCATTAATCATCAGGCTGGACAGTTATAATAACGCGTCCTCACAAATACTAATAATTTAAACAACAATGCAGTAGAAAAAAACATATACGTGAATACGACAAGAAGACTCTAGCTCGTTTGTTGAAGATCCAAATCTAAATCTATAAGGATGCTCGGTTTGACCCGAAATTGAAAAGGAAGAATGCTCGGATCAGTTCTAGGAAACTAGCATGAGAAAATACACATCAACTGCATTTTTAAAGTTATAAAAAAATTTCAGAACAAAGGCATCTCGTAAGAACATACCACATATAAACACAGACGGATTTTTACTTTATGATTACCAAAGCATTTCATGTCAAATTCTGTTATATCATACGTGTGTCTAGTATACAAATTATATTAATCATAGCCGAAATTATTACATCGATTAAATTCCAGCAAACTAATCACAAAGTGGGTTCTACAAACAAAATGGCAGGCACGTAGTGGAGAATGGATTTCCATACAAATGACCAAGTGAATGGACCACCTTTCGGCAGTACATCTCTAGAAGAATGTATTGAGGCTTATAGAACGTCTACACCTTAACCAACAAAAGACTGGCCTACCTCTTCCTAGACAGTACCGAATATGTCACCACCCCGGTCATTACCTACCCATACAAAGGCCCTCATCGCATACACAATAATAATTTAAAACTCGAACATCATAGTGGGAATAAATATATCTAGAAGGGGATGATCATATCCTAACGGATGCGAACCACATAGCCTTACCACATCTATGCAGCTTCATCATTTTCGGGTTTAAGGCCTGAGGTCATGATTACCATTCACAAAGCACATATCACTTTCCTCTTTGAATGCTACATTGTCATTCCATCATTGCACCATTGATTTCCACAAACGTATAACTTTTGAGCTCGTAGGTCTCAGGAAAGGATGTTAAGCTAAGAGAATTTGCCTTCTCCACCACCAAGCGGATAATACGTTAAAAGAGATTAATCAAAGTAATAAGAAACGCAGTGTCGGACATTTGTCCATACAAGTTGTCCAGGAATGGGACAAACTGAAGACACTTCTCCTACTACATCCTGTCAGGGATCACCCATGGGATCAATAGCGATTAGTCCTTGGAATGTATATTTCATAATGAAGAGACCACTACTACCATATGTATATTGGGAGTTTATCCCCAAATGATCAAAAATCAGTCCTTCATTACAAAAATCCCAAATATCAAGTCTTCCAACACCTGCACATTCGAACTCATACATGTTGGTCCAAAGTGGTTTTCGAATAAATTCGATCTCCGTCTCTCCAGATCAACAACGATAAAAAGGCCAATATTTGATAATTAGTTATTTAACTATCAAAGCAACCAATAAAATCTAGCATATAAGCAATCACTAGGCCCATTTAATTAATCTTTTATTACTTAAATCACTTCACAATATTTACTTCAAATTATCGTCTAAAAGATATATTCTCAAAACCATTTCAATCTTTCTATATTGGAAAACATTTCTATATACTTATATCAACGATATAAGCATATTCACAAATCATTTCATTTTCAACACTTGGAAAAATTATCTCCATGTACTGAAAACAGAAATAAATACATACACAAATCTTAAGCCAAGTATTCTTCAAAACGCACTTTGCTTGGGTCAAAATGAATGTTACATAAAACACCATTACAACAACCCAAAAAACAAGTATAGGAATTCTATTAATTACATATATATAAACTCATATACTATATAAAACATTTTCTATCAGAAATGATTTACTATTACAATGGTGTTATAATCTATACCTTCCTTACTTTTTCGAAAACGTTTATTACAATAATAAATGTTAAACTCTATGATTTCGATACTTATCACATTCTAAATCATTTTTCAAAACCATTAAATTTCATTTAGAATTAGTACTTCTAAAACTTCATTTAAAAAAATTACTTCCTAACCCATTAACTTCGTCAAAATATTTCTTTCAAACATTCCTTTAAAAGTTAAACCACTTTTAAAACGATTAACTCCATAACTAAATTTCAACATAAATCATTTCTATATTTATAAACTATGTTTATAAATATCCTTTTGAAAAAATAAAGCTTCTATTTTATAAAATGGCCAGGCGAAGGGACTACCTTCCGACAGTACATCTCTAGAAAAATGTATCGTGGCCTACACGACATCTGCACCTCTACTAACACAAGACCTACCTACCTCTTCCTAGATAGCACCGAATATGTCATCACCCTAGTCATTACCAACCCATCCGAGGGCCCTCATCGCATATACCACAATAATTTAAAATCCGAATGAAGGGGATGATCATATTCTAATGGTTGCGAACCACATAGTCTTGCCGCATCTACCCTTTCTTGGTCATTTCCAGGTGTGAGGCCTAAGTTCATGATTACCTTTCACATAGCATGTATCCATTTCCTCTTTGAATGCCGCATTGACGTTCCATCATCACATAATGGATTTCTACAAATGTATAAATACTGAGCTCGTATGTCTCAGGAAAGGATGTTAAGCTAAAAGAAGTTGTCTTCTCCACCACCAAGCAGATAATACGTTCATAGAGATCAATTAATGTAATTAAAAATGCAACATCAGACATTCGTCCATACAAGCTGTCTAGAAATAGGACAAATTGAAGACACTTCTCCTACCACATCCCGTAGGAAGTCATAACTAGGATCAGGAGCGTTTAGTCCTTACATTGGATATTTCATAATAAAGAGACCGCTGCTACTATATGTATATTAGGAGTTTATTATGAAATGATCAATAAACAGTCCTTCATTACAAAAATTCAAAATATCGATGTCTTCCAACACCTGCACATTCGAACTCATGTATGTTGATCCAAAGTGGTTTTCGAATAAATCCAATCCATGTCTCTCCGGATCAACAACGATAAAGAGGCTAATATTTGATAGCCGATTATTTAACTATTAAAGCAAGCAATAAAATCTAGCATATAAGCAATCTAGGCCCATTTAATTAATCTTTTATTACTTAAACCACTTCCCAAATATTTACTTCAACTTATGTTTTAAAAGAATTATTCTCAAAACTATTTCAATCTTTCTATATTGGAAAACATTTCCATATACTTATATCAACGATATAAGCATATTCACAAATCATTTCGTATTCAACACTTGGAAAAATATCTTCATATACTTAAAACAGAAATAAGTACATATACAAATCTTAAGGAAAGCATTCTTTTAGAACACACTTTATTTGGGTCAAAATGAATTTTACATAAAACATCGTTACAATAACCAAAACACTAGTGCCGGGATTCGGTTAGTTACATATATATAAAATCTCATATATTATATAAAACATTTCCTTTCGTAAATCATTCACTATTACAACAGTGTTATAGTCCCTGCCTTCCTTACTTCTCCAAAAACTTCTATTACAACAATAAATGCTGAAATATATGTTTTCGATACTTATCACATTCTAAATCATTTTTCAAACCCATTAAATTCCATTTGGAATTAATACTTCTAAAACTTTATTTTAATAAGATAAATTACTTTCTAAAACTATTAACTCCGTCAAAATATTTCTTTTAAACATTCCTTTAAAAGATAAACCACTTTTAAACAATTAACTCCATATCTAAATTTCAACATAAATCATTTCTATATTATATACTACGTTTATAAATCTCCTTTCGATTTGATAAAACTTCTATTTTATAAAATTCCTTTATTTACAAAATCCTATTTATAAATCCATTCTTTTATGAAAACTAATTTTACTATCAAAATTCACGTATAAAACCATTTCTTTGTAAACCAAATTTACTTACAAAATCCATTTATAAATCCATTTACCAAACAAATTTCAAATCCATTTACAAAATAGTATTCAAAATCTCTACTTAAAAACACTTTACAAAGTAGTAAATCAAAAATACCAAAAATCATTCTTTTTTATTTGTTTAAAAATAAATTCATTCCTTTTAATAATTTAAAAATCATTAAAACATATATACTCTCAAAATCACTTCGTAAATCATTTCAATTCAAAATCACTATTTAATGATATTTCAAAATACTAAAAAATTGGCCCAGTGTTACCATAGCACTAAATAATTTATGTTATCAAATATGGCATCCAACACATTATATATCAAAATATATGAAAAGAAAATCAATAATGTGAGAAATCCAGTTGGATCCTTCCAACTTGTCCCCCTGCATCACATATGGAATATAATCATAAAAGTATAAATCACCCGCTTCAAGGTGAGATTCGTATACAAATAGTCATCTGCTCTTACACTGGAAGGTAATAGGGTCTCATCCGCTCCATTAGGTGGGAATATATATCTGAACCAACTAATGTATATAGTATAATATCCACATAAGCAACAACAACATAAATAGAATTATTCCCACTTATATAAAAATATAAGTGGGCCAGAGAGGTGGGTTTACTCATAAGAATTCCAGAAATTGCCAAAGCGTTCTGGTTGGGATTAAAATTGAACGGTCGTTCAATTTAATCCAAAATTCCTAATAGCTCCAAGTTCGTCCAATCCAACTCCATAGCGTAGTACTCACTGATACGATTGCAATACAACTTATTGCACTTGAAACCGACCTCGTATGAACATGTTATGAATTTATAAACATTCGAGATAATTAATTTTATAATTAACTTAATTAGCTAAATTTTAGAACTTAAACCTTTCTCTTATCCCCTTTCAATTCTCTCATTCATGAAGAAACCCAAGCGTGCTCGTTTTTCCGCAATCATCGATCGCGCTTTCAAACTAGGCCACCGCCGCTGACCTACCGCCATCGCACGCCTCGCCACATCTGCCGCTACCCTCCGTCGGCCTCCTGTCCCTCACGCGTGCACGACATTGCGCTCGAACCCATGAACTGCTCGTTGAACGGAGCATAATTTCACGCACATGCCTCGCCAAATGACGATCCATTCGTTAGATAGCTTCCTATCCTTGTACTCTATGTTTTCCTTATTGAAGTCGTGGCCTATTCGGCCTCTAAAGGCTCCAATCATTATTGCCCGTTAGATGGTTAAGTTTTAATGATGGTTGAATATAGTTTAGGGTTAGGGGTAGCAAATGAAAGGAATGGAGGTCCTTTTGTAGCAAATTTTCCAAGGCATCATTCACACTTAAATTTTTCTAATTCCAAACGAAATGTGCCTCCTGGCATTCTATTGTAATACCCATATTCCAAACAAAATGGAATATATATTGGGAGCCAATTCCATCACATAAAGCAGCTTTTAAAAATCGAATTATATTTAATTAATTTCTACACGTTCCGAACTCGCATGACCAAACGATACGTCCAATCGCCACGAAATTTGACAACATACAATAGTTCACCATTACGGATCTAATGAACTAATTTCGTTGAAATCTGAGACAGTGCCCCAGAAGCCAATTTTTACACGTAAATTAAAATGAGTAATTTCCAAAATCAGTTTAAATCACTTTTAAATCCAATTTAAAAAGTTTACTATTTTCCTTCTTATTTAAATAGATTGCAATCAACATTAGAAAGCATTTTCATTCATATTAAATTTAACAATTAAAAAACAATTTCAGATATTAAATTTAACAATTTAATGATCAAATAAATTGCTATATCTAAAATATAAGTTTTTTAACTTATAAAAATTAACTTTTCAATATTTAAAAATGAATTAAATATTCCAAATTCAAATGGTTGAAATTTTAGGTCGTTACAGACTCCCTCTTTAAAAGAATTTCGTCCTCGAAATTATCAAGTAAGAAAAATGCCCCGAACCCATTATATTTTCAAAACTGTTAATTAAATAGATTAACAAATTCCTTTAAACCTTTTAACTTCTTGAAATCATTTAGTTGAAACTTTGTCATCACATTTTCTCAATCTTTAAATTCACAATTTAATTTCCAAAACAATCTAATACCATTCCAACTTATTAAACCAAAATTAAATTTTAGTTATAAAATTTTCCCAAAATTCTCAAAAATATCTAACATCTTAAATTTATAAAAAAAATCGCCAGCGTTTCCTTTGCGCGGTTCGACCGAAAAAATCATAATACACACACACACACACAGATATATATATATATATATATACATATATAATCACAAATATACATCTCATCTTCAAGGATAAGGCATCTCGCAGGGAAAAAAGTGTAAAAGTATGATATGTAATCTGAGATATGTACCTTTTATTATATTAGCAAGCATATACAATCAACATAATGCGAAGCATATGCCATCTGCACCTACTAAACACTTAACAACAATGAGAACATGTATATGAAAAGTATATTAATATATAACATGTACTAATACAATAACCATATGCAAACGTAGCAAAAGTAACAAAAATAACAAAAGAAACTATCAAACAATTAATATCCATTCAAGTAATTCATAATCATATCGATTTACATTTTCCAATGCCAACATTTGATTTATTAAAGCCCGTACGATGTACATATGTTATCCATATGCAAATCATACCTAATCGCTCGTTCGATCACATAATTTCACTTCGAAACAAGTATCGTTCACATAACCACTCTAGTGAGGATTCAGATCCGGTTCCTTGATTAGAAATCGCCATTCTCCATGCATATCAATATACTATGATAGAGAATATCAAAATCAATCAAAAATTCATATCCAGTGTTCGCCGTCAAGAAATTAAATGAAAAATCCTGACTCGGAACAGCGTAAATCACCTAGAAATCGTATATTCGGATCTGGATCAAACAGTTCTATGAATAAAATAATATAAGTATAACTTATCTATTTATTTCAATTAGTTTCTTGTTATATCCCATTTCTTTTTATTTCCATTTAATTCCTCTTACATTCATTTTATCTGCCTCAGTTTAAATCAAATTCAATTATTCAAATTAATTTCACTTACATTCAATTCATTAACATTCACTTATTAATATTCACTTTAAATTCAACTTATGTTTAGCAACATTTCATTCCATGCTCAATTTACTTAGTATATTTTCTTTAATACTTACAACACTTAACAACCATTCAATAAAATTATTTACATAAGTTCATTTTAAATATTTTTACACAACACTTCTTATTTTTTATTATTACTTCACAACTTAAGTTTATATTCAATTCTATCAAACAACATTCTAAAATATATTCGATTCATTTTACAACCCAAATTGAATTTCGTTATATAATTTGAAATTATTTTCATTTCAAATCAAATTTTATTTCATTCAACTCGTTTCATCCCACTTTGCTTAACTTGAGTTAAATTTCATGTCAAAATTCATTCAGTTTAACTTAACTTAAATTTCATTTTATAATTCAAATTCAGATTTTATTTTTCTTCTTAACATTCATATTCAACAAATTTAAATTTTGTTTTGGCTTAATATTCCTCAAATCGATATGTTATACAAATTTATTTACTTAAAATTTCATGAAATTATTTAACTTATGTTTATTCACATACTCTACTTACAATTAAGTGTTATATAATCACTTTACAACTTAATTGTATATTCATCCCATAAACGTATCCAATTCATTTCAAATCCAATTCACTTTCATTTAACCTTTCTTGAGCTTAACTTTATTTCATTAGCTCAATATTTAACTTTACTTAAGTTAATTTTTTATTTCGTAATTCAATTTCCATTTCCTTTTGTTAGCTTAATCAAAATGTTCGACCATTTTAAAATTTGGTTTTACCTTCCTATTCAAATTTCTAAGTTGTAAACTTATTTTTTATCTATACTATTTTCAAATTATAGGTTCAAAAGCTTATTTTTCATATATTTATCAAATCATACTTGGAATTTTACAATAAAAAACTTGATTTATCAAAATACAAAGTCAATAGTAAATTACTAAGGTAGCAAATCATCACTTAAAAACTCGAAAACGAATACTAATGATGTTGCAGTCATCACCCAAATTATTTCCTGTAACAACCCGCATATTTATCGAGTTTACATTTAAATATTTTTATTTAAATATTAAATCGTTAATCGGATTTTGGTCCGAAAAAAAAAACTACTTTTTGCAAACGGTCAAATTAGGACTCGAGACCACTTCCATTGAGTTCGAAATGTCGTTTACAACTTTTTAAGTATAAACATCGATAGGTTTGGAGTTAGTGAAATTTCACTAACTTTTCCCGCTTTGGACTTTGGGTTAGTTTAGCCTATTAAGCCCAAGTTCCAACCCTCTTCTCTTCACTCTTCATAAATTTCCTAACTAACTCAAGCTTTAGCATTAATGGTGAAGAGAATGGGAAATTAAAACTCCAAGCTCAAATTCAATTGCAACTCCATCATTCAACTCCAAATTCAAGTAGAAGATATTGGATTCAAGCTTTGGATTGCTTCTCCTTGCTTTCAAGCTTCATCTTCATAAATTTTAGTGCAAAGGTGAGATTTTTATCTCACAATTCTAGTCTATAACTATATTGGACTGTTGGGAATGATTCCCTATCACTTTAGCATGCATATTTGCTTTTGGTTTGGATTGGATTGGCGAAAAACTCCGATTTTTGGTGTTTGGGAGAAATTTCTGCATTTAGGTCGTTCTGGCTGTTTTTAGCTCGCTCGGAGTTAGGTCGTGTGGACCTTAGGTCGTAGGTCGCGTACGAGTTAACCCCTAGGTCGTTCTGGCCATTTTCGTGTTTTCGGAGTTAGGTCGCTCAGGACCTTAGGTCGTAGGTCGCTCTGCTTTGGCTCTGGCCATTTTTGCTCACTCGCAGTTAGGTCGCTCACGACCTAGGACTTAGGTCGCTCGCGAGTTAGTACCATAGGTCGCTGGGCCATCTAAATGCTTGTTCGGTGTTAGGCCATAGGTCGTATGGACCTTAGGTCGTAGGTCGCTCGGTCTCTCTCACTTCGCTAGGTCGCTAGCTCGTAGCTCGCAGCTCGCGTTTGAGCTTAGGTCGTAGGTCGTGGGTAGGTGGGTCGTAGGTCGCTCGCCTATATCCTCTGGCCATTTCATCCCTTGGTCGCTTGACCTCTAGGTCGCGGGTACCATTAGGTCACTCGGCCTAGTTTAGTGCTAGGTCGCTGGACCATTTAGGTCGTTCGACCCTTAGGTCGCGGGTTTTTAGGTCGTTAGGTCGTTAGGCCGTTAACCCACTAGGTTGCATGACCTATAACCTGTTAGGTCGCTCGACCGTTTACTCCATTAGGTCGCCCAACCCTAGTACAAGTATTAGGTCGTATGACCTTGTTCCACTAAGTCGCTCGACCCTTAGGTCGTAACACATTAGGTCGCACGCCTTTCACACCATTAAGTCGTGAGTTTAATTAGGTCGCTCGGCCTTAAAACGTTAGGTCGCTTGACCTGTGCTATTGTTAGGTCGCTTGGCCATTTCAGTTAGGTCGCATGACCATAGAGTTGCTCCAGTTAGGTCGCTTGACTCCTTAGACCCCTAGGTCGCAACCATTAGGTCGCTCGACCCTATTCCCCTTAGGTCGTTAGACCTCATTTTGTCTTCACTAGGTCGTACCGTTTTGGTCGGGGCGCTGCCCCGCACCCCGCCGGGGGCGCTGCCCCCTGGACCCCCGCGACCTGACCGGGCAGGTCGAACCCCGTAAGCGGTGGCGTTGCCCCCGCACCCCCACCCCCCCTGGACCCCCCCTCCGTAGGGGATCTTATTTGAAAAATATTGAGCTGATTTCCTTGGATTTTATTCGCATCTCCGTATGCGATCTTTGTGACTGATTGTTTCTACACTTGCTTATGTGTTTTGTCACTTTATAATATAAAGGTTTCAATACTAGTAGTAAATATCAAAACTCTTTTAACAAACAATTTCAACTCTATTTTTAATAACAAAGCTCTTTTCTTAAACCGTTTTCCAATCTATTAGTATATACAAGCCTTTACCTCACTCGGATGAGAAATCTAATTAAACGACTTAGTAAAACAAGTGGTATGAAACGCTTGCGTTCACTTCGTCGGTTAATTCTTGGACTTGTTCGATTGAACCTCTTGTGACAATTTTATTAGTGAAGATCTACAGTTTGTTCGTAAATATTTAAGTTAAGCAAGTGGTTATGGGACATGAAGCTAAACTTCTATATTTACTAGCTTAGTGTAATTGACACTTCTCGTTGATCTTGATGATCGCTTTATGAATTAGACTAGCAATTGCGCGATGTCTCTTTCATTGCAAGGTTATACTAGACACCACTTGTGTGATTCCATTCACACATACCTTTCTGCTTTTTGGTTAGTCTTGACCTCATTCTGTGTGATTCCACTCACACATGTGGGGTAGCTCCCCATGGTCTTCGGACCGTCATGTGATAGGCCTCTTTCCCTTTTTATGATTTCTGGATTTCTCGTGTTGATTTCTGGAATTTATGTCATTGACTTGTTATGAGTACAAGTTTAGGGTATGATGCCCCCTTCGAATCTTTGAGAAGATTCTTGTGATATTGATTATCTCTTATTGATTGATCTTCTGTTGATCATTATTTACATACTTATAGTGGTATGTCGTTATGGATGTTTATGTTTATGCCATATCTTTTATGTTATATCATGTCATCTGATATTTATAGCTAGACTGATCCGTTTATTATTTTCTTAAATAATACTCGGATCAGACCGAGATGTTACAGGTGCTTCTGCTTGACTTCTTCCCAGGGATTCATCACTCTGACTTTTGGCTAACTGTTTAGATTAGCAGTTTTTGTTGTATACACTTGAGATATAGACTCATAGTTGTATTCTTTTGTATAGCACGTGTTGCTATTCTTTTGTATTATCGTGGATCTTATTGACCACTACTCTGATGTACACTTTCATGTGTTAGTTATATATTCATATCTTCTTCCGCCTTTGTGATATGGATATCTGTGACTGATTTGTGATATGATTATTTCTATGTTTGTTTCCGAAGATTATTTATAGCCACCGTGTGATAAGCAATTACATGGATGGTCGCTCCTCAACAGCCTTATTCTCCGTGCTAGTTGACAGCACTTCTCCGGAGTGTTCTTGGCTAGCGTGGGTATAGAGGTGGGGCGTCACATTTCCCAACGATTAAAACGAGTTTAGTGCTTTTTTATTTCTTTAAATATTCCTCTTTATTTTTAAATCATGTTTATCAATTTATACTTATATAATTTTACTTATTCCACCATGGTTATATAAAACCATTTCATATTGTTTATCTTTATTTACATTATAATAACAACAACTTTATTAGAACACAAACAACAAACAAAAAATGATAGTGATCAAATATTACCATTCACGAACAACCAAACACACCATGTATAACTATAATAATTTCTAAAAAATTATTCCTTTGGATATAAAAAATATAATTAGGTAAAATTATTTCATTTACCCACTTTTAAGACAATACTATGTCGGTTTTCCTTGTTTAAGCATTTAGAAATGCCTATCAATAACATGGCGTCCCACGTATCGACTAGATTTCATAAACCACTCAAACAGATAAATTAACACACTATAAAACATTTTTTATTTCACTAATAAATACGCCCTCGTATATATAATACACATAAACTCAATCTAAGGCATTATAACCCTATCCATAATGAGTACCTAACCAAAGCCTAGGTGTTCGCACAATCCTAACTCTGATACTAAATGTAACGATCCAAAAATCCACATAGTTCAAGCTGACAATAAAACACATATACCAGCCCTGACTAAATAGAAAACCGAATCTTTATGGGAAAGAAAGAAGAAAGAAGAAGTGAAAAGAAGAAGAGATAGAAAGAAACTAAATTAATCATAGAATCTCACAATCTCAGCAGAACAACATGCATATAGTATCAATGAACTTTACAAAATAGATGTAATATACAATATCTATCAGAGTACAACAGCCAATCACTAATCATCAGCCTCGATAGTTATAATAACCAGTCCACACAAATACTGATAATTTAAACAAAAATGTAGCGGAAAAATAACATATATGTGAATACGACCAGAAGACCTCCAGCTCGCCTGTTGAAGCTCCAAAGCATCCAAAACTAAATTTGTAAATATGCTCTGTCTGACCCAAACATTGAAACGGAAGAACGCTGGATTTGTCTAGCAAACCAGAGTGAGAAAACACATCTCAACTGAATTTTTAAATTTATAAAAAAAATCTTTCAAAACAAAGGTATGTCGTAAGACCACGCCACACACAAGACACGGACGGGTTCTTACCTTATGATAATCAAACATTTCATATCAAATTCTGTTATATTATACTAGTTTCTAGTATACAAATAATATTATTCGTAGCGAAATTATGACATTGATTAAATTCTAGCATACTAACCGCAAAGCGGGTTCTACAAACAAAATGGCAGGCATGTAGTGGAGAATGGATTTCCAGACAAATGACCAGGTAAAGGGACTACCTTCCGACAGTACATCTCTAGAGGAGTGTACCGAGGCATGAAGAACATATGCACCTCGATCAACACAAGACCGGCCTACCTCTTCCTAGATAGCACCGAATATGTCATCATCCCAGTTATTATCGACCCATCCGAGGGCCCTCATCGCATACATGACAATAATTTAAAAGCCGAATGTCATAGCGGGAATGAATATATCAATAAGGGGATGATCATATGCTAATGGTTACGAACCACATAGCCTTGCCGCATCTACGCTGCTTCATCATTTTCGGGTGTGAGGCATGAGGTTACGATTACCTTTCACATAGCACATATGACTTTCCTCTTTGAATGCCACATTATCATTCCATCATCACACAATTTATTTCCACAAACGTATAACTTTTGAGCTCGTAGGTCTCAGGAAAGGACGTTAAGCTAAGAGAATTTGTCTTCCCCACTACCAAGCAGATAATAAGTTCACAGAGATTAATCAAAGTAATTAGAAATGCAACATCAGACATTTGTCCACATAGGTAGTCCAAGAACAGGACAAACTGAAGACACTTCTTCTACCACATCCCGTCGGGGGTCACCCCTAGGATCAATAGTGATTAGTCCTTGCAATGTATATTTCATGGTGAAGAGACCACTACTACAACATGTACATTGGAAGTTTATCCCCAAATGATCAACAAGCAGTCCTTCGTTACAAAAATCCCAAATATCGATGTATTCCAACACCAGCACATTCGAAATCATATATATGGTCCGAAGTGGTTTTCAGATAAATCTGATCCTGGTCTCTCCAGATCAACAAGGATAAAGAGGCCAATATTTGATAGTTGTTTATATAACAATCAAAGCAACCAATAAAATCTAGCACATAAGTAATCGCTAAGCCCGGTTAATTAATATTTTATTACTTAAATCACTTCCCGAATATTTACTTCAAATTATCATTTAAAAGATACATTCTCAAAACCATTTCAATCTTCTCATATTGGAAAACATTTCCATATACTTATATCAACGATATAAGCATATTCATAAATCATTTCACTTTCAACACTTAGAAAAATATCTCCATATACTTAAAACAGAAATAAGTACATATCCAAATCTTAAGGAAAGTATTCTTCAAAAGGCACTTTATTTGGATCAAAATAAATGTTACGTAAAACATCGTAACGACAACCCAAAACACTAGCAAAGGGATCAATTAATTATATATATATATAAAAAATCTCACATACTATATAAAATATTTCCTTTCCGAAATCATTTACTGCAATAAATGTTGAAATCTATGTTTTTGATACTTATCACATTCTAAATCTTTTTTAGAAACATTAAATTCCATTTAGAACTAGTACTTTTAAAACTTCATTTTAAAAAATTAAATTACTTTCTAAATGATTAACTCCATCAAAATATTTCTTTCAAACATTCGTTTAAAAGATAAACCACTTTTGAAACGATTAACTCCATATCTAAATTTCAACACAAATCATTTCTACATTTATAAATCTCCTTTCAGTTTTATAAAACTTCTATTTATAAAATTCCTTTATTTATAAAATTTTATTTATAAATCCATTCTTTTATAAAATATTACTTTCAAAATCCACTTATAAATCCATTTCTTTATAAACCAAATTTATTAGTGAAATCCATTTATAAATCTTTTTATCAAACAAACATCAAATCCATTTGCAAAATAGTATTCAAAATCTCTATTTAAAACACTTTGCAAAATAATAAATCAAAAATACCAAAAATTACGCTTTTTCATTTGTTTCAAAATAAATTCATTCCTTTTAATAATTTAAAAATTATTAAAACATATATACTCTCAAAATCACTTTGTAAATCATTTCAAGTTAAAATCACTGTACAAAAACTAAAAAATGGCCCAGTGATACCATAGCACTAAATAAGAAAAACAAATCCATGTCATCAAATATGGCATCCAACACATAATATATAAAAATATATGAAAAGTAAATCAACAACGTGAGGAAACCTGTTAGATCTCTCCAACCTGTCCCCCTGCATCGTATTCAGAATATAATCATAAAAATATAGATCAACACTTCAAGGCGGGATTCGTATACAAAGGGTCATCCGCTCTTACACGGGAATGTAATAAGGTCTCATGTGCTCCAATAGGAGAAAATATATATCCAAACAACCTAATAAATATAATATATCATCCAAACCAGCAATAACAGCATAAAGAAAATTGTTCCCACTTATATAAAAATAAAAGCGGGACAAAGAGGTGAGTTTACTCATAAAAATTCCAAAAATCTATAAAGCATTCCAGTTTGGATTAAAATTGAACGGTCATTTAATTTAATCCAAAATTCCTGCTAGCTCCAAATCCGTCCAATCCAACTCCATAGCGTAGTACTCGCTGATACGATCACAATGCAACATGTCACGCTGGAAACAGACCTTGTACGAACAAGTTATGAATTAATAGGCATTTGAGGTAATTAGTTTTATAATTTACTTGATAAACTAAAGTTTAGAACTTTAAACCTTTCTCATATCCCCTTTCCTCCCTCTTGTTCACGAAGAAATCTACGCATGCTTGCTTTTTTCGCAATCGTTAATCGTGCTCAAACCAGGCCGGTGCCGCCGACCTGCCGCGCCGCGCATCTTGCCACAGCCACCGCTTCCCTCCACTGTTGTCCTACCTGTTGTGCACACGCAACATTGCGCTTGAACCCACGAACTTCTCGTCGAATGGAGCACAATTTCGCTCACCACGCCTCGCCAAACGATGATCCATCCATTGGATAGCTTCATGTCATCGTGCTTTATGTTTTGCTAGTTGAAGTCATAGCCTAATTTGGACTTTAGAGGTTTCGATCGTTGTTGGTCGTGGAATGTTAAGTTTAATGGCGGCTGAAAATAGTTTAGGGTTTGCAAACGAAAGGAATAGAGGTCCTTTTATAACAAATTTTCCAAAGCACCATTTACACTTAAAATTTCCGAACTCCAAACGAAGTGTGTCGCTTGGCATTCTATATGTTATATCCCTATTCCAAAAAAATGGAATATATATCGAAAGCCAATTCCATCATATACAGTAGTTAGCTTTTCAAAATCGGATTATATAAATTAAATTCCTTTAATTTAAGTCCACCCATTTTGAACTCACACGACCAAACGATACATCCAATCACCATGAAATTCGACAGCATATAATAATTCACTATTACAGATCTATTGAAATTAGTTTCGTTGAAACCAAGACAGTGCCCTAGAAGACTATTTTTACATGTTAATTAAAACGAGTAATTTCCAAAGTCATTTTAAATCACTTCTAAATCCATTGTAAAAAGTTTACTATCTTCCTTCTTATTTAAATAGATTTGGAATAACTTTAGAAAACGTTTTCATTCGTATTAAATTCAAGATTCATTTAAAAAAAATCAAATATTAAAAATAACAATTTAATTATTAAATAAATTGTTATATTTGAAATATAAGCTATTTAATTTATAAAAATTAACTTTCAATATTTAAAAATCAATTAAATATTCCAAATTTGAATGACTTAATTTATGGATCGTTATAGAAACAGTTGGTATGAAGTGAGTGAATAGCCAACTTTACTTCATGAAGTGAGATCAGAAATAAGAATTATATAAATACTAAAAGACACTTAATATGAAATGTTAAATGTGATTCCTATTACAAATTATGTTATGATATAGAGAATTGTTTTCTATAAAAATTGATTCTATGAGTTTGATTGAGAACTCTCTACTATAAATTAGTTGCAGTGAAAAAAATAAATGGTCCATAATAAGTAGTTAAATGGAGCTTTACAGTTCTTACGTTGTTATAGTAATATCAGAAATAGTAGGGGCATGCCATATAACACTTATCAATGGATGCATCAAGATACAAAAAAATTATTTTTGTTAATATACCCAATATTATTCATGAAATAATAATTAATTTCAGTATCGACTGAAAGTGAATATAATTTTGTTTTATTATGAATGTTTTGAATATTCATTATGAAATAAATCTATTAAAATAATGGTATTTGTTGCATCGAAGTGTCTATAATTATTGTAGTTATCTTGGAATTAAGGACAAAGCATTTGTGTAGCGGGAGAGACACAACAGTTGGTGAACTCTTTAGATTGGTACATAAAGATGTATGCAGTCAAAAGTCTAATGATAAAAGAAATGGTTCGATGTACTTTTTTTAACTCAAAGATGAATTAACATAAGATAAATTTTTGTATTTGATACATAAGTAGTATGTTTATGACAAGTTCATTAAATATAAAAAGAAGTATAGAACATATCGTGTAAAGGAAATAAGAAAATTTAATTTGATCAAATAAGTGAGAATATAGGAAAACAATTCTAAAAGTACCTAAAAATGAATAAAGATTCTGTAACATCCCCTATCTAGAGGTCCAAAACTAGGCGCTACAGATGTTGTAGTCATCTATAGTATTAGCTTCCGGTGACTAAATACGGGTATGTTAATGGTATCAATAATATCAGAAGCACGTGAATATGAAACTAAACACAAATTAAAAAACAACTTTTACTTTATTACATTTCAAAACCAATTGCTTCACATTCACAACACATAATCCCAAATCTTTCCTAGGAACAAATAAAATATAATTGTTACAAATTATGCCCAGAGTGGTATTGAAGATACCACCTTGGATGATTAGAGTCATATAATCATAATAGACTTAATACAAACACAGCGGAAATATAACATAGCATAAAAATGCAACTCCTAAATAGCTATCCATTTGCCTCCTGCATACCACCAGTAGCCTTATTCGTTATCCTACTAAACGTAAAAAGACCTTAACCTCTCAGCCTGCTCAAATCAATTTTGAGCACCCAAGAGTTTATGGGGAAAACACAAACTTCGAGTCAGATATAAAGCCTGATATGAATAATACTATGCATCCCAGTTAAATATGTTAAGCGAGACCACGCTGTTTAGCGGAACGGGTTTCTCTTCACTAACATTCTTTTAAAACATATCTTTGCAAAATCTTTTCCTACAACCAAAGCTGGTGAAAAACTGCGAAGCATCATTATGTAAAAATACATAAATATAAGGTAGTAAATGAATTATCTGTTCAAACACAAAATTTTTGTTTGGCTGACTCGGGCCTACCAAACAACATGTCAAAATAATCTTACATCTGTCAAACACACCTCTTCTGGACTGTCTGTCCTTAACTATTTGTTAAATACTTCGCTTCCGGATGGTCTATCCCTAGCTTAATCATCTTTCAGGTCTTCCTCATCGGTAACTTGTTTGTATACAAATTATATATTCCTTTCCATGTGTAATCATAATTTTTAGTCTATCTGACTATACCCTACACATTGGAATTTTTGACAACAATAAGCTGGAGCTAATAGCTAATGCATAAAGTGCGACCCTGTACCTGTGACAGCCCGTAAATCCGCACCCCTTGAGTCAACACTATTCTACATCACTTAACTCAAGTGGAACAGAAACACGAACCATTAGGGTTAAAGAAGAAGAGCTAGAAGAAGAAGAAACTAAACAATATCAGAATCTCACAGTCGCAGCGGAATAAATATAATAGTAAATATAGAACTTTACACAAAATGAAATCTATAGCTGTTTTATACATCATATCATCAGAGTGTCTCATACATCAACAATTACCAATCAGACATACCATACAATCATAGCAGCGGATATATATAAATATGATAATACGTCTCGGGCTCCAGCTCCTCTCCTGCTCCATAGCATCCTGATCGTGAATTAATAATACTCGGCCTGACCCAAGCATTATAATGAAATAACACCCGAGTCAGTCTGGAATACCAGCTGATAATAATGCATCCAAATTGATTATTAAAGTTTCAAAATGGTTTGAAAACAAAAGCATCTCGTAAGACCACGCCAAAAATAAACATGTCAGGTTTTTACCTTACGATAGCTAAAACACTTTTATAGCAATCCTCTGATATTATAATAGGCTCTATTTACAAATACTTATAAAATAGCCGAAATTGTTACATGATTAAATTCCAGCTACTAGCCACAGAGTTGGTAATACAAACAAAACTCGTACAAGGCTCGTAGGAAAAATGGATTTCCAACAATGACTAGACACTGGGGTACCACCTGCCACAGTACGGGGCCTAGATCACCGTACCGAGGAGTACGCCCGCTCCCCTTCCACACAAGACCGGACCCATCCCTTACTGGACAGTTCCGAATAAGATCACCCCGCGGTTGGGATCAACAACCGAACGCTAAGCCGAAATAAAAAGGGACATCTAGACAGGGATGACCTTACTCTCCAGTGGGGGGTACCCACGAAGCCTTGCTGCATATCCCTTAATTTTCAGTCATTCCCATTTGATGAGGCTTGAGGCTAAGCGTTACCTTTGTAGAACGTTTGACTTAGAATGCCCATCGCCCTCCTGACGATGTTTCGCAAGCATTCGTCCATACAAGTCCGTCCCGGGTTCGAACGGAACCGAAGGCACTACTCCTACTACATCCATTTTGGAAATATCCTCAGGATTAGTAGCAACTAGCACTTGCACTTCACTGCTCCATCTTTGACTCCGAACACGTTTTTGCACGAAACGTACAAACCGGATCGAAGTGGTTTTCGAGAATAAATCTCGATCCCGGTCTCTTCGAAACGATCAATGCATTTGGCCAATATTGATAGTCGATGATTTAACTATCAATTTATATTCACTAACATCCATCACACAATAAATAATTCCCACATTATTTATTTGCCTCAAATATCTTTAAAAGATATATTTCATTTTCAACTCATTTGATTACAATTTCCAAAATCTCTTCCTTTACAAGGTAAATTCTTTGCCCTTTATTCCCATTGGAAATAACCAAGTTCAAAACAATTTAGATTTAAAATATATAAAACACTTTATTCTGAAATATATTTTCAAATATGAAAATTTACTACTAATTATTACTCAAAAATATAATTCCAATATGTACAGTAAAATCATTTATTAAGATATAAACTTTGATTTTAAATAAGGGTTTTGCCAAACTAAATTTAAAAGTAGTGTTTTAAAAGATTAATATTGATTTCAAAATAAATTAAGTCAAAACCAGCCTTCAAATAAATCCATTTGTAAAAATAATTACAAATGTATTCTTAAATCATTACTATTGTTAATTTATTAATTTGTTACTTTAAAATAATAATTTTCAAATACTCTTTAAACCAGTTTAAACTTTAAACTTCCTTTTAATAAAAATCTGTTTAAAACTCGAACTTGGTTTTCCAGGGAAACACACTTTCCATTCCAACATTCCAAAGAATCCGTTTTATAAATCCAGCCAATTTATTACCATTCAAATTCATGTTTTAATAACATAAATTTCCTTTCCAGATTTTAAAAGAAAATAACTTCTTTTGATGCCCAAACATAATTTACCATTCCTCGTAATTTACTTTCAAAGCTCGACTTTAAGAATTCTTCTAAATTAACCTTTGAGAATTTATTAAAGGAAAGTAATGCTTATGAATTACTTAAATAAAATTCAAATGGTGAAAGCTGCATTTCAAAATATTTTATTTACATTTACAATTGTTAATTTATCTTTAGAAGCATCGTTGAAAACATAATTTAATTTTTCGTAAATCACTTAATCTCTTCTTATAAAATTTCTCACCGGAAGCCATACTTCCATATTTATATATTGATAAATTTCCCACTTCATTTAAAGTTTAAAATTTACCAATTTCATTCTTCATCCAAACCCAACCCAAATTTTATTCCTTTAAAATTCGTTATATATCAATTTCTCTTATTTCTTTAAAAACCCAATTTATTCCATTTATAATTAAATTCTGGATTTATAGTTTATCCAACAATAACACAGTACATTTAATTCCAGATTTATCTGTCGCAACACATATAGATAGAATGCATCATCAATCATCAAATAATAATTATTTGCGAGGAATCCAGTTGGATCCCTCCAACCTGTTTTTCCCTGCATCCACAAATATTAGCACAACAATATATATCAATTCAATTTAATAATAATTACCATAATCAGCTAAACATCCAAACAAACATTCAATATTAGCTGTTTACTTTACTGGTATCCAGATGTGAGTGAGAATAACTCACCTTGAGTTCTCGACGAGCGTTCGAAATTTAAATTAAACCGAACGACGTTCGATTTAACTCAAACTTCTGCTTGCTCGGAATGATTCCCGAACTGCACAACTGCGTAGTGCTCAACGCTGCGATCCCGGCGCCGCAAATTTCGTCAAATTCTGATTACATATGAAATAGATATGAATTTCATAAGTTTGAATACAAAATTTAAAACAAATTTTCCTTTAAATTTCATTTTATCAGACCAAGATCTGACCTTAGATCAAAATCAAGGCCGAAGCCAGCCTCTTGCCCTCCCACGTGAACACGGCCCTCCTGCAAACCAAAACCCAACGCACGCGCGCTCAAAGAAAATCACCGCGCCACCGTCGACCCCACCGGCATCGATCAAAGGCCACCACGACATGCACCTCCATCCCCTACACCTCCGGCCCAAACGCGAGCACACTCGGTCAATCCCTGCTCGTACACGACGAGTTCGAACGAAAACTCAATGAAGCCAAAATTCTCCCTGCATCGTCGATGATAGCTCGAATCATCCGTTGGATCTGTAGATCTCTCCACAATCTACAACATTCATGTAAAAAATTTTCAAAATCGAAGCCTGGATCACGAGATTTTTGAGAGGAAATGAAATTGAGTTTCAGCCATTGGAATGAAAACAACGGCGGCTGAGATAATGTATCTAGGGTTTGCAAATATATTTATTTATATAATATAATTTTATATTATTATAATATCGTTCTTCACTGTTTTAATAAACTATGCAAACGAACTCCAATTCTCACGTACCAATAGGCGTTCCTATGGTTTTTCCGCGTTTCGGACATAATGGATCAGGTTTCGTACGCTAATTCGGTCATACGTGCGAGTTACAGAATTAAACGATAAATTTTTAATTTAAACCGATTAAAACGATTTCGATGCGTTTCGAGCTGCCACGGTCAAACGATAACTCCGAACGCTACGAAAATTGAAATCCGATGATAACTAACTATTACGGATCCAATGGAACTGGTTTCGTCGAATTCCGAGACTGTGCCCCCGGAAGGCTATTCTAACTCGTCTATTAAATCAGGCGATTTTCAAAATTGACGAAAATGCTTTAAAATTTTCTTGTAAAATTTTATTAACTTAATAATAAATCATATAAAATTTATAAACACATTAAAAATCATTCTGGCTCATTTCGGACCCAAAGTCTGATTAAATTGCATTTTAATAATATTAAATTCATTTTTAAATTAATATAAAATCCCAAATATTAATTTATTAACTTTAAAATTCATCTAAAATTCCCACCACTCTATTTACACTCAAGTAACTCAAAATAAACTTTTAAACCCATTTTTATCACTATTTACATCTAGATTTACCTTTATCTCAATTTTGAATATTGAATTATTATTGTTCAATTTCAAATTAAATGTCCACCTTAGCAATTTTACTTGTTATTATGATTTAACCCAAATCTTTTTATTTTAAAACCAATCCAAAATCTACATTGAACACTTAAAATGAATTGAATGTTCAAAATTTAATGCCCAAAATTCTGGGATGTTACATTCCTCCCCTCTTATAAAAATTTCGTCCTCGAAATTTGCTAGGGTAGAACATACTCTCAAACTTATTTACTTAACCCAACCTTCTTTAGTTAAAACTTATATACACTTCCCAGAACCATTTTTCAAATCCAAACTCATACGTTTTATTTAGAATCAAATGTTTTGGTTTCAACATTTTCTTAAAAACAACTTTCCAAGTTAATTACAATTTTCAAACTCCCAAAACCCCAAAAAAATTCTAACTCCTAAAATTTCCAGAAAATTTTGGCAGAGTCTCCTTTGTACGGAGGAGCTTTCGCGATATCGCGAACAGATAAATATATATACATCGACCCACACGGTCGGTAACCAAAATATATCACAATATATATATATATATCATTTTCCCAATTATAATTGCGTAGGCGTACCTTTTAGCAAATTTTTAATATCAAGCAGCTAATAGAACGCATATACGTACTCCAACTCTATCGAACGCCTTCCGTACCTGTACTTACTCAACAAACTCATCAGTTTCAAAGATAAAAGCATTATAATCAACATTTCTAATATAAATGTAAGCCAAACATATCCATTTCGTAATCCAATCAAACATTTGCATTTCTTTTATGATCCATTTCTATTCATATGCAAAATCACTTAATTAGATTGCATTTATCTTATTAATTTAAAACCATCTTTATTTGCTTCTTCAAATCAATTCACTTGCATCCATATACAAACTCTTTGAATTTTATTTCAATCCATATCTATTTATTTAAAAAAAATCAATTTCAATTGCTTGTTAAACAACTCAATTCCGAATACATGCAATTTTCATGTCATTCAAGCAAAAAAAAATCACCACTTAAGCTTATAACCACATAAATTAATTCTACTTAGATTTATATTAATTTTATTCAATTTTGCCTAGTCCACAAGCCAAGTATTTTTATTCCAATGCAATTGTTAAATTAAATTTTCCTTACATTTTTATTTCATTAACCAATTTAGGTTTGTATTAATTTCATTCCATCCTGGATTATTTACAACCCATACATCCTTAATTTATCACAATAATTAATTAATACCATTTCACTTGCAATTCAATTTTATTATCTAACAAATTTCATTCAAGAGTACTTAATAAAGCTTATTCACAATCATTTTGTTTTTCTCTTTCAAGTTGCTTAAGTTCTTTCACAATATTTTCATTATCTTCTTATATCAATTTTATTTTATTTCCATTTGATTCTCATTCAATCAAATTCCAATCCATTTACAAATTCGAATGCCCTTTGTTTACTTATTCCATCCATTTTAGATTTATTTTATTACCAAAGAGACCATTTAAAATTTTCCACTCATTTGAATTTATTTATAAATCAAATCATCATTATTATAATCTAATCCCATTATCCATTCACACTTCCAATATTTATTACCAAAATTACATTCCATTCCAAACTGGTCTTTATTTACTTTCTAAATTTTGACCAAACTATCAAAATTCTATTCACCTCATTACAAATTCCATTAAATTGTAATTCAATTTAGTCAATAACCTAATCCATGTTAGGTTTTAATTTATTTCTTTAATTTACTCTGAATTCATTTATAATATGACAATTTTCCAATTATGTCATTTAGTAAATTTAAATTTTCTACCTTCCTTTTCACTCCTTTAAATAGAATTTAAATTTCTTCCAACATTATTTATTACACAACTGAAATTTAATTTCAATGTCATTATCAAAACAAATTTCATTTTTCCCATACATAAGTTCAAGACTTATTTGCTGACTTAAGAACATCCACCTTTATATTCTCACTTTGCTTCACTGCACTTTACATTTCATTTATGGTTAAGTTTTGAATTTGTCACACCATTCAACTCTTTCAATTAGTGAATTAAAATTTCACTTCTATCCAAGAGTTTAGATTGCTTACTTAAGTCCATTTCAATTTTATAATCACCAATTCAAATTATAACACTTAATAACTTAAGAATATGAATTTCTTTATGCAATTATAAGAAATTTTACATTTCACCTTTATATCCAATTTATTCCTTCATAAATAAGTTCAAAACTTATTTTCTAACTTAAGTTCATTCACTTCTTTTATATCTCACTCTACCTTATCTCAATTTACATTTCATTTGATATTAAGTTTGAATCCACCATACCATTCCACTATTTCCCATTTGTGATTATAACTCCATTCTATTTTATAAGTTCACCAACTTATTTATTTAAAGGCTTATATAGCTCATTTTAATCCATCTACATCTTATAATCACAATTCCAAATTGTATATATATGTATCACCGAATTCTTAAGGATACAAATTTCTTCAATTTAATTCTTTGCAACTTCAAATCCACAACCTCAAATTATAAGTATAATACTTAATAGCTCATGGGTACTATTCATTACACAATGACCCACCATTTCAAAGTCAACTTACATTTTAATTTAACCCAAATCAATTTAATTCTAAGTCCAATTTATTTTACTTATCCAAGTTAAATTCAAATTTTCTACTCACTTCCATATATTTTATTCATTTCCATTCACTCAAGTTACATCTTAATTCCAAGATTAAAATTTTCATTTCTTTCTTTTTATTAATATCAACTTCACTTAATAAATTCAATAGTTAATTCATTTTAATTTTACACATCATTTAAATAGAATTTTCCAGAATTAAATTACCCGGTTTTATTCCAAAACCATTTTGAAATAATAATCAACTCATACCTATTTGGTATATCAATCAAATCTCTAGATTTCCAAAACAATTTGTTTATACCAAAACACTTTTCCCCTTTTGAAAATTTCCTAACAACTGTTATGCCCAACAGGTCCCAAACAATATCATACCCAAGTACTAGGGAAGCAATCCATCACTTTAGAAACTCGAAAATGAATTCTAATGATGTGGCCAGCATCATCAGGATTATTTTCCAGCGACTGAAGTGAGTTCAGTGCTTTCTTACTTTCCCAAATTCATTTCAAAACAGTTCCCATTCAAAAATATTACCCAAAACAATATTTCATCATTACCTTCAAACACCTTGGAAAACATTCCGAAATATTCCCAAGATTTTAAATTTCCCAAACTTTAGGTTTCACCCCATTTTCAACATTTGTTTCAAAATTTCTGGGATTTAAATTCTAGTTTATTTAAATTTAGTTATTCTTCCTTTATATTATTTATATTTGTAGAATTTTATTTTCATTATAACTATTCCAAATTTCAGATTAAATTTTAGATTCTTATTTGATTTAGACATTAACAACCAATCATCCAAATATATATATATATATATATATATATATAATAATTTCAGAAAATTATTTCCTTTATATCAAAATATAATTTGGGTAAAATTATTTCATTTACCCACTTTAAAAACGATACTATGTCGGTTTATCTTGTTTAAGAGTTTAGAAACCCCTATCGATACGGTTGTACTTCCCGCACCGACCAGAATTCATAAACACTCAACCGATAAGTCAACACGGTATAAAATAAAGTTTATATGCACTAACAAGTACGCTCTCATATCTATTAATACAATCAACTCATTATAGAGTACTATTGACTATGTTTAATGAGTAATTTCCCCACCAAAGCCTAGGTTGTCGCCAACCTAAGCTCTGATACCAAGTGTGACAGCCCGCAAATCCGCACCCCTTGAGTCAACACTATTCCACATCACTTAACTCAAGTGGAACAGAAACACGAACCATTAGGGTTAAAGAAGAAGAGATAGAAGAAGAAGAAACTAAACAATATCAGAATCTCACAGTCGCAGCGGAATAAATATAATAGTAAATATAGAACTTTACACAAAATGAAATCTATAACTGTTTTATACATCATATCATCAGATTGTCTCATACATCAACAATTACCAATCAGACATACCATACAATCATAGCAGCGGATATATATAAATATGATAATACGTCTCGGGCTCCATCTCCTCTCCTGCTCCATAGCATCCTGATCCTGAATTAATAATGCTCGGTCTGACCCGAGCATTATAATGAAATAACACCCGAGTCAGTCTGGAATACCAGCTGATAATAATGCATCCAAATTGATTATTAAAGTTTCAAAATGGTTTGAAAACAAAAGCATCTCGTAAGACCACGCCACAAATAAACATGTCGGGTTTTTACCTTACGATAGCTAAAACACTTTTATAGCAATCCTCTTATATTATAATAGGGTATATTTACAAATACTTATAAAATAGCCGAAATTGTTACATGATTAAATTCCAGCTACTAGCCACAGAGTGGGTAATACAAACATAACTCGTACAAGGCTCGTAGGGAAAATGGATTTCCAACAATGACTAGACACTGGGGTACCACCTGCCACAGTACGGGGCCTAGATCACCGTACCGAGGAGTACGCCCGCTCCCCTGCCACACAAGGCCGGACCCGTCCCTTACTGGACAGTTCCGAATAAGATCACCCCGCGGTTGGGATCAGCAACCGCACCACTAAGCCAAAATAAAAAGGGACATCTAGACAGGGATGACCTTACTCTCCAGTGGGGGCTACCCACGAAGCCTTGCTGCATATCCCCTAATTTTCAGTCATTCCCATTTGATGAGGCTTGAGGCTAAACGTTACCTTTGTAGAACGTTTCACTTAGAATGGCCATCGCCCTCCTGACGATGTTTCGCAAGCATTCATCCATACAAGTCCGTCCCAGATTCGAACGGAACCGAAGGCACTACTCCTACTACATCCATTTTGGAAATATCCTCAGGATTAGTAGCAACTAGCCCTTGCACTTCACTGCTCCATCTTCGACTCCGAACACGTTTTCGCACGAAACGTACAAACCGGATCGAAGTGGTTTTCGAGAATAAATCTCGATCCCGGTCTCTTCGAAACGATCAACGCATTTGGCCAATATTGATAGTCGGTGATTTAACTATCAATTTATATTCACTAACATCCATCACACAATAAATAATTCCCACATTATTTATTTGCCTCAAATATCTTTAAAAGATATATTTCATTTTCAACTCATTTGATTACAATTTCCAAAATCTCTTCCTTTACAAGGTAAATTCTTTGCCCTTTATTCCCATTGGAAATAACCAAGTTCAAAACAATTTAGATTTAAAATAGATAAAACACTTTATTCTGAAATATATTTTCAATATGAAAATTTACTACTAATTATTACTCAAAAATATAATTCCAATATGTACAGTAAAATCATTTATTAAGATATAAACTTTGATTTTAAATAAGGGTTTTGCCAAACTAAATTTAAAAGTAGTGTTTTAAAAGATTAATATTGATTTCAAAATAACTTAAGTCAAAACCAGCCTTCAAATAAATCCATTTGTAAAAATAATTACAAATGTATTCTTAAATCATTACTATTGTTAATTTTTTAATTTGTTACTTTAAAATAATAATTTTCAAATACTCTTTAAACCAGTTTAAACTTTAAACTTCCTTTTAATAAAAATCTGTTTAAAACTCGAACTTGGTTTTCCAAGGAAACACACTTTCCATTCCAACATTCCAAAGAATCCGCTTTATAAATCCAGCCAATTTATTACCATTCAAATTCATGTTTTAATAACATAAATTTCCTTTCCAGGTTTTAAAAGAAAATAACTTCTTTTGAAGCCCAAACATAATTTACCATTCCTGGTAATTTACTTTCAAAGCTTGAGTTTAAGAATTCTTCTAAATTAACCTTTGAGAATTTATTAAAGGAAAGTAATGCTTATGAATTACTTAAATAAAATTCAAATGGTGAAAGCTACATTTCAAAATATTTTATTTACATTTACAATTGTTAATTTATGTTTAGAAGCATCGTTGAAAACATAATTTAATTTTTCTGAAATCACTTAATCTCTTCTTATAAAATTTCTCACCGGAAGCCATACTTCCATATTTATATATTGATAAATTTCCCACTTCATTTAAAGTTTAAAATTTACCAATTTCATTCTTCATCCAAACCCAACCCAAATTTTATTCCTTTAAAATTCGTTATATATCAATTTCTCTTATTTCTTTAAAAACCCAATTTATTCCATTTATAATTAAATTCTGGATTTATAGTTTATCCAACAATAACACAGTACATTTAATTCCAGATTTATCTGTCGCAACACATATAGATAGAATGCATCATCAATCATCAAATAATTATTATTTGCGAGGAATCCAGTTGGATCCCTCCAACCTGTTTTTCCCTGCATCCACAAATATTAGCACAACAATATATATCAATTCAATTTAATAATAATTACCATAATCAGCTAAACATCCAAACAAACATTCAATATTAGCTGTTTACTTTACTGGTATCCAGATGTGAGTGAGAATAACTCACCTTGAGTTCTCGACGAGCGTTCGAAATTTAAATTAAACCGAACGACGTTCGATTTAACTCAAACTTCTGCTTGCTCGGAATGATTCCCGAACTGCACAACTGCGTAGTGCTCGACGCTGCGATCCCGGCGTCGCAAATTTCGTCAAATTCTGATTACATATGAAATAGATATGAATTTCATAAGTTTGAATACAAAATTTAAAACAAATTATCCTTTAAATTTCATTTTATCAGACCAAGATCTGCCCTTAGATCAAAATCAAGGCCGAAGCCAGCCTCTTCCCCTCCCACGTGAACACGGCCCTCCCTGCAAACCAAAACCCAACGCATGCGCGCTCAAAGAAAATCACCGCGCCACCGTCGACCCCACCGGCATCGATCAAAGGCCACCACGACATGCGCCTCCATCCCCTACACCTCCGGCCCAAACGCGAGCACACTCGGTCAATCCCTGCTCGTACATGACGAGTTCGAATGACAACTCAATGAAGCCAAAATTCTCCCTGCATCGTCGATGATAGCTCGAATCATCCGTTGGATCTGTAGATCTCTCCACGATCTACAACATTCATGTAGAAAATTTTCGAAATCGAAGCCTGGATCACGAGATTTTTGAGAGGAAATGAAATTGAGTTTCGGCCATTGGAATGAAAACAACGGCGGCTGAGATAATGTATCTAGGGTTTGCAAAGATATTTATTTATATAATATAATTTTATATTATTATAATATCGTTCTTCACTGTTTTAATAAACTATGCAAACGAACTCCAATTCTCACGTACAATAGGCGTTCCTATGGATTTTCCGCGTTCCGGACACAATGGAACAGGTTTTGTACGCTAATTCGGTTATACGTGCGAGTTACAGAATTAAACGATAAATTTTTAATTTAAACCGATTAAAACGATTTCGATGCGTTTCGAGCTGCCACGGTCAAACGATAACTCCGAACGCTGCGAAAATTGAAATCCGATGATAACTAACTATTACGGATCCAATGGAACTGGTTTCGTCGAATTTCGAGACTGTGCCCCCGGAAGGGTTTCTAACTCGTCTATTAAATCGGGCGATTTTCAAAATTGACGAAAACGCTTTAAATTTTTCTTGTAAAATTTTATTAACTTAATAATAAATCATATAAAATTTATAAACACATTAAAAATCATTCTGGCTCATTCCGGACCCAAAATCTGATTAAATTGCATTTTAATAATATTAAATTCATTTTTAAATTAATATAAAATCCCAAATATTAATTTATTAACTTTAAAATTCATCTAAAATTCCCACCACTCTATTTACACTCAACTAACGCAAAATAAACTTTTAAACCCATTTTTATCACTATTTACATCTAGATTTACCTTTATCTCAATTTTGAATATTGAATTATTATTGTTCAATTTCAAATTAAATCTCCACCTTAGCAATTTTATTTGTTATTATGATTTAACCCAAATCTTTTTATTTTAAAACTAATTCAAAATCTACATTGAACACTTAAAATGAATTGAATGTTCAAAATTTAATGCCCAAAATTCTGGGATGTTGTAGTACCAGTCCCATCTGGTATAATAATATCTGAGTCATTTCTACTTTGGGAACCCCTTCCATAATTTTTCTTGAAAACCTTTTCAATATGATTTAAAACCTTTAAATCAAACTTATACAACAAAAATAGAAATTGTTAATGCTTTATTCAAAATCACCTTTCCATGTTGTATTTATATTTTACTCAAACTTTAGTTAATGAAAACAGTTAAATATTTGAAAAAACCCATTTCTATTTTATTGAAAGTACCCCTTTAAATCCTTTGAAAGCGCCACTTTCGAAACCAAGTAAAACCCTTCGATTATCTAGGCCAAGTGGCCAAAATCTAACCTTTCGAAATTATACTTTAAATCTTTTGAAAGCATTGGAACCTCCCTTTAGAAAGCATTAAAACTTTAGACATCCTACTTCGAAAACACTTCAAAACATTGCCTTAGAAAACCTTTGGAAAACCTTCCCTTTTCAAACCTTTGAAAATCAACAAAAAATAGATCCTTTCAACTCTATTGGAATTTACCTTTCGACCCCTTCGAAAGCTTTGCTTTCGACCCCATTAGAATCGTTCAATAATTGAAAACTTTTGAAAGCATTCAACTCCTAGAACATAAACCTTTGGTAAAATCTTTGGGTTCAATTTAAAACCTGTGGAAAATCTTCTTTTAAAACCTTTTGACATCCTTGAAAGCGACCTTTTGACTTCATCAAAAGCTTAGCTTCGAAAGCTTTAAAACATATCATTTAAAACAATAGGCCTCTGCCTTTAAAACAACTCCTTCAAAAGCTTTAGGTTATACTTCAATTATAAAACAAGGGTAAATCATTTAATTCGAAAGCTTTAATACCCTTCGAAAGCATGGAGAAGCGGTTGGTTTTAAAATAGGTAAACCTTTCGACTTTGTTGAATGCAATGACTTTGAAAGGTTGGAAAAAGCAGCTATAATCTTTTGACTGTGTCCGGAGGTTCAAAATTAAAAATAATAAGTGGCAGTAACCTTTTAACCATGTCATAAGGTTTTAAAACAAAATAGAAGTAAAGTAACAGCAACCTTTCGTCTTTGTTAAAAGTGTTAGTCCCTGAGAAGATGGTTTTGATGACAACAATCTTAGAATAAGATTATAAAATATAAATACTAACATTATAGTTTAGATATATACGTATATGCAGGATCTAACCATGCAGGTATCAAGAATGGAGACTGTACAGTATAGAGATTCAAGACTGAAGATATCAAGATTGAAGACTCATGAGTATCAAGATTATCAGGAGTTCAAGATTTCAATAATAAGTAATTTAATTAGGAATTTTGTTAAAACTCCTAGAAAAGCACTGACATCATAAAATCTAATTTATTCATGGAATGGAATCCACTTCGAGCCTGTTAAAGGAATGGAACCCTTAGTAGGATGGAATCTACAAAAATCTAGTGGAGCAATGTTTTGTATCCACTAACTTTTATTCAAATGTTTTCACAAAATTATATCTTGTTTTCAAAATGATTTTGAAACCTTCATTTTAAAAGAATCAAAAACATCTATCCTGGTTTTAAAATACTTTTAGCCTCAAAATAATCTTTATCTTCAAAATAAAATTATCCTTGGTTTTACAATATCTTTCAATAATAATATATTTAACTTTTAATATTTATACTTAGATTTAAATATGAAATTATGGTAAAATTTTATATATATATCAAAATATTATTCTCTATATTTACTTATGTATTTTAACTATAGTTAAGTATATTTATATAGTTTAAAATAGTTTTAATATAAGATAGAAGTTATTTTCAAAGAAAAGCAAATTACCAAAAATAACTTAGGCATGTCAACCTCAAGTGCCCCATGTCGACATGGTAGCGGTTTATTTCAAAATTTTGAATTTCAAAGGAAGTGTCTATTCGTCATATCCTTTCACGAATGGACATGGCTGTTGTTCTACTATAAAAGGGGTAGTTTTGAACGAATTTGCGTTCATATTTTCTCTGATTTCACTCCTCTTCTTCTACCACATTTCTTTATACACGGTTTTACCATTACTCCGTCAAAATCAACATTGAATCTAACTAAATCACCTCTAGTTTGATTCTCTATCACTATCTCAACAAGATCTCAGTGCTATTTAGAGTTATATGCTTCTTTGTAATAAACTAAGCGGGAAAAGGTATGATTGTAGCCTGTGAAATCAATCAAGTGAGAAAATGTGTGATTGTAACCTTGGAAATCAATTGGGTGAACTTTTTGTCCGTGAAATCAAGTATCTCTACCCCGAGGATTGTGAATCTGGAGTGGTGTACCTCGTGGCCTTGAAATCGAGGGTGTAATTGTACAATTGCTTTTGAAAGGAAATTCGTACTTGTGTGCGAGACTAGATGTAGGGTAACTCCGAACCAGTATAAAATCCAGTATGTTCTTTTCTTTATTTCTTTTACTTTATTTTTGCATCTGTGTTTGTTTCTGTGGTCATATCTATATCTGAATATTGCATACATTTGTGTTCAAATTAACAAAAACTCAAAAAGATTTCGTAATTCCTTAAAACATTATCCCCCCCTCTAGGGTTAATCCTAGCCTTAAGATCCGTATTCCGCATTTCTCACGTTTGGTTTCAGAACAAGGTTTTCAAAGTTTTCATAATCTGAATTTTGAAAATTTTCAAAATGGCATTTTTTTTAATAAAATTATTAACACTATTTTCATATGAATATATCACAAAATCATCATGATATTGTTATTCAAAACTATATATAGTAATTTTGGAAAGCCACTTGATTCTTTAAAAAGTTATGTTGTTTTGCAGGAGAAGAGTTATGTCTAATGATCGTTGGTTGAAAGATATCAGATAATCATTCATCGATTAAGAAGAACAAATGGATATATAATGGCAATCGACAAAGAAAAGGGTACCATATCAGTACAAAATTTTCGATTCTCATCTACAACTTGATATTATACTATACTTCTCTCCATCTACTTCGCAATGTCACTGGTTTCATGCGAATCTGTCAAGAAATGACCAAGTTATGGTCAAATGAAGTTTTGGTGACCAAAGAGAGAAAGAAAGCAGAACTGTCAATGGTATTCTTCAAACTGCATCTAAAAATTTGAGTATTTTGTCCCCAATCCTTTTTTAGATTGTAACCCTTGTTTCCACGGTCGTTTTGATGGGTGATCATCAAATTCCGAACAAAATTGTGTGAGATATGACAGTTTGAAGTTGGCTATCTAAAATTGAAAAACTGTGTACAGAATTTTCTACATTTCTCATACTGTTCGGCCTATTGCACCATAATACTGTCCAAAATCGTCACCAAACTATTACTGGATTGTAGCACTTGCCTTCCTCTTCGATTTGCCACTGGTTTCGTCCAATTCCATTAAGAAACGAAGGAGATATGCCTTCTAGAAGTTTGATGGAAAATAGAAAAACGGAAAGAAGAAGAAGAAGAGAAACTTCTATGAAAAAAGGTGACTGTTGAGCCTATTTATAGTGGTTGAAGAGTCTATTCATTCAAAATTCAAATTCAAATTTTTGGCACTAAGTTGATCAATCTACTAAATCATCTGTATCTTTCTCATACGGTCTTCAAATTCAACAAATGAACATACTACGCTAATCAGAAAAACGAGCCCATCGCAATAGAACAGATTTCGTCATTAAATTCTGAGAGATATAAATGTGTGATTGACGACAATGGAAGAACAAAAAAGTTAGAAAGACGGAGTGCAAAAATTGGTACGCTTTACTATTATTTCATCTTTATTGTTGCATTTAGGAATATATATTTATGCATTTCGTTAGGTATAGAAATTTGTCTCTTTTATAAGTTTTGATATTTAAGTCCATATTTCTTAGCATTTGATTTTGATATTAAGTTTGATTACTATCTTTCATGAATATGTTATAGTTTTAATACAATTATTACCTTTAAACTCTTATCTTTACTACTCTTTCAGTCCCATTCATTAGTTTCCTTAACTAAGTCTAGTAATTGGTGTGTATTACCTTTGTTTGGTTGAAGTGATTTATAATAAATAGTTTGACATATGTATACATACATACATACATATATATATATATATGGTTGTCAATTAGATATTTCTTATCACTCATTTTTATCTTATAATCCGAATATCTCTTACCATAGTATATATCATCGTATCATTCTGCATATTATTATTTTTACTTTGTTATCATTTTATTTCATATTACATATCATTGTGCATCCTATTTCATATTACATCATAAATTACAATTCATGAAATATCATGATCATTTGCATCACAAGTTGCACTTCATTTTGCATATTATCTCATGATACATTGCATATGTCATACATTTCATATTGTATTACAAACTACATATTGCATACATAACGAGTGTATTTTATTTAGGAGGAGTTTGTAGTATTGTCTTATAGTTTATAATTATTAGTTTTTGATTTGCTTGGTATTTTTTGATTGACTTAATTGTCTTGTTTGACTTGTCTGACTTGATTGACTTGTTTGACTTGTTTGACTTGATTGACTTGTTTGACTTGATTGATTTGTTTGACTGTTGATTTGTTTGAATTGTTTGACATGATTGGATTTGATGTGCGTGTTGATTGGATTGTTTGAAATATACTTATACATATTTATGTGTTGAATAATTACAATATAATTATGTTAATGTCTTTCACATCCCATTTACCGTACTTTGTTCTAGTATTAGTTTAAGGGGGAGTTGTATAGTTTTATGGTTTTAGGATGGTTTTTTTATGACAAAGAGGGAGAAATATAAAATAGGATAGTTAGACATACATTATGGAGGAGTTATTAGTTTTAGGGGAAGTTATTAGGATAGAAGTAATATTTTATAAACAAAGGTTGTCATCATCAAAAAGGTGGTGATTGTTAGTCCCTAAGAAGGTGGTTTTGATGACAACCTTAGAATAAGATTATAAAATATAAATACTAACATTATAGTTTAGATGTATGTATGTATATGCAGGATCTAACCACGTAGGTACCAAGAATGAAGACTGTATAGTATAGAGATTCAAGACTGAAGATATCAAGATTGAAGACTCATGAGTATCAAGATTATCAAGAGTTCAGGATTTTAATAATAAGTAATTTAATTAGGAATTTTGTTAAAACTCCTAGAAAAGCACTGGCATCTTAAAATTTAATTTATTCGTGGAATGGAATCCACTTGAGCCTGTTAAAGGGATGGAACCCTAGGTAGGATGGAACCTACGAAAAATCTAGTGGAACATTGTTTTATATCCACTAACTTTTATTCAAACGTTTTTACAAAATTATACCTTATTTTCAAAATGATTTTGAAACATTCCTTTTAAAAGAATCAAAAACGTCTATCCTGGTTTTAAAATACTTTTAGCCTCAAAATAATCATTATCTTCAAAATAAAATTATCCTTGGTTTTAAACTATCTTTTAATAATAATATATTTAACTTTTAATATTTATACTTAGATTTAAATATAAAATTATATTAAAATTATATATATATATATGTCAAAATATTTTTCTCTATATTTACTTATGTATTTTAACTATAGTTAAGTATATTTATAAAGTTTAAAATAGTTTTAATACAAGATAGAAGTTATTTTCAAAGACAAGAAAATTACCAAAAATACCTTAGGCATGTCGACACCCTCAAGTACCCCATGTCGACATGGTAGCAGTTTATTTCAAATTTTGAATTTCAAAAGAAGTGTCTATTCGTTATATCCTTTCACGAATGGACATGCCTGTTGTTCCGCTATAAACAGAGGCAGTTTTGAACGAATTTATGTTCATATTTTCTTTGATTTCACTCTCTTCTTCCACATTTCTTTATACACATTTTTACCATTACTCTACCGAAATCAACATTGAATCTAACTAGATCATCTTTAGTTTGATTCTCTATCACTATCTCAACAAGATCTCAGTGCTATTCAGAGTTATAGTCTTCTTTGTAATAAACTAAGCGAGAAAAAGTGTGATTGTAGCTTGGCAAATCAATCAAGTGAGAAAAGAAGTGATTGTATTCTTGGAAATCAATTGGGTGAACTTGTTGCCCGTGAAATCAAGTATCTCTACCCAGAGGATTGTGAATCTGGAGTGGTGCACCTCGTGGCCTTGAAATCGAGGGTGTAATTGTACAATTGCTTTTGAAAGGAAATCCGTACTTGTGTGCGGGACTGGATGTAGGGTAGCTCCGAACCAGTATAAAATCCGGTGCGTTCTTTCCTTTATTGCTTTTACTTTATTTCTGCATCTATGTTGTTTCTGTGATCATATCTATGTCTGAATATTGCATACATTTGTGTTCAAATTAACAAAAACTCAAAAAGATTTAGTAATTCCTTAAAACACTATTCACACCCTCTTCTACTGTTAATCCTAGCCTTAAGATCCGTATTCCGCATTTCTCACAAAAGGTTTAAAATCTTTATTTTTAAACATTTGATTTGGTTGAAAGCAACCAAGTCGAAAGCCCTAATTCAATAGCAAAGCATGTGAAAGCTTAAGTTTATAAAATAACATACCCTAACCTCTTTGGCCATCAACCTTGAGGACCATTCGACTCTGTCCAATTCATTATGTACCAAAGTGTTTGATACCATATGCATTGGTTTGACCTTGTCGAAAGGTATAACCTTTCGACTTAGTCGGAAGGTCTGGGCCAGAAGGCATTATGCCTGAATGGCTACAACATGCTAAAAGCTTGATTTTCTTGATTTTAACTCAGAGAAGATAACTTATCGACTAACATGCCTCTGTTTATCAAGTTCTCATTGGTTAAAAATTAATTTCAGAAAAATGCTGCCACTAGTTTTAGCATTAAATAATATTTTATTATAAAATGCCCCTTCCCCTTAATTAAATATATAAAACATTATAGTCCCATACCTTAAATAATTTTATATATTCATCGAAACACTGAGAGAAAAAACTGAAAAAATCCCAGAAAATATATTTTAATATGTTTTCCAACATATAAAAATTTCAACCCCAATAATTATTTATTTAGCCGTAAATAATTTATAACTCAATAAATCATTTTCTTCACTAGAAAATTTATATAAATCCACATAGATCAAAAAATTATGAAAATTGAAATCCATCTCCAAAATATCATTTCAGATCTATATTTAAATTTTCAAGGCATGTGGATGTCATCTAATAGGGTTTTCATGTCAAACTTATCATAAAAAATTTACCATGAACATATAATTCATCAACAATCATATATATAACTTTAATCATCAAAACATGGCATAAACTTGCAAAAAAAATTTGGACAATCTTGAAACCGAAACCATAAGAAAATAGGATGTAGTAATTTTTCACCTTAGCTTTGAGATTAAAAGATGTGAAATTTGATGTTAGATAAATCGATTATCTTCTCTCTTGAATCCTACTTTATCTTCAGTGAGAATAATAACGGTGGCCAGCCTTAGTAAAAATTTTGTTTGAGTGAAAATGAAACAAACATTAGTTTTATTCCTAAGGGTTTAGGGTATAAGATTTTCCTATTTCTTTTATTGCTCTTTACATTTCCTAACACATTAGCTTATGTTATTTCATTTAAATTTGCACATTAACATGTCACAGCTACCCTTAATTTAATTAAATCTCAACTTATTAATCTTCACATTATTTTATTTTATTTAACTAATTAAATATTCTAAATGATGTTACCAAAATAGGGGTTTTACAGATTCAATCTCAAAACTCACTTCTCTTTGTAATATAAATGATGTATCAATAATGAGTAATCAGAATTTGTTGAAAAGAGTACACTGATAATAAGTAAAGTTGAGTTAATTTCTTTCTGTAAGGTCGAGTACTTAAAATAAATACATAAGGTTAACTATCATTTCATCTAAAATAAAGTTTACAAAATCATACAAAATAAGGATTGATAAAATAACCCTTATATTCCTAGGTCAATGAGTTAACAGGTTTTGTGAGTCGAAAGGCTACATGTAATATTTAGCCATGAGGGATCTTGTGTGAACCATCCCAAAGTAGTTTCGGACCGATCAATGTTGATTGAACAATTTATATTATGAACATATGTTCGTAAACCTAAAACTTGTTGGGATTGGGCCAACCGAAAGCAAGTGAAATAGAAAGATTTAAAAAAAAAATCCTATTTTGGATCTATTGGGCTTATGAAGTCTAAAAGATTATTGGATTCAAGCTAATAACATTTTTAATAAATCATGTTTTATTTAATTGGTTAAAAGGAATACTTTAAATAAGTATGTAATATAATTAATGTATCAAATGAAACCATGTGATTGAATGGTAAAGGCAGCATGTTAGTAGCACAAATATGTACATAAATAAACATTTAAAAGTTCAGAGAAAGAAACCCTTTGTTTCTTTCTCTTAACAAAATAATTATTTAAGAGAATATGGGGATATAAATGCAGAGAGAAACCTTTCATTTCTTCCTCTCTCCAATTAGATTAATTGACATATTAATGACATTTACTATTGAATTCACATATGTCTTTGTTGACCAAAATTTTGACTAATAATATATACATACACACACATACACACACAAATATATATATATATATATATTTAAGTGGGTCTTGTACATATACGCACATCTGAATATATATGTGTGTATATATATATTAAAATTAAGATTAATCAGCTTACATTATG